>CM057458.1:352941666-354170000 GCA_016271365.2 Neoceratodus forsteri
GAGATGTGGACAGAGGGATCCTCTCCTCCAGAAGCAGAGAATGAGGAAGTGGAAGACCTCGGAGATCCAGAGGTTGGCTGCTCAGGGGGAGGGTGGAACACCCACTCGTCCATGACCCTGACGTATGCAGGGAAATGAGCAGCCACACCCCTGAATTGCTCCCAGTAGAGAGGCCCCATAGGGCCATGAATGCCTGGGAGAGCAGGAGATGGTGACAGAGGAGTGGGGGCTAAGTCAACAACAAAAGGAGACCATCCTCTGTCTGGATAAGAGCGCGCACCAGGAGCCTCAAGGGAAGGAGGAACACCAGAAAGCCCAACAGCCGACAGCTGATCAACCACACTGGAACTGCCTAGGCCATGCCCTGAAGAATCCCTCCTGCAAGGTGACTGGGACCATGAAAATCCAGAAGAATGGTCCCTTCCCTCCAAAGACCAGGGCCCTCTCGAGGAGACTGCGAAGGAAGGGTAGGGGTCCACGCTATGACTCCTCACCGAACCCGGGTGGGTCCCAGAAAAGGGTCACCGCATCGAACCCTGACCCCTTGACCCCTCAGAAACTGAAAGAGCCATCCTCCTCGCAAACACCAGCCTAGGCAGCTGACAACCCTGGTCAGTCCCTGAGGGGACCACCCAGGGAGTAGCACCTCCTCTGGCTGCACTCAGTCGGCCCTAAAGTTGGGTGATTCAGGAACACCTCCTGAGCGGGTAACCCAACTGAGGGGCAGAAAACCTCCAAGCCCAGGCTGCAGGGCAATAGTGGCCTGCACCACCACCTGCTGGTCAGCACCCCTGACCCTAGACTTGGGGGTACCGCCCACTCCTCAGAGGGAGGTTGGCTCCGGTCAGTTGAATTAACCACAAGGGTGTCCAGATGGGCTGCCAACTCCAAAGAGTCAGACAACCGGTCCGAACCAGACTCACAGTCTGCCTCCGAAGAGGTAGAGACTGAAGTCCGGTGCCGGACAGTACGCGGATGCCTGCTCCTGTCAGGACCAAAGAAGGAGCCAGTCTGGGTGTCTGCACTAGTGCCATGGGTGCCCGAAGAGATGGCGCTGAGAGTGGAAGCAGAACCGGAGTCAATGTGTTCCAAGCGAGCGGCGCTGACAGAGACACCTCCCATGGCGCCGCCTTGGCACCGTGAATGGCGCTGAGATGAGAAAAGGTCAAAGACGGTGCCGTAGAACTTCCCATGGTGCCACCAGCACTATCGGTGCTGCGAACAGCATAGACAGCATGATTGTTGGCACCACGGCACCAGCGGTGGACCGGCACTAACCACAGCACCATCAGGGCCCATGGCGCTGCGAACAGCACCAAGGCCCAAAAGCGGCACTGGACGGGTCGAGGACAGTGCTGACCCAGGCTTTCCATCCCAAGGAAGCGACAATGGGGAGCCTTTGGCCCTGAAAGAGGCGATTGCCAGGCGGTGCCTCAGCATGCTCCCCATGGGGAATGGACTGGGCCTCCTGCACTGCAGGAGGGACTTCTGCCATGGTGAGGCTACAAGCAGAAGCCCCTCCTCACGGTCTGTATAGAACTGGGGAGGGACCCGGAGGAAGGCTGAGAACCAGCGGCTTGGCCAGTGCTACGCTCCTGAAAGTCGGCAGAGCTCGTCCAACTTTCCACGCGGCGAAAGTCCAGAACACGACGATCCATAGAGAAACAGGCGTCGACTAATCCATGTTGTGAAGTGGGCCAAGGCACGTGAGGCAACAATCATGCTGGTCGGTAACGGAGTACTTCGGCCGCACGGGCACTGACGATAGGAGGCCACCCGCTTTCAGCAACTTTTGCCTCCGACCTGAACATGATCAATGGAAAAACAATGCAAAACAGACTCTACATCGCTGAAAAATAATAATAAAAGCAGTCTTACCAAACAAGAGTAGAGTAGTGCAAAGCGGGCCCAGCAGGTAAAACTTGGCGTTGAAGGACACGGTAGGCCTATAGTTGCTTGGAGCTCCTCACGAGGTCGACCCATAGTGAGGAGACAAAGAACTGGCAGGAGGCGGGGTCGGCGACACCTAACAGCCAACCCATGAGCACCACGCAGTGCATTGGCCTCAAGGGCAGCACCGTCTGTGTGTCAACTCCAACCATCCCAAAAAAAAAAAAAGAGCTCCCGTAGGGTCGGGACCTCCGGCCAAACCCAAATGTGATGAATGGTGAAGATTGACACAGATCTGTACGGTAAGGCAAGGCAAAGCAATTTTATTTATAGGGCACCCAATTCCAAGGGCTCTGGGTGCCTTACAATCATGGACAAGCACAGAGAGAAGTTGTAAAATATAGCAAGGATGTTAGAATATAACATATTAACAAAGCACCAGACCCACAGCCCAAATTAAACAGGTAGGGAAAGTCCTATAACCAAATGGGTCAGCGAGGGTCTTTACCCATGGATAAATCCTGAAATTACCCAACAGTAAAGATCCTGTTGACCTCATTACTTCACCTACCCAAAATATCCCAAACATCAAACTTATAGAATTTGCAAACATTAAACATATGACATCTTTAGGGGAGTTATACCATTTTGTGGTAGGTAAATGACTTAAATGTAATTAATTGAAATAAATAAAACATGATTAAAATAATATATACTCTGGAAATTCATATGATTATACCAATAAAACAACATCCATTTATATGGCATTTTAAGCAAGTTTCCTCCTGACAGTATTTGTTCAAACATGACTTTAACCAACGCCAATTTTTCCATGTGTGCCCAGTTGTATTGCTAAACAGCAAATAATGTTTTTGAATATATTATTTTATTTAGTTTTTGTTGACCAGGAAAGGAGGACTAGGAATTCTGCTTGTTTTCAGTCTCGTCCCAAGGGAAGGGAATACAGATGGATGCCAACTGACAATGAATCAGATGAAGCTGTTAGTGGTATTTTTAGTGAATGGAAATTTGGCCAGGACACGGAAAATTCCCCTGCATGTATCGCATTGTTTACTAGAACTGTGAACTGCAATAAAATGCATCTAATTTAGTCAGTAGTTTTTCACATTCTTCACTGTTATGCTGAATGCATTTTCAAATCATTGAAAAATCGATGTGTCATTTCCCAGCATTACCTGTTGGCAGTTTGAAGGCCCCACCCTCTCACACAACCATGACCTAGGATTTTACTATTTTTAAATAAAGAGATTCCCTACCCTCCCAACTGTCACCAGATCAAAAATGCACTCTATAGGAAGAATGAATGAGACAGGAGCATGCTGTGCACTTTTGTTGCTAAAAAAACTGCTCCAAGCATTACCAGGAGCCCTCCCAGTTGTTAGTTAAATCTTCCTCCTATACCACGCACACTGAGTTGATGACATTTGAAAGTGTGACTCCTCAGAGAGCAAAATGGAGATATCTTGGATCATCTCAGCTGACAGTAAACCCCCCACACACACACACACACTTGTTTATATTATCAGTGAGAACAATAAAACACAGACTCTCCCAATTTACTGCACCCACCACACCCAATTGCAAAATGTACTCCATCTCATCGGACAGTAAAACAGAAAGATCACAAAGCATGGTTTACTTGATGAAATAAAATACGGTATTACTGCACACAACAAAATGTATCCTCCTAAATATAGCAAATTTCTAGGAATCTGTTATCTATGTTACTGAAATTTGTTGTGAGACTGATAATAAGGTATCTTTATACAGAAACAAAAGATTTTGCCAGCAGAAAGGGACCCTTAGTCCCATCCAGTCTGCCTTGTCCCTGCCTAGTCTATCACCACTAATCCTAGCTGGTCATAGGTGCCACTTTCTCTCCCATTCCTCTGTCTAATATATCCCTGTAACTATCCCATGCATGAAACTCTCCACATTCTTTCCCCACTACCTCCTCTGGCAGGCTGTTCCTTTCATCCTCCACACTTCCCGTTAAGAAGTATTTCTGCACATATCTCCTAAGCTTCCCCCCTTTAGCTTCATTGCATGCTTCCTTGTTCTAGTGCCTTCCTTTCTCTGACATAGACCCTCTAACCTGCAACTTGTTCACTCCAGTGAGGTACTTTAAGGTTTGATTCAAGTCCCCTCTCACGCTCCTTTCTTCCACGGAGTACATGCTGTACTCCTGCAGCCTTTCCTCATATGGCTTCTTGTGCAACCCCCTCACCAGTTTGGCTGCCCTCCACTATACCGCCTCCACCCTTTCAATGTCCTTGCAGAGGTGCAGCATCCAGAAGTGGACAGAGTACTCAAGCTGAGGCCTCACCAGTGAGCAATACAGTGGCAACACCACCTCCCTCCTCCTGTTAGAAATCCCTTTCCCAATGTGCCCCAGCATTCTGCTAGCCTTTCTCACTGCTTTGTCACACTGTCAGTCACCTTGAGGTCATCAAATATGATGACCCCTAGCTCACTTTCTTGACTGATGACTAAGTTCCACTCCCCCAGTCTTATGCACAGCCCCTGGGTTCCGCAGCCTTAAGTGCAAAACCTTGCATTTTTTTGGCATTAAAACCCAGCTACCACCCCCTACACCATTCCTCTAGTTTGCTCAGATCCCTTTGCATTCTCTCCACCCCTTCTTGAGTGTCAACCCTGTTGCAGATTTCTGTATCATCTGCAAAGAGACAGCCCTTCCCTCAAGGTCCTCCGTGATGCCGCTTATTATGATATTGAAGAGGACCAATCCCAGTACCGAACCTTGTAGAACCCCTAGTCACTCTCCTATCGCCTGAGTGGCTACCATTTATCACCACTCTTTGTCTCATATCCCTTAACCAGGTTGATACCCAGCTTGTCACTTTTTCTCCAACCTCCAGGATGCTTATTTTCTTAAATAGCCTTTTGTGCGGCACAGTGTCTAAAGACTTGCTTGAAGTCCAGACTGGCCATGTCCACTGCTCTCCCTTGATCCACCTGCCAGGCAATCCAGTTGAAGAAATCTATGAGATTAGTTCAGCAGACCTCCCATTATGAAACCATGCTGCCAGTGGTCCTGTAACCCTTTTGCCTCCAGGTGCTCCACAAGCCCCTCCTTCTGTAGTGTCTCCATTAACTTCACCACAACTGATGTACCTACAAGACTGACTGGCCTGTAGTTTCTAGCATCTCCCCAACTGTCCCTTTTGTGCAGAGGGACCACACACAGCCCTCCTCAGTCCTGGAACATCCCCCACCTCCAGTGAGTTGCTAAAAGAGCTGCCAGAGAGGCAGCCTACACTGTGCTCAGTTCTTTTAGGACTCTTGGATGAATGGCATCTGGCCATCACCTTATTCCCTTTACATGTAGGTTATCAGGTTTGAGTACAAAGCCTAAAAGTGCGAATGCTACAGCACATTAGCGTAAAGAAGTGGTATGACTCTTGGTGACGTGTACTGTGGCGTTTGTTCCCAGGGGTTGAACAACTGCTCGATGCAGTGATAATGCTACCATAACTTTGACACCCTCTCTGAAAGCACTGGTGTTTAAAGTAAATTTCTGTGCATAATTGAAAAGAGGGAGATAAGGGGCAGGATTGTAAGGATGGTAGTCATCAATACTACTCCACCCATCTTGTACTTCGCTTCTGGGTTTCGTGCCCTAACTGCATTATGCTGCACTTTTTGCACTGAAACACAACTGCCATACCTCTGACCACTCCTTTACTTTTTTTTTTTTTAGATCTCTGCTCATCCCCCAAAAAGAATATCCACCATACTGCAGATTGGCATCATTTTGCTAAGAGGCAGAACTTCCCTTCAAGTCTTCTGCAATGTCACTTATAAAGAAATTAAAGAGGGCTGGTCCTAGCACTGATCCTGAGGCACCACTGGTCACCCTCCCTTCCTTGGAGTGAACTCCATTTACCACCTCCTTCTGTTGCCTATCCTCTAACCCAATTTCTTATCTAGTTTACCACCTTCAGACCCACTCCTAAGCTATCCAGCTTGCTTACTAGTCTGCTATGTGGAACAGTGTTGAAAGCCTTACTGAAAATCTAGGTATCGCTAATCTAGTAAACCTAGGTATCTAGGTTATCTCACGCCTCTACTCATTCTCTGCAACTGTCCCCCTTTCAGAGCATCTACCCTATTGCAAATATTGGCATCATCTGCAAAGAGGAACACCTTACCTTTCAGCTCATCTGCAATGTCACTTATTGAAGACATTCAAGAGAACTGGTCCCAACACTGAGCTCTGAAGTACCCTGCTAGTCACTCTCCCTCACTGGAGTGAGTGCCATTTACCACCACCCTCTGTAACTTATCCATCAACTGGTTTCTTACTCGGTTTATCACCTTGGGTCCCACCCTAAACTGACCAGTTTCCTTATAAGCCTCCTATGGTATGTTGTTGAAGGCCTTGCTGAAATCTGCAGGCTACGCCCACTGCCCTATCCTGATCTATTTCGCTGATCACCCAGTCAAATAAATGATCAGGTTTGTCTGAAATTACCCACCCCATGAAACTATGCTGCCTAAGGTCTTGAAACCCACTGCATTCAAGATACTTCAATAGCCTTTCTTTAATAGTGTTTCCATTAACTTCCCACTACTGGTATTAAACTGACCAGCCTACAGTTGCAAGCCTCCTCCTGCTGCCACTCTTATGCAGCTGAAGTACATCTATCCTCTGCAACCACTCCTGTTTCCAGTGAACTGTTGACTAGGGCCATTGGAGGTGCAGCCAGTACCTCCCAGAGCTCCCTAAGAATCCTTGGATGCATCCCATCTAGCCCCATAGCCTTGTCCACTTTCAGATTTGCAGGTTTTCTCAGGATTCTTTCATCTTGTGAATAGACCCGAGTCCACCTCCCTCCTTCCAGCATTCTCACTGCTTCTATGTAGCCTGTCCCCCTCTTTCTCCACTAGGATGACTGAGCAGAAGTACCTATTCAGGATATCTGCTTTTTCCTGATCCTCCTCTGCACAATCTCCCCCTGCCCTTCTTATCCTCACAATCCAGACCCTTATCTCCCTCTTTTCAATTATGCATCTAAAGAAAGTCTTGTACCCATTAGCTACTCCCTCTTGCAACTGTCAGGGTGAAGACATGGGTATTGGCAGTATACTCAGTGTACTCTGCTGAATACAGTAAAATCTGGAAAAGCTCGGGGCAATATGCGCCTCAGGCCAGGGCAACAAACACAAACAGAATCTGATTTACATAAAGAAAGTACAGTTACATAAGAACTTTCCATAACAGAGGATCTTCGAGAGGAGCTCTTCCCGCAGGTTACACCATAAGGACCGAAAATAGCAGGTGCCAGGACCCCACGGAAAACTTCTAGCTAGCAGTCTATAGTGATGTCGGCCTGCCCCCGACGTCTGCCTATAGTATAAAAAGGGCGGTTCCCCAGCACCACCTCAGTTCTCCCACCAGAGACCCCAGCAAACAGAAGAAATGGAGAACTGAGGCATTCCTCTGAAACAGAGGAAACTTATAAGGATGGAGAAGCAGTCACCAGTGGGATGGTGGGATGGAAAGCAGCACCTGCTGCAAGAGCTCCTCTCGAAGATCTACTGCATATGGAGTTCTTCAGAACTACACTATTTCACTTCAAGGGGCTCTTGCAGCAGGTTACACCATATGGACCTGAATCCCAAGCAGTGAGAAGACTGACCCTGGTCAGCTGGGAGGAGGTAGCAGTCAGAGAAATTAAGACAGCAGGCCCTGCAGGACAGCAAGTCCAAAACCTGCCCTGCACCTAGAGGCAATGTCCAGACTGTAATGCCAGATGAAAGTGTGGACAGAACTCCAAGTGGCCACTGCACAGATGTCAGCAATGGACACATTTCTGAAAAATGCAAACAAAGCAGCTACACCCCTGGTAGGATGGCCTTTAACCGGGCCCTGTAAAGGCTTACCATATTTGTCATAGCAATAAACAATGCAATTAACTATTTGGATAAGCACTGTTTAGAAACTGAAGCCCTTCTCTTCTCGTGGCAAAAAAACAACTGATCAGTTCTTCTGATGGCAGTATGCGTCCAAATAATAAAGCACCCAATGGACTTCAAGAGTATGTAGTAAGGCCTTCCTGAGTTAGAATACTCTGGGTAATACACAGGAAGGTGAATGTCCTGATTCAGAGTAAACTCGGACACCACCGTAGGAAGAAACTTAGGACTGGTTCTCAAGGGCACCATGACCTTGTGAAAAACTAAATAAGGTTCTTTACACATCAGAGCCTGGAGCTCAGAAATCCTTCAAGCAGAAGATTTAGCAACTAAAAATAACGCTTTCCAAGACAGAAAATGAAGCTCACAACTTGCAGCAGACTCAAAGGCAGGCAACGTAAGTTTCATTAAGATGAACGATAGATCCCAAGAAGGGACAGGGTCTCCAATGGGAGGCTTTAGATGCAGAATACCCAGGCAAGAAAGTACGGGATAGGTCAAATTAGGCAAGAGTCTTGCCTTTGATAGGTGCATGGTACGCAGAGATGGCTGATAGATGCACCTTAATGGATGAGTAACTCAGGCCCGAGTTAGATAAGGAAAGGAGAAATGCTAAGACGAGATTCTCCGGACAAGAAAAGGGATCCAGTTGACAAGGGGTGGCCCATATGCAGAACCTCTTACGCTTCATAGCATAAGTAGATCTAGTCGAAGGCTTTCTGGCAGCCACTAGAACCTCTGCAACCTGGAGAGAAACCCTGAAAAGGCAACTGCTAAGACTGCAGGAGCCATGCACGAAGGTGCAGAGACTTTAGATCCAGATGGACCAGGGTGCCCTGCTTCTGTGACAGCAGATTGGAGCACAAAGGCATGGGAATCGGGGTTCCACTGCAAGCTGCTGGAGAAGTGGAAATCAAATCTGCTGTGGCCAGAAGGGAGCTATCAGAATCATCTCCACCCCTTCTGACTGCAACTTGAGCAGGAGACTCTGCAGCAGTGGAAAGGGATGGGGAGGAGAAGGCATACAGAAACCTCCATGTCCAAGAGAGGGACAACACATCTCACCAGAAAACAGCAGGCCCTAGATCTAGTGAGCAGAAACTGGGCAGGTTTGCGTTGGATGGGGACGCGAATAGGTCCAGCTCTGGGTGACGCCACCTGTCAAACAGATCTTCGACCACTGCGGGAAGAACTTCCCATTCGTGAACCTTGGTCCAGGAATGGCTTAGACTGTTGGACAAGGTGTTTTGAACACCTGGAACATGCACAGCAGTCAGGCTCAGGTGATGCTCTATGGCCCAATACCACACTCTCATGGCCTCTCTGCAGAGGAGGTAAGAATGTGCGTCTTCTTGCTTGTTTATATAACAGACCACGGACATGTTGTCAGTCTGGATCAAGAGAGGACCGGTAATAGATGCATCTGAAAGGCTTGGAGACCATACAGTATCACCTGCATCTCCAAAACATTGCTGTGGAGATGTTGTTCCAATGGGGACCAAGTACCCTGAGTCTGACAGTCTGCCAGATGGGCACCCAAGCCCTGGCCTGATGCATCTGTGGTCAGAACTTGCCGAGGTGACTCTGACCAAAAGTGAACTCCCTTGGAAAGGTTGGAGGGATTCAGCTACCATGTCATGCTCTGTTGGACTGAGTTGGATACGGACACTGGGAGGTCCAAGTCGTCTGAATGCTGGTCCGTTTGGACCTGGAGGTTCCACTGGGCCACCCTCATATGAAGGCAAGCCAGGGGTACCGTCACAATGGCAGCTGCTATATGTCCCAGCAGTCTTAGAACCATTCTGGCTGGGACTTGTCGAGATGACGAAACCAGTTGAGCCCGAGTCAGAGGGCATTCTGCCCTGTCTGGAGGAAGAAAGGCCTTGCCTTGCTCGAAGTCTAAGATCACCCAATGTACTGGAGTCTGACTTGGCCAAGGGGATGAATTTGGAAGGTTGAGTGTTATCCCCAGATCCAGAAACAGGGAAAAGTGGCCTCCATGGTTCACAGCAATTTTTCCTTGGTAGGAGCTGTCAGAAGCCAATCATCTAGGGAAGGAAAGACATAATGGACCTCCCTCCTTAAGGCAGCTGCCACTACTGCAAGGCATTTTGTAAAAACTCATGGGGCCTAGGACAGGCCGAAGGACAGGGCCAGAAACTGGTAGTAGTTTCCTTGGAAGCAGAAGGGCAGGAATCTCCTGTGGGGTGGAAACACCAAGACATGAAGGTAAGTGTCCTGCATGTCCAGGGAGCAGAGGCAACCCCCTTGATGAAGTAAGGAGAGAAGGCCAGGAAGAGTGACCATCCTCAACCTTTTGTACTCTATAAATCTGTTCAGATGGCTGAGATCCAGAATGGGGTACAGATCTCCTGTTTTCTTTGGAAACAGGAAGAAATGCGAGTAGAATCCCTTCCCATGTTGGGCTGGTAGAATGGGATCGATGGCCTGTTTTCGCAGAAGCACTTGTAGCTGGTCTTGGATCAAGTTGAGATGGGCCTGGGGGTAATGGGAGGGAGCTGGAGGATTGTCCGAGGAATTTCCAACAATTCTAGTATATGTCCTAGTTCCACTAACTGGAGGACCCACTGGTCAGAGATTATTCTGCCCCAACCTTCTCTGTAAAGAGGCGACCCCCACCTCCCACAAGGATTCTGTTGGGGAGAGATCGGTAAGGAGTCAGGAAGAGGCAGCCAGGACAGGCAACATGGCCTGTGAGGTTCTAGGGCTCTGGGTGCTAAACCTCCTGTGACTTGGGAAGTAGCCCTTCTCTTAAAGGCAACCCTGGGCTGCAGCCCTGGTGGTAAGTACAAACAGTGTGGGTAATTGCCTGGTGAATAAGGATCATTGTGAAAGTGATTACTGCGTATTGTTCAGGCCACTAGAAGGGAAGAGGGGTTACAGTGTCCTGGAGGGCTGTGTCCAGATTAGCTTGACCACTAACAACCCTGACTCCAGGTGGAGGCACCTGCTTCAGTACCCAGGCCCCTTAACCTGCAACCAGCCACGCAGGCAGGAGTAGTAGCCCTTGGGATAGTGCCCACCTAGGGGTACACCAGTATCCCCCAGCCCTCCCTACTGCCTTCTCACATTGCTTGCTAACCTTAAGGTCATCTGGTATGATGACCCCAGGTCCCTTTCCATTTTGTGTTACTACCTCCCCTATTGTGTACTCTTCCCTTGGTTTTTGTTTCCCAGGTGCATTATTTTGTACTTATTTGCATTGAATCCAAGCTGCCATACTTCTGACCATTCCTTCAACCTTGTCAAGTCCTTCTCATCCTTTCCTCCCACTTTATGTATCAACCCTGTTGCAGATCTTTGTGTCATCTGCAGAGGTGCATACTTTTCCTTCCAGTCCTCTGCAGTGTCACTTATAAAGACATTAAAAGGACTGGAATGTTTGTATCAAGTTAGTTAAATGATATAATAGTTTGTATGTCCAGAAATAGCTCCAATATTATTAAGAACATCAGTGAACCTTTGTAGACTAAAGGTAAACTTCAGTGTAAAATCACAGCACTATGCAAAATTCACAGCTGTTGAGAAGTTTGCTTCCTCCTCCACAGTTCAGATGTCATCTCAGCTCATCTGTCAGACTGTACTCAGCCAGGACCTTTTACAGAGCTGGAGATCTTGTGACCTGTCAATTATACCTTAATTTTGTTAAATGTTTGCAACAATTTTATATATGTTTTGTTTCACACAGAAAAGTAAACAAAACATGAGAAACAACATTTTAACACAGACCTGCTTTATACAATCACAAAATAAGGCACAAGGAAAATACAGACCCGAACTCCCAGGCAGGAAGTCCCACCATTCTTGTTCTAGGGCTCCCTCATGCCAGTCTAACTCCCCCTACAAATGGGGGTTCCCAAAAAGTCTTCCTTGAGCTTGCCTAAATGCTCACTGCCAGGCTGGTGTCCTACATTTTAGCAGTTTAAATGCGATTACCAGAGCCTGTATAGCCTCTGTGTACAGTCTCTTTAAGAGCTGTCTGATTGCAGCTCTTGTAAACTGAGAGAGAGAGCTCTGTTGAAAGATGTAACTATTTGCTGAAAATCATTTAGAGTGATAATGACAGTGTAGTTTGTCTAACCTGCTTTCTTTGTAGCAAGGGCTGTTTTGTCTGTCTCCACCATCTTGGTCCTAGACTGCAAATTGGACTAATCAGTACTGATGAGACCTAAAATGTAACCGGACTACAGGAGCTGTCTGAAGTCAAAATCTGTAGGAATTGTAGTTTTTAACTTTTTGTGCCTTTTTTTGCAACTGAAGGGGGAGCTCTTGCCTTTACTGACAGCCAAATCAGCCAACCAAACCTTTTGGATCTTGGGGAAGTTCAGGGCTGCTTGCAGTTTTCAGTTAGATCTAAGCTGGAAACTGAAAATTAAGGAGCTGAAGTGATTCTCAGCAGCAATCCTGAGTGGATTCACATGGGAGAACTGTGAAAAGGCTGAGTTTTTGGCCTGCATGTCTGTCTGTTGCTCCTGAGAGGAGAGAAGAAAAATTACTCACCTTAGTAATGTTGTTTCTTCTAATGAGTCTTGCTATATTATGACAATTGCAGTGAGTCCCCATCTTGAACTGCTCCAGAGGTGAAATAGTTAACTTTCCATGCAGTCATGGAACTCTGAGCACGAGCTTGGTTGGAAACTCTGTCTGTTGTTCTTCAAACAGAAACTGTCAGATCTTTCGAGCTAAAACTCACTAAGGCTCTGTGTGGAAGCTGTAAGCCTACACTAGCCAACTGGCTACTAACATAAGCACATTTTTGGTCCCAAAGCAAAGACTCAAGTCAGGAGACCCAAAAAATGAAAACACAACACCAATTCACCCCAAAAAAGGGAGGGGTGAAAAACAACAAGGTGGGCATCAAATAAGTGCCAACACTATACTGCCCACCCACGTCCCAAAAACAGAGGTTCTGAGAGGGGCAGGCAGGGAGGAAGGTCATAATATAGCAAGACTCCATTAGAAGAAACAACATTACTAAGGTGAGTAATTTTTTCTTCAAACATGAAGTCTTGCTATATTATGACAATTGCAGACTACACAGCAGTACCTCCATGGAGGAGGGACAGAACCTACTTAGGGAATAGGCTCTGAAGCACAGCTGTGCCAAATCGAGCATCACTCCTAGCCTGGATGTCCAGGGAGTAATGCTTGGTAAAAGTGTGAACTGTTTTCCAGGTAGCTGCTTGACATATCTCTAGAATAGGGATGTCCCTGGCAGCAGCCAGGGAAGCAGCGGTACCTCTGGTAGAGTGAGCCCTCAGGCCTGAGGGAGGAACCTTACCCAGTTTTTCATAACAAAATTGGATACAAGAGACAATCCACCTGGCAATGGATCTTTTAGTGGCAGGTTTCCCTTTACCGACCTCACCATAAGTGAGGAATAGTTGGAGGGAGTCAAACCTGTGACCCTTGGTACGGTCAATGTAGTAGCTAAGGGCTCTCTTCACATCTAGACTGTGTAACCTCCTCTCGCCAGAGGAGGAATGGTCAGTGAAGTACACTGGAAGAGATATAGATTGGTTAAGGTGGAAATCTGAAACCACCTTAGGCAAAACTTCTGTTAGTCCTGAGTACCACCTTGTCTCTATGAAAGGAGATAAAATCAGGCTCCACTGACAAAGCTTGTAATTCACTTATGCGCCTGGCAGAAGTGATGGCTACCAGAAACACAGTCTTCCAAGTCAAGTACTTCAGCTCTACTGAAGACAAGGGCTCAAAGGGGGTTGCATGAGCTGAGCAATGCAAACATTAAGATCCCAGGCAGGGGCAGGGTCCCTGAATGGAGGGTTGGTGTGAAGCAATCCCTTAAAAAACTTGGAAAATACAGGATGAGCTGAAAGAGGAGAGGGTTTACCTGCCGAAATAAAAGCAGACACAGCTGCCAAATGCACCTTTAGTGTAGTTGGTCTCAGCCCTAAAGTGTTTAAATGGACCATATAGTCCAGGACTGTGGGTAAATCAGACGAATCGGGGGAAATATGTTTCCCAGAGCGCCATATGGAAAACCTTTTCCATTTAGAATTGTAAGTAGCCCTGGTGGAAGGCTTCCCAGAAGCCCTTAAAATATCCATTACACCTTGGGAGAGGTGTAAATCAGCAAACTCCAACTCTTCAAGAGCCAGGCCTTGAGATTGAGAGAGTTGAGGTTCGGGTACCAAATCCTTCCCTGAGCACAGGTTAACAGATTGTGATTCCTGGGAAGACACAGGGGAAGATGGACTGCTAAGGACAGTAGGAGTGGATACCAGGGCTGTCTGGCCCAATCTGGAGCAATCAGAATCACTTTGCAGGGTTGAGATCTGATTTTGACTAACACTTTGAACAGGAGAGGGAAGGGGAAAGGCATAAAGAAACTTCCCTTCCCAGTTGAGAATTAAGGCGTCCAGAGGACTGAGCCCAACACTGGGGGCCTGCAGCAAAAAGGGAAGTTGGTGATTGTCTGGGGCTGCAAAAGATCTATCTGCAGGGTGCCCCATCTGGCAAATATTACCCCAGAACCAGGGGTCCAGTGACCATTCGTGATGGCCTGGGAAATCCTGCTGCGAGCATCTGCCAGGACATTGTCCTTGCCTGGAAGTGAACTGCCATAAGGAGGTGTTCAGGGTGTAAGCCAGAGACCACAACTTCAATGTTGATTGCACAAGGCCGTAGACTGAGTGCCTCCTTGCTTGTTGATGTACCACATTGTAGTGGTGTTGTCTGTTCTGACCTGTACAACTTTGTTCTGAACAGGTTTGGAAAAGCTTGAAGTGCTAGAAAAACTGCTCTGAGCTCCAACAGACTGATGTGGAGCAGAGATTCTGAGGGGACCACAGTCCCTGGGTAGTGAGTCGCCCATGTGAGCTCCCACCTAAGAGGATGCATCTGTAGTAAGATTAAAGAGTGAGACTGAGTGACAAAGGGACCCCTTGTCTCAGTTGCTCTGATCCTGCCACCACTGTAGGGCTTGGATCAGGGTTCGAGCTACTGGGATCAACTTAGTTAGAGGGTCCTTTCTTTGAGACCAAAAGGCTCTCAAATGGAACTGGATGTCCCTCATTTGAAATCTGGCTCCTTGCACCACTGCTGTAGAAGCAGCCATGTGTCCCAGGAGCTGCAGAAAATGCCTTGCTGGACGAGAGACCCGCAGGGTGAATGAGGAGGCCAGCGACACCAGGGTCCTTGCCCTGTCCAAGGAAGGAAAGCTCTGGCTTCCTCTGTGTTCAGTTCTGCGCCTATGAAGGTGAGGAGCTGGACAGGCTCTAGAACTGACTTTGGAAGATTCAGAATGAAACCTAGGGAGGTAAGCAGTTGCTGGGTTATCTGAAGATGTAACTTGACTTGGTCTGGGGACTGGCCTACTATGAGCCAGTCGTCCAGGTAAGGAAAGATGGCAATTTTTTGCCTCCTTAGGTAGGCAACTGCTACTGCCAGGCATTTTGTGAATACCCTTGGAGCAGAAGTGAGGCGAAAGGGCATTGCTCTGAACTGGTAATGGCCTGAGGGCAGCTCGAACCTGAGGTACTTTCGATGGGAGCTTCTGATGAGAATATGGAAGTAGGCATCCTTGAGGTCCAGGGACGCTAGCCAGTCCCCTGGCCTCAGAGAGGGTAAAATAATTCCCAGAGTCACCATTTTGAATTTTGGTTTTAAAAGGTGCTTGTTTAGGTATCTGAGATCCAGGATGGGCCACCATTATCCTGTCTTTTGGGTAAGAGAGTACCTGGAGTACAAACCCTTGCCCTGATGTAGGGTGGAACCCTTTCCACGGCTCTGAGAGCCAGGAGGGAAGAGACTTCTGCCTCTAGGGCAAGTGCCTCTGAAGGATTTGCAGGTGGAAAGGATCTGGTTCTCATCTTTGGAAACTTTTTGAAGCTGAGAACCAATCCCTGGTTTACCACTTCTAGGACCCACTTGTCTGATGTTAGAGACTTCCAGTCCTGGACAAAGTAAGCCAGCCTGCCCCCTACGGGTAGAGAAGAACCGGCCCTGGCAACCCCATCAGGGTGCCTGCTTGGCAGGAGCTTTGGGCTGAGGGGTGGAAGCAGGCTTGCTTGTAGCCCGTCTGCCTCTCCCTCTAAAGAACACCCTCTGGGCATAAGCAGAAGAGGAGGCCTGGGGTTGGTAAAAAGGTCTATGAAAAGGCCTGGCCCTGCCCCTAGGAAGCTGCCTTTGAGGAGTGGCCTGCCTTTCCTTGGCCTGCGCACTCCTATAGGTGGTCCTATATTCATCCATTTTCTTCATGTAATTCTCTGTCTGCTCCCCAAACAGCGAATTGCCCACAACAGGAAAATCCATGGCCTTAGACTGGGTATCCCAGACAGGGTAGTACATCTGAGCCAAGCCATTCTGCCAAGTGCCACAGATGTAACCATGACCCTTGATGATACATCATTAGAGTCTACTGCAGCATGAAATTGCACCTTAGATGCCTCAATACCATCTGCAGCCACCTGTTCCAGCTCCCTGGCCAGCTGGTCAGTGGCCTGTTTTGCTAGAGCCAGCACAGTATCCCATCTGGATTTCTGGTACCTAGCAGCATAAGCCATATAATTTGCCTGTCTGAGTCCCAAAGATGCTGCCATGTATTGTTTCTTTGCCATGGCATCAATCCTCCTGGAATCCTTTTCAGTGGGGTGTGAAGCTAAGGGAATGTTTGCCTTGTCACAGGCTGCAGCCTGCACTACCCCCACATGGCTGCATTGTTGTGTGAGGAATTCCGTATCAGAGCCTGATAATGTATACCTCTTGTCCATCCTTTTATCAACAGGAGGTATAGTGTGAGGAGTTTTTAAAATCTTTACTGTCTGTTTCTGAAAAGATTTATGCAAAGGAATAGACAGTCTCCTAGACTCTGGAATATCCATCATTTCTACATAATCAGGCTCCTCTTGGTCACCAACAGCTTCCTCAACAGGGAGCTGGAGAGTTTCAGCAACTTTTTTATAGAACATAAAATGAGAAGGGGACTCAGAGAGCCTGGGAGGAGAAACCCCTGACGGTCTGTCTGGAGAGATGTCCGGTTCAATGGGCACATCCAGACCTTCAAATCCACATTCACTCTCCTCATAATCCTCTTCCCCCTCCTCCGGTTCATAAAAATCCTCAAAATCATAATCTTGAACCGGTGGAACCGGCCGAACCGAGCGCTTCCCTGATGGTGTCGGTTCGGTCGGAACCGGGGAAAGTGACTGGACAATTTGAATTGCTTTAGCTATTTCCTCAGCGGTTGGAGAGATAACTTTGGCTCCACACTAGCTGACTTCCTAGTCCTTTTGTTGGAACCGGCTCTCAGAGCTGGCTCTTCAGTTTGCCCGAGGAAGTATCGCCCTGGTCAGAGGGCACTCCCTCCGGTTCGGTTGGGACCGAACCGGGCTGGCCATCCGGGTCAGCGGACTTTTTGGCCTCCCTTTCCCTGAGCCTACCAACTCTCTTCTCTATGGTGGCAGCAGGAAAATTTTTACAAATCTGGCAGTCTGCATTGAGGTGGTCAAACCCCAGACAATAAACACAGGTGGTGTGTGGGTCAGCCTTAGCAAAGGCTTCCCCACAGACACCACAGTGTTGAAACCCAGTGGGCCCGGTTTTTCTTTTGGGTTTCTCAGACATAGTGCCAGCCTAACCAAACTTGCCCGTTTATGGCAATCCGCTAAGACTTTATCGGTTCCCAACCGGTCACGGGTCGTGGAAACCGTAATGAAATCCGCTTTTTAGAACCGATAAGAACCGGGAACCGCACTCTAAAGAAGGACTGGTAAGTTTTTAAGACAACCTGATCGGTTCAAACCGAACCGATAACTGCTTACAAGTTCCACACAGAAAAAAGAATGTAAAACCTATCTATTACTTACAATACCACAGACAGAGCTTGAACCGACTGGTTGCGGTTTAATTTCGGTCAAAAAAACGATAAAATAATACTTTAACCAACAAAATGAACCAAGCAGAAGGAGAAATCTCCGGAGCGACCGTTCAGTGAGGCGGAGTAAAGAATCTGACAGTTTCTGTTTGAAGAATGACAGACAGAGTTTCCAACCGAGCTCGTGCTCAGAGTTCCATGCCTGCATGGAAAGTTAACTATTTCACCTCTGGAGCAGTTCAAAGATGGGGACTCACTGCAATTGTCATAATATAGCAAGACTTCATGTTGTTTGAAGAGAATTATTTTGGACTAAATCCAAGTTTGTGTGACTAAAGTAAGCTACTGAAGTGGGCCAGGCTCAACCTGAAGAAGACCAAGATTTTTGCTGAATGCTATCGGCCTGTCAAGAGTTCCAGCTACCCTAAGCTCCCGTGTGTGCAGAGACTTTGTGATTGTGACCGGGAGCGCTTTGCCTGGTACAGTAGAATTCCCTTACATGTAAATGTGCTATGAGCTGCTAGTGGGTTGTGAGTTAGTTCCCCACTGTGTGAACTGTGTTCTGTTTGCAGGAAGCTGTATCCAGCCCAAAACAGACTGCATCCGAATTTGTCTCCATGCGGTCTGGGTCTTGCCAGACTGGCCCAGCCAGACTACCCACTGCACAGAGAAGCCATCAACGAGAGACCTGCCTGGGGATCATCCCCTGCTCCATGCTTGAACAGGAATGACGCCTCTGTGACTCGTGTGGGCCCTGCTTCTCCTGGCATTCCAGATCAACAACCTGCAGTCTCGATTTTCATCCAGCCTGTGTCCAGTCTTGGGTATCGTGAGTAAATACCAGGGTAGCTCCTGCAACAACAGCTAAATCTGAGTGTGTCACCTGATTGTCTTGTTGTTTCGTTTCCTTCTGAACTGAGCCTCTGGCTCCAGATTACAAATATTGTGAACTGTGCATGTTGTGTTTTCCATTACAGGGCCCCAACCAGCTGTGACACCGTCCAACCCCGGGCATCAGTCCTGGCTAGCCCATCTCTTCTCCACCTGGGTACCCAGAGGTGTGACTGTGTGGGGGACTCAAAGCGCATGCATAACAGCTTGATTGATATAACCTTTAAGCTAATTAACCTGATTTTGCCCCTCCCTTGTTCAAGTCCCCTGAATAAATCAGATCTAACTTTTTCTGCATGTAATCGGACAGTGGTTCCTGTTTGTGCTCAAAGTACTGCACTGTTGCTATTTGCTGTGCATAACCTTGTTTTACAAGGGGGTCCCCAGGGTTGAGCCAGAGGAACCAGCCCTGGTGGTAAGTGCAAACAGTGTGGGTACTTGTGTGGTGTACCAGGGGTATTGTGAAAGTGATTATTGTACAGTGTTCAGGCCACTAGAGAGGAAAGGGGGGGGGGTTACAGTGTCCCGGAGGACTGTGCCCAGGTTAGCTCGACCACTACCAACCGTGACCTCCGGGTGGAGGCACCTGTTTCAGAACTCAGGCCCCTTAACCTGCTACTAGCCAAGCAGGCAGGGGTAGTAGCCCTTGGGATAGCGCCACCTAGGGGTTACACCAGGGCTCTATAAAACCCAGATTCCAGCTGTCCCGAGCCCCATAGAAATCCACAAAATGAAAGCTAGCAAACCAAAAGCACACGAAGCTAGACATTTCTTAAACAGGTACATTTTCTCAACATAAGTTTCCTAAACACAGCAAATGTGTGCAGTTTGTGCTCAAATAAACATTTGATTTAGCATCAGGAAAATACAGTAGAGACCAGCAATGTAAAGCAAAAGGCATTATGAATGTATTTGTGGCAGTCTGTAAAACATGTGTTTTATACATTTTATCCCCAAACAGTGTCAAGCTTCCTGATACTTTAACTACCCTCCATGTAAACGAAAGGTGTTTTTACCTTCATTGTTTTGCTTAACTATATTTTATTTATAGTAGGGAAAAAAACAGAGTCATAGCATTTGTTTATGTCATTTTTAGCAGAGGTTTTGTATTTCACAAATGGTCATTCTTAACAGGGAAAGAACACAGCATCAAAGTCCACATGCTTTGGTTACATGTGATAAGAGTGCCAACAAAACGGCGCAGAGCAAGACAACAAAGAAACAATGCCGAAGTACAAAAACAGTGATAGACACTACATCAGCTAGTAATATCGGCGACCGGTGCACGGAACTTATATGGGATACTATTAAAATTTACACTTACTGAGGGGGGCTTCCCTCCCCCCGCACCCCCATCTCTATAATAATCAGCTCCGGGAGGGGCAGACAATGGGGGAGAGGAGAAACTCCAGAGGGGGGCTACAGCATGGGGCACAGGAATCTGCATGGGGAGAACCTCTGGGCGCAACCTGCAGGCGGGGAGGATACAGTTGGGACACTAGGGGAACGGGAGTAAAATTTACACACAAATAAACTAAAAAATAAAACTCTACACCTAGTCCCGAACCTGAGTCCATCGCACTCGGAGGCGTTGACCGTAGCCACCACACCAGATGGCTGGCTCGATGCTGGTCCACCAAATCCAACCCTACATACTGCATTAAATGACTCCCCCTCCACAAATAGACCTGCCGTGCGCCATTCTCTGAACATAGCCCTTTTTACACACTTACTAAACTTACCAAGAGCTATTCTTTGCCTGTAGCCCTTTTACACTCGCTTATTTTGCCGTTGTTTCAAATTCAGTCGCCCAAAAACTTCACTCATATCACAGGATACCCTCTGATTTCACTCCTTCAATCTTCTGTGCCAGAGCAGCCCTTTTGATTTAATGCTTAGCTCTGTGTGTGTGTGTGTGTGTGTGTGTGAGATTGGGGGTCAGAAAGGCATTAAGGAAAACTGTGCAAATCCTGTGTTTCATACCTCGTGTTACTCACCTGGTAACTATCAGTGCGAGTTTTTGCCAAGGTATTTCCAAGGTAACTGTCCAAAATTCACATTTGTTCACTCCGGTATGCACAGTGCCATTTCAGGGTAAGTAGCAGACTGAGCCACAACAAGAATGCTAATTAGCATTCTGTGCTGTAGCGCACCACACACTTCATTCACGAGCATGGCGTTCAGACCTGTCAGATCCTTGTTGAAGCCAGGCAGACATGGGGCCATGAAACTGCACTAGGGAGGCCAGAAGAAGAAGCACAGCAGCAGCCACTTCGTCGGGAAGCACACCATGGGAGAAGATGGCATTGAGACAAGGACATTTGCTCCTGGAAGCGGTCAACCCTTTGTGATCCATGTTGCATGGGGGAGTAGCAGGTCCTGCTCTGAGAAACTCTGTTTGACATTTGTCAGAACTTCTCAAAGTCGCAACAGCAGAGCTGGACCTGCTACTCCAACCCCGCAACATGGATCAAGAAGGGTTAACCACCTCCAGGAGCCTAGTTGATTAGGTCTGAGACAGGCTTTTTGGAGTATTGCCCGATTTCTCCTCGACCTGCAAATTGTTTCCTACACCTGACTGCAGCCTAGTCCATGAGCTGCATTGACCTAACTACCATCTGCAGTGTATTTTCTTTTAGTGGGAACCTACCTCATTGTAACCCCCCTGCAAATGGGGGTTCCCAAAAGACTTCCAGGAGCTTGCTTGAATGCTCCAAGCCTGAATGGTGTTTGGCATTTAAGCCATTTATCAGTGAGTGTTTTTAGAGCCTCTGGTACTGTCTCTTTAAGAGCTGTCTGCTTGCAGACATAATTAGTTTGTATGGGGGACTGTGTGTTTCTTTGATTGAGTACCACTCAAGCTGCTGCCAATTCACTTCATTTTTGCAGTCACTAGAGTGCAAAGGAACCTATCTGAAAGATGTAACTGTTTGCCAGAAATTATTTAGAGTAATAATGAAATTACAGTTTGTCTAACCTGCTTTCTTTGCAGTCAGAACTGTGTCTGCTAGTTCCCCATTCTAGTTTTGAACTGCTGAACTGGACCAATCAGTGTGGGGTAAGCTAGCTCTAAAATGGTGCCTTGGACGAATCAGAACTTGGACTCATAATCTGAGCCAGCCACAAGAGGATTGTATGGGCAGTGACTCTGGGAGATGTAGTTTAGACTTCAGTGCCTTTTTGGACCAACAGCAGCAGTCTATTGTGAGTGACAGCCAATCCAGTCAAGAACTGGGAGGAACTCAAAGGAAGTGCCAGTTTTGTCGGTTGGAGTTCTGTTGAGCTTTGGCAGTGAAGAAGGAAGGCCCTGTACTTTTCAGTGTGCAGTTTTAGTCAAAAACGTGTGTAAGGCCCAGAGTTCGGTCTGCAGCTTGTTAGGACTGAATCCGTCCTGTGAAAAGAATCAAAGGATCTCTGAAGAGTAGAAACCAGGCTCACCCTGTAGAAGACTGGAGGAATTGCTGAAAATTGCATTTGGTCTGTCAGGAACTGAATCTGCTGTGTGTTCTCCGGGTATTGTGCAGTAATTGCGATCGGGATACAGATGCAGCCTGCCTGGTATAGTCTTTCTTTTATATGGATGTGTGAAGAGGTTTGTGTACCTCAAGTGAGCCCTGCTGACATTGAAGGACCCTATCTTATTTGGAGGTCGTGAGTACTAATTCAGGGTCGCTCCTGTTGAATTGCCACATTAAATCCAAATGGAATTACTGTACTGCTGACTGCTTAATTCTCCTTTCTCTGTGTGAAAGGGCCCCTACCAGCTGCCACGGTTTGACTAGCTACTAGGGCTTGGGTACCCAGGGACAGACTGATAGGATAGCTCGTGCACAGAGCCATAGGTAGATTATTAGAGTGATAAGCTAATTAACCTGATTTCCCCTGTCCTTGTTATATCCCCTAAATAAATCAGAGCTGCTTGTTTCAGCAAAGTTATACTGCCTGAGGTATTTGTCTATGTTAAAAGTACTGTACTGTGATTGTTGCACTGTATCTCATTTCACAGGAGGTCCCAGTGCCAGAGAACCAGACCTGGGGGTAAGTGTATACTGTGAAGGTAATTCTGATATATTGTGTGGGCCACTAGTGGGAAGAAAGGGGGTTGCAGTGTCCCAGAGGGCTGTGACCAAGTTAGTTTAACTATTGCAAACCCTGACCTCTGGGTGGAGGCACCCGCCATTGGATCCAGGTCCCTCAACCTGTTAGTGGCAAATCAGGCGGGGTAGTAGCCCCTGGGATAGCGCCATCTAGGGGTTCATCATTAACTATGAACACAAGTACAAAGCACTCCCGAGAAACACCACAGCCACAGAAATGCCCGATTATGAAAACCCATTGTGTTTTTTTTTTTAAAGTAACCTTTTGTTGCTCAGTACAAAACAGTCAGAAGCACACAACCTTTCATTGATTCTTGTCCGACTTTGTAACCTGTGATATGGTACTCAGTTCGGTGCTCAAAAATGCCATCTCACAACTGTGTTTCCTCTCAGTAAAGGGGTACCAATTTTACCACCAGAATAAGCTACTACAAAGCACAAACCCATGTTAGGCTATGGGAGAATCACACTACACACACTGCTGCTTTAACTCTTTTATTAAATGACAAAACAGCCGTTTCAGTTGTAAGAGGTGTAAATTCATCACCAGGGGCACGCACCAGATAGAAGCAGGTGAAAACTTAATGGCATGCATGGCAATACAGCCTGAGCATGAAGAGGAAGAGAACTCCTGAACCCGCTCAGCACAGCCTTCTGGTGCAGCCGCAGTTGTGAGATCGCGCTTCCAAGCAGTGAACCGAATACCGCATCTAGGATTACAAAATCTGACAGTAATCAAAAAAGGTTACTTTAAACATTTTTCCAAAATATGGGTTTCCCTAATCAGGCATTAATGAGGCAATGGTGTTTCTTGTAGTGTTTTGTACAGTTTTCCTTTAAAAAGTTTCTACCATGGCTGATCAGGCCAGAGAAGAAGACGAAATATTAGAAAGGTTAGCATAGAAGTAAGGCTGCAGCCAAAAGGATAGGAAAAAAAAAACATAAAAGGTTATTTGATATGCTGTAAGCCCGTTTCTGTACCGAAGATTTCAGGTGTCAGCATGCTTTCATTTTACCTGGTACCTTAGGGCAGCCTTGTAGTGGCTATATGACTTTCTAGCCCCTTAGGATCTCATTCTCTTTTCATTAAGCCTAAAACATAGCGGAAGGGTTTCAGCCTATCACAGCTTCCTTTCACAGTTAAGGTTACTGAGATGGTTGTGGCGCTGCAGCTGGAGGCACAACTGACAGTGTGGGACATTTATGAGTCCCTCCATTGTGGTTTTAGGTTCAGGCAAAGCACCTGAAGCTGCACTGGACAGGGTGCATGATGACCTTCTTAGGGTGAGGGATGAGAAGAATGGTCAATATTTGTTCTCTCTGATCTCTCTTCAGCATCTAACTCTGTAAATCATGGGTCACTGTGGACCTACTAAAGGCATATGGAGGCCTTACTGGCTGGAGTCCTGCCTTAGGGGATAGGACACAGAGGGTAGTGATGGGGGAATTTCTCCAAGTACCCCAACACTCCAGCTCTATGGTGTACCCCAGGGGTCGGTCAGTCTTCTCACCCATTCTGCCTGCAGTGTATATGCTACCCCTGGGAAGGATTATCAGACATTACCAGACTGAGTTTTCACTGCTACACAGATGATACCCTTCTGCATCTGTCATTTGCACCCGGGATGCCAGATGCGGCTGAGGTGCTAAATTTCTGTCTGGTTGAAACCTAGGACTGGATGGCATCTAAGACCGCCACTTGAGGTGGATGTGTTGCCAGGCTGCTCTGACCCTAGGAATCTTATTAACTTAAATGTTTTAACTGCTTCTTTTTGTGTAAGTGCCAATGGGCATCTGCTTACCTGATGTTCTTGCTGCACTTTGGTGTTTTTTGGGAACAATCAACATGGGAAACCCTGAGAAACAAATGGCGGAAGGTGGAGGGAGGAGAAAAGCCTACAACACCTGGTCCTAGCACTAGAGACAATCCAGCAGCAGTGACCAATGATGACGTGCTGTCCACTGTGTGAATTCTGGAGCAGCGGGTCACTGCATCAGAGATAAAGTAGTCCTTAGAACCAACAGGAAGTTTCTACATAAGGTTATATCAGAATTTCACCTAAACCAGTCAGTTGCCCTTTATGTGTATTCCTGCTGCCCTTCATGTATTCTATCCTGAGTTCTCCAGCCCAGCTAAGCAGAAATTGCACAGCCTGGATCTGAAGCGAATATTGGGCATCTACCTGACCAAACCAGGGCTGTCAAGTCTCAGGTCACTCAGATTTTTATTTCCTATGGTGGCGGCAAAGGTAAACCAGAACCAAGAGAACCGTCTCTCACTGGATAGTCTTTTGCATATAGTTTCAGTGTCAGTGGCTCAGCAGGTAGCACACTCACTTCTGAGGCTGGGAGATCAGAAGGCTATGGGTTCTAGCCCACACCAGGCACTTGGGTTAATATCCCAATACTGACACTGCAGTGCAGCATGAGGGGTGCTACACTCCTGAGGTGCGTCTTCAGATGAGACGTTAAAACTGAAGTCCCATCTGCCTGTTCTGGTGGTAGTTCAGGTGGATATTAGAGATCCCATGGCACTTCTCGAAAAGAGCAGGGGAATTTCCCCGGTGCCCTGGCCAAATTTCCTCCCATTCACTAAAAAATACCACCAACAGCTTAATCTCGTTCAAAGTCAGTTGGCATTCATCTATATCTCCCTCCCCCGGGTCGTGCCTGAAAATAGGCAGAATCTGTCTAGTGCACATACCTGGTCAACAAAAACTAAATAAATAAATAGTTCAGTTATGAAAAAGCTGGAAAAATACCACAGAGAGGGTGGTGGACGCATGGAACAGCCTTCCTGAGGAGGTTGTGGGGTCTAAAACTGTGGGAGAATTCAAAATGCATGGGACAGACATAAGGCAATTTTGTCGGGGTAGGAAGAAATAGGCTGTTGGTTAAATAGGATCTGCAGCTTATCCTCTAGGTAGGGAAATGGCAGACTAGGTGGCCAAGCAGTCCTTATCTGCCATCAAAGTCTATGTTTCTACCACCCAGAGGGCAAAGGGCACATTCCACAAGGGGTACCTCTGCCTCTGTGGCATCCACAATCGGCATCCCACTAAGGGACATTTGCAGAGAAGCTACATGGAAAACAGTACACACCTTCACAAAGCACTATTGTCTAGTCATACAGTTCAGAAGGGTTGCCAGCTCTGGAACTGCTGTCTTGCAGAACCTTTTTACTAAGTAGGTTTTGGACCCAGCCTCCCAAGGTACTGCTGTATAGTCTCCAGAATGTGTAAACATTCAGTGAGGAATTCCTGGGGTTATAAGAAACAAAATTACTCACTCTAGTAATGTTGTTTCTTCTCAGGGATCTCTCACTGTGTTTACTCTCACTGTGTTTACACTCCCCAACCCTTCCAGAACCAGAAAATAGATTCACACAAGAATCAGTTATTTTCACTAAAGTTGCTTGAGCATTACCACTGCACTTACTCTACAATTCTAAAATGCGATCATTAAATGTTTTTTACTGTTTTGATCATTTTCAACATACTGTACTTACATTTGTTTACTGTTTTTCAAAAATTTGTTTTGAAAACTTTTTGGGAAATTTTTGGTAGCCACTGGGCTAGTTTTGGTAGTCACTACTCCCCTCTAGCTATGGAAACCAATTTGATTTGAGCCAACTGCCCAGAGTGGAGCATGTCCACAGTGCCGAGTCTGAACCGAAGTTCCAAATTCTACTGATCTGCATAGGTTCTATTTCTGATGCATCTCTCTGCATGGGGAAGAGATACAGAATGTGTAAACATAGTGAGGGATCCCTGAGAAGAAACAACATTACTATGATGAGAATTTTTTTCTTCTTGGACATCCTTGCTTCACAAAAGCTGAGAAAGGCTGGAAGTCCAATGATGTCTGTTATAAAATAGGCTATGTTATGCTAAGATTTGTAACCTCTGACTGAGCCAAGAAATCCATAGGATTACTCTGAGTTCTAACCTTTTAAAGAAAAGTGGGGTAAGATTCTCCACATCAGTCAATGCACTGAAGTAGTCCCTTGTATACTGAGACAGTCAGCCCTAGCATCACTTAATGCACTGGCGGTGAGCTTGCTTTTATTCAGAACAGTGTGCATGTTGTGGGGTTGGGAGGAATGACTAAGCAGCCATGGGTAAAGCTCATATTGTTGCCCCACCAAAGGGCTGGTGAATCAGGGCAGCCCTTTATTTTCATAGCCTTTGAGTTTAGGGATGTCAGGCTGGGAAGAGGCGGGAGACTAAAGAGGTTCAGGTTGGGGAGGAGGCTCTGAGCGGGATGCCAACTTTACTATAATTATTTTTTTTCATTTTAATTTTGACTGGGACAGGAGGGCTTGTTAACTCTGCCTATTTTCAGCCTCATCCCAGGGAGGGGATACAGAGGAAACCATCTAAAATGTAACCAGATTAAGCTGTTGGTGGCATTTATAGTGAACAGGAGAATTTTGACAGGACACGGAAATTCCCCTACTCTTTTGGCAGGTGGCGCTGTGGAGCGGAAGGCAGGAGTCCCAGATGGAAGAGGATAGTAAAGGAGGACAGTCAAACGGGTCGACTGCTGCAATGCAGCTCTAGTGAAGGGGAAGGTACGGCTGGATGCACCTTAGAGGTGGCCAGCAGATCGCATCTACACCCTAGAAAGGGGAATCAGCACCAGACGGCAAGGTCTACACTGGCAGATGTATCGCCAACAGAAGGCCCTGTGAGCCTAAACCAGGATGGTGCATGTAGTAACAGTCAGGATGTGGCGCCCTCGAGAGGAGGAGGATCGGAGTGCCTCACAGCAGGATGCAGATGGATTAAGCTTGCTTTGCAAGAGAAACGTCACATTTGAGCAGCAGCAGCAGACTTCAGAATAGCCCAACTACTAGCCGAAGAAGAGCTATGGAAATGCCCTGAGGTGGAATCCCCCTCAGCAACTCCAGGTAGTGGCGTACAAATCTTTATCAGTACTATGCCACCAGAAATTGAGACAGGCAGATCCCACCCCAGACCCCTCCTCCTTCACGATGCTAAGTCACAATGGTCCCCAAAGCAAGCCCTAGAAGATCAGGCTGGATTCAAATATAGATGGGTCAATGGATCGCTGATCCGACAATACCTATACCAGGGTATCTGGGGAGGGTAGGCCAGGAGCAGGAGACACGACTTTCACACGTCGGACAAAGGCTTACAGACTCCTGCTCCCATACAGAATGGAATGAGCCCCAGAAAACTAGGGGCACCTCTTAGAGGCACAGTAGACCCTGAACAAGATGAGGTGCAGAATCCCATATTGGATCATTAACAAATACAGGATGTTGACATTTCCTACTCGCCCTGTGAAGGGTTGTCTCAAGCGGTTCTTCCTGAAGACCCTGAGTCAAGAGACCCCAAGACCCCAGTAATACATCTAGCCCAGGTTCCGAGTTCTGATATAGAGCAGGATGTTCCTGCCCTACAGGAACCTGCTCCCACATATGCAAGCCTTTTTAAAAAAACAGTGGCTTTAGCTAAAAGACGGAATGCAGTTAGGCTGCGGTTTATGGGGCCCAGTGATAATATGCCAGATAGATTCTATGTCAGCAAAGTCCTAATCAAACAAATGCTGGGCTTTTCACCCAGCGATGTGCATGCATTAATTCATTCTCCTGGAGACAACACTTTTGATATTAGTTTCCGAACCCCTGACTTAATCAATTCTGGATGAAATATGCCCTATTAAAAAACAATCCCGCTTGGTACCATTTCCAGGCTATACCTCTCACTAAACAATCCTTTAAGGTTATCACGGTCCTCTTTCGTAATGAGGAGTCAATGTTGAGGACATTTCATATTGGCTGGAGCGCAGATTCAAACTGCAGGGTAACCCAGAACCCATTCTGGATACAGAAGGATTCTGGAATGGCGGCTGGAGGCATAAAATCAACTAACACAGACTGAAGAGGGATACAGCATCTTCCAAGTTGCTTTTATTTGGGCCGAGACAAGGGGTTCATATTTTAACCGGGTCATCTTCGCCACTGTTACAAGTGTGGTCCGGGCAGGCACCTGAGTAGAACCTGTGACACAGTGAAATGTGTCCAGTGTGGAGAATTGGGGCATTTGATGTCGCATTGTCCTCACCCCACAAAATGTTCCCTGTGTGAGGAACTGCATGCCTATACAGAATGCCTGTGGGCTGCTCAGAATAAATCCAATGGGGATTTTTGTATTCAAGATTTTTCATCAATTCAGCTGTCCATGCGGCCCAATGCCAGAGGCCGCCCCCCCTTCAGGGAGAGAACCATCCCAAGGTCCGCTATCACAGGGAGATCCCCCGGTAAGGGGAATAGAGGGGGCCAAGGAGACTGCCCAGGCGGTAGATGTAACTGTAATGACAATATCGATGGAAGGGGCACCCCCCATCTGCATCTACTGTATGCCCCCCCTCTACCACTGGAGGAGGTGTTCCAAGTGGTGTCAAGCAGACACCAAAGTCTGCGATCCAGGTCATTGATCAAACCTCTAATGGAGCAGGGGCTCCTCTTATGCAACACCTATATGGTGCTCCAGGAAGACGGAGGCACCGAATCAGACTCCACATCTGTACAGTCGTCCCAGCTGGAGGGACCATCTGATGTGGAACAGATGGGGCAGTCAGAAACGGTTAAAAAAAAAAAGAAAAAACGTTTGGGCTCTCGGAAGTGGACTAAAAAGAAATAAATGACTGGATATAGGTTATGATTCCACATATTAGATATCCGAGATATTTTTTTTGGTTTTGTGTTTTTTCCCTTGCTTATAACTGGGATCTATACAATTACTGCTACTTCCCTTAATACTAACAGCATTAGTCGGAAAGAAAGAGGTTGTTAATTTATTCCTTATTTGACAGAGGGAGCAAGACATTGTTTTTTTATAGGACACAAGCCTACACACCAAGTTGGAGGTGGAACAAGCATCTAGAGAGTGGAAATGGGGAATAATGTACTGGTCAATAGGGGAGGATATGTGTTGTGGGGTTGGAATAGGAGTAAACCATCCATCAGCTTGTCTACTTCAACTGTTAGAGATAATTCCAGGGAGAGTGTTATTACTAGATATGATTTTATGTGGCCTCTAATGCAGTTTAATAAATGTGTATCCACTGCAATTGAAATCTTCCAGGGTAGACATGTTCAGGCTATTTAACCATACTTGTTCACTGCAAGGCATGTGTTTCTAGGGGAACTTTAATTGTAGTAGATATTTAACAGATAGAGGGGTAAAACAAGGAAAGTAATTTGTGATGCCAACTGTTTAAATGATCTTCTGGTTCCTAGCGGTCTTGTAGATGTATTGGCGTTATCAGGGCCCCTCAGAAAACCTTTTTGTGGCACATATACCACCAGGATAGATTTTTGGTTTTATCAGATGCCCTGGGGTAGTAAAGACAGAAAACAGTGCCAGTAACACCATCAGATCATGACATTATTGAAGTGACAGTTTCTAGTCATGAAGTCATGCCTCATGGCCCAGGATATTGGAGGCTAAATATGGCTCTCCTTTCCCACCCAACAGTAGAGACTGGGTTGATTTCCTTTTAGAAGCACAGATGTCAGTTTTTGTTTATATGATTCCCACTGTGACTGGTGGGAAGATTCCAAAGCAGATATAAAAGAATATTTCAGACTATAGGACGGATTAATGGGCAAATATAAGAAGAACGCACACCAGATGCAGAGCCAAATTTCAGAATTACTTCCTTGCAGCCAAAGGCAATCATTTTGTTCTACCAGAATTAGAATTAGTTAGAAACACAAACATGGTACAATATGATCATTTAAAATCTTTAGATCAAGAACGGAGGTTTGGGTCACAAGGGGTAAAGCTTTCATGAACCCATTCCACTTCTGTGCACAGCAAAGACAGTAGAAATATATGGCCCACCTGAGAGACCCACTGAGGACTTTGTGTACATCTAAAGCCGAGATTTTACATGAAGTAGACAATATTTCTCAAATATTTAACCCTCTGGAAATCCACCAGGCACTCATAAGATATGGCTGACAGAAACTCCATTACCACAATTCCCTGTTGCTCAAACACAATTGCTGATAGCCCCACTTACTCCCCTGGAGGTTTCTGCTGGCCTTTCACAGTCTAAAGATGGAATGGCTCCAGAGAAAGATGGGATTCCTTATGACCTATATAGGGTCATATTTAAGATATTATTACAAGAATTCACGGCAGTCCTCCAAGAAATTCTGGACTCAGGGGTCTTGCCAAATAGTATGACAGAGGGTCTAGTTCTTCTTATGTTCAAAAGAGACAGATATCTCCTGACAGACTAGAGGCCTATAACGTTGTTGAATTCAGATTTCAAACTCTTCACTAAACTATTGCATAATCTCCTTCTGCTTCACTCAGATTTCCTTATTCATCCAGCACAGACATGTTCCATACCAGATAGGAGAATGTCAGACAGTATTAGTTTATTAAGGAAATATTCCAAAGGGGACTTCGGCAAGCTTATGGGCTTGATTTTAGCTTAGATCAGGCAAAAGCCTTTGACAGTGTGCATCACGACCATCTATGGGATTGTTTGGGTAGTTATGGGGTGCCCAGAACCTTTGTGGGGTGGGTAAAAACCTGCTACACCACTGCTTCCACACAATCCTACTGCAACAGCTGGTTGGGACAAAAATGTAGAGTTAGACAGGGGGTGCTACAGGGATGTCCTTTAAGCCCTCTTTTGTATTTATTTACATTAGATCAACTAATTTGTCGTGTTTATGCCACCACGACTATACGAGGGGTTTCCTTCTCTAGCTCAGACCCTGAGATTAAGTGTGTTGCTTATGCTGATGATCTGTGTTTTACAGTTATACTATATGACTGGAACCACTTCAGTCTGGCAAAGGTCGAAGCCCATTTTTAGAAGCAATGTGGTTTTTCCACCCTATTTGGAACCTTTTCTGAAATCTATTAAAAAATGGAAAATGTCCTGGGACACTATTCGTACCGAACATCGTAAAGGCTTTTACAAATCATTAGTTATAACTGATGTTGAGTTAATGACAGGGGTCTCTCCATGACTTAAACAGATTGCTTTTAACTATTTGACTGACAAAAGCATTCTGGCACAATACTGGGATGTGGCTTGGCTCTGTTGCCATGGCTAACTTATTGTGAAAGATAACAAATGGAAAAGTATTACAGAAAGGTTTGCCCAAGAAGCAGTTGTGTGGCTCAGTTTGAGACAATCTGAAACTTATATTCTGATTGTCCCTTTATCAAAAGATTTGGGGCCTTATTGGGTTGTACTTGGTCTGATCCTTTTAGGACTAATATTTCTTATGACACCCTTATATATGGAGATTTGTACAATCTGTCTTCCAAATGTGACCCTTCTGTGATACTATTGATTATTTCCTGTATCAATGTTTTGATCTGGCAAGGTCGGTGTAAATATGTCTTACAACAACTATTTGGACCAAAATGTGCTTTTGCATATGACTGAAACTGCTATGATGAAACAATGTGCTGTAGAATATATTAGATTATCTAAAGCCCTGTGGAGTAAAAGATGGAAATATTATTCATGTGCAATTTTTCAGCGAAGCAAACATGTACTTGTCCTAGACTCTGATTACTTGTTTTATTGAATCTGGTTGTGTAATTCCTGTATCGTTCTTATTTGATTTGTACCAATAAACAATTCCCCTACTCTTCCTGCAGAGGGCCATGGTGCTACCTGTGGAACAGTCATGGTGGCATCTGGTGGTGAGGAAGAATGCCTGAAACCTGGTGGAGGAGCCTCCCACACACACACACGTGAGAAGCGCAGAGACAGAGAGTATGGAGGTGGTACAGGAGGGCTTACAATTAAACAGCCCTAATGAGCAAGGAGTTGACCCTGAATATGAAAAGAATGGAGCAAGCCCAAAAATGCTTGTCTTACTGGAGGACGAAGAAGATGAGATGGTGTTTGCCATGGTGATGACTTAAACTGATTTAGATGCAGAGCTCAATGACAAAAGATCCTTCCTTTTAGCATTGGTAGCAGAAGAGGAAGCACATATACTGCCAACAAAGCCAAATTGAAACAGGATGCTAACAGAGCAGGTGCAAATTCAGGAATGCTGATAGTAATAACAGCCCAAGTTGGCTGACGTAGATCAAAGAAAGCTGACTCAGCTGAGTGCTGATGCAGAAAAACATCCTAGCTGTCAGACAGCAGCTACGGCATTGAAAGTGACTATGGGCCCCAAAAGAAAAAAATACTCACCGTAGTAACCTTCTTTCTTCCCAAGGATCCTTTAACATCAGTAACAAAAGCAGCAGTTAGCTGGCTAGGTGCAACTGCCCCGGAGGTGTGGCTTTAAGATAATGAGCTTTGGAAATTAGCCAATCAGAAAACAATAGGGGAGTATGCTGTGGTAGAGCAGCCTGAAGGGCTTCAGAATTTCTTCTAATGTATGGGTACATGTAACATGCCCCAAAAGGTGAACCAACAGGATTCAAAAAACATGCAGATGTCCAAAACTACAAAAACAGATATCAATAACCTCAGTAAAAACATTTTAAATGCAGAGACAAATTTGGTAATAAAACTGAGAACAGAGCCCTTCTCCCAAAAGGTGAACAGGGGATGAAGGGTGTTAGCTTACTGATGCTAAAGGACCCCCTTGGAAGAAAGAAGATTACTACGGTGAGTCATTTTTTCTTCTCACCCCAGGAGTCTTTCGCATCAGTAACAGCAGCAGATTACAGAGCAGTACAAAACTGGGAAGTGGGCAGAGAACCTACTTAGGAAAGAGGCTCTGCAGAACCGCCCTGCCAAATTTGGCATCAGATCTGGACTGCACATCCAAACTGTAATTACTGATGAAAGTGTGTACATATTTCCAGGTAGCTGCCTTGCAGATGTCCAGAAGGGGCATGTCTCTTGCAGTTGCCACAGAGGCTGCAGTGCTCCTGGTAGAATGGGCTCTGAGCCCTTCAGGAGGTTGACCACCAGCTTTTTCATAGCAGAACCTAATACAAGAGACTAACCAGCGGGAAACAGTTCTCTTGGTAACCGATTTTCCTCTGCCTACTTCCCCATAGGTGAGGAACAACTTATTTCTTCCCACCAAAGGGCAGCCCGAAATGCAGCCAGATGCAGCTTGAGTGAGGATGGCTTCAAGCCTGAGGCCTGCAGATACACAAGGTAATCCAGCAGCTGAGTCTGAAGCTGTAAATGGATTGACCTTTTTGCCCTTGTACCAGAGGGAAAACCTTTTCCATTGGCTGCATAAGTCTTTTTTTTGTACTAGGCTTTTTAGCCCTTCTCAGATCTTAAGGACCTCTTCAGAGTACTAAGAAGCTGAGAACTCTAGCTCCTCAAGAGCCAAGCTTTGAGGTGAAGAGAGTGTACGTTTGGATAATTCACTCCTGTCTGGGGAAGGGTCAGCAGAGAGCGAGTTTGTGGCAGGTGAAATAACGCACTGCTCTTTTGAGACTGAGCTCCGAGACAGAACTGCAGGTCTCACATCCTGTACCTGACCCCTGGGACCACTGTAGTCACTCATGTCATGTGTCCCAAAAGCCTGAGAAAATGTCTGGCTGGTCTTGGCTGTCCCTAGACGAAAGAATCTGCCCCGACAGGAAATTTCAAATTCTCTCTGGAGGGAGAAAGGCAGATCCTTTCAGGGTGTCCAGCTGAGTTCCTATGAAAGTGAGTAACTGAGTGGGCTCCAGGTGGCATTTCTTTTGATTTACCAGGAAGCCCAGAGATTTCAGAATGTGCTCTGTGAGGGAAAGAGACTCCTTGACCCGATGAGGAGTCTCTGCCACTACGAGTCAGTCGTCCAAATGGGGTAGACCGAAACACCCAGCTTTCTGAGGTGTACTGCTATCACTGCTAGGCACTTGGTAAAAACTCTTGGAGTAGAGGACAGGCCAAAGGGCATGGCAGCAAACTGGTAATGACCCGAAGGAAGCCTGAATCTGAGATACTTTCTGTGAGACTTCCTTACGGGTATATGAAAATAGGTGTCCTTTAAGTCTAGGAAAGCTAGCCAGTCTCCCTGCTGCAAGGACTGAATGATCATTGACAAAGTGACCATTTTGAATTTTGGTTTTAGCAGATGTTTGTTCAGATATCTGAGATCCAACAAAGAAGTACCTGGAGTAGAGGCCCTTGCCCCTCTCCTGGGCAAGGACCCTCTCCACTGCTCTTAGAGCCAAAGGTTTTGTTTTACCTCTAACTCCAACAGGATGATTTGTGTTGGGGTTAAAGGCTTTGACACCTGGGTACGCCTGAGGTCTTGGACACTCACATCAAGGCTTAGGCTGAGAGGCTGCTGGCTGGACAGAGGTGGCTCTTCTTTGGCCCCTTCTGCCCCATCCCCTGTAATATCCTCTATACTGAGAAAAATTAAAAGAGGATAGGGAGGAAAAGGCCTAGAAAAGTAGTCCCTGCCCCTGCTACCCCTGGGCTGGGTTTTTTGAGGAGCAGGAGGCGTTGGTTTAGTGGAATGACTCTGCCAAGAAAGCTTATATTCATCCACTTTCTTCATGTAATCCACAGTTCTGGAATCAAACAGCATATTTTGGTCACAAGGGAAATCTCACAGCTTCTGACTGGGTGTCTTGTGACAGGCTAGTAGCCCTGAGCCAAGCAAAATGCCTCAAAGAGATGGCATGAGCCATGGCCCTAGAGGCTGCATCATTGTTGTCATCTGCTATATGGAACTGGTACTTAGTAGCTTCCAAGGCAGATTTTGCAGTGTCAGTAAGGTCCTGAACCATTGTGTCTGAGCCACTCTGGGCACTGGCCAGGACTTAATTCCATAGCACCTTTTGATACTTAGCTGTAAAAGCCATGTATGAGGAAAGCTGGATAAGCATAGAAGCTGTAGTATACATCTTTTTAGCAATAAAATCCATTTTTCTGGAATCTTTGTCAGGAGGCAGAGAAGACAAAGACCTCAGGTTTTTCACATGCAGCCTGCTGTACAACACTCTCATGGCTGGACTGTACAGTTAGGAATTCTGTGTCATGGCTTGATGATACTTTTTGTCACAGTACTACTCATCAACCCCTGCTAGGGATGTGGGGGTTTGAAGCAGCTTCATAGTATTTTTTTAAAGCACTGTAAATAGGGAGGACCAGTTTTTTAAGGGGTGGAAGACCTTTCATTTCCCTATAATGTCGGTCCTCATCATCAACATCCTGGTTGGCCTCCTGGGAAAGGGAGGTCCAGTGTGTCTATCATATATTTAATGAACGTCAGCATAGAAGGGGCATCCTCCTTTTTAGAAAGAGATGCATGAAAATGAGGATCAGGGGACACATCTGGCTCTAGACTCTCTGAATCCATGCCATGAGCATCAGAATATTCTACTTCTTCCTCACCTCGTGAACCCCTGCCAGGAGGGGCAGCAGAGGGAGGTTTACTAGAAAATGCAGAAAAGACAGACCCCATGTTTTGCAGGGTCTGAAATACCCGCGCATGCTTGCCATTTCTTCCACAGAGGCAGCTCTTCACTGAAATCTGGTTGGCTGACAGTATGTGGCTGTATATGTTTGTTTTTTGCCACCTGTTGCATCACTATTGGCTTTTCCAGGAGGAACAGGAGCATTTTTCTCTTTGCACAGTTTATTTGAAGCCACCTCATCAGCAGCTTCATCTTGCTTCCTTTTCAGTGTAGACACTTGATCGGTGCCTTTTTATTATTATTAATTTTAGATTTTGAAGGAACTTCTTCAGCCCTTTGGAAGCTTTACTCTTTGGCACCTCATTGGCACCAGATTTATTATTTCTTTCTTTTCTTGGCACTTCATGACACCTGGCTGGGATTAAGGATACTTCATCAGCACCCTAGTTTGAATTTTTTATTATTTTTATTTTTTGAAGGCCCCTCATCAGTAGCCTTGGGTCTTTGCCCATCCTCAGCCATAATTTTCTTTAATCTTAGCTCTGTTTCTCAAAGTTTTCTTACAAAATGTTACACAGACAGAGCAGAAATGATCTGGACCTAAGCAGCATTTAACACAATTTTTAAAACCTGAAGGTCCAGTTTTCTTTTTAATCTGGGTACCTCTGACATGCCAATTTACAGAGGAACCCAGTAGTAACAGTGTAGATATGAAGAAAAAGTCCGGTTCCTTTGCGGTAAGGAATCCATTTCTGAGGTAAAAATAACAGATAAGAAAACAATGGAGTCATCAGTTCCTTATGAAAAGGGAACCGTGATTAAACTGAAAGAGAACTGATGAAAACACTCAGACACGGTTAAAATATAATAAAAATAAAGTGGAGGGAACAGGGGAACCAGGAACCGACCAAAAACTCGGTTCCTGGGAACAGAGAAAAACACTCAAAATGTATACAGAACACTAAAATATTAAGTTTCTGAAGAAAACTTCACCAAGAAAAGCAAAAAGGTTCTTAACAAGGAAAGTTGAAAGACACCTCCTGAGGCAGTGTTGCTCAGTCAGCGAAAAAAATTCTGAAGCCCTTCAAGCTGCTCTACTACAGCACAATCCCTACTCTTTTCTGATTGGCTAATTCCCAAAGCTCATTATCTTAAAGCCACATCTCCAGGGCTGTTGCACCTAGCCAGCTAACTGTTGCTATTGTTACTGATACTAAAGGACTCCTGGGGTGAGAACTGCAAATGAACAAAGACATTTTCTATGTGGGGATGAAACTTTTAATTTTGGATCAGAACTTACAGCTTTTAGTAGTAACACCATAGTGGCAGACCAACGCCTCACTGCCACACCAGAGAAGCAGCCCTTCTCTAAAGATAATGTTAAAGAAAGACTGAGGTTAAGAACTAAGTTGGACCCTCTGTTTAGACACTGGTCTGTGGAAAATGCATAATTGAGTGCTGAATGAGTTAAAAAGATAGACAGAATGGGCTAGAACCCAAACTACTCTGAGGACTTTCTTCATGCAGGTCAGTGTTCTCTTACTACTAATCACAGTGAAGGTGGGAAAGGTTCTGGAACTACAGTAAGGCCTCCCCATGTTGCAGAGAATGTTTCCCCAAAGTCAGTGTTACACTTAAAGAACTGCAAAGGGTTTGACTCCTGCCCTAATATGCTGCCTCCGAAGAAGCTATGCAGTGGGACCCTCATCCTGATGGGTCAGTGGTACAGTCATAGGGCCTGTGGACTCCCAAACAGTCCCTCCCAGGGTGTCCCTTCTCCTGGGGACCCTAAGCTGCTGAAGAACCTGTGCACGAGGCCTGTAGTGTAGGGGAAACAATGCCTGATAACCTAAAAGAAAGGAGCACGTCTCCAATGCCTGAAATATCAGAGTCAGGAGCAGCCAATGCCTGAACAAAACCAAGACCCCCCCCCCCAAGGGATAAAAATTCTGATGCCACAGGCACCCCAAATCAAAATCCTGAGGACAGTGGTGCAACTGGTCTGACCTGGGGCAAATGACCTGCTAAAAGACTGTTTTTCAAAATTTTCCATAACGTCCCTGTAAAGCAATGACATGCAGTATGCCTTAAATATCATGGAGGCTACCTGAATTTCAGACAGGGTATATGTAGCCAGAAATTGCTCAAGGATAGCATGCATTTTTTGCCTATGAAATTTATGTTTTGATCCACACTGCTGGGGATTCAGTTTTCAATGTCAATTTTAAAACACTTACAGGCCTTGAGAAATTCAGGAAAAATACCATGAAAGTGCAGTTCAGTAAGAACTTACCGTAACAGCAGATTTTAAGAGAGAGCTCTTGCAGTAGGTAATTACATATATAGGAATTACATATAGGACTGATGCTGGCAGGCGTCAGGACCCCATGGAAAAATTTCTAGCTAGCAGTCTCTGGCGGGGGATCGCCCCATGTCAGGTGACCAACGTCATGCGACGTCAGTATAAAGGGGCGGTCCCCCACACCTGCCTTCCAGCTCTTTCCAGCCAAAGGCCAAAAGGCAAGACGAGAGAGAAGTGGATATTTCCCATCCTGGAAAAGGAGATGAAAAAGCTGAGGGGGATGGAGGGTGGGAAGGTATTACCTACTGCAAGAGCTTCTCTCGAAGATCTACTGTTATGGTAAGTTCTTACGTGACTGTACTATCTTACTTCGAGAGGGCTCTTGCAGTAGGTAATTAAATATAGGACTGAGTCCCAAGCAGTCTGGAACAAGAAGACGCAAACGGGAGGAGGAGGAAAACTACCCAAAAGTAGGCCCTCTGGCTGTGAAGGTCTTAGGAAAGGAGACCCTGCAAAACAGCCAACCCGACGCCCTCTCTGGCGAGAGGCAGTGTCCAAACTGTAATGTTTCATAAAGGTATGGACAGAAGTCCAAGTAGTGGCTGCTCAGATGTCTGCCGCTGACACATTCTTGAAACAAGCAGCAGAAGCACGGACCCCTCTGGGGATCGGGGGGAAAGGCATAGACGAATCCTCCCTTCCAGTCTAGAGACAGAGCGTCTCTCCAAAAAATGCCATGCCCTGGAGTGAGTGAGCAGAAGGCAGGACGTTTTGCATTGAGAGGAGATGCAAACAGGTTTACCTGAAGGGTTCCCCAGTTTAGAAAGATGTCGTCTGCTACTCCTTGATCTAGTTCCCACTTGTGTGCATGAGCAGACGACCGACTGAGGTGGTCTGCCAATGAGTTCTCAACCCCAGGGATGTGAATGGCCATGAGATGAAGGTTGTGCTGCACTGCCCGATCCCAAACCCGAATTGCTTCCCTGCAAAGAGGGTAGGAATGAGTTCCTCCCTGTTTGTTGACATACCAAACTACACACGTTGTCCATTTGGACAGCCAGATGACCAAGAAGCAGATAAAGATGCAGAGCCTGATGAACATACAGCATGGCCTGAAGCTCGAGCACATTGATGTGGAGAGATTTTTCGAGCTGGGACCAGGAGCCCTGGGTCCTGTAAGGCCAGAGATGGGCTCCCCAACCTTCTCCCGAGGCATCTGTTGTTAGCGTCTGGGAGGAGGGAGAAAGGCAGAAGGGAACTCCCCGGCAAAGGTTCTCCTGAACTGCCCACCATTGCAAGTCCCGAGCCATAGGGTTGGAGACCAGAACTAGTTGATCCAAGTCGTCTACCAGCTGATCCTACTGAGACTGAAGTGTCCACTGAGAGATCCTCATGGGAAGCTGAGCAGGAGGGACTGTCGGAACAGCAGCCGCCATGAGTCCGAGAGATGAAGGACTGACCTGACGCTGACCCACCTCCAGCTGGATAATAGGTTGACCTGAGCGGGATTGAGGCCGTCCTGTCCAATGACAGAAAAGCCATGCCAGAGGTCATGTCCAGGATCGCCCGATAAACTGGAGCCTCTGGGATGGGATCAGGTGGGACTTGGCCTGGTTGGGTAATACCCAGGCAGGCAAAACCTGCAGGGTAAGGGAAAGGAAGCACAGGAGTTCCTCCTGGATGAGGCCACCAGGAGCCAATCGTCCAGGTACAGGAAAACCTGCACCCCCTGAGTTTGCAGGTAGGCCGCTACCACCGACAGGCATTTGGTAAAAACTTGGGGCGCCGAGGAAAGACCAAATGGGAGGGCCTTGAACTGGTAGTGGTCCCCATGAAAAGCAGAATGCAGGTATTTGCGGTGGGAAGGGCGAATAGGGATATGCAGGTAAGCATCCTGCATATCCAGAGCGCACAACCACTGTCCTGGCCAAAGGAGAGGCAGAAGATTCTGCAGAGAGAGCATCCTGAACCTTTTGTACTCCACAAACAAGTTCAGGGAGCTGAGGTCGAGAATCGGCCTCACCTTTCCGGACTTCTTCAGAACCAGGAAGAAATGGGAGTAGTAGCCCATCGCCTGAAGGTGCGGGGTATGGGCTCTATCACCTCTTTCAACAGAAGAGCGGATAATTCTTTCTGGACCAGAAGATGATGTTCTGGGAGTAAGATGACCTGGGGTGGGGTTAGAGGAGGTTTCCGAAGAAAGTCTGCGAGTGTCCTTCTGCGATCAGCTGGATCACCCAAGTGTCTGTAGTTATCCTCCAGCCCAGCAGATGGAAGGAGAATCTCCCTCCTACGGTTCCTCTGGAAGCCCAGAGGCAGTGGGAGAAAAGAGTCAGGAGGTATGAGGCAGCGTCATGGCTGAAGCCCTGCTGCTTTTTGGGTTGGGGGCTTGGCAGCGGAGGGCCCGGCGTTTGGTGGCGCGTTCCCTGAGGTTTAGCTTTTGCTGAGGATGTCTGCAAAGGGACGATGCTGAGGTTGAGGGTTTGTACAGAGAGTCGAGAGACTTAAGTGCAGTACCCTTCTCCTGAAGATCGGTGATGATGTCGTCCGCCACGAACAACACTGAACCCCTGAAGGGCACGCTCCTGGATAGCAGACTGCACCTTTGGGACCAAACCTGACATCTGGAGCCAGGCGTGATGCTGCAAACCCATGGCGGCCGAGCTCCAACCAGCAGCGTCCACTGCATCATATGTGCGCAAGCATGTGCCAACTAGCTGAGCGATGCAGATCGGACTAGGTCCTGCGCAGCGAGTTTCTAACGCTGTGGATCCGGCTCCAAGGAATGCCACTGATAAACTTCCTGGATTTTGCGGAGCAACTCCATCAAAGAAGGATTCTCTGAAGAGACTTCAGAGGAGTCCTCAGCCTGGGCTTATCCAGAGGCGGGGCTCGTTGTCTAAGTCAGAGCGACCATCGGTCATCGAGGTGTCTGAGGAGGATGAAGAGGGAAAACTCTTCCTCCCAATGCGGGAGAACAGACCCTTGGGAAGCCCTTGAGGCGTATCCTGCCCTGGAACTGGAGGGCTCGTCTCTAGTATCCGGAGGTGGGAGGAGTCTCATCTCGGACGTGGGGGTCCAGAACTGGGATCAATGTCGGAAGATGGCCCTCTACCTCCCTGGTGAGCTAAGCCTTGGCCTCCAGCCCACCAGAAGGCTAGAGTCTCATTCAAATCCACTGGCGGCTGAGGGCAGTGGAGAGATACAGATACAGAGGGTATCCATATGGTGCGTATCTGTACCCAGATGGTGGGTAACCCAGCATTGGGTACTGAGGCACCGTGTGCTGCGGCATCGGATAGGCTGGCATCGGGTACTGAGGCGCCGGATACTGTGGCCCCGGGTAAGACTGCGTCAGGTAGGACAGGGTCAGAAACCCGGGGACCGGGGGTTCTGCAGGGGCAGAAGACCCCGGAAAAGGGCCAGTGGGTGGGCCTGGAACAGGAGGCCTGGCGTAGGGATGGCATTCAGGAGAGGGATGTCGCCCAGCGTCAGCAAGACCGGCATCGGCCTCCGAGGGACTGACGTCAGGTCATCCGGCCCAGCGGGAGGGAGACCTGATGGGAGCGTACCTGCATCTCGGGGTATTGCCCGGGAGGGAGAATTAAAAACTCGGGATCGAGCTGAGAAGACGCTGGGGCCTAGGAGGGCAGCGAATGCTGCGGGGAGCTGGAGATGACAGACTGAACGTGTGGGTCCAGCATCTGCTCCAACGCTGTGCGACCATCAGAAGGGCCAATGTTTGCCTTACTGGCGGAGTCTGAGCAGACATCGGCGGAACCGTCATCCGACTTAGCAGAACCATCGCCCGAGGGAGGCCGCGAAGGGGGTGTGGCCTGGTCGGGCAGCTTAGGGGCCGTGCACTGCCCCAAAGGGTCAAGTGGCTTAGTGGCCTTCTCCAGACGGACGTCAGAGGAGCTGACATCTGGTTTACTGGAGCCACTGGCACCAGAAGGCCACACGGGGCGGCCTTGACAGGAATGGATGCCTCCTTTGACCCGGAGGCACTCGAAGGGCCTGAGCGCAAGCCAGAAGGGTGGCTTGACACCGACTTGGAAGCCTCCAAGACGGCCGTCGCGGAGCAGTCCCCCGGGGGCCGGGCATTACCTTGAGCATGGCAACTCCAGCCAAAGTCACGGTGGCCGGGGAAGAGGAGTCCTGGTCCCAGTGCTTCTCCTCATCTTTCTTTTTACGGTGACCCTCGGGGGAAGTTGAGGCCTGACGAAGCTTCTTCAGCTTCTTTTCCATGGAGGTCATTTTCTTTTTAAGGATGTGAGCCTCCAGGAACTGCTGCCTCCATCTGCGGGTGGCGGCACTGAACTTCAGGCAATGCTGGCACTTCCCCATGGGGTGACTGCACTTATTCTTGTGCTTGGAGGGTGGGGGACATCACACCACAGAGAAACTAACGAAAAATTAAAGAAATCGAAGAAAAAAAGCGGCAGTAAAACTACTGACAACAGTTTAACTTAACTGTGGGCGCTTACACAGCTAACCGAAGGAAAGAACTGGAAGGCAGGCGCGGGGACCGCCTCTTTATACTGACGATGCATGATGTTGGTCACCTGATGTGGGGCAGTCCCCTGCCAGAGACTGCTAGCTAGAAATTTTCCGTGGGGTCCTGGCATGCCAGCATCAGTCCTATATGTAATTACCTACTCAGAGCCCTCTCAAAGTAAGATCTTAAGTTTAACCCTCTTTGGACTCCTTTCGTAGCAGTCACCTTAACCAAACCAGGATTTAAAAAAATTACATTGACTTTTAAGAATGAAGAGGCGAATGTGGTGGACATTCTTTATTGTCTTAAACAGCGCTGTACTATAATAAGCCAGCCTGCGCCCATACTTTATTCGGGGCATATCTGGATGGGAGGTTGGCACATTAAAGTAACTTTAAAGCAGTTAGCAGGGAGTTTAGTACTTCTGCCAAAACAGCTCCTTTTTGGATACAGATTGTGGGATCATATTTTATGCTTGACAGCCCAAGGTGTGTCACAGATGTGGGGCACGTAATCATCTGAACAGTGCCTGTGATCAGATTAAATGTTATTTATGTTCTGAACTGGGCCATTTGACATTGCAATGTAAAAATGCTATGAGGGGCAATTTATGTGAAGACGCAGGTCACACTTACCAAAACTGCCCCGAGCCTCTGATAGCAATCCAGATGCAATACAGCAGGCTGAGCATAAATATTTTGTAACTATGGCTCAATAAGAGAAACAGAGAAAAGACCAATTGCACACTGCATCTCCACATACCAGTGGACAGGGTCCATCAGAGCAGACACCCCAACATAATGAGACAGACTATGCAGAGCAGATCACTGCAAGATCAACATCACCCTTCAACAAGTACTATGATTTCTACAGAGCCTGTAGCGAAGATGTAATGATCAGTGTACCTGCAGATGCTCTAGGAGAAAGAAATCCAATACCTCAGCCTAGCAACCAGGAATCTATGCTACCCCTGTGAAAGAGTACACCCCCCTCCTTTTTCTTTCATTTTAGGAAGATGGTGGATCCTGGCTGTACGTTTTATGTGTTACTACTGTAATGTCTTGTTTGTTGGGCTGGCCACCCACTTTGTTTATATTTTGTATTGTTATTTGTTAGTCCCCTTTTTGTTCCTTTATACATCCTAGAATCACTAATCTCCCTACGTTGAAAGATTTAGGATAATAGTTAAATGAGAGGACGTCTGGATTGCTCCCTTGTAATTGTTGCAATGTCCTGCCCTCTTTGTTTATATGTCTGGAGCTGTTTTATGCTCCATGGGTTTATTTATTTATTTTTACTTCCTGATGCAGTCCTTGCTTGAATATTAGATTAGGAAGGTCTGTAATTCTTTGTCTAAATAGCCCTCTGAAAAACAATTATCACAGGACATCCTAAATTCTGCAGTCAAGCCCCGTTTTGCTTGCTGTGCTGCTTTGGAGTTTGTTTTGCCCTGTAGTAAGAAAATAGTATGTTGAGAACTTCCTGGTTCTCTTATTTGTTCCCAATCTTGTATTCTGGCAGGAGTCTCTAAAAGAAATGGGAGTTTTCTCAGTAATCAGCGTACAAGAGCTTTTACACAGCTCGCAAATGCAGCTGGTAAGTATACCTGCTCGTGCTTGCGCATAGTCGTGAAAGGTATTTTTTTTTTTGTAACACGGCTCGGAGTGAGCTTTAACTATTATATCTCTCCTTGTTCATATCTGCTTACCTTTCTGAGCTGAATTGAGCGCTTTTGGGGCTATTGCTAAGCTGTCTAAAAAGCAAGGAATTTTTCTGTCTGGAACAGCGTGTCACAGTTCTGGGTACCAACCCCCTTCCACTGCAGCACTTCTCTAAGAGCCGGCTGGCCACAGTCTGGACCATTTTATGCCACTGATGGAAGGGGAGGTGCTTCTTGAAGCTAGAAAACAGTGTAAAACTCCACAAAAAGAGTGCACATCGTTTCGGAGACTGTCTTTATGTTATTAAATTGTCTTAAAGGGATGTTGATGCTTTAAATAAAATAATATAATTGTAAATAAGGAAATAATGTTTGAAATAAAGTACAGGGGTGGAGTTAAGTAATCACAAGACCTCCTGCATGGTATATTTGTTGAACACTTAGTTCAGGTAGTCAGATAGGATGAAGTGGTAGCGTTGATAAAGACAGAGCATCTGATAAGAGAAAATCATGAGATGGGATGTGATGTTGTAAACATCCTTAAAGCTAGTAATTTCTAGCCCTAAATTGTTGTTTTGCTTCTCTTTTATTTTTGCCATTTCCAGTTCGCTTTATATAATCACTGTAAATAAATATCTTTATTTTTTGCTGCAATTTGCCTCGGTGGTCCATCTGTACTATCAACCTGCGACACCCCCCCAAACCCCTAATACGGAATCTTTTCAGATGAGTACTAGATTACATTGAAAAGGGCAACCTAAATCAAAACAAACCATGAAAAATAGTGTAGCTCTAATCAACCGCTTTGCAGTATTTAAGGAAACCAATAATGAAGACTCCTCTTACTGATCAGCTGTTTTACTATGAGACAGAACAAGCACAAGAGCGCTTTCATTCATTCTGAAGACAGCTGGCCGTGGAAGAGGGTGAGTTGTACCGGTTGCCTTCCTTTGCCAAAACTAGGTGTTTTGGGGGGGGTTAGAAGCAGGGTGCTACTAGGGTGGGGAGCAGGGGGTAATCTGTAATCTTGAATTTAGCGCTATAAGAGCTTTTGAAAACCACAAAGATGGCGCCCGGCCCTAGAGGATGGTGGGTTGTGCTGGTCATCTTCCTTTGCCAAGGTTGCATGCTGGGGGGAAGGAGGGTGAGAGCAGGGTGCTACTAGGGTGGGAGGGGACAGGAGAGTAATTTGTCATCTTGAATTTAGTGCTACAAGCACTTTTGAAAACTACAAAGATATCGGTCGGACATTGAGAAGGGTGGGTTGTGCTGGTCGTCATCATCAGTTACAACTGGGTGCTGGGGGGAGGATGGAAACAAGGTGCTACTAGGGTGGAGGTAGGGGGCAATTTGTAATCTTGCGTATTTCTCAAAAATCCAAGGCATGTCAACTAAGAGAAATTATAGATGAAAGAAACTCGGCGTACATCGTGTGTATGTCGAGTCCCCATTCCTTAGCCATGTTTACACAGTAGTAGGGCTCGGGCATCTGCACCACTCCTTTCACACTGTGCTCCCTGCTCCTTCATTAATTCACCATTTACACAGCCTGCCCTTGCAGCGCTGCAGGTTGCTCTGAGGAGGGGCTGTGAATTCACTGGAGGATGAAGGGAAGATGGCCTTTGCAGCGGAGTGAGCGCAGCAAAACATCCACACCACTGTGTAAAGCACTCGCTCCACTGCTAATCTCCCCCCAGCTGAGTCGGATAAAAAAAAAAGATCCGAAGGGGGCTTAAGACATTCTGGAGTGTGTTTACACTGGCAACTCTGCAGCGCATTAACCCATGTGCATGGTTTGATGTGCTGCAAAGTCGACAGTGTAAACAGGGCTTTTATTGCCTATTTTTGGCACTAAAAACTCAAAACTTATACATGAGCATATACGGTATAGTAAATATACTTAAAAAAAGAAAAAAAACAAATCAAACTGTTACAATGAGCAAGGCAGCGTTGAAAAAAGTAGACAGTGCTATAAAGTATGTATCCAACCAAGCATGCAAAAAAAGGTATACAGTATGAGCAGCACAGAGATGTACAGAAGAGTACACCGGGCAACTGTAATAATTTTTAGGTGGTGATTGGCAGGGACTGCTCCTGGGACAAGGGTACTAGGGTGGACTGTTCCTGGGACAGAGATCCCATGGTGTGACTACTACAGGGAAAGAGGCTCTAAGGTGGAACTGCTTCTGGGACAGAGGTCCCAGGTTGTGACTGCTCCTGGTACAGAGGTCCCAGGTTACGACCGCTCCTGGGCAGATGTCCTTGTGTAACAAAGTTTGAGAGACCAAGGACAGGACAGTGGAGGGTAGTCTCAAGAGCAGGGGAAGATATGGGTGTGTGGGCCTGGAGCAGAACTTTTCGGGAAGTTAAATAAGAAGCAGAATGGATAGAGGTGGGGATTTATCACTGCCCTAAAGCATACTGTGTGTGCTTATGACTACCAACAAGAAATTACAAGCAGCAAACAACTTCATCATTTAAGACAGATTGCTGCCAAGGACAGGGTCACAGTAACAATACAACTAAAGCAGATGGTTAACTGAGAGACATTTTACTGCTTACCACTGAGTGAACTAACCAGAATGTGACAGAATTATGGTATCCCATCAATGTAACTTGTTCTATTTTAGCTACTCGTCATGAAAAACAACTAGTATGGAATGACTTCTTTGTTGTCAAGGAAACCAAAGACCCTTATACTCCAGAGAATTGTGAACTGCCAGCAAATGCATTCAAGTTACTTTAGTAAGTAAAATGTGCTATGGTAATATGAAAAAACAGAAATGGTTTACTTAAAAAAAGAAACTTAATTATGCATGGGAATCATTTGTGAAAAGCATAAGACATAAAGACTTCTTAAGTTACTATGTAGTCTAGCAATTATCTCAAGGTTGGTTTCTCAGTTTAAATGTGTAGTATCTGTGTAGTTTTCTTCCTTTACAGGTAAAACATGGCTCTTTTTAAACCTGTGCTGCTACTGCTGTAGTAAAACATCTACTTTAGCTACAACACTATCAATGTCAAGTATGTATTTATTTACTTATTTATTTCAAAGGTTTTAACAGGAAAAACATACTGAGTTGGGAACAGTTCATTTTCAGATGTGTCCTGGGGAAGGGGAAGAGAGGAAAAGATAACAGATATCAAATATTGAATATAAATACATAGACGGGAATAAGTATACCAACAATAAACAGGAAAATTATGTCGAAGAATAAAATGGCAGTAAGTTACCATGCAATAAATTGCAGAACTGAACAAAATAAAATTAAATAGTTATCAACATAACAAAATATATCAGGGGAATGACTGATACTAGGGAAGTACTGAGGAGCAGAGAATTAGGCAAGTTCCATGTAAGAGGTAAACAACAGTTCCTACACATTCAAACAGTATGTCACTGCACAAAGTGACTTGGGCATCATCATCACCGATGACCTGAAATCATCCAAGCAGACCTCTAAAGCAGTAGGTAAGGCTAAGGGGATGTTGAGGTGTATTAGTAGGGGTATCACAAGTCGTAAGAGGGAGGTAATAATCTCTCTTCACAAGACACTGGTTAGGCCCCATCTGGAGTACTGGAGGCCACACCTTTACAAGGACATTAACCAAATTGAGGCAGTCCAGAGAAGGGCAACCAAAATGGTGCAGGGACTGCATCAGAAGACATATGAGGGCAGATTAATGGAGCTCAATATGTATACCCTTGAGCAAAGGAGAGAGAGGTGATATGATCGAAACATTCAAACACCTTAAGGGCATTAACAAGGTGAAAGAGTCTAACATGTTCAAATACAAGAAAAACAGCAGGACAAGAGGACACAGCATGAGATTAGAGGGAGGCCGATTAAGGGGGTATGTGAGGAAATTCTTTTTCACAGAAAGAGTGGTGGATGCATGGAACGGCCTACCTCAGGAAGTGGTGGCTATGAATACAGTGCAGGGCTTCAGACAGGCATGGGATAGGCATAAGGGAGCAATACAGATGAGTATGAATAGATAGGCCACTGACAGAGCAAAAGCCGATGGCACATTTATAAGGTAGAAAAACAAGTGGGCAGACTGGATGGGCCTTGTGGTCCTTATCTGCCATCAACCTCTGTGTTTCTATGTTTCAAACATATTACAACTGAAAATTAAGTTGCCTCTGTGATGTGGACAGCCAGTTCTGAGTGCTGTATCACTTTTTTAAAATATAAAAATGTATTACTGATTGTCTCTGCTGAGAAATCTGGTACTCTTGGAATGACTTCACCCCCCCCCCGGTCTCTGCTAAAAGATGAAAGCCATGAGCTAATTACAGACCAGGCCTTAATCAAGGATCTCCTGTTTGCCTGAGTTAATTATAGCTGTAGTTGCTAAGAGGGAAGATCATATCCATTTTATGATGTTTGGAGAAACCCAGGTTATTACACATGGTGCGAAGTTATAAATGTTCCTTGATGTCTGTGTGAGAGAGAGCTTATCACAGATCAGAGAGTCATTTGAAGAACATGAACTATGCTGAGGTTGCAGACATTAATACTTTGAAGAGACATCCTGTTTTGTAGAGATATATATTTTTATATATTGGACAGAGGAGGAGCTACGTGATCTCACACAAAGGGGTTGGCAAATACAGTTTCCTTTAAGGAATATTCTGCTTTACTACAGAGTCACTTCTATCTAGACTCGTGACAAAGAAACATCTGTGAGCACTTTAAGCAGGTATTTAGAGAGAGAACAAATCTAAGTACTGCAGGTAGGAATTGCACTGTTAAAACCAGTTTTGTTTAAGAGATTTGTATGTCTTGTGATATAATAGTTCTGTATTTTATGTGTTACATATTTTTTATCTATTTTAGTAAAACTCTATTTTTAGAGCTTACTTGGTCTGTCTTTGATTTCTTTCTTTTACAAGTAGAGTATATATGGTTAAAGCAGACACTGTACATAAGCTTGAATGGTGATACCACACTGGGAAAGGTAAGCGTTTTAAATCTGAAGTCTTTTATTACAGTTTTTAAGGGTTCATTTCTGTACACCTGGTTAGGTGCCCATAGGCAAAGATATCTGGCCCCCCGAAGACAGAATTATCTGAGCCTGTACATTGGGTATGCTAACAAGAGGTTCACAGTTTGAATCCCTTCAAGACTTGAGACCAAAGGTTGATGTGAACCCACAAAACAGACAAGAGGGTTATCTTGTTCTGTTAACTGTTCACAAGACTGCGCTTGGAGGTTGGCACTCTGGGAGTAGAGGGCTAATCTGCTGAGTGGGTCTGTGATAGTTTCAATAATGAGTTTTATGTACTACTTAATATACTAAAGCTAATTTGATTATATGAGGAACCATGGATATGCAAGACTGTATTTTGCATGTGTTTGTTTTCCTTCAGTGTATTTTATATGGTATGTTTGTTTGATCCAAGCCCTTTGTATGTTTCACAGTCCTATACTTTAAACCAAATGAAGTGACCAGCTTTTTTAGTCAGAAAAGGTAATTTAAGACATTTATAAAATAACTTAATTCTAGTAGACCCAGACAATTTTACTAGCAAATAATACAGGAAGATGTCTGTAATCTGTAACTGTTAAAAAATATGAGATCACATTTTTTGTCTGACTTTGCTGTACTGCTTCTTTAAGTGCTGGGAAGCAGTTTGGCTTAGTTGTGAGAAAACAGAGCTGTGAACCAGGTTTGAATCCCACAAACACCACTTACTGTGTGTCCCTTGGCAGCTCACTTACCCTCCCTGTGATCTCGCTCTCTCTCTCTCTCATCCATGCCTGTGTTGTTTGAATCTTTCAGCAGCATTCTGTCCCCTTCCTTTCCCTGTGGTCAACTCTCGACATTTGAGGTCAGCTACCTCTGCCCTGCTCTCTGCCCACATTGCTCTACTAAGATGGACAAACAAGCAGTCTCCCACTTTGCCCCTAAACTATGAAATTCCCTACCTCCTCAAATATGGAGCTCCAAATCACACCCCATGTTCAAGAATGCCCTGTTCTCTCACGTAAATGCACTTGACTCTTGCAACTGCACTTAGATACCTTAACTTGTATGCCTTATTAAAATCTGCCTTGAATTTTCTTATAACAATGTTTTCTATGGTAGTATCCTACAACTCTGCTCTGTACAACTGTATATCCCTTCGTGGATGGATACTTATATATTATTTCTTGCTGTTGTCTATTGTGTTTTTTGTAATCTGTACTCTCCCAGGTTGTGCCTGAAAATAGGCAGGCATTTGCCTAGTGCACTTACCCAGTTACCAAGAGCAAACAAATAAATAAGAGCATGTTGGGATACAGCCTGCATGCAAGGTGCTATAAATAAAACCATTCCTTTCTTTTCCTTCATAACTACAAACTCTGTTGCTGCCACACAACCACTGGCTAAAGCTGTGCTTAGTCATGGTAAATTTTGGAGGAATTCATTGTATTTTCATAGTCAAAATTACATGAGTCATGGAAATTATAGTAAAAATTATGGACATTATAGTAGTTTTCTTGAACCTCCAAATCCTCCTCCATATTTAGGAGATTAGGATTATATTCCACCTCATTGTTGTCTGGAATGACAACAGGGACGGTCGATGGAGCCGGCAGCTGTGACGGGGGAATGGTAAGTGTGCTGCTGGATCCTATCGACAATAATGGTGCCAAAGGGGGAGGTTCAGTCAACTGAGATGTCCTTACTGTTGACAGGAATAACATTAACAGGCATCTGAACAGTTCAGAGAATGATGCCAGCACAACCTGGGAGTTGACGGCTCTGAGTAAAGAGTATGGAACTACAGATGCTGAAGGGATAGAACCTGATGACAGGGGATGTTTACTGTCCACAGTAGGTATGGCAGCACGCGAGCCAAACCCCAGCCTTGGTGTCTCAATGATGGCTAATGGGGCTGGAGTATCACCACTGGAGCAAATGATGATGAGGATTTACCCTCCTTTAACAGAGACCTCAACCTCACTGGCAAAGCAAGAGCTTTATTCTTAAACTTATGGTGCTAGCCAGAAGAGGATGACATTGACGTCACGTTATTCTTGCCTTTGTCTATAGTCCTCAATGACCAAGGCAGCGACAGCATCACTGTTTCCTTCCCAAAGGCATTCAAGCGTGAGTGAGAAGCCGGCCTGGAGCCCATGGCCTTGGAGGCGGCTTCCATGGCCTTAATAGCTATGAAGGTTTCTAGAGCCTTTTTTCAGCATCTCCATGTAGCCTGGTTGAATCCTGGGGAGATCTTACAGGCCCCATCATTGTGAGACTGGCCCAGACAGCAAACAAAAACAGTGAGAGTGTTGTCCTAGTAGATCTTGAAACTGAAGGTACAAATCTTAAACAAAGGATCTTTTGAGGGCAGCATACAAGGACAATGTCAATAAGTTAAAGCAGGAAAAAAAATAAAGTCAAAGAAAAAATGGCATAGTTTCTCTGCAAGTCCAGCAATTGGTGGATGGTGGAAGAAAGAACTGAGGAGCAATGTGGCCATCCAGGATTACAAAGCAAGAGACTGGAGAACTCAGTTCCCAATGCCAGGAGTCTGGGAAACAAAAACAGTGATCTGCAGGCAGTGGTGGCAGAAGCCTGCTTGTACCTGATGGCGATCACAGAGACATGGACCATGCAGTACCATGACAAGGATCTGATCATTCCATGGTTTACCTTGTTTAGGAGGGTTTCAGAGAAGGGGACGGGGAAGGGTAGCACTACACATAAGGAAGGAGATAACAGCCATCAATGTCAGAGATGAGGGAGGGAAGTGCATAGAGAGTGTGTGGGTTACAAGTGGTTACAAATGAGGGAGGAGAGAATAGGAGTGGTATATAGACCACCATCACAGAAAGAGAAAGCAGACAGGGAACTAGGTGAGGAAATTAGAATGACAGTAAAGCAAGGAAGGTGCTGCTAATGGGTGACTTCAACATGCCAGATGTGAACTGGAAGACTGCAGAAGCAGCAAGTAGAAGGAATCATCTGCTGGTATTGGCTGATGGGAAGCTGGGGTGCGCAGGGATGGGTATCACCAGCAAAAAAAGGGAGGTGGTGGTGACTCTGTACAGATCACTGGTGAGACCCCACCTAGAGTATTGTGTCCAGTTCTGGAGACCACATCTCCAGAAGGACATACAGTGAAGGCAGTCCACAAGGGGCAACTAAAATGGTACAGGGCCCGTATTAGAAGCCTTACAAGGAGAGACTAAAGGACCTCAATATGTACACCCTGGAAGAGAGGAGCGAGAGAGGGGATATGATGGAGACCTTCAAATACCTCACAGGGGTAAATGAGGTACAGGAGGGAAAATATTTTTTCAGAAAAAAGGTGCCCAAGAACAACGGGACATGCTTTGAAGCTGGAGGGGTGTAGATTCAGGAGAGATGTGAGAAAGTACTTCTTCACAGAAAGAGTGGTGGATTCCTGAAACAGTCTTCCAGCAGAGGTGGTGGGGGTGAAAAGAGTGCTGGAATTCAAGAATTCATCTGTTCAGCATAAGGGAGTCTTGGGGAAAATTAACGGGGGGTGGAGATCAAGTAGAGCCTGTGGTGATACCGTAGGTAGGGAAAAGTGGGCAGACTGGGTGGACCAAGTGGGCCTTATCTGCCATCAAATTCTGTGTTTCTATGTTTCTGTGTATTCCAGGATGCATCACTGACCCAACAGGTGAAAGAGTCTACAAAGGTGGGGGTCATCCTCCACTTAGTCCTAATGAACAGTGACAGTATAGCGAAGATCACAGTGCAGGAACAATTGGGACGCAGTGACCATAAATCCATGTGGCTTACTATCATATTAGAAACAGAAAGAAAGAAGACAGAAAAAAGTCCTTAGCTTCAGGAGGGTGGACTTTGGCAGACCACACACTGCTGTAGAAAAAGTTCATTAGCTTTTACAGTAAGTTAAAAACATTACACACATTGTTAGCATGTCAAAACACCTGGTTGTTGTGGTGTTCCGACCTACTGGCAGTAGGTGTAATATTTCTAACTTACTGTGAGAGCTAATAAACTTCTACAACTGAGTGTGGTGCTGGTTTTGTTGCTGGTTTTCTCTTTTTTTTTTTTAACCTGGCACACACATTCTCAGTGGAGCAAAACTTGTTGGATGGCTTGCTGCAGGAGAAGCTAGTATGGCTGAAGGCAGTGGAGATGGCAGAAAAGAATGGAATTCAATAAAGGATGCTATATTGGAGATCATGAATCCTTGTATCAGGGTATTAGGGAAAAACAAGAGATGCAAGAAACTACTGTGGTTCACATGGGAGGTGGGTGGGGTAGTGAGAAGGAAAAAAGAAGGAGGCCTTCAGAAAGCACAAGAACAGCTATGATGAAGGAGATAGAGTAAAGTATCTCAGCAGGATTAAGGAGCCTATCAAGGGTATAAGGAGGGAAAAGACTAATGTGGAGTTATGGATAGTAAAGGTGATGAAGAAGGAGGTCCAAGGGATGATCTGCCTCTTTGCTGACAACACAAAAATCTAAAGAAGAGTGGACAGTGAGGAGGGTGTAAAAAGTGTGAAGGAGGATCTAGAAAAGGAGGGAGAAGTGGTCTAGAGTTTGGCAATTGAAATTCAATATCAAAAGTGCAAGGTATTCAACATAGAGGGCAAGAAATCAAAGGACTAAAAGAATGGAGAGGTTGCTGTGGAGAGTACAGTAGAGGAAAGGGACCCAGGGGTAATAATATTGGACAATCAGAAGACAACAGCACAGTGCAACACAGCAGTGTGAGGGGAGGTGAATTGGATCCTGGGATGCATAGTAAGGGGGATTAGCAGCACGTGGAGTTAAGCGAATCTGCTACTGCACAAGTCTCTGGTTCACTGTCACCTGGAGGACTGTGTATAACTCTAGAACCTGCAGTTGAAGAAAGACAGGGGCATGGTGGAAGTGGTGCAGAACAGGGTAACCAAAATGATCCAGAGTCAGCAAAATAAGACTTACACAGAAAGGTTACTGAATCTCAACATGTACAAGCTGGGGGAAAAAGGGAGAAAATAATAAGAGATGTACATATATCTAAACGAGATTAACAACGTGGACAGTGGTGAGTTCGGGAACACCAGCACCAAGGGAACTCAGTGAAGCTGACTTGGGGGGTGGGGATTTATGACGGACAAAAGAAAACATTTCTACATGGAAAGGGTGGTGGAGGGGTGGAACAGACTTCACAAGGAAACAGTCTGTGCAAAATCAGTGATGGAATTCAGGCATGGTTTGGATAAGCAAATGAGGCCAGTGAAGACAGTGGCAAAAGGGGAAGATGGAATAGTGGAGTGATGAGCTACTAGGGCCATCACAAAATAAGCATTAGTAAGGTAGGCCTGGGTAGATTGCTGGGGCTGCAGGGCCTTTTTCTGCCAACATCATCTATATGTCAATACTTATTAAGGAAATCTTGCCTATTAAAGGAAAACTACACCCAAAACTTGAAAAAATATATGTTGTGCAGAATGTTTTAATTTGTATGTGAAGTTCTAGTGTTTCCTTCCCTCTTACTGGTATTAGGAGTTTTTCCCAAATTAGCTTGCTAGCTTTATGCTAGTTTTACGACCCCTGGGGATCTTCATACCTGATAGTGTAATTGTATTTCTTGTTCCCACAGTGCATCTTGTCTCACGTGACTGTGATGTAAGAGACCCCCAACATTCAGCACACACATGCCAAACAAACTAAATATATTGGAAGCTTTACAAGCTGCACAAAACTTACCAGCAGCAAAGTTTATCAGGACAGTAAAACATTTAGGATGAGGGTGGTCACCAAGCTGAATTCTACAGATTTTAAAATATAGCCATCTCTATTCTTGTGAACTGATTGTAATGCAATGCTTTCTGCTGGATTTATGGGCTCTGCTACATCACCATTACATGAAACAAGGTGCACTGTAGGACAAAGAAATGCAATAAACCTATTTGATATGGAGATCTCCCGGGGTCATAAAACTACCCTAAAGCTAGCAGGCTAATTTAGGAAAAACTCCTAATACCAGTCAGAGGGAAAGAAACACTAGAACGTCACATACAAATTAAAACACCCTGCACAGCATATATTTTTTCAAGTTTTGGGTGTAGTTTTCCTTTAACACTGCTGCCGATAAAATTGATGCCCTGGCTCCATATGAGGCCCTTATGCAAAATTTTGAATTCTTGCATATCATAGTACACTTTTATTGGTGGTGAGTGAAAATTCTGCCAGTAGCATTATGTAGAATTTTGAAATCTTGCATTATATGATAAATAATCATTCTTTTCTTTATATAAGTTTACATAATATGCATTTAAAGTAACATTTTCTTAACTGTATTGCCCATAAACTGTATTAGTAGTTTCTATTTACAGTATTTCTGCTTACTTGTGTGGCCTACGATATAATTATTATTGTACTATGTCACTTTGTGCTCTCCTGGGATATACCTGTAAATAGACAGCTACCTAGTGCAACCATCCGGTTGACAATCTAGAAATAATTGTGTAACCTCCTAACCCCTGCTGCTCTGCATACACCATTTTGCTCCTAGTCTGGTAACAGATTTACTGTCCCAGTGTACAAACAGAATTCTGGGCAACTTCCATTTAGATAATGGACTCTCTCAGGTATGGAACAACCCTACCTGGGGTAACAGCTCACCCACCAGTACTGCCTCTGCTTACCTGCCTCTCAAAAATCAAATTGTGTTCTACTGTAATTGTACCTGATTTGCTGGTAAACTGTTACTGCCTTCCTGTCCAACAGTTGCTGACTAAACCTGACGAATACTGTAACCTATTCTGATTTTTTATTCCTTATTTATAATGTACTTGTCTATTTTTATTTTTGCTGCATACTCCCCGGTCACATGTAAATAAGACTGTTGGTATATCTCTGCATTTCTACTTAGTAGACATATATATAAATATATTCAATGTGGGGAATGATTTAGAAAAAAGAAAGAGGGTGGGAAAGGTAAGATACAATATAAAGAAAATGGAAGATAGGGAACACAGTTAAACTTATTTATTTTTATTTTAACTGGATCGGGACATTAGAACTAGTCCTTTTTCAGGTCCAACCCAACACAGAAATGGTCAGAGACAGACCCCAAATGCTGTAAAAATATGCTTGTCACTCTTAAAAGCACACTGTTTGGACGCCAGGACTGGATACATGTTCAGGAGAAATCTTTAGCACACCATCCACCCATCCACCACAGTGGTACATTTAGAAAAAAATTTTTTTTTTTTTTTGAGGGGCGGCCCACAGATGATAGGCAATACATTTAATACAAGAAATTTGGGGGCACACATGCCCCAGATGGGGTCTTGGGACAAATCGGGGTTTGAGGAGTATTTCTGCCCCCTAGCTGTATGGGTTTTAAAAATCAAACTTCAGAATCTGGTTATTCCTAAGGCTTTGCGTTGCTCTATCCTCTGTTAAATACAAAGCGATACATGTGCATAAGATATTACTGTGCTTTGTTTTTTAAGGCCATAGCTTAGATCAGATTAGCTGAAAAGACAGCAAAACTAGTAACCTGTCTGTAAATGTTGGGTCTGACCACTCATTTGTTTTACCACTTGAAGACTAATTTCAGAGAACAAAATTCAAGTGTCTTAGGATCTTTGCTTAGTCCATCAATTGCAGCCTTAGGATCAATCTGAACATCTCAACTGATTGTATGGTGTGCAAACCCATTTAATCTGTCTTCCCCCATAGTGGAACAAAGATATATTATCAACCTTTGAAAGGCACAAAATGACTGTTCAGCAGTTGCAACACATACAGGCAATGTCCCAAGAATTTGAAGCAAAGTTTTTATGTTTGAGTACATTTCCACTATACAGGACTTTAAAGTTGCGGTAACAGCCTTTGATCTTTGTGCACGTGCAACAGAAGACCACTTGATAAACTGGAAAAAGCATCAATACTGAACAAATATTTTTGTTCTGTATTCACAGTAGAAGGTGAGTGACCACAGTTAGGAAACATGAATAAATCTGGGAGGGAGATGGACACCAATCCATTTACATAAGAGGGAGTCCTAAAATAACTCACAAAACTGAAAGTGGTCAAGGCAATGGGACCGGATGGGATACATCCTAGAATATTAAGGGAACTACTGGTGGTGCTGGCGCTACCACTGATAGCATTGTTCAATGAGTCACTCAATACGGGAGTGGTTCTGGAGGACTGGAGGAGGGCAGATATAGTTCCTCTTTATACAAGTGGCAGTAGGGAGGAGGCTGGAAACTATAGACCAGTCAGCCTCACCTCAATAGTGGGGACAATTATGGAATCACTACTTAGACATTGGATCGTGGAACATCTTGAAGCCAGCAGGCACAGGATCCAAGACAGCATGGATTCACAGCAGGAAGGTCATATCAAACAAATCTAACTGATTTCTTTGACTGGGTGATTAGGGAAATGGATCAGGGGGAGCCGTGGATGTGGCCTACCTGGATTTCAGTAAGGCCTTCGATACCGTGCCACATAGAAGACTTGTGATCAAGCTGGGCAGCCAGGGAGTGGGTCACAAGGTGGTAAACTGGGTTAGGAACTGGTTGAGTGATAGAAGACAGAGGGTTGTCATAAATGGTGCTCAATCTGTGGAAAGGAGGGTGACCAGTGTGGTGCAACAGGATCAGTCCTGAGCCCAGTCCTGTTTAATGTTTTCATAAGTGACATTGCAGAGGGGCTGGAGGGGAAGGTGTGCCTCTTTGCAGATGACGCTAAGATCTGCAACAGAGTGGACACTCCAGGAGGGGTGGAAAAAAATGAGGAGAGAACTAGATAAACTGGAGGAATAGTCCAGAGTGTGGCAGCTGAGATTTAATGCAAAAAAGTGCAAAATCATGCATTTGGGGCGCAAGAACCCAGGGGAAGATTACAAGATGGAGGGGGAGAAACTGATGGTCACTAAACAGAATTTGGGGGTAATCATATCTGATGACCTGGTGGCCAAACAATGTGCCAAGACTGTGGGAAGAGTCAGTGGGATGCTGGGGTGCATAGGGAAAGGTATCACCAGCAGAAGGAAGGAGGTGGTGATGCCACTGTACAGAACATTGGTGAGGCCTCATTTAGAATACTGTGTCCAGTTCTGGAGGCCGCATCTCCATAAGGACATAGACAGGGTGGAGGCAGTTCAAAGAAGGGCAGCAAAGATGGTGCAGGCCCTGCACCTAAAGTCATATGAGGAGAGACTGGGAGACCTCAATATGCATACCCTGGAGAAGAGAAGGGACAGAGGAAATATGACAGAAACCTTCAAATATCTAAAATGCCTAAAAAGGGTACCAGAGGGTAGCATCTTTTAGAAAAAAAAGATGTCCTGGAACGAGGGGGCATGACATGAGGATGGAAGGGGGTAGACTAAGGGGTAGCATGAGGAAATATTTCTTCACAGAAAGGGTGGTGAATGCACGGAATAGACTCCTAGCAGAGGCAATGGGGCAAAACACAGTGGGGGGAATTCAATCATGCATGGGACAGGCATAGGGGAACCACAGCAATAGGAACAAGGAGGTAAAGCCAGCGATCAGGTAGGGTCTGTGGCTTTTATAGTATGTAGGAAAATGGGCAGACTAGATGGGCCTAGTGGTCCTTATCTGCCATCAATTTCTGTGTTTCTATAACCCAACAGTTCTATTCACTAAGCTGAACTGCATGTGACTGCTGGATGTCATTTGCATTAAATTCTAAGACATACTGTACATAATCAAAATGAACTTTAACAGCTGCTAGCGATTAAGTGTTGAAGTCTAAAACATCCACTAGCACTATTAACAAATCTCTCATTTAATTCTTCAACGATGTAGTCCAAGTACTGTGCTTAACAAATTCCTGTTCTGTAGCACAGTAACTTTCTGACTCGCGTATGGAATTATTTTCTTTGTTAATCTGCCTCTGTCTCGATACATCTCTTGAGACTGTCAAATGAGTGCCAATGTCTACAGCTAACGACTGTACTTAATTCCCTGATCTGAATTATGCTGCTGACTTTTAAGCTCAGCAGAACATTCTTTCATCAATACAAAAGCTTAGAGAAAATCAATTGTAGAAGACTGCAAAACTTTAGAGAGTAAGAGAAGCAAACCTGCTACAGGTTCTATCACACATACGGTCACAAAAAACATACTGAACAAATTGGCTGAACTCCGGTTCTGAGCCTTTTAACTACAGCAGTTGCACAGAAACATAGAAGATGATGGCAGATAAGGACTGCAAGGCCCATTTAGTCTGTCATGTAGTCTTGGCCAGGACACGTGCAAACTACTCTAGTGAAGCTACTGTGGGAAGAAATAACTCCTGAAAAGTAAAAACTGCATATGTAGCTTTCTATACCTCATGTCACACAAATTATTTGAGTCACATGTTAATATCATCAGGAATTTAGATATCAGCACTTCTAGATACTTCGCAAATGAAAAGAAAGCTTTTACCTCCTTGATAATGACAACTGCATTTTGTGCTTCAGATACTCTGCAGCTGTTATTAAGAACCAGGCTGCACAGATGACCAACAATAAGTATAAGCAGCTAAAGGAAAGGTTTTTCTGACTAACTAACACCTTGAAAATCTTCCACTCATTGTACTACATAGCCTATACTGTACCCCTCAGCAGAAAGGTTGCTTAGGACTAGATTAATAATACCCCTAAGACTGCAAAGCAGGGTGTTAGCAAACTCATGGCCAGCTAAATGATTCAGAAATCTGAACATGAAGAGGTGTTCTTTATGCAATCGTCCTTCGCATACAGTACCATACAGAATTAGAAAACGTCTTCTGAGAGTGCTGCAGATATCCGTTGTTTCATCTGCTGTAACACTGAATTATTTAGCTTGAATAACTTCTGCTACTATTCTGTCAGTGACTAATTTGCAACATTTTTCAGCAATTTCATTTTGTGATCTCCAGCTTACACGTGTAGTATTGATTCTCACTACTTGTCAAAATTTGGTCTCCAGCTTCTAACTGAAGCCAAACAGCATTGTTGTCCTAATCTGTCTGTCTGACCTCAAACAAGCATTATCAAACACATTTCTTGTTTTGCCTGTAAACCACTGTGCAAACCAATATGCTTTTGTCTCTGCAGCCTGGTTATATTCTATACTTTGAGGTTTACTGAGGATTTCTGTAGCACATTTGCATTTACAAATTTGCTCAGTAATGAAGGCTTGGAGAGACAGAAAAAACAGGTTACTCACCTGTAACAGTAGTTCTAAGAGTGGTATATGTTGTTCATCCACACTTCTTGGCATGTCCCTTTCCCCTTTAACACTTGCCAGATGGTCTTAAAGCTGGCTCCTCCCACCCACCCAGGTGGTATAACCCTCAGCTTCACCCCATGACACCAGATCTTAGCCCTCAGGAAGCCAAGTTTGTGTGCTGCAGCCGGGGAGGTCGGGTTGGTCAGTGTGGATGAACAACATATACTACTCCTAGAACTACTGTTACAGGTGAGTAACCTGTTTTTCTAGGAATGTGGATATGTTGTTCATCCACACTTCTTGGCAGATTCCAAGCAGTTCTCTGGGAGGAGGGAGGCAAGGCACACACCCCCTACTTGGGAAACAGAGATGGAGAACTGAGACCCCAAAACCAGCATGCCAGTGTGACTCAAGGTCGATGTGGTAGTGGGTGATGAAGGTGTTCGCTGTCTTCCAGGTAGCAGCTTGAAAGATTTCCTGGATAGGGATGTCCCTGGAAGCAGCCACGGATGCAGCGGTATGGTGGGTGGAATGAGCCCATAGCCCTACGTGAGGCTTCCTACCCGCCAACCTATAGCAGAGATCAATGCAGGAAGTGATCCAACTGCCAATCATCTGCTTTGCTGCAGGTCTGCCAGGTGCGGCTTCAGCGTAGGTGACAAACAGCTGGTGAACCTCTCCCCGAACTTCCGCCATTCTCTCCTTGTAATAGGAGAGAGCTTGTCTCAGGTCCAGAGTACTGACCTGTACTCAGCACCCGAGGTGTAGTTCGGGTAGAACACAGGCAGAGCCAACAACTGATTGAAATGAAACTCTGACACCACCTTTGGAAGGAATTTCGGGTTGGGGCACAGGACAACCGTGTCCCTGTGGAAGACCAAGTAAAGAGACGCAACCGAGAGCGCCTGGAGCTCCCCAGTCCTTCTGGCTGACGTGATAGCCACCAGGAAGGCAGGCTTCCATGACAAGTGTGACATCTCACACTTGTGCATCGGTTCGAATGGCTTGCCCATGAGTTTAGCAAAAACCAGCAGTAAATACCACGGAGGTGGAGGTTCACGCACAGGAGGGTATAAGTGATCTAGGCCCTTTAAAAAGCACCAGGCCACCTTCTCCTGTGCCATCTGCTGACCAGCCCGCACCTGGTAAGCAAAGATGGCAGCCAGGTGCACCTTAAGGGTCGCAGACTGAAGACCCCCTTTGGACAGAGACCAAAGATAGTCTAAGATGCTAGCCAGTGGACAGGATGGAGGGTCCAGACCCTTGCCCTGACACCAAATGGAAAACCTTTTCCATCTGAAGGCATAACACCTTCTGGTCAACTCTTTTCTGGATGCTTCCACTACTGTGAGTACATCCTCAGAGAGACCCAAAGCCTGGAACTCTAGCCACTCAGGAACCAGGCTATCAGGTGCAGGGACTGAAGGTCAGATGAAATACCTTCCTCTGATTGACCGATATCAGGTCTGGGCATGCTGGAAGATGCCATGGGAGCCTGTTGTTGAGGCTGAGGAGATCTGGATACCAGAACTGGCGTGGCCAGTCTGGGGCTACCAGGATTACCTGCACTTTGTCCCTCCTCACCTTGAGAAGCACCCTCTGGATCAAGGGAATTGGAGGGGAAGGTATAGAAGAGACCTGGGGTCCTCGGCGTCGAGCAGGCATCCCCCTGCAGCAAGCCCTGCAGAAGGGGGCAGGCATGAAATAGCCTCAACTTCGTGTTTTCCCTGGAGGCAAACAGGTCCACCATCGGTTTGCCCCAGAGAGAGAGAGAACAGGCTGTGAACTACTTCTGGGTGGAGACACCACTCATGGGGTGCCTCACCTATGCGGCTGAGGGCATCTGCCAGTTGATTTGAGGCTCCTGCCACATGGATTGCTAGGAGATCCACCTCCTGACGGCTCACGAGTGTCCAGATGTGGAGTGCTTCCCCTGCACAGCAGTTGGGAGTGCATGCCACCCTGTTTGTTGAGGTGGTACATAGTTGTGGTGTTGTCCATCTGGACTTAAACCACTTGACCCCGAAGCTGCTGAGTGAATACTGACAGCACCAGTCTGGCCGCTCTGAGCTCCAGCAGGTTGATATGGTATCGGGATTACTCAGGGGTCCATAACCCATGGGTCCTGTTTTCCCCCATGTGGGCTCCCCAGCTCATGAGAGAGGCATCGGTCGTGAGGACGACCATCGGCTCGGGGCAGACAAACGGGATTCCTTCCTGCAAATGATTCAGGACTGTCCACCACTGGAAAGCATCCCACATTTTCTGGGTCACAGTGATCAGCTGGTTGAAATGACCTTGGTGCTGAGTCCACTGGGTGGCCAGCTCCCATTGAAGAGGGCGCATCTGCCACTGAGCCCATCGGACCATGGTGGTGCAGGCTGCCATGTACCCCATATGGTGCAGAAAGTCCTGGGAAGGGTGCAAGTGCCCAACCAGAAATGATCGGGCAAAGGAGGAGAGAACCTCTGACCCTGTCCGCCGGGAGCTGGGCCCTGGCTCAGCAGGAGTCGAGCTTTGCCCCGATGAAGCATATCACCTGTGAGGGCATGAGCTTCGACTTGGCCTCATTGATCAGGAGGCCAAGCTGAGAACAGATTTGGAGGGCCAAGTCCCTGGATCTCTCCATCTCTTGCTGGGTGTAACCTGTTAAGAGCCAGTCATCGAGGTAGGGGTATATTCCGACCCCTCAACACCTGAGAGGGGCTACCACCACTGCAATGCATTTGGTGAAGACCCATGGGGCTGATGACAGGCCGAATGGCATGGCTCAGAACTCGTAAAGGGTTCCCTTTGCTCGAAAGTGGAGGAACCTCTGATGAGATGGATGGATTGGGACGTGAAAAAACGTGTCCGGAGATAAAGTGAGCAGAACCACATGTTCTGCTTAAACGATGAATGATCTGGGACAGAATTACCATCTTGAAGGTGTGTGGCCTGAGAAACTGGTTCAGGTCGTGCAGATGTAAAATGGGACACCAGCACCCCCCATCCACTTTGGGACCAGGAAGTAGCTGGAAATGAACCCTGGGTCGACCGGGGGATCTTTCACTCAGGCCACTGACTCCTTGAGGAGGAGTTGGGCTATGTCGTCTCTCAGAGCTGACCAAGTGTGGACTGATACCCTTTCCTCCCGTGGGACGTGGGCTCGGCTGGGAGGGTACTGCTCGAATTCCAGAGGCAGACTCTGGCCAACCACTTCTAGAACTCACCTGTCTGCGGTAACAGCGGACCAGGCGGAAATAAAGTGGTAGAACTGGCCCCCTGCGGGAGGACCCAGAGCTGGTGTGATGGGAATAGGGGTGGCAGCCCCTATCCTGTCAATGGACAGGCTTGGAGGAAGGGGGTCCAGATTGGAAGCTGCCTAAACCTTGACCTCCTCTGCGGGCCGCTGGAGGCCCAGACTTGGGTCAGGGGCACAAAGCCTTTGCCTGCTGTTCTTGCCCACCCTAGATGGAGGGCTGCTTTGCCGCAGGAGCAGGGTGCTGAAATGGCTTCTTCTTCTTCTTCTGCTGTTTCATGGCACCAGGGGCGTCTTTCTGAGCAGAAGTAGCTGAGTCCAAGGTGGCATTGGACTGCTCGATTTGCTAAAGGTGACCATCCACACCTGGGCCAAAAAGACTGGTGCCCAGGAAAGAAACATCAGTGAGTTTGTGCTGGGTATCCACCATTAAGTTGGAAAGGCTCAGCCAAGCCCTGCAGCGCATGGCAACCACAGCTGCCACCAAACGGGCACATGAATCCCCGAGGTCCAGGGCCGTCTGAAGTTGCTGCTTGTCAATGACCAGGCCCTGATCCCAGACCTGCTTGACCGTAGTCTGAAGGTCCGTGGGGAGGTGTGGGAGAACCTCATCCAAGGAGCCCAACAGGACATGAGAGAAGTGCGCCATGACGATGGCCATGCTTGCCTGACGGAGGCCTAGTGAGGAGGCGGCATAAACCTTTCTGGCAGAGTGGTCAAATTTTTTGAACTCCTTGTCTGGAGGTCTATCGGTGTCGGCAGAACTGCCTGTGTGACTGAACACAGAAGCAGTCACCAGCCCCTCAGCCGAGGGGTGTTCCATGAACCCCGAGCGGGACCCAGTGGGCACCGCATACTTGCAGGCCATCCGGGCAGACGGGGCTGGGCAGGAGACAGGGTGCTGCCAAAGTTTCAAAGTCAGACCAACAATGGCCTCAGCCACTAGGAAGGCTTCCATAGGGGTATCCCCTCTCTTAAGAACATCTGTAAGAGGGTACTCCTACCGTTTCTGGACAGACTCCAGGGACATCCCTGTGTATTTGGAGATGAGGCGGAGAATCCCCAAAAAGGACGAAGGACCTTCCTCCATCGACAGACTGCCCACTGACTCACAATCAAGTGGACGAGAGTGGAGGTCAGAGTCGTCAGAATCCAAAGTATCTGGATAAATCGACTATCCACCAAGGTCCCCTTCTATGCACCTGGGGTGGTCAGGAGTGAGGGTGACCAAAATCCTGCGTGGAAGACCCGGAACAGTCCAAGCTTCCTTCAAAGGAGCCCCTCCCATGGGCTGTTTATGTTCCTTTCCTGGGCACCAATCTCTTCGGCCCAGGTGTGGATGGTCACCTTCAGCAAATCAAGCAGTCCAATGCCACCTTGGACTCAGCTACTTCTGCTCAGAAAGATGCCACGATCAGTGGAGAGGTCGATTTTTGTTGAACTGGGGCGGGTTCTACTGGTTCCGTGGACAGAGGAACCGAGATAACTGGTTTTGATGGAGCCGGCTTCAGCCTAGAAGGTGAAAGCCAGGTAATAGCTGGTGAGGAAACCGAAGCCGGTTTCTGGCCGGACAAAATCAGCTGTTGCCACATGAAATCTTCGTAGTGTCAATGGAGTTTCCATCGAAGCCTTTCCTCATCCGAGGTGGACAAAAACAAATGTTAGTATTGCCTTTTCTTTGAGCGCTTATGCGCCTTCCTCGGCCTATCAGTCGAGGGGGGTCTGAGACCTCAGCCTCGATCGGACTGGCCAATTGGGTCACTCGGGAGACATTGGGGGAACTGGTGATTTTCCCAGATCAGGGACCGGTTCCTTGATGGGATTTCCAGCAGGCTGGGTCTCCTCATCGTGAAGAAACAGAACAGGAGTTCTGTTAAGAGAGTTGTCGGCCTCGTGGGGCAACAACAGATCAACAGGGTTGAGAGTTATCTCAACCACATCATCGACTGAGACTTTGGTCAGCTGACCAGACGGCGGGACTGAAAAGCCGGCGGCTGAAATCGCAATCTCAACCAAGGTCGAGACTGGAGATTCCTGGGACCAAGATCGCTCTCAATCCCAAGAACGTCTTCGCCGAGACAAAGAATCTCTCGGTTCCTTGTCCTTTTTATGGGATCGGGAGACAAACGCACCCGAAGGTCCCTCGCCCTTAGTGGGGAGAGACTGGCACATCTCCTGAAAGGAGCCCAAAAAGGTGGAGCCCAGATTGAGTGGAACAAAAATTGGCCAAGAGGAGAGCTCCGCAGCCCACTCTGCCTCTTCCTCGAAGGCCTGCATTTGTTTTAACTGCTCGGTGGACCATGCAGCTCCTTCAATTTCACCAGTGGATTCCATTTTTCGGGCCCGCCCAACTTGAGTCATGTGAGACTATCGTCGAGGATGTTTGGGTGGAACGCGGGACAAATCTCGCATGCCTGGGTGTCATGGCCAACACCCAAACAGTAGACACACGTGGTATGTGGATCTGTGCGCAACATTTTCTGGCCGCACAGGCACCAATGGAAACCGGGGAAAGATTTATCTTCCATGATCGAAGAACAACGATCGTAATCGCTAGCTCGAATGAGCTTAATCTTCAAAGAATCCGAAGGAAACGAGGCCAGGGCCTACAGAACACGGGAGCAAAGAGGAGACAACCTGTATCTTCCAGCGGAAAGGAAGATCAGGCGCCATGGGGCAGTGCCGAGGGTTATACCACCCCGATGGGTGGGAGGAGCCAGCTTTAAGACCTTCCGGCAAGCGTTAAAGGGGAAAGGGACATGCCAAGAAGTGTGGATGAACAACATATCCATGTCCCTAGAAAAATAGGTTAATCACCTGTAACCATAGTCCCAGGAGTGGTATATGGTTCATATCCACACTGTGGTAGTTCCACTGGAATAGTCTGATTGGCCAGATGTCTTGAAGCTAAGCTCCTCCCACCACCCGGGTGGTATATGCCTCCCGACTCCATCCTGAGACATCAGATCTTACATGCTGGAAGCAGGAATCCCTGTGCTACTTGCCAGGGGAGGCTGGGGGGTTGTGTGGATGTGAACCATTCCCTTTGCCACTTGCTAGGGGCAGACCAGGTGGGCTGTGTGGATGTGAACCATATACCACTCCTAGAACTACAATTACAGGTGAATAACCTGTTTTTCTAGGGGCATGGAAATGGTACACATATCCACACTTTGGCAGGCTCCTAGCAGTTTTACAGGAAGAGGAGGCAAGGCATGCACCCTGCTCCTAGCAGTTCTGCAGGAAGAGGAGACAAGGCACACACCCCTATGTGGCAATCAGAAATTAGAGAACCGCGGTCCCAAAACCAGCCTCCCAGTGTGACTTAAGGTTGATGCGTTAGTGGGAACTGAAGGTGTGTGCTGACTTCCAGGTAGCAGTCCTGCAGACTTCATGGATAGGAACGTCCCTGGAAGAAGCCACCGAGGCAGTGGTATGTCTAGTGGAATGAGCCCTAAGCCCTACAGGAGGTTCCCTACCAGCCAACCTTTAGCACAGGTCAATGTAGAATGTAATCCACCTGGCAATCGTCTGCTTTGCTGCCGGTGTGCCAGGTGTGGCTTTAGCATGAGTGACAAACAGCTGTTGAGCCTGTCCCTGAATTCCAGTCGTGCATGCTATATAATAATAGAGCACCCTTCGCAAGTCCAGGGTTTGGACCCAGCGGTATATACAACATTAAGTTAATCACCTGGTTAAGGTGAAACTCTGATACCACCTTTGGGAGGAACTTCAGGTTGGGGAAAAGGGCAACTTTGTCCCTGTGGAAGATCTGGTAAGGAGACCCCACTTAAAGTACCTGAAGCTCCCCAATCCTTCTGGCTGATATAACAGCCACCAGGAAGGCTGTCTTCTGTGACAGGTGTGAAATTTCATACCTGTACACTGGTTCAAAAGGTTTGCCCATAAACATGGACAATACCAGCAATAAGTCCCATGTTGGAGGCGGTTCACACACCGGAAGAAACAGGCGGTCCAGGCCTTTGAAAAAGCACCCAACCACCTTTCCTGGGCCGTCTGTATACAAGTCCATGCCCCATAAGCAGAGAAGGCTACCAGGTGCACCTTAAGGGTCATCCCAGCAGTCCCAGCTGGGAAAGGGACCAGAGGTAGTCCAGGATGTTAGCCACAGGGCAGACAAGGGGATCAAGCTCCCTGCCCTGACACCAAATGAAAAATCTCTTCTATTTAAAGGAATAGCACCTGCAAGTCAACACTTACTGTACCTGGAGGCCTCCACAACATGGAGGACATCCCCTGAGAGACCCAGGGCCTGGAACTCTAGCTGATCAGAAACCAGGCTGAGAGGTGCAGTGACTGAAGGCCCGGGTGCAGGACCATCCCCTGTTGTCTGGTCGGTACAGGCAGATAGGCAGTCTCCATGGAGGCCTGCTGCTGAGGCTGAGGAGATCCTGGTACCAGAAATGCCATGGCCAGTCTGGAGCTTTTAGGATCATCCATGCCTTGTCCACCACCGTGTGGATCAAGGGGAAGGGAAGAAAGGCATATATGAGGCCCAGGGACAAGTGCCTCACAAAAGCATCACCCAGCAGTGTCCCAGACTCTGTGTGTGTGTGTGTGTGTGTGTGTGTGTGTGTGTGTGTAAGGGTGGGCATAAAACAGCCTCAGTTTGGCGTTCTCCCAGGAGGCAAACAGGTCCACCAAGGGTGTGCCCCATCTGGAGAACAGGTGGTTCACCACCTCCTGATGCAGGGATCATTTGTGCAATGTCTCTCCTACCCAACTAAAAGCATCCACCAGCTGACTGTTTTCTCCTGTGGCATGGATCACCAGGTTGTGCATGAGTGTTCACATGTGGAGTGCTTCCTGACACAAGGGAAGGGAGTGAGTTCCACTCTGCCTGTTCAAGTAGAATATGGTCATGGTGTTGTCCATCTGGACATGCACAACCAGACTCTGACCAGCAGAGTGAATTCTGTCACAGCCAAATGAACTGCATGGAGGTCCAACAGATTTATGTGGTGACAGGAGTCCCAGGGTGACCCACATGCACTCCCAACCCCACCAGCAATGCATCCATTGTAAACATGATGGTTAGTTCTCGGTGGACAATGGGTTTCTTTCCTCCAGGTGTTCTGGAATCAGCCTCCACTGGACGGCATCCCACATTGACTGGGTCATTGTGACTGGCTGGTTCAAGTGACCTAGGTGCCGGGACCACCGACGACCCAACTCCCACTAAAGGTGGCGCATCTGCCAGCAGGCCCAATGAACCACACTGGTGCAGGACGCCATGTACCCCAGCAGCCTCAGGACATCCCAGGCAGGGCACAAGAGCCAACCTAAAACTGATCAGGCAAAGTAGTTAAGATCAAGTGGCCGGTCCACAGGGATGCGGGCCTTGGCCCGTAAGGAGTCTAGTTGTGCCCCAATGAATTTGATCTGCTTTGCCACCACTACGGACTTGTCTGGGCTGACAAACAGGCCCAAGTCTCCGCAAGTCTGGAGAGGCAGATCTCTGGACCACTCAATGGCCTCTCTGGATTGACCGGCCAACAGCCAGTCATTCAGGCAGGGATATACTCTGACCGTGAGATGCCACAGGTGGGCCACCACCACCACCACTGCCATGCATTTGGTGAAGACCCTGGGCACTGAGAAGAGGCCTAAGGGCATGACCTGGAACTGGTACAGGACCCCCTTGTGCTCAGAATCAAAGGTAGTGGCGGCAGGACTGACAGATAGGAATGTGGGAAAACACATCCTGAAGGTCTAAGGAGCATAACCCTCTGGAATTTACGTCTCCACCATGAAATGGTTCTGACTGTGCAGACCCAGTATGAGGTGCCAACCTCCCCGTTTTGGGCCCAGGAAATACCTGGACATATAACCTTGACTGGCTAGAGAGTGTGGGACACAGGCTATTGCCCCTTTAGCAAGGAGCTAAACAATGTCCCCCCAAAAGGTAGATAGCATGAACAGTGATATCCTGAACTTTCAAGGTGCATGGAGGCGGTAAGGCAGGAAAGCCTTGAAGTCCAGAGGCAATCCTCTGCCCACCATGTCCAACACCCACTTGTCCACTATAACAGCAGACCAACGTGGCAAGAGGTAATACAGTCAGCCTCTGACCAGGAGAGCAGGCAAGAATGGGTGGAGAGATGATGCTCCCCCCCGACCCATCACTTGGTAGCTTTTGTGGGGACACTGGTGGCTTCCGCCAGAGGGGCACCATTACCCCTGCACCCCCCTCCATTTTTCAGACCCTGGTCCCCCAACTTGGGCTTGGGGCACCAGGCCTGAATTGCCTCTGCTGGGGCTGCTGCTGAAGAGGCTGTGACTGAATGGGCCAGTAGTGGAAAGCTCGTTTTTCAGACTTCTTTACTGGTCTTTCTGAGACAATGTCACTGAATCTATGGTGGCACTGAGTTTTCCCATGCAGGTGTGATTTCCTTCCACCTCAGGGCCGAATAGGTTGGTGTCCAAAAAAGGGACAATGGCCAGCTTGTGCTGAGTGGCCACCATTAAGGTGTACAACTGCAGCCAGGCCCTGCGATGCATGGAGACAGTCACTGAGATGGCAAGGACACAGGAGTCACCCATGTGCAAGACTGTCTGGAGCTGGTGTTTAGCCAGTGAATGATCCTGGTGAGCTGCACTGCCAACTGTTGTTCAACAAGGAGCTGAGAGAGGAGTACATCAAAAACTCTCAAACTCCCATCAGAGAGTGACCGAAGTTGGCCATCATCATGGCATAGCCAGCCTGATGTAGACTTGGGAGACACCGTAGCGTACACCTTTTTAACGTCATGGTCAATCTTATGTGACTAATCGTATAGAGACTTGTCAACACCCCCCCCCCCCACCAATGTCCAGATTTGCAGAACACTGGATCTGTGATCAAACCCTCCATGGAGGGTTGGTTCAAAAACTCCTAAAGGGAACCAATGGGGACCACATATTTGCTGACCATGCAGTCAGAGGATCCAGGTAAGATGCTGGATGCCGCCAAAACTCCAGGGCCAGTCCCAAAATGGCCTCAACCACAGGGAAGACAACCCCAGGCATTCAGCTCAGTTCAAAATGTCCATGTGGGGGTACTTAGCCCTCTTTCGGACTGGCTAAGTGGGACCAACATGGGCTCCAAAATGAGTCAGAGAAGTGCCCCAGAGGACACTGGGCCATGCTTGGTGATAAGTTCCTTAACCGATCTGCAGTCCAGGAGGGGAGTCCAAGAAGAGGCGATGGACTCAAGATCAGAGTTATTTGAGGACTCAACAATGGCCCTCAGCCATTTCTCATGACAGACTTCTCGAGTACGCTCTCCCAGGGTGATCCTCACTGACAACCAGCCTGCCTCCTTAGCCAGAGCACCCACCTTCAGTTGCAGCAGTGGTGGCTCCACCCAAAGAGGAAGAGAAGCAGCTGTGGGGTGCAATTGCATGGTGGGGACCAGTGGGGGTACCACTGGTGACAGCCAGAAGACCAAAGGTCCAGGGAATAGAGCCCTACACCCTGCCTTGCAATGGCCCACTGTTGCCAGAGGAGCTCCTCGTAGCACTTGCACATCTTAGGGCAGTGCATCTCTTCAGCCAAGGATGAGGAACGTCAATGGCAACTCCTCCCAGATGAGCAGGATCGACAGCAGAACACCGTGACCTCAACAGACACATCGATGGCAAGAATGGCTTTCTGGCAGATTGCTCTAGACGACATGCCTGCCTAGATTCAACAACATGGGTGTGGAAGACTCAAACTCCTGTGGAGTCTGCACCCATTGAGGGCTGGATGGGGACACTGACCAGACCACATTCTCCTGGGTGTGGACCAGGAGCACCAGGGGTCTGCAGATTAAATCCTTGACCTTTTCCAACAACTTGTCGACAGCCTCAAGAAATATCTTGGTGGCCTGCTCAACCAGAGTTGAAGTCAACTAGCTCAACGGGAGAAACTGAAGAGTCCTGGCCCAAGCCAAGGGGTGTGTGACAACCGTTTGGTGAGTCAAGAGATCGGGAGGACCTCGATCGCTCAGATTCCCACGACCAGTGCAGGTGACACTTACTCTTAGTATCACGGGGGGACAGAGCTTTTTCTCAAGGTCTGGAGGCCCAGACACATCTCCTGGAACTCTCCAGTGAATGACACTCTGACACTGGCCCCAGAGTACAATGCCGAAACAGAGAAGGTGCCCACCATGGCAGCTGCCGCTTCCACCTTAAGGGCTGTAAGTTGTTCAGCCAACCCAGCCACTGCCGAGGCCTTCTTAGGTCGTATCCTCCAGATCCCATTCCAAAGGCCAACCCAGAGTAAGCTGAAGCTTCCTGTCCTCAAGGGACTCAGGAAGTATACTTAAGCATAGCCTGCATGGGGCCACGTCGTGTTGCCCACCCAGGCAGTACAAGCATGTGTTGTGTGGGTCAGTAACTGATATCTTCTGCCAGCACCACACACAAAATTTAAATCCTGGCTGCCATTACTACATTGTTGATCACTGAAGGAACCCAGAGGATCGACTGACATAACTTGAAAACTGAAGAAGTTTGCCAGTGGTACACTAGAAAACCTACTCGAAAGTCACAAAGGAGGTGACCTGTCCTTCAGTTGAAAGAAAGATCTGATGTCATGGGGCAGAGTTGGGGGGTATACCGCCCGAGTAGTGGGAGGAGCTGAACTTAAAGATGTCCAGCCTATCAGGCCATTCCAGTGGACCTGCCGGTGCTGGAGTATGGAAAAGTGAACCACACCTATGTCCCTAGAAACTTCCTTTCCCTGCAGTTCTTGACACAAACAACACACATGTATGGTTGAAGCCACCATTATATGCAGCACTGTATGAAAGCCATGGAACAAGGTACAATCAATGCATATGCAATTAGAAGTTTTCCCCTCCTTCAGAAAAATGGAGAAAACCATCATTTTTATCAGGTATTCAGGAAAATTTTTAGGAGTGTTTACTTTAGTTCATCGTTCATACAATGTTTTCTGTCAGCTTACAGTAAAGTGATAATACCCGACAGCGTGGGCGTTATTGGGATACAACAGACTGCCCAGGGGCATAACAAGGCCCGATGCCGCACGCATTATATCCCATAACACCAACCCTGGAGAGTATTATTACACTTAGATAATGGCTTAAATATTACATTGTTAATAGAATGGAATTACATCAATAGGAAGCTGAATAAATATGATATACACAATAAACTATATATTGTTTGCAAAGTAGTCCCTGGGTGGTGCTGTTTAGGAGAGGCTGTAGAGTGATCTGGATTTTTTGTCACACGGATTTATGGGATTTGTAGTCCTGTTATCCGAGGTCGTGAAAGGGATAGTAGAAAAAATGTTTTGTTTTTTTTTAAATTTAAGATTTTTAAGAGTTTGCAGAGCTGAAGAGAAAATGATCAGTGTAAAGGTGCCGTGGGGCTGGTGGGTTGGGTTATTGTCAGAGAGAGACAGCGAAGAGCCGGTGAAAGCGAGCAAGCAAGCTGGTGGGGATCACGAAGAAGTGCAGCAAGGAAAGAGAGGAGCGGGAGTTTTGTGAAGTTTGTGCTGCAGATGGAATGGGGCTGCTGGGCTGGGATGTCTATGGGAGCAGGCGGGGATCATGCGTCGGGAGGGCTCTCAGCTGTTTAGTAGCGTGAGATTTTCGGGTGGAGGAGGAATGAAGAAAATGTGTTGTACAATTTGTTTAAGTGTGGAATATTTGTATTTTTTTTTTGGTGTGACTGTTTCAGAGGGTTAATAGGGATGCAGCCTCTAGCTTGCTGTCTTGGTTAGCGAGAAAAAAGGCAGTACATTTGAAAATTGAAGTGTTATTATGTTGGGTAGTTGTGGCACTTGTATTTTGCCGGACGTTGTTAAGCTATAACAGACCAGCTGGCAGACTGTTTTAGCCAATCAGGATGGGAGTCTGAGTTTAGCCATTATCTAATTACTAATCTCAGTTATGAGGATTTAGTGATGTGCCAGCATCTGAGCTACAACACAAATAGGATTTGATGTTTCACTTTCATAGAAACATAGAATTTGATGGCAGATAAGGACCGCTAGGCCCACCTAGTCTGCCCATTTTTCTACCTGATGGATAAGCTGCAGATCCTAGTTAACCAACAGTCTACTTCCTCCTACCCCCACTAGGACTGCCTTATGTCTGTCCCATGCATTCATGCATTCCCCCGCTGTTCTTGACTCCACGACCTCCTCAGGAAGTCTGTTCCATGCATCCACAACCCTCTCTGTGAAAAAATAATTCCTCACATTACCTCTGAGCCGTCGCCCCTCTATCTTGAAGTTGTGCCCCCTTGTTCTTGCAAATCTCTTTTTCTGAAACATACTACCCTCTTGGACTTTGTTGATTCCCTTGAGATACTTGAAAGTTTTTATCATGTCCCCCCCCTTCCTTCTTTCCTCAAGGGTATACATATTAAGCTCCTTTAGTGTCTCTCTTCGTATGTCTTCTGGTGCAGACTCTGCACCATTTTGGTTGTCCTCCTCTGGGCAGCCTCCACTCTATGTGTTTGCGGAGATGGGGTCTCCAGAACCGCACACAGTACTCCAGATGGGGTCTCACCAACTGTCTGTACAGAGGGATAACAACTTCCTGTTTTCTACTGTTGATGCCTCTCCCTATGCATCCCAGTATCCCCCCAGCCTTCCTTACTGCCTTCTCACATTGCTTGCCCACCTTTAGGTCATCTGATATAATTACCCTGACGTCCCTTTCCATTTTTGTTGTCAGTATCTCACCCCCCAGTGTGTACTCTTCCCCTGGGTTTTTGTTTCCCAGGTGCATTACCTTGCACTTCTTTGCACTGAATCTAAGCTGCCATACATCTGACCATTTCTCCAACCTTGCCAAATCCCTTCTCATCCTTTCCACTCCATCTTGTGTATCAACCCTGTTGCAGATCTTTGTGTCATCTGCAAAGAGACATACTTTTCCTTCCAGTTCCTCTACAATGTCACTTATAAAGACATTAAAAAGGACCGGTCCCAGTACTGAACCCTGCAGTACCCCGCTAGTAACCCTCCTTTCTTCACTGTGGACTCTGTTTATTACTACCCTTTGCATCCTGTTGTCTAGCCAATTTTCTATCCAGGCTACCACCTTGGGACACACTTCAAGGTTGGCTAACTTGTATATGAATCTTTTGTGTGGGACTGTAGCAAATGCCTTGCTAAAATCTAGGTAGGCAATGTCCACAGCCCTTCTCTGGTCTACTACTTTGGACACTCAGTCAAAGAAATCTATTAGATTCGTCTGACATGACCTTCCCGCTGAGAATCCATGCTGCCTTGGGTCCTGTGCCCCACTGGCCTCTAGGTACTCAACAATTCTTTCCTTCAGAAGTGATTCCATCATTTTCCCTACCACTGAAGTCAAACTAACTGGTCTGTAGTTTCCTGCCTCTGCCCTGCTCCCACGTTTGTGAAAAGGAATCACATCCGCCCTCCTCCAGTCCTCCGGTACCACTCCATCCTCCCATGATTTGTTAGAGAGAGTAGTCAGCGGTGTCACTAGTTCTACCCTTAGTTCTTTAAGAATTCTTGGGTGAATCCCATCAGGCCCCATTGCTTTGTCCACCTTCAATTTTACTAGTTCTTTCAGAACCCTTTCTTCTGTGAATGGACTGGTATCGACCCCTGTATCCAGAGTGTTCCTCTTGTTTGGTTTAGGTACCTCCCCCTTCTCTTCCTTTGTGAATACTGAGCAGAAATATTCATTCAGTATCCCTGCTTTTCACTGTCACCCTCTGCCCACATTCCCTTCCCTTGATTAAGCCTCAGTATCCATCCCTTGGTCTTTCTTCACTCCCTAAGGTACCTATAAACGTTCTTATCCCCCTTCTTAACAGAGTTGGCTATCCTTTCCTCGGTTTGGGCCTTTGCTATTCTGACTGCCTTCCCTGCCTCTTTCTGCTTTAACTGATAAAGTTCTCTGTCCTGCTCCTTCTGTGTTTCCTTATATTTCCTGAATGCTATCCTTTTCTCCTTAACCTTCCCTGCCACCTCTTTTGAGAACCACAGCATTTTTTCCTTCATTGTGTTTTGTTGATTTGATTCACACAAAGGCTTGTTGCCTCTGTGATGGCTGTTTTGATTACTCCCCATTGTTCCTCCACCCCTCCTTCTTGCCTGTTTGCTAGTGCTTTTTTGAGGCACTCTCTCATTTTCCCACAGTCAGCCCTCCTAAAGTCCAGTACTCTTGCTTTTGTATGGCTTGACTATATGGCTGTGTTTATCGTGAACCACACTGTTTGGTGGTCGCTTGTTCCTAGATGGCTACCCACTTCTAAGTCCGAGATTCTTTCTCCGTCCTTGTTTGAGAGTACCAGGTCTAAGATTGCTCCCTCCTGAGTGGGTTCCAATACTAGCTGTCTGAGGCATGCCCCTTGTAGGGCATCAAGAATGACCCGCTCTTGGACATGCCTGCAGTAAAGGTGCTCCAGTTAACATCTGGCATATTCAGGTCCCCCATCAAAAATATCTCCCCTTTTTCTGAAATTCTAAGGATGCCTTCTATCATTTCCTTGTCCATCCCTACCCCCCCCCCGAGATGGAGGGCTGTATACAACCCCCATGCAGATTGTGGTGCCATTTCCTGTCTCCAGGGTGACCCAGAGTGCCTCATCTGCTCCCTGTTTACTCTTTAGTTCTGTTGCTTTGATCCTGTCCCTTACATAGAGAGCTACTCCACCTCCTCTTTTACCCTCCCTGTCCCTCCTGTAGATTGTGTATCCTGGTATGTTGACATCCCAGTCATGGTTCTCTGTGTACCATGCTTCTGCGACTACCACAATATCTAGGCATCCCTCTTCCATCAAGGCCACTAGTTCAGGGAGCTTGTTACACAGACTATGGGCATTGGTACTCAACACCCTCCATTTTTTGATGGCCTTACCCCTTTTAGCCCCATCCCTGTCCTTACTGCATTTGCCTTTTTTTGCATTTACCTCTGTCCTGCTCCCGAATGACTTCTCTACCTTGGTGGTTACCTCGCTAATTATCGTGTTCTGTTGGGGGTGAGGCTGGGATTTCCATGCTCCTTTTCCGTGCCTCCTCCCTTGGCTAGTTTAAATGCTTGCCAATGAAGCATTTAAACCCATCACCTAGGATCCTGGCCCCCCCCCCCACCGGACAGATGCAGACCATCGTGCCAGTATAGGTCTGCATCCCTCCAGGTGGCTCCCCAGTCCCCAGTGAAGCCAAAACCCTGAGCTCCACACCAGATTTTCAACCATTCATTGAATTCCATGGTGTAGAGTACCCTAGCATCACCCTTGCCATAGACAGGCAGCACCTCTGAGAAGGTTACCGTATGCGCTACTTGTCTAAGACCCCTCCCCAACTCTACAAACTCTTCTTGCACTGCTCTGATCCTATTCTGAGCCAGGTCATTTGTCTCTAGGTGAACAATGACATCCAGCACCCTCCCTCGTGCAGCTGCTCCCATGATGCCGAGGATTCACTTCCTATCCCTCCACGCCATGGCACCAGGCAGGCACCTCACCTCCCTCTCCCCTTCCTCCCCCACTTCTACCCCCTAATAACTGAGTCCCCCACCAGGAGCGGTTTCCTTCCTCTGTGGGGTCCCATGCCACCCTGCTGTTGGTCTCCTCTGTGGAGGTTCCCAATATCCTCCTTGGTCTCCACTGCAGGTGCCTCCTTAGAAGGACCACTATCCGCCAGAACAGCATATGAATTGTGGAGAGGTACAACTGGAGGGATGCACCTATGTTCCACCACCCTCTCCCTTCCTGAGCCCACCTTGGTCCAGCCGCTCCTCTTTCTTAGCAACCTCTGAGGTAGCAGTGGTGGCCCTGGTGGTCCCTGGGTGGGTTTCACTTTCAATAAACAATAAAGGTAGTGGCACTGTCGCTGAGGATGCTGTTGCACTGATGGAACATTAGACAAGCTAGATAGCTCATGTACTTCACGAAACTTAGAAATATGTAGCCACTCACTGCTACCACTGTTGCAACCAGTACTGCATAAATCAGGTTCGGTATAAGAGTTCCCTGCTGCCCACTGAGAGAGCTCATACAAGAAGACTGTTTACTTTTTTTTTTTCCATTTTAAACTCTGATACTGTGACTAACAGTTGTACCGTATTACTCAGCGGAGACCCAGGCTCTCACACAATGAAAGTTATTGGACAATAAAACTGACAATTATATACGTGCCATCTCACTCTCTCTTCACAGACTAACAAGCAATCACAATTCTGCTCAACAAGTTCTGCAGTATAAGTGGACATGTTCTAAATGACCTAAAGCCAAGTGCTTCAGAGTTGATAGGAAAAGAGGTTTTGTGTTTGGGTCGTGACACTCGCCAATTTGTGGGTGATATCAACAGGCAAAATATGTTACTCAACTACCTGACTGTGTTGTACACATGGTTCACAGTGCATTTGTGTTTTTGACAAGAATAAGTACTTATAAAATGGTTTTATTAAATGAAATAAAATAAATAAATAAATAAAAAGAATCTCTGGTTCTCAGTTTTGACTTAAAAAGATCCCTCACTTGTAAACTGGCCACCAGAGACAACCAATTAGGGTGGCTGCTGGCCTGGCTGATTTGAGCAAGAGATGCTGCTGCCTACGCAGTTTTAAACTCCTCTCACCGGTATGTCATGTGCTGTGCTCTTGGTGTTCAGCAGAAATTACTCAGGATCTCTTCTTAGCAGCTGTCTAGACTGTTTCAGCAAGTTGTGTTGGATACAGTCACTATGGTTATAAGTGTCCTAGAGCTGTCTCCAGCTCCAGACACTTGCACCTCAGCTGCTGCTGTTAATATATGAGAGAAGAAATATTAAGTATCAAGTGCCTCCCACTGTCTATAAACACTGTTGTCTGCCTGTCTCCTCTGCCACAAGGGTTATGGGTGCCCACAAGCTACATGGAGCCTCAGGCAGCTGCTCTTTAGCTGCTGCTGATTTATTATTTTTTTTAAATGAGAGAAGGAAAATACATTTTAAAGTTTATGGAACTGTCTGTAAACACAGTTGCCTTTGCCTGTCTCCTCTGCCATTGGGGTTATATAAGTGGCCAAACACTACTCCCAGCTGCAGATTCTGGCTCTTCAGCTGTTGTGGACATATTTTTATGAGAGAAGGAATGTTTATTTATTTAGATTCTGTTGATGAGGTAAGTACCCTAGACAAGAACATGCTTTTTTTAAGGTATGACCTGGGAGGTTGCAGTAATGAACAGGAAGGATCATTACTACAATAAATCCAAATCAGCAGCAAAGACAAGTGCCTCCAACAGTAAACTCAGTTGCCTTTGCCTGTCTCTTATGCTACTGGGGGTCTGAGGGCCCCCCTGAACTGCTCCTAGCCCCAGACACTTGCTCCACAGCTGCTGCTAATATATTTAACATGAGAGACGGAGAATAAGCATAAAGTATATCTGTCTGTAAATACAGTTGTCCTCACATGTCTCTTCTGCCACTAGGGTTATGAGTGCCTATGAGCTGCTCCCAGTCCCAGAACACTTGCTCTTCAGTGCTGGTGATATTTTTTTTATGAGAGAAGGAAAGTAAAGTGAAGTGCATCCAAATGTCTATAAACACAGTTGCCTTTCCTGTCTCCACTGCCACTAGGGTTACGAGTGCCCACAAGCTGCTCCCAGACCCAGGCACTGTTCCTTAGCTGCTGCCAATGTTATTTTTTATGAGACAAGGAACATTAAATATGAAATGTCTATGCATCTGTAAATGCTGTTGTCTTTGCCTGTTTGAAAGATACATACGGCAGGATACACAGATACTAATGGCAGATAAAGGTCTAGTGGCCGATGTAGTTTGCCCACCCTACCTAATTACTCTTCACTGTCCCTAGTGGCCATCACAGCACTTAATGAGCAACTCTCTACTATAATAAGGTAAAAAACACTAGATATACACCCATTATATTTTCATTTTATAGTTTTCCAGTTATTTCTTTTACTTCCCCCTTTGACTGGTCTACTAAATATTGTAGATAATGCATCAATTATTTCACTGATTCTTTCAGAATGTACCGGACTCTGTCATAAACCAAGGCACTTTGAGGTTAACGGGGAGAAGCAAATGTTTTCTATCTAGACTTTTTAGATAGACAACCAAGATGTGTTGTAAATCTTAGACAGGAACATTGAAAATGAAAAAAAAAAGATATTCTTTAGCACATTGTAGCAGCTGAAACATCTTATTTGTGAAAGCATGTGCTGACGTGCACAGCTGCTCTTTAATTTCTGCCACAGTCCCTTCTGACAGCCCATACACCTGTCCCATCCCTACTTGCAATGACTTGTCAATCTGGTCTTTACCGCTTCTTCTGGCATCCTGTTTCATTTGTCCACCACTCTTTCCATGAAAATGTTCTTGCGGATGTCCTTCATAAATTACCCCCCCCCCCAATCTCTGTATTTAAGCTCAAGGGGGAAAAAAGAGTTCCTTGATATTCACCCTGTTTATCCCATACACACACTTACATGTATCGATAATGTAACCCCTTTCACGTCGCTTTTCGAGTGTGTATATGTAATGTCCTGCAACTTCTCATAGGAAATTGCGTCCCCCCCCCCAGTCCATGGACCACCTTGGTTTCCCTGCGGCTCTACTGCTTTCAGTTTGTTACAGTAGTTCCTCAGGTATGGAATCCAGTACCTTGCGCCATACTCCAGACGTGTTTACACAACTTATCTGTACAGTGGAGGATTACAACCCCCTGACTTCTGCTGCTTATCCCCCAACTATAACATTCCGCTCGCCTTCCCCACAACATGGTTGCAATGTGCTTTGGACTTCAGGTCTCTGATAATCATGATGACACCTAGATCCATTTCCAGTACTCATACTAATGCACAATACAACACATTGATGTACGCATGCGAGACCTCTATAGCTCCGATCTACCCACCTCGGGTTTTTTTTCCACAAAGTCACCATCCGGATCACCCCTCTACTGTTGGGCATTCCTGGATGGATAAGATGCATAGCCCCTCCCCTCGAGGCAGGTCATCTGTTCACTCTCGTAGCTCTTGCAGAGGACCTGGCCTGGTAATTCATTACCCACCTCCCTCCTCTGCCTGTCCCTCCCTCTCTCCCAGGGATTTCTGGTCTTATGGGGCCACTGACCTGAGAGCAATTCAGAGCTTTGGAAAAAGCCTTCCCAACCTACCTGAGGGCAATGGACCAGGCTATCTTTTGGCCTGAACCCCGGCACCGCCAGCCACCAGCTCCTCTTCTTCCTTGTCTTCCTCCACTGAGGAAGATGACTCCTCTGTCCACCTCCCTCTGATACGGACTACATCTGTTATCAGCAGTTCCTTTTGGAGATGATGAGAGAGCTGCAACTATCCCACTTCTCTGGCCTCAGTCCTGCACATCTGACAGTGCCCTTCCTCAGGGAGTGTAGTACATTGTCCTTCCTCAGGGAGTACAGTCATGACTCCAAAGTCATACCTCCGTGGCCTCGGTCATTTGCAGAGGCATCAGGAAAAATCTGTCTCCATCCCTCTGCCCGCTCTCCTGCTCGAGGGACATCCAGTGCAGATACTGCACACCCCTGGCATCTACAGGAGCCATGTCACAACCCCTTCTGAGGTCTAGCTTCTGGACACTCCCTCTGGGCATATGTGCCCAGTGTGTGACTGTCCCCTGGAGTCAGACTTAGCCAAATTTGACATCTAGAGTCACAGAGTATTCTTGACAGCGAGCACCACCATGTTGTGCATTACTGCACACCAAGCGTCCCATGGCAGGCACCTGTGGGTGACACTGGGTCAACTCCTAGCATCTCTAGCAGACTGTGAGGCAACCAGACAGGCCATATACCTTTTTGCACAGGGTCTGGAGCTGGTGAGACACCAGGTAAGGGCATCCTACAATGCCAACGAGGTAACCTCCAGACTAGTGGGAACTGCAGTCTACATTAGGCGAATGGCGTGGCTGCATATGTCATGGTTGTCACCCCTGGCCCAGTGTAGGGCGATTGCCCCATATTAAAAGAAGGCCCACTTCACCTTTAGGGCCAGGTGTGAGCTTGCAAGGTGCATTCCTGTTCCCATGCCATGGAACCCTCCACCTGACCATGACCAGTCTTGAACCTCGCAAGGCCCACGAAGAGCCCCCACCTCTTTGTGTCTTCACCCACAGGAGGCTGAGGGAACAACCATTTCCCTCAGGGTTTGCTAACACCACCATCTGGTGGTGGCTTGGTACTCAGACCCACAGTGATTAATGGTGAAGATTGATTCTTGGAAGATATGAAAATTACATACTCACCGTAATTCTTGATCTTCCAGAATATCTTCACCATTCATCACTGCAAACCACCCACCTTCACCCACAATGGCCAGGCTTCTGGGCAGTGTCCTCCTTCCCTTTTCCTTCAGCCTTACCCCCTTTCTGTATAAAAAAAGGGGGGTGGGAAGGCATTTAGGGGCAAACTCTTTCAGGGACTTGCTCCCTCTACATGCCCCTGTGTGACCTCTCAAAAAAAAAAAAAAAAAGATGGGAACTTTTGTCTTAAGGGCTTCTCACCCTGACCCCTTCCCTTAGCTTTCCCTTTGTTGTTTACAAAACAATAAAATGTTTTTGGAAGGACTCACACTGGGTCCTTGTTTTTCTCCTTTTAACTTTCCAAAAAAAAAAAAAGAAAAGAGAGAGCACAAAGAGAAAGAAAGAACCTTTTTATTCCAAGTGGGCTTTTCTAGCCTTTGTTTCTTCTACCCCTTCTTCACCCTTTACACGAAGGGGATCTATAGTTTTTGCCGTTGGATAGCCTTTTCTCATCTCTCTTGAGACAAGGCCTTGCAGTGGGAGCTGGTGCTTTAGGGGCTAAGAATTTGTGAAAGTGTAGCCCACTTCCTTTATCAGTTAAGCTTTTTTACGTTGCAGTCCACCGCCACAATTGTTTCAGTGGTCTGTTATACCGCTTTCTCGTAATCCTCTAGTTTTGGGATGTTTCTTCCACAGATAGAGAGTTAGGAGGAAAGGAATCCTTTCCCTTTTTGGAGATCCCTTTTACTGTCTGTTGTCCTTGATGAGGACCCCCTTTTCTCACTCATTTTTCCCCAGTCAGGAGTTGTATTTTTCTCACCAAGCTCCTTATATCTCCTTGGCTTAGAAACTGAAACTTTTAGGGCACGGTTGAGCCCTGCATCAGCTCTTTAGACCTTCAAAATCGGAGTCTTGCCTTCTCCCATATTATGTTTTGGTCACAAGAACTCCTAGTCTTTAACCTACTATGGTTCTTGTTCCCTCAGATGAAAAACTACGGCTGGTCAAGGTCCCCCCCCCCACCCGGGCGCATAACATTTTTCTCCTGTTTCTGGGCTTCAAGGAGGTATTCCTTTCCATGCAATCCACTCCTTAGATGGTCCTTGGCTTTTCATGGACCATGTTTCCTGTTTAGGGTCAACTAGCCTCAGAGGGCATCAGCCCTTTCTTTACTACGACTGACAGGGTCCCTATTAGCCAATCGGTCGCTTTGAATTATTAAAATTGCAACATTAAGTGGCATAAAAATTGGTATAAAAATGTATGAGACTATCGCCCCATAGAAGTGTCAATGAGGCCACACAGCCTTCATTCTGTGACATCACAAAACAGGGCTGCATGGGCCGGTGTGGGGCCGTGGTTTTCAGACTGGGAAATAGGTCCTTTTTTCAGGGCTTGCCAAAAACAAAGTTTATGAAGGGCATAACTTTTCTTTGAGGAGGAATTAATTTGCAAAATTTCATCAGTGGACTCCTGTGAAGGTCGGTTATCGACCACGTTGGGGGGGGGGAGTGCTGATACAGTACTACTTGGAAGCTGCTCCTTAACTGAAGGCTTTTGCATAAAGCTAACCTAACACTACTGGATTTTAGCTTGAAATCAGCAGAACTCAACAACGAAAACCTGTCACAGTTCTGTTCATGGGGACGATTCACTGCATTCTGTTTCTTAGAAATTAAATGCATCCAGTCAAACATGTTTCATTATATTTCTTTAAATTACATCCTCACAGTACCCTTTCATAAGCAAAATAAGCTGTGGTTTAAAGGATCGTGGTGCACTTTGGCCTTGCATCCTTGTGCCCCTGGACTGTGCATCGAAATCTTTCGTGTCACAGCATATTGTGGTTTATTCCTTACTTGAATTTCAGGTTTACTGAGGAATATGTGCATGCTTGGAGTCTTGGCTTCAGTTTTCAAATGGAAAATAAATCGGGTTAGAGCGCTTGTTTTAAAAAGGTAATCACTTTGGCAAACTCAGAACAGAACATTGAAACTGGCTATTTTGTTTATGAACCTTGGAATTTGTGAAACTCGCTCATGAACAAGTTTACTCATGGTTTGTGCCACAGAATAGCGTGAACATGGGAGACTATCAATGGGTGGGACTTCAGGGTAGACTGCTCACGATTTATTTTATCAAAATACATAACGAATGGTCTTACTATGGTAAATCCACTATCAGGTATGTAATGTGTGTTCTTAGACCTGGCAGACACATAAGTGATAATATAGGCTTTACAAAAGTGCAAGAAAGCCGACAGTGTCCCTTTAAGGCATACCTTTTCCTTCATCAGGAAATGGGACATCAAGTTGAGCTTCTTTTGTACAGGCGCTTACGTTAATGTAGACCCATATTCTTAAAATGTACTTCTGGACAGATTCTGAATTTAATCACGGTCTTCCTGGTCAAAACCAGTTAGTTTTGGTATATGTTATGAATACAAGCATCAAAGATTTGTGGTATTGCATGGCTTAGTTGCCATGGAACTTTGGGGAGCAAAGGGAACATGAAGCACAAGAACCTGGAGGAACAGTTTTATCCTTAGCCAGGTTATGATACAGTGGTAGATACACAATGCCATTTATTTTTTGATTGCCCATATGTTATGAAGATTTGGCAATTCACTGCTGGGAAATGGGTAGATGACAGGTTTTTTTTTTTTTTTTTTTTTTACACTGATATATGACTGGTGTTTGGCCTCCCTTTAATTTATTTTCCGATAAGGTAATCTTAGTTCAGTTCTGATACTTTACATGTCTTAAATATTTTACCAGGAAATCTAGATGCCAGTTTATTACGTCGCAGAAAACTATGATATACTATATGATATTTTGAAACATTTGCTTTCAACAGTCTTAATTTACCATGGGAATGTAACACTCTTTAAACCCAGCAAGTGAACAGCCTCAGAAAAAAATCTGTCATGGCTAGCAGTGGAATAGCTTTTCCCCCCTCAAATTCAAGTTTATTGTTCGGCTATCACTTTTACATTAATGTATTCAAATACCTTTGACATAAATTGCACCAGTGTGATTACAGACAACAGTGGAATTTAAAATATATACAATATCTAGATACAGAATAACATAAAAATAGCAACAAGTTACATTTAGAAGGTTTATTGACCTTGGGGAACACTCTTAAATCCAGTACTGATTGCAATGTAACATTAGAGAGTTAGAAAACTTAGTGTGTCTATAAAATACAGCCAAATTGTACACTGAATTCACTCAAGATCACTATTAATTTGAAGTCAGTGCAATAATGTCCAGCAAGCAGCTCAGAACACAATAATCTACCATAATAAGAAACTGATTAACTGGATTTGTACAATACTCCCTAAAATATTTGAACATTTATCCAGATATAACATATCAGCATTTAAGGAATTCATTTTAATATAGTAATGCAATATAGAAGGGAACGATAATATATACAAGAAAGAAAGGTAAAGGGACAGACAAGACTTCAGTCTTTAGCAATCCTACAACAGGAGTAAATGGGCGCTGGATGGGTTCGGGTCTGGCTACCTACACCTCCAGCCAAATATCATGCCCATAATTTCAAAAATCTAAAATCAAAGTCGAATGAGTTTTGGAAAAGAGGCCAAATCATGGCATAAAAACAAATGAGTTACCTATGTCCCCTTGTCGCCGAGGCACAGGTCAGGAAGCATAGGAAAACCAGAAGCAGTTGTAGAATTCAACAAAAATATTTATTTACAGTAGCAGTAATATAAAAAAAAATAAACTTGTTCAGTATAACTATTTACAAAGGCGAAATACAATAGAGTTTTCCTGCAGTCTCTGTGTCCTTTTTTCTTCTAATCTTTCTTGCAGTTGCAGCTTAGCTCTTATAAGTCCTTTCAACCCCCATCCTTAGCAGGCATCCTGCTTTTGTAAATATCAGGTAAGAGCCGCTAGAACACAGTGTGCTTCTTGAGTTGAGGCCCCCTTTTGCACAGCTTTTGCAAAAGGCTTAAAAACTGAACTCTGGTAACCTCTAGCTTCCAACAGCTTTTTGCAGTCATCTCAAATTATAATTGCATACATTTCAACAGTAATGCTATATATTTTCCAAACACAAGGGATCCCAATATCACTTACATTTCCATACAATGATTTGCACATATTTTTATATCAGCAGATCTAGATATGCAAGGGAGAAAAACAGACAGCAAGAGAAAACAGAGACAGCAAGAGGCAAAGAACTGCGAGCCTGTCGGGTTGATCAAGTCTGAAGTCTCACAGGACAATTTGATTGCACAACCAGATAGAAAAGAGACAGAAAAGGAAAGATCTTTACATTCAAACACTTTCTCCGTAACAAATGGGACAGGGTCCTATTCTACCCTTGTCACACACATCCCCCTCCTTAAGAGGGAACCTATTTTATTAAAGAGGTTTCCAAAACTTTCTATTCTCTAACAACAATTGCTGCTTTCAAAAATTAAGCACATGTACGGTATCAGTTTTTATATAACAGTACAGCAAACAGTAAAGTTCAAACCCATACATTTGTTTTCAACCTTCAGAACCCTCAATTCCTGATCCATATCTTGACAGAAAATCAGCAATACTATTCGCTTTACCAGATTTGTGTATCACAGTGAATTTAAATGGCTGAAGTGCCACATACCACCTTGTGATTCTGGAGTTTTTATCTTTCATCTGGTTAAACCAACAGAGAAGTGTGATCTGTTACAAGAACAAAGTCAGTTCCTAGCAAATAAAACTTGAGTGACTCCATGGCCCACTTTGCTGCTAAACATTCCTTCTTGATGGCGGAGTAACTTTTCTCCCTGTCATACAATTTCCTTCTCATGTACAGAATAGAATATTCTGTCCCACCTATATTTTCACTCTGTATTGCACCTAGGCCTACCTCAGATGCATCTGTTTGTAACAGAAATGGCTTCTCAAAGTCTGGGCTTCTTAAAACAGGAACTGAACAAAATGCAGCCTTAATGGCTTGAAACGCTTAATCACACTCTGGGGTCCATTTCACATTATTTGGGTACCGTTTCTTTGTGAGTTCAGTGAGGGAAGTAGCTAACTCTGCAAAGTTGGGAACAAATCTCTGATAATAACTAGCCAGCCCTAAAATGACCTGACATGTTTCTTTGTTTTAGGGACAGTGCTGTTAACTACAGCTTCTATTTTAGAAATATCTGGCTTGACTTCTCCATTTCTCAACACATAGCCCAAATATCTGGTTTCCTGCATGCCCAATGCACATTTGGTAGGATTAATAGTCAGACCTGCATTTTTGACAGCTTGGATAACTGCTCGTATGTGTTACAGGTGGCTTTTCTAGTCTAGACTGTACAGCACAACATTATCCAGGTAAGCAGCACAATAACCAGTGTGAGGTATAAAATGACATCCATGTACCACTGGAATGTAGTTGGTGCACCATGTAAACCAAATGGCAGGGTGGTGAACTGATAGAATCCTATAAGGGTGGCAAATGCAGTTTTATCTCTGGATTCTTTAGCTAAAGGTATTTGCCAGTAACCCTTGGTGAGATCGAGGGTATTGATATACTTTGCACTCCCCAGTCTGTCCACCAAATCATCTATTCTGGGCATAGGATAACTGTCAAATTTTGACACTTGATTAAGTTTCCTAAAATCAAGGCAAATTCTAACACCCCCTTCTTTTTTGTTTACAATTACCACTGGAGATGACTAGCACTCCTCGACTCCTCTATGTTACCAAATTCTTTCATTTTTTTTTTATTTCCTTAACCACATCCGCTCTTAACCACTCTGGTAACCTGTATGTCTTTTGCCTAATAGGACGAGCATTCCTTGTCACTATTATGTGCTCAACCCTGTTTGCTCAGCCTGGTACCGTGGTAAAAGTACCGTTAAATGTCTTTAGCACATTACAAATGTCTACAGTTTGTTCTGAGGTTAAGGAAACATTCACCTTTACAGCATTAGCATTTATAGTTTGCTCCAGTCTATCTTAAGCTACATCTATAGCTTCCTTATCGGTTTCTAGTAAAACTAGCATGGCAGCTTTTGGCATTTTTTTAACCCATTTCTTGAGGAGGTTAGCATGGTATATCTTAGCAGGATTTTTCCAGTCAGGGGTCTCAATCTCATAGTTAACAGTGCCAGTACATCTAAGAACTTTATAAAGCCTTTGCCACTTCATTAACAGGTTTATTTTCTGTTGAGGGCAACAGTAGCAAAACCTTTTCGCATGGTTTGAAAACTTCTTCTTTTACCCACCCCATGGTCGTAATATACCTTCTTCTGATTTGGGGCCTCTTCCCAATTACTATTGGCAATTTCAACACATTTTGCCAGTGTCTTTCTTAGGGCACACATATAAGATGCTATAGATTGTTTCTGAGTGGAGTTATCTACCCACATTTCTTTTATCACATTAAGTGGCCCTCTCGGCTGCCTACCATACAGCATTTCAAATGGTGAAAGCCCTGTTGACGCCTATGGCACTTCTTTGTAAGCAAAGAGTAGGTGAGGCAAGTATTGGTCCCAATCTTTCCTTTCCCCTTTTACAAACCTTTTTAACATGCATTTTAGGGTTTGGTTAAAATGCTCAACAAGATCGTCTGTCTGAGGGTGATAGGGTGAGGTTCTTATGGCACTGATACCTAGCAGTCTGTACAGCTCATTAAGCAATGCAGCACCAAAATTACTACCCTGATCAGTAATAATTTCTATAGGTATGCCCACTCTGCTGAAAATTTGGGCAAGCTCTGCTGCAACTTTTGGGGCTGTAACAGTACACATTGGAATTGCTTCTGGGTATCGAGTAGCATAATCTAATACTACCAGGATAAATCTATTACCCTTTTTACTTTTGTCTAAAGGACCAACCACATCCATTGCAATTCTCTCAAAAGGCACATCTATCGAGGGTAGGGGCGCCAGAGGCAACTTGTCTTTTCTAGTGACTGGGACTACGTTCTGACGCTCAGCACAGGAATTACAATAGGTAGCAACATCTTCATGAATTCCAGGCCAGTAAAATCTATACAGCAATCTGGCAAGTGTGTGATCCCTCCCTGAGTGTCCAGCCATAGGACTATCATGTGCTATCTGTAATTACTCTGTTCTATATTTCTGTTGTATAACCAGTTGTTCTGTCTGTTCCTGTCTATGCATCTCTTCTCTCCTCCACTGCTCCTGTCGCTGCATCTCTTCTTTCCTCTGTACTTCTAAATGTTGAATCTCTTTTTCTCTCTGCTTCTCAGTCTCTTTTTGTTGTATAGCCCACCATTTGAAAAAGTCCATCAGGCTTTCAGGTTCTGTCACTGCCTGTTCTTTTTGCATAACTTGTGCTGGCTGTACAATCTCAGACTGGACTTCTGTCTCTGGTAGTTTGGCTGCCATTCTCCTGGTAGCCACTCCTGGACTTGCTGCTACAGAATCCATACCTTTCTCTATGCTTCTCTGGTACTAGGTCCAGTACACACGCACAAAACTCCTGTCTTAGGGTATGCATGGTATAAATCCCACTTCCAACACCATCTGTCATCAAGGCACAGGTCAGGAAGAATAGGGAAACCAGGAGCAGTTGTATAATTCACCAAAAATATTTACAGTAGCAGTAACACAAAAAAATAAACTTGTTCAGTATAACTATTTACAAAGGCAAAATAAAATAAAGTTTTTCTGCAGTCTCTGTGTCCCTTTTTCTCCTAATCTTTCTTGCAGTTGCAGCTTAGCTCTTATAAGTCCTTTCAACTCTGATCCTTAGCAAGCATCCTGTTTTTGTAAATATCAGGCAGAAGCTGCTAGAATACAGTGTGCTTCTTGAGTTGAGGTCCCCTTTTTGCACAGCTTTTGCAAAAGGCTTAAAAATTGAACTTTGGTAACCTCTAGCATCCAACAGCTTTTTGCAGTCATTTCAAATTAAAATTATATACATTTCAACAATAATGCTACATATTTTTCCAAACACAAGGGATACCAATATCAGTTACATTTCCATACAACGATTTGCCCATATTTTTATATCAGCAGATCTAGATATGCAAGGGAGAAAAACAGACAGCAAGAGAAAACTGAGAGACAGCGAGAGGCAAAGAACTGCCAGCCTGTCAGGTTGATCAAGTCCAAAGTCTCACAGGAAAATTTGGTTGACAAATCCCAGCTAATCAACATTCTAAACTAGAACTGAATTTCAACCTATTTTCTTCATCAATAATAATATAGTTGCATCAAAAGACATGGTCATATATTTTGCAATACAGTCCAACTCATTTGTAACGGATACCGTTATAATGGACATCCACTTATAATGGACATGTCTGTCCTACCACTTGCCACTGCCTATACCTTGCTAATTATATTTGGCAGATATAACATACCTGCCAACCCCTGTATAGCAGACATGTACTTTCTGTTGTCAGGCGGTGCTCATAACGAGGATGTTTATGGTTGCTGCTACCATATTTCCTACATTCAGGTACTGTTTCTTTGGCAAGATGCATGATCAGCCCTTTTACTATAAAGGGCTGTACTTTTGACAGCCGATAGGTCAGAACAGCTGTTTTAAAATGGCATCCAAGTGGGCTGCCATGACATCAGCTCGTAAGGTGAAGATTCTTCAGGAAATTGACTAGCTCCCTAAAACCAACATCAGAGAGCTAGCAAACCACTGCTGCATTCCCAAGTCAACCCCTTCTGACTTCTCAAAGTAAAAGACAACAATCTTACACAGTGGCATAAAAATCAAAATCCTGACAAAGAGAAAGCAGAACGGAAAGGAGGGTGACACTGAAGAAGCCTTGCTATGATGGTTCATTAATGCAAGTGGAGGGAAGCTATGATTAGTGGTTCATTAGTCCTTAAGAAAGCCTCTCAGCTAGCAATTACTATGAGGATACCAGATTTCTCACGCTGCCTGGAATGGAAGATCAGAAACAATATCATCCTTAAAAAAGCCCATGGAGTAAAACAAAATGCTTATATGGCAGGGGCTGAGCAGTGGGCTGGTGACATGCTACCAACCTTGTTAGGGGGCTGTGCACTGGCCGACATCTTTAATTGTGATGAGATGTTTGTTTTTGTTGGGCAGGGCACAATGACATTGAAAAATGAAAATACACTGGGGCATAAAACGGCAAAAGAGGACCTGTCCGTACTGTGCTGCTCAATATGGCAGGCACAGAGAAGCTGGAGTTTGTTGTTGTCAGTAAATTAAACTCAAAAATTAAAAGTAAAAAGAAAAGATGATGAGTGTGGGTGGGTTCAGTTATATTCAACAATAATGGCCAAAAAGTATAGCGAGTGTGTGTGTGTGTGGGGGGGGTCACTGAGAAGTTGCAACACTTTTTTTTTGTCAATACAAAATCCATATACTATAAAAAAAAGTAGAGTGATGGCCACATGCACAAACAAACTTGAACTTCTATCCAGGGACTGTCACGACACCACAGACCACTCGAGCTACACTACTGGGGTCTAGGATGTCATCACACTCCCTCAGTGGAATCACAGGCTTGTTGTAAACACACATGGCTATCCATCTACCACTCTGTTTGTTGTGTAATTAGAATCTGCTTATGCCAACAGTACTTTTTTTTTTTTCTGTATAGATTTTTAGTGTTTAACCCCTGTTTTTCTCCTGGATCAGGGACCCCAGCAAACATGCACGTATGCGTGCGAAGAGGTGCACGTGCACGCTGGGCACTGGCTTGGCCCCTTCTGCCCCACCCCTTGCTATTGCTGCTGCCCCCACCCACCTATGCTCCCCACCGGATCTCCACCCGGTGGGAGAAGAACTAGGGGGATGCGAGCAACCACCCCTGTGGCTGCTCAATTCTGCTCCATCCCCCAAGCCGGGCTCCTGATGACCCGAGGTTGTTCCCAAACCTGGGTCGCCTGTGTAGTGCGAGGTAAGGCGTCCAGCACCTCGGCACCATGGGGCTGGCTTAACTGTACTTTTTTATGGATAGTCTGAGCCCCTCTTCAAATAAATATTGTTAGTTAAGATTTAACAACATACACTATAGGAATCTACATAAGTAAATGTACTTGCAGAATTTTAAAAACAACTTCAGTTATCTTAACTTTTCACCTGCACTGAGCCTATGCCATAAAAAATCTGCAGCTCACACCACAAAATGCATGATTCCAGAGAGAGAACATAATTGTCTAATACTGCGACAGACTTCCACAGCCAAGCCCCCAATGATCCAGGAGGTCGTGAGGGCTTGGATTCAGCCCTCCCCCACAGCCAACAGCAAAGAAAATTGCCCAGCCAACCCTCCAGACGATCCAGGAGGACATGAGGGCTTGGATTCAGCCCTCCCCCACAGCCAACAGCAAAGAAAATTGCCCAGCCAACCCCCCCTGACGATCCAAGAGGTCATGAGGGCCTGGATTCAGCCCTCCCCCACAGCCAACAACAAAAAAATTGCCCAGCCAACCCCTCAACAATCCAGGCAGTTGTGAGGGCTTGGATTCAGCCCTCCCCCACAGCCAACAGCAAAGAAAATTGCCCAGGTACAGCATCTCCACAGCTAAGGGTTCGCCCTGCTCGCTGATTGCGACCACGCTGCACAGCTCCCAGGAGGATTTTTCAAATGTTCTACTTGGTGCCTTTTTTCTTAAACAATTAACTATAGGCGTACAAGTGGATAGTTTTTTTTAATTCAATTTTTGTTTCACTGTAAGCCTCAGTCTGTGCAACTTCCAGCATGTTACCTTAATTAAGGCTACATAATCCAGCCTGTTTAGCAGTGAAAGCAGCTTTTATTCAGTGTTTTTTTCACTGTAAGCTTCAGTCTGTGCAACTTCCAGCATGTTACCTTAATTAAGGCTATAGAATCCAGCCTGTTTTAGCAGTGAAAGCAGCTTAGGTTATTTTAATTAATGTTAGACTGCTTCTAATGTTATAACATTAATAATTACTGAAAGAACCCAGCTTGTTTTAGTTTTAGTAAAGGTAAAAAGTGATTATAATATAGTGGGACTCAGGAGGTTTCAGTTTACTCTTTACTGGCTGCAAATCCCGATATAGACCATCCCCCCTTACTTACATAATCAGTCTCTCTCACTCTCCCTTCTTCCACAGCCAAACCCCCGACGATCCAGGAGGTCGTGAGGGCTTGATTCAGCCTCCCCACAGCTAACAGCAAAGAAAATTGCCCAGGTACAGCATCTCCACAGCTAAGGGTTCGCCTGCTCGCTGATCACAACCACGCTGCGCAGCTCCCAGGAGTTGCCCCACCGAACGTCGCGCGTTCGACTCCCCACCACCACCACCCTTGGTCTGCTTTTACTTATATAGGGAAGTAGGCAGTCACATGGTGCAAAATTAACCTATCAACCCACTTTTCCACCTGCAGCTTATACAAGCTCCCCACTAGTGGCCACTCTTCTCAATCCCAAATACCTAACCATCTCTACAATAAATTTATTTTATTTTATTTTATTTTGCAATCAGTTTACAACCCTTGAGCCAGAAGCTCATTTCCAAAGGTACCTCGTCAGGTGTGGTAGAAAGAGAAGAGAACATAATACATAAAGATGCAGGCATACATGGATCCAGGGTATAGGTTACACAGTTTGCATTACAAGGTGCAGATTCAGGTATTGTAGACAAAAAGGAAGGTTACAGAGTTTAGCAGCATAAGTGAATGATACTTGCAAAAAGAAACATGCGTAACAAGTTCCATGGTACAGGTTATAGAGTTAGCAGAGCATGCGACCAGGCCAACACAGCAGATAGTTTGATTTGGATACAGTAGTGCATTCTAGTAGGACAATTTAGCAAGCAGTATATTAGGATTCTAGCATACATGGTACATTCTTGAAAACTGAGAGAAGGTAGGCAGTCGGATATGGTAGTAATGTCGAGGAGGTAGGATTAAGGCGGTACGGCGAGGGTGCAGCCCAGTGGGCTTTGTCACGGCAAAGGGTGTTGTACACCCGTTATGCACAGGTGCAGCAGCGCGTGTTGATTAGCTCACTTTTGAGCGCAGTTTTGAACTTGGAGATAGTGGGGATTTCCGAGATGGAGAGAGGTATATATGCTACCATTTCACTGGATAGCTATCCTTATAGCCTCTATGATCCCCCTTATGGCTCTACCCCCCCCCCCCCAGGATCTAACACTAAACAACAGCCACTCTGCTGGCCAATATATAATTACCTGGTATTGTCCCATCTTGCTAACCCCAAACCCACCTACTCCATGCGTCACCCCTCACAGGCACATACTCCCTACCAGAGCCTATTTTCAACCCCCACACACGCAGTAATTAAGTACAGCTACCTTGATACCACGCAGACCACAACCCCCTATTCATCCTTCTGCCTTTCTACCAGGTACCCAACCCCTTGTCATCATGATAACCCACCTCCTACGCACACTTCCTGTACCTAGCACCAAGCTCCTCACCTTAGCCACACTACCCACCCCGGCCACTGACCCATACCTCCCACTCCACCATTGGACCATGCATCCCCTATGCTCCAATCACCCTACTGGTACTACCATGGTACCACAATGCACACTACTCTGCCTGGCCTCTCCCTCCCTACAGGACCTATCTACTCCCACCTCCGCACAGTGCTGTTCCCCCACCCTAATGGCTCCTTAGCTCATGAAGAAACATTTAAGGTTGGCCTCCCTGTGCATCCTACTACTACTACTCCTCCTTTCTGGACACGTACACCCCAGCCCAGGACCCACCCTCCCCACCCCCAGGGTTACTACATCCAAGAGACTCATGATCGCCTCCCCAATATATGTAGCCTCCTCAAGAAATTAGATTCCTTTCAAGGATGGGTTGCCCAGAATCACCCCAATGTCATCTCAGTAGTTGAAAAATGGCTCAACAACCACACCCCCTGACTCTGCGGTCTCACCTCCTGGCTTCACACTATACCGAGCAGATAGATCCTCAAAGAAGGGGGGTGGTTGTGCACTGTATGTCCAGGAATCACTACAGTGTCTCGCCCTCCCCTCCCCATCACTTGAGCATGGGGCCCAATCCCTCACACTGAAGATCACTCTTGCCCGTAACACAGCTCCTCTGTTCCTCTCCTCTGTATATATCCCTCCCCGAAATCAGAAGACCGCATTCCTCTCTGTCCTCAACCATCTCCAGACTCTCCCTGGCAATGCTGACATCATTGCCCTCGGAGATTTCAATACAAACTGGCTGGCTGACACTTCAGGCCCTGTTAGGGATGCTGCAACTGTCCAGAACCTGACCCAGCTTGTGACTACTGCTAGAAGAATAAACCAGAGGACTGGTACTGCCACCCTCCTAGATCTAGTGCTCACTAACACCCTACATAAAGCTACACAGATCAGGGTACTACCCAATGCTCTGAGTGACCACTCCCCAGTGCTATGTCAATGGTCATACTGTATTAACAAGCCCCCCCCCAAAAAACTGTCTTACAACGCTGCCTCAAACCTGGCAAACTACAATCACTTACAGTACCTCCTAGTTACTGACTGGTTCCCCATAAGAAATGCTCAGAACATTGACTCTGCCCTCAACTATTTCATTCATATGTTCAACACTGCCTCCAACCAGTTTGCACCCCTAACCAAACAAACAATTAAAGGTGCCAACACACCTTGGCTATCCCAAGCCCTTTTGGACCAGATGTGTGAACGGGACAATCTGTGGCACATTGCACAGGATACCAGAAAACACTCTGATAGGCAGCACTATTAGGAAGCGTGCAATAAATGTACATGGGATATCCATAAAGCAAAGGCTGAGTACTATAAAACCTTGCTTACCAACACATGAGGCGCAGGTAGCAAGTTTTAGGACTCACTAAAAACGCTAAGTGGCAAAGCCCCCACTGCCCCGCCTACCCATATCTGGGCCAATGGATCTATCACCTCAGACCCAGCCCTTATCGCTGATACATTAAATGACACCTTCTCTGACCTCTCTGGTGTCCTCCCCCCCAATTTTTTCTCCCCACCCACCCCACACTGCCCCCTCATCAACCCCTCATTCTACTTTAAAGCAGTTTCCCAGCGTGAAGTTGCCCCTCTCCTACTCAAAGCCCTCAGCAAATGCCGTTTCAGCAGTGACACGCTGGACCTAAAACTGCTTAGACTCGCATTCAACAAAGTGCTCCTCCCCCTTACCATGCTTTTGAACCGCTCCCTTTCTCTGGGCCAGTTCCCATCCAAATGGAAATCTGCCCTCATCACTTCTATCCTTAAAAGTGGTGACCGCACCCTGCCTGGGAACTACTGCCCAATATCAATCCTGCCTCCCCTCTCTAAAACCCTGGAAAAAATCGTGGCCATACAACTAACAGACTACCTTACCAAATACAGTACTCTGTGTCCTGAACAACATGGCTTCCGACAGAACCATAGCACCACCACTGCCCTCTTGGAATTTATAAACACCCTCCATACATTCCTGGACACTGGTTAGACTACTAGCGCTGTCTTTATAGACCTCTCAAAGGCTTTCGATACTATGCACCACTCGCTTCTCCTGGACTCCCTCACTCAGTTAGGCCTCTCCCACGAGACCAATGACTGGTTTGACAGCTATCTGTATGAGAGAACCCAGACAGTCCAGATTGCCCACTCCCTCTCATCCCCCCACCAAGTCAGGTCTGGGGTCCCTCAAGGCTCTATCCTTGGCCCACTTCTCTTCTCCCTATACCTCAACACCCTGCCCAATGCCTGCTCTGGGAAAATGCTATTGTATGCAGACGATGCAGTCCTCTACAACTCTCACACTGATCCCATAGCCCTCCACTCGGCACTCCAGAAATCCTTCTCTGAAGCTGAATCCTGGTTCTTTCAGCATAGGTTAGTACTAAATTACAAAAAAAACTAAATCCATGATGCTTGCACACCACCAAAATAAGAACCTAGGACAACCCTTGCACATTCTGAACTCACTAAATGACCCCCTTGAACAGGTTAACACTTCAAATACCTTGGCATCACCCTAGACACAGGTCTCACTTTCCATGACCATATCCGATTACTAAGCACCGCCGTCAACGTACGTACTGGTCTCCTTCACCGCTATAAGCACTGCCTGCCTCCTGAATCTCTCCGCCTAGCCATCTCTACATCTATTCTATCCCTAATTGACTATGGTATCATCATGAATAGTGCGGCCGACACCACCCACCTACACAAGATTATAGACTGGCCCTCAATAAGGCCTGCAGACTTGCTACAGGCTGTCCTAGACTCACTCATACATGCACCCTCTATGCCTCAGCAAACTGGCTCAACTTTGATGGGAGGCTAAAGTACCAGGCCTGCCTCTTCACAAAGAAAATCACCTCAGGATTACTCCCTCCAGCCCTCACCCCACTACTTCAGGCCCCACTGTCCAGTCACCTCACACGGCAGTCAGCAACTACCCACTTTAGGGTACCTTGCTGCAAAACCACCTCTGGCCAAAGAACGTTTCGATATCTGGCCCCAACCTGGCTCAACTCACTCCCAAACTCCCTTCTCACTGAACCCAAACTTGGTCGGTTCAAGTACCAACTAAGGGACCTTATTACCCAAGGATCAGTATGTGACTGCCCCTAAACCTGACCTTCCATTTTTCTACCACCTCTCATCTCCCATGTCTACAGACCTAACTCTGGTCTGCCACCCCTGAGCGTGCCTATACCATGACAATGGACATCTCTGTCCAGCCTTGGCCAACGAATAATGTGTGGGCATGGCTAGTGCCATTGCCTTGAAATGCTATGCATATACTTGCAACCTTTATTCCCAGCTGCTATTTTTTGTATTCTTTGCATTTTCTGTAATCATCTGCAACCATTCTGTAACCGCTGTGTTTAATTACTATGTTACTATGTTACTTGTTACTCTGTACACTGTTCTCTCCTCTTATGTATGACATGGAACCTTTGTAAAAGAATCTTTGACTCAAAGGTGTTATCCGATATTTATCAATAAATAAAAATAAAATATAGCAGCTGAGCTCCAGATCAAAGAGAACAGAACTGAATGTCATCCAGGAGTCGTCTTAAACATTTTTCACCTTAACGACCATAATACAGAGGCAAATATTGTTTATTTTACTATGTAACAGCCACACCTACCTTTTCAAGGAGGTAGCCAATTACCAAAAAGCCTTTTCCACCCAGCATTTGCTCCTGCATGGCCACAGAACTCTTGAGCAGCTCAACCAGAAAAGCCAAAAGAGTAGCACTGCAAACAAAGTGTAAAAATGCTTGTTAGAGAGAATGTCACTTCAGTATCAAAGCACAGTAAAGCACTTTAAGTTATGTGAATATTTCTGCCTGGCAAGCACAGAAAGAAATGCAGTGTTTTATGTAGCCTTAACCAGAAATAAATATGCCCATAAAGATCTTGTGTCATAAAATAAATATATTTTGTTATTAGGTGTGGAAGGGTGACACTGATGTGGGAGATGAGAGAGGACAAAAACACTTGGTAAAATGGGAGAGTGTATTAGCTCTGCCCACTGTACACATCCTAATGGCTGTCACTCCAGATCACCCATTGCTATGCTAGATCCATGGGAGGGTAGAAGTGACCTGTTGTACGGAGCAAAGGAGTGGTATCTAAAGTGTCAGGAACTGAGAGGACAGCATCGGTATATGAGCTGGCATGGCAGGGATGAAGGTACGGCATTCTTTCCTAGGGGATAAAAGCCTGATATAATAAAGAATACTATTCTGGACTCCTATACTAGACACAGACACTGCCTAGCTAAAGTAAGTTAGCCTCATTAATGTACCTGAGATTTTCTGTTTCTATTTCTTTTCTTTTTTTTTTTAACTCAGCTTTATTGTAAGATACAAGACATACATACATAACATGAGCAGTGTCTTCAAAAACTCGTAAATAAATAAATAAATAAACAAACTGTGTCTTCTACATCAGGCATATACATGACAAGTAACATTTATGTAACATTCTACTACAATACCCTTGATAGAATAAGCTTGCTTCAGGCTATCTGTTTTATGCTATTTAATCCACTGATATGTTTTCTTAAGGAGAAGTTGTGGTGTCTGGGACAGGTAAGCAAATAGTGTTTGCTTATCAGGTTCTTCAAATGACTTTATAATCAAGAGCCACTGCTGCATCAGTGAAGCAAGTCTGCAGAGGACATCAACATCTGAACATGCTGATGTGGTTCTACATGGAAATGAAAGCCAGCTCCTGGGGATTGCATTTTTTTCCTAGCCATTTTTGTAGCCCCTGCAAAGAATTTGTAATTTCCTTGGAAATCTTTTAAAAGTTGATTAATCTAGTTTTGATAAGTCATCTTGAAAAAATGACATTTTTAAAGTTTGCAAAACTGTCAAGGACAAACTGCTCAGGAACATCAATTAATATCAAATTATTTCAGCAATATTACTGAGTAATCCATTTTACTGTCAGAAAAAGCAGCTACTCTGGTTACAATCCAACAAGAAAAGTAACAATAAAGGCAATTGTTTTGCTTCAGCAACATTTACATACAAAAAAAAAGAAACAAACGGTAGGCTTTTGTTCCCTATCTCAGTGATGATAGCTGCTCTTTAAGAAAATAAACAGTTGGCCCACCTGCGCAGCAATGCTACCACTCATGACACCGATGGCCAAGGTTAGAGAATGAGCCCGAGTCATGAGAGGGCCAGCCGAGGGAGGTAAAATGAGCATCCCTCTGGATGTTCTCCACCTAGGGGATGGAGGGTGCTTGGTCTCCGCTGCTCTACCACCACCTGGGTGACCACAAGTAGCATTGCACTGCAGCCAACAAGCTGGGAGGGGGGGTGCCCCACACTTGGACATGAGCATACACACAGCACACACATGCGTCAAGAAGCTTCCTCCACATCCCAGGAGATAAAAAGGGAAAAATTACTGGCTGCTGTAAGAGGATGTCCACCCCTCACCACAGGCCCCACACCACCAACTGTGACACACTCTCTGCCGGATCAGTGCCCGAGTCTCTGTTCGGGGGGTAGCACCCCCACCCTGAGGGCCCCACCCAGTGGGGGAAGCTAGGGTGTAGTCAGGGAAGTGAGGTAAGTCCTGGAAAAGGCACGCGATGGGGGAGGACTGATGGGGCCAGTCAGTAACATAGCAACACAGAAGTTGTTGGCAGATAAGGGCCTCCAGGTCCACCTAGTCTGCCCTATTTTCCTGCCTACAGTGACATTGTAGGCCTTGATCAGTCTAAGGTCTACCCCCTCCTCCCTTAGCTCGCAATATGCTTATGCGTCTATCCCATGCATTCTTGAATCTTGTACGTGTTTCTGCCTCACCACTTCTACTGGTAGGCTGTTCCACTTGTTCACCACCCTCTCTGTGAAGAACTTCCTCACATTTCCTCTCAACCTCCCCTCTCCAGTGTCATATTGTGCTCTCTCGTCCTTGAGCATCTTTTTCTTTGGAAAGTGCTACCCTCCTGTACCTTGTTCTTCCCTCAGAGATATTTGAATGTTTCAATGATATCCCCCCCTTTCCCTCCTTTCTTCCAGGGAGTACATTTTTAATTCATTCAGCCTTTCCTCTTATCGTTTTTGATGCAGGCCCTGCACCATCTTGGTTGCCCTCCTCTGAACCTCCTCCATCCTGTTTATGTTCTTTCAAAGATGGGGTCTCCAAAACTGGACACAGTACTTAAGATGCAGCCTTAATAATGATCCATATAATGGAATTACAGTATTACCTTCTTCCTTCTGCTTGCGATTCCCCTGCCTATGCATCCCAGCATTCTGCTAGCCTTCACCCCTGTCTTGTCACACTGCTTGGTTACCTTCAAGTCATCAGAGATGATCACCCCTATGTTTCTCTTCTGCTTTGAGGCCGCTGTTGCCTCCCCTCCCAGGTGGTATGTTGCTCCTGGGTTTCTGTACCCCATGTGCATTATTTTCCACTTTTTAGCATTGAACCCTAGCTGCCAATCCCTTGACCATTCATTCAACTTTTTTAAGGCTCTCCTCATTCTATCCACCCCCTTGGTGTGTCCACTCTGTTGCAGAGCTTTGTGCTGTCTGCAAATAAGGCAGACATACTGTCCCTTTAGACCCTCTGCAATGTCACTGATGAAGACACCGAAGAGGACTGGGCCTAACACTGATCCCCGTGGCACCCCACAGGTCACTTTGCCTACTCCAGAGTGTGTGCATTTACCATGATTCTCTTGGTCCAATTGCCCAGAAGTAGATAAAGCATACTAAATGGAAATGAAAAAAACAAACCCACAGGTGCTGCTCATCATCATCTGATATGGTTCTACATGGCGTACACTGCAATGACTCTACCACAATTGCTAATGCATTTAATCAACTGTTTTCGGACTTATCTGCCTACACAGCTTCCCTTCAATCACAATCTCCTGCCTCACAACCTAACTTCTCAGCACCTGGCGAACCATCTAACCTACCTAACCCCTTCTACTTCAGGGCAGTGTCTAGGCATCAAGTTCTCAAGCTGCTCAGAGCCCTCTCTGACAACACCAGCACTGGCTCCGATGGCTTGGAACCAAGGCTACTAAAATGGCTTCTCACTACATCTCTGGCCCCTAGCAAGAATATTCACCCTCTCTCTCCAATGGCGTTGTCCCTGAAGTCTGGAAAGCAGCCAGAATCACTCCAGTATTTAAGAAAGGTAGCAAAATGACACATCTAACTACTCGCCTATTGCTATTTTGTCTGTCCTGAACAAAATCCTGGAAAAATAGTATCAACACAAATCACAGAATACATTGAGAACTTCAATCTGCTCAGTCCAGCCCAACATGGCTTTAGAAAGCATCACAGCACCATGACTGCACTTGTAAAATTTCTTCTGACATTGTCACAAACATGGATAGAGGGAAGTTAACAGGGCAGTCTTCATTGACTTAACCAAAGCTTTCACCTGGTTGATCATACATTACTACCTCTACCCTCAGTACCTTGGGCTTCCTTCCAGCAACTACCTGGTTTAAAAGCTACCTCACCAACAGAACCCAGGCTGTGAAGTTTAATTCAGCGATTTCAGACAGTGCTGTCATCAACATTGGTGTCCCTGGGTCCATACTTGGCCCTCTTCTATTTTCATTATTCGTAAATAATCTCCCAGAGATGGTAACCACTGGTCACTCACTGCTGTATGCGGATGACCTGGTCGTTTATGCTCACTCTGACAACGTTCTGGAACTGAATGCTGCCCTCACTGCTGATTTTCACTCGGTACAACACTGGCTGAACTCTCAACGCCTTGTTTTAAACACAAACAAAACCAAAGTCATGCTATTTGGCTCCACTCACAAGCTCAGATCATGTCCTTCGACTATCTCTGTTCCTGACATTGATGGGAACCCACTAGAACCTGTCACTTCTTTCTGTTACCTGGGCATCCACCTCGACCAAACCTTGGACCTAAAAACACACATCCAGGATACTTGCAAGTTAGTCAATTGCAAGTTAGGGGCTGCTTAGAACCAACTACCTCCTTACCCTGCTGCTAAACTGGCAGTAGCTAGAGGTATACTGTTGCCAACCCTTACATATGGTTGTCCCATTCTGTCTTGGCCAATAAATCTGCACTGCATCTGTGGGACACTACTTTCAATAATGTATGCAGGTATGCAACCAAAGCACCTCGACTGCAGCATCACTGCCAACTATATCAAGACCTTGGCTGGCTCTCCCTCCTCTACCAGACAATACTACCTGTACAATCTATCAGATACCATCATAAGGACATCCAAACCTGCTATCCTATCAGAACTTCTTAGACCAGCTATTCCCACACGGAACCTTAGATCTGCAGATCAGACCTTATTATCCATCCCCCTCTGTCGGACAAAAAAGGGCATGGGCTCCTTCCATTATGCTGCTCCTCACCTGTGGAACCTGCTGCCTCAGGAACTAAGGGATGTCCTACTCATGCAACTTTTAAGGGCAAACTCAGGACTTTTCTTACTGCTTTGGACAAATGTGTTTGCTTTGATCCTACCTGATCCCCTTGCTCTTAACCTGTTTTCCCACTTCCTTATTGCTAGCACTTGTGCCTTTCCCAATGGTTGTTTTATGTGGTGTTTTACTATAATTGCTGCTTGAATCTGTTTGACTGTATGCCAAATATTAGCTTTTGCCATTTAGAGTTGTTGGTTACTTCCTGCCACCACTTGGCTTCCCTTGATCCCTGTTCTCTTCTCCTCACCTCAGCCTTCCTTCACTCAACTCCCTGCTCCTCTCTTCCCCGGCCCACATCTCCTGCACTCTCCTTCCCCCCTCTGCCTCCCCTTCCTTTCTCTGCTTGCTTGCCTCGCCTTACCCTCCTCCTGAGTCACCCCTGCCCGTTCGCTCGTCCCACCCTCCCAGCTGAGCATTGTTCCCTATTACCTCCACTGCCGTAAACTTACCTCCTCCTACCGACCTCTTCTTCCCTGCCCTCACGTCTCTCGGTTCCACTGGCTTGGCTTGGCGTTGTTACCTTTTCGCCTACTGCCGTAACTCTTCGCTTCTCTCCTCCTCTTACAGCATCATCACCCTTGCCCTGCCGTCTGCTCGGTTCCACCAGCCCAGCCACATTCTCTGCTACTTTTGCACGCTGTTGCCGTCTTTTGTAACCTCGTCCTTTCTCTCGCTTGCCGTCTTCGCTCCACCCGACCAGGCCGCAGGTTGCACCTTGTACGCCGCTGCCGCATTTTGCTGGCTTTCTTTAACCCCTCACTCCCTCCCTCCCCTCTCCCGGCCATCCCTCCTCTACTCCCTCCTACCTCCCTATTCCTGCCACCGCCTCTGTCCTTATATTCTTAGCCATTTCTTTAGCCCCCGCTTTGGCCCCTTGCCCTCTATCCTTCCCTCTATCCTTTCCTCACCTTCCCCCTTTTGTCATTTTCCATCTTGTTTCTGGCTTACCCCGACACCTATCCTCTCCCCTTTCCTAGGTCCTTCAATGCACTTTATGTATGCGCTCAATGGAAAATGTCCTTGAAATTTATTTTGCCTTGTATTTTCCTTTGTCATGCATTGTATCCTGCCATATGTATCTTCCTGTATTTCTGTGCATCATGTATTTTCGTTATCCTTACTGTATCGTTATGTTCTGTAATTTTACCTCCCGGGTCGTGCCTGAAAACAGTCACTTGCTGGCTAGTGCACTTACCCGGTTAACAAAAACCAAATAAATAAATTAGCGAATTGCAGATTTGTACAGTATTAGGCACTCTTCATACAAATTTTATAAAGGTACAGAAGTACTGTATTCACGGTAGGGATGGTAGAAAACATGCCAATCAGTAGGAATAGCTACAGTAAAGCTGGACACAATATGGGTTAAATGTGAAAGAAATGAACCTATTATTGTTAAAATACTGTACTGAAACTTGTACAGACAAGAACCTTCACATTAGGTACTCTTCATCCAGCTTCAATTTTAGAGGCTTTTTACATGCCCCCAACTGGCAATTAACCAGCAGCTCCAGATCATAGCCCCCTCAAAATGTTTTCCTAAAGAAAAGCATTAATGAGACATCCCTAAACCAACACACAATGTTTTTTGTCACATCTTATTCCTTGCACCCAGGATGCTCCTGTAAAGAGGACCTGGTCCCAGTGAATTTAACTGGTTATTGAAATATAGTTAATAAATTATTGAAAAAAAAAAATAAATATGCCCTCTTGCAGTCAAAGAGCTCTAGCATGATGATGACATTATCAAAAAAAAAAACGGCTGCAACCATTATCTTCAGAAACCTGTCTGCACATTTAGTACTTTTTTTGTAACTGAGAGAGTCAAAACAAATGGCAATAATGAACACTGAGGCCTGGATATTCAAAGGGGTTGCACCTGGCGCAACCCCGCATTGTGCACCAGTGGGATATTGAAAAGGCTGCCCGGTGCAGTGCAACTACCAATGCACTGGGGCGCAGTGTAATGGTATGCAGCGCATATACAGGGGGCATACCCATGTATATGCGGCACATCCTGATATTCAGCCCCGGATGTGTGGCGCATATGCTGGCGCAACCCTGCATTGTGCCATACAGGGGGCTCAAAGTTGAGCCCTTGCAGAGTAGGAACAACACCCGGCCACCCAAAGGTGGGCTGCAGTAGTGCAGGGCACAACACAGCAGCCCAGCCGTAGGTGGCCACCTGCCCACCCAGAATACCGTCCACAAGCACACACTGAACCCAGTCCCCCCCTGCCCGTAGCCGCAATCGCACGGTATATGTTGAAAAGAAACCCTGGTAGTCTAGTGCGCCCTCCCCCCATAAATATAATACATGACCATCGCTGGTGGTCTTGTGGTCCACCCTCCCACCAGAGTCCTCAAAATATGTAAATATGACCATCCCTGGTGGTCTAGTGAACCCCACCCGTTGCTGCAATCTCGGCAACTGTAAAGAAACATTCACTGGTAGTCTAGTGGACCTCCTTCTTCCCGAGTCCCCGATCATGGTTGGCAGACATATTTCATTCCTGGAAGTTCAGGCAGGCCTCTTCCCATGCTCTGCAACAGATGAGCACTTGTTGTCCCTGGTGGTTCAAGTGGATCCCTTCCTCCTGGGTCTCGACCGCGAACGCTCACATTGTTCAGGATCCAGTGAGACCACTACTTTTTCACTCCACACAGGACACCTTGCTCCCCCGGCCATTGGGGCGACTGCATCCTGCCTGCATACTGCCTGGCCGCCTGCAGAATGACAGATACTGTATGGGCTGTAAGCCCATTGGTCCCCTGTGGGACCTATGGGCTTGCAGAGCATACTGCATTAGATAGTCCCAAATATGTGAATGATTCATTCACATATTTGGGCTGGTCTCATGCAGTATGCCCTGCAAGCCCATACTGTACCTGTAATTCGGCGGGCGACCGTGTGGTATGCAGGTGGGATGCAGCCGCCCGCCGATGATGGGGGGAAGTGGGGTGGGCAAGGGTCCTGTGTGGTGGAAGGGGTGGGGGATGCCACTGGATCACCAGGGACTTATGTGAGGGTGATTTACCGCGATTGGGGACCTGGGAGGGAGGGGGGTCCACTAGACCACCAGGGACTGTATATTTATACATCCATGGGGCATCAGGAAGGAGGGGGGTACCACTAGATTACCAGGGAATGGAATATAATACGTCCACCGCGATAGGGGACTCGGGGGAGGGGGGACCACTAAACCACCAGGGATGGTCCTGTAATATATTTATCGGGAATGGGGGGCACTAGACTACCAGGGATTTATTTTAAACATATACCGCGCGATCACGGCTATGTGGCGGGTGATGCCCCGGGATCTCCACAGCACCTGTCATTTTGTACAGGGCGCCAGGTGCAAGTCGCCAGGCTGCCCTGCGCAAGGCATGCAAATAGGGCCATAATGACATGCAAACAGCCCCATTTGTGCCTTGCATATATTATGGCCTCATTTGCATGCCCCCCACTGAATAGAATGGGTGATATGCCTAGCGCAACTGCACTTGTGCTGGCGCATCCCCATGCTCCCTATATATGGCTTGCGCTGGCCCAGTGCCATTGCGCCATGCACAGTATGTGCGCTGACCCTTCCATATTCAACGGTGCTGCGCCATGGCACATCCCTGTTGAATATCACCTGGACCTGGTCCCAGCACATCACAGTTGAACTGCGCCCAGGCTTACGCCACTGCCTGGCACAGTCTGAATATCTGGGCCTGAATGTATGTGGATGCTCTCAGCCAACCAAGACTGCCTCTCAGTATAACTATAGTAACATCACTGAGCATATGCAATATTCAGCAATAAAAAAAAACCTTCTAAGTCTACACACTGCAGCATACTGTAAATATTTATGGTAACAGTATAAATTAGCATCTATGTCACTGTGCCATTACTGCTTTTTAATGACACAATAATACTGGTATGTGTTTATCATTTCAGCAAACTCTTTTTAGAGACGTATAGGAAGCACAACTGGTCTACTGCTCCTGAAATCCTTGATGTGGGGCCCTGTTTAGAAATCATTAACATTTAGAACACGTTCTGCTTCATGCAAAAAGCCTGAAGGTATAATAAACTATCTCAATGTTCAGCATTCTCTTTGAATTAATTTAACATGTGAAATGTTTTTAAAAGAAAAATCTCTACCTGGAAGCAGAGCTTCAGTAATTCAAAAAAAACATATTCATACTCAGACGTGGCTCAGTTAATGTTTTGTGTTCCTGCTCATTACCACATCAATTACTAGAGGATGCTTACCAAACAGTGGTCTCCACTTGATTGTCACTTAGCTGACGATTGTCTAACTGGGCAAAGAGGGGGAAGAGAACCTGGATCCCTCCAATTGAATGGATAGCACTGTGTATTGAGTGAGTCACTGTAGCTTTCACATCCTGTTGGTATCCAGCATAAAAAAGATGAAATCATTAGTTATGATGGAGAGAGCATTTCATATGTCATATACAGGGATAAAATTAAAATAGCAGTTCATGGTATGGCAACATTTTCTTTTTACATACAGGCACTTATTACAATTTTGATTGCAATTTTTCTGTCTTGTAAGATGCTTTAACCCAGGTTTAGTCTGCTTTAAAAAAAATTGGGGGGCAGGAAGAGGTCAAAATAATTAGAGTGCTCAATTAAATACGGCTTTCCTCCAATACCCCATTCATTATTTTAGCGCCATAGGCCACCACCACCCCATATTTTTCCACCACCCTATAATTCTTTACCACCACCCTATATTTGTAGCCTTTATCCTAATCTGTTTTTATAAAATCCTCTAAAATGTCCTTCTACCACAATCCTTTATTGTAGTGCTACCCTTGTTTTGATACTAGTACTCTAAACCTTTCCTAAAACTTCTTACGTACATGTACATTGTATATAGGAGGCCCAAGGGACAATACAACTTTGGGCCCGATCATCACAACCACTGCCCTATATCTGCAGGCTGGGGGGGCCCTGCAATATTTATCAATATTATCTATTACATTTGAACACCCACTGCTTATCAACACTTTTCTCGTGACTAATCTGACAGTTCCAACATGCAGATTATTTCTTTATGTTGCGCACCACTAACTGGCAGAATGCAGCAAATTACAGCACTGAACCATTAGCAAACTATACAATTTTCACTAAATATGCTGCTGTTGGAGCAGCAGTGACAGAGTTTGCTGCAGAACAAAATGGCAGAAGGTAACAGAGTACCTTTTGTTGGAACTGTAGCACGAAAACAAAATTGTTCCCTGATCGTTTGGGACACTGGAGATATCAGGACTTACTCAAGGTTACATGGTATAACGTCCAGCATGCTGAAGATGAACTATGGCACAATATCCAGTGCATGGATTTGACAACAAAATATACATCAGAGATTCACAGGGTGTCAAAACATAATGCACAATAAAGTATATGCAAAATATTTAGCATGAACTGCAACTTTTTAAATATGACCACTACATACATATATAGAATAATACATGGACAGACGTGTGTAAAATGTGCGTTTTTTACCCATCCATGTTGTGTGATGCTACTTAAACCATGAGAACAAAGCTCAAGTAGTTTAACCAGACATGACACACAGAGTGAGTAATGTAAAATGAGTTGCCATACTCCACATGTTTTGTTTTTCTATTTGCTGGTTATAGAAGTGTCACTTTTCACTGCTTTAAGGAGACAATGAAAGTTGTTTTTCATCTGATGATGGATTGCAGGCAGATGTATGTTTGTTCCAACATGCACGAGTGTGATCTCAAACTTGTGTAACTTTGAATCACAGATGTCAGTGTATAATCAAGGCTAACTAGTTATTATTAGGTCACCCCTAAAAAAAGGACTTCCAGTCTCAGTAGGCCTACCCGGTCAATAAAATTCAATAAATAAATAAACATTACATTTAATAAATGGTGCCACTTGAACTTTCACTTTTTTTTTTTTAAACTCTGTGTTGTCTTCTCCACCTGCTGCCAGGTAGTCTCTCCACTGATCTACCCCATCTCCCTATCAAACACCTTCTCCAGGTACCTATCCCACCCTCCTTGTTCCTCCATAGTATCCCCCCCAATGCAGGGTCCCCAGGGACAGTAACTTCCTGAATGGATAAGAATCCAGTCCAGGAGATGGACGCCTGGTTGGCAGTGCAGGGCCTGCAGGCAGTCAGTCTTAATGCTGCTGTCTTGAGCTTTTCCTCCATTTGTCTTCCTGGACCATCCAACGTGCTCAGACATAATACAAAGAAGTGCATGATGGCATGCATCGGCCAGCTTCCCTCTACCTACTGAAGCAACCTATGCTGTGCTAAGACCCAACCTCCACTGGGTCACAGGCAAAGAGTGGAGGATGGATTCCCTCACTCAAAGGAGGTGAGCTGTCCTGTGGGATGCTTAATCACTCCTTCCCTAGATGGCCCCCTGTAACCCAATGAGGGTTCCCGAACCCAGGTCCCCAATGAAGTAAGATGAAGTCTTGTCACTGCATTACATGTCTTGCGTCACTTGGATGTTTAATTTTTTGCATTATTTTTATTTACCCCCTACATCCAACCGGCCTCTCCTTCAGGCCTTCTGCCAAGGAACTCCCCCATTCTCCACTCTAAACCCACCCCGGCGCAGCCTCCCGATCCCATATTGCAGCCGGCCCAGGGTAGCCCCATGTAACCCATCGTTGGGTGGGTTCCCTCCTTCCAGCATTCCTTTTCTCAGCCCTGGGTGCTGCTGAGATCAGTCCTGGCTCTCCGGAGACTCCATGGAGGAGGGGATCCAGGCGGCCGTCATCCGGTCGCTCGGACGACATTCTTCTGCGTTTTCCTGGCACCCCTGACATTGGGCCACATCTTGTGGTGCTCCTGGGCTCCACCGGGGCTGCTACAGAGCGAGGCATCACCCTAACCCACCCCAGGAGAGAAGAGCAGCAGTCCTCCGGACACTCAATCCTCTCCTGTCCCTGCTGACCCCCAGCGACCAGAGTCCGTCCCCGAACCCGGGTCATCGGTGTGGTGGTCTGTGGTAAGGCGCCAGTGCCTTAGCCCTCTGCACCACTGGCCCTGGATATTTAATTTAATAGTGTCATTTTTTTTCAAATACCATATCATCATTGCTACACTTACTGAGTAATATTAAAGTAGCAGTGCATTATACTACATGTATTTATTAATGGATGTCTACATCCTCTCTCCAGAAAGTTAATTCCTGCTTTTTCATGTCCAATTCTGATTTTTTTTTTTACTTTCTTTTCTAAATCTGCTGATACAGGGCATCCCATTTCATACTCTTATGGCACTACAGGGTTTGTACTTTGACTCTGTGGGATGGAATTAGTATCCAACAAGGTCAGGAAGCAGCACTGGCAGCCTGCTAGTCTAGCACTGTAACTGAAATATTGATGTTTAACAATGGGCATTCTAAAATAAATAGGCTTTTCCTGGAATCCTGAGGCAGCCATACAGTATTTTAAAAAAATGATTAATTTCAATGGTGTAAAAACCTAACTGAAACACTAAAAATTAAAAACTGGTCAATTAAAAGGGTAACAAGGACATCCTAAACCAGAAATTAAAAGACACAAAATCACAAGTATACTATAGCTTGCATGCAATCCAGTTTTTAGTTTTTTAAATATCAATGTTAAAGTTACCACCTGTTAGAAAACAAATGGAGATAAAAATTACTCTAGCAAAATTTAATCAAAGGAGCAAAGATGCAAGTGATTTTCTTAGTATTAACAGAGACAGTCAATAACCTTCAAAATTCACAGACGGGTGCCAACATTGAGCTTTCATAACAGCCATTTATTATAAATCACAAGGGTTTTAACTCTTGGTAATCAATACTTACACATTTATAAAGACTTTGAGAAACTAAACAAAATCAAGAGAGTCTAGAAGCTGAAAGACAAACACTGAGGAAGCAAATCTTAAAAGTCTCATAGTGATGAAACAGCAGAATAGCTCAATTCTGCAAAATAAAAAAAAAATATTGTGGAAGCACATACAAAGCAAAATAAACTGATCTCAGGAGCAAAACCTTGACATTTGAAAACAGCATGCTTATTTATTGATTTTTAAAATTTAAGTGCTGAATTTAGGAGTTGTGAAATGCAAAGGACTGATGCCTGTAACCTGGGGCCAGATTCACAAAACTTTGCCCTGGCACAAACCAGGTTTTGTGCCAAAGTGGTATTCACAAAAGCCTTGTATGCAGGTGCAAACCAGGTTTGCACTGGGGCAAAATGTGGAGGGGGCTGCAATGCAAATGAGGGGGAAGGGACCTGCATATTGGTGCAGTTCCATTCACAAAGTATATTCTCCCTGGAAGGGCTTTTTGCAGGGAGAAAATACCATCGAGTGATACCTTGCTTTAATTCCACACAACCCTACTGGTTGGTGACGTACTGCAGTCCCCCCCCACAATTGCTGATGGTCAGTCTGAGTTATAAAAAACAGTCTCCCTGGTGGTCTAGTCGTCCCTTCCCCTGCGATCACTGTCCCAATCACCCCAGTTCTATTAAAACATATTTTTGTGGTCCAGTATCCCCCCACCCCGCTGATCGTCGTCTCTCACTAGGTACATTCACAATATATATTCCATGGTGGTCTAGTGGTCCCTCCCCTGCCGACCTGATGCTCAATAACTACTATTCACTGATGGCCTGCTGCCCCCCGATTGCTGTCTGACAACAAAATCTGAGATATCCCTGGTGTCCAGTGGTTCAACCTCCACCTAAAACACTGCCCAACATAGTACTACTATTCCTTAGCAGCTGGCAGTCCCTCCTCCCACACAATCACCCCGACGACACTGCATCATAATCCCTGGTGTTCAGAGTAACCCCCCCATCCTGATCCCCTGTACAGTCAATATAACCATATCCCTGGTGGTCTAGTGAACCCGCTCCCTATCCTCGAACCCCAGTAAGTTCAATAACATCACTTCCCTGGTCGTCTAGTGTATCCTCCACCCCAGCAGGTAGTGTCCCACCAACCCCCCCCATCCCAAACCGAAGCCAGCACTGCCCTCCTCTCTCCACCAAACCTGGCTGCCGCCTGAGCTCTCAATGAGCGTGTACTGTATGTAGTATGTGGTCATAGACACTGACTAACAGCTCTGAATAAGCTGTCATTCAATGAGCACATACTGCATACAGTAAGCGCTCACTGAGAGTTCAGTCAGCGGCCAGCCATGCTGGAGAGAGTAGGGCTGTGCTGCTTGCTGGCTTGGGTTCAGGATGGGGGAGCGGGATGGTGGGACACTACCTGTTGAGGTGGGAATGCACTAGACCACCAGGAAAGAGATGTTTTTGAACTTACTGGGGCTCGGGGATTGGGTGGGGGATCACTACACCACCAGGGGTTATGGTTACACTGACAATACAGGGGGATGGGATGGGATGGGCAGGGTTACACTGGACACCAGGGAAAATGATGCAGCATCAGAAAGGTGATCGGGTGGAAGGGAGGGACCTCTAGCCTCCAGGGAATACTAGGTACTATTTTGGGCAGGGCTTCGGGTGGGGGTTATTCACTGGCCACCAGGTATATCTTACAGAATTGTTATCAGGCAGTGATCAGAGACTGGTGGGTAGGAGGCACTAGACCATTAGTGAATACAGTTACTGATATCAGGCCAGTGATCAGCAGGGGAGGGACCACTAGACCACCAAGGAATACAAACTGTAATATACCTACAGTAAGTGATTGGGATGTGATCAGCTGGGGGGGATCACAAAGAATATATATTTTAATAGAACTGGGTGATCAGGATGGCGATCAGCGAGGAGAGGGACCACTGGACCACCAGGGAATACATATTTTAATAAAACTGGGTGATCGGAACGGAGATTCAAGTTCAAGTTTATTGAAGGGATAGATTCCGTTGAGCAAGCTCATTTGCAAGAAGTCCCTTGTACACAATACAATTGTATATATAACCATACAAACACAGATTAGTAAAACAGAAATGTACAGCTATAATTACAATAGCAAGTAACAGATACCAATAAAGTATTTACAATAAACTAGATACAAATATAAGTTTGTATTTACAATATATACAGGGGAGGCAACAAGACAAAGCATTCAATCAGAGGTGCAACTACTTAATTGTGTCACCTAGTAGCAGGTTTAGAAGGCCCATAGCATCTGGGTGAGGAAAGGGGAGTTAGTGTGAGGAAAGAGGGGTTAGGAGGGAGAGGGCGATGTCAGGTAGTGGGATGGAAACATTGACAAACATGAGTGTTTTGACAATAAGAGATTTGAAGGCACTTAAGAGGCAATAGGGTTTGCAATCCAAGTGTAGTTTGAAGCTTCTCCAGGCAGCCGGAAGTACATAGCTACTGGCTGCTTTACCAAAATGCGTGCAGAATTTGGGTACTTCGAGGGGAAATATAGGCATTCTTCCTTAGTACATACAAGCTATGTGATTGCCGAAGGACAGTGATGATATATCGGGGGGAGAGGGACACAGAGTTTGTTTAAAAGGGCCTTATACACCCACAAGTGGGTGTGGAGTAACCTTCTAGTGGTCAGGGGGGTCCAGTTCACTTCTTGTTACATGGGAAGAGAAAGGGTTGCGCCTGCCTGGAGAAACTGCATCAGGTGGCCATGTATTAATTAAGCAATAAGCCACGAGGGGGTGTGGGTTATCAGGGGATTTACCACGGCTGGAGTGGTTTGCCCATGAGGCGCAGCCCAGTGGGTAAATCCCCTCCAGCCATGGTAAATCCCCGATAACCCACATCCTCCAAGTGGCTTATTGCGATTATACCAAGGTTAATTTTTTTTACAATAATAAAATACAACTTTTAAAGAGGTTGCTTTGTGTTTTTATTTTTATTCTATTTATTCCTGGGCTGCAGATGATCTGGATATGGATGAGCACCAGCATTACCTCCTCATCAGCCAGTGATTATCAGAGGATTTACACCGGTGGTAAACTGCCAGTCTGACCATTTCATTGGCTGTTCACTTATGTCCATGGTATAATTCTCAACTAATCCATGCTACAATATGCACCATATCTCATCCCCATTTTAGTTTCCTGTACATGATGGTTCCTTCTGCATTAATCCATGGTAGAGTGCTCACCATATGTGTTCCCCATTTTACAACAGAGTGCTCACCATATCTATTTCCCCTGTCATAATCTTTATCTGCAGTAGCTTGAAAACATCTGTATGGCTATGTAATGTGGGCTCTTTTTCTTTTTTTTAACTTGGTCTAATAAAGTTTTTTCAGATTGGCTCAATTCAGTATATTTGGAAATTGATCTAAAAATGACTGTGAAACAGTGCTGTGCTGCTAGCATTCTTTCACAGCCATCTGTTGGCCTGCCAAGGGAATTGCAGGAACAACTACCAGAAGTTTCACAGGCATCTGCTGGCCTGTCAAGGGAATTGCAGGAACTACCAGAAGTTTCACAGCCATCTGTTGGCCTGCCAAGGGAACTGCAGGAACAACTACCAGAACTGAAATCTCCTGTGCACTTAAATATATGCATTTCCCATAATGCACAGCAGGCAAATCCCAAACAGCAAACACAGCAGAAAAACTGAGTGATTCCACAGTTCGCAAAAGTCAGCCAAAATGAACACATATTCTGAAATGTTGATAACATTCTGCATGTAATCAGTAACTGAATGACTGTTCACCATTGCACTTACAATATATATTAAAAAAAAATCAGCCTGTTCAGCACAGAACTGAATTAAACGTTCCAACTACCTGTGTCTGTATCTGTTTTTTATTGTACTTGCTAATAAAGGATGTCATGATACAATTTCTTATGAAGCATAACTCCCTGTTTCTGCACTTGCCATGTTATAAGTGCATTAAACCACTGTAGAGCATGGTTCTACTGTGGAATTAATTCATGGTTGGGTGGTTGGAGGCACGAGGCCACCACCCCCACCATGGATTAATTCCACAGTAGAACCATGCTCTGTCATGGTTTAATGCTTACTTTACATGGGGTGGCAGTGGTGGGTTCTGGCAAGAAGGTTTACAATAAAACAAATAGCAGGATGGTATAGCATGTCCAGTTTGTGCAGATGTGTGACTGCACAGTTGTTGTAGATAATATTAACGTAATCCAAAAGAGGGAGAAAGGTGGCCTGAACTAACCTTAATCTGGAATCCCAGGGAAAGAGATTTGTTCCTATAGAAGAAACCAAACTTTAGTTTAAATTTTTTAGCTAATACATCAAGATGAGAAGAAAAGGAAAGTTTAGAGTCAAGTAGAAAGCAGAGATATTTGAATCTATCCACTACTTCCTGCATATTGCTGAGAAGAGTCCTAACATACTAAAATGCCAGCAGAATAGGCCTAATGGTCTTTCATGTCTGTTTGTTTGGTCATCCCCCACCCTAGAAGCTGACCTTGCTGCCCCCCTCGCCCTCTCTGGCTTCTCCCTTCCCAGTCCCGGATAGTCTCACTGCACTGGACTTTGCTTCCAGAACCCTTCCCCTGTACCCGTCCCACCCCATCTTGAACCCCTCAACCGTCTCTGCCTCCAATAGCCCCCTGGGCAGCACATTCTATGACTCCACCACCCTCTCAGTGAAGTAGCACCTCCTCCTTTCTCCCTGAGATCTTCCCTCCAGCTTCCACCCATGCCCTCTAGTTGCCCCCCTCCTTCCTTGGAGCACCAGCCAGGGTGCTCCTTCCCTATTTACCCCCTTCATGTACCTGAAGACCACTATCATGTCCCCCCGGTCCCCTCTCTCTTCCAATGTGTACATATTTAGCTCTTCGAGCCTCTCCTCATAGGTCCTGTCCCCCAAGCCCCAGATCATTTTGGTTGCCCTCCTCTGTACCCTCTCCAGGAGTTCAACATCCCTCTTTAAGTGTGGCCTCCAAAACTGCACACAGTACTCTAGGTGCAGCCTCACCAAGCAGTTATACAGAGGGAGTACCACTTCCCTCGTTCTGGAGGTGATCCCCCAAGCGATGCATCCCAGCATCCTGTTGGCCTTGGCCACTGCCCTCTTACAAGTATCTGAGTTGTTCATCTTGACATCCACCACCACTCCCAGGTCCCTCTCAGTCATCGAGACTTGTAGCATTCACCCCCCTCCACAAGGTGTACACTTGGCTCAGGTTTCTGGCTCCCAGGTGCAGTACCTTGCATTTCCCTGCACTGAACCTCAACTTCCACTTTCTAGACCACCTTTCCAGAGCCTCCAGGTCCCCCTGTAGGGCCACCCTCCCCTCCTCCCCATCCACCACCACCCCCGGTTTTGAGTCGTCTGCAAAGTGACTCATCTCACTCCTGATACCCTTCCTTATGTCAGAGATGTAAGCGTTGAACAGGAGGGGCCCAAGGACTGATCCCTGAAGGACGCCACTAATGACCCTCCTTGGGGATGAGACTAACCGCCAACCACGACCCTCTGGGTCCGGTCCTGGAGCCAATTGCCTATCCATCTGATCATCTGGTCCCCACCCCCATTTCTCCCAGTTTATCCAACAGGCCCCCAAGAGGAACAGAGTCAAACGCCTTGTTGAAGTCAAGAAAGAGGACGTCCACCGGTCTACCCAAGTCCAAGACACTTGTCACCCAGTCATAGCACTCCACAAGGTTTATTTGACATGATTTCTCTGGGACAAATCCATACTGTCTATCGTCCAGGCACCCCGACTTTTCCAGGTCCCCCGCAGCCTCTCCTTGACAATGCCCTCTATCACCCTGACCACCATCAATGTCAGGCTGATGGGCCTGTAGTTTCCTGCCACCTCCATTGATCCCCCCCTTGTGGATAGGCACTATATGCGCCACCTTCCAGTCCTGGGGCACTCACCTGTCCTCAGAGAGAGATGCTGAAAAGCTCCACCAGGGGGTTTCGCCAGAACATCCACCAGTTCCTTCAGCACTCTGGGATGTAATTTATCTGGTCCTGGTGCTTTCTCCATCTTAAGGAACCTAAGGGCTTCCCTCACTCTCTCTGCCGTGATTTCCACCTCCGCTACCTCATCCTCCTGCTTTGCCTTCCCCCCTCCTGCCAGTGATGGCTCCTCCTTCTCCCTAGACCCGCCGATCGGTAATGGTCCCCCCCCTCATCAGTTTCACCATCTCCTCCCATGTATGATGCAGCCCTCACTATTTTCCTTGGTGAAAACTGAGGTGAAGTACTCATTTAGTACCTCAGCCTGCTCCCCCAGGTCTTTTGCCCATCCCTCCCCTGTTTTAATCCTGCTAATCTGCCCCTTCACCCTTCGTTTTTCCCCAATGTAGCTAAAGAACGTCTTGTTCCCTCTCCTAATTTCCCCTGGCCAGGTTCTGCTCCTTCCTTGCCTTAGTCGCTCTCACCACCCAGCGGCCCTTCTGGCCATCAGCTCATACTCCCCTCGATCCCTTTTACTCCTTGAGCACTTGAAATGCCTATAGGTCGCCTTCTTTCCCCGCATCACCTCCTGAACCTCCCTGGTCCACCAGCAGGGTTTTCAGGCCCTACCGCATTTTCATCTTACTCTTGCACAGGTGCTGGTAGCATCCTGCACCCCCCTTCTGATGATTTCCCACCTACTGTCAGCGTCCATGTCTGGCCCAATCCCATCCAAATGCTCCTTAAGGATCCTTCCCATTTCCCATTTCCTTGAATGTAGTTTCCTTGAGTAGTGATGGGATGCTGGAGGCCACGGTTAGAATGGGAGCCAGGAGATGTGGGAAGATGAAAAAACATAACTTTAGTTTTCTCCACATTCAGTTAACAATTTGGATTGCAATACGGTACACTGTAGATAGTCATAATCAGACTGTAGTTCTGAGCAAACTTGCGCGAAAGAAGGTTTAGAAACAAAGCATGGTGGTATCCACAATGAGGCGGATTTAAAATGAATGATACTACTATCAAAATTGCTGACGTACAGTAGGAAAAGTAAAGGCCCCAAAATGGAGCCCTGTGGGACCCCTCTCAGCAAAGGAAGCAGGGAGGAGAGGGTCCCATTGGCTTTAATTTGTTGACACCTACCATGGTTGATGGTGTCAAAAGCCTTACTAAGGTCCAAGAATACAGCCCCTGTAATCAGTTGATTGTCTAAGGCCTCTAATCAGTCATTTGTTATTTTTGACAACACAGATATAGTACTGTGACACCACTGGAATCCTGACTGAAGTGGATTAACCAATAAGTATTTATCAATATAATCTCTGACCTGTGCATTGACCAACTTTTCTAAGATTTTAGAGAGGACAGGGAGAAGTGAAATAGGCCTGTAATTGTTGACATCACAGGGGTCTCCTGATTTAAAGAGGGCAGTATATGAGCAACCTTCCAATCCTGCGGCACAACGCCCATTGTGAGGGAGAAGTTGAATAAGTGGGTAAGGGGAGCCATCAGGTAGTGACAGCCTAATTTTGAAGAAAGGGTCAATATTGTCAGCTCCAGCACTTTTATTCACATTCAATTTAAGAGGTCTTCAACTTGTTTATAGGTGATGGTAGAGAAGGTGAAGGAGGTGTGAATTGAGGGGACAGGATTGGAGGGACTAGATGTAAGAGAAGGGCATAGAGTAGCTGCCTGGGAGTATCAAAAGCAAGGCCAGCTGTCACAAAGTGTTTGTTAAATTTGTCCAGTATCGTAGGTTTGTTGGTAATGGTAGAATCATTCAGGATAATCTTAGTAGGCAGGGTTGGGGACTGATGCATCCTTCCACAGATTTAAAGGTATGCCAGATCATGGAAGGGTTCCCCTTTGCAGATTGGAGGACATTCATAAAATAATTCTCTTTTGTAGTTCTTACCAGTCTGGTGCAAGCATTGCAAGCTGCCCTGAAGACTGACCAATCGGTGAGAGACTTAATGCGCCTCGCAGTAGCCCAGTGCCTGTCTCTATTTAGTAGTGCTTTTTTAAGGACCCCATTAAACCATGGGCAGGCGGCTTTCTTTACTCTGTGCGTGATCAACAGTGCGTGTTTATCACACTGCTAAGAGTGACATTAAAGATTCTCGCGGCCACATTAGTGGTTGGTGCTAAGTATAAACTCTGCCAGTTAACACCCCTCAGGTTTGCTAGAAATTGGCAGGGACAAACTTTCTGCAACTCCTTTTAGTAACAAACTTGCTGATAGGGGTCAGCTTTGGGAGGTTCCTAACACACACAACTATGCTATGATCACTGAGATAATTGTGAAAAACAGCTTCATGTACAATTTTGTGTGGCCTGCTAGTAATGATGAGATCCAGAAGTGAACTAGCAAGATGATTCTTGTGACTGGGTCTGGTGGCTTCTCTTACAAGCTGACATAACCCAGATAGTCGCAGAAATCCCTTAGGGGGTTTGATTTTGAACTGGTCCAATCGAGGTTCAGGTCACCAAGGATAAATGATTCATTCGCATTATTGTCTATGAAGTTATGCAAATGAGGCAAGAATGCTAAACCTCCCGAAGGCGGTCTATAACAACCTAATATGTCGACTGACTCAGTAGGGGAGATGGAGAGTTTTAAAGCCAGGCATTCAAACTCCTTTGACTGGGAAATAACATGGAGAACAGTGGCAGATAATCTATTGTTAACATTAATGGCCACACCTTGAGATTCTGTCCACACCATATAAGGCATAGGATGGAAGGGTTATGGTGCCTGATCAGGTGTTAACACCCTTCAGCCAGGTTTCTGTCAAGACCAGAATATCAGGCGAGGTGTAGGATACCAGTGCTTGCAGGTCTACTAGTTTCTTTTGCAGGCTGCATATATTTATGAGCATCAGTTTTAAACCTTTTGCAGTGGCAAAATCAGCAGGGGATGCCAAGGGGGGTGATAGGTCCTGGATTAAGCTTAATATTTCCTGAGCAGAAGAATTAGCTGTCGTAACCATACCATCAGGGAAGCATAGCCAGTCTTGTGCCAGAACCTCTGATGGCAACATTTAGGATTAATTTGACTGTTAATACCACAGTGATCATAATTCAAGGAAGCACAAATGGTCAGTATGGCCCGAAGATAAGAAGGACTGTTGGAAACAAGTTTAAAGGCAACTAGCCTAGCTGGAGGGTTCCAGCAGGGATAAGTATTGGTTTCCAGATATGGGCTTGAACTTTGTGGGACTGCATAGTCAGACAGGTTAGGTACAGTATCAGAAGTTGATAAGGAGAGAAACATAAGTAATAGTAAATATGTAGTGTATTATACAACACTTATAAAAGAATAAATAGAAGGGACAGATATGTAGCCAGCACTGAATATTGTTCTGACAAGATACTGAGAGAATAATTATGAGGTCACAATTGAGAAGACAGACAACTGGAAGAGGCAGTGTAAATAGAAGGAATGGGTGTGCAGCCAGTAGTAAGTAAAGTGAATGTTCAAGCAAGCTACTGCAAGAATACTTAAGGGGACACTACTGGTGAAAAAAAGAAACAACTGAAGGATACAGAGTAAATAAAAGGCATAGGTGTGCAGCTAGTACTGAGTAAGCTGGCTAGCCAAGACAAATATGCTAATATTGCTCCTAGTGGATTAAAGAGATAGAATGAATAAAAGCGATAATTATGCAGCCAGCTCTAGATGAACTGGCTAACCAAGACAACGTTGCTTATAGTACCCACAGTGGGCTACTAGTATAACAAGCAGATAAAAAAGTCAGGACTTAGAAAAAAACAGACTGCACATTAATCAATCTGACATGTGATATAGTCGTCCTATAAATCAGTGTGACCACCAAGGGAGGGTGGATCGGAGCCAGGTTGGGGGGGGGGGCACTGCACAGTGGCGGCAGAAGCTCGGGCTGAGAAAAGCTTCACTTAAGCAGTGTAGTGAATTTACCAGGTGAGCCTGTCTCACTACCAAGATTAACAGGGAGCCCTTAGTTGAATTTAGCTGATTAATTTTCAGATTAGCAGGAAGCCTGATTAAAATTTAGCATGTTAGTTATAAAGCATTAAAAAGTCCCCAGAAAGGTCTGTGTCCAGAGTGTAAAGCAGTTCAGGTGGAAGGTGCCAAATTGAAAAGGTGCAGCGGCTGCTCTGCATACCTTGTTCAGATGCAGGGGTAAGTAGGCAGCTGACCGCAGCAGGAGGGGTCTGGCCAGGAGTGGAGGCGAATTGTGAGAGCCTGATCAGGGGATGAATTCAGGAACACAGCCTAGAACAAAGCAGGGAGTACAGTTAATTAACAGAGGTGCCACTTAAATGGCAGTGGCTAGCTGCACTAATCGAAGGAAGGGCTTGAGGTAGGTGGGTTGCTAGAGTAAAGGAGGGGAAGAGAAGAAGGCTGAGGGTGCAAACAAAAATGGAGAGGGATGGGGCAGTTAAAAAAGAATAGCTACTGAGAATACATGGAAGTCTGCAAAAGTGAAATAATTAATTTGGAGTAAGAAATCAGCTCACTGTAACAGATAAGGCTATGTGCAAATGGAGAGAGCTAGCAGTATATGTAAACAAATACTAAAAAAAGCAGAGAGGTAACAATTCACTAACTAAAAACTAAGTACAAAGAGGTAATAGGCTTCTGAACAAATAATAAAACACAGTCCAGGTAACTGAAATATATTAGGTGCTAACAAGTAATAAAAATATAGTCAAGTTTAACTGAGCTCTGGCTGAGAAAGGCTTTACTTCAGCTGCGCAGTGAATTTAGCAGGTGAGCCCATCTCACTACCAAGATTAACAGGAAGCCCCTACTTGAATTTAGCCGATTAATTCTCAGGCAAGCAGGAAACATGATTCAAATTTAGCATGTAAGTCCTAAAGCATTAAAAGGTCCCTGGAAAGGTCTGTGTCCAGAGTGCAAGGGTGGAAATCGCCCAATTCAAATGGTGAAGTGGCTGCTTTGCATACCTTGTTTAGATGCATGGGGTAGCAGGCAGCTAGCCACAGCAGCAGGGGTCTGGCCAGGAGCAAAGGTGAATCCTGAGTGCCTGATCAGAGGCTGACTTCAGGAACGCAGCCTTGTTTAGATGCAGGTGTAGCGGGCGGCTAGCCACAGCAGAAGAGATCTGTCCGGGAGCAGAGGTGAATCTTGAGAGCCCGATCAGGGGCTGAATTCAAGACCATAACCTTGTTTAGATGCAGGGGTAGCAGGTGGCTGGCTGCAGCAGGAGGGGTCTAGCCAGGAGCAGAGGTGAATCTTGAGAGCCCAATTAGGGGCTGAATTCAGGAGTGCAGTGCCTAGGACAAAGCAGGGATAGATTGGCAGGGTCCACTAGACCACCAGGGAATATCTACATTTATATGCGGCCTGTGGGGAAGGAGGGAGGTAATCTCCATTGCGACCCATGTATATTGGCCCACAATCAGCATGCAAATGGCCACCTAGCACCATGCATACCCAATGGGCTCATTTGTATGGCTGCTTTTGTGAATACCAAATAGCGCACCTGCGCTATTCAATGCGGTGGCATTCCTCGGGATGCAGGTTGGGGCAGTGCTAGTGAGGTTAGTGGTAGCATTAATGGGGTTACCCCATACTCTACCTAGCCCTATTCACAGTCGGATAGCGTAGTACGCTATCCGTCTGTGAACAGCATTTTTTAAACACCCAGGCAATCACAAAGAGCAACACAAAATGTTGCACTGCCTTTGTGATTTTTTTTTGTTAATGTAGCCCCTGAAGCCTTCCATTTATTCAAAGGTTTGACATAATGTAGGCTTCCCTATACTGCTCCGGCATACTTTAATTCCTCACTGTGCACCTGGAGGGATAAATCCTTTGTAGATTAGATAGTCATTCAGATTCAGTTATCAAACCAGGCCCCCTGTTTTTTTTTTTCTTCTGTGGACCACCAATATGCTATACATGCCAAATACGACATTGCTTTTGATGACGGTAGCCCTTCCTTATCAGTCTGACATTTTCCCTGCAACTCCAGTGCAATGTTCCTGTGTTTATCTCTAATTAAATTATTTTCTATGGAAGCTGAATTTCTTTGTTTTTCTGTATAGGCAAACCAAGTTGATAGAAACTATTTTGTTTTTTTATTTCACATAAAACACTTTAAGCAGTGTCAATTTTCAAAAGATTTAGAGTCAGGTACAACAAAAGTGTCACACCTTCCACAAGTCAAGCACTAACAAAGTTATGCAATACAGAAAACATTGAAGCTGTAGATATACAGCAGTAACAGCAACATGCAGTGAACAGACATAGAAAGTCCTAGCTATACAAGCGGTGTAAGTATGATTTCACACTACGTAGGCATACTATTTATTTTACATTATGAATAAAGTGCAGTGTACGTAATGTGCATTCGAGGAAAAGACAGTAGGTCAGTGATAGCAGTTACATGTTTCTGAGGGGGTGAGTAAGCATAAGAGCCTGGGCTTAAACAATTCAGCAGAGTTAATGGTTTTTAGTTTTGTCAGGCAGGTTGTTCCAATGTTTGGTCAAATGGTATGAGAAACTGCACTGACCAAAGGAGGTTCTTCTGTGGGGAAGCAGTAGGGTGTGATGCACTATGCCCCTGGTACCATATTTATTGTCAGCATAGCTAAACACAGACTGTAAGCCAAGAGACAGAAGTCCTCGTAGTGCCTTGTAGCCCATGAGCAATGTGTGGCAGAGTAACCTCGAGTCAAGGTTTAGCCAGTTCAGGCTGCTGTATAAAATACAGGTGTGGGTGTCATTTTTCAGGCCTACTACAAAGTGGCAGGCCCTATTCAGGAGACCCCTGACCCTGGACATCAAGGTATCATTAGCAGAGCCATATACTATAAGCCCATAATCAGAAATGCTTGTGATGAAGCACTACACATTGATCTCTGGCAGGAAGGCTCTTCTGTGCCTATAGAAGAGCCCCAGCCTCGAGTTAAGAGCCTTAACTAGGTGGCCAGTGTGCACGCTGAAGGACACAGCACAGTCAAGGGTAATGCCAAGATATTTAAAGATTTGGACTTATTCAAGGGTGTTTCCTGATGCAGAGAATATGGTTAAGACAGGTGAGGTGTGAGCCTTGTTATGCATGCAAACAACACACACTTGGTCTTTTTTCATTCGTAACAAGCAAGTTGGATGTGAACCATGACTGGATGGTAGTACAGTCTGAAGCCTCTGCCTTAGCTTCTCCAGGCTTTTGTCAGAGAAAGTGACAGCATCATCCACATGAAGTATTACATTGGTCAATTTGGAGGTGACAGATAAGTTGTTTATAAATAGGCTGAAGAGTAAAGGTCCTAAGATTGACCCTTGGGGTACACCAAAACTGACGGACATTTCACCTGATAGTGTATTGTGACATTTCACAGTTTGAGATCTGCCTACTAAGTAGCCTTAAAACCACCGAGCCTTTAGAAAGGCCCAAGCCGAGTACTTTCCAGCAAAAGAGGGTATGGTTAAGAAGGTCAAATGCCTTGGCAAAGTCAATGTAAATGGACCCAGCCATTTCCCCTTTGTCCAGGGCAGAGTGGACTGAATCTGTGAATTCCAGGAGTGCAGTCATTGTGCTAAATTTCTTCCTGAATCCATGTTGCTGGTTAGCTAGGAGACCATGCCACCTCAGATAGTTTGTGAACTGGTCACACACAGCTCCAAGGTTGTGGACAGATGAGACAGAATGGCTATAAGGCAGTATTTAGATGGCAGGTTAGCATCACCACTTTAAATACTGGGGTCACGTGGGCCTTTTTCCACAGTTCGGGGACATGTCCTGTAGTAAGGGACAGATTGAAGATTAGTTACAGGGGGTAGGTGATCTCCCTAATATTTAGCAACATTTTTATTTATTTAAAAATGTTTCACCAGGAGAGCACACTGAGCCGAGGCTCGTTTCCAGGTGCGACCTGGGGAAAGGCGAAAAATACGGCAATAAATATACATATAGGAAAAACATAATAGTGCAGCAATCAGAGGAAGGAGGGGAAAACAGCAATACATATATATTCAGGCAGTACGATTACAACAGTAAAACAATCCATAAGCTGTAGTAGCGGAACAGTTATTGATGAACAGTATACAGTGATATGAATTGGTACAAGCGTAAATGGAGAGCAAAGTGTAATTTAGCTGGAAAATGTAACTTGGAATGTAGATCACCCATAGTGAGAGTGGAAGATGCAGGGTAGGATTTAGAATTGGGGGGGGGGGTGGAATTAGAAGGGATACAGAGGTGAGTCATGGGGAGAAAAAAAATGAGTTGCAAGTGCAGATGTGGGGAGGGAGTTTGTGAAAGAGAGAGGAAAGCGCAGTGGGTGAGGGAGCATGACAAAGGGGTAGGGTGCCGGAGTTCCACAATTTAGGCAGGCAGTAGGAGAATGCAGATTGGCCTTTAGAAGTGGATCTTCTGGGAATAGTTAGAGAATGGTGGTCATAACTACAGAGAGAGTGAGTTGTGGTTGGAAGGGGGAGTAGCGATAAAGAGGAGGAAAGAGAGGAAGGGAGGGCACCAAACCAGAATTTAGCTGTGAAGGAAATACAGTAGGAGCATCTCCTACCACCAAGAGAGAGGAAGGAGAGGGAGTTATAGAGGTCGCAGTGATGAGAGAGAGAGAGAGAGAGAGAGAGGGAAGCATCAAGTGCAAAATGGCAGGAGTTTTTGTATAGGGTGTCTAGCCTCGCGAGAGAGGTTTTGGGAGCGGCACTGAAGACTGTCACCATAATCAAAAACTGGGAGGATCATTTTCTGTACCACAGTGCAAAGGGCATGCAGCAGGATGCAGCTGCTGTTACGACAGAGGGCACCAAGCTTGAGGTGAAGTTTTTCAGCAATTGCATCTATGTATACAGAAAAGTCGAGGTGCCTGTCAAGCCAGACACCAAGATACTTAGCAGAGGAAGAATCCTCCTGTTTATCCCCATCAAGGGTGTGGAAAGAAGGCAGGGAAGGGATGCGGAACAATCTTGGACTAGCCCCAAAGGTCATGGAAATTGTCTTTTTAGCATTAAGGAATAGCTGATGTGAAATTAGCCAGTACTGGACATTATCACAGCCTAGCTGTAGGGTGGCAGTGACACTAGACGGGGATGGGCCAGATGTATACAGAACGGTGTTATCTACATACATGTGGATGCTAACAGAGGAGCAGACAGAGAGGAGGCCATTAAGGAAAAATGGAGAAAAGCAGGGGACCCAGAACAGAGCCCTGTAGAACACCTGTCTGGATGGGGAGGGGATACAGAGTCAGTTATCCTAACCGACTGGGTTCTGCCAGCCATGTAGGAGCGGAACCAGTCAACAGCTGAGGGAGACCGTCCATTCTTGTCAATGCTGTCCAGGCCAAGTCTGGTTTTGATTTTCATCCTGGTTAGGTAGCCATTCACATCTGCCCGGGTAAGCCTTCTAAAGTAAAACTTGTGTCTACTGAGTTCATCTGGTATGACAGATACTGGGGCAAGGTGGGTAATGGGAGCAGGTATGTATTGAGAGTAGATTGTTCCATTTCCCTGTAAAATACATGAATCCCTGTAAATCTGACAGCCCTGTTTAACTCGTTGAGTCCTGGTGGCCATTTTGGGTCAGGTTCTGTAATTGATGGTTCCGACACCATATGGCATCTACTGGACCCAATGCATTGAGCCTTGGTGGCCATTTTGGATCAGGTTCTGTAAAGGATGGTTTCGACACCATATGGCATCTACTGGACCCAATGAGATTTTATTAAGCAATTTCCCACAAGGAATTCAATCAAGACCACCTTTCTCAGGTTTTTTCTTCGACATAAGCAATTTTAAGTGTGATTCATTATGCTATGACAATTTATACATTGTTGAATAAGGACAGAAAATACTGTGAGCCCATTAAGTTTACAGATATGCTCTACTGGACTTACTCAACCCTATCACAGAGTCTTTCCTACCCCCTGCCTCCCTCTTGTTTCTAATAACCCCTTTAAAACTGCCCTGCCTCTGAACCCTAATATAGTTCCAGCTTTGATGACAATTCTGAGTAGCCTGCTCTATCTGTCCACCACCCACTCTGTGAAAAAATAATTTCCTTTTTGAATGTCCCCCACACCAGCTTGAGGTTATGTTCCTCGAGGCTGTACTGTTCCTTAGCTTGAACAACTTGGTGAATTAAACTATTATATTCTCGTATGTATTTGAATGTTTCCATCGTGTCCCCACTTTCCCCCTGTCCTCTAGAGAAAATATATATTGAGGCTGTCCAGTCTCTTCTCATACAACCTACTCTGGTGACTCAGGATCATTTCTGTAGCCCTCAACTGGACTGTCTCTAATCTCTTCCTATCCTTTTGGAGCTGCGGATTCTAAAATTGTATGCGATACTCCAGTTGCAATTGAAAAAAGAAATACTGTACCCTGAACAGCAAGAGTATTAGCTCCTTCCTGTGACTCGTTAAACCCCTCTTGTTACACCCCAGCATCTTTTTCAGCTTCCCAAATGCTTGCATGGGAAGAGGTTTATAAACTATTATTGATTATCACCCTTATGGTCTCTTTCCTCACTCAAATGCCCCACCTTGATCCCATTGTTGCAACATTGAATCTGTGGACTTTTGTAACTAGTGTGCATCACTTTACATTTTTTACCACTGAGTTTCCACTTCCAAATTCTAGACCACTGCTCCAACCAAACTAAATCCCTTTCCATGCTACTGATTCCTTCCTCACTCTCTTCTCACCTACAGAGTTTTGTGTCATCCATGAACAGGCTCACTTTCCTTTGTAACCCCTTCCCAACGACAGATATACTGTACATGTGAAAAATCACTGGCCCCAGGACAGAACCCTGAGGCATACCTCTAGTGAACCTCCTGAAATAACAGCTGTCAACCAGTTCCCAGTTAGCCCACCCACTATCACCAAGTCTCCCTATTTTTTAAGTCTCCTATGTAGCACCAAGTCAAATCTCTTTCTGAAATCCAGATGCAAGATACTGACTGACTGGCCTCTATCCACCATATGCATCACTGAATTCAAATAATCAATCATGTTCATTTGACATGACCTGCCTCTTGTAAAACCAGGGTGGTTTCTATCCATAATCCCCTTTTCCTCTAGGAATTCAATAATCTGTTCTTTTATTAGTGTCTCAAGCAGCTTGCCTACTACTGACATAAGACTTACCGGTCTGTAATTTCCTTGGTCTACTATCCCCTCCCCTTGTGCAGGGGGACCATGTTTGCTACCCTCCAGTCTACAGACACATCTCCTGTTACCAGTGACATACTGATTAATTCTACCAATGGTGCTACCAGGGCCTGTCTTGTCTCCTTTAGCACTCTTGGGTTCAGGTCCTGGGGACTTGCTTATGTTTGGGCCCTGTCCTTCAGCACATTATCCTTAGGTATATATCCTATCTTTAATATATGGCTATCTTTACCTTTGAAATTTTCTTGCTGTCCAGGATTGGTCCTGTGCCCACCACTGATGTACTCACGTAATATGTTTGCCGTCCTTTGTGTCTTTTTCTACCCTTTCCCCATCTTTTCTCATCCTTTCCATTCTCCCTCTTGTTTGAAGTTTTTCCCTCAAGAACCTGAAGAAAGTTTTACTGTTCTTTTTTGGCCACTTCTGCTATTCATAGTTCTGTGTTTGCTTTTGGCCTTCTAATGGTTTCCTTATATAGCACTCTGCACTACTGGCACCATTCTGCTCCCCTTGTATACCCTGAAAGCCTTTTTGTCCCTGATTGCATCCCTCACTTGCCTGTCTAGCCAGACAGGTTTATTTTGCTTCTTTGTTCTGCTAACACATTTTATGCTCTCTTATGTGGTTTCTATGACCACCCCTTTTATTGCTACTGACTTTCTTTCACCACCTCTTTTTCATAAATCCTTTAACTGACATTTGATTTATTCTATTATTTGCAAAAGTCAGCTTTCCTAAAGCCAGGGACTACAGTTCTGAATTTCAGTTGCGGATAATCCAGCAGAATAGTGAATTTAATAGTGTTGTGGTCACTCTGTCCAACTGGGGCCTCACGCGAGGCATCCATGATAATGTCCTTGTTGAACATTACTAAGTTCAGAGTTGATTCCCCTGCCTGTCTCCCACATCCACTGAGTGAGCAAGAAGTTGTGTTACAGTATTTCTATAAACTTCTGACTTTGTATCTTGTTGCCACTGGTGTGCCCAAGTCTATGTCTCAGAGACTGCATTCTCCTATGATTATAGTTCTACCCAGACTTGTTGCCATCATAATTACTTTTTCCAGTTCCTCGTCTCAGTGCCCACTGGTTCTGTGGCCACTACATTACTCTATCTTCCACCCACTGTCTGTCATGTGGAGCCACAGTGATTCCTCCCCACTCCCCCAACACAGATATTGTTCTCTGGGAGTCTTATTGTCTCTAACATAAGCTGCCACACCTCCTCCCTTGGTGTTCTCACTCTCCTTTCAAAAAAATGTGTAGCCAAGGACCCACAGGTCCTGGCTAGTGTTCCGATTATCCTACAGTACATTTCAGTTCTTACTAGTATATCCAAATGTCCTGTGACCTCACACATGTTGTTCACCCTTGTATTCCCTATGCTCCATGCTGTCATAGTAGATTACACTCCACTTGCCCTTCCTCTTGAATCAAGACTTCCCATCCTTTCTGAATTTAGAAAGTTTACTATGTTCTACATTTTCTTAATTTTTCCTATACCCTGTGTGTGTTCTGTGGAGATCCAGCTTGGCTCCCTTTCTGTGTTTTGTAAGTCTATCACTGCCCTCAGTTTGCCTAGTTTAAAAACTTAGCTGTTATATTTGGCTTTGGCCCTCATGCATTGGTCACCCCCACCCACCACCCAGATGAAGATCATCCTTTGAAAACAGCCAGCTATCTTCCCAGAAGAACCCCCAGTCATCCAACAGTTGGAACCTTTCTTTCTTGCACCAACCCTTTAGCCATATGTTGAATTATTTTTATCCTTTCTATAGGGTCCTGCATGTGGCACTAGCGGCACCCCCAAGAAGGTTATTATATCTGCTACTAACCTCAAATTACTACCTAGTTCCTTGAACCTGCCCTCAACCTCTTCTACACTGCTATTTTTATAGTCACTGGTACCTACATGCATCACAATGCCTGGCCTCCCTTCCCTGCTGCTCTGGGTTGCCTCTTCAATGGGGGAACACCCCTTCTGTGGTCCCATTTAGGAGACACAAAATAATTTCTCCCAGTGTTAGAGTCTCCCACAACTAAGATGCATATCTTTGTCATCCTGGTGTTGCCTGCTCCTTCACCCAGTGCATCCTTTCTAAATTAACTCATGAATTCCAGAGTCAGAACTGCTGCTTCCTTGGTGGAGTAGTTATCCTAAACTGATTCTGCCAGAGGCACAAATCAATTCTAGGTTTCCACCCCTGTGGTCCCATCTATGGTAGCTCCATTTCTTTCCCACACCCGCCAACCCCACTGCAGTCCATCCTCCAGCCTTGACTCATGGCACCAGCTGAGGTAAATACATTTCAGTCCCTACTGACCTTGTGCTGAGTTGCTCCTCAGGTACTTCACTTCAGCACTGATGATAACTAATTCAGCATGGAGGGCAATGAGCCTCCTAAAAACTGATCATCCACCAACCTTCAGAGCACTTTTTGGAAACCTGCTGATCTACAACTTCAAAGCCGACCAACTGCCCCCAACCTCCTGCCAATGTGAACATGCTATAGTATTTGTTGGAAGCTAATCAACAAAACCTTAGTCATGCAGAATTTCGTGCTCCTCCTCTTCCTTAAGTCCCTCTTCACTTTAAATCCAGACACTCAAATGTAAGCAAAGCTTTCAATACTGTACCTCATAATTTGTTGATGAATGAAGGGAAGGGAAGCAAGGGGAAATTGTTTAACCAGGAAAAGCACACTAAGCTGAAGCTTGTTTTCAGGTGCAATCTGAGAGCACAAGGAAGTTAAATGACTTGCTCAGGGTCACACAGTATGCAAATGGGGACTGTGGGATTCATACTCAGGTCCCCAGGTTTGCAGCTTAGTGCCCTAAACCACAGCACTACACTGCCTGCTTCAGGATGAGGGAGTACCAAATACATTTACAAACTGGATAACAGACTGGGTTATCAGTAAAAGAGAGAAAGTTATATTGCATGGTGAATTTTTGGACTGGGGAGAGGTGTCTAGTGGTGTACCCCAGGGATTAGTGCTGGGGCCAATCTTGTTTAAACTTTACTGAAAGGATATTCATCAAGGACTGAGTGGCTGTATAACAAAGTTTACAGATGATGAAGAGGTTAGACTAGAAATAGAATCTGTATTAGACTATATACTGTAAGATTTGCAGGAAAATGTAGACAAATTAGAGCAATGGGCAAGAAAATTTGGAAGGAACTTTAATGCTGAGAAGTGCATGGTGATGCATTTTGGTAGTGGTAAACCAAAAGAAAAAATTACTCACCTTAGTAATCTTGTTTTTTCCAAGCTATTCTTCTATATACATAACTCTTGCAGCCAGCCTGTAGAGTTGAATTGCCCGGAGAATGGAACGTATGTAAATGATGGAACACTAGGTGGGTCAAGCGGTCCTTATGTGCGGTCAAATTCTATGTTTCTATGCAACACATCATTGACTCTTGCCACCATTCAAATGCTGCCCTCAGTATCTACTGCATTCTGTAATGCTCAGGATTCATTGGAGCCTGCAAGAAAAAGGCCCTTCTAATCTAACCCATCAAATGTTAACGTAACTATACAGGAGATAACCCAAACAAATACAACAGCACCTCCTGTAGGAGGTACCCCCAGAAATGTCAGATATGACCTGAAGAGGGGAAAAACAACACCCAGCAGGGTTCAAAAATCTATAGTACAACAAGGGTGGAAACACCCTTTCTTACATAAACCCAGATCGAGATGCAGAGGCTACTGGTTCTCAAAGGAGAGGCAGGGTGGGAGAGTTATGAATACTGAAGAATACTTTGGAAGAAACAAGATTACTAAGGTGAGAAATTTTTTCTTCTAACCCCAGAAATCCTCCAATATTCCTAACTCTTGCAGGCTATGAAGCAGTACCTTTGGAGGTGGGTACAGAACCCATTTTGGAAATAGACTCTGCAGAACTGCTGTGCCAAACCTGGCATCACTCCTGGACTGGGTGTCTAGACAGTAATGTTTTGTGAAAGTGTGTACTGTCCTCCGATCTACGACTGTATGGCGACAAATATTTTGTCGACCGACAGTACAGTGAAATCTTTATGTCGACCACATTTGCAGTCGGCATAAAGGTAGCCACAGCCTACCATATTTTCTTCGGGGGGCTTCCCCCCAAACCCCCAAGTGGGGAGCTGTGCCCCCCACCCCGAAAATAATATAATCAACTCCAAGTAGGAGCTGATTAGGGGAGGGGGTGCAAGACCCCCAGAAAATAGTGCCAGGGTTCAGCGCCGACACTACAGCGACCTGGCTCTGTTCTCGCAGTAGTATCACTCGATGTCTCTGTCAGGGCAGTATACGCTGTCCTCCATGTAGTTACTTTGCAGATCTCTAGCAGTGGGATGTCTCTAGCAGCTGCTATGATAGCAGCTGTGCCCCTTGTGGAATGGGCTCTGAGGTCCACTGGGGGTTCCTTACCCACTTTTGAATGGCAAAATTGGATGCATTACACTATCCAGCGAGAGACTGTTCTTTTTGAGGCTGGTTTCCTTTTTTACACATCCCCAAGAGTCACTAACAGTTGCTGCCTGTCCTTTCTGTGGGCCTTGGTGTGAGTCATGTAGTAGCTCAAAGCTCTCTTAACGTCTAAGCTATGAAGTCTACGCTCACCAGAGCTGGAGTGCTCAGTGAAGAAGAATGGCAATGTTATTGACCGATCTAGATGGAAATCAAAAACCACTTTGGGTAAGAATTTCCTGTTCTGAGAACTACCTTATCTCTATGGAAGGAGATACAGTTCTGCTCTATGCATAAGGCTTGAAGTTCACTGATCATTCTGGCCGAGGTAATGGCTACCAGGAAAACTGTTTCCCAGATTATGTATTTCAGATGGACTGAAGCCATAGGTTCATATGGGGGCTCCATGAGCTTGGCAGAGCATACATTAAGATCCCATGCTGACACCGGTTCCTTGAGAGAAGAGTGCAGATGGGCTAAACCCTTGAAAAACCTTTTGAAAATGGAATTGGATGCCATGGCAATACCTTTTCCAGCTGAAATATATGCTGAAATTGAAGCCAAAGAAACTTCAGTCATGGGTTGCAAACCCAGAGAATGCAAATGGGTAAGGTAGTCCAGCAAGGCTGGTAACTCTGCCTGTGAAGGTACTAAATTGTTAGCAGAACATCAAATAGAAAACCTCTTTCACTCAGAAGCATAGGTCTTCTTAGTTGAGGGCTGCCTGGAGTCCCCTAAGTACACTGAGGATGCTCTCTGAGAGTTGCAGGCCTGCATACTCTAAGTCCTCAAGAGCCAAACCCTGAGCCTGAGGGACCTGAGATTCAGATAGAGTATCCTCCCCTGGGAGAAGGTTAACAGATTGTGACTCCTTGGGGGGTACACTGGTGGAGCCACTGAAATGGAGAGCAGCAGAGAGTACCATGGGTGCCTGGCCCACTCTGAAGCTATCAAAATCATTGTTGCTGGCTGTGAATGGAGTTTGATTAGAACCCAGAGAATCAGGGGAAAAGGAGGAAAAGCATAACGCTTCCTCCCTGACCAGTTCAAAGCCAGGGCATCCAGGGGTATTGTGCTCAATGTTGGTGGTCTGCAACAAAACTGTGGCAACTGGTGGTTGTCGTAGAAAGCAAAGTGATCTGTCTCTGGAGAGCCCCACCTTCTGAAGGCCACCTCCAGCACCTGCCTGTTTACAGTCCATTTGTGATGGTCCTGGTTCATTCAACTCAGGGCATCTGCCAGTGTGCTGTCCTTCTCTGGCAAGTGAACGGTGACCAGAGAGGCTTGGAAGGAGTATACCAGACTACATACCTTCATTGCCTCTGTGTATAAAGGGCTGAACCTTATTCCACCCTGCTTGTTTATGTAGTACATACTGGTAGTGTGTGTCCTGACCTGTACCACTTTGCCCTTTATAATCGATGTGAAGGCCTGCAGGGCTAATAACACTGCTCTGAGTTCTAGCAGATTTATATGCTGGAGCGACTCTGCACTTGACCAAGTGCCGTGTATGCTGTAAGCCCCCAGGTGAGCTCCCCAGCCTAGGAGGGAGGCATCTGTTGTCAGTACACTACTGATGAGGACGCCTGCAGGAAAGGTACCCCTTCTCTGAGGTTCTCCCTTACCTGCCACCATTGAAGGGCTTGCAGTAATGTCCTTGTTACTGGAACTGGCTTTGACAATGGGTCCCTTCTTTGGTACCAGTGTGCCCGAAGGTGGAACTGAATGTCTCTCACCTGGAACCTGGCCCCTATGACTGTGCCTGTTGCTGCAGCCGTATGACCCAGGAGTTATAGAAATTGCCTTGCTGGTTTTAATCTGCTTAAGCTGAAGATCCAACAATCTGGAGGATCTTGCTTACCCTGTGCTGAGGTAGGTAAGCACTCCTTACTGTGACCAACTCTGCACCTATGAAATGCAGAACCTAAACTGGTTGCAAGATGGATTTCTTGAAGTTTACCAGGAAACCTAGTGACTCCAAGAGGTCCTGAGTCATCCTTAGGGACTTCCTTACATGCTGTGGCGACTTTCCCACCACCAACCAATCATTCAGGTAGGGAAACACAGTAACTCCCTGCCTTCTTAGGTGTGCCACCACCAATGCCAGGCACTTTGTGAATGCCCTTGGAGCTGAGACGAGGCCGGATGGCAGTGCTGAGAACTGGTAATGACCTGATGGGAGTCTGAATCGGAGGTATTTTCTGTGAGACTCCCTCATGGGGACGTGGAAGTATTCATCTTTTAAATCCAGTGATGCAAGCCAATCTCCCTTCTGGAGGGTTGGCAGAATCATGACTACGGTTACCATTTTGGCTTTGTCAAATGTCTATTTAATAGCCTTAGAGCGAGTATAGGTCGCCACTTCCCATTTTTCCTTTTGGTCAAGAAATACCTTGAGTAAAATCCTTTTCCCCTTTGATGGAGAGGAATTGGTTCCAGTGCCCTTGACAGTAAAAAGTTTGCCACTTCCTCCTCCAGCAGCTTCTTCTCTGTGATTGAAACTGGTCTAAATAGCCTTGTTCTTAAAGCTGGGAAGGATTTGAAGCTGAGGGACACGCCCTGACTCACTACCTCAAGGACTCGCTTATCTGTGGCAATGTTTTGCCACGGCTGGAGAAAGTGAGCTAGCCTGCCCACTACCGGTACTGGGGAGGCGACCTTTGCTACCAAGTCAGGGATTTTGTTTAGGCTGGGGTTGGGCCTGGCTAGCCTGATCCCATGCCTAGATCCCCTTCTGCCCCTACCTCTGAAGTATCCTTGTTGTGGATACTGCTGGTACTGCTGTACAGCTTAAGAGAATCTACCCCTGCCTCCCCTTCCATAAGGCCTATAACAGCTGGAAGGCTTTTCCTTGGTTGTGTTACTCTTGTAGGTGGTTTTATACTCATCCACCTTTTTCATATAAGCCTCTGTTCTCTCCCCAAACAAAGAATTATTCTCCAGGAGGAAGTCCATAGCTTTCGTCTGGGTGTCTTGGGAGGGGTTGGTGGCTCTGAGCCATGCAAATATCCTGAGGGCTACAGTGAGAGCCATCCACCTGGCAGCAGTATCATTAGCATCCACTGCCATTTGAAATTGGTACTTGGATGCCTCTAAGCCAAACCTGACAAAGTCTGCCACGTCAGCTGCCAAACCAGGCAGTGCCTTGCCTGACATAGCCAACACAGACTGCCAGAAGGACTTCTGGGTCGATGATGAATTCTCTCAGTTTGGGCAAAATCTCCTCCAGCTGATGAATACGCTGGGCCTGACACAGGTTGTTACCGCCTCTACCCATATAGGTGGTCATTCATTGGATCTGGTGTTTCTCTTGGGTATGGAGATCACTGATTTGGGGGTGGAACCAGTCAGTTGGTCTGACCATTACACCATAAGGTTCAGCTTTAGGGCCCCCTCCAAAAGGTCTGCCCCTACGGAGATGGTTCAGTACCGCCTTTAAGGGTATTAACCCCAATGACCTGATGGCGGTGCTGGATCTCATCGAGTTTATCGGTGAATGCATGAGTCCAGATGATCTTGTATTGGCCTATAATAAGGCTGTGGGAGATGCTCTGGACAAAATTGCTCCTGTTCGTGTTCGGCCTCTCACTCTTCGTTCAAGAAGTCCGTGGTTTGACGGCTCCTTGAAGGAGTTAAAGCGAGTAGGCCGAAGGCTGGAGAGAGTCTGGCGGAAGTCAGGCCTTGATGCCGACAGGCTTAGACTGATGGCTCATTATGACAGCTATCAGTCAGAAATCAATCGTAAGAAGGCAGAATTCCTGTCCAGAGAGATTTCTGCCGCACATAATCGACCGGCTCAGCTTTTCCGGACTGTGGACAGACTGTGCAATCCAGTCTGTCTTCAGCCCAGAGAAGCGCTTTTCAGTTAAGATGTGAGGAGTTTGCTCGGTTCTTTGCGGATAAGGTTGCTGGCATCGGTCCGATCCCTCCTATGGGGGACTGCGGTGGTCGATTGGAAGTGGCCTGCCCTCAGTCTGTCTGGTTAGATTTTCACCGGCCGGAATTTGGGGACATTGTGAAGATCATCCAAACAATGCGACCAACTAGTTGTAGTTTGGATCCGGGTCCTACACCACTTTTAGTAAGTTGCGTAGAAGTTATCTACCCAATCCTTGCAGACATTGTCTGGATGTCCTTGGAGAGGGGGGTCTTTCCTGACCCCCTTAAGGAGGCGGTAGTTCGACCACTCCTTAAAAAATCCTCCTTGGACCCAGATTGTCTTGCTAACTACCGGCCTATCTCTAACCTGCCATTTGTTGGTAAGGTTATTGAAAAGGCAGTTGCGTTACAATTGGATGATCACCTTATATCTCACAATGTCTACGATACTCTCCAGTCTGGTTTCAGGAAAAGACATAGTACAGAGACTGCCCTTGTCCGGGTATTGAGCGACCTCCTGATGGCCAGAGATCAAAAGGCATGTACCATTCTGGTCCTTCTCGATCTGTCTGCTGCATTTGACACTGTAGACCATGGAGTGCTATTGGATCGCCTGCGGGTCTTTCGCGGACTGTCTGGTACAGTCCTCAAGTGGTTTCGTTCTTACCTCACGGGCAGGTTTCAGAGAGTTGTCACCAGAATTTATTCCTCTGACACTCACTTCCTGCCTTGTGGGGTACCGCAGGGCTCCATCTTAGCTCCCATGTTGTTTGCAGTGTATATGCTGCCATTAGGAGAAATCATCAGGCGATACAGTTTGGGTTTTCACTGCTATGCAGATGATACTTAACTGTATCTGTCCTTTCTTCCCAGTCAAGGTGATGCACTCTCTGTACTTAATAGTTGCCTTGATGAGATCAGACTGTGGATGAGTTCGAGCTGGTTGAGACTCAATCCGGATAAGACTGAGGTGCTGTTGTGGATCCAGGTCATCCGGGGATGGTGTGGGTGTTGGGCAACCATCAGGTTTATTACTTGGTGGCGTACCACTCTCTACCTCTAAACAGGTGCGAAACCTGGATGTTATTTTGATAATGGTTTAACCCTGAAATCTCAGGTGTCAGCTGTAGTCAAGTCCTCTTTTACCATCTGAGAAATATCGCCGGGTGAAACATCTGATTCCCCGGATGACCTTCCAACATTGGTCCACGCCTTTGTCACTACCCGTCTTGACTACTGCAACTCCCTCTACCTAGGGCTACCAGGGGTTGATATCCGCCGCCTCCAGCTGGTGCAGAACGCGGCAGCCAGGCTATTGACTGGGACTTCTAGAACCAGTCATATTACGCCTGTGCTCCGCGAACTGCACTGGCTGCCGGTTTGGTGGCGGATCACCTTTAAGGTTGGTTTACTAACCTTTAAAGCCCTACATGACTAGGGACCCGGTTACCTGAAAGATCTTCTGATTCCCTATTGTCCCCTCCGCCCTCTCCGTTCCACCAACGAGGGATTGCTGGAGATTCCCAGGGTTCGATTGAAGTCATCAGGATCTCGTGCCTTTGCTTTTTCAGCACCGACCCTGTGGAATTCTCTACCACGTTGGTTGAGAGAATGTCCAACCACTGAACATTTTAAAGTTGCTTTAAACACATATCTTTTTGGATTAGCGTATCTCTGCTAGTTGTGGCTGTCTTTTAAATGTTGTGATTTTATTATTTTAAAAATTTGTACAGCGCCTTGATTTTGAAAGGCACTTTATAAATAAAATTGAATTGAATTGAATTGAATTGGTATTGGCCAGCATAGGCCATGTAACTGGCCTGTCTGATGGACAAGAAAGTAGACAGATAGCCCTTTTTGGCCATACTGTCTATCTTCCTTGAGTCTTTGTCCAGAGGGTGTGAATCTAAGGGCACCTTAGCCCTTTCACAGGTTGCAGCCTGGATCATGCCTTCATGATCAGAATGTGAGAATGAAAACTCATCTCCCTCCCTGTCCAACTGGTATTTTCAATCTGCCCTCTTGCCTAAGGGTGGTATGGAATTAGGTGTTTGGAGGATTTTTATGATATGTTTCTTAAGAAACGTATTAATAGGAAGTAACTTCCTGGTAGGGATTAAGCCCATGAGGTCAAGGAATTCCACATCTTCCTCATCCTCCACTACCTCGCTGGTAGCAATGTCTAAGGCACTCACCATTTTCCTCACAAAAGTGTAATGTGAGGAAAAATCCTCAGGAAGTCTGCTGAGACTCAAATTCCTGGTCTGGGGAGACCATCAGTTCGATGGGCTCCTCTTCATCGTCATCATACTCTTCAAGCTCCTCGTAGTCCTGGATCTCAGGATTAGAGGGTTTAACTGACACTCCCAGTTGCTGAACCGATGACTGAACTGTGGGTTGAACCAGTACCGGTGGAGCTGGAACCAGTACCAATCCCTGCAAAATTTGAATGACCTTTAGGGCCTGAGCTATCTCCTCAAATGAAGGCATTTCAGAATGCCCCACAAAAGTCCCCTTAGGCCAGGGTTTCCATGTGCTTAGTTTTCTTTAACTTCTTTGCCGGTCCCAGGTTTTTCATTGGCTCTCCAGTTCTTTTTGTCTTAGACGACTCACCTTTATTCGGTGTGGAAGGAACAGCTTCTACAGTTTCATCCTTAGTGGCAGAGGGAGCAGGCTGGTCAGAGCTGTTACCCTATGCTGCAGCAACCTTCTTTTTGATTTGATAAAAATTTATTTTTATACAGCCACAATCCATTAGGAAATAAAATCCCTATTTACAAAGCATGCCCTGTGCAGCACAAACATACATTTTTAAACCTTCCCAAATGCTTTTCAACTGTTTTCTCCGGAAAAGTTTTGCAAATATCACACACAGCTCTGAAGTGGGATTCACCAAGCAGACAACACATTTTTCAAGTTTATCTGCCTTGACAAATACCTCTCCACAATGAGTGCAATTTTCAAAACCGGTAGGGCCTGTTTTCTTCTTCGTTTTTTCTGACATTTTAGTTAAATGTCTAACTTAGTTAACTGCTAGAATTTTTTTTTCACCAAAAGCTAAATGATCATGGTCGGGTTCTGAACTGGAAAAGAACTGAGATCAAGTGAAATGAACTGAGAAGTATTGGTTCAGTAAAGAAAAACTATAATAAAGAAACTTACATGAAAAATAAAATACAGAAACCTGATGAAACATTGGTTCCTTGACGGTTCCTAAGAACCGAGAGAAACCACTAAAACTAAACACTAAAACTAAACTAACCAAGCGTTACTTAATAAAAACAGAAAGTAAATGCAACAGTTGAAAAATTAGGTAAATATTACTTGTTTTCTGGACAAAACACAACACATTCAACAATGACTGTGAGGAGAACTCTCTGAGGCGTTTTTACTACCAGGTGGAGAATGAAATCGAAGCATTACAGAAGTTAGTGAGGGCAGCATCTGAATGGTGGCATGAGCCAATGATGTGTTCCATCATTTACATACGTTCCATTCTCCGGGTAGTTCAACTCTACAGGGTTACTGCAAGAGTTAGGAATATTGAAGAATTCCTAGGGTTAGAATGTAAATATACAGGGAGTGGCTGCACAATAAGGGAATTATCGCAAGAAACAGACCCAGGGGTTATTATCATAAACAATTTGAAATGGGGACAGCAACATACAACAGCCATTAGAAAGGCAAATAAAGCCTCAGGATGCCTAAAAGAAATATCACTAGTAGAAGAAAGGAGGTACTTGTGCCGCTGGAGCAGTCACTGGTTAGACCTTTCTTGGAGGATTTATTTATCTGAAAAGTTTCATCATGAAAAGCATGCTAAGCTGAAACAGCTTGTTTCCAGATGTGTCCGGGGGGGGGGAGGATGGGTAAGTACAACTGGTGTACACATAACACGGATATAATGAAATAACACATCATGTATCGATAGTACATAAATACAATTACAGATATGAACAGTTGTAATGTTTGGAGAGACCACACATAAGAAATAAAATATTGTTCATTCAGAACTAGGGAAAGGTAGACCAGTCCCTAGCAGAGACAGAATAGGTGAAGGTGGAAAAGTATAGAACTAGGGTGACTAGGGAAAGGACATAGCGGAGAGGGAGAGGGTAAAGAAAGGGGAGCAAACCTTCATCCCTCTGAGATGCACATCCCACAAGGGCCAGACTCTGCATGGTACACACCCGGACAGAGTACTGGTTCCCAGGCCTGCAAGGACAGAGAGAGAGAAAGACAGGGTAGGAAGGGGGAGAGGCAAACCTTTGACCCTCTGGAGCACAAACCCCACAAGGGCCCGACACTGCTGAATACACACCCAGTCAGTGTCATAGTTTACAGGCTTGCCTGAAGAAAGGTTAGTAATGCAGAGGGGAAAGCAGTAGTAAGACACAGATTAGAGAGAGAAATGAGGCAGGGAGGGGATATGTGAGAAGTGGGTCAGGTGCAGGATGGGGAAATGAAACCGTGAGGAAGAGAGGAATTACAAAAGAGGGGAAGGGGGGCACAGTGGATAGCTAAGGGAAAGGAGTTCCAGAGTTTACGGAAATAGTAGGTTCTTCTTCGGTCCCACAGATGCCATATGGCGTCAGAATCATCCACTGCTGAGCCCGACCCAAAATGACCACCAGGAGAGAATGAGTTAATGTTACTGATGCAGTACAGGTATGGAGTCCACAAAACAGAAGGGATATAACAAGAGTGGAAAAAGGTCAGAAATGTTTTATTAAAATGATTAGAGGAATGGAGGGCAGGACACATAAGGGCAGACTAGAAATACTGAACATGTGCACACTCGAAAGAAGACGACAGAGAGGAGACATGACATTAACCTACAGGGATAGAAGGGATCATAGCCTAGCAACATCAATATACTGAAGCACAAGAAAGGGCAGGCCAGGTAGTAGACTACATAATCATCAGTATACAGGCGACTTATTCAAAACTGAATGGAGAAAAGCAAACTGGTTCGCAGAAAGGGTGATAACAGGTTGGAATGCACTTCCAGAAGACATAATTATTAACAACTTACTAAATATCTTTAAGAGCAACACTGACAGATTTATAGATACATATTCCTTACTCGGTTACAAACCACGAGACCAGACAGGCAATTTATAAAGACTATAGCCTACTTCTACCTGAAACATTTACTATGATACCATGTTATACTCATGGCAGTGGTTGAGGCAGTATAGCGTAGTGGTCAAAGGCTCTGAGCTGCAAATCTGGTGACATCCAGCAGACCAGACCTGGGTTTGAATCCCACAGCTTCCACTTGCATACTGTGTGACCCTGAGCAAGTCACTTAACCTCCTTGTGCTCCCAGGTCGCTCCTGTAAAAAAGCTTTCAGCTTAGTGTGCTATACCTGGTTAAAACAACTAAATAAATAACTCACCATGCATGGCTTGCCCCTGCTCATAGACTGTTCCTTTTTTATACTTCCTGTGCCTCATGACCCAGAAGTGCTCCTCCCCCTTCCTTTCTCAATGCTCCTATAAAACACTGCCCTCTTCCACTCCCTCTGTTTGATCCCTGGGAAGTCTGTGCAAGTAAGCAGATTTTACATCAGTAGAAGCTCCCGGCACACCCTTGCTGGTCTGATTTATATTTTCCCTCAAGATATTACGAATCTGTCCCTCCACAAACAACACCAAATGACACACCATTTTAATTCACTAGTGAACGTATTTTTGAAATGTTCCTCTATCCTTTCTAGAGTTTTCAATATGCTTGTCACATATTCAGAAAACCACATTATGCCATCAAAAACTAAAAAATGTGAAACACAATTATACTAAACATTTTAAATATGCTAAATACCCTATTGCATCTTCAATTCCATTTTATCCATCATTCTGAAATACTCTGGCTATTTTTGGGATTCAGAGAATGATTTGTATTTTGTATTTCTTATTTTCCAATATACTGTAGTATATGTCAAGATTTACACTCTTTACAATTTGTTGTAATTCAGTTCACTTTAAAGAACAGTGCTGAAATGGAAAGCCCTTTTCCTTTTGTTTAAATACTGTTTCCAGTTGTGTTATTGTTCCATCTACACAGGCCTATTAGAAAACTCTGCGAAAATTTCTTGTTAAGTACCAGTTTAGAGCTACAGTACACAATGCAGCTTATGTCCCATCCAGTCAGAGTTGTACAGTACAACACAGATGCACTGTGCTAACAATGACAGAATTGAGCAAAGACAAAGTACTGTACATCATGCAGTTCTAAAATGGTACTCACTACCTGTGTGTTAATCTGAAATACCCACAAGGATAACTAAAATGCCTGCAGCACTGGAACAGTAAAGCCCTGTCCACACTGCACCGCTCCGGCCCAGTAACGGATACAATTGAGTTGTGGTGGTGTCCATTATGGGACCGGTACCGCCGGTCCACACTAGGGGTGCCAGGTGACTGTTACGGCAGCACCCGTTCCCAGGATGCAGCTCGCGCTATGGGTCCTGCAGGGGACCGTTACCACGCATCCACACTTCGCCCGATAACGTTACCGAGGCGTAAGCGGCTTCATAGCCGTTGTTGAAACCACCTCATATGTGGTTTCAACAACAGCTACGAAAACGCCTTCTGAAACATTACAGGTGTAAACGTAAACTGTTGCGGTAACGGTTTGGGCACTCTGTAACGTTACAGAGGCGTACGGTGGACAGGACCTAATATAATTTAAACTAGTGTATAAAAATCAGCTTCTACAAGGGAAAATGACTTACAGGTTCAGTGCAGTTCTCCTTTAAAAGGCATTACAGCTTAGTCAATGCAACACTGACATTAAGCACAATTCAAACAGCACATACATAATTCAAAATGTAGTCACAAAACACCCAGTACATAATATCCACACCATTTAACTATCATCCCATTTACATTAATGAATCAATATATAAATAAATTAAATGTGTTTGTTTTACAAGGGAGTGAATACTGAGCTAGAAGAGCTCCTTGTCCAAGGTGTCTTGGAGGAAGTGAAACAGTGGAACACAAAACATTAAACCACAAGAAAGAGTGCAAAAACTATGTACAAGTGCAACAACACGAATACATACTGTACAGAAACAGTGGAAGACCCGAGTAAAAATAACATGTGCAAAAGAAGCAGTATAAAATAGTGAAAAAGGCAGAGCACCACAATGCACAAAAGAAAATACAAGGGCACTGAAAAAGTCAGCAGTGAGGTAGCAGTAACCCTAGTCCCACAATTTAACAGTTGTTGTGGACTCGTAAGCAGTAAAGAAAAAAACATGCTGGTCAGGGGCCTGGGAAATCATTAAATATGACCTTACAAAGGAGAAAGGATAAAAGAGATGAAAAAAGAGCTGGGAGGAAACAAGTAGAGTACGTCAGAAGGTGTTCAGAGCAGTAACATGGAGGGGATGTGAGAAGGGGGGTTAAGGAATAAGGTCTTCAGGACAGCATGTAAAGGAAGAGGAATGGATGGGTACAGGAGGTCTAGAGCAAAGCCAGATGAATATACAGTATATAAAAAGGCTCTTTGATCAGCAGATGTTTTGACATGTGAAAAGAAATGGAGTCTGGGTAGGATTCAGAGTTTTGAAATCTGTAAGAGAATGGAATGGGACTAGAGAAGAGAGAGCTCAGATACCAGAAGAGAGAGCTCACATACCAGCAGAGAGAGACAAATCAGTATATGGACATTATGAGAGGTGCACTGGGAGAAGATCCACGCTCCATAGAGGGAGGGAAGGAGAGAGAGTGGGGGGTAAAGGGAACAGTGTTGCGCTAAAGGCTGTGGCCAAGTTGAAAAAGACAGTGATAAGCATCACCTGATCCATCCCCTTCAGGACGGCGCCAGTGTGGCTCAGTTGAGAGGAGACAGTAGAGTGGGAATTTCTTAAGATAGACTGCCAAGGGGTAAAGGAGGTATGTAGAAAAAGGGAGAGCTGGGAGTTCAGCCAAGGCAAGAATGTAAGGGATGAGCTGGTAGGTAACTAGAAACATAGAAAACATAGAAACATAGACTTTGACGGCAGATAAGGACCGCTTGGCCCACCTAGTCTGCCCATTTCCCTACCTAGAGGATAAGCTGCAGATCCTAATTAACCAACAGCCTATTTCTTCCTACCCCCACAAAAATTGCCTTATGTCTGTCCCATGCATTCTTGAATTCTCCCACAGTTTTTGACCCCACAACCTCCTCAGGAAGGCTGTTCCATGTGTCCACCACCCTCTCTGTGAAAAAATACTTCCTCACATTGCCCCTGAGCCATCCCCTCTATCTTCAGATTGTGTCCCCTGGTTCTTGCACATCTCTTTTTCTGAAAGATGCTACCCTCTTGGACTTTGTTGATTCCACTGAGGTACTTAAACGTTTCTATCATGTCCCCCCTCTCCCTCCTTTCCTCAAGGGTATACATATTAAGCTCCTTTAGTCCCTCCTCGTATGGCTTCTCTTGCAGACCCTGCACCACTTTAGTTGCCCTCCTCTGAACTGCCTCCATCCTGTCTATGTCCTTGCTGAGATGGGGTCTGCAGAACTGGACACAGTACTCTAGATGGGGTCTCACCAACTGTCTGCACAGGGGGATAATAACTTCCTGTTTTCTGCTGGTGATACCTCTCCCTATACATCCCAGTATCCCCCCAGCCCTCCCTACCGCCTTCTCACAACGCTTACCAACCTTAAGGTTATCTGATATGATTACTCCCAGGTCCCTTTCCATTTTTATTGTTGTTACTACCTCCTCCCCACATTGTGTAATCTTCCCCTGGGTTTTTGTTTCCCAGGTGCATTATTTTGCACTTCTTTGCACTGAATTCAAGCTGCCATACTTCTGACCATTCCTCCAACCTTGCCAAGTCCCTTCTCATCCTTTCCACGCCTCGTTGTGTATGAACCCTGTTGCAGATCTTTGTGTCATCTGCAAAGAGGCATACTTTTCCTTCCAGTCCCTCTGCAATGTCACTTATAAAGACATTAAAAAGGACAGGACCCAGTACTGAACCCTGCGGTACCCCACTAGTAACGCTCCTGTCTTCAGATTGGACTCTATTTACAATTACCTTCTGTGTCTTGTTGTTCAGCCAATGTTTTACCCAGGCTACCACCCTGGGACCCACTCCCAGGCTGGTTAATTTCACTACTAATCTTTTGTGTGGGACTGTGTCAAATGCCTTGCTAAAGTCTAAGTAGGCCATGTCCACAGCCCCTCCCTGGTCTACTACTTTGGTCACCGAGTCAAAGAAATCAATTATATTCGTCTGACATGACCTTCCCATTGTGAACCCATGCTGCCTTGGGTCCTGTGCCCCACTGGCCTCTAGGTACTCAACAATTCTTTCCTTCAGAAGTGATTCCATCACTTTCCCTACCACAGAGGTCAAACTGACAGGTCTGTTGTTTCCTGCCTCTGTCTTGGTCCCACTTTTGTGAAGGGGAATCACATCCACCTTCTTCCAGTCCTCAGGTACCACACCATCCTTCCATGATTTATTAAAAAGGGTAGTCAGTGGTGTCACTAGTTCTCTGCTTAATTCTTTTAGAATTCTGGGGTGAATTCCATCTGGCCCCATTGCTTTGTCCACCTTCAATTTTAGGAGTTAATTCAGAACCCTTTCTTCTGTGAAAGGACTGGGATCAACCCCAGAGTGTTTCTGTTAATTGGATTTGGCACTTCCTCTTTTGTGAATACTGAACAGAAGTATTCATTCAGTATCCCTGCTTTTTCACTGTCACTCTCTGCCCACCCACCATCCATTCTGTTCAGCCTCACTATCCCTCCCTTTGTCTTTCTACGCTCCCTGATGTAACTATAAAAGGTTTTATCCCCTTTCTTAACTGAGTTAGCTATCTTTTCCTCAGTTTGTGCCTTTGCTATTCTGACTACCCTCCCTGCTTCCTTCTGCCTTAATTGGTACAGTTCTCTGTCCTGCTCCTTCTGTGTTCTCTTATACTTCCTAAACTAGGGCAGAGGGATCACCGCCTTTACAAAGGAAGATGACATATGCCCTCTTTCAGATCCCAAAGAAAAAAGGTTATAGAGAGCAGAGGTGGGAGACACTATAGCAGGAAGAGAAAGATGAGGTTAGTATCAAGCCTATCAGTGCTGTTGTATTTGGAGTGGCTGAGTGCCAGCATGGCCAAGAGGGTGGCTGCAGAAGTGATGAGGGGATGAGAAAGAGACAGAGGAAGGGCGAGAAGTAACAAATGTAAGATATATAGGAGACTGAGGGGAGTAGTAAGACAGCACATGTGGAGCAGAAGTCAACAAAAGGGGTTTGAAACCCTGGCAACATCAGAACAGAGGCATTCCTAAGTCTGAGTACTGGTATGGCTGACTGAGTGGACTGATCGCAAAACAAGTGAACAACCCTCCAGAACCCTGACAGGCAGTTAATGTCATTCTAGAAGCTGGAAGCAAAGTATTCCAATTTGGAAGAAGAAGAAGCATGAAAAGAATCAGCATTTATATAGCACTTTTTATACACACTGTACCCCAAAGCACTTTACAAGCAATGCTAGACTGGTAGTAAAGTGACTGAATGTGTAGTGGCAGCCACTTTGCACATCAACCCACACACAGCCTTGGACAACTGCAGGAACTGGTATTAAGGGAAAGGTACTGTTGGCAGGACTCTTGCAAAAAGTGCCATGGGTTCTTTTACTTCCACCTGGACAGCATTAGAGATGGGTAGAAGAGACCTCGGTTTAATATCTCATCCGAAGGATGGCACACCCTTACAGTACTGCACTTGGGTAACAGCATTTAGGTATGAGCCCAATCCCAGTGTGGGACAAGAACCCATGACCTTCTAGCCCAGAGGCAGATGTGCTACCAACTGAGCCACGCTGACATGCTGGAATTTGGCTACCTTGGTAGCCTTCATGCAAGTGTTACAAAACTGTTTGTATCTTACAATGTCTTAAGGGGAGCCAAATGCCCTGTTAAGGCATCAAGGAATGTCTAGCTTTGAAACAGATAACTATCTCAGATGAAACCCAGAGAAAATGAGAGCATTTGACATAGACCTCTCAAGAGGGGCATGTCTGTTCCAGGCAGCAGTGAATTCAGGGAAGGCATCATTTACATCAGTGGATGTAGAGATGAAGCACCAGTCAGTGTCACTGAAGTCTGTCAGATGGGCAGAGAAGTCTAGTGACCTAAAAGGCCCAATTTGAGTGACCTTGACAGTACACTGGGGCAGTGACTCTTACACACAGTAGACCACATGATGATCTCTGAAAGCATCAGGGAGGGTGCCAGCTTCCACGGTATGGTGGGGGTAGGAGGAAAGAACCTGGTCAATGAGTGACTGGTTACAGGTACAGCAGTGAAGCCATGTTTTTGCTTTGAGACTGAGGGATTGGAAAGTTTGGACTAGTTTTGCAGATCACCCAGAACTAGGAGCTTGCCTGAAGCAGCATGTGAAGTGACAGAGAACAGCTCAAACACAGTAGCTACTTCCAGTCTACACCACCACCAGACACCAGCAGTGAATACAAGAGAGAAGGGAGATTTTGCCAAGCAAGAGTTCATGCAGGGAAGGGGTAGGGGATTGGTTCACAACTTTGAACTGAATGTGGAGGGATGTGTAGACAACAACCACCTATCCCTCTTGCCATGGTACTACCTGCCTGAAAACATCATAACCAAGGAGGTAATGGCTACATCACAAGTCTTGAGGGAAGCCAGGTGTTGGGTATGACCAGCATGTCAGGTTAATGTTTAAAGACCACAGACCAAATTCACAAAAGGTGATGCAGGGCTTTCACGAAGCCCTGTGTCAAACCCGGTGATCAGCACAGCTGAGCTGATTTCTTTGCTGAAACCTGCACCTGATTCAAGAAGATTGGGCACATTTGCAACACGGCTTCCAATTTATGTCAGTTTGTGCCAAATATTTGGTGCAAGCCCTGTAAAAAGGGTACCCAACATTGCCACAAGTTAAACCAAGAAAAGCTGATCTAACTTGCGGCAGTTGGCAAACTGGATTGAGAATCCCGACTACTAGCCGAGGAATGCCACAAGCCCTGTGCACCATGTGTTTGGTGCACCTGGGGCTTGTGGCATTTTGGAAAGTTTGTGAATCGACCCCCCACAAATTTCTCTGGACAGTTTTAGGGGGAGGCTGCGTATGTTGAGGTGGTGTACCCTGAGCAATTTAGAGGGGAGGAACACAGGGAAAGTGGGACTAGGGTTAAGCTATACATCACCTACCAGAAGAACAAACAGGATAATGTTGAACATGAACATAAGGGAACTTTTCTGCTAGTGATATGGTGGTGGGAGACTGAAGCAGGGAGAGAGAGCAGGGAAAACTGTACTATGAACATCCTTTACAGTTTACAGCTATCTGTTCCAATGTTTCTCAAGACATTCCAGGATGTTAGTTTCTCCTGTTCTGTACTGATTTGTTTAGCACTATGGAAGAGTGTTAAGTGGCATCACAGTTTTGTCAAGGAGATTTATAAACAGGAAGTGCAAACACTGAAAGGGTTCAAAATTAAATTTTGCATTCACGAGCCAGCAGAGCTTATGACTCAGGAATCCTCTGGTCCCACAGACTTTTCCTTGTGCCCAACTGCTGTACTCACTGAAATGTTATCTTCTCCAATATAAACTAGCAGGGCCAGTTAAAGAAATGTTTTACTGGTACAATTTAAAAAAATCTGCCAGCATTCAGCTGGTTGGTGAGTGCCATTTTTACCCCATGCACTGAAGAACCCACATGCAAAGCACACATTGTAGCTGTACAAAATAATTTTTTTTTACACTGTAGAAAGCGAACAGTTAAAGCCTACCAAAAACATAAGTCCCTACTTTACAACCCCACCTCACAATTCAGAACAACCAGCCTAAATATGAAAATTACATGCCTACCGTAACTCTTGATCTTGTCAGTGTCAGTGGCTCAGTAGGTAGCACACTCGCCTCTGAGGCCGGGAGATCAGAGGGCTGTGGGTTCAGTTCCCACATCTGGCACTTGGGTTAATATCCCAGTACTGACACTGCAGTGTAGCATGAGAGGGGTGCTGCACTTCTGAGGTGCCGTCTTTCGGATGAGACGTTAAACCGAGGTCCCATCTGCCTGCTCTGGTGGTAGTTCAGGTGGATGTTAAAGATCCCATGGCACTTATCGAAAAGAGTAGGGGAATTTCCCCGGTGTCCTGGCCAAATTTCCCTCATTCACTAAGAATACCACCAACAGCTTAATCTGGTTCAAGGTCAGTTGGTATTCATCTGTATCCCCCTCCCCCGGGTCGTGCCTGAAAATAGGCAGGATTTGTCTAGTGCACTTACCCGGTCAACAAAAGCTACATAAATAAATAAATAGGAATATCTCCACCATTTATTCACATTAATGGGTCTGTGCCAGAGGCACTAGGACCCTGCAGGAAGTCAGAATTTTTCAGGAGGGCTGGCGCATGCACAACACCACGAGAGTAGCTCGCAGCACCAGGCTTACCTCAGCACCAGCTCTCAACTGCCTCAGTTGTTTTTTTTGTTTTTTTTTATACTGAGGAGGTGCAGCATAACCTAACTAGAAGTTATACACTAACACGAAGGGCATAAGGAGCCCTGATGAGCCAAGCAAGAATGGTAAATATGTAAGCAATCTTGAGTTCTCACAGTTCAAGCATTGAACAAGGCAGAAGACCAGTAAAATACTAGAATGATCTCGGGGGATGGTGGGTAAGCATGCGAATAAATTGTGAAGATATTCTTAGAAGAGCAAGAATTACAGGTAAGTACGTAATTTTCATATCTTCCAGGAATGTATCTTCATCACTTATTCACACTAATGGGTCAGAGAACCAAGTTGAGAAGAAACCCTGGGAAAGGGTGGAAGGACAGATGAGCTTGCTCAGGACTGAAGCCATTCAATGACATTCCTTTCAAAGAGGCACACTGCCTGAGGATGAATCAAGGACACAGTGTGTGTAACAAAAATGTGCACTGTGATCCAAGCTTTAGCTTTGTAAATGTATAACCGACAGGCACAGGGCAAAACTCTGCCAGGGGAGAGAAATCTGTAGAGTAAGTCGGGGCTTACTTGAGCTTTGGACATGACCTATGCAGGAACTCAACAGCCCACCGTACAGGGAGATGTGCTCTTGACCGGAGCAGGCCGATACTTTGAACCAGGAGTAAAGGAAACCAAAGGTGAGTGGATTGCTAGAATCCTAAATGTCTCCCAGAAACGTGAGGATCCTTCGAACATAGAAACATAGACTTTGATGGCAGATAACGACCGCTTGGCCCACCCAGTCTGCCCATTTCCCCACCTACTGAATAAGCTGCAGATCCTAGTTAACCAACAACCTACTTCCTCCTACCCCCCAATATAATTGCCTTATGTCTGTCCCATGCATGCTTGAATTCCCCCACTGTTTTTGACCCTGCGACCTCTTCAGGGAGGCCGTTCCATCGTCCACCACCCTCTCTGTGAAAAATATATCCTCACGTTGCCCCCAAGCGCCCCCTCTATCTTCAAACTGTGTCCCCCTGTTCTTGCACATCTCTTTTTCTGAAAGATGCTACCATCTTGGACTTTGTTGATTCCCTTGAGGTACTTGAGAGTTTCTATCATGTCCCCCTCTCCCTCATTTCCTCAAGGGTATACGTATTACACTTCTTTAGTCTCTCTTCCTATGGTTTCTGGTGCAGACCCTGCACTATTTTGTTGCCCTCCTCTGGACTGCTTCCATCCTATGTTCTTGCGGAGATGGGGTCTCTAGAACTGCACGCAGTACTCCAGATGAGGTCTCACCAACCACCCGTACAATGGGATGATAACTTCCTGTTTTGTACTGGTGATGCCTCCCCCTATGCATCCTAATATCCCCCCAGCCCTCCTTACTGCCTTCTCACACTGCCTGCCTACCTGTCGTCTGATAAGACTACCCCCAGGTCCCTTTCCATTTTTATTGTTGTTAGTACCTCATCCCCCTTTGTGTACTTTTCCCCTGGGTTTTTGTTTCCCAGGTGCATTACTCTGCACTTCTTTGAATTGAATCTAAGCTGCCATACATTTGACCATTCTTCCAACCATGCCAAGTCCCTTCTCATCCTTTCCATCTCACCTTATGTATCAACCCTGTTGCAGATATTTGTGTCATCTGCAAAGAGGCATACTTTTCCTTCCAGTCCCTCCGCAATGTCACTTACAAAGACATTAAAAAGGACCAGCCACAGTATTGAACCCCGCAGTACCCTGCTAGTAACCCCATTTCTTCAAAGTGGATTCCATTTACTATTACCCTCTGCATCCTGTTGTCCAGTCAGTTTTTTACCCAGGCTACCACCCTGGGACCAACTTCCAGGCCGGCTAACTTGTTTATTAATCTTTTGTGTGGGACTATGTCAAATGCCTTGCTAAAGTTTAGGTAGGCCATGTCCACAGCCCCTCCCTGGTCTACTACTTTGGTCGCCCAGTCAAAGAAATCTATTAGACTTGTCTGACATGACCTTCCCTCTGTGAATCCATGCTGCCTTGGGTCCTGTGCCCCACTGGCCTCTAGGTACTCAATTATTCTTTCTTTCAGAAGTGATTCCATCATTTTCCCTACCACTGAGGTCAATCTAACAGGTCTGTAGTTTCCTGCCTCTGTCTTGCTCCCACTTTTGTAGAGGGGAATCACATCCGCCCTCCTCCAGTCCTCAGGCACCACACCCTCTTCCCATGATTTGTTAAAAAGGGTAGTCAGTGGTGTCACTAGTTCTCCCCTTAGTTCTTTTAGAATTCTGGGTTGAATCCCATTAGGCCCAATTGCCTTGTCTACTTTGAGTTTTAGGAGTTCTTTCAGGACCCTTTCTTCTGTGAAAGGACTGGTATCGATCCCCCTATCCAAAGTGCTTCTATTATTTGGTTTAGGTATGTCCACCTCCTCTTTTGTGAATACTAAACAAAAGTATTCATTCAGTATCTCTGCCTTTTCACCGTCACCCTCTGCCCACCCCCCTTCCCTTTATTAAGCCTCACTATCTCTCCCTTGGTCTTTCTTCGCTCACTAATATACCTATAAAAGGTTTTATCCCCCTTCCTAACTGAGTTGGCTATCTTTTCCTCGGTTTGGGGCTTTGCTATTCTGACAGTCTTCCCCGCTTCCTTCTGCTTTAACTGGTACAGTTCTCTGTCCTGCTCCTTCTATGATTCCTTTTTACTTTCTGAATGCTATTTTTTTCTCCCAAACCTTCCCCGACACCTCGTTTGAGAACCACAGTGTTTTTTTCCTTTGGTCTGTTTGTTTATTTGCTTCACACAAAGGCTTGTTGCCTCTGTGATGGCAGTTTTGATTTTTCCCCATTGTTCCTCCACCCCTCCTTCCTGCCCTTTTGCTAGTGCATTCCTTAGGCACTCTCCCATTCTGCCAAATTCAGCCCTCCGAAAGTTCAGTACCCTCATAGAACATTCATAGAAAGCAGAGAGAAAGTGCTCCTCGTAAATTAGGACACTGGAAAAGTAAGAAGATGGCACAGTGGCTAATTCAGATGGCACTCCAACACCATTTAGGTTGGGACTTCGTCCCTGTCCACACTACACTGAAACCTCCCCTCTGTAACGTTACAGAGGGTCCATCCCATTACCGCAATGGTTTGTGTTAACACCTGTAACGTTACAGGAGGCATTTCCGTAACCGTTGTTGAAACCAGCTTACGGATCCGGTTCTGCCACTGTACCATTACCGGCTGCAGTGTGGACGCATGAGTGTGTTCCCCAGCAGTGCCCATAGTGCAGCGCGAGCTGCACTGTGGGATAGAGTGCCGACCATAACAGTCACCGGCAGTAACGGTCCTGAACAGTCATCACCATGGTGCACCGGTTACCCGCCCTAACGGTTTATAACCATTACAAGGTTGTAGCAGTGCAGTTTGGACAGGGTCTTAGGGTGTATACATCATATAAAGGTTACTCAGCTGCAACCGCAGTTGTGGGAACGGTATATGGTGTACATCCACACTTCTTCGGCCTAGGAGTAAGGAAAAAGATCCTCCAGAAGTGTGGATAGCAGCGCATATCCACAACCCTAGAAATTATCTTACCCTTGTGGAAAAAAGAGTATTGATCTGTGAGCAAGGAATGGATTTTAGACACTCCGAGCAGAAGGATGACCACTGACAGCTGTTTCCAAGAAAAAGCACTAGCTCACATATCGCAAGAGATTCAAAGAGCTTGAAGATGGAGCATGTACAATACAAGGTTGATATTTTTGGCAACTAACAGTTTCTGGATGTGGAACTTGTGTGTAAAGTGCCCTAAAGAATCCCATAAAGAGGTAAATGAGACAGGTAGAAGGTACCAATGCACTCTCAGTATGGAGATGTAAGACACAATGGATCTTGACTGAGAATGCGTAGCCAGCATCAGGAAGGAACAGAAGTACTCCAGAAACTTGACAGGTGGACACTGAATGGGTCCATATGGGTTCCAGAGCATCCAATGGAGAGTTTTTACTTCTTTTACTAGGCTACAAAGTCATGCTAGTGGGAGGCCATGTGCAGCCGAAGAATATCGGAGTCTTCTGAGATGCACTGAGATGCCAAGTATGCATTTACTTCCATCTCCTCAGGACCCAGGTCTGAGTTGAAGGGAAGTGCTTGTTGGGACAGACTAGGAGACTCTAAGCCAATTTTCAAACCAGGGAGACGGGTCCTCTGACTGTTAAGTGGAAGGCCATTCGGTAAATGGAGCACACTCACTGAGGTCAAAAGGGTATGAGCAGAATGATCGTGCAATGTGAACCAGCAGCTCAGTAATACCCTCTGCACAGGAGGGGTGTGTGCAGAAAATTGCCGAGAGATTCCTACCATCTACTGACAGAAAAACGCCATGCTGAGGGTTTCTGGAACAGAAAAAGGGCTGTCTGACGTTGAGTGGGTATGCAAGGGAAGCCCCACAAGCAACAGCGAGCTAACAAATTCACTTGTAAGGATGGACCTGTGGCCGGCCAAGCCTGTCTGGCACAGAATTCCAGACTCCTGGAGATAGTAGATCTGGAAATAACTCACTGCTGGAAGCCCTGAACTTATAGTTTGATAACCTCCCAGCAGAGGGGACAAGAGTGTGCTCTTTGTTGTTTGCTGTACAAGACATCTAGGACTACCAAATGGCTGTAGAAGACTGTTTGTAGCTGAAGAGATCCACCTAGGCCCAGGGCACAGGATATCACCCCTCTAAGAAGAGGAGGGGATTACCAGATGGACTCCAAACTACAAAAGATCGGAGGCCTGACACAGGGAAATATCTGATGGAATGTCATCCCAGGGCCTGGTAGGAAGGGGAAAAACTGGAGGATAAGGTCTTCACTGACCAACAAACGAAAGGACGAGCCATAGACTTGACCACCTACTGAAAAGCTAGATTACCCTGCTCAGAGGGGACAAGAAAAGCACTCTGATCTAGGTACAGGAGCACTGGAATTAAGCCCTCTGAGAGAAGGCTAAACTTCAATCACAGAAGGAGAGCCTACAGTAAGCTGTAGAGGTCAGATACGGGGTATCCAGCTCCAGTAGGGGAAGAAAAGGGGGGTACACTAAGAAGAAGCTCCCCTAGGTTTCTCCTACTTTCTCTCTTTTTTTTTGTAACCATCAGATTGCCGAAAGAATAGGAATTCTGGACTGATGTATCAGTCCACGTCACAGCAAGGGTTAAAAAGGGATGAAGCAAGCTCTGAAGGGACAGAGTAAAGGAAAAAATGACTATAGGCGCTAGGCAAAACCAGAAAAGGTGAGATGTGAGGCAAAGCAGAAGGGTCTGGGTCCAAAGAGACCAGGGTAAGAGTCCTAGCTGTGCTCTGGAGGATGAGGTTTGGAACGGACTGAGGAGCTCCAAAACCTCCTTGGGATGAGACATATGGAGGTTCTGTGAGCCAAAAACCTCCAGCGAGGGACAGGTGCCATACAAGACATGGAACACGGCACCAGAATGCCACCAGGCACGGCGCTGGATTGTGAGAAATGGCGCTGAAAACCATGGCAAAAATCATACTGGACCCCTCTCAAACAGCACCAGATCCAGATCCGGCACCAAACACAGTGTCACACCAGCGATGGCACCGGCCAGTGACAGGATGCTATTGCCAGAAACAGCGCTGGACCTGGTGCCATGCACCACAGACAGCATCGGTACATTAGGAGTCATGGTACTAGGAAAAAAATCTAGTCACAAGACTGATGCCAGGATCCTAACTGCAAGGGGTGGTACCAGGTGGAAAGAAGCTCCTGGAAAACCCTCTGGCATCTAGCTGTGCTGCTGTCAAACCAGAGATGGCACTGGGAGAAACTTAACCTGGCACCAGATCCTCGGCACGAGGACTCCTGGGGCAGCTCTGGCAATGACGTATCAACGACCCAGGACCAGAGCTAGAACCGGAACACCACCAAGCCAGGTCTAGAAGAGAGGGAGAGAAAGAGAGGGAGAGAATGGCTCCAAGATGGCACAGACAGGCGTCAGTCCAGTGTCAGGACTGGCACTAGGACAGCACCATGACAGGCCTAAAAGGTTGAACATGAAACTGACACCAGCACCAGAACAAACACCAATGACCCCACCAGTACCAAGGAGACCACAATTAGTACTCGGCTCATCTTACCAAGATAGATAAGGCAGAGGTGTGGCCAGTGGGGTAGGCGTCTGCCGTGCCATCACCAGTAAGGGCAGAAGGCTGTTATCATAGCCAAATGCTCTACCTGGTTTGGGGGAGCCTCGCACACAGCTTACAGCCACCAACCAAAAGATATCAGGGACTAAGACATGAGCAACGACACACCAGCTTGACGCTACACCCACTACTCTCAAGAGCTGCCCATGGAGGACCCCACCAAGGGGCAGGGAGGGGAACACAAGTCCAAGACTTAAGGATCCTAGTACTAAGGCCCATGGTGACACGGATGGCACCGAAGAGCACTGGACCCAGGAACTGGGGACTTGCATAAGACATCTCAAAGGCAATCTTGAATGTTACGGTTTCTTACTCCCAGAAAAGGCAGGAGAAAGAACTCGAAGAGGAGCGGTGCCAAGACCCCGACTGAGGTCGGGAACCAGCCCACTCTTTTGTGCTCCAGAGGACTGTCCTCCCTCCCGAGCACAAGACTGCCCATGGTCAGAACCCATCCCTGATAGGAAAGTGGACTGGACACGGCCCCGCTGCTGAAGAAACCCACCCGTAGGCTTCCTACTGTGATTCTGCAAAGGCATCTGGATGTAGGCTCGGTAGGACTGAGAGAAAACAGAAAAAAAAAAGATTACATAAATTACTAAACTAGATATAAAAATAAACTGTAAATCTAAATTGACTAAAAACTAAAAAGGTGTCCTTTAGCATCAGTAGCTATGGCAGCGAGCTGACTAGGTAAGTACTGCCCCGGAGGTGGAATGTATGGTAAGGAGTTTATGAATTAGCCAATCAGATTGAAGCTTGAGGGTGTGTTGAGCAGGCAGAGTGAGGAAGGCTCCAGAATTTTTTTGAAGCTAGAATGGGCACATGCCGACATAGGTATGAACCAACAGGATTCAAAAATATATAACAATAACCAGAACCATAACATGAAACTTTGCTGAAAACGCAATCCAAAGTTTAGTATAATGACATCTATTGATGGCAAGAAGCAGGCCTCTTCTGAAGGTTATCTGGGGAGGAAAGGCGAGAGCTTACTGATGCTAAAGGACACCTTGGAAGAACGAAGATTAATACGGTGAGTAATTTTTTTCTTCTCACCCCAGTGGTCCTTTAGCATCAATAACTATTGCAGACTATAAAGCAGCACAGTTGGGAGTCGGGTAGAGAACATACTTAGGAAAGAGGCTCTGCAGAACTGCCTTGCTAAACTTGGCATCAGATCAAGACTGTACATCTAAGCAATAGTGTTTGGTGAAAGTGTGCACAGTCTTAAGTAGCTGCTCTAAAGACATCCAGAAGGGGTCTGTCCCTAGCAGCTACTAAAGAGGCAGCAGTGCCTCTAGTAGAGTGGGCCCTGAGGCCCTCAGGGGGCTGTATACCAGCCTTGCCATAACAGAACCGAATATGTGAGACTATCCAGTGAGAGACAGTTCTCTTGGTGGCTGGTTTTCCTCTACCTACCTCCCCATAGGTGAGGAATAACTGTGTGGATGGGCCCCTGAACTGCTTGGTATGATCCAAATAGTAAAGTAGGGCCCTTTTGACATCCAGGCTGTGGGGTTTTTGTTCCTCTGGAGTGGATTTGTCAGTAAAGAACACAGGTAAGGTGACTGATTGGTTAATGTGAAACTCAGACCACCACAGGCAGAAATTTCCTGTTTGTTCTGAGCTCAATCTTATCCCTATGAGGGATAATATAGTTGGGCTCAGTGCAGAGAGCCTACAACTCTGAAATCCTTCTTGCAGAGGTAATGGCCACTAGAAATACAGTTTTCCAAATTACATACTTGAGATTAGTCGAAGCCATGGGTTCAAAGGGTTGCTCCATGAGCTTGGCAATACAGAGGTTTAAGCTCCAAAGTGGGACAGGTTCCCTGGCTGGGGGTTGGACAAGGAGGAGACTGCTGAAAAACTGTTTAAAGACTGGCTGTGAAAAAACAGATTTAGTCTTTCCAACAGAAAGATAAGCTGAAAGAGCAGCCAGGTGAAGCTTCAATGAAGAAGGCCTCAAGCCTGAATCCTGTAAGTGTACTAAGTAATCCAAAAGGATAGGAATTGAAGCCTTAAGAGGATTAATGTGCTTTTTCTTGCACCAGAGGGAAAATATTTTCCATTTGGCTGCACAGGTCTTTTTTGTGCTAGGCTTTTTAGCCATCCTCAGGATCTTTAGAACTTGTTCAGAGTACTGAGTGACAGGTAACTCCTCAAGAGCCAAGCTTTGAGGTGAAGAGATTTCAGATAATAATCTGGACAGGTCACCCCTGTCTGAGGGAGAGTCAGGATGGAGTGATAGAGGGGGAAGACAAATGGGTTTGCTGCAAGACAGGGTTATCAATAGCGGATACCAAGCTTGCCTTGGCCAGTCTGCTGCCACCAGAATCATTGTTGCAGGCGGAGCTTTGAGCTTTAACAAAACTCTGAAAATCAGGGAAAAGGGAGGAAAGGTATAAAGAAGCTTTCTTGTCCAATCCAGAACCAAGGCATCTGTAGGGAGAGTTCCCAGGGCTGGAGGCCTGCAGTAATACAGTGGAAGTTAATGTAAGAGGTGAAAAGATCTACTTCTGGTGTGCCCCACCTTCTGAACACTGTGGCTAACACCTGCTTCTTCAGACACCACTCGCAGTGTCCCTGGCTTGATGTGACAGAGTATCTGCCAGGGTGTTGATCTTGCATGGAAGATGTATGGTTGATAGACTGACTCCCAGGGAGTAGGCTAGGCTTCAAATCCTCATGGCTTCCAGGCATAAGATGCTGGAACTTTTGCCAGCCTGCTTGTTTACGTAGAACATCGCAATGGTGTTGTCTGTTCTGACCTGGACTATGTGACCCTTTATCTGGGAGGCAAATGCCTTGAGAGCTAGATAAATGGCCCAGAGTTGCAGCAAGTTGATGTGAGACTGCGACGCCTGCGGAGTCCAGGACCCACTGACGGAAGTACTGTCCATGTGAGCTCCCCATCCAAGCAGAGAAGCATCTGTAGTAATGATTCTTGAAGGGGAGGGTGCTTGGAAGGAAATTCCTATTGAGAGATTGGTAACTTCCTTCCACCAGTCCAGAGACTGAAGGAGGTTCTTTGTAACCGAAACCAGTTTGGACAGTGAATTTTTGCTTTGGTACCTGTGAGACCTTAGGAGCTGCTGTATGTCCCTCATTCTGAATCTGACCCCTGGAACCACAGCTGTCACTGATGCCATGTGTCCCAGAAGCCTTAGAAAGTGACTGGCTGTGCTGTGCTGGCCCAGGACAAAAGAATTTGCCACTGACAAAAAATTTGAATTCTTTCCAAAGGAGGGAAAGCTCTGCTCTGTAGGGTATCCAACTGTGCTCCTATAAATGTAAGGAGCTGTGTTGGCTCCAGATGGGATTTCTTTTGGTTTATAAGAAACCCCAAGGAGTGCAGAGTGTCCCTTGTTAGGGAGAGGGCCTCATCCACTTGCAGAGGTTTTTTTTCCCCACTATGAGCCAGTTGTCCAGATAAGGAGAGACTGAAATCTCCTTTTTTTCTTAAATGTGCTGCCACTACAGCCTGGCATTTTGTGAACACCCTTGGTGCAGATGTCAGGCCGAAGGGCATGGCTGCAAACTGGTAGTGTCTTGAAGGAAGTTTTAACCTCAGAAACTTTCTGTGACTTCCTTATTGGGATGTGAAAGTAAGCGTCTTTGAGGTCTAGGGAGGCTAGCCAGTCTCCCTGCTGCAGAGACTGAATCACCAATTTTAAAGTGACCATTTTGAATTTGGGTTCCAGAAGATGCTTGTTCAGGTATCTAAGGTTTAAAATAGGTTGCCACTCCCCGTTTTTCTTTTGTGTCAGGAAGTATCTGGAGTAGAGACCCTTGCCCTGTGATGGGTAGGTACTCTATCACCCATGCTTTCAAAAGGTGCTTTACCTCCAATTCCAACAAGATTCTTTCATTGGGAGTTAGATATTTGGAAGGTTGGGTGCCCTTCCGGGCTGGCATCTCTCTTGAACTGAAGGGACAGGTCCTTTTCCACTACCTCCAGGACTCACCTGTCTATTGTAATTAGGGTCCAGGACTGGAGGTAGTAGGAGAGCCTGCCCCCAACAGGCAGAGGGGAGGTGACCTAAACTGAGGAGTCACGGCTTTTGCTGGGTAGCAGGAGGAGGACTAGAAGTAGCTCTTCTCTGTCCTCTCCTGCCTCTTCCTTTGAAATAACCTCTAAACTGAGATAGGTCAAATTGAGGAAGAAGGGAGTAATAGGGCCTAGGGTAGTACCCCCTGCCTTGATTACCCCTCTGTTGAGTCTTTTAAGGAACATGAGGAACAGAAGACTTCACTTTTGAAGCATTGCTCTGATAGGCTGTTTAAGCAATATACCATGGCAGGGAGTGGGTATATTGGTGGATTTACCACACCTGGTGTGGTTTGGTCACGAGGTGCAGCCGAGTGACTTAACCACACCAGAAGTGGCAAATCCACCCATATACCCACTCCCTGTAATGGTATATTGCTATTATACAATGTTCAACTTGTTGTTTTTGGTTTTATAGTGATATAAAACATTTACAGTGGGTATACTGGAGGATTTATCACAGTTATGTGATGTGTTTTGACCAATGAGGTTACAGAATTTTCATACCCCATTGTATAATTTGTATTAAATCAACCTTTTTCATGTATTCCTCAGTTCTGGAATCAAAAAGTACATTCCTGTCGCAGGGAAATTCCATGGCTTTGGACTGAGTGTCCTACGTCAGATTTGTTGTTCTTAGCCAAGCAAAACACCACAGGGAGATAGCCTGGGCCATAACCCTGGGGGCTGCATCATTACTGTCATCTGTCATATGGAACTGGTACTTTGTAGCTTCCAATGCAGTTTTAGCGGTTTCCACCAAATCCTTTGCCATAGGGTCACATCCCTGCTTAACTGTGGCTAGGGACTGAGTTCCAAAGGGCATTCTGATACTTGGCTCTGTAAGTCATGTATGAGGCCTGGTGGAGGAGAAGAAGGGCTGAGGTATGTGTCTTTCTGGCCATAAAGTCAAACCCTTTAGAATCCTTTTCAGAAGGCTGGGAAGAAAGAGGGACTCTTGCCATGTCACATGCTGCCTGTTGCACCACTCCCTCATGATTGGGGTGTACAAACAGAAACTCTGTCTGTTTTAGACAACTGGTATTTTAATCCAATCTCTTCTCGACCCCTGCTACAGATGTGGGAGTCTGGAGAAGCTTCATAGTGTTCTTTCTGAAAGGTTTATAGATGGGAAGAACTAACTTCTTGGGAGGGGAAAGATCTTTCATTTCTCTGTAGTCCTGGTCTTCCTCCTCTTCCTGGTTGGACTCTTGAGAAGGAGGATCAAGTGTGTCTACCATGTGCTGTAATAAAGTATACATGGAGGAGGTATCCCCCTGGTCTGTAGGGGATGCTCCAAAATTGGGGTCAGGTGACAAGTCAGGTTCTGGGGCCTTACCCGCTAATATGTCATCCAGCACATCATAAAAATCATCATTATCATCCCCTTCCTTCAGTTAATGTATCAGAGGCAGCTGCAGAGGGGACATGCTTGAGGAAGGCAGAGGCCCCCAAAACAGACTCCATGCCCTGTATAGTTTGGTAAAGATGCCAGGCTTTTGCCATATCCTCCATAGAAGGTAAATCCCCCTGTATATCATGGGGAATACCCTCATGGGGTTGAATGTTTTTAGATTTGTCTTTATGTTTTTTTACCAACTGCAGCCTCATCCTTAGCATCGCTCGGAGATGCAGTGGTATTTTTTTTCTTTACATAGCTTTTTAGCAGCCACCTCATCTGTGACTTGTTCAGTCCTCTTCTTAGAACTAGGCACTTCATTAACACCTTTTGAATTTTTTTATTTAGGAACTTCATCAGCTCCTTTTGAAGCCTTATTTTCAGCAGGCACTTCATCACCACCTGCAACAGGCTTAGATTTTAAAGATGCCTCATCGGCAACTAGATTATTTTTATTCTTTAAAAGGCCCCTCATCAGTAGCCTTGGGTCTGTGTTTGGGACCAGATGAAGACCCTTCTTCTGCCATTTCTCTAAGACTTTTTGCTCTGTTTCTTAAGGTTTTGGGACAAAATTTAGAGCAAAGAACACAGTAATGATCTGGACCTAAACACTTTAAACACAGGTCATGAGTATCAGCTTTAGCAAGCATTCTTTAGCAATTTAAGCAAATTTTAAAACCTGTGGGTCCAGTCCTTTTCTTAGGGATTTCTGACAAGCCAAGTTACAGAAACCCCTGTGCTTAGAATGTTCACCAGGTAAAATGTACAGGTTAACAGTCGGTTCCCTCGCGGTAAGGAACCGTAACTTTTCTGAGATAAAAAATAAAGAAAATTGTTGGTTCCCACCTAAAAAAGGGAACCACAATATAAATATAGTAAAAGGAACCGAGGAAACACTAGACGCGATAACTAAAACTTTTAAAAAATAAAGAAAAGGGGAATCACAGAAACGAGATGAAAATAACGCGATTCCCGGGAACCGCTAAATACTATAACAAACTACTCAGCACACCAAAAAATGTAAAGAAATAAAGATACTAGCTACCAAGTACGAGAAGAAAACTATTTCTTGGCCAAGAAAGAGATCTCCTCAGAGGCAGTGTTGCTCAGTCAGGTGAAGAAAAAATTCTGGAGCCTTCCTCACTCTGCCTGCTCAGCACACCCTCAAGCTTCAATCTGATTGGCTAATTCATAAACTCATTACCATACATTCCACCTGTGGGGCAGTACTATCTCGTCAGTTCGCTGCAATAGTTACTGATGCTAAAGGACCCCTGGGGTGAGAAAAAAAGTGTTTCTCGAATACCTTTGAGAGGAATTTTTGACCTCGTAACATAGTACTGGGTTGATAAAAGGGATTTAGTTCCAACTTCTGTGCCTCTGCCACACAGCAGTGATTATAAACATTTAAGTATATACACAATCAAGCTAATAAGGCAGAATACCACCCGACTCAGTTGGTTTATTAATTCAGAAGCAGTACATTCCACTACAACAGATTGTGATGTCACAAAGAGCAATCCTGGAAATATTTATTTAAACACTGAATCATAAGAATGCATCTATGTAAATCCATTCAAAAAAATCCAGTAATAGGACATAACCAAACTATTAAAAAAATTAAAGTGAAACAAATCTGTTGCAAGTAACCATAATGGTTTTAACATTTCCATCAACGGTCTACAGACTATTAACATATAGGGATTTCACACACAAACCTGTAGCATGAGAGCATGTGGGGAGTGCACAAAAATTGATGGATTTTCCTTTGGTGATGATTCAAGGCAAAGCTGTGCATCAGTAGCCTTTGCATTATATGTGAAGGCAATACTACTTGCTAACTTTCCATCGCACAGAACCTGTTTGTGATGTTCAGCAAGGTGAATGTCGCTCTCGGACTTGAACTTAAATGTGCTCTGGAAAAAAAAAAATCATATAAATAAACAGAGCTAGAGAAGGAAAAAAAACAGAGATAACCACAGTTAGTTCAATATTAATACTAAGGAAACACTGCATATTTTGCACCTGCCCAAATAAAGGGAAAGTACAGTCACGTAAGAACTTACCATAACAGCAGATCTTCGAGAAAAGCTCTTGCAGCAGGCCACACTGGTAGGACTATGCTGTCAGGCACTAGGACCACACAGAAAACTTCTAGCTTACAGTCTACCACGGGGGACCGCCCCCCGACGACGTCAGTCATCTGACTTCAGTACAGGCTATATAGGAGGGTGGTCCCCCACACCTACCTTAGTTCGCCGGAGACTGCACGGCCAGCTGATGGAGAACCGAGGAAGTTATCTCGAGAGCCAAAGAAAAGAGAGAAGTTGATGCAATAGAAAAAGAGGAGCGGGGGGAAGCAGGGAGAAGAAAGCAGGGCCTTCTGCAACAGCTTCTCTTGAAGATCTATTGTTACGGAAAGTTCTTATGTAACTGTACTATCTTACTTCAAGGAAGGCTCTTGCAGCAGGCCACATTGGTAGGACTGAGTCCCAAGGAGTACCAGTATCACCAGGATGAAATCACTGGGAGGAGGACCAGACAGCAGTCAATAGTTCATGACAGAAGGCCCTGAAGTACTACCAGGCTGAAGTTGGCTCTACACCCAGAGGCAATGTCCAGACTGTAATGCATGCTGAAAGTGTGGACAGAACTCCAGGTGGCAGCTTCACAGATGTCATCAGCAGACACATTTCTGAAACAAGCTGTACAGGCAGCCATACCCCTGGTGGAATGGCCCGTGACTACCCCCAGAAGGGGCTTGTTGTACTTGCGGTAGCAATAAACAATGCAATTAGCTAACCGCTTAGACAAACACTATTTGGAAACAGGAGTGCCCTCTCTTGGGGGTGAATGAAACAAACAACTGGTCAGTTTTCCTCCAAGACTTGGTGCAGTTTATATAATACCACAACATCCTGTGAACATGGACGTGGAGCCTTTGGAAACGAGTCCTTGACTCAAAGGGTTGTAATTACGATATGTATAATAAATAAATAAACATCTGAAGTATGGAGCAAGGCCTCCCCCTGACTGGAATACTCAGGAAAATAAACTGGAAGGTGGATGGATTGATTTAAAGTAAACTCCAACACTTCCTTAGGTAAAAACTTAGGAATAGTACGCAAACCAAATAATGCTCTTTACACATCAGAAAATACAGCTTGGAAATCCTTCGAACAGAAGTAACAGAAACTAAAAAGAGCGCTTTCCACAACAGAAAGCACAGCTCGCAACTAGTTCAAAGGGTGGTAAAGTAAGTTTCTTCAACATAAAATTAAGTTCCCATGGGGGGGGACTGGGTCCCGAATGGGAAGTTTCAGATGCAGAATGCCCTGCAAAAATGTGCAGATCCCACCCCTCAACAGGTGCATGGTACGCAGAGAACGATGTAGGGTACAGTCATGAAAAGGATATTTGTGTAGATCTAATAGAAATAGCAAAAGCTTTGAAGCAACTTGGGGCAAGGGTTATTATATCAGGTCTTTTACCTGTTCCTCAAGCAGTTAATGAAAAAAATAAAACTATAGTCAGAATTAACACCAGATTGGAGAACTGGTATAGGAAGGAACCAACTGGCTTTCTTAATTCCTGGAATAATTTCTACGACAAAAGAAACCTGTTTGGCAAAGATGATTTGCATCTAAACAAGGATGGGGCACATCTATTAGGTACCTTAAGAATAAAATGGAATCCATTTATTTAAACTAATAGCTAAGGGGAATGGGACCACCATTTCTAGCAATACCATACCAAGCAGACCGTATAGAAAAAAACAACAGTACATGTCTACTCAGTAATTTGAGAAGCATGTATAATAAGTTTAATGATTTTCAGGCTATGTTGCACTCAGAGAGTATTGATGTGGCTTTAGTCACTAAAACGGGGTTATATGATAAAGATAATTGGGGTACTAACATTCATGTTTATATCATCATTAGAAAGGACAGGAAAAACAGGAAGGGGGAGGATTAGCTGCCTTCTTAGCTAATTAAATAAAATTCATTGACATTACTGATAAAATAAAAAATGGTTGTGATAATACAGAAACACTATGGCTCCAGATTTTAAGGGGTAATTACAAAGAATATATTCTAGGACTGTGTTATGGACTACCAGATACCACAACAGCCATTAATTTAAAACTAATTGAGGAAATAAATTGTGCATTTGAAATGGGAAAAGTTGTTCTTGCAGGAGATTTCAACTTCCCCGACATTGACTGGGTATGAAAAACTTTGCCTGCAAAACAAAGCAGGGAATTTTTAGAATTCTGCTCAGAAAATAACCTGTTTCAACATGTAAGTACTCCAACCTGGTTGCAAAATATTTTAGACAATAATTACATTTGAAGTTGTGAATTTAACAGAATGTATCTTTAAACCACCCTCAGGTAACAGTGGCCACTCCACTGTAATCTTTTCTCTGGAACATCGCAAGCAAACAATAAAAGGTTGCACAGAGTTTTATCTGTACCAAACTGTTAACAAGGAGGGTACTGAACAAGACTTAGTAAACATTGACTGGGTTAAAGAAATGGAAGGCAAAACAATAGATGAGCCTTGGGAGTATATAAAAACAATACATAATATTATGAATGAACATGTAAAGAAAGTTAAAAAATATAATAAAAAGGGATGTAAACCAAAATGGCTTACCAAGGTGTAAGCAAACTAATAAAAAAGAAAAATAAGATACAAGGTTAACACACGATAAACAAAACTGAATCAAATTGGTCCCTGTTTAAAACAATACAAAGAAAGTGTAAAACAAAATCAATAAGGCAAAGAGATACTATGAATTCCATTTAACATCTACCACAAACAAAGCAAACAGTAAACAATTCTATAGCTACATAAATTCACTAAAAAAGGTAATAAGAAATTAACCATCATTACTGAAAATAATCAACGTATCACAGACCCAACTCAAATTGCAAATATATTTAATGATTATTTTTGCTCCATATACTCAAATCATACTCCAAATACATCAAATTTAACAAATATCAAAGACATAGAGACATATCACTTTACACAGGAAGAGATTCTAATTCAAATTGACAAATTAAAGGATAGTAGTGCACCGGATTTAGACAGTATAACTCTGCTTATGTTGAAACTAATGAAAAACATATTTGGTTGCCATTAAAAATAATATATGAAAAATCTTTAAATAATGGCATAGTGCCAACAGAAAGGAAAAAATCTAAAACTTCTCTGATAGTCAAAAAAGGTTGTAAATCTAATGTATCAAATTACAGACCAATAAGTCTTATGTCAATACCATGTAAAATTTTGGAAACATTAATCAAATATAGAGTTCTAGAAGAACTTAAAAATATTCCTTTATCTGATCTTAACCAGCATGGTTCCAGACAAGGCCGCTCATGTTCTACCAACCTTATTAGTTTCTATAACAATGTTAGCAAAAGAATAGATAGTGGTATCCCAGTGGACATTATTCTGTTTGATTTTAGTAAAGCTTTTGATTTGGTCCCACATTAGGCCATTGAACTAAAGTTAAACATGGCCTAAATAAACATATTATTAAATGAGTGGACAACTGGTTGGAGGCAAGGACCCAGACAGTTTATTCATGCTCATCTTTCTAGCGAGGGTCCAGTAAATAGCGGTGTTCCTCAGGGATCAGTTATGGGACCAATCATATTCTAAACATTCATCGCAGATCCGGATGATAATGTCAGAATATTACTATGAAATACACAGACGATACCAAATTATGTGGCCCATGTAGCACCATCGAAGAAAAAGAGGATCTTCAAAATGATACTGATACCATCTGTACATGGACCCATAAATGAGGCATGAAATTAAATCTCGATAAGTGTGTCGTACACGTGGGTAGGAGAAACCATATGTACACTTATACTCTGATGAGGTGCTGCCAAATAAAACCTCAGAAAAAGATCTGGGCAGCATAATTGGCAACAAACTTTCATTTAAAGAAAAGTATAGCGCAGTGATCGCAAAAGCCAACAGAACCATAATAAAAAACATAAAAAGTAAACATACCAAAGTACGGCTACCTTTGTAGTTATCATATGTTAAGCCATTAATGGATTTTGGTAGTCAAATATGGTGCCCCAATACTAGAACAGACATAAATAAACTTGAAAGGTACAACGAAGATATACCAAATCCACAGCATCACTGAAACATCTTCCTTATAGCAAAAGACTAAGTAAACAAGGCATACATAGTCTAGAATTAAGACAAAGGGGAGATATGCTACTTTATTATAATATCTTAATTGATCCTCTGTTACTGATAGAAATGAACATTGACTATAAAGAAGACCAGCATGGCACAAGGGGTCACCCACTTCCAATCAAAATCAATGGATATAAACCAATAAAAGGAAATATTTCTATACTATGAGAGTGGCAAACCTCTGGAATAGCCTCCCGTTGGATGTAATTTCCAGTACTAGCAAAGACAATTTCAAAGCAAATTTAGATAAATATATTGCATTGTCTGGGAATTTGAACCACTACACATTGTCTTAATGGGGCTACCTATGGGCTATAAGCCTTTTTTGCTCCTACAAACTAAGTGAGCTTAGATGGTGGAAAGGTGCACCTTAAGGGACAAGTACCCCAGCAGGGACAGCCACAGAAGGCAGCGCTCTCATAGATGAGCTGGTACTGGAAAAGAAAAAAACAAAGCAAAATAAAAGAAACAGCACTCCCAGCACCACAAAATTCAGTGAAATACTATTTTTAATTAATGAACTCTGTAGTACTTACAAAGTTTTAAAGCTCATTAATTGTAATCACAATGATATTTTAAGCTCACACACACAGTGAAATGCCTCAGCGTTTTGGGGTAATAACCCCTTCATCAGGAGGCGTATCCCATTCCTGAATCTGAAAGGGAAAGGAGGTACTCCAACACCTGACTAACCGGGCAGGTGTAAATTCCAAAAAGTTCAAACAAGTGCTCCTGTTTACTGGGTGGTGAATGGATACAAATGGCGAGCAGCAGCCCAAATGGAAAAGTGCTTCCATTTCATAGCATAAGTGCCCCTGGTAGAGGGCTTCCTGGCTGCCACCAGGACATCAGCGACCCTAGAGGAAACCCCAAAGCAGGAAATAGCTAGGTCAGCAGGAGCCACACATGAAGATGCATGGACTTGAGGTCTGGATGGACCAGGGTGCCCTGGTCCTGGGGCAGCAAAACTTTGCACAGAGGTAGTCGCTGGAGGTTCCACAGCCAACTCTTGCAGAGGAAACCAAATCTGGCATGGCCAGAAGGGAGCTATGAGAATCATCTCCAATCCATCCAACTGAAGCTTAAGCAGATCCCTCTGCAAGAGTGGGAAGGGAAGGAATGCATACAGAAATCTCCCTTTCCAAGGCAGGGACAATGCATCTCAACAAAAAACTCCAGGCCCAGGATTGAGTAAGTAAAAAAGCACTAGTTTTGTGCTGAGTGGGGATGCAAAAAGGTCCAACTCTGGGTGACCCCACCTGTCGAAAGATCTTTGACAACTGAGGTGAGAAGTTCCCACTCGCGAGTCCGAGACCTGGAGCGGCTGAGATAGTTGGAGAACACGTTTTGGATGCCTGGAACATGAACGGCTGAGAGCTCCAGACTGTGCTCGATGGCCCAATACCAGACTCTCATCACCTCCCAACACAGGGGGGAGGAAGAGTGCCCCTCCCGTTTGTTGATGTAGTAAACACCACACATGTTGTCCATCTGAACCAGTAGTGAGCCTGGAAGGAGATGGGTCTGGAAGGCCTGCAGGATGTATAGAACCACCCACATCTCCAGGACATTGATAGAAAGAGCTTGCTCTATGTCCTTCGAGGTACCCTGAGTCTGATGGTCAGCCAAATGGGCACCCCATCACATACCAGAGGCATCCTTTGTTAGAATCAGCTGGGGAGTTGAGATCTGGAAAGGAACCCCCCCGGAACAGAATGGCCGAGTCCATCCACCAGGCCAGAGCCCTCCGGACCGGTCTGAAGACCAGGACCAACTGGTTGAAGCTGTCCATGCATTGATCTCACTGGAGCAGTAGGGTCCACTGTAGGACCCGCATATGCTGCTGGGCCAAGGGCACTGTGGCAACAGATGCCGCCATATGACCCATGAGGCACAGAAAGACCATGGCAGGAACCTGATGGCTCATGGAAACTGGATGGGCCTACTCCAACAGGCCGCTGTGTTCTCTGGCAGGAAGGCCTTGCCCTGGCAGCTATCCAGGATTGCCCCTATGTGTTGGAGGCATTGTCAAGGGGAGAAGCAGGACTTCGGGAAAGTCACTGTGACTTCCAGTTCCTGGAAGAGGTGGGAAATGCATTCCAGGGTCTGAACCAAGCGCTCCCTGGAAGGGGTGCTAGCAGCCAGTATTCCAGGTAGGGAAAAACATAAAAGTCCTGTATCTGCAATGCCTCTACCACTGCGACCAGGCATTTGGTAAATATCTTGGGGGGGGGGGCAAAGAAAGGCCAAAGGGAAGGGCCTCGAATTGGAAGTGGGCACACTGAAAATGGAAGTGAAGGAAATGACAGTGAGCTGGAAAAACCTGGATGTGCAGGTAAGCATCCTGCATGCTCAGAAAGTAGAGCCAGTCCCCCTGGTGCAGCAGGGGCAGCAATCCCTGGAGGGTCACCATCCTGAAGTGTTTGTACTCTATGTAGAGATTCAGACTGCTCAAGTATAGAATGGGCCAATTGTTCCTGGTCGTTTTTGGGGATGAGGAAGAAGAAAAAATTACTTAACTTAGTAATTGTGTTTCTTCTAATGGAGTCTTGCTGTATTCTGACATATGCAGTTGGCCCCAGCACTTGAACTGCCCAGAGAGGAAAGAGTTAACTTGATGCATGAGCATAGACTGTTCAGCTCAAGCTCAGTTCAAACCTCTGTCTGCAGCACTTCAAAGTGTAACCGTCAGATTCTTACGAGCAATACTAACTAACTATTCTACTTAAGTGGAAACTGTAAAGAAGATAGCCAACAGGCAATACATTGTTGGGTCCCCTAAAAGACAAGTCGAGAACCCAAAATAATAACCAGGTAGTGAACCAACATACAGCTACCAAAAACAACATAACAATAAACCCACTCCCTTCTTTAAAAAGTGGAGTGCCAAGTACACCCCTGAGGTGCAACACTGTACTTGCCAGCCCACTTCACAAAAACAGGTTCTGAGAGGGAAGGTGGGGGGGGGAGGTCAGAATACAGCAAGACTCCATTAGAAGAAACACAATTACTAAGGTGAGTACTTTTTTCTTCAAACAACATAAAGTCTTGCTGTATTCTAACATATGCAGACTACCAAGCAGCACCGCCATGGAGCGGGGTACCGAACCTATTTCGGGAATAGGCTCTTCAGTACTGCTGTTCCAAACCTAGCATCACTCCTAGCCTGGATATCCAGAGAGTAATGCTTGATGAAAATATGGACAGTTTTCCAGGTGGCTGCTTTGCATATCTCTAATAATGGTATATCCCTGGCAGCAGCCAGGGAAGCAGCTGTACCCCTGGTTCAATGAGCCCTCAGGCCTGAGGTTCTGCCTAGCTTTTCATAGCAGAACTGTACACAAGAGACAATCCACCTGGCAATAGTTCTCTTAGTAGCAGGTTTACCCTTTCCTACTTCATCATAAGTGATAAATAATTGAGGACAGTCAACCCTCAGTGCCTTAGTATGTTCTATGTAGTAGCTAAGTGCCCTTAACATCCAAACTGTGTAATCTTCTCTCTCTCCTGAAGAAGAATGATCAGTGAAAAACAAAGGAAGAGACAAGGACTGGTTCAGATGAAAATCTGAGACCACTCTGGGTAAGAATCTCCTATTGGTTCTAAGGACCACCTTATCTCTGTGAAATGAGATAAAATCTGGCTCTACTGACAGAGCTTGTAATTCACATACACCTAGTAGAAGTGACAGCTACCAGGAACAGTTTTCCAAGTCAGGTGCTTGAGTTCTGCTGAAGCCAAAGGCTCAAAGGAGCTTGTATGAGCTGAACAATGCAAACATTAAGATCCCAGGCAGGGGTAGGGATGCTAAAGGGAGGGTTGGTAAGGACCAAACCTTTAAAAAACTTACAGAAGACAGGATGAGATGCCAGGGAGGGAGCCTTCCCCACTGACAGGAATGCAGAGACATCTGCTAAATGCACTTTCAGAGTGGCTGGCCTAAGGCCTAGGCCATTAAGATGAACCATATAATCCAGAACTGTAGCCAGATCAGCAGTATCTGGTAGGACATCCCTATTGGAACACTAAATGCTGAATCTTTTCCATTTGGAATTATAAGTTTCCCTGGTGGGAGATTTTCGAGAGGCTTTAAGAATATTCAGAACCCCTGAGACAGATACAGACTTTCGTATTCTAACTCTTCAAGAGCCAAGCTTTGAGGTTGAGAGACCAAAGGTTAGGGTACCATATCCTACCCTTAGAGGAGGTTAACAGATAGTGCTTCTTGAGAAGAGATAAGGGAAGATGGACTGCTAGGGACATCAACAGAGGATACCTAGGCTGTCTGGCCCAGTCTAGTGCAATTACGTTCACCTTGCATGATTGAGACCTTATCGTCACCAGAACCTTGAACAACAGAGGAAAGGGAGGAAATGCATACAGGAATCCCCCTCTCCCCCAATCCATTACTTTCAATATGAAGGGGTCCAGGGACCATTCGTGATGGCCCTGACAGATCCTGCTCAGAGCATCTGCTAGCATATTGTCCTTCCCTGGAAGATGGTCTGCTTCCAGAGATGCCTGCAGGGAATAAGTCAGAGACCATATGTTCATGACTTCCGTGCACAAGGCCATAGACAGAGTGCCTCCCTGCTTGTTGATGTACCACATGGTGGTGGTATTGTCTGTCCTGATCAGAAGCACTTTGTTCTTTACAGAGTCCAAAGAGGTTTGGAGATACAGGAGTACTGCCCTGAGTTCCAGAAGACAGATATGAAGAAGGAACTCCTGAGAGGACCACACCCCTTGTGCTGTGAGAGCTCCTAAGTGAGCTCCCCAGCCCAGGAGAGAAGCATCTGTGGTTAACACCACTGAATGAATCTGACTGATAGATGGGACCCCTTGTCTGAGATTGTCCTGATCCAACCACCATTGGAGAGCTTGGACCAGAGTCTGAGTCACTGGAATCAATTTGGTTAGAAGATCTTTTTTCTGGGACCAAAAGGTCCTCAGATGGAACTCAATGTCCCTCATTTGAAATCTGGCTCCCTATACCACTTCAGTGGAAGCTGCCATGTGGTCCAGGAGCTGAAGAAAATGTTTTGCTGGTCGAGACACCTGAAGGTGAAAGGAAGACGCAAGGACTGTAAGGGCCTTCACCCTTACCAAGGGAAGAAAAGCCTTTGCTTGGACAATATCCAACTCTACCCCATGAAGGTAAGGAGTTGCACTGGTTCGAGAACTGACTTTGGCAGGTTGAGAAGGAACCCTAGGGAAGTGAGTAACTGCTGTGTTACTTGTAGGTCTGATTTGACTTGGTCTGTAGACTGTCCCACAGTGAGCCAGTCATCCAGGTATGGAAAAATGAAGATATTCTGTCTCCTGAGAAAGGCCACTACTACTGCTAGGCATTTTATGAACACCATTGGAGATGATGTTAGGCCGAAGGGCATTGCTCTGAACTGATAACGGCCTGAAGGAAACTCGAACCTGACATATTTTCTATGGAAGCACCTGATTGGGATGTGAAAGTAGGCATCCTTGAGGTCCAGGGAGACTAACCAATCCCCTGACCTCAGAGAGGGAAGAATTACTCCCAGAGTCAACATTTTGAATCTTGGCTTGACAAGGTACTTGTTTAAGTATCCTAGGTCTAGGATGGGCCACCACTCCCCTGTCTTTTTTGGGGTAAGGAAGTATCTGGAGTACAGACCCTTGCCCCTGAGTAGAGTAGGAACTGTCTCTACAGCTCTGAGGGCCAGAAGAGAGGAAACCTCTGCTTCTAGAGCAATGGTTTCAGAGATGCTTGCAGGTGGAAAAGACCCAACCCTCAGTTTTGGAAATTTTTTGAAGCTGAGGGCCAGTCTCTGGCTTATTAACTCCAGGACCCACTTGTCTGAGGTAACAGACTTCCAGGCCTGGAAGTAGTAAGCCAGACTGCCTCCTACTGGAATTGAGGAGTCGACCCGGGCTGACACATCAGGGTGTCTGCTTTGTAGGAGCCTTATACCGAGAGGAGGATGCAGCCCTGCTCATCCCCCTTCTGCCTCTCCCTCTGAAGAACCCCCTCTGAGGAAAAGGAGAGGAGGCCTGTGCCTGGTAGAAAGGCCTGTGAAAACACCTGCCCCTGCTCCTAGACTGCTGCCTCTGAGGAGTTGCCTGCCTTTCCTTGGCCTGTACACTCCTGTAGGTGGTCCGGTATTCATCCGTCTTTTTCATGTAATTCTCTGTCTGCTCCCCAAATAGAGAATTACCCACCACAGGGAAATCCATGGCCTTAGCCCGAGTGTCCTGTGAGAGGCTAGTACATCTGAGCCAAGCAAATCTCTGAAGAGACACAGATGTAGCTATGACTCATGATGCCACATCATTTGAGTTCACAGCAGCATGAAACTGAATCTTAAATGCCTCAATCCCATCAGAAGCCACCTCCTCCAGCTCCTTGGCTAGCTGGGGGGAAGCCTGTTTAGCCCGTTCCAGAACAGTATCCCATCTGGACTTCTGGTATCTGACTGTGTAGGCCATACAATTTGCCTGCCTGAGTCCCAAGGAGGATGCCAAGTACTGTTTTTTGGCCATAGCATCCACCTTACTAGAGTCTTTATCTGGGGGTGTGAAGCCAAAGGTATATTAGCCTTGTCATAGGCTGTAGCCTGCACTACCCCAACATGGCTGCATTGGTGGAACAAGAACTCTGTACCTGAGCCTGAAAGCATATACCTCCTGTCCATTCTTTTAGCCACAGGAGGTAAAGAATTTGGTGTTTGGAGAATTTTTTGTGTCCATTTCCCAAGAGATTTATGGAAGGGAATAGACAGCCTTTTGGACTCTGGGACTTTGTGTAAAGCAAATCAACAAAACACAATGAAGGAAAAAACCGCTATGGTTCTCAAAAGAGGTGGCAGGGAAGGTTAAGGAGAAAAGGACAGCATTCAGGAAATATAAGGAAACACAGAAGAAGCAGGACAGAGAACTTTATCAGTTAAAGCAGAAAGAGGCTGGGAAGGCAGTCAGAATAGCAAAGGCCCAAACCGAGGAAAGGATAGCCAATTCTGTTAAGAAGGGGGATAAGACCTTTTATAGGTATATTATGGAGCGAAGAAAGACCAAAGGAGGGATACTGAAGCTTAATAAAGGGGAAGGAATGTGGATAGAGGGTGACAGTGAAAAAGCAGGGATACTGAACGAATATTTCTGCTCAGTATTCACAAAGGAAGGGGAAGGGGAGTTACCTAAACCAAACAAGAGAAACACTCCGAAGACGGGGTCAATACCAGTCCATTTACAGAAGAAAGGGTTCTGAAGAACTGATAAAATTGAAGGTGGACAAGCAATGGGGCCTGATGGGATTCACCAAGAATTCTAAAAGAACTAAAGGTAGAACTAGTGACACGCTGACTGCTCTCTTTAACAAATCATGGGAGGATGGGGTGGTACCCAAGGACTGGAGGAGGGCAGATGTGATTCCTCTTCACAAAAGTGGGAGCAGGACAGAGGCAGGAAACTGCAGACCAGTTAGTTTGACCTCAGTGGTAGGAAAATGATGGAATCGCTTCTGAAGGAAAGAATTGTTGAGTACCTAGAGGCCAGAGGGCTGGGACCCAAGGCATCATGGATTCACGATGGGAAGGTCGTGTCAGACTAATCTAATAGATTTCTTTGACTGGGTGACCAAAGTAGTAGACCAGGGAGGGCTGTGGACATGGCCTACCTAGATTTTAGCAAGGCATTTGATACAGTCCCACACAAAGATTAATTCACAAGATAGCCAGCTTTGGAGTGGGTCCCAAGGTGGTAGCCTGGATAAAAATTGGCTAGACAACAGGACTTAAAGGGTAGTAGTAAATGGAATACACAGTGAAGAGGAGGGTTACTAGTGGGGTACCGGAGGGTTCAATACTGGGACCGTCCTTTTAATGTCTTTATAAGTGACATTGCAGAGGAACTGGAAGGAAAAGTATGTCTCTTTGCAGATGACACAAAGATCTGCAACAGGGTTGATACACAAGATGGAGTGGAAAGGATGAGAATGGACTTGGCAAGGTTGGAGGAATGGTCAAATGTATGGCAGCTCAGATTCAATGCAAAGAGTGCAAGGTAATGCACATGGGAAACAAAAACCAGGGAAGAGTACACAATGGGGGTGAGATACTGACAACAGTAAAAATAGAAAGGGACCTGGGGGTAATTATATCAGATGACCTAAAGGTGGGCAAGCAATGTGAGAAGGCAGTAAGGAAGGCGGGGGATACTGGGATGCATAAGGAAGAGGCATCAATAGTAGAAAATAGGAAGTTGTTATCCTCTGTACAGACAGTTGGTGAGACCCCATCTGGAGTACTGTGTGCAGTTCTGGAGACCCCATCTCCGCAAAGACATAGACAGAGTGGAAGCTGTCCAGAGGAGGGCAACCAAAATGGTGCAGGGTCTGCACCAGAAGACATCTGAAAAAGACTAAGGAGTTTAATATGTATACCCTAGAGGAAAAGGAGGAGAGGGACATGATAGAAACTCTCCAAGTACCTCAAAGGGAATTAACAAAGTCCAGAGGGTAGCATCTTCCAGAAAAAGATGTGCAAGAACAAGGGGCACAATTTGAAGATAGAGGGAGACGGCTCAGAGGTAATGTGAGGTATTTTTTCACTGAGAGGGTTGTGGATGCATGGAACAGCCTCCCTGAGGAGGTCATGGAGTCAAGAACAGTAGGGGACTTTAAGAATGCATGGGACAGGCATAAGGCAGTCCTACTGGGGGGGTAGGAGGAAGTAAGCTGTTGGTTAACTAGGATTTGCAGCTTATCTGTTAGGTAGGAAAATGGGCAGACTAGGTGGGCCAAGCGGTCTTTATCTGCCGTCAAATTCTATGTTTCTATGTCCATCATTTCTACAAAATCAGGCTCCTCTTGTTCCTCAACAGCTTCAATCAGAGGAAGCTGGAGGGTCTCTGCCAAGTTTTTGTAAAACAAATAGTGGGATGAGGACTCAGAAAGCCTGGGAGGGGAAACATTAGAAGGCCTGTCTGGGGAGATGTCCAGTTCAATGGGCTCATCCAGACCTTCCACACAATTATCATCATCATCGTCATCATCCTCTTCCTCCCCTTCCCATTCCGGTTCATAAAACTCATCCAGACAATATCCCACAACCGGAGGAACTGACCGAATCGACAGCCTACTGAGAGGTGCCAGATCGGACGGAGCAATTCTAAAATGCTTATCGCCCTGGCTATCTCTTCGGCGGTTGGACGTTGCAGTTCTGGATCAGAACCGGCCGATTTCCTCTATTTCTTTAATGGAACCGACCCCTCAGGATCGGCTCTCCTTTTGCCTGAGGGAGTATCGCCCAGGTCAGTGGGCAATCCCTCAGGTTGGGTTGGAACCAAACCATGCTGGCCATCTGGATTAGTGGACTTCTCGGCTTCCTTTTCCCTAAGCCTACCCGAACTCTTATCCAGGGTGGCCTTCGGAAAAATTTTTACTGATTTGGAAGTCTGAATTGAGGTGGTCAAACCCCAGACAATAAACACAGGTGTTGTGAGGGTCTGCCTTAGCAAAGGCATCCCCACATTCACTACAGTGTTGAAACCCAGTGAGCCTGTTTTTTTTCTTGGGTTTCTCAGGCATGGCTAGGCTACCAACTTACCCTTTATAGCTTAAAAGCCAGGTAAGACCCCACCCTACAACCAGTACCTCACACTAGAAAACAGGAAAATAAAATAAACCTAACGCAATCGGTTCCAAACCGGACCAATCAACAAGTTTTTACAATTTCCACAGAAATTAACCACAATAAAACTAAAGCCCACTACCCACAACACTTACTGTACCGCAGACAGGGATTTGAAGCCGAAATAAATTAACGAAAACAGTATTTAAAACAGACTGATTTTACCGAACCGAGCAAGTGAAAGAGCAATCTCCGGAGCGACTGTTCAGTTAGGCGGAGTAAAGAATCTGATGGTCACACTTTGAAGTGCTGCAGACAGAGGTTTGAACCGAGCTCGAGCTCAACATTCTATGCTCAGGCACAGAGTTAACTCTTTCCTCTCTGGGGCAATTCAAGTGCTGGGGGTAACTGCATATGTCAGAATATAGCAAGACTTCATGTTGTTTGAAGTGGGAGTAAAATCTCTTCTCCACTGAGCCTGAGGGATGAGCTCTATGGCTTTTTTGTGCAGAAGCGCCTGGATTTCCTCCAAAACCAGAAGCAGATGCATGGGAGGGTAGGTAGAGTGGATGGGAGGCATCACGGGCAGCAACTCCACCAGCTACAGAGTGTGACCCTGAGCTATGAGCTGGAGCACCCAGTTGTCTGTGGTCACTGTTCACCACCCCTTCAAATGGAGAGAGAACAGACCCCCAACCTCCTCCTCTGGACCATCGGTTGGAGGGAGAGCATTGGCTAAGGAGTCAAGAAGTAGAGGCGAGAGCAAGCAGGAGAGCCATGGGATCCCAGGGATCGAGCAGTAGCAGCCCCTTCAGGGGTGTTGGCGGTCTTACGGCACTGTTGGCCCTTGGTAGGCTGGCCTTGAGTCTGCCTGCGAGAGGACCAATGAAAGGACTGGTGTTGGTTTGCTCTAGACTGGGTATGGTAGAGGGAATGGACCAACCTGAGGAATTTGCCCGACTCCTGTAAATTAGAGATGAGGTCTTGGACATCACCCCCAAGAAGGGCTGAGCCCCTGAAGAGCGCATCCAAAATGCTGGCCTGAACATCAGGGGCAAAACCAGAAACCTGGAGTCAGGAATGGTGCCGAAGGCAAATGCCAGCCACAGCCCGTCACCTGGAAGCATCTATGGCATCATAAGATGCCCAGAGCACATGACTGCCCACATCTGATCCCAACTTTATGAGTTAGGCAAGCCGAGTTTTTGTGGGATCCTCGGGCAGAGTCTGGACGAGGTCCCTGGCCTGGTCCCAGATAGCATTTTGGTATTGTACCATATTGGTCAGATAACTGATGATCCTCATAGCCAAAACAGCTGAAGCAAACACTCGCTTGCCGATCTGGTCCAGCTGCCAGGATTCAGGGTCTAGGGGGAGGGCACTATGGTGCTTGGGCTTCTTGAAGCAGTCACGGGCTGCGTTAATGACCAAAGAATCCACCTTAGGATGATTTCCCAGAAAGGGCTTGCCCGCTGATGCGTGATAATGATGATATGCCTTTTAGGGGAGGTGAAGGATAGTGGAGGGGTGAGCTCACACTGCCTTGGTGCCATCCTCATATGACTCAATCAAGGGTGGCACCACTACTGGCAAGGCATCCTTCTGCCAAAGAAAAAGGGCTGGGTGATGTCTCTCTGGGTCTCTAGCTCCTCCATCTCCCATTCCATAATTGACTGAATGTGGTGCATTACGTCCATGAAGGACAGATCATCGAGTGGAGACAAAGGCACCTCCTTGGGCATGTCCTCGCCACCCAAAGACTTCCCTGGGGAAGAGGATTCAGAGTCATCTTCAGAGGACTCGCTGTCAGGTACCGGCATCAGAGGTCGGCGCTCACCCCGCTTGGGGCCTGAACCCACGTCAGGCCTGGTTCTGGAGGACCCGGATGTATGTGGGTCACAAGGTCCAGCCCTGCCTGCATCCTGGGGCTGGGGATCCTGAGGTGGACCCTGAGGGGCAGGGGTCGTTTTCTGCATGAATGCCCATCATGCTGAGAAAAGGGTGTTGTAATCCACCTGTGGAGTAATATTGTACACAGGCAAGAAGAGCAACCCCAGTGCTGGGTTAGGAAATGACAGCTGCAGGGCTCGTGACAGGTAACCTAGTGTAGGTCCAGTCGGTGCCGGAAAATGATCCGGTGATGGCCCAGCCAGTGTTGCCTGTGGTGAAAGCTGAAGCAAAGGAGACACTGGCACTTGGCCCACTAGCTGGGGTGTCGGCAGCACCAGTAACAGCCTGGCGTGCGATGGTCTAGAGTGCCCAGGCAAAGAGGCTGCCAATACCAAGTGCATAAGGGAAGCTGGCACCTGAGGGGAAGGGGAACCCCTGGACAGCAGCAGAGGAAACACCAGAGAGGGGGAGACAGCATCGGATTGCCACGGGTGCTGCCTACAAGAACTGGTGTTGGTCCCAGAGGTGAGAGCCATCATAGGCAGAGCCATGGCTGGGAGGGCTACGGTCGCAGGGCCGGCACCCGAGATCCCAGAACCAGCCAAGCTACCTGGTTGAGAGCTTGTAGAGGAGATGGAACTGAGTGTCAGGGGCTGGAGGCAGGAGAAGACGTTCCCTGCCCCAAAGAGCCACCACACACAATAGAGAGGAAGGTGGGTGGAAGAGCCACCATAAGCATGGAGGAGGAAAAAAGCTGGTGGGGCTGGAGGCGCCGACCACCCACGAAAGGAAGGCGCCATCGTGGTCAAAGATTTACAAGGTGGTTGCGACCTGGTAACTGACCAGGCTCATTCTCGGTGTTTCTCCTGGTGTTTGTGCTTTCCTGATTTCTCCCTGTGGGAGGAAAAAAGGCCCAGGAGGACTGCACCAGTGAGGCTGAAGAGCTCCTGGCCTACAGCTCCTTTTCCATGGCAAGCAGCTTCTGTTTTTGAAGATGCATCTCCAACATTTTCAATCGATGTCCCAGAGTGGCATGGTTGAGTTTCTGGCAGAACTGGTAGGTTTCAGTGTCGTGGCTGGGGCCTAGGCAGATCAGGCATAAATTGTGACTGTCCTTTTTGGGAATCTGTTTGCTGCAGGCACACTTCAAGAAGTGGTTGGAAGACAAGGCTGATGGAGAAGACAAACTCATCGGAAAAACACCCACAAATTCAATGTTAAACTGTAAAAGAACAGAAAATAAAAAAAAAAAAGGATAGTAAATGCAGGAAATGGTGGTAGACTGTACCTGTGACGTTCACTAAGGTCCGACATCCATGGGTCAACAGCGGGAAAAGAACTGAGGTGAGTGTGAGGCACCACCCTCCTCTATATATCCTGTACTGACATCAGATAACTGACATCGGCATGGGGCGGTCCTCCATCATAGACTGCTAGCTAGAAGTTTTCTGCGTGGTCCTAGTGCCTGATGGCATAGTCCTACTGGTGTGGCCTGCTGCAAGAGCCATTCTCGAAGTAAGATCTGTGGGAGCCCTGGGATACTCCTGGATAGTTAGAAAAAGTTTTCTTTTTCTTTGGTGTTGTCTTACAGGTGAGTCATGGTGCAATGGAAAGTAGGATTTTTTTTTCTCTCTCTCTCTCATATGAATGTAAAATTAATTTTTTTTACTCATTTTCTGCCCAGCAATTTGAGGTGATGCTGTATGATCTTGAAAAACCTTTTTTCTTGGATGTGGTCTTATATCACACAATACTGCACTTAAATATTAGATTTTTGATTATATACATCAAATTTAAATAACACCAACCCCCTGAATGTATAAGAATGGACCTTAAATTATTTCAGTCATTTACTCTGTGAGTGTTGAGAATAAACTCTCAGTATTATTTTTATTCTGGAAAATACTAAATGAAATCCCACGTAATTTATACAATTTGTCAGGTGCCAAATGAAAATTAATGTGCATACCATTATTATTTTTTTATTGACTATTTATTCTCCTTGAGGGGGCTGGGGATGTACCCCATATATGTACCAGTGTGCCCCTTTCAGGATTGCGTCTATGTTGTTGCAGCTCCCGGTCCTACCAGGGGGAAACAGAGACTGTGGCATGCCCCCCTTCGTGGGGTTCCACCAGACCCAAAGGGGGAGGACTGAGATGCTAATTCAGTCCCCCCCCACACATCCCCCAGAGTGGGCTACAGGCAGTGCAAGGGTCCTGGTGTCATTGTGCAGCTGATTCAGAGATTTTCTGCTTAAGCTGCCCCCTGAAGACATGGACATGTAATGACATCAGTACGGGGTGGCGCATACTCCTGAATGCACCCTACAGATGTCCACTAACATGTGTGGTCCCAGGCTGATGCTGTCCTCCCAGCCTCCACTGGGAAGTCGCACTTATGCCAGGAACCACAGTTCTACCTCCCCTAGGCTGTCCCTCTGATGTCTTGGGATCATTCTCGAACCCAGGTCGCAAGCTGTTGTGCTACCGCTGTGCTGGCGGGCAAGCCATGTACTTATCATTATTGTTGATCTTCCAGAATATCTTCTATTATCACTTATGGGTCTGAGGCCTAAGGCACTAGGATCCTACAGAAGCAAATTGTTTTGCAGTAGGGAACCAACGCTGGGTACAGATGGTGCCTGGGCACCTCACGTGGTGCCGCACGCACCAGCCAATAACCATCGCCAGCTCCCTTAGTCACCTCAGTCCTGTTCACCAGGATAGAAACAGACTGAAGAGAAATAAAAGGGATGGCTACAGAATTTCTAGCCCAAAGGGACAGAGGCAGGATACAGGAAACAAAATAAACAAAACCCAACTACTAAGAACAGGGCACACCAGGTGGAACATGCAGCAGCTCGGTCTACAGAGCCACAACCTCATTCCAGTAGCCAGACAGAAGGTGGACAGAGGTACAGAAAAATAAGATAGCAGCACTAAGAATGTGTCAGAAGTACAAGGGGGATGCCCAAGAACAGGATCCCCTTGTAAATGAGATGGCACAATGTGCCAAAAGCGCAGACACACACAGACTCCTGGAAAAAGGGGCAACTCCATGTTACCATACAGAGAATTTATCAAACTCATGAGCTAACCATGTCCCTTCTTTCTTAAATCAGGGAATAAGTAAGGAGGACCCTAGGTGCATCTGGAGTTGCAGGACTGGACTGTCCAAGGGAGTCGAGATGTGTTCTTCTACCCAGGTAGCTCTAATGCTGGTAGGCTAAAGGCACCCAAGGAATCAGCATACCAACCAAAAAAGTCTGACATAGTCAGGAAAAGAATTACATCAAAGTAACCTGCTTCTCCTGCAACCACTAGGATGTGACCCATGAGAGAGCTAGTGTGATTGATCCACAAAAGGTGTGCTGCACAGCATGTCCCCCACAGGCAGATCAGTGCCCAGTGAAGTTAGATTAGATAGTACCCTGGGGCACATGCTGCATTTAGCAACTAATAGGGATATATCCACAGAGGGGATGTATACCGGGAATCGAGAAGGAGGACAAGAAAGAAAAAGGAGGAATTACACACTTTACACACACAAAAAAAAAAAACAAACAAACAAAAAAAACAACCTTTTTTGGTTAGTGTGAGGCCCCAATGGACCATCCCTCAGTTTCATAGTATTATTATATATATTTTGGGGGTTTGGGTGACCACCCAGAAGAGTGATCGAAGAACAGTTACGTTCTTACCATAACAGCAGATCTTCTAAAGAATCCCTTCCATTAGGCCACACCTTAGGAACTACAGATGTCAGGCACTAGGACCAAATGGAAACTTTTGCTAGCCGGGGGCTGCCTATGACAATGTCATGCGTCAGCATCTACATAAATGTGAGCAACCCCATCACTCCTCAGTTCCCCGCCGAAGATTAGGCTCAGAAGACTGCCACCTATGGGGAACCAAGCAACTAGACCAGCACCAAGTATACAAGGCAATAAAAGGTGCTGGATATAAAAGACATGGATTAGGATCAAGCACAATATCCAAGGTAACCATCAGTGAAGCAGCAGGGAGATGAAGGGAGGGATGGCATGGCCTAATGGAAGAGATTCTCTTAAAGATCTGCTGTTAAGGTAAGCAAATAATTGTTCCGTCTTCTTCGAGGATATCTCTTCCCTTAGGCCACACCTTCGGAATGAGTCCCAAAAGGTAGTAGGAGGTTGGAATACTTAAGCAATAAGGCATGACAGGGTGTGGGTTATTGAGGGATTTACCTATGCCTTGTGTGGTGTGTCACGAAGCGCAGCCGAGTGACTTAACCACACAAGAAGTGGGTAATCACCAATAACCACCTGAACTGTGTGATGATCTAATGGAACCATGTGTAAAATACATTTAAAATGTGTTTAAGTATGTTTTTTATAAATGCCATTTCTCAGCTGTAGGTTAGTGCAGGATATACCACAGTCATGTGATATGTTTTGACCAATGAGGTTACAGGATTTTCATACCCCATTGTATAATTTGATATATTCAAGACAGGAGGCCTTGCAGTACAGCAAGCCCAAAGGCAGCACGTCTACAAGAGGCTATTTCCGAACTGTAATGTTTAGTGAAGGTGTGAAAAGTGCTCCATGTGGCTGTAGCACAAATGTCAGTAGCAGGGCCATTTTTGAAACAAACCGTAGAGGTGGCCATTCCCCTTGTGGAAAGCCCACAAACCGTACCATGACATTCCTTACCGTACTTCCTATAACAGAACTTAATACAATGTGCCAGCCATTTGGACAGGCACTGTACAGACACTAGAGCACCAGCTTTCCTAGGCACAAATGAAACAAAAATCTTAGAGGACTTTAAACAGTCTTTGGTGCGAGTCACATAATATCTCAGTACATCTAAAGTATGGAGCAATGCTTCAACCTGACTGGCACACTAGGGATAATAATCAGGAAGGTGTATTGTTTGATTCAGTATAAATTCAGATACCACTTTCAGTAGAAACTTAGGATTTGTACGCAAAGAAACCATCTTTGTGAAACATCAAATAAGGAGGCTCACACATTGGAGCCTGCAGCTTTGAAATCCTTTGAGCAGAGGTAAAAGTAACTAACAATGACGTTTTCCATAGCAGAAAACAGAGGCCACAACTCATGGCCAGCTCAAATGGAGCCAACATCAGCTTCTCAATCACGAAATTCAAGACCCAGGGAAGGGCTGGATTACAAATAGGTTTCATATGCAGAATACCTTTCAAAAAAGTACGGAAACCTCCAGTTGTGCAACTGTACATCCATCAATAAGAGCACAGAAAGCTGATATAGCGGTCAGATGTGCCTTAAGGGAGGAATACTGTAGGCCAGAATCTGACAGGGTCAGCAAGTATTCCAGTACTGTGTTTATAGGACACGTAAATGGAGCCAGACTCTTGAAAGCAGCCCACAGAGAACCGCTTCCACCTCAGGGAATAAGTATACCTGGTAGAAGACTTTCCAGCCGCAGCCACAACATCAGCAACTTTTAGGGGAAACCCCCAAATGTGTCATGACTATGCTTTCAGGAGCCATGCATGCAGATGTAGGGACTTCAGGTCTTGATGAACCAGGAACAAACACCTTGCCCTTTGACAAAAGTCCCTGGCACAATGGCAGAGGTACTGAAGACTCCACTGACAGTTTCTGTAGGAGTACAAACCATATTTAGTGGGGCTGTAATGGAGCAATGAGGATAAGGGTGGAACCCTTCATCTTCAGCTTGAGTCATACCCTCTATATTAGAGGAATTACAGAAATACGTACAGGAATTTCCCTTTCCAAGAGAGGGACAACACGTCTCACCAGAAAACTCTAGGCCCTGGAGTGAGCAAAAATGTAGCAGTTTTGCGTTATGTGGGGATACAAGAAGATCTTACTCAGGATGACACCATCTTGTGAAAAGGTCATCTAACACAGAGGTTAGCAGTTCCCATTCATGCATTTAGGATGGCGACCTGCTTAATCTGTCTGCTAATATATTTTGGGTACATGGGAGATGCATGGCTGACATGTATAGACCGTGGGACAGAGCCCAGTACCACATTCTCACTGCCTCCTTACATAGGGACATGAATAAGTGCCCCCTTGTTTGTTCATGTACTGCATCACACTGGTGTCTATCTGGATTAACAAAGGATCCAGTGTTAAATGCTCTTGGAAGGCCTGGAGACTACAGCTCTCATTTCCAGAACACTGATGTGTAAGGTGGCCTTTATGTGGGATCATAATCCTTGTGTCTAGCAGAGACCCAGATGTGCACCCCATCCAGAACCCAAGGCATCTGTGATGTGGATCTGTACAGGAGTGGGGACAAGAAATGGAATGCCCTTCAAATGATTGGCACGATCCATCCACCACAGTAGTGCCCTGCACAACGGAGACATGACAAGGACCCTTTGGTCCAGCTCATCCATCAGTTGATCCCACTAGACAATGAATGTCCACTGTGGTATCTTCATCTGCAAGCATGCAAGTAGCACTGACACAATGGCTGCAGCCATAAGGCCTAGAAGGCGCAACATGGCCTGTGAGGAACATAGGGACTTCTGTATATAAGCTGTGCTTGGGCAATCAGACTTTCCGCCCTGTCCTGTGGCAGGAAAGCATATCCCTTCTCTGTATCTAAGACTGCTTCTATGTACTGCAGTCTTTGACAGGGAATCAGTATCGCCTTGGGGACATTCACTGTGACCCACAAATCATCAAATAACTGCCTTGTCCTCAACAGGGTATGCAGTAGAGCCTCCCTGGAGCTGGTCTTCAGAAGCCAGTCATCCAGATAGAAGAACAAATAACAGAGCCCTCCATATGAAGAACTGCTGCCACTACCGCAGAGCATTTGGTAAAGACTCGTAGTGCATCGGAAAAGCCATAGGCAATACTCTGAACTGATACTGCTCCCCTTCCAGCATGAAACGTAGATATTGCATGTGGGCTTTCTGATTGTGATATGAAGGTACGTATCCTTCATGTCTAGGGAGCACAACCAGTCCCCTTTTTGCAGGAGGAGAATGAGAGCTTGCAGGGATACCATAAAAAACTTCTTTGTATTCTATGCGGAAGTTGAGATCCCTGAGGTCTAGTACAGGACACAGATCCCGTGCCCATTTTGGGATCAGGAAGTACCTGGAATAGAACCCTGTGTTTCTCTGAGTTGGAAGAACCAGTTTTATGGCCTATTTTTGAAACAGTGACTGCACTTTTTCCTTCAGAAGAGACAAATGTCTCGGAAGATAATTGGAAGGAGGCAGAGAATGATCAGGAAAGGTTGCTAACAGCTCCAGAGCATGCCCCCTTGCAATTATCTCCAGTACCCCAATTGCCTGTTGTAATGTGCTGCTACTGATTTAGGTGCAGGGAGATCCTACCTCCCACAGCCACCCCTGGAAGTAACAGTGCAAGTGGCGTTATAATCTGAGAAGAGTCAGACGGAACTGGTGGGGGCAGAACCACCTGCACTGACTGCTTTGGGTGCTTCTGAATGGGTACCTGGGGCAAGAGGTTCTGGCAAAGAGCCAGCTCCCCTACCTCTACTCTGCTGATGGTGGACACGACCACCTCTTGCCACAGACTGATGAAAACAGCCTCTCCCATGACCCGTAGAAGGAGTGGGATAAAGGGACTTAACTGATCTGAGGGTCATTTTGGATGTCTGAAGACTCCTGAGTGTGTCTTCAGCATCATAACCAAACAGTTTTGTCCCCCTAAATGGAGCATTCAACACTGCCTGGTGCACATCATTAGCAAAACCAGCAACTCTAAGCCAAGAATAGCATTTCTGCATATGCTTGAAGAAGCAGCTCTCGAAGAAGCATCAGACACATCACAGGCAGACCTCAGCAAATGTTTGCCAACCTCAGCCCCAGAGGTACCTAATTCATGACATGAGTTCTTACTGCAGGATAAGAGGGCAGAACTAGAACAACTGGCAGCATGCTGTTCTCTCTCATAATCCCACTCTAAATCCTCTTCTAATGCCATGAGGTCAGGATTATATTGCACCTTGTCAACATCTCTGGAGTTAATGGCTGTGGCTGACAGGGATGAATTTGCTGTGCACTGGAAGTAGTCATCGACAAGTGCTGAGTGCATGATGGCCCCATCGATGGAGCAACAGCCTGCTTAGGTAAGCCAGGCAGAAAGCATGGTATCATCTTTAAAAACAATGCTAGCATGGCCTGAGAGTCGACATCATCCTGACCTGACTTCCTTAATCTAAGACGGCCTTGGCCCCAAGATGATGGCCTTGTACCATCCACAGTAGGTAAGGCAGCACCTAAGTCATACCCTGACTTAGTGTCTCAGTCACAGTCGAGGGGGGGGGGTTGCTATCATCAAAACCACCGGAGTGGGCAAAGATGTTGAATGATTACTTGGTCTCAGTGGTGACCAGGACTTCATTGGGGAAGCAGACCTCTTTGTCTCTATGCTTATACTTGTGTCCTGATGATGCAGGCTGTGATGATGACCGCTCTCTGTCCTGGTCCTTTAACTTTGATTTCAATGGCTGCGTCTCAGCCAACATGGATGGGGACAGCGATTTTGGGCCTTGCTCCTTCTATGTGGCTGCTCACGCTTTTTGGAGAATGAATGTTTCTAGAGATTTCTTACAGTGTTGCTTTAGTTGAAACCTTGGCAGATCTCACAAGTCCTCATGTTGTGAGACCAGCCCAAATAGCACACACAAATGGTGTGAGTCTTCTTTGCAAATTCTGTCTCCACACTTACAGTACTGAAATGACACAGATGGAGATTTTGGCAGCATGCTGAGACAATGAAAAAACTATAGTAAAATAAAGAAATTAGTAAACAATAATGGCTAGTCAATGGCATTTCCTCAGCAGGTCTGACGAGAATGAGCGACGATAGAAAAAGAACTGAGGAGTGATGGGGCCACCCATGTTTATGTAGGCACTGATGCCATCATGGGCAGCCTCTAGCTAGCAAACATTTCTGTGTGGTTCTAGTGCCTAATGGCTCTAGTTCCAAAGGTGTTGCTAAACAGAAAAGACATCTTCAATGATTTTCTCTTTTTTTCCATAACAAGAAAAAAGGAAACCCCCAGAGGGGTATGACTACAGAGATGCCCAGCTAGTGTGTTTGTGGTGCTGCCAGCACTAGCACGGTGAGCATGCCCTGAGGCCCTGGCTCTCTTGGTGTTGGTGTTGGAGTGTGGGATGGTGGATTGGGTATGTAATCAATGATGAAGATATTCTGGAAGATCAAGAATTACAGTAAGTACATAATTTTCATATCTTCCAGGAATCAGTCTTCACCACTGATTCACATTTATGGATCAGAGTACCGAGTTTCCTTTTTTTCTCAGGGGGAAATTGACCAACCCTGGAAGTAACAAGTACCCTCAGCCCTCTGCATGGGGGACAACACAGGAGAGCTGGGGCTCCTCATGGGTCTAGCAGGACTACAGACTGTTCAGGGTCAAGTAGAGGCTCCTGTGGCACAAGAACATGAGGGCACTCCAACAGCTCTTGCCTGATCTTGTGGGAGAAGAAATGAGCCTCAAGGACCTGCGAGTTTTCCAGTCTGGATAGGTGAAGCCACGCCATCTGCCTGAGGCAGACTGTAGTTCCTGCAAGTCTGGAGGCCAACCCACTGGCATCATACAATGCCCTTGACTGGTGCCGTGCTATCTCCAGGCCTTGAGAAGAAACACAAATGGCCTGCCATACTATCCTGCATTTACATACTGCAGCTAGGAGCTAACCTAGCTGCAACCACAGGCGCCCACTGAAGGCTACCTCATGTATCTGGTGTGTGGCAATGCATGTAAGGACACATGCTATAGTACAAACCTTCCTCTAAAATGCATCTGTCTGAGCAGAATCTGCCTCCGGAGAGTTATCATGCACGGGGCGTCTCGGCCTTGATGGGTCTGCAGCACTTCCAGCCCAAAAGAGGGGTGAAACAGTGTACCTACAGACCAGGGTGGAGCACGATACCAGAGTAGGAGGTCTCTGGTGGCTGAAAGTCAAGAGTAGGGATGCCTCTATACTACCCTTGATGTTTCCTCTAAGGCTCTAGGCCAGAGAGGGATGACAATATTGCCATCATTAGGAATTCCAAGGACTCCCAATGGCAGGGCTACTGGATCACAGCCTATGTAGGACCCAACCTCAAGTGCCTTAAGCATCTCCACCAGGAATCACTGGTACAGGGAGTACTCAGCAGTCGAGGACTAGTGGATCGAAGATCTGGTGTCCTCTGAGGAGTATGTTGACGGAGATTAGTCACTGACCCCAGAGGTTGATGGTGTCAGGGAGAAGGACTGGAATCTGAGGAGGATGTTGACAGAGATGAGTTACTGACCCCGGAGGTTGATGGTGTCAGTGAGAAGGACTGGACTTAGGCCCTGCTGGAATCCCTATGGAAAGTACCTAGGGCACCACCAAATCTTCTGTCCTGTTCTCCTGTAAATGACCTCTCAGGGCCTATGAACATGGTCAACCTCTCTAAGAACTGGTCAGGCCCCAGAGGGGAACAAGTTTCAGGGTCTCTACTTGGGCTGAGGAACTGTCCAGGGGATCCTGCCTGAGGGGAGGTCCTGGCAGAATCACCTGAACAGGGTTTTCTACATCAGAACAGCAGCCCAGTCATTACCCATGGGGGATTCTCCCAAGTGGCAAAAGTGGAGCTGTATAGTCCTCATAGGGTAGCCCCTAGTCCCCAACAGTGATGGTGTCACCCAGAGGCTCCAGGGTGAACATCACCTCTAGGCTGCCATCAGACTCCGATCTCACACCGCCTCTAGCACCAGGCTCATGGTCTAAGAGGTCCTTGGAGATGGGTTCACTCCCATCACTGCGGCCGGCACCACCCTTGGTGCTGGGCATGGTGTTGGCCCCAGAACCATACCCAGCCCTGGCACCGCAAGCAGCATTGATGCCAGGGATGAACCCATCACCAGCATTTCACCCGGTGCCAGGCCCAGGACGGACACCAAGACTGCCACCATGTCCACTGCCTGAGGCAACTGTGTCCTCCCTCCGGTGCCACTAGTGGCACTGGAGAAAAGGACAACCTCCAGAACAAGATGCACAATGGCCCCAGTACTGGTCCCTCCTCCAACACCATGAATGCTGTCAGGGGGGCCTGGAGTCACCTCCAGTACCACGCAACTCACCATCACTGCGAACAGTGATAGGGAGCACAGGTGGGACCAGAAAACAACACAGAGGTGTCCACCAGTGTTGACTAAGCACACAGTTTGGGCCTTACCACTGGGGATATCTGCTGCTCAGGGCAGGCAGACTGTGGGGGTTTCTCAGTCGGCCATCCAGAAGGAGCCAGCTGTCCACCAGACCCATCCACCAGAGCCTCGAAATTCTCAGCAGGATGAGGTTGAGGAGTATTCTGTGCTTCCATGGAAGCAGAGGTCCCAGGAGGGGGCCGATCCAGTGACTGTGCCTTGGCCACATGGTGCAACATCTACCACCAAAGGTAGGGGTCAGGTGACCCCATTTCATCTTGCAGATCTTGTGGGTATGGTGGTCCATCGAAAAGCATGCATTGTACACATCTATATCATTCTAAGGGCCCAAGGCAGACCACACAGCACTGATGCTGGTGCGTTGTAGCTATCCGCTTCCCACTGCGGTAACCAGGCATGATGGCAGGCTGCAAACATTCCTGGCCTTCCTAGTCCCCCTTCCTCTCAGACTTCAGCATCATGCAAAAAGAAAAATAACAAATGAGAAAGGCTCCGCGAGTAAGTTTCGGTGATGACACAGGTCGAAATTTTACAATGATGAGTGAACTGAGGCACTGTCACTCTCACTCCATGGAAGGAAAAAAAAAAGGAACTGAGTTGCATGAGGGAGCCAGTGACAGTTACTGGCTGACACGCACAGCACCACATGAAATGTACAGGTGCCATGAGTGCCAACATTCGCACCTGTGGCACAGAATGGCGTTGCAGTTGCCCAGAATTACACTTTGGTGGGAACTCGAAAATTCCCTGTTCAGGCTACAAGAGGTAGGGTAATATGATGGCTATGTTGATAAACTGGTCACTGCTGTCCTATAAATGGAAGCACAGGGTCCACAGAGCCCTTTGCTTCCACAGCTACATACATATACGCATTTATGGAGGATGCGGGCAAATAAGGATATGATTATACTATCTCAAAAAGTAAGGAAAGAAGTTGCAAAAAAAACTGCATTAATGCTCTAGTTAGGGTTACAGCAACAAAAGTAGGGAAATGTGGTGTTAGGGTTTCCAAACCTAACACGCTTACTACCACCTGCACACCAGCAGGCGTCGGGGGCATCAGCCCTAATGCTCATCCCAGTCTCCTATATTGCACCCATTTCAGCTTATTTACTTATGGAATAGGATGAACATTAGGGATGACGACCCCAAGGCACATCCCCCGGCACCTGCTAGTGTGTGCAGCGTAGGGGCTGGGTGTTAGATTTTGAAACCCTAACGCCACATTTCCTTACTTTTATGGCTGTAGTCCTAAGTACAGTATTAATACAGTCTTTTGCAACTATATATATATATATATATATATATATTTATGGCAAAAAACTGCATTTAATGCATCAGTTTGGGTTGAAGCGACAAAAGTCAGGGGTGAGCACCTAACCCCCCCCAACTCCTCCTCCACAGACTGACAGACGCCGTGGTATGACATGGGGTTGTGCACCCCAACTCTCATCCCATTCTATGTGTAAGCAGGTTGACATGCTACAGTAAAGAAGAATGGGATGACAGGCCACACAACCCCATGCCATACCCCGGCATCTGTCAGTCTGTGGAGGAGGGTGGGGGAGAGTTAGAGTGCTCACCACAAAGTCTCATTTTGACTTCGCTTCTACCCTAACTGATGCATTAACAATTCTTTGCCATAAATTTCCTTACTTTTTGAAAAAGTGTAATATAAGTAGTAAAAAACATATTGGTGGGAGCATGGGGCCCACCATAATGCCCATTACTGCATAACAATATACATCTGGACGAGCTATACAGCATCCCTATACAGCAATGAACCCTTGGAACACAAATGTAACAATATCTCATGAACCGTGCAACCTCCAAAAAAAATTCCACTGCAGGCTTACTGTACGGTTTAAAATCTTCTTCCAGCGGCAAAGGTGATCTAAGCCACCAGTAGCGAAAAGTCTGAATCTCGCTTCGTTTTCAAGATAACAGCACTGAAAGTCATGACACAGACTGCAATGTAATCCTATGGGAAAAACATCAGCTACATCATTGAATATCTGTGCAACCAATTAATTTCCCCAACACCTAAACAGCATAATTCACATCTCTTGCACATCCCCTCAACACCCTGCAAATTTCAACTAAAAAGACCAAACCGTTATTGAGATATGCAATTCTAAAGTTTTTGCAACTTTAAAAATTTTTCGGTTGTGAAAAGCAAATTTCTCGCCCGTGAGAAAATCTTTGGCCATGAGCTAACAAAATCTTTGAAACATACAGGTTGATGGCAGATAAGGACTGCAAGGCCCATCCAGTCTGTCCATAGAGCAGCCATCTGGTTGTGCCAATCTGGGTCATCTGGTTGTCCCTAGTGTCACCTGGTCTTCCCCATGGACATCTGGTCATGAAAATCTGACTATCTGACCCTTGCAGAGGAAGCTCATGGCCGAAAATCATCTCACGGCTGAAGATTTTGCAGGCTCGCAGCAGAAAAACATTATAGAGAGTCACGAAGAATTTTACATTTTAAAACTATATTTTTTGACAAAATCAAAGCAAACCAAAGGCATGGCTCGATAGAAGGGCTTCCCCCTGAACAAAAACCCATGCCTCATTTGCCCCAAAAGTCACCCGTGGAGAAAACCCAAATTTTTTTCAGCCAGAAAACTGAAAACAAAATGGCGGCTCTCGCGGCTGAACTATTTCTTGCAGCGGAAGATTTTCCACCGTGAACATGCAAAATTTTCGCCATGAGGGGACAACCACATAGCCCTGAGGCCATTCTTCTTTTGTAAAATATACATATACTTTTTTTGTGAACTGAACATGCTCAGAACTCAAAAATTCTAAATTAGATAACTTTAGAACAGATAATTTTTTCACCAAACCAATGCTGGATTGTTCCTTGACCCAACCTCTTTCTACGTTCCAAGTTTCAGACCAATAGACCACACGGTGTCCGCGCAGCGCCACGGCAGAAAGGCATCAACAGTGGTGAAAAGTGCATTTTTTTGGTGCTTGGCTGAGGAAAAACCATAAGTCTGACTGAAACGCAACTTCGTAAATCAAGAAATCTACCATACCAGACCACACATTCCAAATTTCGTGCAAATGCACTGAACGGTTGCAAAGTTATTAACGTGCAAAATGTGAGGTTTAACATTAAAGTGCCTACTCAACCCAAACTACAGGGGCGCAACCACGCCCGTATAATATATACAATAATGTTGTGCTTTTGTTTTGGCACCAAAGGGTGCTAAGAGAAAGAGAAAACTACCTTCCCTAAAACAAACAAGGACAAAAGGAGGGTTCGAGATACCACACATGTTTTTGTGAGTGTGTTTTTTTTTGGAGGGCCACAAGAGGCACAAAGGAGGAACAAGCCTCAAAAGGAGTTTGCCTCCTGATGCCTATCCTGTTTTGTTTGTTTGCTTATATAGAGGGGGAAGGCAGAAGGAAAGGGAGGAGAAACTGCCCAGAAGCCTGGCCATTGCAGGGGAAAGTGAGAAGGTTGCAGTGATGAATGGCGAAGATATTCTGGAAGATCTAGAATAACAGTGAGTATGTAATTTTCAAATCTTCCAAGAACCAATGTTCATCATTCATCACTGGCAGATCAAAGTACCAAGCCACCACCAAAGGTGGTGTTGGCAAATCCTGAGGGAAAACAACTGTTCCCTTAGCCTCCTGTAGGGACAGTATGGGAAAATACAGGGAGGAGGAGGAGGCACCTCACGGGCCTGGTGAGGTCCAAAACTGGTCAGGGTCAGGTAGAGACTCCCATGGCCTGGGAACAGGAAGCCATCCCACAAGCTCACACCTGGCCCAGTGGAGAGGAAATGGGCCCCCTGGTATTGTGAGGCAATCACCCTACGCTGAGCCAAGGATGGCAACCATGACAGGCAAAGCCACGCCATCTGCCTAATGCAGACTGCAGTTCCTACCAGTGTGGAGGCAACCTCACTAGCATTGCAGGACCCCCTAGCTTGGTGTTTCATCAGCTCCAGACCCTGGGCAGAGAGACAAATGGCCTACACTACCTGGCTGCCTCACAATCTGGCAAGGATGCTAGGAGCTGACCCAGCGTCACTCACAAGAGTCTGCCATTGGTCGCTTGGTGTGCCTGATGTGCAGCAATGCACAACAAAGTAAATGCCATCGAGAAAACTCTGCAACCCCAGGCATCAAACTTGGCTGAATCCGACTCTGGGGGATGGTCGTTCGCTAGACAACGATGCCCAGAGGGAGTATCCAGGAGCTGGACCCCAGAAGTGTGGTGAGGCATGGCTCCTGGAGATCCCTGGGTGCACAATATCTATGCTAGCAGTCCCTCAGGGCTGGACAGAGGGCAGAGGGATGGAGCCAGACATTCCGCAACACCTCTGTAAATGGCCAAGGCCACGGAGGTATGACCGTGGAGTCATAACTGTACTCCACATGGAAGGACAGCATTGGATGCGCAGGACTGTGGCATGAAAATTCAAATAATCACAGCTTTCTCATCATCTTCACCAGAAGAGCTGATAACACGTGTAATCAGTGTCGTCAGAGCGGTGGACCAAGGCACCCTCTTCCTCAGTGCAGGAACGGTATCATGTCGCAACAGCGATGGGAATACAGTGAACACCGTCAGAGTGACATTTTCGGCAGTTCGCTGTGATGGTCTGCTATGTTTCTGAAGCTGCTGTCTTCGGGGTGTTCGCCCCCTTCCCAACCCAATTGTGACTTGGAATTTGTAATCCTAAGTCCGAGTGGGTGCAGGGGGCAGAGCCTCCTGCATGGTGGGTGTGGAGGCGAAGCCCCCCACAGAAAACACACTTTTCTCCAGCAACGGCACAACACCAATTGGTGGTGGTGTGCTGTCACTGTTCTCCACGTCGCCATGGCATGGTGGAACCAGGAATAACATGGAGAAAAGCTGGACTCAGTGGATGGTGGTGGTGCTGGGGTTTCAGCCCGACAGATGGCCTGGTCCATTGCTCTCAGGTATGTTGGAAAGGCACTCGCCATTGCACTGAACTGTTCCCAGGTCAGTGGTGCCACAGAACCAGAAATGCCTGAGAAGGGGGAGGAACAGACAGAGGAGGAGGGTCATGCAGGACCTAGACAGGTCCTCTGGCAAGGCTGTGAGAGCATATAGGTGACTGGTCCTGAAACTTGCCCACCAGGGTATGCCCAACCTTAGAGGGGCAATCTGGGTGTTGTCTTTGGAGGGAACCCCCAAGTAGGGAGGTCAGAACTATACAGATCCCACAGGGCAGCCCCTATCCCCACCTGCCACAGGCCCAGTTGGTTCTGGAAGGTCAGGGAGGGTAAAAGAGGAGGAGGAGGAGTAGCTCTCTATGTAAGGGAAGGGATCAAAGCAACAGAACTAAAGGATAAACAGTGAGTAGAGGAGGCACTGTGGGTTACCCTGGAAACAGGATATGGCACCACAATTCGCACAGGGGTGGTATACAGACCCCCATCTCAGGGGGAGGCAATGGACAAGGAAATGACAGAAGGCATCCTTAGAATGGCAGGAAAAAGGGGAGTTATTGTTGATGGGGGACTTGAACAAGCCAGACGTTAGCTGGAGCACCTTGGCTGCAGCCACATCAAAAAGCAGGTATATTCTTGATGCCCTGCAGGGGGCAGGGCCGGCTTTAGAGTTTTGGGGGCCCCCAGCAAGACAAGTCATGGGGCCCTTCCTCAGTCCAAACATACTTCATATTTTACTTTTTCCAAAATACACAACATTTTATGTTCAATACAACCAGTAATATTTGTGTTTTTAGGGAGTGGTAGCAATGTTAGTTTTTGAGGCCCCACTGTCCATTCAATCAATGTCTGTTCATTAGCCTCCGAGTGGACAGGGCATACCTTAGTGAATCATTTCATGATGTTATAACACCACAAGAAAAGGCTCCACAGAGCCTAGTGATGTATTTTGATGCTGTTTTACATTCAACATGAATAATAATAATTAAAAAGAAATTAAAGTGGTGCTCTGGATCTAGCTGGGGCCCCTCATTAGCAGGGGGCCCTCAGCAACTGCAGGGTTCGCTGGTGCCTAAAACCGGCTATGAGGGGGCATGCCTCAGACAGCTAGTGGTGGAACCCACTAGGGAAGGAGCAATCTTAGACCTGGTACTGTCAAATGGGAATGGAGAAAGGATCTCAGATCTAGAAGTGGGTAGCCATCCGGGAACAAGTGACCACAAAACAATGTGGCTCACAATAAACACAGCCATAGAGTCAGGCCATACAAAAGCAACAGTGTTGGACTTTAGGAGGGCTGACTTTGGGAAAATGGGAGAGTGCCTCAGAAAAGCGCTAGCAAACTGGCAAGAAGGAAGGGTGGAGGAACAATGGGGAAAAATCAAAACAGCCATCACAGAGGCAACAAGCCTTTGTGTGAAGCAAATCAACAAAGCAAAACGAAGGAAAAAAACACTATGGTTCTCAAAAGAGATGGCAGGGAAGGTTAAAGAGAAAAAGGTAGCATTCAGGAATTATAAGGAAACACAGAAGCAGCAGGACAGAGAACTGTACCTGTTAAAGCAGAAGGAAATGGGAAAGGTAGTCAGAATAGCAAAAGACCAAACTGAGGAAAAGATAGCTAACTCAGTTAAGAAGGGGGATGAAACCTTTTATAGGTACATTAGGGAGCGAAGAAAGATGAAAGAAGGGATAGTGAGGCTTACGAAAGGGACAGGAGGGTGGGCAGAGGATGACAGTGAAAAAGCAGGAGGGGGAGGTACCTAAATCAAAAAATAGAAGCACTGTGGATAGGGAGGTCGACACCAGTCCATTCACAAAAGAAAGTGTCCTGAAAGAACTCTTAAAACTGAAGGTAGACAAAGCAATGGGGCCTGATGGGATTCACCCGAGAATTCTAAAAGAACTAAGGGTAGAATTAGTGACACCACTGACCTCCCTTTTTAACAAATCATGGGAGGATGGTGTAGTACTGGAGGACTGCAGACATGATTCCCCTTCACAAAAGTGGGAGCAAGACAGAGGCAGGAAACTACAGACCTGTTAGTTTAACCTCAGTGGTAGGGAAAATGATGGAATCACTTCTAAAGGAAAGAACTGTTGAGTTCCTAGAGGCCAGGGGGGCACAGGACCCAAGGCAGCATGGATTCACAGTGGGAAGGTCATGTTAGACGAATCTAATAGGTTTCTTTGACTGGGTGATCAATGTGGTAGACCAGGGAGGGGCAGTGGACATGGCCTACCTAGAATTTAGCAAGGCATTTGACACAGTCCCACACAAAAGATTAATATACAAGTTAGCCAGCCTTGGAGTGGGTCCCAAGGTGGTAGCCTGGGTTAAAAATTGGCTGGACAGCAGGATACAGAGGGTAATAGTAAACGGAGTTTACTCTGAAAAAAGGGGGGTTACTAGTGGGGTACCACAGGGTTCAGTACTGGGACCGGTCCTCTTTAATGTCTTTATAAGTGACATTGCAGAGGGACTGGAAGGAAAAGTATGTCTCTTTGTAGATGACACAAAGATCTGCAACAGGGTTGATACAGAAGGTGAGGTGGAGAGGATACAAAGGGATTTGGCAAAGTTGGAGGAATGGCCAAATATATGGCAGCTTAGATTCAATGAAAAGAAGTGCAAAGTAATGCACCTGGGAAACAAAAATCCAAGGAAAGAGTACACAATGGGGGGTGAGATAACAACTACAGAAATGGAAAGGGACCTGGGGGTAGTCATATCAGATGACCTTAAGATGGGCAAGCAATGTGAGAAGGCAGTAAGAAGAGCTGGTGGGATACTGGGATGCATAGGGAGAGGCATCACCAGTAGAAAACAGGAAGCTGTTATCCCTTTGTACAGACGGTTGGTGAGACCCCATCTGGAGTTCTGTGTCCAGTTCTGGAGACCCCATCTCCGCAAAGACATAGACAGGATGGAACCTGTCCAGAGAAGGGCAACTAAAATGGTACAGGGTCTGCACCAGAAGACACACGTAGAAAGATTAAAGAAGCTTAATATGTATACACTCAAGGACAGGAGGGAGAAGAGGGAACATGATAGAAACTTTTAAGTACATCAAGGGAATCAACAGAGTCCAAGATGGTAGCATCTTTCAGAAAAAGAGATGTGCAAGAACAAAGGGGCACAATTTGAAGATAGAGGGGGGATGGCTGAAAGGTAATGTGAGGAAGTATTTTTGTACTGAGAGGGTTGTGGATACATGGAACAGCCTTCCTGAGGAGGTAGTGGACTCAAAAACAGAGGAGGAATTCAAAAATGCATGAGACAGACATAAGGCAATTCTAGTGGGGCGTAGGAGGAAGTAGGCTGTTGGTTAACTAGGATCTGCAGCCTATGTATTAGGTAGGGAAACGGGCAGACTAAGTGGGCCAAGCGGTCCTTATCTGCCATCAAATTCTGTGTTTCTGCGTTAAAGGACCTGAAACAGCACTATGGCTCAGGCCAGAGAACCCAGCTACTCTAGGCACAGACCACAGTGCCGACCGGGACCTCCCAAACCCCGCCTTACCAGAGAGGGCTCTGCTGCTTGGACTAGGCCCAGAGGCATCAGGAGCAGCTGAAACCAGGAGTAGAGGGTATCCAGTGCCATGAACAGCACCAGAATTCCCCTGGCACCACAAATGGCACTGGAATTGGACTCAGTGCCCCGAACAGTGCCAAAACCCGACCCGGCACTGCGTCCCACACCACCATCCCCTCCAGCACTGGCATCGGCACCAGAAGCATTGCTGGTGCTGCTTTCAGCACTGTGGGACATAGAGGAGGCAGCGTCACCACTGGCCTCAGGACGAGCACACCCAGACAATGCCGACAATGCCAAAGGCCTAGGGCTAGACCCAAAAGGTCCCTATCCTTGCTGGAACCAGGAAGCTAGTCAGGATCATCCCTGTCATTCATCCTACAGAACAGAGGATGAGATCAAGGAGCTCTCCAACTGACAGACCCTAGGGACCTTTCCTCTCCTAGTGCCACAAGTGGCAGCAGAAGGGGAACCGCCTGCATGGATGGCAATGCTTCACTTACCGGCACTAACCTCAGTGCCAGGAGTGAATGCGGCGCCAGATTGCAGACTCAAGGGACCCACTGGCACAGGCCCAGCATACAGCTGCAATGCCGCCACTGGGGGCATGTGGATCTCCAAGGGGGCACCGGAATGAGAGAGGTGTGCAACTGGCCCTGGGGGGAGGGACTGCTGTCCCACATACCCCTCTCTCAGGCCTCCCATCGCAGTGAGATGAGGAGTAGCAGAGGCCTGTTCTCTCTTGGTACTTATAGTACCGGTGAGGGACTCGGGGGAAGAGCCCAAGGACCTCACCTTGGAATCCCAAGTGTGACACCAGCCTCCGAAGGTGGGGAGGTCCCGTCCACCCCTCACTGCGTGGAGTTCGAGTGTGCAGAGGTCCATGGAGAAGCAGGCTTCATGACAATCCATGCCATGGTCCAATCCCAGACACGTTCAACATCAGTCATGGCAGTCCCTAACAGACCTATTTCTCTCACAGGGGTACTGACACATTGGGGGGCAGGACTCCGTTCTCTTTCCAGTCTTCAATGTTTTAGGCCCATGACTGGACATGATCAAACACTCTCACAGAAAATAATAAAGAGAGCGAAAAAGAACCCAGCGCCCTACTAGATGGATAGAGGGAAAAACGCCAATAGGGCACTGAATGACTGTACAGTGTCGAGTTGTGGTGACTAGCTGAACTGTTGTGCAATTGAAAATGGTGGAATACTTCCCACGGAGTTCCTTCTTCGATGGCGGGAATAACAGAACAGAGGAGAAGGGAGAGCCAGCTTCAGTTACTGGTCAGTCCACAAGCACCACATCATACATCTGCCTCGTGAGTGGTGCCATCCCAGACAACGGCTTCCTTCCTCCAAAACTCTTGAATGCAAATGCTTCCGCTGGCTCCTAATGCCTCCAGGTTAAGACCCACCAGTGATGAATGCGGAAGACTGATTCTTGGAAAATTTATAAATTACATTGGTTTTCATTTACAATTTAATAATACTGAAAGTTAGTTCTCAGCACTCACACTGTGAATGCCTGAAAGACTTTCAGGTACATTCTTATCCTTACAGGGGTTGATTTGATTTTAATTTGATGTAAAGTGAATGCAATACTTACATGTAATATTGTTTCTCATATAGAATCACATCCTTAATAAAGTGATTGTCAAGGTCACAAATCACTGTCTCAATACGGTGGCAGAAAATTTAAAAAATGTGTTACACTGATGGGTGGGACAGCATTTTACTTTCTATTGCACTATCTGCACATGTTGCCATTCAGAAAGTAAGTGAGGTCTCCTTCACAGCAGATTGGTTAATTAAAGTTACGTTTTCTGTTTGTATTCATTTTTAGGGTTTCAACTTTGACAATCCAAAAAATTAGCAACACTATAAAACACATAAGTTTATGTCGGACATACCACTTTTTTCATTTAATTTTGACTTCCAGGCATATCATTTTTCTTGCAGCTGTGGGGGAAAATGAAAACTGTTGCCCATGAGCATAAAATGCTTATTTTTTCAGGTACAGGGAGTTGCACAAAGGGGCCTGGTCCCTAGGCCATGTCAAGCCCTTTGAAAATTGGTCCCCAGGACATTCAGTTATTTACTGGTAACACTTTTTGCAGGAAATCAGGTTTGTTTACACACAAACTTCATCTGTTTAGCTGGCTTTCCAGTCTTTAAGTCATAATCCTCTTCTGTTGTTGCCACAGAAATTATTCCGATATCACACACACAGGACTGGAATTTCAAGGCAGTAAAATCAGGAGGAACAGATGATGTCTAAAGGGCCAAGAGCTTGTTTTCATGCACAATGTCTCTTCAATAATAAAAATAATACGTACAAATTCAAATTTTATTGAAATTTTGTATAACTGAGTTCTGCTGATGCCAACTGTGATGGGAGGGGGGCTGGAAATCGGAAATAAATGCTTTAACCATCTTGCACTTTTTTTTTTTTTAATTCTTTTGGTAACTGGGTAAGACCCACTAGACAAAAGTACCTATTTTCTGGGTGACCTGGGAGCACTGGGGAGGTTAAGTGACTTACTCAGTCACATAATATGCAAGAGGAGGTTGTGGGAATCAAACCCTGTCTACTGAGCCTGCTGTCTCCGTGTTAAGTGCTTGATACCAATTCCTTGTATGTATCAGCTGTAAATACTGTATACTGATACCAATGTATGTAATCCACTGTAACTAATTCCAGGTCGCCCCTGAAAAAGGGACCTCTGGTCTCAGTGGGCTTACCCAGTTACCAAAATCTAAATAAATAAATAAAATAAATACTGGATGTACCAAGCTCATTCACAGCTCATTACTGTAACACTCTAGGCTACACTGCCAGCCCTCTGTGTTAACCTACCTGAGATTTCCCTAAACTCCCACTACCTTACTTAACCTTCCTGAGCTTTTCTAACCCCCCTCTGCCTCACTTAACTTTTCTGAGCTTTCCTAACCTTCCTCTGCTTTGTTTAACCTTCCTGAGCTTTCCTAAGCAAACTCCCTTTGGTTTACTAACCTCCCTCTGCCTTTTAATATGCCTAAGATTTCCTAACCCTTCTCTGTCTCATTTTACCTCCCTGAGCTTTCCAAACCTCTTTCTGTCACAATTAACCCTCTTGAGCTTTCCTAACTTTCCTCTGCCTCATGTAACCCTCCTGAGCTTTTCTAACCTCCCGCTGCCCCACTCAACCTTCCTGAGCTTTCCTAACCACCCTTTGCCTCACTCAATGTTCCTCAGCTTTCCTAACCTCTCTGCCTCACGTAACCTTCTTGAGCACTCCTAACTACCCTCTGCCTCACTCAATGTTCCTGAGCTTTCCTAACCTCCAGTTGCCTCAATTAACATTCCTGAGTTTTCCTAACCTCTCTGCTTCATTTAAGCTTCCTGAACTTTCCAAACCTACCTCTATGCCTCACTTAACTTTCCCAAGCTTTCCTAACCTTTCTGCCTTGCAAAATGCTGCTTTCCTAACCTCTCTGTCTCATTTAAACTTCATGAGCTGTCCTAGCCAATCTCTCTTCCTCATTTAACCTCTCCAAGCTTTCCTAACATCTCTGCCTCACATACTCTAACCCCCCACACACACCCATGCTGGTTTAATGGACTATGCAGCTGTTCTTGGTTTATAAAGTACATCAAATTACAACATGTGAAAGACCCCGGATAAAACAAAATTCCTTTCCACATCATGGTCTCCTGGAGAATTAAAGTTCCATACAGCCACAGTTAAATTGATAAATTTCACAATGAAAACATAAGCCTTGAAGAATCAGAACTTCTGAAGTCAAAACGCTTAAGGTAAAAAGCCAAAATCTTTTTTTTTTTCTTGTTACATAAATATGCATTAAGTTATATTTTATCCAAAACTGTGATTCATAGTAACAAACTAAGTCATTCATGAAGAAAGAAACTTATTTCCTCCCAGCTGTCAGCTTTATTTGGCTACGACCCTCAGTAGAATGAGTGTTTTTTTTGGCAATCGAAGGGAGCCTACCAACAATGAAAATTAAATGCCACTTGTTCTGCAAAACAATGGGTTATAAATGTTGATGAGTAATTCACAGGGAATACACTGAATTTCTAGTTGACATATACAGTATATGTGTTGCATAATAAAATTATGCACTGTTTAATTGTTAAATTGTTAGACTATTCTTTAGCTCGCATAATAATCACAAAGCACATGTTTTTTGAACATCATTGTGCTACAAATCAAAAGTACTGTATAAACCTAATGCCATGAATTCAGCAAGATAATATGGCATTTATGCACCTTTCCCATTGTGTTTGGAAAATTCATGAACACTTAGACGGTCTATGCCTGAATGAACAGCACAGCACAAGAAAAGCATTGTGCGGAGTCATGGAACAAAAAAAGATTAGTGAGGGCCCAAACTCCTGCAGAAATTAAACAAAATCTACTAGGTGATAAACATAATGTGTAATTTATTGTATAGCACCAAGTGTAAAATGGGTAAGGAAATTTCTGCATCCTGATTGGCCAAAGCTTGGTTCTAGCCATTGCCTTAAGACTGCACGACCAATGGGTAAAAACAAATCCCTGCCAACTGGGGTGCAGTGCATTCCATATCTATGGGCTACAATGGAATTTTCATTTATTTGTGGTTAATAATTTTTACTAAGAAAAACAAGGTATAATATACAGTGTAATTAAGATATAACATAGTACAAAAACAAAGCTACAAATACAGTGCCTTCACAAAGTATTCACCTCTCTTGGATTTTGTCACATTTTGTGATGTTGCAAACTCAAATTAAAATACATTTATATGGGATTTTTTTTTGTCACGTATCTACACAAATTACTCTATAATGTCAAAGTGGAATGAAACTTCTGGAATTTTTTGTACGTTTAATTTAAAATAAAACCCTGAAATGTCTTGATTTGATAAGTATTCACCCCCTTTGCTATGACACTCCAAATTAAGCTCAGGTGCATCCAATTTCCTTGTGAGATCACTCTAAAACTTGAATGGAGTTCACCTGTGGTCAGTTCAAATGGTTGACATGATTTCAGAGGAAATACACCTGTCTATATAAGGTCCCACTGTTGACAGTGCATGTAAGAGCAGAAACTCTACCATGAAGACCAAGGAGCTGTCCATGGAACTCCGTGATAGAACTGTGAGGAGGCACAGATCTGGGGAGGGGTATAAAAACATTTCTAGGGTGTTGAAAGTTCCCAGGAGCACAGTCAAGTCCATCATTAGGAAATGGAAAGATTACGGAACCACCCAGACTCTTCCTAGAGCAGGCCATCCTCCCAAACTGAGCAACCGGGCAAGAAGAACCTTGGTCAGGGAAGTGACCAAGAACCCAATGACCACCCTGACAGAACTACAGAGTTCCATGGCTGAGATGGGAGAACCTGTCCAGAGGACAACAATCTCTGCAGCACTTCACAGATGTAGCCTCTATGGGAGAGTGGCTAGCGGAAGCCACTCCTGAGAAAAAACCACATAATAGCATGCCTGGAGTTTGCAAGAAGGCACGTGGCAGACTCTGAGACCACGTGGCAAAAGATTCTCTGGTCTGATGAAACAAAAATTGAACTCTTTGGCCTGAATGCAAAGCGCTATGCCTGGCGCAAACCGAACACAGCTCAGCACCCGTGTAACACCATCCCTACCATGAAGCATGGTGGTGGCAGCATCATGTTATGGTGATGATTTTCAGTGACAGTGACTGGGGCACTTGTCAGGACAGAGGGAACAATGAATGGAGCTAAATACAGGCACATCCTTGAGAAGAACCTGCATCAGTCTGCAATAGACCTTGGACTGGGGTGAAGATTTACGCTCCAACAGGACAACGACCCCAAGCATACAGCCAAAGCAACACTGGAGTGGCTTCAGAACAAGAAGGTGAATATCCCTGAGTGGCCCAGCCAAAGCCCCGACTTGAATCCCATTGAGAATCTGTGGAAAGACTTAAATATTGCGGTTCACCGACGCTCCCCATCCAACTTGACAGAGCTTGAGCAAATCTGCAAAGAAGAATGGGTGAACATCCCCAAATCCAGATGTGCAAAGCTGATACAGACATGCCCAAGAAGACTCAAAGCTGTAATTGCTGCCAAAGGCACTTCTACAAAGTACTGACTCAGGGGTGAATACTTAAGTAAACAAGATATTTCAGTTTTTAATGTTTCATACATTTTTGTTACACAATAAAAATATTTTTGCCCCTTTAAATTGTTGAGCATGCTGTGTGAATCAAGGGGGAAACAAATCATTTCAATGCATTAAAAATTCTGGTAGTAACACAACAAAATGTGACAAAATCCAAGGTGGGTGAACACTTTCTGAAGGCACTGTACATATGAATGACACAAGATCTAAAGGTAAATTTATAGTGCTACATTAAACTAAGTATGAGAAAAGGAAACAGCAAACTGAAATGAGCACAATGTCCATAAAGGCAACATATTTTTTCCATGAGGACGGTTCAAAATATTCTGAGATGAAACAAAATATTGCAGAGAACAAATGTAGTGAAAAGCTAATAACAATTTATCTACCATGAACTACCAACTATTAAACTAGCTAACCAAATCCTAACAAAACCATTACCTGTGCCTGTATATGCCTATAGGAATTAAGACCAGCTGCATTAGCCTGCATGCATATTCAAGGAAACAGAAGAGGAGGGGACCTATGATGGCAATAACATACAAGGGGCCAAAAGCTATATACCTGTTTAATTGCCTTTAGGCTAATAGAGGGGAGAATTTAAGAAAGGGGCCAAGTGTGAAGGTATTGCTTAATTGTCTGATTGGCAAAGCTGGAAAGGCGCTCAAAGGTAGCCAGTTGCTTGAGAGCTAAAAGCCATTCAGAGACAGTGGGTACCTCTTGTGAGCACCACCTGAATAGAAAAAGGCATTTGGCAGCTACTCTAGCAGCTGTGATCCATGGTGCCGAAGGAGAATCCTTAGGTATGGAATCTGGAAAACAACCTAGGAGTAATGCCTCTGGAGATACTAGGAGTTTACCAGCAAACAGAGTATTACAGATGTTTTGAACCAGAAAGGCAGAAGAGGTGGGCAGCTCCATAGAATATTTTATTTATTTGGAAAATGTTTCACCAGGAAAGATGACATGAGCTGTAAACAGCTTGTTTCCAGATTTCTTAAAATCTCTGCCCCTTATCATTCTGGCCCCCTGAGCAGGTTTCTGCCTTGGATAGCCCCACATACCTACATGAGGTCTCCCAAGCCATAATGACATTGCATCTCCAGGAAACAATGGCTTTAATTCAGACTTCTACCACTTATTGGAGGAATTTTCATTTATTTACATACAAACATACCAAAACGCCAGCAGATGCAGGCTACACGGTCTATAGAGTTTGCTTGAGTGCGCAGCTGTCAGTCTAATCTACTGCAGCTGCCCCTCCCCACTCCTTGCCAGTCTATCTATCACCCCTTCTGCTGACTCCCCCCTCCCCTGCTTCCTCCAGTTTTGACCTTACCTTTAACTCTGTCCCACCCCTCTTAAATCTGCCCATAGATTTTAATGATATTACCTTCTCTGGCAGTGCATTCCACCTCGCTATCACCCTTTCTGTGAAGTACTGCCTCCTTCTTTCCCTCCTGAATCTTCCACCTTCCAGTTTTAGACTGTGTCCCCCCCCTTTAATTTAAACATGTCCTCAGTACTAACCCTATTCATGTCCTTTAAGTATTTGAAGATCTCAATTATATCTCCTCTCTCCTTTCTGTCCTCCAGGGAATACATGGTGAGCTCTCCCAGTCTTTCCTCATATGGTTTATCCCCCAGCCTAAGGATAATCTTAGTTACCCTGCGCTGGACCCCTCCACTAGTCTGATGTTCTTCTTTAAATAGGGGCACCAATACTGCACACAGTACTCAAGAGTGCAGTCTCACCAATGACCTGTACAGTGGCAGAATGACTTCCTCTCTACTAGAGGTGATTCCCCTGGGAGTGCACCTCAGCAGCTTATTAGCCATGGCCGCCTCCTTCCTACACTGTGCTGAGTAATTCAAGTCCCCTGTGACTAGTACCCCCAGATCCTTCTTCTCCAATGAAGTGGATAACTGCACCCCCCCCCCCTCCAGCCAGTAGCAATTTCCAGGGCTCCTGGCTCCCAAGTGCATGATTTTGCACTTCTTAGCACTGAAACCCAGCTGCCATGTGTCTGACCAGAGCTCATGTCTTGCCAAATCCTCTTGGAGTACCTGCCCCCTTCCACACTAGCCACCTCCACCCCGATCTTTGAGTCGTCTACAAAAAGGCTGATCTTACTCCCAATCCCATCTGATCTGCAGCAATGAAGATGTTAAACAGCACCAATCCTAGTCCTGAGCCTTGTGGGACCCCACTGGTTACAGCTCTGGGAGTCGAGAGTTCTCCTCCTACAACTACCCTCTGCTGTCTATCCTGTAGCCAGCTTCAAACCCATCCAACCAGTTTCTCACCTGCTCCCAGGTTTCTCAGCTTACTAGTTAACCTTCCATGTGGCACTGAGTCGAAGGCCTTGCTGAAGTCCAGATACAGGACATCCACCGCTGGCCTCTATCGAGTACCCTTGTAACCTAAACAAAAAAGTCAACCGGGTTTGTATGGCAGGCTCTGCTCAAGACAAACTGATGTTGCCTATCATCCTGTAGACCATTCTCCTCCAGAAAAATCACCAATCTCTCTTTAAGAATAGTCTCCATTAGCTTCCCCACGATAGACGTAAGGCTTACCGGACTGTAGTTACCTGGTTCGTCCTTCAGTGCACTCTTATGGAGGGACACCACATGTGCCATCCTCTAGTCCTGGGACACAGTCCCAGTCCCAGGGAGGTGTTGAAAAAGTCTGCCAGAGGTCCAGCCAGGAGCTCCGGCAACTCCTTCAGGACCCTTGGAAGCACGCCGTCTGGCCCTGGTGCCTTATCCACCCGCAGGGACCTAAGGTTCTCTAACATCCAGGTCACTGGGATCTCCCCATCTGTTACCCCTGCTCCCCTCTGTAACCACCCCGCCTTTCCCCTGAGGCATAGGCCCATCCCTCTCCCTGGTAAACACTGTATAGAAGTACTCCTTGAGTGCTATTTAATGGCTACTATGTTCCCCCCAATCTACGTTTTTCCCTATAGCTTTTGCTCTATACAGTACTTCCACATAACACACAAGGAATCCAGACTTCTTACTGTTATAACTGCACTTGTTCAGTATCTGGTTCCTCAGAAAGTTCTTTACCTGCTTGTTTTGAATCCACCACCCACCTGCTCACTCATTTCCTCTTCATTCTCTCTCTCTGTCTCTCTGTGTCTCTCTCTCTCTCTCTCTCCCTCTCCCCCTCTCCCCCCTGCCTGCCATCACGCACATTATGGCCACCCACATCCACCTTTCAGTTCCTGACTGTGAACTCATATCTCTGCACTGCAAGTTTACTTTTCAGCTGGCCATTAAATAAATGTATTCATGTTGATCAGATGCTGCTACAACTGCACTCACTCTTTTCCTAAAGTGGAAGCAATACGTGGTAGACAGCAGAGATTGCCAGTGGAGTGCCCCCATCTGCAGAAACGTTACTCAACAAAGAACTAGTGTTCTCCCCTTCACATTGTTTACTGCTGTGCCTGGCTGCTCTCCTGTAGTGATATTTAAAAAAAAAAGGCTTTACAAAAGCTGCTTACCCCCATTCCCTGCTACACCAATTTCTAACTGCTCTCCTGTATTGATATATAAAAAAACAATTCACATAATACAAAATGCACATTGAAATAGTTGTGCTCAGTACTGCCCACAATGCAACATTCAGCTCAATCCTATTTTGTCATCTGAATGTAAAAGCACCCTCTGCTCCACACATTTCTAGCAAACAGCCTCACAATTTATATCAAATGACACAAAGTTTTGTAAAAGAGCTAATTTTTTATATCTGTTTACTTCATAAACAATTGCTCCCCTCTATCCTTATACTTAATTTGACCCATGGTGGCACCAGACAGGCGGAGGGACTATTTTACTTATGTTTTCATATATTTCTAAATGTTTTTACTTTATTTCAGCAAATGCTGATTTTGTGTAAGTGAGGAAAACAGGTCTATCCAAGACTCAGATTGTGTCACTGTTACCAGCTTTCTCAATACTTCAGTAGCTGCCACTACTCAGCTGAGACACTCTTTTGGGGTATCTCCAGGACTGCGTCCCTCCAGAGCCACTGCTCACACAGTAGAGTGCTCCTCACCCAAGGTCACATGACCTACCCCTCTCTGTCACAGCTGAGAACTTCTTACTTTAGAAACAGACTATGATAATGGTAGCCTTTGACTCAGTGGCAAAATACAGTTATTGTCAGTTATGAGTCAGTTAGTTGTACCCCTAAGAATTCAGTCACAGAATCACGAAGTATATAAAAATAATGATTTTCAATATTTTAAGAGATGTACACTTATGCACTTATGATACAGGATACTACACAAACAGACAATAGAGAACAGTAATTCTACAGAAATGGAAAATTAAACATTTGCATACAGCAAGTTTCACAGTGAAAAAAATATCTCTCACTCTCTTTCTAGCAAGGCAGGTTGGCTTATCACAAGACAACTTGAATCAGAGCAGACACAAACTCTTAGATGGCACTTTGTTCGCAGACCCAAGTCTGACTCTGTTAGGCCTTGCCAGACCTGAAAGCCCCCCACCCATGACATGTCATCCAGTATGTCATCCTGACAGCAGCGGCTCTAGCCACAAATGGTTACCAGGGCACAGCCAGGGCACAACAGATGGTAGCCATGGCACTTATATATTGTTACTATGGGGAATCTCTGCACCATATGGGGCACCAACTGGGGCACAGCATTTTTTTTTACCAGGGCACGTGCCCTGGCGGGCCCTGGTATAGAGCCACCACTGCATCCTGACATCACAGATTCAAAATCTTTTTTCTACAGTTGGGGTTGGGAAGACCAGCTTGGACCAGCCTGTCAGACAAATACCTCTGTATTCTGTCCAAAGTCATGAGCCACCACTAGGAATGATTGTGTTAACTAGCTGCTTCCGGACATCAAAGACACTTCTAATGCCCACCCATAAACTGACAGAGTTCTGACACTAGGTAGCCAGACAGTAAATTTACAACAGGGCCCAGGGTTCCCTATATCCTACAGATACAGGGCGGTGGTTGTGGTGATCAGGACAAAGGTATACTATTCCTTGGGTCTCCTAATCCACTGTACATGTGCATAAGTGGTTTTAAGTAAGGTTTAGGGCACTGGTATCAAAACAAGGGTAGTAGTGCAATAAAAGATGGTGGAGAAAGGCAATTTTGGAAGATTTCATAAAAACAAATCAGACTGATGGCTACAAATATAGAGTGGTAGTAAAAAAATTTAGAGCAGTGGTCCACTGCACTAAAATAATGAATCGCGAACACTGGAGTCAGTTGGCCTGTTTTCTTTTCAGAGACATTGCTAAGAAAGCTTCACTTTTTCCCAGCATCTGCTAAATTCAAACGGTTACACTTGAAGGAAGAGTTATATAAAAAAACAAGGAATATAGTACAGGTATACATAGCAATGATTAAAATAAGCGGTAAGACACTCCAGGAACTTTGGTTGTACTGGATTTACCAGATGTCCAGGAGCTGAAGTCACTCAACCTGTGGCCCCAAGCTTATACAGCGCTCCTGGGCATGTGGTAAACCTAGTACAACTAATATCCCATTGTGCCTTAATGCCTAAACACATAACAACACAGTACATACAGTGGCAGACAAAGATAAGCAGTGATATATTTAGATCTACACAACACCATTAGAGATACAAAACGCAAGATAACTCATGTATTTCTAGCTAACCACAAATCATGCTATCTTGTTGGTGATGTTATAATTGATATCTTGAAGGTAAGTTTCATTACAATGGAGTACTGTCTAATCAGACATCACTTCAACAATGTTGGTAACATCACAATTGCCTAGTGCAGCTCTGCAGCCAGCAGTTTAAAAGTTTAATCTATAAACAGCAGGTTTAAAAGCTACTAGTTAACTGAAGTATAAATCAAATATGCAACCTCTGACTTAAAATACACAGTTTATTATCACTTGTGAGGGGCAGGACTTTCATAACTCACTTGTGGCTCTGTTACTCATGAGTTTATGTCCTGCCCTCTTATGATTGAAGATACAATGCATATTTTGAGTCAGGCATTTGCATAGCTCATATATAAGGCTATATCTATATATTATTGTAAAAAACTTTGATAATGTACTAGTTAGGGTTAAAGCGATAACAGCAGGAAAATGTTGTGTTAAGGTTTCCAACCCTAACACCCCACTCTGCAAGGCAACAACAGGAAAAACCATTATGGTTTTACCTCGCTTGCCTCTTCACAAATCAGGCGTGTGGTGTGCCTTGGGGTTGTCAAAACGAACGCTCACCCCATTCCATCAGTATAAGCTGAGATGGGTACAGCATATAAGAATGGGGTGAGCACTGGGGTTGACAACCCTAAGGCACACCACTGCCCTGATTTGCAGAGAGGCAAGAAAGGTGAAACAATAATGGTTTTTCCTTTGCAGGATGGGGTGTTAGGGCTGGAAACCCTAACACCCCATCTCCCTACTTTTGTCGCTTTAACCCTATCTAGTGCATTAACCAAGTTTTTTTTTTGTTTGTTTGTTTTTTTACAACGAATTCCTTACTTTTGAGACAGTATAATCATATACTTATTTGCCTTTGGAAGTGCAGGGCCCACTGGGCCCTGTGCTCCCCTCCATCCATACTTTTTCAAATCATGTAATCGCATCCTTATTTGCCTGTGGGAGCACAAAGCCCTCTGGGCCCAGAGCTCCCATCCCTCCATAGATGCGCGTATGTATACTGATGTGGAAGTACAGCTGCATTTGTAGGACAACAGCCACCAACTTGTCAGTACAGCCTTCTTATTACCTTACCTCATGAACCCAGTATTGAAAATTTTCAAATCCCTGCTGAAATGTCATTCCGTACCACCACATCATCATTCCGCACCAGAGATGCAAAAACACATTTTGGCCAAGATCTGAAAAATGACAGCTGTCTTGTTCATGAGGCGGTATAAAGAAATGCCTATGTTACAGATTTGGGATGAAAATATTTAAAATTACAAAAGTTACGAGTGAGCACAGCAAAGTTTCAACAGATGTACATAATGTTGCCATTTTAACCCCATATTTTCAACATACCCTTCTTATGACCCCACCTCATGAACCCGGTGCTGAACATTTTCAAATCACCACCAAAACAGGATTCCTTGCCACCGCAATGACATTCCACACCACAGGTATGAAAAGACAGTTTGGCCAGGATTTGAAAAATGGCAGTTGTCACTTTCATGAGGTGGTATCAAAAAATGGCTATGCTGAAAATTTGGGGGTCAAAATATTTAAAATTGCCAAAGCTACAAGCCACCATAGCAAAATTCAAACAGCTGCACATGGCTTTGCCATTGTTACATATTTTGACCCTGTATTTTCAACATACCTTCTTATGACCCCACCTCATGAACAAGGGCTATACAAACTTTCAAATCCTGCCCAAAAGGGGATTTTACCAAGCAACCGTGAAATTGCCTTTTGGGCCGGATTTGCTTAATTCCACCAATATCATTTATAAGGTGGGGTCTTGAAGGCCATGTTGAAAATTTGGTGTAAAAATATGTAAAAATGGCAAAGTTATGCACCAGAGTTGAAAACCCCATTGAAATACACTGAACTGCACTTACCTTACTTTCTCATAAAGCAGTTGCTAGTTTCAACAGCAAGATGTGTCTTCAAAAGGAGAGTGGATTTTCACCCTGGGAGCTGTTCAGGCGAGTGATGGTGTGTGTGTGTGGGGAAGGTGCGGGGTGGTGGGTGCTCACTGGGAGGTCAGGGTGGTTGGGTCAGATCAGCGACTTTTTTTTTTGTTACAGATTAAAAAAAAAAAAGACATTGAGAGACTATTTTCTTTATTTCTATCCTGGTGGCGACTGGAGCGTGGGACGTGCTACTGGACACCAGGGAAACACTTTATGCTTAAAGGGATGGCGATCAGAGGGTGGGTGGCACCAACAAACCCAAGCGAAAATAATATCATTATGGGGATGGCAACTGGAGAGTGGCAGGGTGCCATCAGACACCAGAGAAAATAATACCTTTATGAGGTCGGCAATCAGAGTGTGGGGAGGGGGGCACCAGTAGACACTAGGGATACATGCGATGATTACAGGGGCAGCTAATGGAGGGTGGGGGGCAACCCTCAACACCAGGGCTAAATCCTACAATTACAGGGATGGCAATTGGGGGGGGGGGTGCCACTAGACACCAGGGAAATATTCTGTAAATATGGGGATGGTGATTGGAGGGTGTGTGGGGGCACTTGACACCAAGGATAAAAATCAGAGGGTGGGAGGGGTGCCACTAGACACCAGGGGAAGATAGCACAATTCTGAGGATGGCAATCAGATGGTGGGGTTGCCACTAGATATTAGGGAAAAATAAAAAAATTGGGGGGACAGCAGTCAGATGGTGGGTGGGCCACAAGACACCAGGAAAAAAAATTACAGGAACCCCGATTTGGGGCAGTATTGTTGAGGCACAGGTCAAGAAGTACAGGAAAAACAGGAGCAGTTGTAAAATTTGCAATGAGTGTTTTATTATCAATAACAGTAAAATAAAAAATTAAAATTGCTCAGAATAACTACTTACAAAGGCAGTGCAGAGAAAACAAAGTCGTCCTTCTGAGTGTTTCTTCTCAATTTCAAATCTTAGGCTCTCACTCTCCTTGTCTCTCTAGCAAAAGCACTGCTGCTCTTTTGTAAGTCTTTGCCTAGGAACCTTGTTAAGAGAGCTTGCTTCTCACAGAATGTTCTTGTAAGTTTACAGAATGTTCCTGTCACTTTCAATGCAGGTGCAGCAAAAAGAACATAGTGACCCAGAACTGACCTTTTGTTTACACCTCGGCAAAAGCCTTAAAAACTGCCTTTCAGGTTCCCTTGAGTTCCAAACAGCTTTTTGCAATAATTTAAACAGTAAAACTATGCAGTTTTAAACAAAGAGATCCCAGTATCAGTGATATTTCTACATAAAGATTCACATATATGTTTACACTTGCAGATATGCAATGGGGAAGAAAAGGCAGAAATAGTAAGGGAAGGCAGAGCGATAGCAAGAGGCGGAGAATAGCGAAATCGTCGGAGTGATCAGTTACTAGGTCTCACACAAAAATTTGGTTGCGCAACCAGACAGAAAAGAGACCAAAGAGGAAAGAATAGAACAGACTCTTGCATTTAAACTCTTTCTGCATAACAGCTGGATCAGGGCCTTATTCAGCCCTGTCACATATCCCCCTCTAAGAGGGAACCAATTTTACGAAACAGGTTTTCCAAAACTTGAATTATCTTCAGCATTAGCTGATAACTTTTACAGTTCAATGCATATGCAGTATGGCAAACAAAGTTTAAAACTCACACGTTTTTGGTTTTTCAACCTTTGGAATTCTCAATTCCTGATCCATATCTTGACATTCTTTCCCAGATATGTGCATCACTGTAAATTTAAATGGCTATTGTGCCAGGTACCACCGTGTGATTCTGTAATTTTTACCCTTCATGTGGTTAAGCAACAGAGAGGATTGTGATCTGTTACAAGTATAAAGTCAGCTCCTAGTAAGTAAAACGTAAGGGACTCCATGGCCCACTTTGCTGCAAGGCATTCCTTTTCAACAGTGGAGTACCTTTTCTCTCTGTTGTGTAGCTTCCTATAGCTATATAGAACAAGATGTTGTTTCCCATCTATATGCTAACTCAATACTGCACCTAGGCCTACCTCTGAACCATCTGTCTAAAAAAATGTTTTCTTAAAGTCTGGGCTTCTTAAAACAGGGGCTGGACATAATGCAGCCTTAATGGCTCAAAAAGCCTCATCACACTCTAAGGTCCATTTCACACTATTCGGGAACCGTTTCTTTGCGAGTTCAGTGAGGGGAGTAGCCAACTCGGCAAAGCTGGGAACAAATCTCAGATAATAACCAGCCAGCCCTAAAAATGACCCGACATGTTTCGGTTTTAAGGACAGGGCTGTTAGCTACAGCTTCCATCTTGGAAACCTCTGGCTTGACTTCTCCATTTCTCAAAACATAGCCCAAATATCTGATTTCCTGCATGCCCAATGCACACTTGGTAAGATAAATTGCACAGGTGCTGGGGGGGGGCGGAAGGGGCAGTAGCCACTCCACTTTTTATTTCTGTATGGTAAAAACTAGTACAGAAAAAGTGCCCTTTGTTTCCTCATAAGTGCCCTTTTGATTCTCAGCCCTTACCATCTTCCGGCACCCTTGATAAAGTGTCAGACCTGCCTTTTTGATTGACTGGATAACTGCTCATAGGTGTTCCAGGTGGCTTTTCCAGTCTGGACTGTACACCATGACATCATCCAGGTACGTAGCACAATAACCAGTGTGAGGGAATAAAATTACATCCATGTACCGCTGGAATGTAGCGGGCGTGCCTTGTAAACTAAACAGCATGGTGGTGAACTGATAGAAACCTATAGAAGTGGCAAATGCAGTTTTGTCTCTGGATTCTTTAGCTAGGGGGATTTGCCAGTAACCCTTGGTGAGATCAAGGGTACTGATATACCTGGCACTCCCCAGTCTGTATACCAAATCATCTATTCAGGGCATAGGATAACTGTCAAATTCTGACACTTGATTAAGTTTCCTAAAATCAAGGCAGATTCTTAATTCCCCTTTTTTTTTGTTTACAGTCACCACTGGTGATGACCAAGCACTTCTCAACTCTTCTATGATACCCAATTCTTTCATGTCTTGCATTTCCTTAACCATATCTGCATGTCTTTTGTCTAACAGAATGAGCATTTCTTGTCACTATTACGTGCTTGACCCCTTTAGCTTGGCCTGGTACTGTGGTAGAAGTACCGCTAAATGTCTTTAGCAAGTTACAAATTTCTATGGTTTGTCTGCAGGTTAAGGAACCATTCACCTTGACAGCATCAGCGGTTACAGTTTGTTACAGTCTATCATAAGCTACATCTATATCTTCTTTATCAGTTTCTGCTAAAACCAGCAAAACAGCTTTTGGTGTTTTTTCAACCCATTTCTTGAGGAGGTTAGCATGGTACATCTTAGTAGGATTTTTCCTGTCAGGGGCCTCAATCTCCTAGTTAACGGTACCAGTACATCTAAGCACCTTATAAGGCGCTTGCCACTTCATTAACAGTTTATTTTCTGTAGTGGATAACAGTACCAAGACCTTTTCACCTGGCTCAAAAACTTTTTATTTTAACCCCATGGCCATAATACACCTTCTGCTGATTTAGGGCATCTTCCTGATCACTATGGGTGATTTCAACACATTTTGCCAGCTTCTTTCTCAGGGCACACATATAAGATGTAATATATTGTTTCTGAGGAGGGGTATCTTCCAACGTTTCTTTTATTACATTTAGTGGCCCTCTAGGTTGTCTACTATACCACATTTCAAATGGTGAAAAACCTGTTGATGCCTGTGACACTTCTCTGTAAGCAAAAAGCAGGTGAGGTAAGTATTAGTCCAAGTCTTTCCCTTCCCCTTTTACAAACCTTTTTAACATACATTTTAGGGTTTGATTAAAATGTTCAAAAAGACCGTCTGTCTGAGGGTGATAAGGTAAGGTTCTTATGGCAGTGATACCTAGTAGTTGGTACAGCTCCTTCAGTAATGCAGCACCGAAATTACTACCCTGATCAGTAATAATCTCTTTAGGTATGCCCATGCTGCTGAAAATTTTAGCAAGCTCTGCCACCACTTTTGGGGCTGTGACAGTACACATTGGAACTGCCTCTGGGTATTGAGTAGCATAGTCACATACTACCAGAATGAATCAATATCCCTTTTTGCTTTTGTCTAAGGGGCCAACCACATCCATTGCAATTCTCTCAAAAGGCACATCTATCGAGGGTAGGAGCACCAGGGGCACTTTGTCTTTTTTAGTCACCGAGGTTACTTTCTGACACTCAGCACAGGAACTGCAATAGGTAGCAACATCTTCATGAATTCCAGGCCAGTAAAATCTATACAGCAATCTGGCAAGGGTGCAATCCCTCCCTGAATGACCAGCCATGGGACTACAATGTGCTATCTGTAGCAACTCAGATCTACACTTTTGTGGTATAACCAATTGTTCTATCTAGTCCTGTGTCTGAGGTTTAACCCAAACTCTGTACAGTAGCCCATTACATTTTTTAAACATAGGTTCACCCTGCTTTGGTTTCACCCCCAGCTGCTTAAAATAACCCTGCAGAGAAACATTGTTAGCCTGTTCTGAAAGAAAATCACAATCTGTGATCAGTTTAGTTTCAGCATTTTCATATGTTAATCCCTTATGTCCATCAGTCTTTTGTTGACACTGCTTCTTCAGGCGTTGCCTTTCTTTCCTAAACTTCCGGATCTTGGGGCTATGCTCAAAACAAGTCTGAATCAAAATCAGTTAAAGGAAAAGAGTTCCCACCATCTGAGATTTTCTGTGCCTGAGCTCTTGTCACCACAGCTGCTGAAACACCAGGATTTACTCCCTCTTTGATTAACTCAGTAAATCATAGAAAGTAATTTCCAATAATCACAGGTACAGGTAACTTTGGTACTACCCATACTTTCATTTGGTGCAACACCCCATTAATAATCAGAGTCACTTGGCTGGTGGGGTAGTATCGTGTGTCCCTGTGGATGCAGATGACACTAGTACCTGGTCCTTTTGCACACTGTTTTCCTAGCACTTCAGTATGTACTAGGGTCTGCCTGCTTCCTAAATCTATAAGTCCCTTCACACAGTCTTATCTCCCACCTTCACATCGGTTAAGTACTTGATCTAATTTGCTAAGGACAAATCTGCTCCAGTGTCATTCTTCTTACTACGGCAATTTCTTGCAATATGACCTGGCTTATTACAGTTAAAGCAAATAAAATCTTTGGGTGCAGATTTGTAACCACCACTAGAGTTCTTATCAAACTGAGTTTAAATGGGAAAAAAAGTGTCTTACCAGTGTTTGGCTGTTACCTGGCTGCTGTGGCATTTGTCTGGCCATTTGGTAGTCTTCAGCCAAAGAAACAGCCTTTTCCTTACTTTCTAGTCAGTGTTCTTTTACCCAAAGCTTTACATCTGCGGGTAGGATGTTGATGAGCTGCTCCATTACAAATGTTTTGATAATCTGCGGGAGTGTTTTGCCCTCAGGTTGGAGCCATTTCATAAGGAGTTCTCGAGTTGGGTGAAGGCTTCTCGAGGACTGTCAACCGGGTTGTACTTAAAAGACCGAAATCTCTGCCTGTAGGTCTCTCCTGAGATGTCATATCTTTTGAGGACCTCTCTTTTCACCAGTTCATTGTTTTCTGACTGTGCAGTGTTCATATTGCTGTAGGCAAGTTGGGCTTTCCCGGTCAGGTAAGGTGCCAGTCTGATTGCGCACTGCTGCTTTGGTCACTGGCAGGCTGCGGCAACCCTTTCAAAAGTTGTCAGGTATGCTTCAATATCATCCGAGGGACACAACTTTGCACGCTTAAGATCTTTTAAGTTGTTGGTGTTTTGTTACTCAGCTGGATCAGTGCCAGATCCTCCAACTTTGACAGCTTGTACGTCATCCAGCCATTGCTGCTCCAGTCACTGCATCTCTTGTCTGCTGCTCCTGTCAGTGCACCTCTTCTTTTGTCTGCTGCTCCTGTCCCTGCATCTCTTCTTTTCTCTGCTGCTCCTTTCGCTGCATCTCTTCTATTCTCCGCTTCTCTGCATCTCATTTTCCACCATTTGAAGAAAGCAGACAGGCTTTCAGGTTCTATCATTGCCTGTTCTTTTTTTTCCATCACTGGTGCTGGCTGTACAGTCTCAGCTCGGACTTCTGTCTCAGTTAGTTTGGCTGCTATCTTTCTGGTAATGACTCCTGGGCTTGCTGCTGCAGAATCCATACTTTTCTTCTATGCTTCCCTGGTACGAGGTTTAGTACCCATGCACAAAACTCCTGGCTTAGAGTATGCACGGTGTAAATCCCAGCAAGTCTGACACATCTGTTGTCAAGACACAGGTCAGGAAGCATAGGAAAACCAGGAACAGTTGTAAAAATCACAATGAGTGTTTCATTATCAATAACAGTAAAATAAAAAATAAAAATTGTTCAGAATAACTATTTACAAAGACAGTGCAAAGAGAGAAAATAAAGTTCTTCCTCTGAGTGTTTTTCTCAATTTCAGATCTCAGCCTCTCACTCTCCTTATTTCTCTAGCAAAAGCATTGCTGCTCTTATTATAAGTCTTTGCCTGGGAACCTCGTTAAGAGAGCTTGCTTCTCATAGAATGTTCTTGTAAGTTTACAGAATGTTCCCATCACTTTCAATGCAGGTGCAGCAAAAAGAACATAGTGACCCAGAACTGACCTCTTGTTTACATCTCGGCAAAAGTCTTAAAAACTGCATTTCAGGTTAGCCCCTTGAGTTCCAAATAGCTTTCTGCAATCATTTCAACAGTAAAACTATATACAGCTTTAAACAAAGGGACCCCACTATCAGTGAGATTTACACATAAAGATTCACAAATATGTTTATACCCACAGATATCCAAGGGGGGAAGAAAAGACAGAAATAGCAAGGGAAGGCAGAGAGATAGCGAGAACCGGAAAACTGCAAAACCATCAGAGTGATCAGTTCCTAGGTCTTACAAAAAATTTGGTTGTGCAACCAGACAGGCAAGAAACAGAAGAGGAGAGGATAGAAGTGACTCTTGTATTTAAACTCTTTCTGCATAACAGCTGAGACAGGGCCTTCTTTAGTCCTGTCATGGGGCACTAAATACCAGGGATAAATTAAATAATATTGGAATAATTACGGGGACCCAAAGCAAAATCCTTTTTTTCATTTGCAGGAATCCTTTTCTATATTAAACAAAAAAAAAAGAAAAGGAAATGAAAAAGGATTCCTTCAAATGAAAAAAGAATACTGTAACAGAAAAACTAAGTCCAAAATCCTTTTCCTTTTGAATGGAATAGGAAGGGATCCTTTTTCATTCAAACGAAAAAGGACAAATGAAAAAAACAGAAAAAAAGACCCTAAGTCCAAAATCCTTTTTTGTTTGAATGAAATATGAAGGGATCCTTTTTCATTCAAATAAATGAAAAAACAGAAAAAAAAAAAGAAAAAAAAACTAAGTCCAAAATCTTTTTTCAATTGATAAGATCCTTTTTTGTCTGAACAAAAATGCTCATATGGAAAAAGGGGAAACAAGTCACAAAAAAAGGATTTTAAAAGGGGGAAAAAAAAAAAGCACATTTCTTGGTCACTTTCTCAACAGCTGGCTGCAGAAGCCACCTAACAGAGTCCTGATGAGCAAGATGCAGATCTTGGTCTCTACAGGATATCATTTTTGTGGGTTTTGACAATTTTTTTTCACAGAAAACTGAAAACTATATGGTAGCAAACGAAAAAGGATTTTTCCAAATGAAAAAGGATTGTCCCCAAACGAAAAAGGATCTTTTTTCTTATGGACCAAATTCCTTTTTCATTCCAAACCTCTAACCAAAAGACGGTATTGAGCATGCTCAGAATCCCATAATTTTAAAATGTAATAACTTTGGAATGGATTAATACTGTTTCATCAAACCAGTGAAAGGCACATCAGTTGGGCAAACCCTTTCAAACCAGAAAATTGCAGACCAAAATTCTAATCCATCTGTGCACAAGGTGATGCATTTTTCACCATCCAGATCTCGGAATCCACAAATGCGATAATATGAACGCAACTTGCCAGGTCAAGAGATCTATCCCCGACCACACATGCAAGATTTTGTGCAAATCCACTGAACGATTGAGAAGGTATTAAAGTGCAAACTTTGAGATTTAACATAGAATCCATTGTTCAACCCTAACTATAGGGGTGCAACCACACCCCTATAATCTATTCATTAAAAGAGTTCTGCCAGGAAAGGCCTACAAAGTCAAAATAGCTCATTTCTGGAGGTGTCCTAAGTAGTGTTGTCAGAACTAGTTCGAGAAAGATTCAAACCCTCCTCCAACCCTGGTGTTCAAGTTCTAATTTAGAACTCGAACACTGCAGGGTTCGTAAAAGGGTTCAAATCATCCATGAATCTTCTCACTTCTGTGTGCTTTTGCTTTGCATCCCTCCCATTCCCGTTGTTCCCAATTTTGGCACCACCTGAATAATGCAGATCAGTTCGCTACCTCCCATCAGTGTTACTGTTGGGGGGGGCAGCTGCTGTCGGTTTGTCACGCTAGTTTAACGTACCAACCACCTGACCATCTGCTATGCAGTCAGGTGGTGGTGGTAGTGCAACTCGAGTCAGTCTTGTGAGTTGAGGGATCCTGCTGAAAACATCTGTGCAGCTGTGGCTACATTGCCATTCAGTCTTGTAGTGGAGAAGGAGGAACCACAGCGTCTCTGTGCTCTCTTCAGTTGTGCTTGTGATGACATGAGTGACTGTTTTTGTTATTAAACCTGGTCCTGTACGAGTGTGTATGTGCCTGAAAATTAAAAAAAAAAGTTAATGGGCAGGTGGGGAAAAGGAAGGGGGGAATCGGGGAATCTTGGGATCGGGAACTGAGGAAAGAAACTATGGCGGAAACGGAGAAAGGAGCTAAACGGTTGGGAGTACTGTTGGGAGCACTCGGGGTCAGGTCGGGAATTAGTTAAACTGCAGACTGCTGCCTGAAGACTGCCTGTGTGCTAGTGCTCAATCACACATAGCTCAAGTTGCTTGCTGAATTAAACACATTTTCTTTGCAAATCACAGTTGTGACTCATGGGCTGTGGCACTCTTGGGAGAGCTCCTTGGCTGGGGTGTTTTATTTTGGGGAAAAAAGGATAAATTAAAACATTTTACTGACTGTGTGAAACTTGACGTTCTAAGCCCACAAAAAGGAAAATAATTTGGTCCCAGTCCCATCCAAAAATTGTCTGGAAGGAAGACACGGTTCTCTCAGCCAGGACTGCGCTGGGGGCTTCAGTAAACTTTCTCCCTAAAAAAATCAATCTCCATTGCATCTTATGTGAGGTGGCCAGCAAGTCACCCTGCTGCTGTCTGTGCCATTTGACTGCACTTACCTGGCTATTACCCAGTGTGTGTTGCCGTGTGAAGCCCAGTGGCCAATTCTGTGGCGACATCTCTTTCTTCGGTTTGTGTGTATAACTCTGTCTCTTGTGGTCAGCCCATCTGCCTGCTGCTGTGTGCCCCTTGACTGCACTGTACTTTACCCAGTGTGTGTTACCATGTGAAGCCCAGTGGCCAGTTGTGTGGTGGCATTATCCTTAAATACATGACAGAAGCCTAAAAATATACTTCCCTGTTGGGAGGAGAGACAGAAAAATCTCTTTCCTCAGTTTGTGTGTGTAACTCCGTCTCTTGTGGTCAGTCCATCACCCTGCTGCTGTGCGCCCCTTGACTGCTATGTGTATGCCTATGCCCAGCAGCCCAATCATTCTATAACCCTCGAACCTGAGATCCTTTAGTTGCAAACCGTCATATTCTTCAATTACTTTCAGTCTACTGCGTCATAGTGTCACACAGCCAAAATAAAATTTTGGAGTTGTAGCCAGCGATCATATATCGCATTGCTTTCTTACACAGGAATTGTGTGGGTGTGTTCACTGCAGTATACTGGTACTGTTACGACTGACACCAACATAGATGAAGCATCTGGTGCTGGTGTTGGAGCAGGTGTTGGTGGTAGTGGTAATCCTGGTGCTAGCAGAAATAACCAAAATGTTTCACGTGATAAAAATTCAACAAACAGCAAAAGAGCAACAGCGAAGAGTGGTAAAGGGGGACCTTTTAAGAAAACCTGTGCAGCTGCTGGGGTCACACGGAGAGGCACCATAAGGTATACCGTTCATGCTGTTAAAATCCCTGTGACTAGCAGTAATAATGTAAGTGACAGTGAGTCCCTCTCTGACTCAGACAGTAGCTCTTTGTCTCAGTCCGACACTGTTATGTCTTGCGACGCATCATTACTTCCTCAACAAAGTGAAATAAGCAAGTCTGCTGACAATGAATCAGGTAGTGCACTTGCAAATACATCCAGCACTGTTGGCAATGAAAATGACATATCCATTGAATCCACCACTTCTGTGTTGGCCAGCAATGAAAATCCATCAGAGTCTTCTGCCCACTCTTCTAGCACCAAGGAGTACGTCCCGGGTTCTGTTAGGACAGGTGAAAAAATGCAAACAGTCTTTAGCTATCTTCCTAGCACTCAAACAAAATCTGTCACATCTGAGGTGTGGAATTATTTCTCTATCAGTAAAACTGATCCATGCAGAGCAATTTGTTTCCTCTGTAAACAGAGTGTAAGCCGTGGTAAAGTTGCGTCATTCCTTGGCACTACAGCTCTTAAACACCATCTGAAAAAGCATTCAGTTTTGCTTGATCATCCAAAACCCATGTCCTCCATCTTCCAGACTGCACATGAGAAGGGTCAGGAATCTAAAGTGGATACTGAATTGTCTGAACTTGATGCGGACAGAACCACTGCCAGCCCTAGGATCACTGTTACCACCAATGCCAGCACCATTAGTACCAGTTACACATCCAGTGATGGCACTGAATGTATAAGTCCTAGTCCACCATCCCAGCGTCCATCTGCCCATCGAAGCACGGTGTATAATAAACCAGCAGGGACATGTTGTAAACAGCTAACACTGTCTCAGGCATTTGAAAGGAAGAATACCTTTACTAAAAATCATCCAAAGACCCTTCATTTTAATCACAAAATTGGTGAACTGTTAGCTGGAGCCCTTCTCCCATACTCTTTGGTAGATCATGAGGATTTTAGGGAGCTCTTGAAACTAGCAGAGCCTCGCTACAATGTTCCTCATTGAAGGTACTTTTCCTATGTTGAAATAACAAACATTTATCAAGCTTTAAAAGCGACAGTGATGCTTCCACTTAAAACTGCAGAGGGTGGGGTTATTCATGTCACAACAGATATGTGGACCAGCACTCAAAACATAGATTACATGTCCCTTACCGCTCATTGGGTCACGTTTTCTTGTGGTTCTTCAAAAACAAAGATACCCCAGAAGATGGTGCTGCTGCATATAAAGAAGTTTGGTCAAAGTCATACAGCAGCAGACATTTTGCAGGAACTAAATGACCTCCTTGACGAATGGGTTTATTTTCACAATCTAAAATGTGGCTTCATAGTAAGTGACAATGGAGCCAACATCTTGAAGGCAGTACAGGATGAAGGATTTATGCATGCTTCTTCCTTTGCACATTGCTTACATTTAATTGTCACGGGATTTCTCAGCAATGAAACACAAGTGGATAGTATGATTGCTGTTTGCAAAAAAATTGTGACTCACTTTTCACATTCAACCAAGGCTATACGGACATTGTCCGAACTATAAAAAAAACACAAACTGCCCCAGGAAAAGCCGATTCAAAATGTTTCCACTAGTTGGAACACAACGCTTTATATGCTGTAGTACCTCTTGAAGCAAAAGCAAGCTGTACATGAGTATTGCTCCAGTCACATTATTGGAGAAGGCATTATGTTGTCTGTGCTGCAGTGGAAATTAATGGAGACAGTGTTCTGCATCCTAGCTCCTTTTGAGACAGCCACAAGGGACATGTCTTCTGAAGGGACATCTGTGAATCAGGTTATCCCACTCATAATACTGATTTCACATCATCTTAGTGTTCTAAATCTACAAATAGAAAAAGACAGATCTGAAGCTCAGACAACAGGTCGCCTGTATCATGGGAATCTGTAAAAAAGAATGAGAGGCGCTTCCAAAACCAATGACAAATTAGTTGCAATGACGAAATCAAAACACTACATCCTTGCAACTCTCTTAGATCCCAGGTTCAAGGCTATACATCTTCCAAAAACAGGTAATATAGAGCAATACAAATGTCTGTTGCTAGATGAGCTGCAGCACTCACATGAGTTAAACACAGACACGCACAGTACCCTCAGGTCATCATCACCACAACATGCAGGTTCATCTTCACAAAGGGATACAGAACTAGAAAAGTCACCAAACATTAACAGTAGTTGTTCCACAACTGCCACTTCTTCAACCCTTAGTAGTAAGCTAAGTCTGTGGCCAAACTTTTCCCAAATTGCTGCCATACCAGCTTATGCAGATTCCTCTTCTGAGCGGTCTCTGTCCATCATGGTAGAGAGTTACCTGCAAGAACTGCCTATTCCTATTGATGCATACCCTTTTGAATACTGGAGATCAAAAAAGTCGATTTGGACAGAGCTGTATGATGAAGCCTGTAAATATCTTAGTTGTCCTGCAACAAGTATCTCTTCAGAACACATGTTTAGTACAGCTGGCAATATCGCGACAGACACCAGAAATAGGTTGCTGCTAGAAATTGTACACACGTTAACTTTTATTAAAGTTAATAAGTCAAGATTTTCATCTCCCTACTAGAGTATACAAACTGATCCTGAAGTGATTGATGTTGTGGATGTTGATGGTGATGACAACTCAGATGGTGGTGGCTGGTAAATACTGTGTGGGACAGAGTCTCTCTACACCAAAAAGGAAACTTTTACAGACTGTGATAACTTTGGTTGCCTCTCTCCTTTCTTGATCTACTACCTTGGACTATATACCCCACAAAACGTTCACCATGTCATGGCAAACTGCTTTGTAGCTAGGGTCTAAAGTTGACAAGTTTTATATACAAGGCAATTTTAACATCAGTGTGAACAGGCCCAAATTTGGCATAAAAGGGACACTGTCATGTCAATCATTTCTGTATCATATTATTTATAGTTAAAGTGCAAACATATATTTTTGGATTTACCTTCTGTGACTTTGTGGTGCATCAGTATGGGCTAGGACCGGGGGCGGTCTATTTTCAATTTTAAAGAGGACAAAACAATGAGTTCTAATTGGTAGCTGTTTATTATTTTTTCAATTACAGAAATGTTAGCCATAAACCAAAATGATCCATATGTAACTTATTTTGCTGAATAAAAAATTATGGGAAAAACTGTATTTCGTATTGTTGTTTCTGTGGGCAGCATCCTGTTACAAGCCTCTTCTGGGAAACAGAGTCATCTGCAGTTTTACCTATGTTATGGTTGAGCACATATTCTATAAGCATAGGTCTCATACCACAATAGCTCGTGTTTAACATTCTATTGTACACAGACTATGGCATAATAGCAACAACTCTCAAATTACTGGTTCCGGAAACAAACTCCATGCAGGAGATCTCCAGCGCTATTTTTTGGGAGGCTAGTAAAGCCTTTATGAGGGGGGGCTATTATAGCCTATGTAGCAAAAATGTGAAAGCAAAATAAGTGTAAGCGAGAGGGACTAGAGAGATAAGTAAAGGAGCTGGAGAAACGGGTTGGGGGAGGAGAAAGAGGGGAATCCCCCAGGTTACTATTAACTGCCAGGGAGGCTCTTAATACATTGCTGCGAGATGAGGCGGGGAAATCATGGTTTTATTGCCAGAGAAGGATTTTTGAATGGGGTAATAAGCCAGGACCTATGTTGGTGAGACTGATGAAAGGGGGTAGGCACCCCACACGTATATTAAGAGTGAGGAACGGGGAAGTAGAGATCTGTACCAAATCTGGGGAAATAGCGGAATGTTTTAGGAAATTTTATGAGTCGCTGTATAAGGCTGAATATACAGGAAAAGAAGCTCACATACGGAGATTCCTAGACGGGATTAAGCTGCAGATGGTTACAGAGGGGCAGAGGGAATTGTTGGGACAGCCTATTTCAAGAGTGGAAGTTTTAAGGGCATCCAAAAAATGCAGCCAGGGAAGGCTGGTGGCCCGGAAGGGTTCCCTACAGAATCCTGAGTGGTCAGTTATCCGGGGTGCTGTGTGAGGTGTTCAAGGTAGAGGGTGAGGCAGAGACCCCAGTACTACCTGACTCTTGCTATGATGCCAATATTTGCCTGCTACCGAAGTCAGGGCAGGATGGGCTTGAATGTGCAGCCTACCGACCCATCTTGTTGCTTAATGCAGATTTGAAAATCTTAGCTAAGGTTCTCACTACCAGACTGGAGAATATTCTCCCAGACCAGACCGGGTTCATTAAAGGCCGACAGTCATATCACAATGTGCGGAGATTACTTAATGTAATATGGAGAGCAGGCCAATCACAAAAGAAAATGGGGATGGTCTCTCTGGACGCTGAAAAAGTGTTCGATAGGGTGGAATGGGACTACCTATTCGAGGTTATGACCCGGTTTGGTCTGGGTGACTCATTCATAGGTTGGGTAAGAGCTATGTACCTTAAGCTGAGTGCACAAGTTATGGTGAATGGATGCCTGTCGGAACAATTTGGGTTAGGAAGAGGCACGAGGCAGGGATGCCCCTTGTCCCCTCTCCTGTTCGCCTTGGTGACTGAACCACTGGCAGTTGCAATACGGCAGCATAAGGGGTGGAAGGGATTGAGGTGGGGGGCCAAAGGGGTGGAACATAAGGTGGTGTCATATGCAGACGATATGCTCCTGTTTATAGGAAGCCCGTGAAGGTCCATGGGGCACCTGATGTCTATTATTGAGGAGTTAGCCAGTTTTTCAGGGTACAGGATTAATGTGGGAAAATCTGAGATGATGGGGTTTCCGGATGCTGGCATGGAAATTCAGCAAATGGGATTTAAAGTGGATCAGACAGATTTTAAGTATCTAGGGGTAAGGATAGGGCGGAGGTGGGGGGATTTATACAAGTTGAATTATCCCCCCATGATTAAGACGATTCTCGCAGATATTAAAAGGTGGATACAACTCCCCATTTTGTGGTTAGGGAGGATTAATCTAATAAAAATGAACATCCTACCCAGAATTCTGTACCCTATGCAGATATTGCAACTGAGACTAAATATGGGGGATGTAAAACGAATAGAGAAGGGGTTCTCAGAATTTATTTGGCAGGGTAGGAAGCCCCAAATTAGTCTAAAGTGACTTGAGGTGGCTAGGGCTAAAGGGGGAATTAATTTTCCAGATCTAGGTATGTACTATATGGTGGTATAGCTCAGATGGACAGCTGACTGGGTACATCGACCACCGGTAGCAAGCTGGGTGGAGTTAGAACAGTGGGGGACCCCAGGAAGATTCACTGCATATTTGCACAGTAGGGGACTTCAAGTATATCATCATCATCATCAAATCTTTATTTATTCAGGCGAGCATCATTGAGCAAGGCTCATTTACAAGATGGACCTGATAAGGTCAAGGTTCAACAGTTAATACACAACAGATACATCAATACACTTATATAAAACAGTTATATATACAGGGGAAAAAAACATTTATAAACACAGTGATGTACAATAAAATTCACATGATAAAGTGGGTTATAGGAAAGTTGAGCTAATATTTACAGTGTATACATATCCCAGTGGAGGGGCCATGGCAAACACACAGCATAATGTAATACTAGGATGGTGGAAGGTATTACTGGGTGCCATAAGATGGGGTGTCTGCCTGGGAGGGAGAACTGAAGAACAAAGATTATGCCATATTGTTCCGAATGGTAGACAGACTGTGCAACCCAGCCTGCCTGCAAGTTCAGAAAGCTTTTTCGCAAGTAGAGTGCGATGAGCTTGCTCTATTCTTCGCAACTAGAGTGGCCGACATCAGGGCAAACCTGGGTCCGGCATCCTCTAAGGGTGATGCTTTTGGACAGCGTGGGATTACAGTGCCCTATTTCTCCTGGAGTTCCTTTTGTTGACCTGAGTTCGTGGATATTATGAGGATCGTCCATACTATGCGTCCCACAAGTTGTGGTTTGGATCCCGGACCGAATCCCCTCATTTTGGGTTGTTCTGACATCATCGGTCCGGTCCTGGCACAAATAGTCTGGGGCTCCTTGGAGTTAGGCGAGTTTCCCTGCTCTCTGAAAGAGGCAGTGGTGACTCCTCTTTTGAAGAAAGCTTCCTTGGACCCAGACTGTTTTTCAAACTATCGGTCTATCTCTAACCTCCCCTTTATTGGGAAGGTTATTGAGAAGTCGTAGGCTGTTCAATTGGACGACCATTTAACCATCCATAATGTTCTCTGAATCCTTCCAGTCTGGCTTCCGAAAAGACATAGCACTGAGACTGCACTGGTTCTGGTGTTAAATGATCTTCTGATGGCAAGGGATCAGAAGAGGCGTTCTATCTTGGTTCTTCTTGATCTCTCTGCAGCCTTTGACACTGTGGACAATACATGGTGTTATTAGCTCGCCTGGGGCAAATGTGTGGTATGTCTGGAACCGTTTGAAATGGTTTCACGTCATTCCTCACGGAAGATCCTAAAGAGTTGTGTGAGGATTTTTCCTCTGACCCAATTTCTTTGTTGTGTGGAGTGCCTCAGGGTTCTGTGCTATCACCCATGTTGTTTGCAGTGTATATGCTGCACCTCAGAGGTATCATAAGACGATATGGGCTGAGGTTTCACTGTTATGCAGATGATGCCCAGCTCTATCTGTCTTTTGCACCCGACCAGGATGGAGCTCTCTCGGTGTTTAATAATTGTCTGGGGGAGATCCAAGACTGGATGGATTCTAGTTGGCTAAAGTTGAACTCGGAGAAAACAGAGGTTCTGGTAGTTAACCCAGGTGGTCGGATTGAGAGGCCATGTATTGGTGCACCATCTGGAATTTTCCTTGGTGGTGTATCACTTCCGTCCTCTGAACAGGTGCGTAGCCTTGGGTTTATTCTTGACGACAAGCTGATTCTGAAATCTCAGGTGTCAGCTGTTGTCAAGACTTCCTTTTATCATCTTAGGAATATTGCCAGGGTTAGGCACCTTGTTCCGTCCGACTCCCTGCCTACCTTGGTCCATGCTTTTGTTTCTTCACGTTTGGACTATTGCAACGCCCTGTACTTTGGGCTTTCTATGGTTGAAATCCGTCGCCTACAGCTGGTGCAGAACGCTGCAGCCCGGGTATTGACTGGGACAAGCAGGTCCTGTCACATTACTCCCGTGCTGCGCGAACTGCACTGGCTTCCTATGCGGTGGCGGATCACCTTCAAAGTCATTTTATTGACCTTTAAAGCCCTTCACGACCAGGGTCCAGCCTATCTGAAAGACCTTCTGGTTCCTTACTGCCCTGACCAATCACTCCGCTCAGCCGACATGGGGTTGTTAGAGATTCCAAGAGTGAGTTTAAAATTCTCCGGCAGCAGAGCGTTTTCGCATGCTGCTCCCACTCTTTGGAACTCTCTACCATGCCAGTTATGGCAGTGCACCTCCGTGGAGTTGTTTAAGAAAGATTTAAAAACATATTTATGGAATATGGCCTTTTTAGATAACTAAGTTATTGTATTAATCTTTCGATTTTACTATTTATATGATATCTGGATGATACGCTGATTTTTATGGATGTTTTATGATTTTTAGAGTTTTGGATTGTTTGTAATTGTTCAGCAACTTGACATCTTGAAAGGTGCTTTATAAATAAAATTATTATTATTATTATTATATGGTGAATTTTTGGGAGGGAGATTGTGAGATGACAAAGCTAGCTCTATAGGGAGCTGGGGAGTGGTAACCCCTTGGTTAGGGAGACGCTCGAGATGTGGGAGCACCTTTGGAGACGGAAGGGCCTGGGACAGGGAGAGACTATACTGTTACCGATACTGAGGAATCCCTTTTTTCTACTGGGGATGGAAGATGGAGGCTTTCAAAAATGGGACAGGAGCGAGGTAGATAATGTGGGTAATTTGCTAGAGAAAGGAAAGCTCAGTGCATTTGAAAAGATTAGGCAAAACTCGGGTCCGGGGGCATCCCACTCATATAGATACCTGCAATTAAGAGCCTTTGTGGGGAAGCTGGATAAGAGTGGTAGGGATGGGATGCAACCGAATTTGGTTGAACAGCTGGTGTATCACGCCAAGAAAGATCCTAAGGGCTTCATAAGGAAGGTTGCTAAGCAGGGCAAACAAAGACTACCAGATTTGACTGGGAGCACAAAGGCTTTATGGGAAGGAGATCTGGGTCAACAAATTTCCGGGGGAGAACTGGAAAGTGGCCTTAGGTATGCCGGAGGGCATAATGGTATGTAATAAGTTCAAAGAGGCCTTTTTTAAGTTTCTACACAGAATGCATTGGCCCCTAGCAGCGGTGCACAGGGCACACCCCGCGATATCCTCGCAGTGTCGAAGGTGTAATGGAGACGTAGACACCTATATCCACTGCTTCTGGTCTTGTCCAGAACTGGTCAAATTCTGGGGGGAGGTAGTGAAAGACGTGAACCAGATAGCTGGGAGACAATTGCCATGAAATCCACTGATATGTTTGTTTGGAGTGGAGGTACGTGGAGGTGAAGAGGAGTGGCTGCCACTTCGTAGATGGATAAGGGTTCTGTTTGTATTGGCCCGCCACTGTATTCAAAATACATGGGTCTCAGGGTCTAGGCCTACAGTGTTGGAGTGGCGGCGGGTAATTCTTTGCTCCCTCGCACTGGAAAGGCTGACACAGATGGTCAGGGATAGGGAGGAAGTGTTTGTGAGAGAATGGCCACCTTTCCTAGCCTCTTTGAGTGTCTCCGAAAATGTGATGCTCAGAATGTGGCTGAATATATGAGTTGGAATGGCACCCGATTTTGTGGAATGGATTGGAAATATGATTCTTTTCCCTTTCTTAAAGTTAATAATAGATTACTTACACGATTGCATCTATTTATTTATTTTTGTTATTTGTGTGTCTTTTAAATGTCCAAGTTTCTCTGCAAACTAAAAACTGTCAATAAACAGAATATTCAAAAAAAAATTACTGGTTCTATGAAGAGGACTGTACAGAATGTTGTCCACAAGAAGAAAGCAATTGAAAAGACAGTTTTTCACATAAGTGTTGTTTATTAAGGAACAGTTAAGTATGGCTCAGAGGCAAGAGTTTCAAGTTTCCTGAGTAAGCATGAGGTAGTTTTAGCATTTGAGAGGGGGGAGGAGGGTAGAATGGGTGCTGGAGGGTGGGAAAGGGCTGGAGGTTGGTTTAACATGGATGCAAGAGGGAGAAAGGTGGCATGGATGCTAGTGCATGGGTGAGGATTGGGGGTTGGTTTTAACATGGATGTAGGAGGGAGAAACATGGCATAGTTGTTAATTCATGGGTGATGGTTGGGGGTGGGTTTTAACATGGGTGAGGGACGGAGAAGGGTGACATGAATGGTAGTTCATGACTAAGTGTGAGGGCAGTTTAAACATTTGGGTGAGAGAGGAGGGTGGAATACATGCTTGAGGAGGATGAGGGTTGTGGGTTGGTTTAAACACATGGGTGTAAGGGTGGTATGGGTGCTACTGCAAAGATGAGGGTGGTGGAAGAAAAGTAGAATGGGTGCTGGGGTGAAAGGGGAGTGTTGTTTTAGTCCTTTCGTTTACAGATTCATGATCGGCTGGGGATGGTGAGGAAAAAGATGATGACAGACCAATGGTATGGAATGGCTACACCGATTGCCCACTGTGGAACCTACTATAGATATATATATATTTATTTATTTTTATTTTTTTTTTCCTTATTAAATACATTGCAAACTGCTGCCACCTAGCACAAGTGTCCTGTCCCCTTTAAAAAAAAGAATAAAGGAATCACAAATAAAAGAAAAACTGCAACAGCAGTTTTCATAGAATGTGACCTATCATAAAGTGTTTTTGCTTTACAAGTAGTAATAATTTGATACATAATGGGGTTGTCAGACACTATCCCTTAAACATCGCATGCCAACTGCTGCAGCTACATTAAATGTTCCTTAAGTTAGTATGTGGTGAAGAAACCACCTTTTTATTTATGTGACTGAAATACAGATTTTACTGACGTATCAGCTGTAAAAATGCATCATCTTAGAAAGCTGTATGTATTACTTCAATTTGCCAACAAAAATGTTGGTGTGTGCATACATTATCTTATAAAATTGCATGCATTTTTTGCCAGCAACAATGACTGCCATTTTTTTTATTCAAATGTCTTGACTGACTACGCTATGACATAATATGTTTTGCAACAGTTCCATGTGCTGCGGCTGCAGTACCTTGGCTTGACTTTGTTATAAAAGCTTTCTTTTAAACATAGCAACTTTTGGTTTACTCATTTAAAACACAAAGCAGCAAATAGCTGAAATTAGGTAATATCAGTTATTTTTTCTAAAAATTCATGATGATGAGTATATATAACTGAGTACATAGATGGCTAATGTGCCTCTTCTTTCACTAAGGAACTATGATTCAGCTGCAGCAGGAAAACTTTTAACATATGGGTGGGTGGGTAGGCCTGTTACGTATTAAGTTGCTGGCTTTAGCAAACAGAAGAAACCATGGATAAACCTAGTTGTACTCCTATCAATGTCACACATGATCATTTCTCTCCAATTTATATTAAACAGCTTTTCCTTTACATGCATTTCAGTACTATCATCATTACTGGCAGCACAATTAAAAAATAGGGTTCGAGTTCTAAAAAGTTCTAAAAAAGATTAGAACCCTAGAACTCTCTCAAAAGTTCTAGAACTATAACCCAGAACTTCAGAGGGTTCTGACAACCCTAGTCCTAACGTGAGGGGGTACAAAGGAGAAAACAGTACAGAAGCACTTATACAATGATATCTTACATCGATATATATCTACGGGGTACCGCAGGGTTCAGTACTGGGGCCGGTTCTTTTTAATGTCTTTATAAGTGACATTGCAGAAGGACTGGAAGGGAAAGTATGTCTCTTTGCAGATGACACAAAGATCTGCAACAGGGTTGATGCACAAGGTGGGGTGGAAAGGATGAAAAGGGACTTGGCAAGGTTGGAGGAATGGTCAGATGTATGGCAGCTTAGATTCAATGCAAAGAAGTGCAAAGTAATGCACCTGGGAAACAAAAACCCAGGGGAAGAGTACACAATGGGGGGTGAGATACTGACAGCAACAAAAATGGAAAGGGACCTGGAGGTAGTCATATCAGATGACCTAAAGGTGGGCCAGCAATGTGAGAAGGCAGTAAGGAGGGCTGTGGGATACTGGGATGCATAGGGAGAGGCATCACCAGTAGAAAACAGGAAGTTGTTGGCCCTCTGTACAGACAGTTGATAAGACCACATCTGGAGTACTGTGTACAGTTCTGGAGACCCCATCTCCACAAAGACATAAACAGGGTGGAGGCTGTCCAGAGGAGGGCAACCAAAATGATGCAGGGTCTGCATCAGAAGACACATGAAGAAAGACCAAGGAACTACAGATATATAGCCTCGAGGAAAGGAGAACATGATAGAAGCTTTCAAATATCTCAAGGGAATCAACAAAGTCCATGAGGGTAGCATCTTTCAGAAAAAGAGATGTGCAAAAACAAGGAGGCACAATTTGAAGATTTGGGGGGGGGGACGGCTCAGAGGTAACGTGAGGAAGTATTTCTTCACAGAGAGGGTTGTGGATACATGAACAGCCTTCCTGAGGTCGTACAGTCAAAAACAGTGGGGGAATTCAAGAATGCGTGGGACAGACATAAGGCAATTCTTTTTTTTTTTTGTATAATATTTTTATTCATTTTACTGCCACAACAGTGACACAAATACTTAAACTACAACACTTCAAATAAGAAAAAAATTTAACATTTTGACTTCAAAAATGGTGCACACAAGTACCTTTGCTCTCAAGTTCATTTCTCTCTTCTTTATTTTATATCTCTGGACCATTCCTTAATTTCAGTGCCTTTTCCCTTTTGGAGCTACTCCAATTACTCATATTCCTTCCCCTCTCCTTCCCAAGGCCCTCTCTCCTCTTTCTCCCCCCTTTCAGCCTAGAGTGCCCTCCCTCAGAATCCAACCTTCCTCCACCGTAAGGGAAGCTAGGAATGGACTCCAACTCCTGGTGAAACCTTCCTCTCTCCCCCACATTGCACTGGTTAGCCTCTGCAGCCCCAGGGTCTGCAGCACCATCCTCCTCCTCCAAGCTTGCACAGTTGGCGTGAGCTGGGAAACCCAGGTTTGTATACCATGTCGGCCAGGACATATAGCACCCTGATCCACCTGGGGAGCAGTGTCCACTCCTCTCCTTCCCCAATCTCTACTCCAAATAAGCAGCTCAGGGGATCTAATTGCAGCTCCCTACCAGCGATCCTACTCACCTCAGCAACCACCTCTTTCCAAAACTTCTGCAGCACCGGGCACATCCAGAAACAGTGCATGTAGGTTCCCCCCTCCCCCCCACATCCACCACATAGGGGTGATACTGCAGGATGTGCCTTATGCACGATCACCAGTGAGTGGTACAGCCTATGGACAAATTTAAAATATGCCTCATATTTATTGCAGGCCTTGATCCCAGAGTGCATCGGAAGCAGCATCCCCCAATTCTCCTCTGTGATGCATCTCCCTAGGTCACGTTCCCATAATTTTTTCATCCTAACAGTTCTGTCAGGGAGTATTTGTTTCCCTCTTTTTACCACCTGACCAATAAAACCTTTCTCCTTCTCTTTGGCCTGGTAGATCACAGTCTCCACCGAGTCTACTTCATATGCCCCTTTAATCTCCCTTCCCAGGCTTCCCATAAATGCCCTCACTTGCAGAAACCTAAACCTGTGTCTCCCCCCTCCTCCCACCACTTCTTGTAGTGTTTGAAGGGAACACAGCTGCCCACGTACCAAGAGGTGCCCCAAACTCGGTATTCCCTTATGTTCCCATTCTCAGGAAGCCCTTATCCTCCATTCCCGGTATAAAAAGGGATGATCTGTCACTGGTAAAAGCAGTGTCTCCTCTCCCTGCCTCCATCCTCGTCTCCCAAACATCCTCCAGACCAGCAATACTTGGACTACTAAGGGGTTGGCCTCTCCTCCTGACCTATATGCACTCGGGCCCCTACTATGAAGGTATGCCGTTAGGTTAACTTTAGTCATCTCTTGTTCAATCTCAACCCAGCTGGCTACCTTAGGCCTATGCACCCAATCCACTACATACCTCTGTTGGATAGCCAAGAAATTTTCCAAATCCGGAAAGTTCAGCCCCCCCCTCTTTCTCTATCTGCTTTCAGCCTTCCCAAACTTATCCTCTGGTGTTTCCCTCTTCATATGAAGGAAGAGAAGAAAAAATTACTCACCTTAGTAATGTTGTTTCTTCTAATGGAGTCTTGCTATATTATGACATATGCAGTGAGTCCCAACCTTCGAACTGCTCCGGAGGTGAAAGAGTTAACTTTCCATGCCAGGCATGGAACTTTGAGCGCAAGCTCGGTTGAAAACTCTGTCTGTTGTTAATCAAACTCAAACTGTCAGATCTTTACGAGTAAAACTCACTAAGGTTCTGTGTGGAAGCCGTAAACTTCAAAAGGGGGTTGCATAAGCTGAGCAATGCAAATATTAAGATCCCAGGCAGGGGCAGGGTCCCTGAATGGAGGGTTGGTGTGAAGCAACCCCTTGAAAAACTTGGAGAATACAGGATGAGCCGAAAGAGAAGAGGGGTTTACCTGCTGATAAGAAAGCAGACACGGCTCCCAGGTGCACTTTTAGGGTAGCTGGCCTTAGCCCCAAAGTATTCAAATGCACCATATAATCCAGGACTGTGGGTAAGTCAGCAGATTCTGGGGAAATATGCTTGCCAGAGCACCAAATGGAAAATCTCTTCCATTTGGAATCATAAGAAGCCCTGGTGGATGGCTTCCTAGAAGCCTTCAATATATCCAATATACCTTGGGAGAGGTGTAGGTCAGCAAACTCTAACTCTTCAAGAACCAGGCCTTGAGATTGAGAGATTTGAGATTCGGGTACCAAACCCTCCCCTGAGCACAGGTTAACAGGTTGTGATTCCTGGAAAGACACAGGGGAAGGTGGACTGCTAAGGACATAAGGAGTGGGTACCAGGGCTGTCTGGCCCAATCTGGTGCAATCAGGATCATCTTGCAGGGTTGAGATCTGATTTTGACTAGCACCTTGAACAAAAGAGGGAAAGGGGGAAGGCATAGAGAAACTTCCCTTCCCAACTGAGGAGGAAGGCATCCAGAGGGACTAAGCCCAACACTGGGGGCCTGCAGCAAAAAAGGGGAAGTTGGTGATTGTCTGGGGCTGCAAAAAGATCTATCTGCGGGGTGCCCCATCTGGCAAATTCTACCTCAAATACTAGGGGATCCAGTGACCATTCGTGATGGCCCTGGGAAATCCTGCTGAGAGCATCTGCCAGGACATTGTCCTTGCCTGGGAGGTGAACTGCTGTAACGGAGGTGTTCAGGGAATACGCCAGAGACCACAACTTCATTGCTTCGGTGCACAAGGCCATAGACCGAGTGCCTCCTTGCTTGTTGATGTACCACATTGTAGTGGTGTTGTCTGTTCTGATCTGTACAATTTTGTTCTGAACAGAGGTGGAAAAAAACTTGAAGTGCTAGAAAAACTGCTCTGACTTCCAACAGATTGATGTGGAGCAGAGATTCCTGAGGGGACCACAATCCCTGGGTAGTGAGATCACCCATGTGAGCTCCTTACCCCAAGAGGGATGCATCTGTAGTAAGGATTAGGGAGTGAGACTGAGGTATGAAGGGGACCCCCTGTCTCAGATTGCTCTGGTCCTGCCACCACTGAAGGGATTGGATCAGGGTTCGAGTCACTGGGATCAATTTGGTCAGAGGGTCTCTCCTTTGAGACCAAAAGGCTCTCAAATGGAACTGGATGTCCCTCATCTGAAATCTTGCTCCCTGCACCACTGCTGTAGAAGCAGCCATGTGCCCCAGGAGCTGCAGAAAATGCCTTGCTGGTCGAGAGACCTGCAGGGTGAAAGAGGAGGCCAGAGAGACCAAGGTCCTTGCTCTTTCCAGAGGAAGGAAGACTCTGGCCTCTTTTGTGTTCAGTTCTGCACCTATGAAGGTGAGAAGCTGGACAGGCTCTAGAACTGACTTCGGAAGATTGAGAAGGAAACCTAGAGATGTGAGCAGTTGCTGAGTCACCTGAAGGTGTAGTCTGACTTGTTCTGGAGATTGGCCTACTATGAGCCAGTTGTCCAGGTAAGGAAAAATGGCAATCTTTTGCCTTCATAAGTGGGCAACTGCTACTGCCAGGCATTTTGTGAATACCCTCGGGGCAGAGGTGAGGCCGAAAGGCATTGCTCTGAACTGGTAATGGCCTGAGGGCAGTTCGAATCTGAGGTACTTTCGATGGGAGCTTCTGATGAGAATATGGAAGTAGGCATCCTTGAGGTCCAGGGACGCTAGCCAGTCCCCTGGCCTTAGAGAGGGTAGAATAATTCCCAGAGTCACCATTTTGAATTTTGGTTTTTAAAAGGTGCTTGTTTAAGTATTGGAGATCCAGACTGGGCCGCCATTCTCCTGTCTTTTTTGGGGTAAGGAAGTACCTGGAGTACAACCCTTTGCCCTGGTGTAGGGGTGGAACCCTTTCCACAGCTCTGAGAGCCAGGAGGGTAGAAACTTCTGTTTCTAGGGCAAGTGCCTCTGATGGATTTGCAGGTGGAAAGGATCTGGCTCTCATCTTCGGAAATTTTTTGAAGCTGAGAACCAGTCCTTGAGCTTACTACTTCAGGACCCATTTGTCTGATGTTACAGACTTCCAGTCCTGGACAAAGTAAACCAGCCTGCCCCCTACAGGTAGAGGAGAATCGGCCCTGGCTACCCCATCAGGGTGCCTGCTTGGCAGGGGCTTTGGGCTGAGGGTGGAAGCAGACTGCTACAGCCCATCTGCCTCTCCCTCTAAAGAACCCCCTCTTGGCATAAACAGAAGAGGAGGCCTGGACTTGGTAAAAAGGCCTATGAAAAGGCCTGCCCCTGCCCCTGGGATGCTGCCTTTGAGGATTGGCCTGCCTTTCCTTGGTCTGTGCACTCCTATAGGTGGTCCTATATTCATCCATTTTCTTCATGTAATTCTCTGTCTGCTCCCCAAACAGAGAATTGCCCACAACAGGAAAATCCATGGCCTTAGACTGGGTATCTTGTGACAGGGTAGCACATCTGAGCCAAGCCATTCTGCGAAGTGCCACAGATGTAGCCATGACCCTTGATGACACATCATTGGAGTCTACTGCAGCATGAAATTTCACCTTAGATGCCTCGATACCATCCGCAGCCACCTGTTCCAGCTCCCTAGCAAGCTGGTCAGGCACCTGTTTTGCTAGAGCCAGCACAGCATCCCATCTGGATTTCTGGTATCTAGCAGCATAAGCCATATAAGTTGCCTGTCTGAGTCCCAAGGATGCTGCCATGTACTGTTTCTTTGCCATGGCATCCACCCTCCTGGAGTCCTTTTCAGGGGGGTGCGAAGCTAGAGGAATATTTGCCTTGTCACAGGCTGCAGTCTGCACTACCCCCACATGGCTGCATTGCTGAGTGAGGAACTCCGTATCAGAGCCTGATAGTGTATACCTCTTGTCCATCCTTTTATCAACAGGAGGTATAGTGTGAGGATTTTTAGAATTTTTACTGTCTGTTTCTAAAAGATTTATGCAGAGGAATAGACAGTCTCCTAGACTCTGGAATATCCATCATTTCTACATAATCAGGCTCCTCTTGGTCATCAACAGCTTCCTCAACAGGGAGCTGGAGAGTTTCGGCAACTTTCTTATAAAACATAAAATGAGAAGGGGACTCAGATAGCCTAGGAGGAGAAACCCCTGACGGTCTGTCTGGAGAGATGTCCGGTTCAATGGGCACATCCAGACTTTCAAACCCACATTTACTCTCCTCATACTCCTCTTCCTCCTCCTCCGGTTCATAAAGTCCTCAAAATCATAATCTTGAACCGGTGGAACTGGCCGAACCGAGCTCTTCCCTGATGGTATCGGTTCGGTCGGAACCGGGGAAAGTGACTGGACAATTTGAATTGCTTTAGCTATTTCCTCAGCGGCTGGAGAAAAAACTTTTGGCACACTAGCTGACTTTCTAGTCCTTTTAGTTGGAACCGGCTCCTCAGAGCTGGCTCTCCTTTTGCCCGAGGAGTATCGCCCTCGTCAGAGAGGCACTCCCTCGCCCGTGGTTGGAACCGAACCGGGCTGCCATCGGGTCAGCGGACTTTTAGCCTCCCTTTCCTGAGCCTACCAACTCTATTCTCAATGGTGGCAGCAGGAAAATTACTACATATCTGGCAGTCTGCATTGAGGGTGGTCAAACCCCAGACAATACACACAGGTGGTGTGTGGGTCAGCCTTGAAAGCTTCCCCACAAACACCACAGTGCTGAAAACCAAGTGGGCCGGTTTTCTTTTGGGTTTCTCAGACATAGTGCTACCTAACCAACTTGCCCATTTGTGGCAATCCGTAAACAAGACTCCTTATCGGTTCCCAACTGTGTCACGAGTCGTGGAAAAAACCGTAATGAAATCCGTTTTTTTTTAGAACCGATAAGAACCGGGAACCGCACTCTAAATAAGGACTAGTAAAGTTTTAGAACAACCTGATCGGTTCAAACCGAACCAAAAAGCGTTTACAAGTTCCACACAGAATAAAATAAATGTAAGCCTATCTATTACTTACAATACCACAGACAGAGCTTGAACCGACCGGTTACGGTTTAATTTCGGTCAAAAACCGAAAAAATAACACTTTAACCGACAAAATGAACCGAGCAGAAGGAGAAATCTCCAGAGCGACTGTTCAGTGAGGCGGAGTAAAGAATCTGACAGTTTGAGTTTGATTAACAACAGACAGAGCTTTCAACCGAGCTCGCGCTCAAAGTTCCATGCCTGGCATGGAAAGTTAACTCTTTCACCTCCGGAGCAGTTCGAAGGTTGGGACTCACTGCATATGTCATAATAGCAAGACTTCATGTTGTTTGAAAGCTTTTTCCAATCTGTGAATATCCTCCCTCTTCAATCCTATGTGTAACATCTGCAAAAAGTACAGGATCCTGGGCAACACGTTCATTTTAATAAGGTTGATTTTACCCAACCACGACAGGGGCAGCTGCATCCACCTCCTTAAGTCTGTCTCAATAGTATTCGCTAATTTGGAGTAGTTTAAATTGTACAGGGACCCTAGGGATCGCTCCACCTGTACACTTAAGTACTTCATACACATACCTACCATTTTTAGTCCCCACTGTCTCACTTCGCTCCCCGAGCCCTGATGCCACATTACCTCCGACTTTCCTAAATTGATCATATAGCCCGAGAAGATACTAAACTCCTCCATCAGCTGTAAAAGAGGAGGCACCAATCGGCCAGGGTCCCTTAAGAACAGCAACATACTGTCTGCATATAATGCAAGTTTGCGTTGCGTTCTGCCCTCCCCATCCACCCCCATTATTTCCTCATTCCTCCTTATGGCAACAGCCAAAGGCTCAATCGCCAGAGCAAACAAGGTGGGGGAGAGCGGGCACCCCCGTCTTGTACCCCGCCTGAGATTAAACTTCTCCGACATATTACCGTTCACCAACTCCTGCCCCCGGGGCATCCGATACATTGCCTACACCCACTTCAGGAAAGCTTCACCCAGACCATACCGTTACATCACCTTGAACAAATACTCCCACTCTACCCTATCGAACGCTTTTTCAGCGTCCAGTGATATAATCCCTATGTCCTCCTTTCTTCTATTTGCCCACCATATTACATTGAGTAAGCTCCTCATATTATGATATGACTGCCGTCCCTTTATAAACCCGGTTTGGTCTGGGTGAATCAGCCCCGGGAGGACCTCCTCCAGCCTGTTGGCCAGCACCTTAGCCAATATTTTAAGGTTGCAATTCAGCAAAGAAATCGGCCTATATGAAGCACAGAGTAGTGCGTCTCTCCCCTCTTTTGGTATAAGGCATATAGTGGCATCATAGCATGTGTCAGGCAGCTCAACCTCTCCCATTTCCCCCTTTTGCTGAAATACCTCACTTAACACCTTTTCTGTCCAGGCTCCCATCAGCTTACAATACTCCACCAGGTATCCATCCGGCCCACTAGCTTTCCCCTTGTGAAGCATTTGGATAGCTTTCCTGACCTCCTCCTTAGTTATTGGTTGTCCCAGTTTAACCCTCTGCTCCTGTGTGGCCTCCGGTAGCTTGACTTTCTCAAGAAACTCTGACATCTGCACTTTCGTTCCCTTACATTCTGCTCAGTATAGCTGGTGATAGAAAGAGTGAAACACTTTCTGCATCCCCTTGACAACCCGGTGCAGAGTTCCCCGCTCATCCCTCACCCCTGTAATTCAGTCCATTCTCTTCCTGCCCTTCATAAGACTTACCAGCACTGGCCCCCCCTTGTTTCCCCACTCAAATATTTGTTGCTTCTTAAAGAAGTAAAGTCCTGCCTGCCTCTGTTTTTAAATGAGCGTTCAGGGCCTCCCTCACCATGGTCAGGGATCGTGCAGCCTCCACCTGTTCCCCCCGAGCCACCCTCAGTTCAAGCTCTTTTAGCTTCCTTTCCAAATCCCTTCTTTGTTCCTGTCTTTTTTTCTTAATATGGGACATATACTCAATGATTACCCCCCTCATAAAGGCTTTGCCCGCCTCCCAGAGCATGTCTCTAGACACCTCCCCTGTATCATTTGTCTCCAAAAAAAGATCCCACTTCTCCAAGTGTTTCTTAAATTCCTCATTCTGGGCCATATATGTTGGAAATTTCCATGGGGGGGGCCACCCGCTTCTCCCTACCTTGAATTTTCATCACTACCATCGCATGGTCCAATATATGTACGGTACCATGTTGAACACCCCAAACCCGGGTATACCACTGTCTTGTCAGGTATATATAATCTAGCTGAGACCACGTCTTATGGGGATTCGAGTAAAAGGTATATATTCTCTCGCTCCTGGATTTGCTGTGCGCCAGGCATCCACTAAATCTAGTTCCGCCATTCCTCCTTGCCATTGCTGCATCCAGCCTGTCTCTCTCCCTTTCCCCTCAGAGTGGTCCATATTTGGATCCATAGTCCAATTCAAGTCCCCTCCCAATATTAAACCCGGGAATTGTCCCTTGATCAATAAATCCAGTAAGGACATGTAAAATTGTTGGTCATAGGTTGCTGGGGCATACACTGACCCCAAAGTGATCCGTTCCCCCTCTAGCAAACCAGATACAAAAATGTATCGACCCTCCTTAAGGTCTCTAACCAACTCTGCACCTCTAGTGGGAAAGCCTTGTGAATCAATATTGCCACACCTCTCTTATGCGCCAACGCAGATGCTGCATAACACCTTTCCACCCATCCTCGGGCCAATTTTGCATGCTCAACTTCTATTAGGTGTGCCTCCTGTATTAAGGCCATCTGGACCCCCACTCTTTTTAAGGCTGTTAACAATACAGTCCTTTTAACTGGATTTATGATGCCCCGAACATTCGAAGTAACCACATCAATACTTTTTGTCATAGCCATTTGCAAACATTAGTCTTCTCTCTTTCAGTCCAGCATTCTTAATTGAGAGCGTATCACTCACTCTTGGATAATTTAGTTTAGCCAAATTAGCACCATTTTCACAACAAACATCAACAACCACCACATTTAACTTTTTACCATCCCCCAACTGTCCCCCTTCCTTCTTTACTCCAAAACCTCCTCCCCTTTTTCTTCCCCCCTCCTTCCCTTCCTCCTTTCCTTATCCTGCTACAGGTCTTCCTCCAGCTCCTCTTCCAAGCCGCCTGTTCATGCACTTGCGACCCTTTACCTCCTTTCCTCCTATATTCCATCCCCCTTCCCCCTCTCTCTCTCCACGGTTCTCATTTCATTAAATATAGCTCTTCCCTCCCCCCTGTCTCTCCTTTACTCTCCTTGACACTAACCATCTCCTCGACTTGAGTGTCTGTCGCCTCCCCATATACTGACTAAGACGCTCCCATGCCCTCCCCCCACAGCCACGTTCATCGTTTCTCCCTTGTCCGTTTTGCATTAAATAATTCCTACCTCTCCGTAGCATTATCCATACTCCATCTTCTTCCCCTCCCCCTTCATCTGTCTCCTTCCTCTGACCCACCTCAATTCCCCATCCTATTCAACCTACCCCCCTCTTTGGCTCTCTTCTCCCCTCCCATGTATGAATCCCCCCAAAAAAAAGACAAAAAAAGGGGGAAAGAGTCCATGAAGCAAGCGACCCGGGTTATAATCTTAGGCTTGCAGGGAGACTAGGCTGCGCCAAATAACCACACACTAAGCCCTGCTCCCCATCCGCCCTTGTACCTTCATTTAAATGCATCTTCCACCTCATCCGTTTTCCTTCTCCAGCGCTTCCTTTTCCTGGCTTCTGATGCTCATCCCACATCCAGTCTTCCATGCCATGAGTCTCGCTTTCAGTACTCGGGCATCTTAGCCCAGCCCTACAGCCTGCTCCATACATGACGGGGAGATTCAAGTGGAAGGGAAGTTCAAAAAAAAAAAGGGGGGCACCTCCACGGCAGTCTCACACACGGGGGGAAGCTTCCGTCTCTCTCCAGCACATTTCTTAAAACTTGTGGGAGTTAGGCAGAGAAACACATTTTAAACAATCTCCCCTTCTCCAACGCTAAATAGTTAAATAATGCAAAGTCCCTGCTCCCTCTTCAGTGCACTTTTTGCTGCAATGCTCTTACGAGCTCCTCGGCCTTGTCTAGCTCCCAAAATGAATATGTTGCCCCTTCGTGTTTTATCTTCAAGGTGGCCGGGTACACTAGAAAGTTCTCAATCTTATGCTCTCTAAGCTGCTGCATAATTCCATTAAACATCTTTCTCTTCTTGAGCAGCTGGGTCGAGTAGTCCTGTGACAAGAAAAGCCGGTGCCCCTCGAACTCCACTTTGCCCTTTTCTTGAAATGCTTTCAACACCATTTCCCTATCTTGAAAATGGTGGAACTGAAAAATTATCTGCCTTGGCAGCTGATCTCTTGGCGGTTGGGGCATCACCGCTCTGTGCGCTCTCTCCAATTTTATCTTTCCCTTCACGGGCTGGAGGCCCAGTAGCCCTGGCAGGATCCTCGCGCAGAGGTCCAGGGCATTCTCTCCCTCCATCCCCTCCGGTAAGCCTCTTAACCGCAGGTTGAGGCACCGATGATAATTTTCCTGGTAGTCAAACGCCTCCTTCATTTCATTTAACTCTTTCTGTAGGGCTGCAACCTGCACCAGCATCGCCAACAACTCGTCCTCCAGGTGTGATACCCGCTCCTCCACCTCCGTAATTCTGCCCGCCTGCACTCTTTGTTGCTCCTGTATCTCTTGGAGCTTCAGGTCCAGCTTCGCTTCCAGTTTAATTAATCTCGGCTCCAAGGCCACTATGACCCGTCCCGTCACTTCCCTGCCCAGCGCGGCAACCTCCACCACCAACGAAACCAGGCTGCCATTCTCTCCTCCCTTTTTGGCATTTTTGGAGGCTATCCTTTGACTTTTCGAGGGACCGGGAGTGAAATACTCGTCCATCCTGCCTTTCCTAATCACAGGGCACCTGATTTCCTGGACAAAGGTATTTTTTATTCTTTAAAACTTGATTTTAGGCTGTTTAGTGGGAGCAGCGTGGGAATCTGCATCTGTTCAGTTAGTTGCTCATCAGCGCCCCCCCATAAGGCAATTCTAGTGGGGGGTAGGAGGAAGTAGGCTGTTGGTTAACTAGGATCTGCAGCTTATCCGCTAGATAGGGAAATGGGCAGACTAGGTGGGCCAAGTAGTACCTATCTGCCGTCAAATTCTATGTTTCTATGTTTCTGTATCAATACCTTTAAGATGGTCTTGCTCACCTATAAGGCACTACATGGTATGGGTCAGTGCTGCCTGTCAGGGCTCCTAACTCTATACACCAAACTGCTCACTCTGGTCTGCCACCTTGAGGTTCCAAGATCCAGACTTAATTATCAACAGATCAGCCATCTGCAGTAGCAATTCTTTGCCTTGGGACCGAAGTGAAGCCCCATCACTGTTATTATTTAAATCGAGCCTAAAAATGTATCTGTGTCATTTGGCAAACTCTGAATAATGAAAGTATAATCTTACTGTTTACCTGAGTGTTTTATGCAGTACTTACATTATACGTTTTTTGGTCAGGTATTTTTTTTTTGAAATAGAAGTTTATTCAAGTTTTTGCATTTACAACAGGACAGACATATACAATTTTACAGAGTATAGCGACAGCAATCCATTAAGGCTCCAAATGAATTTCGTCAGTAAATCAACATTTTATGTATATTATTCCCTGCATCACTGTCTAAAAGTCTACAAGAGATGTCAGTCTTCCCAAACCAATGGACACCAAAGAGCCCGAAATGGACCTAGAAATATAGATGTATCGTCCGAAAAGAATAGAAAGAGAGTAGGAGGGAAAAAGAGGTAGGGGGAGGAAAAGAAAAAAGGGGGAAGTGAAAACAGAGCAAAGGAAATAGAGATAGGGAAAAATATTAAGGAGGGGTATGTGGTAGTGTGAAAGGGGAAACTAGAGACTATACAAAGTCTAAGCCAGGGGGAAGAAGAAAAGCTGTAGTATGTGCTTTTACATTTCAAGCATACTCTGCTAGGAGTTCCAAAATATTTTTCTGTTCTTTGGCAGCCATATAGTGAAAGAAAGGTAGCCACCTACCCTTGAATTTATCTAGGGATAACCTAAGTTTAGCAGTCAGGTGTTCCATTTCTAATATTCTAAGACAGATACTGTACCAAGATTCTATTGAGGGTTTTTTAGGGGTAAGCCAGCAAGTAGTGATCGCCTTGACGGCTGCTGCTACAAAAATATAGAAAAGATAACATAATGCTCTGGATCTCAAAGGGTCTGGAGGGAGTCCAAACAGCCAGTATTGGGCAGTTCGTGGGAGGGGAAAATAAAAAATTCCCTCAACCACTTCATGTAATGCGTCCCAATATTCCTCTACTACTTTACATTCCCCAAAAATATGACAGTAGGTGCCTGTGATTTGGCAGTCCCTCCAACAAAGGTCAGATGGGTGTTTCCCATAATGTTTAGTTACCACTGGGAGTCTAAAATACCTAATCACTAGTTTCCATCTGAATTCTCTCCAGAATGACAAGGCTGAAGTGCTGTAGATGCCCCTCCAGATCATCTCCCCGTCACCCTCAAACAAAGATATACCCGTTTCTTTCACTCAATGATCTTTAACCTTTAATAAGTAGTCCATCTCCACCCAGCACAGACACTGTACCAGCTCAGATACTTGTCTCTCTGATCCAATGCAACAGTCAGAGCAGAATGCATGCACTCCTGGAGTGGATTAACCTGCTCCCCTGGAAGGAGGCCTATATTGACAGTAGATAGGTTGTGTCTAAGCTGTAAATAATGGTAGAAATCCGTCGGTGGGAGTCCAAACTCCACCTTTTGTTGTTGGAAAGATTTCAAATGATTTCAGAGTAGCACTGCCCAAGGGTCTGCAGGCCGGACTGCACCAGACGGCGAAAAGCCAGGTCCCAACTAAGGGGGGAAAAAGTCCAGACAGCGAAGGACCGTTGTTTGGGGACCCAACCTAAGTGGAAGGAGTAGTTTGAAACAAGCCTCTCTCCACACCTGAATAAGCACCTTAGTCAATGGATTATTAAATACCACTGAAGCTAATCTACAGGAATCCAGGAATAGCATATCTGCTATACCAGGTAGAGGAGAGGAGGCCAGCTCAATCTCTGCCCACTGCGGGGGATCCTTCATAAGTGGGATTAGGGCATGTAGTTGAGCAGCCCAACAGTATTTCTGTAAGTCAGGTAGGCCTAGGCCTCCTTTCGCCTTTGGAGCTGTCAGCACTTTCCATTTGACCACGAGTTTCCTACCCATCAATACGAATCTGGATAGCGTGGCCCGTAAGTCCACCCAAAATGAGTGGGGGGGTTTGAGTGGAAGGGAAGCAATTATAAACAGAAAATGGGTTAAAATATTCATCCGGATGCATTCTACTCTGCCTGCCAGAGAGAGGGGCAGCTCCCTCCAGTGGCTGCAGTCAGTCTGCACTTCATTTAATAACTTCTGGTAATTCGAGTGGTACACTTTCTTCATATCTTTAGCGACCCAAGCCCCCAGATATCTAAATCCAGACTTGGACCATTTAACTTGGCCCAGATCTGGGAGAACCACCCCAAGGGATATTCCTATCAGAAGTACCTCCGTCTTCCCCTGGTTCACTTTGTATCCTAAAATTTCTCCGAAGTCGGACAGAAGCTTAAAAATCTTCGGGATAGACTGAATGGGATCAGACACATTCAATAAAGTGTCGTCTGCGTACATAGACACTTAAACCTCCGTGTTTTGTACCTGAATCCCCCGGAATACCTCCGTCTCTCTGATGTGTGTTGCCAGAGGTTTCAGGCTCAAAGCGAATAAGAGAGGGGAGAGAGGGCGGCCCTGCGTGGTGCCTCTTTAAATCTTGAAAGAAAGGGAAGTGACCCCATTCACCTGCATCCTTACTCAAGGGTTTCTAAAAATATTGCAGATCCAACTGCTGAACTTGTCTCCAAAGCCGAACCTCCTCAGGGTGAGGTCGAGGTAACTCCAGTCCAGGTGATCAAATGCCTTTTCAACATCTAGGGACATCACTGCACAGAGCTGCCCACCTGGGGGAGAAACAGCCAAAGAGAGAACATTCAACAAGAGGCGGATGTTATCCTGCATATGTCTACCAGGGATGAAGCCCATCTGATCAGAGTGAACCAGGTCCACAATAACAGTTTGGAGACGTTCACTCAGAGCCTTAGCAAAGATTTTTGCATCCTGATTTAAGAGTGAAATTGGTCTATAGCTTGAGCATTTAGTTAGATCTTTTCTGGGCTTGGGCAACACCGAGATCAGAGCCTCACCCCAGGAGTCCGGAGTGGCACCGGGTTCTTGTGCCAGGTTACATATCCAGGTGAGGAGGGGGCGTCACCTCCTTTGTGAAACACTTATAAAATTCGGAAGCAAGTCAAACAGGACCAGTGGCCTTTTCGAGACTTAAGTACCTGAATAACACTTTTTAGTTTGCCCTCAGAAAAGGGGATTTCTAAATTTTCTTGTTGGGAGGGAGACAGAGTTGGTATAGTGGTTTCCTGAAGAAACTCCCATGCTTTGTCCGTATGATTTGGACCCCTTTCTGATGAATACAACTTTTTAAAATAGTCCAAGAATTCCCCCACTATCTCTGATAGGTGAGTCTGAGGGAAAGAATTGGGATCATTGGGATAAATCATGGGGACATACCTGTCCACCTCCTGTTTCCTTAGTCTCTGAGCCAATAATTTGCCTGCCCTCTCTCCCCTCTCACAGTACCGCTGCCTGGTGTACCTCAGCAAGTTCTCATTACGCCTCAGCAAGAGTGAGTCATAAATGGAATGAGCCTCCCTCAGATGGACCAGGGCAGGGGTTGATTTGGTGCGCTTATGTTCAGACTCCAAGTCCCTGATCTTGTCCAGAGCTTCTCGTATCTTGGCCTGATGCGGTTTGTGTTTATAGGAGGCATATGCAATGGCATGGCCTCGGACGACCGCTTTTAGGGCATCCCATAAGAATATGGGAGTCAGCCTCCGTATTTTCAATTAAATAATGTACCACCTTTCTAGTGGACTCTACATACTGTTTATCATTGATTAGGCCTGGATCAAACCTCCACCTTCCACCACAAGAAGGGCTGTCCCACCTTATACATGCCTGGATCATACCATGGTCGGAGACTGTGACATGAAAGATGCTTACATCACAAAATGTATGTAGTAATCCATTCTGGGTGTAGAATCTGTCCAATCTTGAATATGAGTTGGTTGTTGGACAGAAATATGTGAAATCCTTAGCAGAAGGGTTCAAATGTCTCCAGAGGTCAGCCAGGTTGGATTCTGCACATAAAGTCCGGAGTAGTCGAGAGCAGGCTTTAGACTTGGAAACTCCAGCGGGGTTCCTGTCCAAGCCCACATCCTCAACACAATTCCAGTCCCCTACACAGATGATCTGACCTGTGGGGAGGCCAGCCACTATACTGAACATGGATCTAAAAAATTCCCTTGATGGGGGTGTGGGAGCATAAGCTGCCATTATGCGGATGGGGCGGCCACTATAAATCCCAGATATAGTCACCAAATGACCTGAACCGGCCTTGGTCACCTTCTGGACCTGAAAGGGAAGGTCCCTGTGGATTAACACTGCCACCCCTGCCTTTTTAGCTTGGGGATGCTCATCTGAGCACACTGTCCCCACCCAGGCCCTGCTGAGTTTTAGGTGTTCCTGAGCTGTTAGTCTTTCCTCTTGCAGACATGCTGTATCGCATTTCTCCCTTCTGAGTTCTGCTAATATTTTTGAATGCTTGATAACATTATTAATACCTTTTACATTCCAGGAGCATTTTGTTAACTCAGCCATTTTGCTTAAATCAGTAGTACAAAACTTGCCATCACAGTTCCCAGCACAAAATCATTGCTCCCTCCATGCCACCACTGTTCACCCCAAACAAAACAGAATAAGAAGAAGAGCTGAAGAATAGAGACAAAAATGGAAGAGTAGAGAACAGTAAAATCCAACATTTAACAACAACATAACTGAGGAAACAAACTAGGTATTCCCCTGGTGGGACGGGGAGGGTCAATAATTTATTTATTTATTTAGCTTTTGTTTACCGGGTAAGTACACTAGACAAGTAGTATGCCTATTTTCAGGAACGACCCGGGAGAGCACAAAACATACAGTATACATACATGGCAACATTGGAGAAACAGCATGATACAGTAAAAAACAGCTATAACAATGCTTGTATCAGGGGAGAGATACTGCCACACATAGTACAAATTGTTACAGGACATAGATAGACATTAGAATCACTGAATACATATTTCATAGACCATCATGGACTCAGAGTGGACAATAGTGGACTGCAGAGTATTACATTACAGAGACTAGAGCAGTCACATCTTGTCGTTTGTTTTAGGTGGGACCACAGGGAGGAGAAAGGTCCCATGGGAAGGGGCAGAGCGAACAGAGTCCAGAATGGAGTTCAGAGCCTAGGCACAAAAGCGGCAAAGTCACGATCCCCATAAGGGTCCGAGTAGGGGGAACTTTAAGCAACTCGGCGGTCTGTGACCTGAGCTGGTAGGGGATGGCGTCCAGTTTTGGGAGGAGATGCGCCAGTCCCGACGGTATGCCCATGGCAAGCACTTTCCTGGTGAAGTTTCCTACATCAAGGATCAGGAATTCCACGGGGGGAGCCAGCTGAGTTTGTCATAGAGCTCACATCGGTGGGTGAGTTTGGGAGCAGCAAGTGCAAACCGACAGATGATGATATATGCCGTGTTCCACTGATTAAGATGGATTTGAGGTGACCTGGCAAATAGGTGGTATCCATAACTAAGGGAGGGGAGAAGCACTCCCCTCACAAGTGCCAGCCTCGCTCCCGGAGTCAGGTTGTATTTGGCCCTGTAGGCAAGGCCAAGCTTACACCTGGTGGTTCTGCAGATGTTTTGGATATGGTTTCCCATGTCAAGTTGTGGATCGAGGGTGACCTAAGATATTTAATTGAGCTCGCTGTTGGCAACAGGGGCCTCCATCTAGCTATTTTGAGCATAGCTGATGGGGCTTTTAACTTGGCCGTGGAACCAAAAGAGCATGGCCTGAGTTTTGTTAGGATTCAATACCAGTCTATGGTTGGTAATCCAGGCGAGACTCTGCTGAAGTCTTCAGATAGGCACTGGTTAAGGTCAGCATTACGAGCATGGGCCACTAGCACAAGGTCATCTGCATAAAGCGTGACTTGACAATGAGAGGTCACCCGTGGGAGTTGATTAATAAAAGTGAGAATAGGAGAGGTCCAAGTACGATCCTGGGGAACTCCATGGTCACAGCCCTAGGCTCCGAGAGGACCTTGTTAAAGCAGGTGCGCTGCTTTCTACCCGTTAGGTAGCCCATCATCCAACTCATGGCATGCGGAGAGAACCTGAGAGCCCTGAGCTGCTCCCCCAGTAGGTCATGGTTGACAAGGTCAAAAGCTTTTGACAAGTCAATAAATATAGCACCTGACAGTTTGCCCTGATCCATGGCGGATCTAATACTAGAGGTTACAGTAATCAGGGCAGTAGTGGTACTATGACCCTTCCGGAAACCATGTTGGGCCCCAGAAAGCAGCTCATGGGTAGCCACGTACTCTGAGAGTTGCTCCCGCCACAACCTTTTCCAGGAGTTTACCAAGGGATGGGAGAATAGCAATAGGGCGATAGTTGTCAGGGAGTTTGGGATTTCCCTGCTTCAAAACAGGGACTATCCTTGCCTCCTTCCAGATGTCAGGGATTATCCCCGAGCTAAGGGATAGGTTAAAGATATGGGCAATCAGAGGGGCAATGTAAGCTGCTCCCAGCTTGAGAAGCCTGGGCTCAAGGTTGTCAGGCCCTGCACTGGAGTGCTGGGAGAGGGCAGCCAAGCGGTTCCGAACATCAAGGACAGACACGGCCTTAAGATTAAATACTCTCCAAGGAGGATGTTCACTCTGCATCGGAGGGATATTAAGCGAGCGACCCCCATCGGTCGTGAAACGAGAGGTGAGGGCCGAAAGGTCGGAGAAGTGGAGATTGAGGTGGTCGGCTATAGTGTGGGGATTATTGCACGAGACTCCATCAATAATCATGTCCACGACACCCGAGTGAGAGGGCCCACTGACGAGGGATTTAATGTTCCTCCAGAACCTCCTAGGATCTCTGACAGAGCTAAGTAGTGCCGATTTACAGAAGTTACTTTTGGCAGCCCTAATGGCTTTTTTACACCGATTCCTGAGTTGCCGATATCTCAGGAGATTAGCAGGATCTCTGGAACCCTTAGTACTTGCCCAGCATTTGTCTCTCTCCCGCATCTGGGCAAGTAAGTCACCATTCAGCCAGAAGGTGGCTGTTCCCCTCACCCTCCGGGTGACCCTGGGGGTGTGTTTATCTTGAAGAACACCAAAGGAATGTGTGAAGCAGGAGGCTGCCACTGAGGGGTCAGAGGCTTCAAGCACCCTGGTCCAGTCAGTACATCCTAGATCGGCCAGGAAAGCCTCAGGGTCAAAACTGGAGTATTTTCTGACTTGAATGATTTTGTGTAGAATTCTAGGGGAGAGGATTTTCCAGACACAGTATACCGGGGAGTGGTCAGATATGGAGTCTGATGCCTGATGAGGCAATCCTCTCCAGCCGGTTGGTCAGGATCCAGTCCAGCAGGGAACTTGAGGAACCATTGGCTGCCTGTCTCGTCGGGTCATGGATTAGTTGGTTAAGGGATAGGCAGGCAAGTTGTGATTCGCATTTCCTAATATTGCCACACTCCCAGTTCATGTTGATATCACCCATAATAATGAGTTCATTGTCACCTATACTGGGCCTAACTGCATCTAAGAGGTAAGTGAGTCCTGTCAGACCCCCCCTAGGGGGGTTATAGGCGCACACCAAGTGCAGCTTCTTGCTCGCCCAGCAGGAGCACATGAAGAAACTCACAAGGTGGATGATCAGGTTTCCTCTGTGCCACCAGGGAGATTTTCAGATGGGATCTGTAGTAGATGAGGGTGCCACCCCCCTTCCTACCCCCAGTCCTGTCTAAACGAATGAACTCGTATCCTGTTAGGAAGCAGGCAGAGTCAGGAATTGAGGGTTTGAGCCAAGTCTCAGTTATCCCTAGGATGTCTGGCTTGTATAGCTCAGTCCACGCTAGGAGATCATCTCGGTTAGGAAGCAAGCTCCTAATATTCATGTGCACTATTTTTAGTCCCTTATTCCCATTCCATGTGGCAGGAATATTAGAGATCAGCTTAGATGGCCCAGGATTGAGCTCAATATCACCAGCCATGAGATGTGAGAGTAGGGCTAGCCAGGGGAGGAACAATCTTACGAGCGGCCTACCTCCAGGCCTGTGCATGCTTGGACTTTCACCCTGACCGCATACACATAAGGCATCTAGTGTCAAGGCTAAGGACAGTACCGTAGTGCATTACCTTAGTTACAAGTTGGTTGGAAAGGAGAAATCAGTATCATCACGGGAGGAGGGCCACAACCTGGGTCAATAACAGGCTAGGAGTCGAGGTAGCACAATAAAGGAGGACCAGCCCCAGGGCCAGTATCATAATTATTGTCGTAAAACCAACCTGCGCCCCTCCTGAACATAGGAGAGGTGGCGCCCAGTTCTTCCATGGTAAGGACAGTAGTAACCACCCCCACAGATTATAGGCAACTGGAGACCTAGAAAAGGAGCAAACCAGGGCTCCTGGAAACCTGTAAAGGGCAAACCAGGACACCTTGTGTGGTAGGGCCCAAAGGAACGAATCACCACAACTAGCGTGCTTGGGGGGGGCCCTCGGTGTAGGTCAGCCACGCCTCCCCTCCTCTCATCAGCAGCTTGCAGTAGTTGAAGGCGTTGGGACAGCAGATAGCATAGCAGGAACTAAACAATGCTGATAGGCAAGCAGGTGGTGAAAATAGGAAAATGTCTTTAAAGGCAAGACAGAACAAGTGTTAGGCATAATAGCTGCACTCTGTATCTTTAAGAGGAGTTGCATTGACCTTGAGGCAGTGACAAAGGGTACTGCCAAATCACCTTCCGTGGTGGCTATGCACCTCCCTGGTAGCCGAGACAGGGATCAAATCTCTCAAGGGAACAATACCCTACGTTATAGGGTAAATGGTCCGGAGGTTCTGCCCTACAGCTGAAGCCCCAAGACCAGTGCCCTTTAGAAAAAGTTTCCAGATTGGGCTGGGCCTAGCTTGCAAGCCACGAGCACACCTCCTAAACTTTAAATTGTTAAACTGAAATGCGCCAGCAGAACAAATGCATGTCACATGGTAAATAAATCTGCAAACAACTTTAAAACACAACACAACAGGACCCATCTTCTGGTTATCCGGTCAGGTGTTAATGGCCCCTCCCAGACCTCGCCCACTCTGCTGCTCACAGTTACCCAATAGTTTGGAGAGGTATGGATGTTTACAAATAAAAGCACTGCAATGCCTAACATCAGAAACGAAAGAGGACATTCTAGAACTCTCCCTCCACCCCTCCGCCTGTGTAGGTGAGCAGACTGTTGTCAATAGTTGGGGTTTTCCCCAGGCCCTCAGCGCAGGGTGCACAGTCAGCTTAACCAATTTGAGTAAGATCCAGATTTTCTTGGTGAAGAGCAGTACTTTTAGGGTAACCAAACCCCTAGACCATCCCCTATAGACTTTGCCACTGTTCTGTCATGTAGCTCATTTTGGGGTCTCATAGTAATGATCTTCTGAGGGCTGAACATTCAATGGAGAAGAGGAGTAGGGCCTCACTGGAGCCAGGAAACCTGCATAGTTGCTGTAGTATGGGCTAGAAGTGTAGACTCTGTACATAAGGAACTAAAACAAAAGTCCCACCTTAGGCTATGCTTAAATGTCCTGATGAGCGGTAGTCTCTCTGAGTAAATCAGAGCTGGTTATAAGCATGCCTGGAGAGCACCGAAGCCCATAGCCTGCAGGGAATCTGCTGAGAAGAACTGGACAAGGCCTCCACCAAATGACTCTGGGGAGCCCCATAGCAGTAGCACCAAATGGGTCCAGCACTACAGGAAGTAGAACGTAACAAAAGTTCCCACTGAGGGGTTCCCTTTAGGAGAGCTGCGGAGTAAGGACCTGCTTTACCTTTGGGTCCATGAGCTCGATTCCTGATCAAGAGGAAACATGAGGGGGCTGTCCCATAGGATTCCTGAGGAGTGATTCAGGTAAAACAGTACCGGGCACCTTCAGGTCTTAGTGCCATTTCTTTAGCCTTTAACAACCAGAAGTGGGTGTAAATCTTTGGTTAGCGGGTACATCTTATTGCCACCAGTAGATCAGGACTTTTTGTGAGGGGCAATCCATCTGGCCATGTCTGTGTGCAACGGGAGTAATGCCTTAATTATGGGACCATATCTTGCTGGCCAGCAACTCCCTGGAACTAGGGACCACAGGAGCTCTTCAATTTCACCTTCTGCCTTCTCCTCTTTAAATCAGGGAGAGAAACTCCTGCTTCTAAGAACGGGCTGGCCTTGAGGAGGTTTTCAAAGGACTTAGGGCAATCTTTAGTATCCACCCACAGTTTAGCGGGGTAACATAGCTGTGCTCCGATACCTTTTTCCTGGAGCTGCTTGACAACAAACAATACTTTCTTCCTTCTCACCACCATAGCTGGGGGGAACTCTTGATCCACAAATACCTGGGTCCCATCAAAGTTTAAGTCTCTTTTGGCCCAGGCAAGCTGTAGAATCTTCTCCTTAATAGCTTATTTCAGGAACTTGATCAGGATTGCTCTTGGGGAGGAGGGGGCCCCGGCTTGGGATTCGGGGCAATCGCCCTGTGGGCTCGCTCAATATCTAACTCAAATTCTTCTCCCAGCTGTAATTCTGTACTGAGCCAGCACTCCATGTAGCCAGTAATATCTTCATGTTCAACACCCTCCAGAATGCTGATGACTCGGATATTATTCCTCTGAGATCTGGCCTCCGCATCCTCGGCCCATAGGGCAATCACCCGCTCCCGTTTGTGTGGAGGAAGGCCAATGACCTGACATAGGCCATATGCTCATTTTGTATAGTTTCCCTCTGGTTCTCGACTGCAGTAGTACAGGATTCCAGCCTCTTGAAGTCCTTCTGAATATCAGTGAACTTGCTGTCAATTTTGTGAAGCAGTTTCAGAACTGTATGGGTTTCTAGTCTTGTGGAGGCTGACCCTGAGTCTAAGCCTGAATCGTCTTCTCTGGAGCCAGACGCTAGCAAAGACCACGAGGGTGCGGGGCTGAGGCCTAGCGGAGGTTTGGCTTTTGAAGCTGGAGTAACCGTCTGTGAGCTAGACAGCCCCTTTTTTTTGGTTCGACCCACCGCTTCTGGCTCTCAAATACCCGAACTGCAGAGATTTGGCAAAAAAATATACTATCAGGGTACACAATTGCAACAGATTGAGTGCTCAAGGTGTGGAGGCATGGAGCTAGGCTGCCATTCGCATCGGGTTCGTCACCGGAAGTCCGGTCTGTTTTTCATTCAACATAAATTGTACCAAGAGCCTGCAGCAATGGCCATCATATAAATAAACTCTACTACTACCTCTCCCTAAATTTCATATGAACATACAAAATTGCCAGCAGAACAGGCCATAATAGTCTATCAAGTCTGCTCAAGCATGCAGCTCAGTTAGATCCCTGGTGCTGCTCCCCTCCAGTCCACTTGGAGTCATCCACCTCCCCCTCTCTTATACTCCTCCTCCCCCTTCACAGTACTGATTTCTCCTGCTCTAATTTTCTTTTTCACCCTGTCCCACCCCACCCACCTTGAAACTGGCTACTGTATTTGCCACAAACTACCTCCTCTGGTAACTTGTTCCACCCCGTCACCACCCTTTCAGTGAAAAGGTATCTCCTCTGTGTTCTTTGGAAAGCCATGTAAGCCTCTTCTTAATCATTGTGCCCATGCTGCCTCGGATAGGGTGGGGGTGCAACTATTTACTATCATGAGTTTTACAAATCCTACAAGTAGAACGCAAATGCATGAGAAAAGTCTGGGCAGATAAATAGAAACATAGAAACTGTCGGCAGATAAGGACTGCCAGGCCCATCCAGTCTGCCCGTAAGCCCTATACTTGTATTCAGCCTGTGACCTTAACTGGTCATTGGCAAATAAGCTCATTAATAATACTACTTTGAATTATACTTCTCAGAGAAATGTGAACCGTTGTACAGTGGTTTCTATTCTCCAACTGTTGCACTATTGTGGCAAGTTTGTTATAAGATGATAGGATCATCTTCATGTCCCTAGGCGGTAAAGATCCAGCGCATACCTCTCAACCTCCCCTCATAAATCAGGGACAAGGCTTAAAAAAATCAACTAAGAAAGCACAAGTCTGTAACTTTTATGTTTGATATTATTTTGTACTTATAATCCCACTGTTTAGTCACAGAAACACAATTTTAGGAGAGCAGAGTAAAATTTTTAGACAAATCAAGTCCCTGAAAATCAGGGACAGTTGAGAGGTATGATCCAGCATCATTATACTGTATCACTGCTATACCATATTAATGCAGGTATTGTCACCTGGTACCACTGTACACTGACTGACACGTTACACTGGACTGTAACTGCAGCCATCCCATGCAAAACTTCAAGCGGCACTGTCAGTCCAAACTAGGCTTTTAAAGAGCCCAGACTATCAACACCTTCTAAAATATTTTCTCCCCACTCCCCTACATGATTTACATGCACAGGCAAAACTATCATAGCCTTGCATCTACTTGCACTAAATGTCTTTCAATAGTGCTTTTAGAAGTCTGCACATTCAACTGTTTAACTCCGATACTATACAAACCGGCTACTGTACCTCAGAGAAATTTACATAAAAATTATTTTAACTACCGTGTATAATGCAAATGATACTACTATGAATGGTTTCTTTTCTCAGTCCAGTAGTCTTTTCCATTATACATACCCATCTGTTGTAATTTATAAATATTTCTTAACCCATTTTCAGGTTTCCTGCAAAGGAAAAGTCACAGCTGGCATCAGTAAAACTCGGTTAAACTACATCCCCCATAATTCTGAATTTCAGAATATTTTTTTTTTATTACGAAAGACATTTTAATTGAAACAAGATCTTGTCCCTTAATACTTCATCAGTTTACACGACTCATAACTGCCTTTAAGTCATATTCCTTCACTTGCAATATCACAGCCAGTTGTCATGGATCTGATTCTTATGCAACAAGCAGAATATTATGAATTCAGGGCAGGAGAATCAGCAAGAAAAGACAAAGGTGCAAAGACTGTTTTTATTCATATTTCTTTAGTAACAAAGAATAGAATGCCCTGAAATTCAAACTGTAGTATTATGAGATTTGAACCCTGCAGATGTAAAATGTATTTTTAAGGAAACCGGAAAATCACTTTAATGAAGAACATTTACAAAGTATTTTCCAACTGTAGAACAGCATGTCAATTAAAATAAAAAGTCGGTGCAGAAGCTAATCTCTAAAGAAATTTAAAAGGCAGTTAAATCCTAATCATGACTAGCAGTATCCCAGTCACTCATTCACAAGGTCTAAATGCTGTAAGAAATGTTCTTAATACTATAAGTAAAAGAATGTGCTGAAGAGTGGAATGCAGTTCCAATGCTTAAGTAAGCATTAATCACCGACAGAGGAGGGCTCTACCGGTGGATTAATGCCGCTAGAGAGGCGTTGTTGCACGAGGCATTAATCACGGTACAACCCGGCGCTGGAGGTGATTAATGCACTATTTCTGGAGAAGGTCGATGTTTAGCAGGGCAAGTACTGTGGACAGTGAATGGCAAGAAAGGCACGGAGACTAAGAAATTTCTGTAAACTTTATTGTTACTCGGCCATACAGGCGCTACTGCGCCCCAGTGGCTGTAGGTGCTCAATACAGAAGCAACACGGCATTATGAGACATAAAAGCCGTGTTGAGCTCATCGAACAGCTTCCGACAACAGCAACACAGCATTATCGTCTCACAATGCTCCTGCACCACCTGACGCCGTCCCGCCTATCGCGGTGCGCCCTGGAACGGCTTTCAATAATGCCGTGTTACAAAATCCCTTAACGTTGTGGTTGCTTTCTCTGCTCCAGCAGTTCTGTCACTTAGTCCTCGGAAAAACCTCCAAGCAGCTATGGCAAAACAGGTTACTGGTTAACATAGTGAATTTAGAACAGACAGGGCACAACCGATTCAATAATGTTGGCTGGACTGGCTGTGTAATAGTTAGACATTCGTACCACCCTGGAGGACCTAGGTTCTCCTCTCGAGCCTACAACAGGAAGATGAATGCAGTTTCAGAGGACATGCCTTCAGGGTGGGAATATAATTATCATAATGTGACTCAGTATTTAAGTTCTTTGTTCTGTGTACACTGCTGTAATTTCTCTCCTCCTTGTAACTAATTCCGTGTCGCTCCTGAAAAAGGGACCTCCGGGGCTCAGTGGGCCTACCCAGTCATCAAAATTGAATAAATAAATAAATTATGTGACTACAGCGGGAGTCCCTACCCCTTCGCCCCCAACTCACAGAAGAGCACTGAAATCCTATGCAGTGGTACAGTGATAGGGAAAGTTGAATCAAACTTCCCTGTCACTTTGGGCTGGGCATATAAACATTTTGTCATAATTAACATTTCATCCTGGATTAATTACCTAGCATCAGTGTCACTACTGTTTAAATCACAAATCTGGTGCAAAAAAATTGTTTTGAATTAGCACACCAAAACAGCCTCATTTAGGTGAAACACCTATTTTACAAAAGGGTCTCCCAGTGAGACATTAGAGTAGCAAAGTTTTTGCTCCTTAGACATTTAAAGTTACGTTTCAGAAGTTGAATATCATGAATTGCTACAGGTAACATAATATAACTGGCAATAAAAACACATGCAAGCGCTGGTCTGGTGGCGCTGGCTCCTAATTTACCATGCGGCTACGCCTGGCTTCAGGAAGGACCTCGGTCGCCGGGAAGCTGGCTTGGGGTGGGTTGAGCAGGACTGAGCCTCAGCTTCCTCTCCAGGAGTGAATGCCCACTCCTTCGCAGTCCTGCTCCTGGCTGGATGGGGACTGTGACACGATGCAGGAGCGGCAACGAAGACTGGGGTGGGGCGGAAGGGGCCACCAGATCCTGGCATGGGCATGTGCCTCCACGTGCACGCATGCATGTGTATGCTGTGGCCCCAGGCAGGAGGAAAAACACAGGAAAGGTAAAACTGTACATGAAAAAAAAACAAAAAAACACATGCACGCACTAGATATGCATCTGTAGTTACAGTATATGATGCACTAACAAAAAAGGCTAATATGACATGCAAAAATTGATAAAATGTGGACAACTAACAAGTACATATAACCAGCCAGAGAGAAAGAGGGAGAGTTGAGAGTGTATCTCCGGAAACGTAAGGTCTTTGCAGTTTTAAAGTTCACAGAACACCAGGGAAAAAAAAAATAGCTAAACTTCTGAGACAGCTTCCTATTGTAGGTGGTCAACAGGCCAACCAGGTTAGGGAACACCCTAGACCTCGTGCTTGTGAATGGTGAGTTTGTGAGGGAGCTGGGGGTGGAGGAACCGCTGGTGAGGAGTGACCACCTCTTGATGTGGTACACAATAAACATGGGGAAAGGGGGAGCAGTAATGGGCACAAGGGTGTTAGACTTCAGGAGGGCTGACATCAGGAGGATGAGGGAAATAGTACAGGGGTATCTGGACAGGATCCATCCAAACATGGACACTAAGCAGAAGTGGGAGGTCATTAAACTGGGACTTGAGGAGGCAACCATAACATGTACAAGGGTCCAGAGTAAGAGGGCTAAGGCCAAGAAGCCCTAGTTGGGTAGCGGCGGGGTCATGAAAAAAGTAAGGAAGAAAAGAGCTGCCTTTAGAATGTGTAAAAAAACAGGGGGGAGGACAGAGAGCAATACCTGAAGGAGTCGAGGGAGGTGACAAGGGCAGTCAGGTCAGCCAAGGCATCCAGGGAGCTCAGGTTAGCACAGGGCCTCAAAGAGGGGGAGAAGGGAGTCGGTGGTGGGAAGAGAAAGGATTGAGCACCCAGAGGCAGCTCTCCCTCTCTGGGAGGGTTCTGTGCTAGGTCCCACTGCTATACCGCCATCTCCCGGTTGAACCCAGGATTTGACAATGCAGCTGGGGACAAGCAGTAGGGAGGGGCAGACGTCAGACGAGAGCCCTGGGAGGAGCTGCGTCTCCATGCACTCCCCCAATTTGCTCTCCTCGTGTGCCGGCGACTGTGGGGCACCAGAACACAGAAAAATGGACTCTGTCACTCCTAGGTGATGATCCCTCTGGGAACCGACAGCACATCCTCCGGTTGTCTTCTAGGGCAGACTCCACTGTGTGCCAGCCACTCACACCATGGTTCAAGAGAGGTAAGGGGAAGGCCTTCTGTTGCCCTACCCGGGCGGTTATCCAGGGGTATTAAGGGTCCTTCAAGCGATTGGTAGCACTCTAGGGGCAGACTCCTGGGACAATATGGAGGCATGAGGGATCCGATTGAGTGGAAGGACAGGGATAAGTGATGCAGATAAACAGAAAGATTAAAAAAAAAAAAATAAGAGAGGGAAAAAGACTTCTTCAGGTACATCAAGGAGAAAAGGAGTTGTAAGGACCAAATAGTATGGATGAAAAAGGATGGGGGGTGGGTGGAAACAGGCAGAAGCATTAAATGAGTACATCTGCTCAGTATTTACTACAGAGAAAGGGGGAGCTGTACCCAAGGGGGGGTGGAAGGGTTGCCACGGGGTGTGTGACAACTGGGGAAATCCAAGTGGGCAGAGTACTAGAGTGCTTGAGAGGACTGAGTGTGGACAAGGCGCCAGGGGCTAGATGGCATATACCCCAGGGTGCTGAAGGAGTTGGCAGAAGTCCTGGCAAAACCCTTGACAGACCTGTTCAATGCCTCCCTGGACTCGGGGAGTGCATCTCAAGACTGGAGGATGGCACACGTGGTACTCCTCCACAAGAGTGGCTCCAAGGACGAGCCAGGGAACTACAGACCAGTAAGCCTCACATCCATCATATGGTACTATATATATCAGGTCCATCTTCCTCTGAAGTGGCATCCAGACTCCAGCAGGACTTCAAGGATGTTCAGATCTGGTTTCGCTCAAATCAGCTTTTTCTCAATGCCAAGAAAACTTTCTCATTAACCTTCGGGACGCAGCAGAGACTTTCTCGACTCCCTTCCATCCCCGCCTTCTACACCTTAGATGGGACTTCCTTGGAGGCATGTACCTCTTTTAGATATCTTGGGGTCTGGCTTGACCAGCACCTTGACTATTCTGTACATAGCGATGCCATCCACAAAAAACTGCACCCCAAGTTGGGCGCCTTATACCATAACCGTGGCTGCATCCCTTTGCCAGCTCGCAAAGCAATTGTACAGAAAATGATCCTCCCTATTTTTGACTACGGGGACGTAGTCTACAGTGCCGCCCCTAAGTCCACCCTAGCCAGACTAGATCCACTCTTCCACTCCTTCTGTCACTTTGCTCTGGACTGTCCTCCCGCCACTCATCACTGTGACCTCTACCGGTCCCTGGACCTCCTCTCGCTCATGGATCGGAGGCAGTCCCCCTGTGCTAGGCTCATGGTTAAATTCTGGGCTAAGTCCCTGCCCCCTTACCTCGCTTCAGTCCTAACAGCCCAAACCCCTCCTGCATACTCGCTCAGAAATTTTGACTCCCAGCTGCTGTAGGTTCCACACATGTCCACCTCAGCAGGACAGTCTGTCTTGAAATTTCACACGCTTAAAATATGTATCTCCCTGCCTGAGAACATTCGGCACACTCCCCCCATGCAGTACCTCAACTTCCTCCTCAAAGAGCACTTCTCCTCCACCTTCACATGCAATTTAAGTTCACTCTAGATCAAGGGTTTAGCGCTCCATTATTGAGACTGCTCTTTGTGATGTATCATTGATCTTAAATTGTTGTGTATCGCTCAAACTACTAAACTATTACCAATATGTTCTGTATGTTTTTGTATGCTTGCTTATTGTACAATTTACTCTATGTATTCTCCCCTACCTCCCACTCCAAGGACGCATCTGGAATTGAGCAGTAGTCTGCTCAGCATGCCTTCCTGGTAAAACTTTTAAATACATAAAAGCTGATGGAGACAATCCTGAAGGAGAGGCTGGTTTCCCTCCTAGAGGCTAATGGGCTGCAGGAAAGCAGACAGAACGGGTTTGTTTCAGGCAGATCCTGTCAGACCAACCTGGTGGAGTACAATAACTGGGTAACCAGGCAATTAGACGGGGCCATGCAGTGGATGTCCTTTACCTGAACTTCAGTAAGGTGGTCGATTCGTTGTAGCATGGGAGGCTAGGAAGTAAGCTGGAAGGCACGGGGTGGGGGCCAAGATGGTGGGATGGGTAGTGAACTGGGTGCAAGGGAGTCAGCAGAGGGTGGTGGTGGGAGGGGAGCTCTCATCTCCCAGGGCGGTGACAAGCAGGGTGCCACTGGGCTCTGTACTGGGGCCGGTGTTTGGGATCTTCATAGCAGACATCTCAATAGGCATCAAGAGCAAGATCAGTCTGTTTGCAGACAATACCAAGATGTGAGCAGTAGGTAAATGACTTAGAAGCATGGCGGGGGGGTGGTCAGCCTGGTTGCGCAGAGGGCTGATGCGCTGGATACCTTACCTCACGCTATGCCAGCAACCCAGTTCGGGAATGGACTTGGAATGCTTGGGGGTCGGCCAGGGTGAGAAAGGATTGAGCGTCTGTTGACAGCTCTCCTTTCTCAGGGGTGGGGGGGGACTCAGTATCGTGCTGTAGATTGACACCCAGTGGAGGCTAGAGGTCAGCACAGACCTGATGCTAGAAAGGGGTGGAGCCACGCACAGGGCGTTTGACTGCCTCTGTGGAGGTGAAGACAATCACCCCACCCACTGCACGTGTGTGGGTCCGGGAGAAAAGAGACAGAGCTGGCAGGCTCTACACCTCCCCTCTCCAGAAATCTAGATGTTGGCTTCCAGGGTGGGGGAGGCTGGCACCTCTGGGCCCTGGCTGGCTGGGGAGGGATTAGCATTGGGGACAGCCGGTTGGGGTGGGAAAGGGGAAAAGCCTTGACAAGAGATGAGTCCTCCATCAAGGGAGGGGCCGATGCTGCCTGCCAGCTCTGAAGGAGGTGTAAAAAAGAAGGGCGGCTGGGGTTGCAAAATGATCTGGCAAAACTGGAGGCCTGGTTGGACACTTGGCAGCTGTTTCAATGACAAGAAATGCAAGGTGCTACATTTCAGCACAAAAAAACAAGGAAGAGCTACCAGCTTGGGGAGAGATTCAACTAGCCAAGATGGAAGAGGAGAAGGATCTGGGGGTGATCATAACAGGAGCAATGAACAACTCAGCACAGTGTAGAAAGGCGGCTGCAAAAGCCAAAAGGATGCTGGGTTGTATTGCCAGAGGCATATCCTCCAGGAGGGTGGAGGAGATCTTGCCACTATACAGGTCACTGGTAGACCACACCTGGAGTACTGCATGCAGTTCTGGCAACCGTACCTGCAGGACATTAGATTACTGGAAGGGGTGCAGCACAAGGCAACAAAAATAATCTGGGGGCAAGGAGACTTACCCTACGAGAGCAGGCTGAGAGAGTTGAACATGTACTCCCTGGAGGAGGAGGGACACTCGAGGGATGGGGGACATGATTGAAACCTTCAAGTACATGAAGGGAATAAATAAGACTGGCATGGAGGGGCTTTTCAAATTAAGAAGGAGGAGGGACACTCGAGGGCATGATCTGAGATCAGAAGGAGGAAGGTTCAGGAGGGAAAGAGAAAGTGGTATCCTGTAGAACAGTGGGCTGCTTCAAAAGGGGATGGGACAAGGTAAGGGGGGGGGAAGGTCACTGGAGGGGGGAAGGGGGGGCAGCTGCAGTATAAGGGCTGCTAGCTGCACAATCGAGCAGACTTGATAGACCATTGGCCTTTATCTGCTGGCAGTTTCGTATGTTCGTATGAAATACCTGAAAAGATTTTAAGGCTAGATTCTGTGAGCAAGCTTCGTTTTAATTATCTGCATTTTTACAGAACTGCTTTTTGCTTGAATGGGGATTTTGACCATTTCTTTGCTGCAATCCTACCCTGAATAAGGAAGTTCTACTTATCTCTAACTACTGTACTGTATATGGATGTCTTATTTTAACTGCATTGCATTTCTGGATCCAAAAGAGAGGCACTACGTGAACAGTGGAAATCAGGAATGTAGGAGAAATTACAAACTCTTGCGAAGATGAACTTCCCAAGATTGGTGGTAGCATTTATCGATGTAAATTGCATCACATGGAGTGACTGTGTGAAAAGTGTGCTAAGAAAGCCTTGGGACAAACTGGTCCATTTCTAACCTGCATGTAGTGTCGCTTTTCTGGCAGGTCTGGTAATAAAACTATTAACCAAGACGTTTGGCAAAGAATCACATTATGAATGAGTCCTAGTGATACATCCAACCAGCAGAGAAAATTGTTAAACTTGTTAATGACATTCTGCTAGCCAAGGGATCAGAAACAACTGAGGTTATAGATTTAACACAGAGGCTTTTGATGCAGTTGATCTTCCACTGTTAATTCAGAAACTTGATGATTCTGTAATTAGTTTAATAACTTTGGAATGCTTCCAAAACAATTTCTGTAAAAGAACACAATGTACAAAAATAAAGCAGACCCAATCTGAATTGAAAAGTATGCCACTTACAAACCCATTATTATTTATCTTACAGGATGAGCTGTCAAAGTGTTCGTGCCCAGCTGCATTTGTATGTAGTCAATTTTACATGTGGTTGCTCCTTATAAGATATTCAAGATCAGACCTGTACTCTTTTAATACAATTCAAATAGATCTTAAAGACTTAAATAGTTCTCAAAAATCTTATGCTTCTTTTGAACTCAAAGATAGAGTGTACAGTTATTGCAAGCTCCTAAATTCGTATCTTAAAATAAAGATACAGTACAATTTACATTACTACTTTTTGTGACATTTATGAACGTCTACACTACTAAAAGTGTTTTGAGACTTATGGCTATACCAGATAGCCATCTGAGACTGGATTTTCAATCCAGCCAAAAATCGCTCCTGGGTGGTGTAACAATTTAAAATGCAGTCAGTTTGCTATGTGTGCCTCTACTGCACACTTTTTTACATAACTCTTTCGGAATGGGAGTCAGTTAAAATTTAGCAGGTGCAGGGACAAAGTAGGTATCCTTTGGTAAGGTCAGGATATTTTTATCAGTGTGTCTCTGCTAAAACAGACCAGCTGTCTCTAGAGAGTGACAACAATTTCTTTGACTAGTTTTTAGGAGAACTTCAATAGGGGAAAGGTCTTTTCATGTTTTTAGACAGACATTCCTGCTAGACTATACAGGGGTTGGGACAGAAAGCAGACATATTTGTATGCCAAATACAGAGTCCAGATTATTCCAATTTTTTATGAGTACCCAGTCAGCTCTCAAGACACAAAGAATGTTGAACCTACAGCACCAGAGTGACACACTGGATAATGTGTCATGGGGGGGGGGGGGCAGATGGAAAGTCTGAAGGTCTGGCAGAGCCTGAAAGAGGCAGTCAGATTTAGGACTACGAACAGCTACCATATAAGGGTTCAAGTCTGCCCAGATTCTCCAAAATGCCTGTGTCGTTAGCTATTCTGCTACTGCTCAACATATAAGATTGAGATAGTTTTTTTTCTGTGTGCCAACTACTGTTCAAACATTTTATTTTAATTTCTGCAGAATTACTGTACCCCACCATCTTTCCATAGTATCCTGTATCATATGTGCAAATACCTTCAAATATTAAAATGAACAGTTACATACTTATCGTAAGAGTAGATCTTTGAGAGAACCTCCTCCGTTAGGCAGTGCCATCGCTTCCTCCTTCCCCCTTTCTAATCTGCAGAGGAATATGGCATCCAACTTCTGCTTCAGGAATTTCCATGGCTGTCATCTCCAGTGCCTTTGCTCGCCTACTGTGATGGGTACTGGTATGATTTCCTGGTTCCCTAAGAAAGCAGATCCTCCAAGCACAATCTCCAGCAGGGAACTGAGGAGAGATGAGACTGCCCATGTTTATACAGACACTGATGTGTGATGCTGTCATGGTTGGCCCCTGATTAGGAAAAGATTCCATGTAGTCCTAGCTCTGATGCAGGTATAGTTCCAAAGATGTGGCCTAATGTAAGACATTCATAAGCCTGTTCATTTTAATATTTGAAGGTATTTGCACATATGATACAGGACACTATGGAAAGATGATGGGGTACAGTAATTCTGCAGAACTAAAAAGAAAATATTTGAACAGTAGTTAGCACACAGAAAAAACTATCTCGATCTTACGTGTTCAGCAGTAGTAGACTAGCTAACGACACAGGCACTTTGGAGAATCTGGGCAGTTTTTAAACTCTGAAACCATCTTTATTCCCCACCCCACTTCCCTATCTTACTGGACCCAGCTTTAGTCCCCATGAAACTTGTCTAGCTCTAGCACTTGACTTCTACATCTACTTGCCTCCGGCGGTCTATCAAAATGATCCCCGCAGCTGTTCTCACGTCTCTTCACTGCCCCTTTTTCTCTTCCCCTATATTCTATTCCCCCTACTCTCCCTAGCCCTCCTCCTTTTCCTCCCTACCGTAATCTCCCTTCATCTGTTGGTGGACACAATATATTTCTTTTTCCTCATCTATTTTCGTTTCCCCCCTGCACTCCTCTCTAGCACCCCAGCCCCCTCTTTGCTTCCCCTTCCCCCTTCTTTCAATACCTCTATCTCATTACAACTTTTAATTCCTGTAGTCTTTTCACTTTCTACTACTAATGCTTCTACTCAGATTCATGCTTCATATTTCTACACTGTTATAGCCTAACTCAAGTAGTATGCACCATATGGACCGAAACTGCACTTTATAGTTATGTTTATTTATAAAATGTACTGTATAGTTTTGTCTGTATATGTGTCCCAGGACCTCCTTGTGAATGAGCTTGCTCAACGGAGTTTTCCTGCAATAAACTTGAACTAAACTTGAATTCTCTCGAAGATATACTTGTACATGTTAAGTATGTAACTGTTCTATCTTCTCAAGGATAATTCCTTCATTAGACCACATCTTTGGAACGAGTCTCAAGCAGTCCCAAAAGTGAACTGGGAGATTGCTGCAGTCTGGTACAAGACAGTAGGCCCTGTAAAAAAGCAAGGCCAAAACTTGCTCATCTTTGAGAAACAATGTCCAGACTGTAATGCTTAGCAAAGATGTAGACAGTGCTCCAGGTGTCTACCAGCACAAATGTCAGCCGCAGAAACACTTCTGAAGCAAGCAAGAGATGTGGCCATTTGTCTTGTGGAGTGACCACAAATCACACCAGGAAGTTCTTTACTGTACTTCCTATGACTGAATATAATACAATGTGTTAGCCATTTGGACAAGCACTGTTTCAACACAAGGGCACCCTCTTTCTCAGGAGCAAATGAAACAAACATGATATCTTAGTATTCTATGTACAGTCAACGTATGAACCAATGCCTCACCCTGACTGGCATGCTCAGGATATCACCTTTGGCAAAAACTTAGGACTTGTACACAAGGACATACTGTTTTTCTTGAAAATCAGATAAGGAGATTCACACATAAGAGCCTGTAGCTCTGAAATCCTTTGAGCAGAAGTAACTGCAACTAAAAACAATGCTTTCCATGATAGAAAGCAGAAGCCACAACTCACAGTTGGCTCAAAAGGAGCCAAAGTAAGCTGTCGAGGACAAACTTCAGGTTTCCAAGGTGGGACCAGATTACAAATGGAAGGTTTTATGTGCAGAATACCTCTCACAAATCATAGTATCATAGTAATGTGTCAGCAGAAAAGGACCATTCTGGTCCATCTAGTCTGCCCATTTCCCACCTGCCCCTACTTGTCTCCACTTCCCAGGGATATTTTCCTCTGCCCACCAGCCAACCCCTGGTGTCTGTTCCACACCTTCTTGAATTTCTCCACTGTTTCTGCATGCACCACCTTATTAGCTAATCTGTTCCAGGGTTCCACCACCCTCTCAGTGAAATAACATCTACTTATATTGCTCTTAAATCTTCCTCCTTCCAATCTTAAATTATGAAACACAGAAACATAGAATTTGATGGCAGATAAGGACCGCTTGGCCCACCCAGTCTGCCTATTTCCCTACCTAATGGATAAGCTGCAGATCAGATCCTAGTTAACCAACGGCCTACTTCTTCCAACCCCCAACCCCTAGAATTGCCTTATGACTGTCCCATGCATGCTTGAATTCCACTGTTTTTGACTCCACAACCTCCTCTGGAAGGCTGCTCCATTCATCCACAACCCTCTCTGTGAAAAAATACCTCTCTACATTACCTCTGAGCTGTCCCCCCTCTATCTTCAAATTGTGCCCCCTTGTTCTTGCATATATCCCCTTGTTTTAACTCCTACTTTCCTTTTGAATAATCTATCTTCATTCACTTTATTCCCTTCATATGCTTAAATGTCTCTGTCATGTCACTTCTATCTCTTCTAACCTCCAGCATGTATAGATTTAATTCTCTCCATCTAGTCTCGTATGACGTCTCTTGCATGTTTTGCACCATCTTTGTTGCCCTTCTCTGAACCCTCTCCAACCTGTCTATATCCTTTCTTAAATGAGGCCACCAGAACTGTACCCAGTACTCCAGGTGTGGTCTGACCATGGTCTTATATAAAGGCATCAACACCTCCCTCTTCCTACTTGTTATACCCCTTCCTATGCATGCCACCATTCTATTAGCTCTACCTACTGCCTTACTGCATTGGTCTCCTACCTTAAGGTTGTTTGAGATTATAATCCCCAGGTCCCTCTCCTGTTCTGTTTGTATGGGAGGCCTCCAGTTGGGCAACTGTACGTCCATCAATAGGGACATGGAAAGCTGACATAGCAGCCAAATACACCTTAAGTGAGGTACACTGTAGGACAGAGTCTGACACTGACAGCAAGTATCCCAACACCACATTTACCTGACAGGTAACTGAGTCCACATATCGGGAGGTGGTCCACAAAGTGAAATGCTTCCATTTCAATAAATATGTATGTCTAGAGGAAGGTGTTCTGCCTGCAACCAGCACATCAGCAACTTTAGGTGATGCACAAAAAGTGCAATGTCTTCAGCAGTCAGGCATTCAGATGCAGGGACTTCCGGTACAGACGGACCAGAGACCCCTTTCCTGTGACAAAAGGCCCCTGGCACAGAGGCAGACGTACTGGAGGCTCCACTGCTAGTTGCTGCAGGAGTGGATGCCATATCTGCTGAGGCCATGGGGCACAATGAGGATCAGCGTTGCACCCTCCCATCTTCAGTTTCAGTAATACTCTCTATATTAATGAATGGGAGGAAATGCATACAGAAACCTCCCTTTCCAAGATAGGGACAATGTGTTACCAAAAAGCTCCAAGCCTTGGAGTGAGTGAGCAAAAATGTGGCAGTTTTGCACTCTGAGGGGACAGAAAAAGGTCCCACTCTGGATGACCCCACCTTGCAAAGCGGTTGTCTACTACTGAGATCAGCAGTTCCTATTCAAGCATCTTGGACTGTGCGTGTCTGCTCAGACATTTTGGGCACCTGGAAGATGCACAGCTGACTGCTCTGGGCCATGTTCCAGTGCCCAGTACCACACTCCTACTGCTTCCCCACACAGGGGCTAGGAATAAGTTCCCCCTTTTTTTTTATACAATGCATGCCACTGATGTTGTCCCTCTGTATCAACAGAAGACCTGTAGTCAGATGCTCTTGAAAAGACTGGAGACTGTATAAGACAGCTCTCACCTCCAGGACATTTATGTGCAATTTGGTTTCCACCTGGGTCTAAGAACTTTGTGTTTGATAAGGGCCCAGGTGTGCCCCCCATCTGGATCCGGAGGCATCCAAGGTGAGAATCTTAGTTGGATTTGGTATGAAAAATGGAACATCCCTTAACAGGTTGTGGCAGTCCATCCATCACATCACTGTTTGTGCACGGGTGACGTGATGAGCATCTTTTGGTCCCCATCATCTACCAACTGATTCCACTGTTCTCTCAATGTCCATTATGGGATCTGCATGTGTAAGCACGCCAGTAGCACAGTTACAATGGCCACTGCCATGAGTCCCAGGAAACATAGAAATGTTGTGTCTGAGACTCTATGACTGCTGTATACAAATTGTGCTTGAGCATTGAGTCATTCCGACATGTTCAGGGTCAGGAAAACATAGCCTAGCTCTGTGTCCAAGACAGCACCCTAGCAGCCTTTGACAAGGAGTCAGTACTAACTCTGGCATATTCACTGCAACCCCCAGGTCATCAAACAATTGCCTTGTTTGGGACAGGGTATGCCAAACATCTGGTAAAGACCCGTGGTGCAGAAGACAAGCCAAAGGGCAATACTCTGAGATGATAATGCCCCTTTTTCCAGCACAAATCTCAGATACTGTCTGTGATGTTTCCTGATATTGGTATGAACGTATAGCAAGTCCAGTCCCCTGTTTGTAACGGGGATCAAAACTTGAAGGGAGATCAAGTGGAACTTCTTATACTCTATGCAGAAGTTTAGATCTCTCAGATCTAGCACAGACCTCAGATCTCCTGTCCATTTGGGGACCAGCATGTATCTGGAGTACAGCCGTTTGTTCTTCTGATGTGGTGGCGCTGGTTGTAGTGCACATTTATTTAGCAAAGCTTGCACATCTCCTTTCAGCAGGGACAGATGTCCTGGAGCATAAGGCAAAGAGGTAGAGGGTGCCAAGGGGTGTGGAGGAGTCTGTAGGAGCTCCAGTGCATGTCTCTTTGGAATTATCTCAGAACTTATTTGTCTGTGATAATCTCCTCTACTGTGCCAGATGAAGGGAGAAACATCCCCCTACAACCACCTCTGGAGGCAACAGTGGTGTGGGGGTAGAGTGATTCGAGTCAGGCTGAACAGATGGGGGTACAGCCACCAGCTCCACGAGCCTCTGATGCTTTGGAATGGGCACCTGGGGGAAGGGGACCTGGCAAGGCTCCACCACCCTTAACCAACCTTGGTGACAGTGGGCTTGACAGCCACCTCTGGCAGTAGGCTGACAAAAGGATCCCCTTCCACGACCCTTACCAGGTGTGGGATACAGGGATCTGACTGACCTTAAAGTCATTTTAGAGACTAGAAGGCCTCTTAATGCCTTTTCTATACGATAACCAAACAGTTCAGTGCCTCTGAAAGGGTCATTCAAAAACCATTTGCTGCATGTCAGTTGCAAACCCAGCAACCCTGAGCAAAGAATAACATCTCATGCAAATACCAGTGGCAGCTGTCCTGGCAGAGGCATCAGAGACATCATACGTTGAGCGCAGCAAATATTTGTCAAACTCAGCACCAGAAGTGAGATGTTTGATTAATTCATTCTTGGCATTACCTTTTGGAAGAGCCTAAGCTGCAGCTTTGGCAGCCTTCTACAGGCTATTTTGATACTTGTCAGCCTTCATAGGCACTGCTGGTATTGAATTTGCCTGCACCATGCAAGGATAAATTGAAGGAACAATGATGGTGGGAGTAAACGGTATCTCCAAAAAGTCCATCAGGTTTCTTTTTAGTTGAATCCTCTTCCTCCACAGCAAAGTCCATTGCATTCTGCATTTGCTGCATCATAGACTGGAAGGTAGGGTCTTCTGGAAGAGATCTGGGTGTGTACACCACAGAATCCTCACTACAAGAAGATACAGTGGCACTAGAAGGCAGGACATATTGTTCTTTTCTATAACCCTCCTCCTCTTAATAATCTTCCTCCATTATAAAGGTATGACATATTCCTCATCATCATCGATGTCCCCGTCAGCGGTGGGAACTGAAGACCTCGCTGGCAACACCGAAGGCCACTGATCAGGAGGTATATGCTGTGAATCAGCTAATTATGTCAATGGGGCCTGTGATGCATCAACACCCGTCAATGGCAGTACAGGCTGCATAGGTAAGCCTGGAAGTATATGTTGTATCATATCTGAAAACAATACCAGTACTGCCTGCAGTTTGATGACACCCTGGCCAGGGGCCTTGACCACTAGAGTTGACGACAAGCCTGGACCCATCAACAACGGCAATGTACCATTAGTACTCAGTACAGTAGTGCCTAACCCAAGCCCTGACCTCGATGTGTGTCAACAGTTGGGAAGGCTGGTGTCATGCCACAGAGGCGGACAATGATGGGGAAGGTAGAGTGCCTACAGGCTGCAACAACCACCTAGGCCTCCCCTGGGAAGCAGACTTGTCTTTGTCCCTATGTTTATGCCTGTGTCACAGTGAGGACCACTCTGTCTCAAGTCTTTTGATTTCAAGTGACCGTGAGTTGGGGCTGAGGAAGGAGATTTCTGACCTTTTTCCACGGCTGCTAGATTTTTTTTTCCAGCAAAAACTTCTCCAGCACATTTCTTCTGGGTCACCTGGTAGCTTGATTGAAGCCTTGGCAAATCTCACAAATCCTGATGTTGTGAGTGAGGCCTTGACAGCAGACACACACTTTGTGTGCGTCATCCTTTTAAATATTTTCTCCACTGTCACAGTACTGTAACATCATCATTGGTCTCAGCAGCATGCAAAAAAGATGATATCACTTAATCACTTACATACAGTGGTTAATTGACTTCCGCATTTTGTATTATAAATTATAAAATTGCTAGTGTTTGTCTAATTACTAAGTATTGGTAATATGTTGAAATGTCTGATTAACCTAGAATGTAAACTTTAAAGTCTGTAACATTTATACTTTTTATAACAGGAACACGTGTGACATCATCGTAGGTGGCCCCCTGCTAACCAAAGTTTCTGTGCCGCCTTAGTGCTGACGAAGGTATAGTTCCAAAGGTGCGGTCTAATGGAAGAGATATTCTCAAAGATGATAGTTTTTTTTTATACAATTCATGTTTCTTTGACTGAGGTCTCTGAGGCCTCAGGACCCGCGCTAAAGTGAAATGTAAGGGAGCAAGGTCACATAAACCATGCTGCTGGCCCAGTGAGGTTCAGGTAGCGGTCAGAGAAAAGAAGGCGGCCTACAAAAAATATAAAACAACAAGAGGGGATAAGGAAAAGGAAATGTACCATCTTGCATCTAGAAAAGTCACCCGGATGGTGAAGGGGGCAAAGTCCAGTAAAGAGCAGCGGCTGGCACAGGGGATACATGGAGAGGAAAAGGGGTTCTTCCGGTACATTGGGGAGTGGAGAAAAACTAAGGGCCATCTCAGCAGATTGAGATCACAAGGAGGGTTAGTGGAAGAGGCGAGGGACCAGGCAGAGGTATTAAATGAGTACTTCGCCTCTAAGTTCACTAGGGAGGGGGATGGGATATTTATAAAGCAAGGCACGATGGGGGATAGAAGCGGTAGCGAGCGGGATTAGGGGAGCAACAGAAATGGAGCAAGAGGGAGGGAGAGGTACCCCAGGGGTGTCACATCAGGATAAGGATAAAAAGGTCAGTAAGGTGGAGGGGACGGATGATGCTATCTCCACTGAAAGGGTGTGGTTAGCCCTCAAGGCCCTAAAGAAAGATAAATCTCTTGAGCTAGATGGCATTCATCTGAGAGTACTATGGGAATTGGCGAACATACTGGCTGCACCGCTGACGGAGCTCTTCAACAGGTCGCTTGAGACAGGGAGGGTACCTAGGGATTGGCAAGAGGCACATGTGGTGCCAATCCATAAAGGGGGGTCGAGGGAAGTATCAGGTAATGATAGACCCATCAGTTTGACCTCAGTGGTGGGAAAATTAATGGAAAGTATACTAAAGGAACGATTGGGGGTGTACTTGGAGGAGGTGGGAGGCCTGGATAGTCGGCAACATGGGTTTGTGCCAGGTAGATCATGTCAAACCAATCTTGTGGAGTTCTATGAATGGGTAGCATCAGAACTGGACAGAAGAAAGCCTGTGGATGTATTATTCTTGGACTTCAGCAAGGCGTTTGACTCTGTCCCCAATGGTCTGGTGGAGAAACTGACGGGGTTGGGAGTAGGCCCTTTGATGGTCAGATGGATTGAAGACTGGCTAGCTGGACACACCCAGAGAGTAGTGGTCAGAGCGGAGCTCTCGAACCCTAGAGAGGTTGGTAGTGGGGTACCGCAGGGCTCGGTCCTGGGTCCGATCCTGTTTAATGCATACATATCGGACATCAGGAAGGGTATAGGGTGTGAAATGAGTCTCTTTGCTGATGACTCCAAGATGGGAGCAGTAGTTGAGGGGCAAGAGGGGAGATTGGCCCTGCAAGGTGACCTGAACACCCTGGAAAGCTGGGCTCACACATGGAAATTAAATTTCAGTATCACCAAGTGCAAGGTGTTACATCTTGGGTGGTGAAACCCTAAACACAGGTACACCCTGGTAGGGGAGGCACTGGAGGCCTCAACAGGGGAAAAAGACCTAGGGGTCATGGCAGATGCATGTGTGAATAACTCTGAGCACTGCAGGAGAGCGGCTAGCAAAGCAAACAGGATGTTGGGAAGTATCGTAAGGGGGATCATCTCTAGGAGCAGGGAAGTGATTCTGCCACTGTACAATGGACTGGTTAGATCACACCTTGAGTACTGTGTACAGTACTGGAGACCACACTTGAAGAGGGACATACAGCTCCTGGAGGGGGTACAGAGGAGGGCAACTAAGATGATACGAGGACTAGGGGATTTGACGTATGAGGACAGACTTGAGGAGCTCTGCCTGTTTTCATTGGAGGAGAGGAGAGACTGAGGGGACTTGACTGAGGTCTTCAAGTACCCCAAGGGAATAAATAGGGTAAACATGGAGGGGATCTTTAGACTACACAGGGAGGTATCACCAGAGGGCATGGTTTGAAGTTGATAGGTGGAAGGGTGAGGGGGGAAAGAGGAGAAGGTTTTTCACTGAGAGGGTGGTGGACCCTTGGAATGCACTGCCTGGCGAGCTGGTTCAGAGACCCACAGTGGAGGGCTTCAAGAGTGGGTGGGACAGACACAGAAAGCGGATGCATCAGATGATGGCCTGGCCCAGGGGCGGTGAGGATGGATGATAGGGGTTTCTGGAACACAAGGTGGGGGAGGGCCTCAGCACCCAACTAGGGATCTGAGATTTGAGCAGACTCGATAGACCATAAGGCATAATCTGCTGGCAATTAGTATGTTAGTATGCAACACCCTGAAAATAGGATTCATCCTAATGGTGAAATGATTGTACTGTCATTTATTTCTGTCTAAAATTAAAGCTCTTTACTACTACTACTACTTAAATTTGGTATTTAACTTAGATAAAATAATAAACAGCAGCTAGACAGTCAGCATTTTCACAGTAGGTCTGATAAGTGTGACAGATGGTGGGGAAACAACTGAAAAAATATGGGTCCGCCTACGTTTATACAGATGCTAACATGTGACATCATCGTAGGTGGCCCCCTGCTAACTAAAGTTTCTGTGCGGCCTTAGTGCTGACGCAGGTATAGTTCCAAAGGTGCGGTCTAATGGAAGAGATATTCTCAAAGATGATAGTTTTTTTTTATACAATTCATGTTTCTTTGACTGAGGTCTCTGATGTCTCAGGACCCGCGCTAAAGTGAAACGTAAGGGAGCAAGGTCACATAAACCATGCTGGTGGCCCAGTGAGGTTCAGGTAGCGGTCAGAGAAAAGAAGGCGGCCTACAAAAAATATAAAAAAACAAGAGGGGATAGGGGAAAAGGAAATGTACCATCTTGCATCTAGAAAAGCCACCCGGATGGTGAAGGAGGCAAAGTCCAGTAAAGAGCAGCGGCTGGCACAGGGGATACATGGAGAGGAAAAGGGGTTCTTCCGGTACATTGGGGAGCGGAGAAAAACTAAGGGCCATCTCGGCAGATTGAGATCAGAAGGAGGGTGAGTGGAAGAGGCGAGGGACCAGACAGAGGTATTAAATGAGTACTTCGCCTCTAAGTTCACTAGGGAGGGGGATGGGATATTTATAAAGCAAGGCACGATGGGGGATAGAAGCGGTAGCGAGTGGGATTAGGGGAGCAACAGAAATGGAGCAAGAGGGAGGAAGAGGTACCCCAAGGGTGTCACATCAGGATAAGGATAAAAAGGTCAGTAAGGTGGAGGGGACGGATGATGCTGTCTCCACTGAAAGGGTGCGGATAGCCCTCAAGGCCCTAAAGAAAGATAAATCTCTTGAGCTGGATGGCATTCATCCGAGAGTACTATGGGAATTGGCGAACATACTGGCTGCACCCCTGGCGGAGCTCTTCAACAGGTCGCTTGAGACAGGGAGGGTACCTAGGGATTGGCAAGAGACACATGTGGTGCCAATCCATAAAGGGGGGTCGAGGGAAGTACCAGGTAACTATAGACACATCAGTTTGACCTCAGTGGTGGGAAAATTAATGGAAAGTATACTAAAGAAACGATTGGGGGTGTACTTGGAGGAGGTGGGAGGCCTGGATAGTCGGCAACATGGGTTTGTGCCAGGTAGATCACGTCAAACCAATCTTGTGGAGTTCTACAAATGGGTAACATCAGAACTGGACAGGAGAAAGCCTGTGGATGTATGATTCTTGGACTTCAGCAAGGCGTTTGACTCTGTCCCCCACAATGGTCTGGTGGAGAAACTGACGGGGTTGGGAGTAGGCCCTTTGATGGTCAGATGGATTGAAGACTGGCTAGCTGGATGCACCCAGAGAGTAGTGGTCAGTGCGGAGCTCTCGAACCCTAGAGAGGCTGGTAGTGGGGTACCGCAGGGCTCGGTCCTGGGTCCGATCCTGTTTAATGCATACATATCGGACATCAGGAAGGGTATAGGGTGTGAAATGAGTCTCTTTGCTGATGACTCCAAGATGGGAGCAATAGTTGAGGGGCAAGAGGGGAGGTTGGCCCTGGAAGGGGACCTGGACACCCTGGAAAACTGGGCTCACACATGGAAATTAAAATGTCAATATCACCAAGTGCAAGGTGTTACATCTTGGGCGGGGAAACCCTAAACACAGGTACACCCTGGTAGAGGAGGCACTGGAGGCCTCAACAGGGGAAAAAGACCTAGGGGGTCATGGCAGATGCATGTATGAATAACTCTGAGCACTGCAGGAGAGTGGCTAGCAAAACAAACAGGATTGTGGGATTTATTGTAAGGGGGATCACCTCTAGGAGCAGGGAAGTGATTCTGCCGCTGTACAATGGACTGGTTAGACCACACCTTGAGTACTGTGTACAGTACTGGAGACCACACTTGAAGAGGGACATACAGCTCCTGGAGGGGGTACAGAGGAGGGTAACTAAGATGATACGAGGACTAGGGATTTGACGTATGAGGACAGACTTGAGGAGCTCTGCCTGTTTTCATTGGAGGAGAGAGAGACTGGGGGACATGATTGAGGTCTTCAAGTACCCCAAGGGAATAAATAGGGTAAACATGGAGGGGATCTTTAGACTACACAGGGAGGTATCACCAGAGGGCATGGTTTGAAGTTGATAGGTGGAAGGGTGAGGGGGGAAGAGGAGAGGTTTTCACTGAGAGGGTGGTGGACCCTTGGAATGCACTGCCTGGTGAGCTGGTTCAGAGACCTACAGTGGAGGGCTTCAAGAGTGGGTGGGACAGACACAGAAAGCGGATGCATCAGATGATGGCCTGGCCCAGGGGCGGTGGGGATGGATGATAGGGGTTTCTGGAACACAAGGTGGGGGAGGGCCTCGGCACCCAACTAGGGATCTGAGATTTGAGCAGACTCGCTAGACCATAAGGCATAATCTGCTGGCAATTAGTATGTTAGTATGCAACACCCTGAAAATAGGATTCATCCTAATGGTGAAATGATTGTACTGTCATTTATTTCTGTCTAAAATTAAAGTTCTTTACTACTACTACTACTACTTAAATTTGGTATTTAACTTAGATAAAATAACAGCAGCTAGACAGTCAGCATTTTCACAGTAGGTCTGATAAGTGTGACAGATGGTGGGAAAACAACTGAAAAAATATGGGTCCGCCTACGTTTATACAGATGCTAACATGTGACATCATCGTAGGTGGCCCCCTGCTAACTAAAGTTTCTGTGTGGCCTTAGTGCTGACGCAGGTATAGTTCCAGAGGCGCGGTCTAATGGAAGAGATATTCTCAAAGATGATAGTTTTTTTTATACAATTCATGTTTCTGTGACTAAGGTCTCTGAGGAACAGCTAACTCATGTATATCTGACAAAAAACTTTATTTCTACCTCTGAAGACAAGGCTATCATCGCCATATTTGGTTTGTAAAGTAAAGAGCCCTTAGCTGTGACAGGAAGGGGTGTGTCAATCCCCCTTGAGCAAGGAGCACTATACTGTATGGGCAGAGACTCTGGAGGGATGCAGACTTGGAGACACCCCTAAAGAGAGTGTCTATGCAGACTGGTGGCAGCTACCAAGTGCCCCTGCAGATGTCAGAAGGGTTTGAGAAAGCTGATAACACTGATAGACTGAGTCTGGGAGAGAAATCGAAGGCAGCGGGTGGGATCTTAAACAGCTTTGTTTGCAAAAAGTTTATCTGTCCAGTGACAGAACAGAATATGCAAAAGGAGAATGTACATTCTACCAATTTTTGTTGTTGTTAAGCAAAAGTAGCTTGATAGGAGACATTACATCTGGGCCTTGTGAGAAGCATTCACTGCTAAACCTGCAGGAACTGTTCTTAAGAAAAAATCTGGGCTATGACGATGGCCAAACATGGGCAGAACTCATAGCCATCCTCATAAAAAGTGACCAAGAAAGTCGTGTGAAAGGGGTCATTGCTCACCGAAGTTGGGAGACGGAGGGTACGGAGAATGCAAATGAGCCAGAGCCTTTGACTAGGGCAGCTGTACAAGCAGACCCGTGATGTAGCTTGCTCTGGTTAAGGTGAAGGCAGAATCTGATATCCAGAAGATGAAGCTGGAATGATGTCACAGGACTAATGGCTGCCTGATCACGGTGCTTGTTTCCCAACTTCAGTAGAATACCCTTTACTGAGTTTCAATTTCAGCTAAAATCACAGTTAAATTGTAGAAAGATGGACACTAGCATCATGGTAAAGGCATACGGACAAAGATTTCTACTGCCAATGAAGGATGATGTCGGCTTCTGCCATAGCAGGTCAGAATTGCAGCTTTCACAGGCTGTGAGGTCAGCTAAGATCCTGGAGGATACCATCAGTAAAAATAAAAAATTTCCCTGAAGAAAGTCAAACTGGACACCATTTACAAAGAACTGTAGGTTTATCAGGCAGAAATAAAGGACATGTTCAGGGAGGTGTGTAAAGATATTACGGACCTGACCGAATGGGCAGATGAAACAGGTCAGCAACTCTTGGCCACAGACACCAGGCTGGACCAACTCGAGAATGCAGTGCAGGAACTGGCAAAAACCCAGCTTCAAGCAATACACCACCAGGAAGATACAGAAAATCGGGCGAGCAGGAAGAACATCCATATCTATGGGTTACCAGAAAACTGAGAAGGTATGGACTTGGTAACTTTCCTTGACAGTGGATGGCTCCAGATCAAGTCTGATAAAAAGCAGATAGTTTAATTTTATTTATCTAGAACCTGGAAGAAGTCTGGGGGCATACACTAAAAATACAACCAATAGCTTAATCTGGTTCAAGGTCAGTTGGCATTCATCTGTATCCCCCTCCCCTGGGTCATGTCTGAAAATAGGCAGAATTTGTCTAGTGCACTTACCCGGTCAACAAAAACTAAATAACTAATATTTGGCCTTTGACTTCACGGCTGAGTGCTTATGTTATACACACATTACAGACCGCTAGCCAAGATGGGGACTTTTGCACTGTTGGAACTTAAAAAAGGGGGAAACTCACCCAGATAAATACATGAGACTGGTAATATGATAGAAATAAAGGTAGGGTAATCGGTCCTCATGAGCGGAGGGTGGGGTTGCAGGGGTGCGCCTTGGGCAGGAGTTGTAGAGGTGACAACTCCTGGAGCCGTGGGGAGCCATGGTGGCTGGGGGGAACCTTTAGGACTTCTCCACTAAAGATGTGCTCCTTGATATGGGGGAAGGGACCAGAGTGCAAAGGGCTAAAAGGAAACCATGTTCATCTGTTTTCCAGCCTGGATAACAGATCGGGTATCGGCTAATGGTCAGAGTGAAAGGCACAACTAGCTGTCAGCTCCTGAGTAGTTGAATATAATCATCTTGAGGAACAGCAGCTAAGCTGTGCCTCGTAGATATATATAATATCATCATATCTACTATCATTAAATGGTGGGAAAAGTAGTGGCACTGGCAACACAGTGCAAAACAGATTTGGAAAATATACTTCCTATATAAGAAAGCACTTTTACAGAGGTAAAAGGTATGTCTGTCTATTATTTCAGGTATTTCTACTATTAATAGAGACACACATCTGATTTACAATCCACAATCGTAGGACACTGGTTTACTTTTTTTTCTCTCTTTACTGGCTCATGGTTTCTGAATATAACATAAACCGCAGGAGTCTGGGGAAATACCATATATCGGACAGAGTTCCCCCTAGACTGGGAGAACATCTTCAGGCTTATTTGCTTATCACTTCGGCCTTTAGGGCCTAGACAATTGTCCAGCTTTCCTTCAATATGCCTCTAGAGGACACAACAGGAGAGTACCTACCTCTCCCTACCCTGAAGTCACAATACTTGTTGAATCGTTAGATTATCTACACTGTTTGTCTTGTATTTTGTTTGCTCAAGCCTACGTTTGTCTGTCCAGTTGACAATGCTTTTTATGCTATACAGCAGCTACTAAGATGTCAAGATCATAAGCAGGGGAAGAGGTCCTAGGAGACCAGCTTACAGGATTACCAAGCAAAAATTAAAATTCTTTAATAAGCATGGAAGTTCACTAAAAAAAGACATTTAAATAGCCTAAATTATAATGGCAGTCTCTACTAAAATGTCATACAATGTCAATGGTGTTCAAGACCCGGTGAAAAGATCAAGATGGTCACAAATGTTTAAAAGGGAATGCCCTGAAGTCCTCTTACTTCAAGAGACTCATCTTTCTAAGACCGAACAACAGAAGTTTTTACATTTTGGATATGGAATGGTAGATGAGTCTTCTCATAAGAGTGTGAGGTACAGGGGTACAGCAGTTTTAATATCACAGAGAGTCCCCTTTACATTAACAGGCAAACAACTTTACATTGAAGATAGATTTGTCACTCTAGTGGGCTGGCTCTATAACACAGAAGTCACACTAATGAGTGTTTATTTTCTTCCAATATCATATAAAAGAGTAATGTGCCTGTTTTTTTTTTTTTAAATTGTAGTGTTATTGAAGGTGTTGCCAGATAAGTTGACAGACAATACAACAAAGGAGGAGAATACAGTGCCAATGCACCCATCTCTCAATTCCTTGCTATACATACCATTAAGTCATATATCCCAAAAGGAGCATCCAAACTGTTGGTAGAAAAGTTTAATAATGTCCTGGCTACTAGCTCCTGATAACATCCAGGGTAGCTTTTTATAGCCCTTGATTCAATCTATGAATAAATTATCCAGTATGTAGAGATGGCCTCAACCACCAACAAACATGGCTTAAATAAGACAAACATAATAACCAAAACAATAAAAAAAACAGTTTGTGCATCATTAGGTGGTGGCAGTGGAGAGAAAAGAAATACCTTTACTGGAATTGTGTGTTTGAATCAATGCCGGGGTGGGGGGGCACATGCTGAGATCAAAGTCAATATACTGGGCTTAACCATGGTCTGCTAGACTTTCCAGGATATTTCTGTTCTTTTTTTCCTCTTGGTGATGGAAGAAAGGTAACCATCTAGCAGTAAATTTCTCTTTAAGAAGTCTCAATTTAGCCATGGTTTCCTCATCACCTGTATATTATTACATATAGAGTACCAGGAGTCCAGGGTAGGGGGCTCTGGGGAAAGCCATTTCTAGGTGATAGCTTTAAGGGCATAGGCCACCAAAATATAAACTAAATATTTTGGGCTTTTGTTTTAATCCTGGGGGGGGGGGCAGGGGGGCAAACTCAGCAATCAAAATTGTGGTTCCGACAGTAACAGAGTACCAAATATATGTCCCACCACTTGAACTATTGAGTCCCACTAGTTTTTCAACTTGAGGCAAGCCCAAAAAATGTGAGTACGAGTCTCCTTCTCCTGGCACTCCCTCCAGCAAAGATCAGAGGGCTCTGCACCATAGTGCTTAGTAATCACAGGGGTGCGGAAGTACCTCATCACATTCCACCATCTGAATTCTCTCCAGAAGGGGGATGCGTTGTGGAATGAACTCCCCTTCAGGCCTGTGCCCATTCCTTTTCCTCTAGCTGAATTCCAGCCTCTAAGTGACACTTTTCTTTCATGGTTTCCATGGCGGTGGGTTCCAAAGAGGAAATGAAAACTGCAATCTTTGAAACCAAGTCTCTCTGTCCCTCCTGGGATAACAGTGAAAGAAGGTATTCTAGGAGTGGGTTACTGCCCTCCATTTTTGGATTCTCTTTATCCTTACCTAGTAGAAAATGTCTGATTTGAAGGAACCTGAAATGATCATGGGGTGGAAGGCGAAACTCCCTAGCTAATAACTAATAAATAAGGAAAGACTTAAAAGTACCAACAGTAAAGAACTGACCTACAGAGTATAGACCATGGCTTGCCCATCTGTGGAAACCTGTGTCCATCTGAAAAGGTGTAAAATTTATACAGGCTTTTAGTGGGGTTGATGTCCCCAGTCTTGAGTTTAACCTGAATTTACTATAAATTATTAACCAAATCTGCTTCAGAGTTACCGACGATAAATTTGTGCAGCCCAACTTTATCCATAAATATTAAGTTAGCTATTTTCGCACCTGAGGCGAGAGGCATCTAGTTCTACCCAGAGTAGGGTTTCTTCCATCACTAGTAATGTAATAGGGCTTGTAACTGGGCCGCCCAAAAGTAGCTAATGAAATCTGGTAATATTAGTCCCCCATTGACTTAGCTTTCAGTAGGATTTGCCATTTAATCCTTGGGGGTTTATTTGCCCACATAAATTTCGAGAGTGAAGTTTTAAGGTTTTTCCAAAAGGGAGCCAGAGGTCTAAATGGTAAAGCAGCAAACAAAAAAAGAAACAGAGGCAGAACATTCATTCTGACACATTCAGTTCGACCTGAGAGTGATAATGGGAGTTCACGCCAGCGGTTAAGGTTCACTTGAATTGTTTGCAACAACCTGAGGTGATTTGTCAGATATAATTTATAAAGATTACTAGGGATCCAGATACCCAAATATTTAAAACCCTCTTTCGCCCATTTAAACTGACACAGTCGGGAGTGACCCATAATTAGCTGGTCCAATGGGAAGCATTTCTGTTTTGGTTTCATTAATCTTAAATCCGGCTACTTTACCAAAATCATGTAGGATGGAGTCAAGCACTGGGGCAGAGCCTACTGGGTCTGTCACATTACAAACTTTAGTTAAGATGGGAGCAAAATCTAATGTGAAATGTTTAAAAAAATTTGTCTGTAAATCCGTCCAGGCCTGGGGCTTTGCCAGTATTAAGAGATTTTATGACCAACTGAATCTCTTCTTCTGTGAAGGGTGCTTCTAGTGATTCCTTTTGGGTAGCTGTTAGGAAGGGTAGTTCTACCCTCTCTAAAATGGCTAAACCGTTTGAATATGATCTAGGTCCCTTTCCTTAGTATATAGATGTGCACAAAACTCTACAAATTCCTTTGCAATTTGAGTGGGGTGTGACACCATTTTCCCCAGCTCCCTTCTGCTACGGATCTTGTGAATAAATCGGATTCTTGTTTTTTTCAGGCACAAAGCCAACAATCTGCCCGCTCTCTCCCCCATCTCATGATATTTCTGGTTAGTAAATTGTAGGGTGTTTACTGTTCGATGTAGCATCAATGTATTATATATTACCCTTGCTTCCTGAAGCTTAGGCAATAGTGAGCTATTCTCTTGTTTTTTTGTGGTTTTTCTCTAATTTTTCAATTTCCTCTAAAGATTTCTTAATTTTAGACTGGTGTAATTTGTTTTGGTAAACCGAGTGGCTAATTATTTTACCCCTCAGTACTGCCTTCAGGCCATCCCATATAAATCTGAGTGAAGAATCTGCTTCCCAGTTTTCCATTAAATAATATTTAATCATCTCTCTCAGAGATTCCACAAAGGCCTTATCTTGCAATAGGCCTGAGTCAAATCTCCAATTACCCCTCCCAACTCCAGATTCCCACAGGAGCTCCACCTGAATCAGAGCATGATCAGAAAAGGTGACTGACTGAGTCACCACCCCCTGAAAAAACGTGCCCACTTTTTCTGGACGTATATTCTATCGATCCTGGAATAAGAAATTTGTATCCGTCGAATAAAAAGTGAAGTCCCTCCCCTTAGAGTTTTGCAGTTGCCATAGGTCCACAATCCCCAGTTCAGAGGTCAGGGTCTTCATAAGTTTAGAGCTGCCCATTTCCCCCTTATGACGAGTTTTTTTTTTGTTGTCCAGAATGTGATTCTCCACACAGTTCCAATCCCTGGCCATTATTAACTGACCTTCTGGCAATTCTGAGATAGTTTGGAATAGGGATCTAAAAAAAGACCCCCGAAGGAGGTGTGGGCGCATATACTGAAGTTATGTGGAGGCGCCCCGAAACTCTCTCATGAGCAGGACTAGTCGGCCAGTGCCCTCCACCTGCACATTTTTAACTGTATATGGAAGTCCCCTTTTTATTAATATAGCCATACCTGATTTGGAAGAGTGAGGATGCGAGTCCGAGAAGACCGTCCCCACCTATGATCTTGGGAGTTTGCCATACTCCACCCTCGATAGCTTTGTCTCCTGTATGCATGCAATGTCACAGTTTACCCTTCGTAATTCTTGTAAAATTCTAGCTCTTTTAACAACTTTGTTAATACCTTTGACATTTACAGTACACAGTTTAAGAAACGCCATAACTAATTTGAGAGAGCCATAGTACAACACCTTTTCCCCAGCCTCCCCATATCCTCCCCACTGCCATCAACCACCCATGATGTACAGAATCAGAAACATAAAAAGACATAACCCTAAAATGTTCCAACTGGGGACCAAACTAACTGAGGTGGGTTATGGAACACTACCACTAACCCAAATGGGTGCGGTCAGGTAATCTGCCACCTCCCTAGCCGCCCAGCAAACAAAGAGTGGGCCATGGAGGTTAAATTAACCCTCCCAATGAGTATAGTTGTTTGTGAGGGGTAAAGCACCCTTAGTGCCAAGGGTAAGATCTCCAGCCTTCGTCAGAGAAACTACTCCTTCCCCTCTCAAGAATACTCTGGTGCAATAGGAAGCCTGGGCGGTGAGCCCCGGGTGCAATATCATGTGAAGGACAGCCTGTTACATATGTCAGGTAGTGGGGAAAGAACAAGTTTTAAAATAGATGGGACAGGGAAAACCCAATCCCTTCCCTTGATATAGGGCAAATCCCCCAGAATTTATAGGGTAGAGAATTAGGAGAAAGAATAACAGGAGTTCAGGAAGGCTGGTCCATTACACTTCACCAGACTTGATCACCTGCTTTGGGGAGAGGGAAACCAAGGAATAAGAACGGAGCCCCTCTCCATATATTACAATTTATCATACTGCAAGCCCAAAAGTCGTACTTCAGTTATCACCAGACATACCCCGTATATCCTTTAACCTCTTAAGTGTAATTAAAATAAATACGTCATTGACATCCCCCTTCCCTCAATCCTCAACACTTTAAGTAAATAGCTAACTAATATCTACTAAGACTCTTAACTCAGGTATTCTGGTAATGAGAAAAAAAAAGATTAGTTCCGTAAGTGTCCAAAATAAATGCAGGACAGCACTCTGTTAGAATCCTTTTTCTTCTTCCGTATATAAAGACAGTCTTATCATTACCTCAGAAATGTGTTTACAATCACCCCAACAAAATAAAGCCCCTTCCTCCATTAAGTTACACTACGTGACAATAGGTAAGAATGAGAGTACTTGCAGAGGTTGGTTAAGGGCTGTAAAATCAGAACCTCGAGGTTGAGAATTAGCGAGTGGCATGTTTCCTCGGGGCAGGATATACCCATGCTCACTAAGTCCGATGTTTTAAAAGTTCTGCTGAAACATCCCTCAGTGATAGAAAGGTTCCAACTGGCCCATAGAGTCATCCTAATTTCGTGGAGTAACAGTCTACAGTCAGTGGGCCCCGGGAGAATGAAAACAGGAAGGCCACCATGAAAACAAAGGGAGAATAAAATTCCAAATCAGGATAAAACTCCTGATCAGGTTGTTGCAGCTTTAGACAGGCTCTATCTTGCAATATCTGCACGTAGAGGAAGCAAGGAGTTGATCCTCCACCTATCCACCTGTCTGCCTCCTGGTGTGATGGACCACAGTAAGTTTTGATTTCTTGCTCTGCCTGCTCCTCCTCAGTGTCAGGAATTTGGATCCCTAGCAACTGCAGCAGTGGAGATGTCGCAGGCAGAGACTCGAAGTTATGTACACCCTCTTTATCTTGTACCCAGAGCCTCGTGGGGTATCTCAGAAAAGCTTTGAGCTCTTTTTCTCTCAGGGCTTTTACCACAATCTTTTAGCTAACATCAGGGGTGGATAGTCCTGATCAATGTATACTCTCTGCCTGTCTAGATTATGTCTTTTTTGTTCCAGGCCAAACTTAGAATTTTTTTCCTTTGTAGGAAATTGCAGGAACTTAATAATAATTGATCTGCGGGGTACCCCTTGTTTGGGTCTAGAGGCAACTGCCCAATACGCTCTCTCGATCTCCAGTGAGAAGTCCTCCTCGAGCGCCAATTCCTTGAATAACCAACAGTTGAGGTAGTCCTCCATGTTGTCCTGCTCTGCACCTTCTGGAATGCCGAAGACTCTTATATTGTTTCTTACGGTTCTTGCTTCAGCATCTTCGGCCCGAAGAGTCAGGTCTCTCTCCTGTTTATGCAAGTATGTGAGAGAGTGGCCAAAGGCCATGTGCTCATTCTGTATCATTTCAAGCTGAGATTCTACGACTGTAGTACAGGTCTCCAACTTTTTAAAATATTTTTGTAGGTCCATTATTTTAGTGTTAGTTCGGTGTAAGTTCTTGAGCACACGATGCCAGTCTGCCTTCGTAAACTTGGAAGTGGTAGCTGAGCCAGATTCATCTTCCTCATCGGCTGATATGGCTAGCGCCAAGGACTGGGACAAGGTAAGACTAGTAGGCAGCATCACCATTGGGGCACCGGGTCTCCTTCTGGTATTGGAAAAAGTTGCTTTTTTGGTTTTCCCCATGCTGTAGATAACAAGTAGGTTGCAGCAATGTAAAATTAGTAAGTGTTGGGAACATCGATGATGATCGATTTAAACTGTTATTTCATCTGGGGCTTCAGAGCTCCGCTTTAGGCTTCCATCTAGATACATGACATCGCTGGAAGTCCCAATGTGACTGTTTTTTGATAGACTGATGTCGTACAGATTCCTCCCCCCAATTCTTTTTCCCACCGGTTGCCTGTACCTGGGAATTCCCTCAGGTGTAGCCTTCCTGCATGGCTGGTCCCCACTGCCCGAGCCCCACCCAGAGTCAAGTCCCCCTCTGGTGCTCCTCACCTACTCCCCCATGCCTGACATGAACACCCCCCCCCCCAAGATGGGGCCACTACCACCTTCCTTGGCACTCTCACGATCCAGCTGTCAGGCTGGGAGAGAGGTGTAGGGTATATCTGAGATCCATTCTGGCCAAGTCCAGCGATGGGTTTGGAGCTGCTGGAGGCTCACCATCATCCTCCCAGGTGTCGGGGTTTTTTCCTTTGTTTGTTCCCTCCCCAGAGGCGCAGATGTGCAATGATGTCCAGTGCACGGTGAGCGCGCTCCTGCACCTGCCCGCAAGACGTCCGCTGACGCCTCACCCCATCTAGGGACCCCGACTGCAGCACTCCCAGTCTCCACTGGGAGATGCTAGCTGCCATGGATCCAACCCCTCTCCTTCCCAGGAAGGAGAGGAGAGGAGAACAGACCTCTGGATGCTCAATCCTCTCCTCCCCATCCAACCCCCAGTGCCCCAAGCTTGATCCTAAACCAGGGTCACTGCCGTGGTGTGAGGTAAGGCAGATTCCTCAACCCTCGGTGCCACCAGGCTGGCTAATAACAGAGACTTTCTTAGACGATGCAGTGACAAATCCTTCCAAAACAACCCCAGTCCAGAAAGATTTTAAGAACACTGTTGCACATTTTGGATTTGTAGATCTTTGGCGACAATTCCCCACTGTTAGAGAATATACTCACTGTTCCCCTAGGTTTAAGACCTCAACCCCCCTTGATTATTTGGTCATCACAACTGAACATGTTAAAACTGTATAGGATGTTTACCATGGAGTCTGATTCTTGTCAGATCACTCCCTCATATGTGCAAAATTTCAACTAGGTAAGCATCGCAAAACCACCTCATGGAGGTTTAATACTCCCCTATTATGCCACAAAACCTTTTAAACTAGACTTGGCGCCCAAACTAACTGCTCTCTTTGTCTCCTAAATCTGTCCCCTGCTGTGCTGTCTGCCCCTTTGTCCCACGGCCAGCATTTAATCCTCATCCTCTCTCTGTTTTCCAGCAGCTGGGACCCCCTCCACAGGGCTCCCCCAGCTCCGCTGCAGCTCCCCGGCCGGCCGGCACCTCTCAGTCCACCGCCCGAGACCTCCAGCCTGGATTCAAGGACAGCAAGATATGGCTCCTGCCGACAGCCAATCAGAACCTGAGCGCTGTTTTCTGGCCCGCTCTGATTGGCCAAAACCCTCTCCTCAAGCTTTCCTCTATTTTCTGCACTAAAATCTGCATTCTAGGCTCCTAAGCTAATGTAATTTTACAGAAATTGTCTGAAAAAAAAGTGTGTAATCCTTATAAAACTATGATACCTGCATAATTTAAAGTGTTTACAGCCTTTCTTGAATCTTTTCCTCTCTCAGGAACCAGACTTGGTACCCAAACTAACTGCTCTCTTGGTCTCCTAAATCTGTCCCCTGCTGTGCCGTCTGCCCCTTTGTCCCGCGGCCAGCATTTAATCCTCGCCCTCTCTCTGTTTTCTAGCAGCCGGGACCCCTTCCACAGGGCTCCCCCAGCTCCGCTGTGGCTCCCTGGTCAGCCGGCACCTCTCTGAGACCGCCAGCCCAGATTCAAGGACAGCAAGGTACGGTTCCTGCCGATAGGTGCAACCCCACTGGCGCTGTGCGCCCGCTCCCCACCCACCCTATCTCAACACTTTGCTTTATAGGGTAGAGTGATTACGAGGTCAAGTATCAACTTTCCCATCTGCAGCCTATACCATGCCACCACTAGGGGCTCTGCAACTGTTTACTCCCGCTGCCAGATCTCTTAGTCACACACAAATAGACTACCAAATCAGTCACGTTAACTGGCTACTCAGTCTATAAAACATGTCCAGTCTCTGCACCCTGCTACAGCAGCTCATCCTGTTAGGAATCCAATGCCATGGCCATACTTTAAGATGTCATAAGGCTCCCCAACTACCAACGTACCCTGGCACACATATCCACTATGAACCCTACTGTGTCACTGGGCACTATTTCCTGATTGCTAAGGGAGCCTGGTCCGCTCACTGGCTCCTATTACCGCCGCGATTTGTGGCTAACACTGGGGACCTGCAACATATGCCCCAACAAAATTCTATGCACTAAACCACCTGGGTTCCCAGCATCCTGCACAGAGTCTAGGTTTAGGAAGAAAAATAGTTGTCTCTGTAAAAAGCTGTGTGACTACCAGCTAATTGCCCACAGACTCCTATTGCTTAGGGCTGGGGATGTGCACCCAAACCCCGGCCCAGCAAGTCCACCTCACCCCCAAAACACCCAACACATGGAACAATCAAAATAGCATCAATAAACATCCGGAGACTCCCAAGCAAGCTGGATCAACTTCAAACCTGGACCGCACAGCACAACCCTGACATTCTGTCAGCAGTTGAAACCTGGCTCTCACCCAAGATCACTGATAATGAAGTTGCTCTCCCTGGCTTTAACGTTTTCAGGCTTGACAGGGTTACGAAGAGAGGAGGCGATTGTGCTATATACATCAAGGACACTATCAAAGGGCACGTCCTTCCCTAGGCGGATCTCAGACTCCATGCCCAGGTGCTACCAATTAAAGCCCTACTCGGGGCACACAACAAAACCCTAATTATTGTCTCTGTTTATGTTCCCTTTAATGAACACAAAAGGGGTTTCAAGGGTATTGTGGACTTCATCTGTGGCCTGCCCTCTAACTCTGAGACCATCTTACTGGGTGACTTTAACGTCAACTGGCTTTCACCCAATGCGGGCACATACAGGAACGATATCTCTGCAGTTCACCTCACACAGCTTGTCTCCTCCCCTACCAGGGTTAATTACAAAACAGGTACCAGCACCCTCCTAGACTGGATACTTTCAAGCAACCCAGAACGACTCACCAATGTGACAGTGCACCGGATGCTATTAGTGACCACTCCCCAATCTCTTACAGCTGGTTGAACAAATTCCTCAAGCCACCTCCCCACTTCACCTTCAGTAGGGACTAAAGCATAGGCATCTTGAGTCCCTGAAACATGATCTTGCCAACACCAACTGGTCACAAATTGGCCTCGCTACTAATGTCAATACTGCCTTGGATTACGTTATAAAACAGTTCATGAAGATCTGTGACATGCACGCGGCCCACAAAAAGGTCAAAGCATGGGGGACAGTTAACACATGGTTATCATCTGACCTCAAAAGCAAACTGAAGAAGTGCGATCACCTATGGCACCTTGCCAGAGAGTCAGCTAAACCCTCAGCCGTACTAGCCTACAAGCAACCCAGAAATACCTGCACCCGGGAAATACGCCAGGCTAAACCAAAACACAACAAGGAGTTGCTTACTGCCTCCTGGGGCGACTAAAAAAACATTCGGACCAACTTGAAGGAAATCTTAGGGAAGGATGTGCAACGGCACCGAACCTAATCGATATACAGGGTACCACTACCCAGGACCCCCTAACTTTAGCCAACGCCTTCAATGAAGCATTCTCGGACCTCTATGGGACATTCCCCCCAGACTTCTTCCAGGACCCTCCACACTCCAACACCTCTACTACCGATGCTTGCCTTCAGTCTGCCCCTCCTTTTTACTTCAAGAAACCTCCCCCCCTCACTAGTCAGAAAATACCTTCTCAAAGTGCTCGGGAAATCGTGACAAAGTGCAGACACACAGGACCTCAAACTTGTTGCCCTCACTCTTGGAGAAGTTGTCCTTCCCATAACAAAGATCCTGAAGCTATCACTCTGCCATTCACAATTCCCACAGCTGTGGAAATCGTTCATCGTGACTCCTGTGTACTGTATAAAAATGGTGACAGGGCATCGCTGTCAAACTACCGGCCCATCTCAATTCTGCCACCGCTCTCCATAGCGCTAGAAAGCATAGTGGCTGACCAGCTGGTCGAATACCTTGTAAAATACTCAGTCCAATGCTCTGAGCAGGATGGCTTCCATAAAGGCCATAGTACCTCCACAGCACTACTGGAACTCACTGGGTTTATTCACCGGTCTCTGGACCAAGGAACCCTAGCAGGGGCAGTATTCATTGACCTCTCAAAAGCCTTTGATACTGTCCACCACTCCCTCTTCTTAAACCAATTAACCTCCATTGGCCTCTCTGCAAAATCAACCTTCTCATTCAAAAGCTACCTAGGACAACGTACACAGAGTGAAAATCAGCAATGTCCTCTCTGAACATCCGCCTGTAAAATCTGGGGTCCCCCAAGGCTCCATATTGGGACTGCTCCTTTTCAGCAACTTCCTCAACAATCTACCACGCCGCTGCCCACAGCAGATGCTACCCTATGCAGATGATGTAGTAATCTTCTCAAACTGCCCAGACCCAGAGAAACTTGAGAACAGGTTGCAACATAGCTTCAGGATTGTTGAGGAATGGTTCCAAAACCACAAACTTATCCTCAACAGCAAGAAAAACAAAACCATGATGTTCTACAGCACTCAAAGCAAGAGCAAATCACACACTCTTAACATCAGTACCCGATCTGGAGCTCTGCTCGAACATACCCAGCACTTTAAATATCTTGGGGTCACACTTGACAGCAGTCTGGCCTATGACCAGCACATCAGCAATGTGGCTAGGACTGTCAACTACAAAATCGGTCTCCTCCACAGGCACAAGCACTGCCTCACTTCGGATGCTCTTAGACTAGCCATCAACGGCTCCATCCTTTCTGTCAGACTACGGCTTGGTCATCTATGGTGCTGCTAGCCCCACTGCCCTCTGCAGAATATTGGTTGCACTGAACAAGGCCTGCAGGCTGCTCACAGGAGCGGAAGAAGAGTGGTAGAAGACTTGGTTTGCTGGCCAAGGCACCTAGCTTCACCTGAGCTCTTTCCTTCCAAGACTGCTTGAAAGGCAGAGCAGAGAACCTTACCAGAGCAAGGGAAAAGGATTAAGACTTCTTTTGGCTAAGCAGATTTACTATGTGGTGTTGTTTTTATTTTTTACTCACAGGGATTGCTACTGTTTGTTGCTAACATTTCAATGCTTTATTTTTCTCTGATTCAAATTGTTGTTGCTGGTATACCTTCTTCTACATTATTACAAGGTGTGCCTACAGATGATACTAACAGATTACTGCTGTAATCTTCTGATTCAAATTGTCTTTTGCAAGGTATATCTTCTGCTACTGCTTTATTTTTCTCTGTAACAAAGTGTTTCTTACAGGGTATATCTTCTCTGAAATTATTACAGGTGGAGCTTACATTTTTGTGACTTTTTTATCATTGGGCTAAGCAAAATTACTGTTGGACACTGTTTTATTTTATTCTTTTTTTTTTTGTTGAAAAGGTTAGTTGTCTCAAGAGGTGTTTCAGTCTCCTTCTCACATTGGAGGAGCTAATTGCTTTCCTCCAACAGCTCTTCCAAAGGATTAGGTGTGCATGTGAGGGGTGGAGCTGGCAAACTGTCAGTAATTTCCAACAGAAAGAAGGGTTAAACGGTCAGGTTAGTTGATATCTTGGAGGTAGAAGACTTGGTTTGCTGGCCAAGGCACCTAGCTTCTCCTGAGCTCTTTCCTTCCAAGACTGCTTGAAAGGCAGAGTAGAGAACCTTACCAGAGCAAGGGAAAAGGACTTCTTTTGGCTAAGCAGATTTACTGTGTGGTGTTTTTATTTTTACTCACAGGGATTGCTACTGTTTGTTGCTAACATTACATTGCTTTATTTTTCTCTGTTGCAAAGTGTTTCTTACAGCGTATATCTTCTCTGAAATTATTACAGGTGATGCTTTACAGGTTTTACAGTTTTATCTAATATTAGGATAAGCTTTCAGGGTTACTGCATTAGTTGTTGACTGATTGTTTCTGCTCTTACCTCTTTGTTCTTTCGTCCGTGGTTCTTTTTAGGCAGGGGAAGGGCCCAGCCACCCAACCCATCCCCAACCACCCCACACTATACTCCTTTTGTAGTATACCACAGTTGTGACATTTCCTGTGGCAGAGCAGGATGGGGAGGATCAGTGGGGCATCCACAAGGTGAGCTCATTTACAGGGGCACTAGTAATTTAACTTGATATAACAAGTTAAACAAAAACAAAACACAATCAAACCATTACTTGCATTTTTTTCCTTCTAATTACTCTGACTAGGTTATGAACCCAGCAACTTATCTGGAATGGATATCATTAACTGCAGGTACTGTGGAACAATTTTCAGAAAGACAGTCTTACAGGATTTAGGACACCGTCCTACATGCTGGGAGATTGGAGATCTTAGGGCTCAGCTCCGGGCAGCATAGGCAGAGATTGCATGCCTCAAATTTCATATTCAAGAGGAAATACATTATAAGAACCACCCGCCATTTCCCCAGCATCCAACAGGAAAACCTCGACCGCAGAGGGTAGGTGGATCAGGAGGTTGGCAGGTGGTTAGGAGGGGCAAATCAGGTGCCCCATCACACTCTGCTCTCCAACATATTACCTCCAAAAACCATATAAACACTACAAACAGGTATCTGCCTCTATCTCTGAAATCAAACAAAGAGGCAGAAGACACTGCAGAGCAGGACACACTGCGGCACAGGAGCTAGCACAACAAAACTCACCCAAATCAGGAACCAAAACCAAAAAAGCAAAAAGGAAATCCAAAAAACTTCTGATCATAGGAGACTCCATGATTCGGGGAGTTGATACCCATCTCCAGCCAGGGGTAATGGTCAGATGTCTCCCAGGTACATCAGCATGGACAGACACTGACCGCATTGCTAAAATTGTTCACAAAGCAGGAGAAAACATTGATGTCCTAGTACACATAGGGACTAATGATCTCACCAGCCGGTCAGTTGTGGAGACCAAGGAACACCTGACCAGGCTGGGTGACAAACTATCATCCATTTCATCCGGCATCTCCTTCTCTGAGATCCTGCCAGTCTGGGAGAGGGCAGATGGACGGAAGGTCAGAGAAGGGGAAGGGAGCTAAATCGTGGCTCAAGGGCTGGTGCCAGGAAAAGGACACAGATTTGTAGGGAACTGGCAACAGTTCTGGGAGCGAAAGTTCTTCAAATTTGATGGACTGCATCTGACTAAGGAGAGTCAGTGCATTGGGGCAAAAGTTTGACGTCTTTGCAGAATATTTAAACTAGCAAATGGGGAGAGGTGCAGCACCCCATACGTCGAATGGGAAGAAACACCCCTCTCCCTCAGTTAGTGGTCAAACAAGGAGTTCAACATATTTGCAGTTAATTTGCATCACCAGGTAAGGAAAAAGGGCTTGCTCCCATATGATGCACAGGGATAATCCAAACTTCACCAACAACTAACACACGAAATCTGCCCAATGGAAAATCATGTACACAAATGCTCACAGCCTGGAAATAAGATCCCAGACCTGCAGGCAATAATGTCAGAGGCTAAACTGGACATAGTAGCAATTAGTGAGGCGTGGTTTACCAGTAACCACACTTGGGAGACTTCAGTACCTGGCTATGTCTTGTTAGGAAGAGACCCGAGGTGCAAAAGGGGAGGAGTGGCCCTGTATGTCAATGAAAATATCAAAGCTACAGAAATTCAGAATACACATAAGGAGCCAGAAGAACTGTGGGTCACCCTGGAAACAGGAAATGGGACAGCCATAAGAACTGGGGTTGTCTACAGGCCCCAGACAGGGGAGGACATAGACACATTACTGTTAGAGGATATACAAAACATGACAGCTAAAGGGGAGGTTCTGATAATGGGAGAATACAACATGCCGGATACAGATTGGTCAATACCAGCAGGAACATCTGCCAGAACTCGACACATAGTGGATTCCCTGCAGGGGGAGGGCCTCAAACAACTGGTACAACAACCCACAAGAGACAGGGCTATCCTAGATCTAGTACTAACAGGGAAAGGATCACAGATCTCCAGGTAGAAGGTCACCTGGGGGCCAGTGACCATCACATGGTATGGTTCAATTTGGCTACTACATCTAAATCATCCCATTCCAAGGCAAAAATATGGGACTTCAGAGGAGCTGACTTTGATAAGATGGCCAACAGAGTTAAGCTAGCCCTGGCAAAAAGAAACACAGGTGAGAGGGTACAGGCAAAGTGGGCAAGCATTAAGGATGCAATACTTGAAGCAACATCCCATTGTGTTAGACAGAAAAGGAAGTGCAAACGAAGAAAAAATTACTCACCTTAGTAATGTTGTTTCTTCTAATGGAGTCTTGCTATATTATGACAACTTGCAGTTTGTCCCACCACTAGAACTGCTCCGGAGGTGAAATAGTTAAATCCATTCCATGAATGGAACTTTGAGCACGAGCTCTAAGATAAAAGCTCTGTCTGTGTAGTTTCAAACCTGAACTGTCAGATCTTTACGAGCAAAAACTCACTAAGGTCTGTGTGGAAGCTGTAACTACACTAGCCAACTGGCTACCTAAATAATAAACCCATTGCTGGTCCCAACACCAAAGACTCAAGTCAGGGACCAGAATTAATAATATAATTTAACAATATGAGAAATAACACAAGAGAATAATAAACACCACACCCAAACCCCAAAAAGGGTGAAACGCCTAAAAAGGGCATAAATAGTGCTCTACACTAGGTTGCCTAATTCCCATACCCAAGTAGAAGTTCTGAGAGGGGCAGGTTGGGAGGTTATAATATAGCAAGACTCCATTAGAAGAAACAACATTACTAAGGTGAGTAATTTTTCTTCAAACAACATGAAGTCTTGCTATATTATGACAATTGCAGACTACACAGCAGTACCTCCATGGAGAGGGACAGAACCTACTTAGGAATAGGCTCTGAAGCACAGCTGTGCCAAACCGAGCATCTCTCCTAGCCTGGACATCCAGGGAGTAATGCTTGGTGAAAGTGTGTACCGTTTTCCAAGTAGCAGCCTGGCATATCTTAAATATAGGGATGTCTCTGGCATCAGCTAGAGACGCGGCTGTACCTCTGGTAGAATGAGCCCTCAAGCCAGAGGGGGGATCTCTGCCCAGTTTCTGATAACAAAATTGGATACAAGAGACAATCCACCTGGCAACTGATCTCTTAGTGGCAGGTTTCCCTTTCCCAACCTCATCATAAGTGAGGAAAAGTTGGAGGGATTCGAACCTGTGACCCTTGGTACGTTCTAAATAGTAACTAAGGGCCTTCTTAACATCCAAACTGTGCAATCTCCTCTCACCAGAAGAGGAGTGTTCAGTGAAGAATACTGGAAGGAGATAGATTGGTTAAGATGGAAATCTGAAACCACCTTAGGCAAAAACTTCCTGTTAGTCCTGAGGACTACCTTATCCCTGTGGAAAGAAATAAAGTCAGTTTCTACTGACAAGGCTTGCAACTCACTTATGCATCTAGCAGAAGTAATAGCCACTAGGAAAACAGTTTTCCAAGTTAGATACTTCAGCTCTGCAGAAGACAGAGGTTCAAAAGGGGGTTGCATTAACTGGGCAATGCAAACATTAAGGTCCCAGGCAGGGGCTGGATCCCGAAAAGGTGGATTAGTATGGAGTAATCCCTTAAAAAACTTGGAAAACACAGGGTGAGTGGAAAGAGAGGATGACTTTCCTGCTGAAACAAAAGCAGAGACAGCTGCCAAATGAACTCTCAGGGTAGCTGGTCTGAGGCCCAAGGAATTAAGATGGACCATGTAATCTAACACAATGGGCAAATCAGCAGATTCTGGGGAAATATGATTCCCAGAACACCAAGTGGAAAACCTTTTCCATTTAGAATTATAAGTAGCCCTAGTGGAAGGCTTCCTAGAAGCCTTTAGAATTTCAAGAACACCCTGAGAGAGGTGTAAGTCAGCAAATTCTAACTCCTCAAGAGCCAGGCATTGAGATTGAGGGATTTGAGGTTCGGATACCAAACTCTCCCCTGGGCACAGGATAATAGGTTGTGATTCCTGGGGAGACACAGGGGAAGGTTGACTGTCAGGGACAGAAGGAGTGGGTACCAGGGCTGCCTGGCCCAATCCGTGGCAATCAGAATCACCCTGCAAGGCTGGGATCTGATTTTGACTAACACTTTGAATAGGAGAGGGAAGGGGGGAAAAGCATAAAGAAACTTCCCTTCCCAATCCAGAAGGAGGGCGTCCAGGGAGACTGAGCCCAACACTGAGGCCTGCAGCAGAACAGTGGAAGTTGGTGATTGTCTGGGGCTGCAAAAGATCTATCTGAGGGTGCCCCATCTGGCAAAGACTATCCCCAGTACTTGAGGATCCAGGGACCATTCGTGATGGCCCTGAGAAATCCTACCGAGAGCATCTGCTAGAACATTGTCCTTTCCTGGAAGGTGAACTGCATGCGGGAAGTGTTCAGGGAATAGGCCAGAGACCACAACTTCATTGCCTCGGTGCACAAGGTCAAGACCGAGTGCCCCCTGCTTGTTGATGTACCACATTGTTGTGGTGTTGTCTGTTCTGACTTGTACCACTTTGTTCTGAACAGATGCAGAAAACATGAAGTGCTAAAAGACAGCTCTGAGTTCCAGCAAATTGATGTGGAACAGAGATTCCTGGGGAGACCACACTCCCTGAGTGGAGAGGTCGCCATGTGGGCTCCCACCCCAGGAGGGAAGCATCTGTAGTGAGAGTCAACGCTGTGAGCAGGGGAATGAAGAGGACCCAATCTTAAATTGCTCTGATCCTGCCACCACTGGAGGGCCTGGATCAAGGTTCGAGTCACTGGGCCCAACTTGGAAAGGGGGTCTCTTCTCTGAGACCAATAGGTTCTCAAGTGAAACTGAATGTCTCTCATCTGAAATCTTGCTCCCTGCACTACAGCTGTGGATGCAGCCATGCGCCCCAGGAGCTGCAAAAAGTGTTTTGCTGGTCGAGAGACCCGCAGAGTGAAGAAGGAGGCCAGAGCCACTAAGTTCCTTACCCTTTCTAAGGGAAGAAAAGCTCTGGCCCGGTTTGTGTCCAATTCTGCACCTATAAAGGTGAGTAGCTGGACTGGTTCCAGAACCGACTTTGGTAGATTTAGCAGGAAGCCCAGGGAGGTGAGAAGCTGCTGGGTGACTTGCAGGTGAGATTTTACCTGTTCTGGGGACTGGCCTACAATGAGCCAGTCATCTAGATAGAGAAAACAGCAATCCTTTGCCTCCTTAAGTGAGCCACTGCTACTGCCAGACATTTTGTGAATACCCTTGGGGCAGAGGTCAAGCCGAAGGGCATTGCTCTGAACTGGTAATGACCTGAGGGCAGTTCAATCTGAGGTACTTCGTGGAGCTTGATTAGGACATGAAAATAGGCATCCTTGAGGTCCAGGGAAGCTAGCCAGTCCCCTGGCCTTAGAGAAGGTAAAATCATTGCCAGAGTTACCATTCTGAACTTTGGTTTCAAAAGATGCTTGTTCAGATATCTGAGGTCTAAGATGGGCCGCCATTCTCCTGTCTTTTTTGGGGGTAAGGAAGTATCTGGGATACAGACCCCTGCCCTGGTGTAGGGGAGGAACCCTTTCTACTGCTCTGAGAGCCAACAGGGTTGAGACCTCTGCTTCTAGAGCAAGGGTCTCTAAAGAACTTGCAGGTAGAAAAGCCTGGCTCTCATCTTGGGGAACTTTTGAAGCTGAGAACCAGACCCTGGCTTACTACTTCCAGAACCCACTTGTCTGAGGTTAAAGACACCCAGTTCTGACTGAAGTAAGCCAGCCTGCCCCCTACTGGTAAAGGAGAATCGGCCCTGGGCACCCCATCAGGGTGCCTGCTTGGCAGGTGCTTTAGGCTGAGGGGTGGGAGCAGGCCTGCCCACACCCCGTCTGCCTCTGCCTCTGAAGAACCCCCTCTGAGCATAAGCAGAGGAGGCCTGAGTTTGGTAGAAAGGCCTGTGGAAAGGCCTGCCCCTACCCCTGGGGGTGTGCCTCTGGGGAGTGGCTTGCCGCTCCTTAGCTTGGGCACTTTTGTAAGTAGTCCTATATTCATCCATCTTTTTCATATAATTCTCTGTCTGCTCCCCAAACAGAGAATTTCCCACTACAGGAAAATCCATAGCCTTAGTCTGGGTATCCTGTGAGAGGCTAGTACACCTGAGCCAGGCCAACCTACGAAAAGCTACAGATGTGGCCATGACTCTAGAGGAGACATCATTAACATCCACCGCAGCATGAAACTGCACCTTAGAAGCCTCAATGCCATCGGCAGCCACCTGTTCCAGCTCACTAGCAAGCTGGCCATGGGCATGTTTGGCTAATTCCATAACAGTATCCCATCTAGATTTCTGATACCTTGCTACATAAGCCATATAATTTGCTTGCCTGAGTCCCAAGGACGCTGCCATGTACTGTTTTTTTGCCATGGCACCAATCTTCCTGGAATCCTTGTCAGGAGGATGTGAAGCCAGGGGAATATTAGCTTTATCACAAGCTGCAGCCTGAACTACCCCAACATGACTGCATTGCTGAGAAAGGAATTCTGTACCAGGACCTGACAATGTGTACCTTCTGTCCATCTTTTTATCTACAGGAGGCACAGAATTAGGAGTTTTTAAGATTTTTATTGTTTGTTTCCTAAAAGACTTATGCAAAGGAATAGACAATCTCCTAGACTCTGGAATATCCATCATTTCTACAAAATCAGGCTCCTCTTGCTCATCCACAGCTTCTTCCAAAGGAAGCTGGAGGGTTTCAGCAACTTTTTTGTAAAACATAAAATGAGAGGGGGACTCAGAAAGCATAGGGGGAGATTCTAAAGGTCTGTCTGGGGAAATGTCCGGTTCAATGGGCACACCCAGACCCTCCCAGCCACATTCATACTGTTCATAATCATCCTCCCCCTCCTCTGGTTCATAAAACTCCTCAACATCATATTCTTGAACCGATGGAACCGGACGAACCGACCTTTTACCAGATAGTGGCGGTTCGGACAGGACCGAGACAGTGACTGGACAATTTGAATAGCTCTTGCTATCTCTGCAGCAGTTGGAGAAGGATTTTGGACTCCAAACCTGCTGACTTCCTTGTTCTCTTTACTGGAACTGGTTCCTCCGAACCAGCTTTTCTTTTGACCGAGGAAGTCTCGCCCTGGTCAGAGGGCACTCCCTCCGATTCGGTTGGCACCGAACCGAGCTGGCCATCCGGGTCAGCGGACTTTTTGGCCTCTCGTTCCCTAAGCCTGCCCAATCTCTTTTCCAGGGTGGCTGCAGCGAAATTCTTACAAATCTGGCAGTCTGACTGGAGGTGGTCAAACCCCAGACAATAAACACATGTGGTGTGTGGGTCAGCCTTGGCAAAGACTTCCCCACAGACATCACAGTGTTGAAACCCAGTGGGCCCGGTTTTTCTTTTGGGTTTCTCAGACATAATGCCAGCCTAACCAAAAAAACTTGCCCTTTGAACGGCAGTGCCAGGCAAGACACCCTTATCGGTCCCTAACCGTGTCACGGGTATTGGAAAAAAACGTAATAAATCCGTCTTTTTTAGAACCGATAAGAACCGGGAACCGCAGTCTAAAATGACAACCTTTAAAATTTTTAAGCTTTTAACCCAGCTGATCGGTTCAAAACCGAACCGATAAACTTACAAGTTCCACACAGAAAATACAATTTTAAATTACTTACGATACCACAGACAGAGCTTGAACCGAACAGTTTTGTGTGTTAAATAAAACTATTCTCGTTGAATCGAACCGAGAAAACACTGTTTAAACCGAGAAATGAACCGAGCAGTAGGAGAAATCTCCGGAGCGACTGTTCAGTGAGGCGAAGTAAAGAATCTGACAGTTCAGGTTTGAAACTACACAGACAGAGCTTCTATCTTAGAGCTCGTGCTCAAAGTTCCATTCATGGAATGGATTTAACTATTTCACCTCTGGAGCAGTTCTAGTGGTGGGACAAACTGCAACTTGTCATAATATAGCAAGACTTCATGTTGTTTGAAGAAGGAAACCACTTTGGTTCTCAAATACAGTAGCAGAAAAGGTCAGAGCCAAAAGGATGGCCTTCAGGAAATATAAGGGAACACAGCGGGATGAAGATAGGGAGGCATACCAAACTGCCCTAAGGGAAGCAGGGAATGCAGTAAGGCAGGCAAAGTTCCAAACTAAGGAAACACTAGCACGAACAGTAAAAGAAGGTGACAAGACCTTCTATAGATACAGTAGTGAAAGGAGAAAGTCCAGAGGGGGTGTTGCTAAGTTTAATGGAGAAAAGGGAGCATGTGAGGAGGAGGACCATGTAAAAGCATCTATCCTAAATGGATACTTTTGCTCAGTATTTACTGAAGAGAAGGTAGGGCAGGGCCCACAGCTCAGCACCATGGACACAGGGGAGGGAGGTGAGCACTACTCCCTTCACAAAAGAAAGGGTCCTACAAGAGCTTGCTAAGCTCAGGGTAGATAAGGCAATGGGACCTGATGCCATACATCCCAGGGTACTTAAGAAGCTAAAGGTGGAACTAGCAGAGCCATTAGCAGAACTGTTTAGTGAGTCTCTGAGCACAGGAGAGGTCCCAGAAGACTGGAGAAGGGCTCATGTGATCCCGCTCCACAAGAGTGGTAGCAGGAGGAGGCAGGGAACTACAGACCAGTCAGTCATACCTCAGTAGTGGGCAAGATTATGGAGACACTCCTTAAGGAAAGGATAGTGCAACACCTGGAATCCATAGGGGCACAGGATCCAAGACAGCATGGGTTTACAAAGGAAGGTCCTGTCAAACTAATCTCAGATTTCTTTGACTGGGTAACCAGAGTGGTGGACCAAGGGGAGTAGTTGATGTCGCCTACCTTGACTTCAGCAAAGCTTTTGACACTGTTCCACGTAGAAGATTGATAAATAAGCTGGGTAGGCTCGGGGTGGGTCGGAAGTTGGTCAACTGGGTGGCAAACTGGTTGACGGGCAGAAAACAGAGAGTGGTGGTAAATGGTATACAGTCAGAAGAGATGCAGGTCACAAGTGGGGTACCTCAGGGATCAATCCTGGGGCCAGTCATCTTCAACATCTTCATTAGTGACCTTGCAGATGGACTAGAGGGTAAGGCTTGTCTGTTTGCAGATGACACCAAGATCTGCAACAGAGTAGATGATCCAGATGGGGTGGGCAGAATGAGAAGAGATCTAGATAAACTAGCAAAATGGCCAGAAGAGTGGCAACTGGGATTTAATGCAAAGAAGTGCAAGATCATGCACATAGGGAAGAGAAACCCTGAAGCCACCTATAGGCTGGGAGGGGAGTTGCTAGCAGTCACAAAGGAAGAAAGAGACTTGGGCATCATCATCACTGATGACCTGAAATCATCCAAGCAGACCTCTAAAGCAGTAGGTAAGGCTAGGGGGATGTTAGGGTGTATTAGTAGGGGTATCACAAGGTCGAAGAGGGAGGTAATAACCTCTTTACAAGACACTGGTTAGGCCCCATCTGGAGTACTGCGGCAGTATTGGAGGCCACACCTTCACAAGGACATTAACCACATTGAGGCAGTCCAGAGAAGGGCAACCAAAATGGTGCAGGGACTGCATCAGAAGACATATGAGGACAGATTAACAGAGCTCAATATGTATACCCTTGAGCAAAGGAGGAGAGAGGTGATATGATCGAGGCATTCAAACACCTTAAGGGCATTAACAAGGTGAAAGAGTCTAACATGTTTAAATATAAGAAAAATAGCAGGACAAGAGGACACAGCATGAGATTAGAGGGGGGCCGATTAAGGGGGAATGTGAGGAAATTCTTTTTCACAGAAAGGGTGGTGGATGCATGGAATGGCCTACCTCAGGAAGTGGTGGCTATGAATATAGTGCAGGGCTTCAAACAGGCATGGGATAGGCATAAGGGAGCAATACAAAGGAGTATGAATAGATAGGCCACTGACAGAGCAAAGGCCAATGGCACATTTATAAGGTAGAAAAAGAAATGGGCAGACTGGATGGGCCATGCGGTCCTTATCTGCCATCAACTTCTATGTTTCTATAACATCTCACCCATACCTGTGACCTCTATGCTCAAACGGGCTGGCTCCAACTCAGTGGGAGCTTACACTACCAAACCTACTTGCTGGCCAAAAACGCTCTACTTAGTATTCTTCCTCATGGTACAGCAAACCAACTTCAGCCACACAGCAGCAACGCACAACGGACAAGAAGTGCCAGCACTCACCTCTTCCATTTTCCTCGTCTTTAAACGATGCAGGGTCAACGCTCCTTTGCCTACAGAGCACCCCTCTGGTTTAATGCCCTCAGCCAGGCCATCTCCATTCAACCTACTCTGGGCCCCTTCAAAAGACTACTACGCCAGCAGCTTTCTGCATCCAGCATCTGTGACTGCTTCCACCAGTCCCCCTACCAGTTGACTCTGACCTGCCTCTTTACAGCTTCCAGTATTGGCATGGTCCCGTGGCACCTCTATCCTCCCCCTACACTCCCTCCCTCCCTCCCCCTTCTACCTTGCCACATGGTGGCTCGCAACTCTGGCTTGGCCATTCGCTGCCTCCAACCACCCCCCACCTCCCCACACTCTCTCCCTTGACAAGGTCCATGACTGCTGCAACTCTCTCTCTCTCTCACCTCACCACCTCCCCCACCCACTGTCATTGTAGCCCCTCTCTTCCCTACCTCCTACTATTCTCACCGCTAACTATTCTCTCTGCTAAATTTCTCCCTACCTTCAACTATCCTCTCCGCTAACTTATTCTATACGCAAACAGAGGGTATCTTCCCTCTATTGTTTTGTCTTGTACGTATAAACCTGCTTGTATAAACCACCGTAATTACTGAGCATGTCTGATACTCTATGTTATTTAATCCTTTGTAATACTGACTTCCCTCCCACTGACGTGGAACCTTTGTAAACAAGCTCTCTGCTCAAAGGTGTTTAATCCCAGATCTTAATAAATGAAAATAAATAAAATAAATAAAAAACAAACTTGGATTATGGAAACTCTAACCAACATTTTATTAGATAATGATAAGAAAGAAGTGGGACACCAAGTGCTATAGGACACAAAACAGTGCTGAGAGGGCATATTATAGCCGATACTTCAGGAAAGAAGAGGGAAAGGGAGGAAAACATTGGGTGTCTGTATGAGGCCTTAAAATATTTTAAACAATTACACACACTAAGGTAGTCCAAACCAAAATGAACCAAACCAAAACAGAATTAGCGGGTTTAATAGACTAGCACATAGAATAATAGTTAAGCTATTTGAAGCAATACTACTATGAGGTGAGAGCAAGATGGGTTAAGTGATTGGCCAGCCAGTTGAGAGCAAGGAGGACACAGGCATGTGTGTTACAGCTGAGGGACCCAGAAACAGGGGGTGATAGTTAGGGAACATGGAGGCATTTAAGACATTATGGCAAAGTATTATAGACAGCATTACACAACATAAGATTCCGGACTCAAAAGCAGTGCAATCTTGCCTAAAAGCTCTGGGTTTACCCAGACTTACAGAGGAACAACAAATAGAGTTTATGGCCCTTATTATACTGGAGGAAATTCAGCTACCAGTTTCCAAAGCTAAAGACAGCCACTACCCAGGCCCAGATGGTTACCAAGACGAATTTTATAAAAAGTTCTCAGAAGATGTCTCGCCGTTGTTGCTCTGAGCCTTTCAGGGTATATAAGATGGAGACCTGCCTCCCTCTACGTGGAGATATGCCAAGATCTCAGCAATCCCCAAACCAGGAAAGGACCCCTCAGACCCTATATTTCTTACTGCCCCTATTTCAGTCTTGAATACAGATTATAAAATATTTACAAGAATTTGGGCAGTAAAGATGGATTCTATTCATTCGCATATTATTGATAAAGATCAGGCAGGCTTTATTTGGCAATGACAAACACATGATAATGTAAGGCACATACTACATCCGATATAATATGCCCAACAAAGGAAGATCCCCTTAGTAGTACTCAGTTTAAATGCTGAAAAAGCATTTAACAGGGTGTCCTGAGAATTCTTGTGGGATACCCTGTCAAACTTTGGATTTCCACAGAAACACAGAAGTTGTTGGCAGATAAGGACCTTTGACCCACCTAGTCTGCCCTAATTTCCCTACCCTTTGTGCCATCGCAGACTGTACTTGATTGCTGGCCTTACCCCCCAGCCCTATTACTATGGTCTCCTTGTGTCTATTCCATGCATGTTTGAATCCTGCTACCATTTTTGAACCCAGCACCTCCATTGGGAGGCTGTTCCAATTGTCCACCACCCTTTCCGTGAAGAAGTATTTCCTCACACCCCCTCCGCGGTCCCCTCCCCCCAGCTTCATGTCATTACTCCTTACCATCAAGCATCTCTTTTTATGCAAGATGCTACCCCCTGTGTCTTATTAACACAATTGAGGCATCTGAACATTTCTATCATGTCCCCCTTTCCTTCCTTTCCTTTAGAGAGTACATTTTTAATTCCTTGAGTTTTTCCTCGTAGGGCTTTTGATGCAGGCTATGCACCATTTTGGTTGCCCTCTTCTGTACTGCCTCCACCTGATCTATGTCTTCCAGAGATGGAGCCTCCAGTACTGGACACAATGCTGTAGGTGGGGCCTCACCATCAATCTATACAGGGGTAACACTATCTCAGTCTTCCTGCTGGTGATACCCCTTCCCTATGCCCCCGAGAATTCTGCTAACTTTCCCCACTGCCTTATCACACTGCTTTGCTACCTTCAGGTCATCCGATATGATGACCCCCCAGGTCCCATCCCTGTTTCGTAGTTGCCAATACCACCCCACCCAATTTGTACATTGCCCTCAGGTTTCTGTGCCCCATGTGCATATTTTTGCACTTTTTTGGCCCTGAAGTCTGGTTGCCAAACCCTTGACCAGCCTTCCAGTCCCCCCCCCCCCAGTATGTTCACTCTGTTGCAGATTTTTGTGTCATCCACGAACAGGCATAACTTTCCTTCCAGCCCTCTTGCAATGTCGCACATATAGACACTGAAGAGGACCAGACCTAGTACTGACTCCGTGGCACCCTGCTGGTTACCGTGCCTTCTTCAGAGTGAACCCCATTTACCACCACCCTCTGACTCTTTTTTCTTAGCCAACTTTGTATACATTTTAATACTTTTGTACCCGTTCCCAGGCTGCCCAGCTTGTTTGACAGTCTTCTGTGTGGAGCGTGTCAGAGGCCTTACTGAAATCCAGGTAGGCCACATCCACTGTTCTGCCCTGATCCACTTCCCTGGTCACCCAGTCACAGAACTAGATCAGGTTTGTTTGGCAAGCTCTCCCCCTTGTGAGCCTATGCTGCCTTGGATCCTGTAGTCCACTGGTCACAAGGTATTCCCCAATCCTTTCCTTTAGTAGTGATTCCATTACCTTGCCCATCACTGAAGACAGGCTGACGGGTCTGTAGTTTCCTGCCTCCTCCCTATTTCCATTTTTGTGAAGTGGGACCACATCCGTCCTCCTCCAATCCCTGAGAACTTCCTCTGTATCTAGTGATAGGTTGAACAGGGCTGTCAGAAGTGCAGTCAGCTCCTCCTTAAGTTCCCTCACTATCCTAGGTGTACCCCGTCTGGCCCATTGCCTTGTCCACTTTTAGTTGTGCTAGTTCCTTGAGGATTCTCTTCACCATAAAAGGCATAGTGTCCTCCTCCCTTCCTTTAATGCCTTTTCCCCTGTCTGTGGCCCCTCCCCTACCCCTTCCTTCATAAATTCTGAACAAAAGTATTTGTTCAATATGTCTGCTTTTTCTGGACCTCTTCCACACAAACCCCTCCTTCTCCTTTTAGCCTTACTATCTCTCCCTTATTCTTCCTTCTTTCACTTATATACATAAAGAATGTTTTATCCCCCTTTCTTACTGACTTGGCAAAATTCTCCTCTGTTTGTGCCTTTGTGCTCCTAAATGCTTTCCCTGCCTCCTTTTGTTTCTCCTGAGAACCCTCCCTTATCCTCTTCTGTCTGTATCAACTTCTAAATGTTAGCTTCTTTGCCTTTACTTTCTCCACTACTTCCTTAGAGAACCATAGTGGTCTCTTATCACTTACCCTTGTTAACCTGCCTGACACAGAGATTTGTTGCCTTCTCAATGCCCTCCTTTATTTTTGCTCACTGTTACTCGACTCCCCTCAGTTTCCTTATGCTTGCTATGGCATCCCTGAGACATTCTCCCACTTTCTTGAAATCAACCTGCCTGAAGTCCAGGACCCTCATTTTAGGGTGGTTTGATTCTGGGCCAGTTCTATACTGAACCACATTGTATGATGATTACTGGTCCCCAGGTGGATACCTACCATGATGTCAGTGAAACTGTCCCCATTTGACAGTACCAGGTCCAGTATCCCCCCAACAAGTGGGTTCCTTAACTAGTTGCCTGAGGAATGATCCATGCAGGGGAGTCTAGGGTGGCCCTACTTTTAACTGTTGCTGCAGCTGGGAAGCTCCAATGCAAATCCAATATACTGAAGTCCTCCACCAGCAATGCCTCCCTCTTGTTTGCCATACTCTGGATTTTTTCCATCACATCCTTATCCACCCCCCACCCCCTATGCTCGAGATCTGTATACCACCCCTGTGCGAATAGCTCCCCCCTTCAATTTCCCCAGGGTAAGCCGCAGCACCTCTGTTTGTCCCTGTTCTCCCTGGAATTCTGTAGCTTTTATGTTTTTCCTCACATAAGAAGCCCCCCCCTTCCCCTTTTTTCGTACCCTGTCCCTTTTTAATAGAGCATAACCTGGTATGGCTACATCCTAGTCCTGGTTTTCACTGTACCAGGACTGTCTAATTGCGACTATGATGCCAGCAGTAACTGCTTCCAATAACTTATGTGGGTTCTCCACCCCCCCCCTCGACCTTACGCAAACCCACTCCTGCAATGCCTTCTATTGGCAGAAGACACCAGGAGAAAGGACTGCTGTGTGACTGGACTTCTCTGCTGGGACTAAAGAAGTAGAACTCTCGTACTTGGACCTTTAATTTAGGGTAAAAAAAAACAAACAAAACAAAAAAAAAGTGTGTGAGTTAACTGAAGTGAATGGTTATCTTAACAGTTATCTAGGTGTAAATCTCAGGTGATTGAAAGGACTTGATAGCTGTGAGGTTTAAATTACTTGTAGAAAGATCTAGTAAGTAGGGGGAGTGGCTTAGCTAGAAGGAAGCTACATTTAAAGACTGCCTTAGAAAGATTCTGCTAATAGCTTGGCAGAAGACACCAGGAGAAGGACTGCTGTGTGACTGGACTTCTCTACTGGGACTATATTGCCCTCCTTCCCTCCCCCCAAAGCTAGTTCTATCTTTATAGGAACAGGATTTGACTGACAACAGGAACTTCCTGTTTGGGAGCAGGAAGTGAGTGATCACAGAGCCACCAAAGACCTACCATCCTAGAAGAGCAAGAGTAGCTCTCAAGCCCCCTTTAGCTGTTGGAGGTCTGCCTCTGAGCAAGTAAGGGGTCTACTGAGAAATATAGGATATTTTTGTCTCAGAACAGGACAATCAGGAGCATAAAGGGCACACAGGCAGAAAGTAAGGAGAGAGAAAAAAACAGAGAAAAGAGTAAGGATTGCAAACAGTTAAGGGGCCAGAAATAAGACATGATGGGACTGGTGCAGTGCAGTGGCTGTGGAGCAGCAGTCTTCCGAGAGACGTTCTGGAGGATGCGGTGTTGTCCCATCTGCAGGCACCTCTCTGGGATGAGGAAGGAGGTTGCTCATCTCCAGGCTGAGTTGGCCAGGATTTGTGGGACCTCCTCTTCCATCCAGGGACCACCAGTGCCACTGCCGTTGCCTCAGAGGTTGCCAAGAAAGAGAATCGGTTGGACCACAGTGGACTCAGGGAGGGTAAGGGTGGTGGAACAGAGGCGCATCCCTCCAGTTGTACCTCTCCACAATTCCTATGCCATTCTGGCAAAATGTGGTTCCTCTATGGAGGCACCTGCAGTGGAGACCAAGGAGGATGCTGGGAACCTCCACAAAGGAGACCCACAGGAGGGTGGCAGAGGAACCCGCAGGGGAAGGAAACAACTCCTGGTGGGGGACTCCATTGTTAGGAAGGTAGAACTGGGAGAGGGAGGTAAGGTGCCTGCCTGGTGCCATGGCTTGGAGGGACAGGAAGCGAATCCTCAGGATTGTTGGAGCAGCTGCACAGGGGAGGGAGCTGGGTGTCATTGTCCACCCAGGAACAAATGACCTGGCTAAGAAAGGGATTAGAGAAGTGCAGGAAGAGTTTGTGGAATTGGGGAGGGGCCTTAGACAAAAGTAGTCGCACGGTAACCTTCTCAGAGGTGCTGCCCATCTATGGCGTAGGAGAGACTAGGGTGTTCCACACCATGGGATTCAATCAGTGGTTGAAAAACTGTGTGGAGCTCAGGGATTTGGCTTCATTTGGGGAATGGGAGTCCACCTGGAGTGATGCAAGCCTATACTGGCATGATGAGCTGCATCTGTCCAGGAGGTGAAGCAGGATCCTAGGCAATAGGTTTAAATGCTTCATTGGCAAGCATTTAAACTAGCCAAGGGGGGAGGCACTGGAAAGGAGCAGAGAAATCCTAGCCCCCCGCAAAAAAAAAATCACGGTAGTAAGTGCGGTAAACACCAACATAGAGGTGTCGATAGGAGGAAGGGCAGGGGTAAATGGAGAAAGTGACAAAGGCAAGAAGGACAGGGATGGGGCAAAAAGGAGTAAGGCCATCAGGAAATGGAGGGTAATGAGTACCAATGCCCATAGTCTGGGCAACAAGCTCCCTGAGCTGGTGGCCTTGATGGAAGAGGGGTGCCTGGATATCGTAGCAGTCACAGAAACATGGTACACAGAGAACCATGACTGGGATGTTAACATACCAGTGTACATAACCTACAGGAGAGACAGGCAGGGGAGAAGAGGGGGAGGGGTAGCTCTCTATGTAAAGGAAGGGATAAAAGCAACTGAACAAAAGAGTAAACAGGGAGAAGAGGAGGCACTGTGGGTCATCTTGGAGAATGGAAAAGGCACCACAATCCGCACAGGGATTGTGTACAGACCCCCATGTCAGGGGGAGGGAATGGACAAGGATATGATAGAAGGCATTCTTAAAATGGCAGAGAAAGGAGAGATACTGTTGATGGGAGACCTGAATGTGCCAGATGTTAACTGGAGCACATTTGCTGCAGCCACATCCAAGAGCAGGGACATTCTTGATGCCCTACAGGTGGCAGGCCTCAGACAGCTAGTTTCAGAACCCACTTGTGAGGGAGCAATCTTAGACCTCATACTCTCAAACAGGGGCAGTGAGAGGATCTCAGATCTAGAAGTGGGTTGCCATCTGGGAACAAGTGACCTAACAGTGTGGTTCACATTAAACTCAGCTACAGAGTCAAGCCATACAAAAGTGAGGGTACTGGACTTTAAGGGGGCTGACTTTGGCAAGATGGGAGAGTGCCTCAGAAAAGCACTAGCAAACAGGCTAGAAGGAGGTGTGGAGCAAAAATGGGGAATCATCAAAACTGCTACCACAGAGGCAACAAGCCTTTGTGTGAAGCAAATAAACAAACCAAAACGAAGAAAAGCCACTATGGTTCTCAAAAGAGGTGGGTGAAAGTCAGGAAGAAAAGATAGCATTCGGAAGTATAAGGAAACACAGAAGGAGCAGGACAGAGAGCTGTACCAGTTAAGGCAGAAGGAAGCAGGAGGAAGTCAGAATAGCAAAGGCCCAAACTGAGGAAAAGATAGCCAACTCAGTTAAGAAGGGGATAAAACCTTTATAGGTACATCAGCGAGCGAGAAAGACAAAGGGAGGGATAGTGAGGCTGAATAGAATGAACGGTGGGTGGGCAGAGGGGGACAGTGAAAAAGCAGGGATGCTGAATGAATATTTCTGTTCAATATTCACAAAAGAGGAGGGGGAAGTGTCTAATCCAATTAACAGAAGCACTCTTGATAGGGGGGTCGATCCCAGTCCTTTCACTGAAGAAAGGGTTCTGCAAGAACTCCTAAAACTGAAGGTGGACAAAGCAATGGGGCCTGATGGAATTCACCCCAGAATTCTAAAAGAATTAAGGGGGGAACTAGTGAAACCACTGGCTACTCTTTTTAATAAATCATGGGAGGATGGTGTGGTACCCGAGGACTAGAGGAAGGCAGATGTGATTCCCCTTCACAAAAGTGGGACCAAGGCAGAGGCAGAAACCTACAGACCTGTCAGTCTGACCACTGTGGTAGGGAAAGTGATGGAGTCACTTCTGAAGGAAAGAATAGTTGAGTACCTAGAGGCCAGTGGGGCACAGGACCCAAGGCAGCATGGGTTCACAGCGGAAGGTCATGTCAGACTAATCTAATAGATTTTTTTGACTGGGTGACCAAAGTAGTAGACCAGGGAGGGCTGTGGACATGGCCTACCTAGACTTTAGCAAGGCATTTGACACAGTCCCACACAAAGATTAATAGTCAATTAACCAGCCTGGAGTGGGTCCCAGGGCAGTAGCCGGGTAAAACACTGGCTGGACAACAGGACACAGAAGGTAATTGTAAATGGAGTCCACTCTGAAGAAAGAGGTTACTAGTGGGGTACCGCAGGGTTCAGTATTGGGTCCAGTCCTTTTTAATGTCTTCATAAGTGACATTGAAGAGGGACTGGAAGGAAAAGTATGCCTCTTTGCAGATGACACAAAGATCTGCAACAGGGTTGATACACAAGGAGGCGTGGAAAGGATGAGAACGTACTTGGCAAGGTTGGAGGAATGGTCAGAAGTATGGCAGCTAGGATTCAATCCAAAGAAGTACAAAATAATGCACCTGGGAAACAGGAACCCAGGGGAAGAATACACAATGGGGGAGGCAGTAACAACACCAAAAAAGGAAAGGGATCTGGGAGTAATCATATCAGATGACCTTAAGGTTAGCAAGCAATGTGAGAAGGCAGTAGGGAGGGCTGGGGGTACACTGGGATGCATAGAGAGAGGCATCAGCAGCAGAAAACAGGAAGTTGATATCCCTCTGTACAGACAGTTGGTGAGACCCCATCTGGAGTACTGCGTCCAGTTCTGGAGACCCCATCTCCGCTAGAACACAGACAGCATAGAGGCAGTCCAGAGGAGGGCAACTAAAATGGTGCAGGGTCTGCAAGAGAAGCCGTATGAGGAGAGACTAAAGGAGCTTAATATGTATACCCTTGAGGAAAGAAGGGAGGGGGGACATGATAGAAACATTTAAGTACCTCAGTGGAATCAACAAAGTCCAAGAGGGTAGCATCTTTCAGAAAAAGAGACGTGCAAGAACAAGGGGACACAATTTAAAGATGGGGGGGCAGTTCAGGGGCAATGTGAGGAAGTATTATTTCACAGAGAGGGTAGTGGATGCATGGAACAACCTTCCTGAGGAGATTGTGGGGTCTAAAACTGTGGGAGAATTCAAGAATGCATGGGACAGACATAAGGCAATTCTTGTGGGGGGTAGGAAGAAATAGGCTGTTGGTTAACTAGGATCTGCGGCCTATCCTCTAGGTAGGGAAATGGGCAGACTAGATGGGCCAAGCGGTCCTTATCTGCAGTCAAAGTCTATGTTTCTTGTGCCTCCTAGCCTCATATTATCTCACCTCTGCTCTTAGTTCCCTTCGCACTCTATCCACCCCACCACCCTCCTACCCATTCTCTTCCATTCCCACCCAACCACATCCAATCCTCTGCTCACCCTCACCCTCCCCTTCTCTCCAGTTGCCCTATAACCTATACTCCGCCCCAGCTTCCACCCCCTGATTCTGCTTCCTTTCTCTCCTTCACTCCTTCCCCTGCACAATCAGCTGTCATCTCTCCTCCCAAGGTACTGCCTCTCTTCTTTTCTCTTCCTATAACCTTGTAATAATACCCAATTTAATGTACTGCAGGCTCCCAACACAGCCTTAGTATAAATGCCTACCTAATGTAACTTAACATACTCTGGCTACTGTGATCAGCCACTGTGCTTGTTCTACTTTGTCATTCCAGTACAACTGTGTTGTAATTTACTTATGTTTTACGTTTCTTATAGCTTTTTTTGCTTAGATGCAAAACCTATTTGATGAGCTTTTACTCAAAGGTACTATCCAAGATCTCAATAATAAAAAAAAAAAAAAAAAATGTCCAGGTCCTCTACTGCCATGGTGGACTCTAGGTCTGCAATCTTGTTGCCCAGGCTTTGAGCATTTGCACATGTGGCTCTTCAGACTGCACTGCCACCTTCTCTCATTTTACTCCTTATGCTCCCTTATTTCCTCCACTATTTTTCCTCTCCCCTTCCTCCCCAGATTCTTATTTTTATTTGTTCCTTTTGGGATTTCTCTCCCTCAGGATTCCCACTGCTGGCCCTGTAAGCTTGTGTGTGTGGTGGTGGTGGTGGTGGTGGCAGGGGGAACAGTTTATGTCTTCCAGTCTCATTCTGCTTCCCCCCATAGCTAGTTTAAATGCTCCCCAATGTAGCATGTAAACTGTTCACTAAAGAGCACAGTTCCACTGGAGTTTACTGGGTTGCTACAAGCTCTTTACACCAATCCCCAAGTCCATGCTCCCACATTTAGGGGTCTTTCAGACTCCATAAAATTAATGAGGTACTAGACAGGGATACCAAGTTGCCCTCTTTTGGTTGCACTCTACATGGAGCCTAATACACAGGGCCATTGTTGTGGAGGGGATTCCATTAGGGGGCAGAGACTATAGAGTAGCACTATTTGCTGATGATAGCATCTTGACCCTCACCTATCCAGAAACTTCCATTCCCGAGATATGGTGCCTACAGGGCAGAATTAGCCATTTATCAGGTTTTAAACTGAATCGCTTGAAGATGGACATCCTGACTTATAATTATTATCCTTCTGTGCTTACAAGGAGATGTTTGCCAATTTGGTGGACTAGAGGGGCAAAAAATACTTAGGAATACAACTTATAAAAAATCTGGATCACCTGGAGCTATTAAATTATGAGCCCCTTACTAAAAAAAATAGAGGAAGACCTAGCAAGATGGATTCATCTCCCTGTAAATCCTCTGGGGAAGAGTAGACACAATTAGGCAAAATGTATGCCCTAGAATTTTTTTTTTTTTTTTTTTTTTAAACAGACCTTGTCGTTGGTACCCAATCCATGTTATTCTCAGCACTGGAACAAGATTATCTCAAGATTTTTGTGGGGAGGTGATCAACCATGCATTAAATACTCATCACTACAGCTGCCAAAAGACAAAGGAGGGCTTAATTGTCCTAATTTAGAGCTCTATTGTGTAGCAGCCCAACTTCATCTTCTATGTAGCCGGATATCCACACAGTGCGATCCCTACTGGAAGAAAACTGAATTTACAATTAATGATATTTATAATTTGGATAAAATATTGTTTGCCCACCCTGAATGTGAGATGCTCTTGTGTCAGTTTTCCACTTATACAGCTATTACATTACAGCACTGGAGATCACTTAGGGGGAATATTTTTCATCATCATTTATACATGGTTGAGAGCCATGGCACATGACTCCCTCTACCTGCCAACTAGAGTGGATAGCATACTCCACCAGTGGAGCTGGACAAGACTCTGCTATGTGCATCATCTATATGATGTGCAAGGGTTTAAATCGTTTGCTGCTCTGCAGCAAGAGTTGCATTTACCAACTAAAACTCATATCCTTTAGCTACACAGTTGAAGTCCTATCTTCTAGGAATGGGGAAGAGTTTAAAGCTCAACCCTCAAGACATTACTTTATTATTAACAATACTTATTGTCCATCAAAAAGGAGAGGATTGAAACCACTTCATAGGAATATTGTACAGGAGGTTACAGAATCTGGTTCATGATAATACAAACTCTATTCTTGACAAATGGAATGCTGAACTGAATACAAACCATACTTACTTTGGCATAAGTATGCCACCCTACATTATCGCATTACCTCCTCAAACTACTGGAGGGCTTATGCATGGAAAAGCAGAATGAGATATTTTGTCACCAACTTACATGGACCCTACATACGGTAAATGCTGCAGGCTATGTGGGGAAGTGAATACCACACATAATCATATATATTGGCAATGCCCATACATAAGTGGATTCTGAAACACAATAGTAAGGGCCTTTGACAAGATATTTATTGAGCCCGATATGGTGAATACTGTGACAGGGAGCTCCTGCCACTCTTGAGGACCGACCTTTTCTTAAATCTGTTGCAACAGTTCTTCTATTTGTTAGACTAATCTATCCTTTACAATTTCTAGTCCAAAAGGTTTGCCACCTATGGCCCCCACCCCCTCTTTCTTGACTATGCTATAGTGTCCTCTTTAATTTTCCTTTTCCCTCTCAGGTCCTCATATAGGGAGATTATTGTGGTGACCTCCAAGCATATATAAAACAGGTTGTGTTTATCGTTGTTGGATTTAGTATGTAATAGCACTATGTCATAAAATACCTTGATCTATATACCTTGGCCTGGATATTCAAACTGCGCCATTCTGAGGCGCAAGCCCTTGCGCTGCTCAAAATAGTTGTGCAGGGTGTGGCGGGTGATACCAGCGAGCTGGGCGCCATTGCCAAGAACTCCTTGAATATCACTCCCCAGCCACAGCACTTGGCAAGATGGCGCAGTGGAACTTGCGCCACCCCAAGTTGCCAGAGATGAGCATTAAACCTATGTGGCTATGTACCATTGCGCCATGCAAATTTCCGATATTCAAAAGGTGACATGCAAATGGGGCCATAATTTATGCAAGGCGCAGGGGGGGCCATTTGCATCTATTTATGGCCCCATTTGCATGCCATTTGCATGTAGGTGCGCCGATCCCCGAGGACTTGCGCCTGGCCACCCTGCAGGCAGCATGCCGTGGAGGACCGACGCCTAATGCAGGCCCGATTGCGGGCATTACAGGTACATGTAACACCCCCACGTACCCGAAGCCCGATCGCGGGCATAATGTGTATGAACCCCCAGTGCCCGATCGCGGGCAGAATGTAACCCCAACCCAAATATCTCCCTGGTGGTCAGTGGACCGTAAAGCCCGATCGCGGGCAGAATCATCAAACCCCCAAACATCTCCCTGGTGTCTAGTGTCCCCCACCCATGACCTCCACCGCTCCCCCCGCGGCGGTGACGACAGCATCCACCCGCCTGCCGCCCCGCCGCCTGACTGTCGGTAGGGCTGCCGCCCATTGGTGCAGAGCTACAGCCAATGGGCTTGCAGCCCATACCGTACATGACAGTCCAGGATTGTGAATGATGATCATTCACAAATCTGGACTGTCATGTCTGGTATGGGCTGCAAGCCCATTGGCTGTAGCTTCTCACCAGCGGGCGTGTAGCCCTACCGGACAGTCAGTCGGGCGGGCGGGCGGCGGGTGGATGCTGTCGCCTGCCGCCGCGGGGAGCGGTAGAGGGGCTTCGTGGGTGGGAGGACACTAGACACCAGGGAGATGTTTGGGGGTTTAGATGATTCTGCCAGCATCGGGCTTTACGGTCCACTGGACCACCAGGGAGATATTTGGGTTGGGGGTTACATTCTGCCCCGCGATCGGCACTGGGGGTTCATACACGCTATGCCCGCGACATCGGGCTTTGGGATATGGGGGTGTTACATGTATCTGTACTGCCCGCGATCGGGCTGTGGGAGATGTGTGTGGGGGGAGTCAGGAGCACACTATGCCCGGGATCGGGCTGGTGGGGGGGGCACAGGAAAGAGTTGGGGGCCAGCCAGGGGTGGCAGCTGCTGTGTTGCGCCCTGCAATGCAGCAGCTCACCTGTGGGTGGCCCTCAACTTAAGCCTTTTTTTTTGGGCTTAAGGTTGTGCAGGCGCAGGTTGGGGGTTGCGCATGCACAACTCTGCACAACCCGACTGAATATCGGGTTGCGCAGGTTATGCATGGATCCTCCCCCTCCTGTTGAGCATGCATTCATTTGCATTGCTCTCTTGCGCAACCTGATGCCAGTGGCGTAACTGCCTCCTGCTGAATATCGCAGAATGGCGCATTTTGGACTTGCGCATGGCGCAACCCTTTTGAATATCCAGGCCCTTATGTTTATGAAACCTGTAAATGTTGGTAATACCATTGCACTAAGTGTTTTTGATAATGGTAAAAAGTACTGGATGACTATTATAAAATTAAGTTAATTGTGTCATTTAAAATGTATGTAAATTGTTACATATATCCAACAATACTTTGCATTATGGAAGTATGTGTGATGTTTTGTTTCTTTGAAACTTGGTTTATTGTCAATGCCTGTTGGGGTAACCCATGTTTCAGTGCTTCTGCACTGAGGTTCTTTGTTTTTAGCTTGCTTTTTTTTTTTTTTTTTTGTTATTTGAGCCCCCACTACCCAAGCAAACAAGGCCTGCAGAGGGGTGGAGGCTGAATCTCAACTGCTAAGTTAGATCAGAGATCAGTGTCAGTAGGTGCTGGCTAAGTGCACAGAAATGACATACATAATCTGTTGCTGCAAACTGATGTACTGAAGAAGGGATATGTCATTGCTTAAGGTTATCATGTACTTTGAAAAAACATCACACAGAGATTGTGTGTTGAACTTTAAGTTTGGTGTCTGGTCCATCTGTTATCCCACAACCCCTCCACAAATACCTCTTTGGTTCTACTGGGGATCCCCCCTCCTAAGGTGAGGGGTACTACCCATAACCTTTTAGTAATATTAATTGCCACAGCCCCAAAAAAATCACAAAGTTATGACTCTCAATAAAACTTAAAACTTCTATTAACCCATAGGCTGCTGCCAACAGGTATACTTGCCCTAAAAACCTATATGTTCTAAATCTTCCAGCAGCCTATGGGTTAAGACAGTTAATGAAATTCACTACATGGAAAGGTTTACATATCAACTTAAAGGGCAGAAACAAACCTGTGAAGTGCTTTGGCGGTGTTCGGTTTTATATCAACTAGAGGTGAATTCAGACTTTGTACCATAGTACAAAAATAACCTAGGGTACAGATGGAAGGGGGCTCCATGTGATTAGCTTGGAATACACAGCTATTTGAAACAATAACTTGTGTTTTTAGGCATTAATATTGAACATTGTGAATACCAGTTAACAAGTGTGTAAAGTATTGCTTTTTATACAACTCTACCTGGTAGAGATACTAACCTACAGAAAAAGTGAAGACCCCAGAGACTTTCCACTACTAAGCATTTCATTTTACAGGCGAAAAGGACCTAGTCATTGCCATTAATATCATTATTGATGGAACTTTAATTATTATACTTCATTCCCCTTCCAGGGGTGCTATGGACTTATGACAGCCAGTGATGTGTTCATGGATGCTGCTAGTTTTATAGTTATATTTTAATGTATGCATGGGTATTGCTACCCAGTGAAACTCAATAAAACTGTTAAAATGTTTTGTCAATGCAAAATAAAAAAAAGGAAAATTCCTCACAGTACTAGTTAATATCTGCTGTTATTTTGTTTTCCACATAATATTTAACTAAAAAAAATGATGTGGCTCTAGTACTATCTTCATTAAACCTTTACATGGCAATTTAGGGAATCATCACTTTTCACATGTTTTTGGCAATGGATCATGAAACAAGACAGGTAGCAAGCATGCAGGCTCAACTGACTAAGAATACGTTTGATCAGTACAGGTTGCAAGCAACAATGTACATCAATACATTTGTAAGCATACTGTTGTGGTTAAAAGAATACTGATGTATGCTGACATGATTTGAAGTTTATCAGCACATTATAACTATATTACCAGCAGCAACCATGCTAAGCTGACAAGATTTCAAGCTTTCATTTAAAATAAAATCAAATTTCTAGTCCTAGTGGTTCCAAACTTCCAAACACTCAAGGGGAGGTAACTCCACCAGGGTGCAAAATAAAGAAAAAAGCAGACTTGTAGAAAGGAAAAGGGATGGGAACACAACTTGTAAAAGGAGAGGGGAAAAGGGTAGAAAGTGGGATCACAGGCAGAGTGATAAAGTATAGAAGGCCATGTGTGCAAATGCAATAATCATCTATTAATTATTTACTTATTTAGTTTTTGTTAACCAGGTAGGCACACTAGACAGAGATCTCTGTTTTCAGGTGCGACCCAAGAGAGGACAACAACACAACATAAATCACATGTTATTACAATGCAAGACCAGGGATACATACATAGCAGTTTTACATGTGGATAAAAATAATATATCATAAATACATGATATTCATATATAGGGAGGCATGTCAGAAAATTGTTGCAGATGTACATTCTCACTTACCCTGAGTATGCCACTCCTTCTGGCGTTCACTGCTGCCCACTTGACACACCCAGCAATGCCAGACTCTGTCTCCAAACTCCCTTGGGTTGTTCATCATTCCCATGAAGTCAGGCATGCTTTCCCACTTTTTCTCTCAGCCCACCACCCAAGTGCATGCATGCATGCTATGGTGTCCTGGGGGGCATGTGCAGGCACCCATCTGCCTTGGGCACTGTCACCAGGATTCACTGTGTACAGCAGTGATATAACAAAACTCTCATACTCTATGAGGAACGCATCAAAGGGGTGCTATGAATCCTCCCTGTAATCCTCTGTTCATAGCATCCTAGGCCTGGAGTATGAAATCAAGGTTGCCAGCATGCCAGATGAGTACCTTACTACTCAGTGCCAAAGAGCTGCCTAGTTAGCCCTTTCTAAAGAAAACATCTTTCAAAAGGGTTAACTTTGGAACCATTAGGGCTGGAAATATTGATAAACTTTTAATCTGATTGATAACATTCTAACATATTTATTATTAAAAACTATATAACTATTCCATTTTGCGTTGATTCTAAGTTTTCATTAAAAAAGATACGTGTAGCCCTAACAGTTCAAGGTGTGTCCTTTTCAAAAATAAATTATCTATGGAAAAAGTTAACTTTGGAACAATTATGGCTAGTATCTTCTTTCCTTTTAAATAAAAGCTTAGAGTCAGAGCAACATAGAATACTTGTATCACTGCAATTTTCCATAATCAAAAATATTATTGGTACTTTTAGAAGTGTATCAATAACCCTAGCATTTCCAAAGTTAGCCATGTTCTAAGACATTATCTTAAGAAAGGGCTAACTTTGGAATTGGTAAGGCTAGAATTATAACGTTTTTAAATGAAACCTTGGAGCTGGGCAGCACAGAATAGTTATATTAATATAATGTATGGTAAGTGCCTATTAACCACCATAATCAGTAGTCACACAGCTTTGTTATGCACTGTTTAGAATTTTAAAAGTTGTTAACCACACTTTGGAACTTCCAAACAGTGGCATAACAAAAAAGAATGCACCAGAGTTCCATGATTCTCACACGTAGAATGCAAACAGTATTTTTTTGACCATACACTATAAAAGATGATGGCTGAGTATCGGTGATAACCACGCTATCACTCGTAGTTGTTAGGCTACAGGAAACCTCTCTCGAGCCGCGCCTCGAGGTTTACCATGTTGCCCCAGCAACCACTCGAGGTGATTACAGCGTGGTTATCACCTGATCCCCAGCCATTATCCTCTATATAGTTTTCAGTTACTAATACTTCAAAAAAATTATCGTTAATTACAGGGGGTTTTCTAAATTAAAATATTTTTCCCCAAAATGCTGTGGGTTTTGGTTCTCATTCAGATCAAATAAGTAAGTTTCCACTTATATTGACATTTCCTGTATTGTCCCCTTGCAAAGAACAATCACATCACAAAGATTACGAAATTCTTCATTTCATATTCAGTGATCTTACTCTCTCTCACAGGCCTCAGCTGCAAATGTTGCAGAAGACAACAGCTGAATTGGTTACTTTGATGATAAGAAGTTTATTTCTATACAGAAACATTAACACTAGTGCCATATGCTCCATTTACAAGTAAAGGCCTGTGTAACGTAAATACAAATACCAAGTATGTTGCACAAATAATACGCAAAACAATTAATAAAATAAAAATCACAGAGATTCAAAACGATGACAATTATGACACATTTCCTGAGAAATTTGTTTCTCAAATACCATCAAAGATACAGAAGCTCAGGAAACAGGGGCAAGTTTATTTCAGGAGCTAGCTACAGTATGCTGGCAGTTAAAGTTTTGAGACCATATTTAATTTAAGTACTGAAGTTAAAAACTGAAGCTATGATTTTGTTTTGAATCATTTCTTATCATCCTCTTCAGTGTTTGGGCACAGAAGTAAATCTGGACCTACTGTATTAACTGTTAACTTCTTCCTGATATAGGAGAATGCTGTTATTTAATTACTAAGCTTGATGTTACTGTTTGAATTATGTTTTTTTTTTGCTCCCCAGCCCCTGGTCCAACCACTTCTTTGGGTGACCTAGGACTCATGGCCACCCACCTCCTCTGATCGCCATCTGCTGCCCCCATGTCTGTCAATGGATTCCCCCAGGTGACACAATATAACCCTTCATCAGGTGGGTCTCGCCCCTCAGGGGAGAAGTGTCCTTAGGCACAACCAATTATCCCATGGGATCGGCGGTGGGGGGTTAGTAAGGGGCTATCCTGGGCTACCCTGGCATGCCAGGGACCGGTGGTCATCATCCAGTCAGACCAGGGGCATTTTCCTGGTTTTCTGGGAAGCGTGATATGCCACATGACATCAAGGTATACGCAGACGTCCACCATGCTCCCACCCACAGTGTGGCCCGACATGTTGCCGTGCTCCGGGCCTCCACCAGGGGCCAGCAACCGCCGAGCCATGAACCCCCCCCCCCAAATCCCAGGAGAAGGTGAGCAGTATAGCCTAGAGGTTAGAGAAATGAGGTGTGAATGAGTTTGATACATCCAGCAGACCAGACCAGAGTCTGATTCTCACAACCTCCACTTGCATACTGTGTGACTCTGAGCAAGTCACTTAACCACCCAGTGCTCCCAGGTTACCCCTGAAAACAGGCACTTGTGCCTAGTGGGCCTTACCCGGTTACCAAAGACTAAAAAAGAAAAAGAAAAAGGTGAGTGGTCATTGAACGCTCAAGCCATCTCCCCCCAGCCGGCCCTCCGACACCCGAGTCCATTCCCGAACCCAAGTCATAAGCATCGCAGGTGGAAATACAACCACTGTGCCAGCGGGCCGGTCGAGTTCTGTATTTTATTGATCTGTTATTAAAATTAATAAAACATTTTTTTTTGATTAATTTATTTTTCCGCCCCCGTGCTCGCTGATCCTCCCCTCGTTCGGGCTCTATCAAGTTCCCTCTGACCCCTTCTGTCCTTTCCCGGCCCTCCTCAGATCCCCAGATCGCAGCCGACCCCCGAGATATCCCGGTGTAACCCTTCACCGGGCGGGTCCCTCTCCTCCGAGGGGTAAGGCACCGGGGGAGGGGAACAGCCCCGGCGCACACCTTCTAGGTCCCGGGGATGCTGCTGGGGAGCAGGAGGCACCGGGAAGGCACTGGAGGCCCTCAGGAACGGAGAGCTGTCATCCGGAGGCCAGCGAGCGATTTTTCCTGGCTTTCTGAAGGCGCGTGATGTCCGGACATCAAGGCAAGAGCCGACGTCTGTCATGTACCACCCCTAATGGCCCTGATGTGCTGCACTACTACCGGCTTCCACCAGTGGTTGTTATGGCACCGGGTCATGATCCTTCTCCCTGAAGGCAGCGAGCAGTCGTGGACGCTCAAGCTGCCTCCCTCTCAGTTGGTTTTTCCAGCGACCCGAGCTCGTTCCCGAACCCGGGTCACTGGCATCGCAAGCAGAAATCCAACTGCTGCGCCGACGGGCCGGCTTAATAAAACATTTTAATTATAAAAAGGGGATTGTATAAAACCAAGCTATTTCTTTTAATTATCACTAAAACAAAGGTGCAGTGCAAAAGGTTTTTCATTAATACGGCATAACGCACACAGCATACAGAACACTAATTGTAACATGGCAAATAATGTGTGCCATGAATCCGGCATAACGATAGGTAGAAACACACCTGGTGGTACAAAATTTAATGGTCATTAATTCCCTAGCAATGACCGCTTCATTTTGTAGTACAAACACGGTCCACATGAAAAGCGTTACCTGAGCACACAAAGAGAAATTTCCCAGTCATTCACTGAGCCGTGACAATAGTTATGCAGTTTAGAGCAGCAGTGCAAATACTGTCTTACCCGACAGTGAGACATCGGCAAAATATCCAGCAATCCAAATGGCTGATCTCGGTAAAATGTGCAGAAAAGCAGTTTGTGCAAATAGTTTTATTGAAAGTCACACACTGTTCTTACCGAACAATATATGAACAAAACCTCCCATAATCCTTTGCAGCACAATGCACGGAAAACAAATGAAGATACGAGGAATGGTAATAACTAACCACCATTTAAGAAATGAAATGCATGTATGAAACAGTCATTAATGATGTCACTACTTCTGGTAGTTGCATCACCGATGCGAGAAATACCCACGTTGCACTTGCTGTGTTACAAGTGCAATAATCCCCTCGACAGGAGGGCATTTCCCAGGAATTAATGCATGGTTGGCTGGTGGGAAGCACTCAGCCTGCGGCCTCGTGCACCCCACACCCCCAACCATGCATTAATTCCTGGGACACGCCCTCCTGTCGAGGGGATTAGTGCTTTACATATGACTTTATTGTTATAAGCAAGAGAGTTTAATATTCAAGTATATTCTTATATCCAAGATCGCATAACTTACATTTATAGGACAACTATTGTGTACAAGCATCCTACTGTAGGTTGTTTGACAGCAGTGTAAGAACTATTACTTACAGAAGGCTATAATGGACAACAATCTTTTCAGTTTCCATAAAAGCTAGTAACGTTTCTGCACTCCTTACACCACTTTGTAGAGAATTCAAAAGATATGAAGAGTAATCGAAAAATGTACTAGCTCTGAGGAACACAAGTTGAACCTTGGGAACAAGTAATAACCCCTGAAAGGCTCAGCATAAGGCTCAACAGCCAGAAGCTAAAGTAACATACAATGTAGCTCTACATCAAAAGTGGGCATGTGGTAGAAGCTTCTCTAGTGAAATACACTTTCCCAGCTTAGTACATGAGAAAAGGCAGGTTTTACACAAAGCTCTGCCATCTAGAAGAGAACGCTGGGAACTCCAGTCAAAAAGCAGTAAACACTGGGAATTTCAATCAAAAAAGTGGTGCTGAGTATATATAACAGCTAGAGAACTCTAGTGGTAGTCCATGAGGCAGCAAGTATACAAAGGTAACTAGAGTATTCTAACCTCCCAAGAGAATTTCCCATTTTTCTTTAAGATTAGAGCTGTTAACATCAGGGTAGAAGGTCCCAAGCTTGATGCCCAACAAAGGTTGGAAATGTGTCTTCCCAGAGAGAGGGGCAGATGCAACATCCAACTGCTCTAATCTGGGACTGCTTCTTAAAGCTAGGCTACACACAAGCCAAAGCTAGAACTCCCTTGCCCTTGCCCCATCATCTGTATGCAACCTGAAGGTGGATACATCTATCAGCTCCAACCAATGATGCCATACATATGGGCTACACAGTAGCAGATGCCCACCTTCCTACCTTGATGTCACCTGGGACTGCACTATGAACATGGGAACAGAACCCAAGTCTCCGATATAACAAGTGAAGACACTAGCCTCTGCACATCAGGTGCCCCGTTCTAGTTCTAAGCATTCCTTAGTGTCCAGTGGTGCCTTGTCTCAGGTATGCCCCACATTACCTAATATAATCCCCAGATTCTCCAGAGCTTTCTCTCATCTCTTGACCCAAGTTTCCCATATAGATAAAATCATTTGGCCTCCCACTGAAGTCCTCTGATCATACAATACATCACGAACATATAATCTATTCTTCCAGTCCAAATATCGATACACTACCCTCCTATGCTCCCCAATTACTGATACAATCACCCCCATCACCACTGCAAGCCCCCACCACCAAACCTGTGGCATCCCTGATATCCAGAAGTCCCCATCCCCTGCCTGGCCAACCCATGTCCCCTACCTCCATCCGGACTGGTTTTTGGCAGTCTCACTTAGTTTCTGCCTCATTTTAACAGGTAGAAATGCAGTGAGACAGCAGTCTGAAGAATGTGTGGTGATGCTGTGAGCATGGTCCTGTATAACGTTAGCATTGCAGCCCTGCTCCTCTTCCTGAACAACATTGTAAGTGCTCAAAAAAGAGTTTCCACATCACTACGTTTGGCTCAATAGCAATACAAACTTAGACTGGGTGCAAAGTAGTCTTTGTGACCACTTTGTGTCCATGATACCAACTCAGAATCTAGCCCTCATAAGTCCTCTTTGTAAGGGTGAGCATTTAAAAAATGTGTGCACTTAATCTGGGTCTCTATATCAGGTAAGTATACTTCAAAAATATTTTTGTTTCTTTGTCATTTGAAGTAGAGAAAATATCAATTTAGGTTAACTGTCTGCATGGCTCTGCAACAACACTATATTCGGTACTAGAGTGTTGTGAGTTTATGTTCACAGCCCATACCAATGATTTAGAATTATACCCAATGGTAATTAAGCAATAAGGCATGATGGGGGGGGGGTGTTATAGTGGGATAACAGCCCACCTCAGGTGGGTTGAAGCATGAGGTGTAGCTGAGTGCTTCCACCACCTGAGAAGGGCGGTTAGCCCAACATAAAGCACCCCGTGGAGTGCCTTATTGCAATTATGAAATGGGTCATTTTAAGTAAATTTTATGCATTTTTTAAACATATTACTTTCAGCTGGGCCATTGTGCTGGGATAAAAATCCAATTGAAACAGGCTCTCAGTCAATCAGAATTCAACATTCTTTCTACCCATTACATAATGAACAGCAACAGTGTAGTACTATGAGGAGCTCCTCTGTTGGACGGGACATCCTTCTACTACTCCTACATTCTGGCCAAACAGACTACCAGATGTAAAACTGCAATGCAATTATAGACCTCTGCAAATGAATATTGCACAGTGGGTATTAGCTGCTGCATTTATTCACTGTCCCTGCACAAATACTAACTGACTATGGAAAGTATGCTAAAGAGACTCAAAGCTCTAAAAGTGGATAAATCAATGAGCTCAAATGGGATGCACCTTATTGTGCTAAAAGAGATGGGGCAAGAGCTGGCCACACCTAGACCACAAAATCAAGCTCCTTGAGTCTCTCCTCATAGGTCCTCTCCCCCAGGCCCCAGATCATTTTGGTTGCCCTCCTTTGGATCCTCTCTAGGAGTGTAATGTCCCTCTTTAAATGTGGTCTCCAAAACTGCACACAATACTCAAGGTGTGGCCTAACCAAGCGGTTGTACAGGGGAAGGATCACTTCCGCCTTTCTGGAGGTAATCCCCCTGGCGATGCACCCCAGCATCCTATTTGCCCTTGCTGCTGCCCCCTACAGGTCTCTTAGAGTTGTTCATTTTGACATCTACCACTACCCCCAGGTCCCTCTCACCCTCCTTGACTTGAATTTTTTCTCCTTCCAGGGTATATCCCTGGCCTGGATTTCTGACTCTCAGGTGCAGAACCTTGCACTTCCCCACACTGAATTTTAGTTTCCATTTTCCTGACTACCTTTCCACAGCCTCCAGATCTTCCTGCAAGGCCACCCTCCCCTCCTCCTCATCCACCACTGCGCCAAACTTTGAGTCATCTGCAAAGAAACTCATTTCACTCCTGATCCCCTTCCTTATGTCTGAGACATAGGCACTGAACAGGAGTGTCCCCAGCACTGACCCCTGGGGCACCCCACTAGTAACCCACCTTGGGGAAAAGGCTAACCCCCCCAACCACCACCCTCTGAGTACACTCAGAGAGCCAATTTCCTATCCATCGTAACAACTGTCTCCCTACCCCCCGTTTCCTTCAGTTTAGTCAGCAGGCCATTATAGGGTACCGAATCAAACACCTTGCTGAAGTCTAGAAAGAGGACATCCACCAGCCTACCCCAGTCCAGGGCCCTCGACACCCAGTCATAGAACTCCACAAGGTTCACCTGACACAATCTGCCTGGGACAAAGCCATGCTGCCTATCGTCCAAGTACCCAGTTTGCTCCAGTAACTCCCCCCAGCCTTTCCTTAATGATACCCTCCATCACCTTTCAGACCACCGACGCCAGGCTAGTGAGCCTATAATTTCTCGCCTCTTCCTTTGACACCCCCTTGTGGATCAGCATGACATGGGCCACCCTCCAGTCTTGGGGCACCCATCCAGTCCTCAGAGAGATGCTGAAGAGCTTCACCAGGGAGACTGCCAGGACATCCGCCAATTCCCTCAGCACCCTGGGATGTATCTCATCTGGTCCAGGTGCTTTCTCCGTCTGGAGGGAACTGAAGGCTCCCCTTACTCTCTACCGGGATCTCAGCCTCCACCTCCTCCACCTTTGCCCCCTGTACTGCTGGCCCCCCACCTGTCTGTGGTGGCCACTCCCTTTACCCAGACCTGTCAGGGCCCCTGATCTCTACCAGTCCCATCCCTTCCTCCGGCTTGCCCCCACTCCTCCTGCAAGACATAGCCCCTCCATCCCCCCATAAAAACTGATGCAACGTACTCATTTAGGACCTCTGCCTGTTCCCCCGCCTCCTCTGCCCATCCCTCCCTATCCTTATCCTGCTAATCTGACCCCTTACTTCCTTTTTCGCTCTATGTATCTGAAGAATCCCTTGTCTCCACCCGATCCCCTGGCCAAGGACTGCTCCTTTTGCCTTAGCTGCTCTCACCACCCTGGTGACTCTCTTGGCTGTCAGCTCACTCCCCTGATCCCTTTCACTCCTTGAGCGCTTGAAGTGCTTATAGGCCACCTTCTTGTCCCTCACCACCTCCTGAACCTCCTGGGTCCACCAGCAGGGTTTTCTGACCTTACCGAACTTGCACCTTTCCCTTGCGCAATATCTGATAACCTCCTGCATTCCGCTCCAAGTAACTCCTTTTTACCACAAAATGAATCCCATAAGGGTCCATGGCTCACATTCCCCCAAATCCAGGCTCCTTATGGGGGTGAGTGGGAAGAGACTGAATCTTCCCTGTCCTAAACAGTTATTTTGGCTTCAGGTGGTCAGGCAAATGAGAAGTTGTAGGGATCATTCTGCCTGGCTGAAGCAGGTTTTCTCTTGGAAATCTTCGCAGGGGAGTGGAAATGCAGTGACATCAGCACACCACCATATGTGCTTCTGTGCATGGTGCGTAGATATCTGCCACTCATCCACCCTTCATTAGGTTCAATGTTCCCTCACCTCTAGCCACCACTAGAGACCAGATAATCACCAGGTTCTGCAGCCAATCCTCCCTGGAGAGCAGTCCACTGGATGCTCGATCCTTCTCCCCCCGCTAGCCCTCTGATGCCAGAGGAGTGTTCATTTTCTGTGTTTCAACCATGCTCTGCTAACATACTGTGATACAAGCTGAGAAGGAGCTGGAGTTAGGTCTGTGAGGGATCCTTAAGATAGAAGACTTTTTGCAGCACTGAGCCATAGTGCACCATCCAGGGCCTTATGTACGTTTGAGATGGAGCTAAGTCACATAGAGTGCTGACCGACACGCGAAAGGACAGCTGAGAATTCAGCATGCACAGACTGTGAGAAAAGCTGATCAATTCCTTTTGCTAGCCTAGTAGGACCACATCCAATCATGTCCATGGATGGGCCTAGTAAAGAGTTCTTGATTGCAGTAGGTCCCAGAGGCACAGCCTAACAACCCAAGTGACAGAAGCCTGCAGCCCCCTATGAAACCACCGTATTAGTAACCATGAGTACAAATGGGTTTTGCACCATGCACGGAAGCACATATGGTGGAAACCTGTTCCGGGTTCCGTTGATGCATGCTACTCTTCCTCCCACCCCCACAGCTCCTCCACTACAAGGACCTTGCTATTTTCCCTTTAAGATATATTGAATAATCAATCTGCAAATATGCTAGCCTGTTTATTACTATGTTTATGATGTGACAATGCCTGTATTTAGTGTCTGATGTTTTATATCACATATGTACGTCTCTGTATTATGACTTCTAGTCATTGCTAATTGTGTAACTTGCACTGTACTATTCTCTTTGTTGATCTCCCAAGTCACCCCTGAAAAAGGGACTGTAATTGTTTCACTGGACTTATCCAGTTACCAAAATTCAATAAATAAATCTATATAACATTTTCAAGGAACAGTATGGGGTTACAGAATTTGTCTGCAGACTGTAGGTTCCATTTGCTAGCCTAGCTCATTTGCTCCTGGTGGCCATTTTGGGTCAGTTCTAACAATGGATGGTTCTGACGCCATATGGCGTCTATGGGAACAAAAAATAGGACTAAATCCAAATTTCATGCAGGGTGTGGTACCAAGTTTTGGAGTGCAGCAGGTCTCAGAGACATAGTCTAAAGACTTGAATGATGGAAGCCTGCAGCCCACTATGGAGCCACTGTATTATTAACCATACATGCAAACAGGTCTTGCCCATCTTCAAGGAACAGTGTGGGGTTACAGAGTTTGTTTGCAAGTTGGCCATCAGGCCTGATTACTAATACCATGCATGCAGAGGTTTCAGTGCTGTTTTAGCAATGCATGACTTCCGGTGGGGATTCTAAAGGAGTTAGCTGCTCTGCAATTTCTTATCAGTATACCACCACGGCAACCCACAGCAATATCTATGGGCCTGTAATGTTTAAACACTGGGTTTCCAGGGACTGCTGAACAGGAGCTCCTAACTGAATTATGGGAAGTCCTGCTACCCAGTGGAGAGGGGTAGCTTCCTCCAGGTCAGGAAGGCAGAATTCAGTGGTTGGAACCAACATATATTTAGAATGAAGTTATAAGGCACGTGCCTTGTTGGGCCTTGTTCATAGCAGCCAGGTTACCAATCTTTGGGCTGCACTTTCTTAGGGCCTGACTAAAGGATGGTTTGTGATACAAAGAAGCAGCTCAAGCCCCGGCAACGTAGGGCAACTAATTGGGGTCTAACACAACTGAAGTCTATAATAACCTAATTTCTGTTGCATGGGTCACTGAATAAATACAATGTGTCTGCCTGTTCAAAGCAGCTATCATTATTAAATAAATTCTGCTGCATATGCCATTTAATGGGGTATAACTGCAGTCTGTAAAATGGGGCTAGTGGGGACCCTGACTACAGTGAACAGGCAGCCAGGTACAGTATCCCAGTGGGTTGTACTAGATTTTCAGCTAGTCAACTACAAATTCTGTTCTGGTTGGAGGCACGATGCATTTTATTCTCTTTGGATACATATCCACCTCATTAGTACATTATGCACCATTTACAGCATACACCTTTAATCTGGAGAGCTGCTTAGTACAGATGAATTTAGTTTTCCAAAAACTACAGCCATTGGGTTCCATTATAATGCCCCCTGATACAATGTACTATAGCAGCCGGCTATTGTGGACAGCACTATCACCTAACAAGGTGCTAATCTCCCTATCAAGCACCCTATTCAGATTATTGTCTGTACTGATGAAGCACTGATGGGGCATTAGTAATCTATGATCCACTTTCGGGCTGGTTGTTTATATTATTTGAAACCCCCACTGATGCTTGTGTGAGAAATCCCCTCTGTCTGAATTCCCTCTGCTTATGGGACCTCTCTTACTCTGAAGGACTTTCCTTTTTCTTTACAAAAAATAAATAAACAAACATGACAAACACTGGAGCCGGCTTGCTTTAAATCCCCCTGCTTGTGGGTTCTGTACAGCTAACTTAATAACAAAGCAAAAGTCAAGAACACACAGTGCTGTTGTTTAAACCCACCCCTGCTACCAGTGTCAGAACTGAAGCAGAGCAGCTCACATTTAAATCTCGCTGCTCAGGGGTTCTGAAAAGCTAATATAGTACTGTTTAAACTCACCCTTCTCTCAGTACCAGAATCAAAGTGGAGCAGCTTGCTTTTAAATTCCACTGCTTAAGGGTTCTGAAGCACTAAATTGATAAACAAAAAAAGGCACGGGTTTCTCTCAAGCCCAGAGTTCATTCTCTCAATTTATCTGGAAGTCACCTGAGGTCCAACGTGTTCTCAGCTACACACTGACATATACACAAGATACAGTAAGAAAAAAAATAACTCCTGTCATTGCACTGGGTAAATTGGTACTGAGCTTAGTAATTGGGGCACAGATACTGTGCAAAGCTAGAAAAGGCTTACAGGACAGGCAGAGTAAATCAAAAACAGTCCTTTGGATATGCTGGACAGCTGTTTATAACAGACAAATGGGGGCTATGCAGAGTAGTCTGTTAAAAGCAGCTTGCACTGTAGTAATGAAAGAACCCAGGAGTCAAGGTCAACATCTGTGGCAGCCTGATGGTGGTGTAAGGTGGAGGACCACTCCCTGACAAGAGCCTTACATAGCTAAAGACTGAGTTCATACAGTTGCCCCATGGCAAATGTGTGTTCCATCCTAATCCAAAAACCAGACAGAGAAAAGTCAGGGAAGTTTCCTACCAGCTCAGTCCATCAAAAAAGTCCATGTGCAGGACAAAAGAGGAAGAAAAGTCACTTTCTAAAGGGTGAGGATAAAAGTCACTACGTACAGTGAAAACAAGCAAGGTTGAGATATTAGCGTCAATGGTTGCTCCTGCATGGCGCAGAAAGTGTTGCAGTGGCCACTGTGTCACTTACGTCCCAATCCTAATTCCTGGCAGCAGCCACTTTGCAATAGAAGGATCCACTTCATAAATCTGCCTTTTGGGGCACAAAAGTCGGCAGAACCATGAAAGCAGGGCCATCACAGCCTTGCTCCTGCAACTTGTTGCATGTAACAAAACAAAAAAAAAGTAACAGAGAGATGATTATAGGTAGAAAAATGACCATAGGTACATCTAGTCTGCTCTGGTCCTACCTGCTGCTGCTCCAGACTATCACTGGGTGGGCATAATTTTAGCCCTCTATAAGCAGCTCAGACTGTTTTGCAGGTTTACGCCATTAGTGAAGGCCAGAGAGAGAGAGAGAGAGAGATACAGTTACCAGGCACTGGAAGCCCCGGGCAAGATTGCACCCTGAGGACAGCCTGGGCAAAAGATCAGTGTGTATATCTCTCTGGGCCTAGCATTACAACTGGATTCAAGTACTGCTTGCTTGCTTTTCAGTTTCTCCACATCTGTGACTAAAACATCACGATCATCTACCCAACTTTGGACCTGCAACATCTACTAATAGATTGTGTGGTACATTACAAGGAATCTCCCAGTAGATCAGTAATGCACCAAATAAATTTTATTCTGAATGGTAATAGACCCACAATAGAAATAAATAAGCCACCAATGATTTGTGTTTCACTTCGCTCATTTAATGCCATGATTGATAAGTCATCAATCACTTCAGCTTCAATCAATGTGATTAACAACTAAAATAAATCAGGCACCCAATAGCCTGAAAGTTTTGCCCAATCACATGACTGTATTCAAACTGAAGATTCAGATGCGGCCCATCTTGATTCCCTGCATTCTTACTGTCTAGTACCGCTGTATATTTTATTTGACCTTTTAAAATGGTCCAGTCATAATTCTATGTCCACCAAATATGTCAAAACCTTAAACTAATAAAAAATGTACAAAACAACTAAATCTTTCAGTTGCACATCCAGCTCCGAGTCACACACTCCACTCACCGCAACACATCCTGCACCATAACGATGGGGGAATTCAAACAATGACTGGCATTGTAAAGTCTGAATCTTCCTTATGGCCATACTTTCAGCTCAATGCTGCACAACCTATTCACATCAGCATGTCTCTCCATCCCAAAGTGAAATTCAAAGAACTAATAACCAACTAAAGTTTGTATATTGGCTTCATTCCCACTGCCCCCCCCACCACCCCGTATTGAGGCCATCAAGTACCCTTTAATAGGAACAGCGGTGAATGTGTCTGATGGAATTATGAACCACCATATCAGCTACAGGAGGGGTTTCCCACTTTTTTTTTTTTTTTTTATTTGCTTCCTAAAAAGGGAAACACTGTTACGTAGATTTTGGCAGATATTTTCTTTGATCTGCACCTGCCCATTCCTGTTCAATAATTTGATCATAGTGAATAAAGTCTGGCAAACACTTTGGAGTGGAGGAGGATGCAGATAGGGTTGACATCCAATGCCTCCATGGGTTGCACTTCCTTGAGCTGTAATGCCCTACATGCCTCAGTTATCAGACAGGACAAAGACTTCACATCAGACAGGGGAAGGATAAGAATCCTTCTCTTCGACTCCATCCACTCTCCTTCCTCCTCAAAAGGTTCATCCTCCTCATCCTCAAGTAGCCTCCTAGGGTCAGGATTTTCCCCAAGATCTCAGATATCCTCACCCTGACCCTCTGTATGGTCAGGGTTGGGGTCGGCCTGCAGACCCATATTAGGAGCCCTGTCCTGCTGCGGCACACCTAGACATGCCTGTGTGAGCCTCCCCCTGAACCGAGGGGCCTGGTTTGGGGTTGGGCAAGTCTGATGGGATGTTCTGTGGAACACCGGGACCAAAAAGCTCTCCCAGGAGCAACAAGAAAGATTTATGCAATTCTGCTTTACCACTGCCAACTGGTACATCGGGTGCCCCCCCCAGCTCCGAGGTCGAACTGGGGGGAACTGTTAGAGACATATTAGCTTGGGTAACACAGTGGGGAAATAGGAACTCAGTGGAGAGTGTCACATTACCCCCTTGCAGGTTTTACATCTGTTGAAAATCGGAGGTTTTGATAAGCCATGGTGCCAAACAGGAAAACAGCCCTGCAGTTGCCCAAAGCTGAAATCAAGATTTTGCCAGTACTAAATCTATAGTACTACTGCCACGATCCCTACCTCCGACTGAGGGGGGGGAAGGCCAAGTTGCTGAAAGGAATAAGCTTATCCGTCGAGCTGGCTGTAAACAGAGCAAGCACAAACAGCCAGACGGGCTGAACAGAAACAGAAAACACAAAACTGCCACATCTAGCACAGAAGTACAGGTGCACACGTGCTCTCTCTAGGTGTCGGCACATCGGGATGGGGCATGCATGCCACACAGGCATGTGAAATGTGTGTTGAGGCTAAGGAAGCCTCTAAATACAAAAGGAGTGCGCGCCCAATGGACACAGTGGACTGAGGAAAATGTGGGGAAACTTTGCAGCTCAATGGCGCCAATACGAAAATCGCCACACAGTCTGTGAAAAAATAGTCCCCTAATGCTGGAAAAGAAGACTCTGATCCTATTAGAGACTAAAAGGCTCGCACTGCAGACAGGCTATGACTTTTTTGTTGTTGTTGTTGAACACTTGCAAGAGCTGAGGAAAATTAAAGGGGAAGGACCCTTTTAACAAAAAGAGCCAATTAAAAGGGAAATGTCCCCACAACAAAAAATACCAAAAAGCAACTACCAGGCACAACACACCTCCAAGTGACCCTATAAGACTGGTGGGTGGCAGGGGGCTACTGATGCCAAAAGACAGAGGGAAAACCCCAGGAAACACCCTAATCTTAAATCCCAGTGAAAAGACAGGTACTAAACCTGAAGCACCTTTTTTGTAAAATCAGAGACCTATTAAACTGACACCCCACAGGTATGGTGCAGACATGGTCCCCAATCCAAGAAACGGCAGTGAAAATGAGAAGAGCAGGTTAGCCAATTTAAAAGCTGCAGCTGCACAGGCACGATTTTAATTTAGAAGTGCTCCATGTCACCGGGCAGTTCCCAACCTGCTATGCAGAACTGCAGCCCCACAAGCTATAAATCGATTCTCTTCACAGAAGCTTTATAGTTTCCCCTTTGATGGAACAGCAAAGACTAGAGTTGCTGCTGCCCAGAATGCTCAGATGCCCAACATTCTAGGCTGAGTCGGCCTTTGGGCTGTGCCATTTCCCCTAGCAGGGGTGCACAATACCCATCTGTAATGTCTACCCATTGACAAGATGGAGCGCTACAGAAACTCCCATGATGGGTTGCCATTTTTCAGCGCTTGTTTGCGCTTAATTAAATACATCTTTCACCCCACCCTGCCAGCACCCTCCTTCCACCCCTCCCAGAAAAGTCAGTGAGTGATAACTACTTGGAAAAAGAAGGTGACCAACACAACCCACCCTCCTCCAGGGCCAACTACCTTCTTCTGAATGGCAGTGCTTGCCCCTACAGTAAAACCAGCTGACTGAGCACTTTCATTCAGAAGAAGGTGGCTAGCCGTGGAGGGTGAGCTGCAGCAGTCACCTTTTTCATCCTTATAGTCACCACTCGCTGGCTTTGTTGTGCTGGGATGGGGAGGAGGGTGCTGCCAGGGTGAGGGGAGACATATCTGATTTAGCTCAAACAAGCGCTGGAAAATGGTGGCCAGCTGTGGAGGCAGGCAGGCTGTACTGGCCACCCATCATGGGATATTTTTTTTTTTTTTAAATATAGGTACTTACTGCAAATTGTGGGTGATGGGGGGAAGGTTCAATGGATTCTAACAGAGGGTGGAGGGACGGAAGGGGTCTGTCATAAAGGATATACGGTGGGGGGGCTGTTCATTTTTTTCCCCCCTTCTTTTTTTAACATTTCAAATGAGTATCAAATTTCAAATGAGTATCAAATACCGAATACCCAAATATTTGGAGTCTGAATAGAATATTCAGCCTGAATATTCAGGATAAGGTGTTTGCAGGCCCCCCAGTTATGACTTTCCAGTGTCAATGTGGAGTACTACAGAAATTAAACCGTATTTACAAGCTGTAAGACTGGCTGTGAAGTGTCTATATATAAAATATAGCTCATAAAATGTTTAGTACTTGCCTATGGCAGTAGACAGTAGTAATGTAGTCTGTCTGACCTAATATCTGAAACTTTGGAATTCCCTTTATTCATGAATAATCCAGGTGAAATGCAGAGCAATAATGCTGGTCTTTTAAACGTTCAAGAATGAAGGGTTTATCAAATCTTAAAGAGGAACACAAACCCTGTTGCTGACATTTTGTAATAGAACTGTTAAATAGTGAGTCTGATTTATTTCCCCAGTGTGTTGTTTCATGTGTTTTGAAACAGTTCTATTTTTTTCACCATATTTAGGGTCTCTTGTCAAGCTTTTTTTTCCTCCCCGTCCAATATTCATTTTACAATTAGTTAGCAAATCCAGAACCAAGTGACATCAGTTGAGTAGAAGCCTACAATAAAGCTTTCAATGCAGGTCTTCCATTTAGCTGATGTCACTGGGTTGTGGAACTGCTAACTACTTACTAAAATGAATACTAGTTGAGAAAAAGGCAGCATTAACAAAGAACCCTAAATCAGAAAAATCTAGGACTGTTTCAAAACAAGCACAGAAAACAACGACATTGGGGTTATTAAACAGATTTCCCACCTGGTCAAATGTACAGTTATATTACACAATGTAAACAACAAGTTTTATGTTCCATTTAAACATGTCCATTAGCTATAAAGCTCTTTCTAGCACATACAGCAAGATTAAGGGACCTCAACTTGCACAACCTGAGACAAAAAGAGAGGTGAAATGACTGAAATGTACAAAGATGTCCATGGGATTAGTAAGGGGAAAATAAATACAATGAACTGTTTACCCTTAATATAAACATGACCACAAAGGGGGAATCCACTTAAGCAACCTGGGTGAAGGTTCAGGAGGGATGTCAGCAAGTTCTTTTTCACCAAAGGATCGGTGGTTAAGTGGAATGTACTGCCAGAGGAGGGGGTATGCACCAAAACAGTGAGTGAATTCAAATATGGGTTGGACAGGACAAGGGCCAGATAATGACAGAAGAAGGTAGAAGAGGGGAGTGGAAAATGGTTGGGATATATAATGACAGCCATCACAAGAGTATTAGGTAGAGCTGGGCAAACTGGATGGGACAGTGGGCCTCTTCTGCCATCACATTCTATATATGTTATCACTTATTCTAAATGTGATTTCTGTCACTTTTGGGAAAACTTTGAAAAACATTAAACATACTACATACACACACACACACACAATTCAGCATATATTTTATTGCTTTTCAGTATCTCTAATCCTTTTACTCTTCATTACTTGATTTATTTACATGGAGACATGTTTAATCCTTTGCTGAAGTCACAATCTTCTATTTGTAACATTAAAATTCTTTTCACAACAACAGACAGACAGGTCACAAACAAAGAATTATGACTTCAGCAAAGGATTGAGCAGAAGAAATGGGTGCACTCTAGGAGACAAGGATCATGTTTCAATGCAAACTAACCTGGTAATACAGAACAAAGGAGAAAGAAATGCATACAATATGTAGAGCTGGTGCCCAGGGTGTGTCACGTATCTGGGGCATTCCCTCACAATGCCACCGGGTCACTATGGATGTTCCCGTGGCTATCCCTGACATGTGGGCTCAGCATGGTTGAAGGTCTTGCATCCTTTAATTTCATGATTTGGGGCTTTGTATCCAAGGTTAATGATAGAAAATAGTGGGGTGCCTCACTCAGAGGAAAGTTAAAGATGGCTGGTGTAAGTATGATACAACCCCACCAGAACAATGCAGTGACAGTCCCAACAGCGTGTGCACTTACTACTTTAAACCAGTTAAGAATATGCACAATCTGTAATTACAAATAAAACAAGTGCTTTATTTAGGGTCAATGGTTCAGGCCCTAAATGGGAATAATGGGAGTTAGCAGCAATGAGGTAATGCAGTATTGTATTCCTCCACTGTTTCTTCTATGCCTATCCAGGCCCCTATTTCTGTACCAGTCACTCTTCAGTGCCCTTCAAGGCACCGCCAAATATCAATGATAGATAGATAGATAGATAGATAGATAGATAGATAGATAGATAGATAGATAGATAGATAGAGTTTCTATCTAACACCCCTACCTGGAGGCTCGGAGCATTGAATATTTAAAAACAATATATACATGGCATACTTCAAAACATAATGCAGAAATCCAGGTCAATTCCATCTATCATTCATTTAAAACATTAAATCATAAAACAGCAGTCAGTTCAATTTTCGATCTTCAGCTTAGGACAAACGCCCGATCAAATAAGAGCATTTTGAATCCTTTTTAAAAGGTTTCCACTGAGGGTGCCTCCCTTAGATATCTTGGCAAGGCATTTCACAGGGTCGGTATGGCAACTGAGAACGCACAGTCCTCTGAATGTCGCAACTTAGCCCTGGGAACCACAACGAGGCAACCCTCAGAGAAATGAAGAGCCTGAGATGGGTGATAAGGAACCAGGAGGTCTTGCAGGTAATGCTGGTCCCCCTGTGCAGGGCTTTATAGGTCAGTAATTCAACCTTGTAGGCAATCCTCCACCTTACTGGCAGCCAGTGCAGTTCACAAAGGACAGGCGTGACATGGTCAAATCTTGAGACACCCGTTAACAGCCTGGCCTCCATGTTGTGCACCAGCTGCAGATGGTGGAGACTGACTCCAGAAAGCCCCAGGTACAGGGCACTGCAGTAGCCCAGCCTGGACGTGACAAAGGCGAGCACCAGGGTGGTCAAGTACTCAGTTGGTATCAAGTCTCTGATCCGGGCAATGTTCCTCAGATGGTAAAAGCCACTTCTGATGACAGCTGACACCTGTGCATCAAGTGTCAGGCCGTCGTCAAGGACTATGCCTAGAATCTTAACCAGAACGGAAGGGGATAGGGGAACACCCCCCCAGAACCAGCCAGGGAGAATCTCCAAATCCCCCTCTGTCATGTCGATGGCCTGGATCCACCACTAGTACCTCCATCTTGTCTGGGTTGAGTTGTAACCAGTTGTGAGTCACCCAGTTCTAAATCTCCTCCAGGCAGGTGTTAAACACCAGGGCCACCATCTGGTTTCCAGGTGCACAGGAGAGGTATAGACGCAGAGGGGATCGATTATTTATGTATGACTTAGTAAACGATCTGTACTTACTGTGTAAACTAGGTATTCAATTTAAAAATGATGCACACAACTTTAGAGGCCACCCCATTACAAATCGTGGGCAGAAAGTTTAAACACTTAAATTGAAAACCATTCTTTTCACGTAGAATCATTCACCCATTGAACAGCTTGCCATTAGAAGTGGCGGTGAGTGACTTTAAGGAAATATTTAAAAGACTACTGGATAATTTTATTCTGTACGGTAATAACCTAAAATACTATATTTGTTAGAATAGAAGCAATTATAGGCAAATTTGCCTTCTAGCTTCTCACAGCACCTAGTACGAAACCAAGTATCATCAGCGTAACAATGAAAATTCAGCCCATACTGCCTGGTAATGGCTCCCAATAGTAGCATGTACACCATGAACAACAAAGGTGACAGGACCAACCCCTGTGGAACTCCACTACATAGAGTCATCGGGCTAGATGAGGCTAACCCCATCGTCACCCTTAGCACTCTATCTGTGAGGAAGAACCTAAACCAGTTAATGACAGTTCCAGTTAGTCCACACCAGTTCCACAGTAGGTCCAGCAGCACCTTGTAGTCCAGGGTGTCAAATGCCACCGAGAGATTGAGGAGGACCATGATGGTATGCTCTCTATCCCTCACCATTAAGAGATCATTTAGCACCTTCACCAGGGCAGTCTCTGTGCTATAGCCGGATCTAAATCCCTGGACTGTGTTTATATGCCCTACCAGGCTCGTCTCACTATCAGCAGTCTACCCCCAATCCACACTTTCACAGTACAGCTACTATTCAGTCCACTTGTACTGGGGGCACTACCCTCCACCCTTTGGTACTGGTACAATACCCTTAGTTTTAACTAGGAATCTCCCTGTACTTTTCATGCAGATGTCCTTCAAGCAGCACAGTTGGTGGTGCAGACTCCATCACAGCACCAGAAACACACCAAACCACAGCAGTTGCATGCAAGCAACCCCTGCCAAAAGTAAGCTACAGTATTTTAATATTCATGGTTGACCGCAAGGCTTTTTTCATCACCTACCTGTAGTTTTATTTACACTGTGCCATTTATTGGGTTGTAAGCTAACGTGGACTGACTAAATTCTGTAAGTCAAACTAAATTCAGGGGCCTCCAACTAAAAGCAAACTTCACTCGCTGTTAGAGGACACTAGGAAAATAAGGAAGGGTTTAGTGGATATGGGGAATTAGTTCAGGGATGGGAATTTTTGGAGGCGAGCACAACGAACTACCATGGAATGCTAGGGGACCTTAAAATGCATAAGTGGGCTGGCCCAGTGGCGCAGAGGGCTGAGGCGCTGGCGCCTTACCTCAAACCACGCCGGCGACCCGGGTTCGGGAACGGACTCGGGTTGCTGGGGGTCGGCAGGGGACGGGAGAGGATTGAGCGTCCTAAGGACTGCTCTCCTCCCTGGGGGTGGGTTAGGGTCATGCCTCGCTCTGTAGCGGACCCCGGTGGAGACCGGAGGTACTACAAGAAGCTGCGCATCAGGAATCCAGGAAAAAGTGGAAAAATGGCATCCGAGCGACCGGATGACGGCCGCCTTGACCCCCCGCCTCCATGGAACCCCCAAAGAGCCAGGGGAGTACCGAATCCCAGCAGCATCAGGGCCAAGAGCAAGAATGCCTGAAAGGCAATTTCCTTCCGGAGGGAGGGGACCCGTCCGACGAAGGGTTACGTCGGGCTACCCTGGTTGGCTGCGATCTGGGATCGGGGGAAGCTGGCATCGGGGAGGGTTCGGAATGGAGACACGGGGGGTATGTTCTTGGCAGAAGGCCTGAAGGAGAGGCCGATCGGACGTAGGGGGGCGATAAATAAATAATGCAAAAAAAAAAATATATGCATAAGTACATCACAGGCCAAGAAACGGGCCTTAAGGTATTAGGCGGATGGATGGGCATGACAGTTCCAGCAGTATAACCAGTGTTCATGAACTATAAAAGGTACTATGCCATGTTTGGGCAGCTTAGGGCTGAGACCGAAACAATACTCAATAACTCAGGGGCATTTCAAACAGTTGATTAGGGAACAGTTTAGGGGTGAATTGAGCGGAGTATTTTATACAGACAGTGGTGGGTATGCAGAATAGCTTGCTAGCAGGAGTGCCAGGCTATGGAATGCTGAGGTTGTTAATGTTAAATCTGGAGAGCACTATAAGGGAGACAGCTATACAGAAATACGACAACTGGAGAGCAAAAACAATCTTGATGGGGTAACAGGCCTCCTTCATCTTACCCCCATGTTCTTACGTAACATTAAAAATATGTTTGTTGGGACTGATACACATTCCCAGAATTAGAAAACAGAGCAATACAAACAAAGCATCTTATAATGCAGCAGATCAGTCTGAATTATTGTAATTAAGCTACAATTCCGAGTACCTGAATTCAAGCTCCTAATTTTATCTCATTTGAATACCTATCTTGGTTCCATTTAATTTACTTGAAAGGATAACCACATGATAAAAGTCTCAGAACCTACCTTGTATCCAGGCCCTAGCTGATGTATTGCAAATATTTGTGCTGGATTAAGTGCATCACTGAATACATAAACTGCTCCAAGCTGGCCACAGAACACTCTGTTTGCATCAGCAGTTTCTGAAGATCCCAGAAAACATTTGTCGTAACTCTGAGAAAGAAAGCAACATGTCATCAAAACAAGATTAATACCCAAAGCTTAACCTTGAGCTGTAGAACCAAAATCATAAATGAGAGAGGGAGAAAAGTGTTTTGCTTTCTATATTTATTAATATTATGGCATACTATCCCATAAATGCTGCCACTCATATGATATTACTATGGTTACATGATTTACAAGTGTGTCTGGACATTAAAAATAGTATTTCACATGGTCCAGGCTCACTATGATAAAATGAAAGCAAAAGCAAACTATGATGAAAGGAAAGCAAAAATAGCTGGTAAGAAAAAATTACTCACCTTAGTAATTGTGTTTCTTCTAATGGAGTCTTGCTGTATTCTGACAATTTGCAGTTAGCTCCAGCTCTTGAACTGCCACGGAGAGTGAAGGGTTAAAATTCTATGCCAGGCATAGAACGTTGGGCTCGAGCTCGGTTGAAAACTCTGTCCTTCTGAAACCAAACCGTCAGATTCTTACGATCTAAACTCACTGACTATGTAATGTGGAAATTGTAAAACTCCTAGTAGCCAACTGGCAACAAAGACTTTGGATTCCCTAAAAGACTCAAGTCAGGAAACCCAAAGAACAAAAACCAGACAATAAGAACTAAAAACTCTTAATTAAACAAATACAAAGCACCCAACACAACAGGAGTGGGCTAAAGACACCCCTGGGGTGCAACACTGCACCTTCCCACCCACTTCCCGAAACAGGTTCTGAGAGGGGAGGCAGGGAAGGAGGTCAGAATACAGCAAGACTCCATTAGAAGAAACACAATTACTAAGGTGAGTAATTTTTTCTTCAATCAACATGAAGTCTTGCTGCATTCTGACAATTTGCAGACTACCAAGCAGTACCTCCAAGGAGGAGGGACAGAACCTACTTTGTGAATAGGCTCTGAAGTACTGCTGTGCCAAACCTAGCATCACTCCTAGCCTGGATATCCAGAGAGTAATGCTTGGTGAAGGTATGAACTGTTTTCCAGGTGGCTGCTTGACAGATTTCTAACAAGGGGATATCCCTAGCTGCAGCCAGAGATGCAGCTGTACCTCTAGTGGAATGAGCCCGTAGGCCTGAGGGTGCATTTTTCCCAGTTTTTCATAGCTGAATTGAATACAGGACACAATCCACCTGGCAATGGTTCTCTTGGTGGCAGGTTTTTCCTTACCTACTTCCTCATAACTGAGGAACAACTGGAGGGAGTCAAACCTGTGACCCTTTGTATGTTCTATGTAGTAACTAAGGGCCCTTTTAACATCTAAACTGTGTAGCCTCCGTTCCCCTGAGGAGTTGTGATCAGTGAAGAACACAGGAAGAGACATATTGGTTTAAGTGGAAATCAGAAACCACTTTAGTTAGGAACCTTCTATTGGTTCTAAGGACCACCTTATCTCTGTGGAAAGAAATGAAGTCAGGAGCCACTGACAGGGCTTGCAATTCACTGATACGTCTGGCAGAAGTAACAGCAACCAAACACACAGTTTTCCAAGTCAAGTACTTGAGCTCTGCTGAGGACATAGGCTCGAAGTGGGGTTGCATCAGCTGAGCAATACAAATATTCAAATCCCAGGCAGGAGCAGGATCCCTAAAAGGGGGATTGGTATGAAGCAATCCTTTGAAAAATTTACAGAATACAGGGTGAGATGACAGAGAGGAAGACTTCCCCACTGACAGGAAAGCAGAAATAGCTGACAAATGAACTTTGAGAGTAGCTGGTTTGAGGCCTAGACCATTAAGGTAAACCATGTAATCCAGAACTGTAGACAACTCAGCAGTGTCTGGGGAAATGTGCTTCTTGGAACACCAAATACTGAACCTTTCCATTTGGAGTTGTAGGTTTTTCTGGTGGCAGGCTTTCGAGAAGCCTTGAGGATATGCAGAACCCCTTGGGACAGATGTAAATCTGCATACTCTAACTCTTCAAGAGCCATGCCTTGAGATTGAGTGACTGGAGATTGGGGTAACAAATCCTCCCCTGAGAGGCGGTTAGCAGATTGTAATTCCTGGGAAGAGACAGGGGAAGATGGACTGCTAAGGAAAGCAACAGGGGGTACCAAGGCTGCCTGGCCCAGTCTGGAGCAATCAGAATAACTTTGCAAGGTTATGACCTTACCTTGACTAGAACCTTGAACAAGAGAGGAAAAGGAGGGAAGGCATAAAGAAACTTCCCTTCCCAGTTCAAAATCAGAGCATCCAGAGGGACTGAGGCCAAGACTGGGGGTCTGCAACAAATCATAGGAAGTTGGTGATTGTCTGGGGCTGCAAAGAGATCTATCTTTGGAGTGCTCCACCTTGAGAAAATCACCTTCAACACCAAAGGATCCAGAGACCATTTGTGATGGCCCTGGGAAATCCTGCTCAATGCATCTGCTATCACATTGTCCTTTCCTGGGAGGTGGACCACTACTAGAGAGGTCTGCAGGGAATAAGCCAGGGACCATACGTTCATGGCCTCCATGCACAAGGCCATGGACCGGAGTGCCTCCCTACTTGTTGATATACCACATGGTGGTAGTGTTGTCCATCCTGACCTGAACCACCTTGTTCTGTATTGACTGAGAGAAAGTTTGTAGGACAAGAAGTACTGCCCAGAGCTCCAGGAGGTTGATATGAAGAAGGGATTCCTGAGGGGACCACAGTCCCTGGGCCGTGAGAGCTCCCAGATGGGCTCCACACCCCAAACGGGAAGCATCTGTGGTAAGAACCACAGAGTGAGTCTGAGAGACAAATGGAACACCTTGCCTCAGATTGCCCAGGTCCTGCCACCACTGAAGGGCCTGGATTAAGGTCTGAGTAACAGGAACTAGCTTGGTAAGAGGATCTTTCCTTTGGGATCAGAAGGTTCTCAGATGGAACCGAATGTCCTTCATCTGAAACCTGGCCCCTTGGACCACTGCTGTGGAAGCTGCCATGTGGCCCAGGAGCTGCAGAAAATGTCTTGCAGGTCGAGAAACCAGAGGGAGAAAGGAAGAGGCCAGCTGAAAGATGGCTTTTGTCCTTTCCAAAGGAAGGAAGGAAGGCTCTTGCCTTGAGGGTGTCCAGCTCTGCCCCTATAAAAGTGAGGAGCTGTACTGGTTCGAGAACTGACTTGGGAAGATTGAGAAGGAACCCCAAGGAAGTGAGAATTTGCTGGGTGACCTGCAGATCTGACTTGACTTGGTTTGGAGACTGGCCCACCAGAAGCCAGTCATCCAGGTGTGGAAAAATATAAATCCTTTTCCTTCTTAAAAAGGCCACCACTACTGCTAGGCACTTTGTAAACACCCTTGGAGCTGAAGTTAGACCGAAGGGCATTACTCTGAACTGGTAACGGCCTGAGGGCAATTCAAACCTGAGGTACTTTCTGTGGGAGCACTTGATGGGAATGTGAAAATAGGCATCCTTGAGGTCCAGGGAGGCTAACCAGTCCCCTGACCTCAGAGAGGGAAGAATTGTTCCCAAAGTCGCCATTTTGAATTTTGGCTTTATTAGGTGCTTGTTTAGGTATCTTAGATCTAGGATGGATCGCCACTCTCCTGTGTTTTTTGGGGTAAGGAAGTACCTGGAGTACAGACCTTTGCCCCTGTATGGAGTAGGAACTCTCTCTATGGCCTTTAAGGCCAGAAGAGATGAAACCTCTGCCTCCAAAGCAAGGGTTTCTGAAGTATTTGCAGGTGGAAAGGATCTGGGTCTCAGTTTCAGAAAAATTTTTAAACTGAGAGCCAGCCCCTGGCTTACAACCTCCAGGACCCACTTGTCTGAGGTAACAGACATCCAGTCCTGGACAAAGTAAGCCAGCCTGCCTCCTACTGGAATGGGGGAGTCGACCCGGGTTGACACATCAGGGTGTCTGCTTGGCAGGAGCCTTAGACTGAGGGGTGGATGCAGCTCTGCTCATCCCCCTTCTGCCTCTCCCTCTGAAGAACCCCCTCTGGGAAAAGGAAGAAGAGGCCTGTGCTTGGTAGAAAGGCCTGTGAAAAGGCCTGCCCCTGCCCCTAGCTTGCTGCCTTTGAGGAGCTGCCTGCCTCTCCTTGGCCTGGGCACTCCTGTAAGTGGTCCTGTACTCGTCCATTTTCTTCACTTAATTCTCTGTCTGCTCCCCAAACAGAGAATTACCCACCACAGGGAAATCCATGGCCTTGGCCTGGGTATCCTGCGAAAGGCTAGTACGTCTGAGCCAAGCCATTCTCTGAAGAGCCACAGATGTAGCCATGACTCTTGATGACACATCATTGGAGTCCACAGCAGCATGAAACTGCAGCTTTGATGCCTCGATCCCATCAGCAGCCACCCCCTCCAGCTCCTTGGCTAGCTGGGAGGGGGGAAGCCTGTTTAGCCAGTGCCAGTACAGTGTCCCACCTGGACTTCTGGTACTTGGCTGTATAGACCATATAGTTAGCTTGCCTGAGTCCCAGAGATGATGCCATGTACTGCTTCTTTGCCATGGCATCTATCTTCCTGGAGTCTTTGTCTGGGGGGCGTGAAGCCAAGGGGATGTTTGCCTTGTCACAGGCAGCAGCCTGCACTACCCCAACATGAAAAGATCCCAACATGGCTGCATTGCTGATAAAGAAACTCCGTATCTGAGCCTGACAAGGTGTACCTCTTTTCCATTCTCTTGTCAACAGGAGGTACAGGATTAGGAGACCTAAGAATTGTTTGTGACTGTTTCCCAAATGACCTATGAAGGGGAACAGACAGTCTCTTAGACTCTGGGATGTCTATCATCTCTATGTAGTCAGGCTCCTCTTGATCCTCTACAGCCTCCTCAATAGGAAGCTGGAGGGTTTGAGCCACTTTTCTGTAGAACAGAAAGTGGAGAGGGGACTCAGAAAGCCTAGGAGGGGAAACACCAGAAAGTCTGTCTGGGGAGATGTCCGGTTCCACAGGTACATCCAGACTTTCACCGTCGTAATCATCCTCTTCAAAATCCCCCTCCTCATCAAACTCCGGTTCGTAAAAATCTTCAGGGGAATAACCCTGAACCGGGGGAACTGACCAAACCGAACCCCTACCAGAAGGCGCCGGATCTGTCGGAAACGGACAAAGTGATTCCACAATCCGAATTGCTTTGGCTATTTCTTCGGCAGTCGGAACATGCAATTCTGGATCCAAACCGGCCAATTCATCCTTTCGTTTTCTTTTTGTAGGAACCGATCCCTCAGGATCGGCTCTCCTCTTGCCTGAAGAAGTATCGCCTTGGTCAGAGAGAGCACTCCTTCTGGTTCAGTAGGAACCGAACCGGGCTGACCTTCCGGGTCAGCGGATTTCTCGTCCTCCTTATCCCTAAGTCTACCTAACCTTTTTTCCAGGGTAGACTTAGGGAAATTCTTGCAAATTTGGCAGTCTGAATCGAGGGTGGTAAACCTCAGACAGTAAATAACAGGTGGTGTGGGATCGGCCTTAGCAAAAGACCTCCTGCACACACTGCAGTGTTGAAACCCAGTGGCCTGCTTTTTTCTTGGTTTCTCAGACATGGCCAACCTAGCCAACTTACCCTTTATATGGCAACTGCCAGGCAAGACTCCCTATCGGTTTCTCACCATGTCACGGGTGATGGAAAGCAGCTCAAATCACGTTTTTTAAAACCGACACGACTGCAACCACACATTAACTTTTACAAGGATTTATTTAAAGGATCGGTTCAGTCAACCGATCGAACAATTTACAATTTCCACACAATAACTGTCCAGTACTAATCTAAGTACTTACGGTACCACAGACAGAGTCTCGAACCGAAAAACCGAATGAAAAATTTGACTAAAACCGACACTTTAACCGTGTTTGAACCATGAGCAGAAGGAGAAATCTCCGGAGCGATTGTTCAGTGAGGCTGAGTAAAGAATCTGACGGTTTGGTTTCAAAAGGACATAGACAGAGTTTTCAACCGAGCTTGAGCCCAACGTTCTATGCCTGGCATAGAATTTTAACCCTTCACTCTCCGGGGAAGTTCAAGAGCTGGAGCTAACTGCAAATTGTCAGAATACAGCAAGACTTCATGTTGTTTGAAAAATATATTCATGCAAACAGTTAAACAGAACACAACAGAATTCTTACAACTACAATGTCATTCCTTACCCCCAAATCCTGCATAATGATTACAGTGCCTTGTTTGGATACATTGCTACCGTATGACTAATGAAATAGCAGGTTTTAACTAATGGGTGTAGCACAGTCACACTTCCTGAGTGGTCAAAACATTTCCCATGGGGTTGAATAAAACACTTGAGTTTGTGCATTAGGCCAATTAAAAAAAAAAAAACTCTTGCTGAGACAATATTTCAGTATCATTTAATTTCATAAACTATATAATGAACAGTAGAAACAATAAAAGTGTTAGTAGTACCAAATTCATTTAGTACAGCATTCACATCTACTGAAAATGTATGGTATACAGAGATGCCAGCCAGGATGCAACACAGTAACTTGCACTATATTACATGTCACAGAATACTGCATGACAAAAGGGCTTTGAATAGCAGTATTTATTAGTAGGCACAAAAACAAAAATCATAGCTTTTTTTTTTTATACAAAAATGTATGTTTGACATCCATAGGTGTGTCACCAGTATATTTTATTTACAACTTATATATTTAAAGAGCTAGTAGTGCCAAAAAACAGCACGTAGTACATTTTTGTAATTTTGAAAGCAGTCCCTTTGTACTTTTTATTTTTGATGCATTTTTCCTTTTCTATGTGCTCATTAGATGGTTTTCTACCTTATAACACTGGGTGTGATATGAAAAGTAGTGTTTGGCAAGCACATTTTGTTCTGTTCCTTCCACTACAACATCAAGATGTGACCTCACTCATCACACGCCCTGCTGCCTGACTAGTAACCAATGAGGATGTACTGTATACAGTATGCGCTCCAGTACAGTTCAGTCAGCAGCTGGCCATGGCAGTGTGAAGAGGGCTGTGCCAGTCACCGGCTTCAGTCGGGGTTTGGGGGAGGGGTAGGGTTGTGGGTCACTGCCTACCGAGGTGGGGGGGGGGGAGACACTAAACTACCAGGGATGTGGGGATTTGATTTATGCTGATTGGCATCGGGGCTCGGAGAGGGGGGACCACTAGACTACCAGGAAATCAGGGTTTTTCTTTTTATTTATTATATCACAGATCGGGACTTGGGGGAGGGGGAGACGCACACTCAGGCCAGGCACTCACATGCATATGAGCCCATAATGGGCATGCAAATGGCCCCATAATGCCATGCATGCCCAATGGGCTCATCTGAATGTTTGGGCTGAATATCGCCCATGGGAGCTGCAGCGCTAACCAGAGTGTGCAGCACTGTACCCCTATGGGCAGTCTTCAGCCCCCCACCCTGGTAGCACTGTGCCAAACATGGTGACCACTTGCTGTGCGCTGTGCTACCAGGGTCTGATATTCAAACAGATAATGCGTGCGTGTCTGTTTGAAAATGGAGCCAGCCAGACCTATTATTTCATGTGGTGAACCTTTTTGAGTGCGCAGCCAGCCGGCTCTGAATATGGGGCCCTCCATCTTTACCCTGGAATACACTTGAAAAGTAGTTATTCATTAGTTCTGCCATTTCTGTTTTTTTGGTTATGATACTATTGCCATGGGATAATGGTCCAACAGCTGTTGTGTTTTTCATGCAATTTATATAACTGTAGAACTTCTTAGGATTCCTTTTAGCTGTTGCTAGCTTAATTTCTAGGATTTGTTTTGCTTTTCTGATTTCATTTTTATATTTTTAACTGCAAGTTTATACTTAGTTTTGTTACCTTTAGTTGGCTGATTTTTCATGATTTTATATAGTCCCTTTTTCCCTTGAGATAAGCTTTTTCTGTTTTATGGTTTAGCCAGGGTGGGGCTTTACATTTTTTATTGTACACATTTCTTTTGGATATAAATCTCTGCTGCAAGCTCAGTAGTGTATTTTTTAAATTTTACCCACCCTTGCTCCATGTCTGAAGTATATAGGACATTCTGCCAGGTCCAGCTCCTCAGATGACTTTTTATAAAACACATAGTCCCTTGTACTATAGTAACATTTTACTGTTTTTCCATTATCTTTAATTATTTGTCTTGTAAACTCAAACATTACATTTCATGATTGTTAGTTAATAAGGGGTTTAGGACTTCTTATGAGAAATTATCATCATAATTAGTCAATATTATGTCCAAAATGTTTTCACCTCTTGTAGGCATTTTAATATGCTGGTTTAAGCTACCCGTCTGTACTATATTTAAAAATTCAATTCCCACTCTGGTAACAGAGGAATAATTGGACCAGTCAATTTCAGGTAGGTTAAAGTCACCTAATATGATAATGTCATTACCCTTACAATAATGATTAAATAAGTCAGACAACTGTAATGGATGGTCTTATGGAGAACACACAACACCCACTTTCATAGTACATGTAGGAACTAATGATATTGGGACAAGAAATCCAGAAGACATTTTTGAGACATACAAAAGCGTGATACTAAAACTACAATCAAAAACAACAGATATTATAATATTGTGAATAACACCCACTTGCAGTCAGTATTCAAAAAAACTAGGGAATATCATTACACTAAACAGATGGATGAGAAACTTCTATAAATCACTAAACATGGAATTCATCGATGACATGGATACATTTAAAGATACATCATTATACAAAGATAATGGACTCCATCTTAATAACATGGGATCAAGAATCCTAGCAAAAAGGTTTAATGAAGTAATCACAAATCATTTAAACTTGACGGGGGGGAGGGGGTGATATACCAGAGTTGAATAGAACTAGCATAAGTATAGAAAATAAATCAGAGGAAGGGCTGGAAGGGACTGTTGGCAAATGTTAGGAGTCTGGATAGTAAATTTGAAGAATTCAAGTACCTAATACAAACCAAGGAAACTCAGATAGCATTACTTACAGAAACATGGTGGGAGGATGGCGATAACTGGGATGATAATATAAAGGGTTACAACTTATTTATTAAATCAAGAAAGTTCAGAAAAGGTGGGATGTCGTAATTTACATCAATGGAACAATTTAATGTGAAGAGGTTAAAAGCTAAATAAATAATATAGAACAAGTATGGATAAAACTGTTACCACAGAATGCACCAAAAATCATCTTAAGTGTAGTATATTGCCCTCTTTCAGTCAGTCATGAGGACGAGGCAACAGTTCAACACTATATGGAGCATCTCAACCCAGCTGATTGAATATTGCTTGCAGGAGATTTCAACTTACCAGGAATTAACTGGGAAACAACAAAGGGTTCCTCAAAAATTGAGACACTACCTAGATGTATTTGACCAAATTGGACTAGACCAAAAAAATAAGAGATGCTACTAGAGGAGAGAATACTCTAGATATTCTCCTGACAAATATGGGCGATTCAGTAAACAACATAAAAACTGATGTACCACTTGGCAACAGTGATCATCAAACCATCTACTTTGAAATGGTGGAAACACACACAAATCAAATAGGAAATACAAAGATACTGAATCTTAGTAGGGCTGATTTTCCTGCTATGAGAGCCAACTTAGCAAAATGGGAATGGACTAAACATTTCAAAATGATTGCACTTGAAAATATGTGGGACGAATTGGTTAACAAAATACAATATGAAACACAGAAAAACATCCCTTTTAAAGCTAAATATTACAAAAAAGGAAGGACACTAAGGTGGTTTAACTCCAAAGCTCAAAAAATTAATAAAACAAAAAAAAAACAAAGCTTACAAGCAAACTAGAGGCAGGAAAAATACTGAACAGCCTACAAATACTGGGGTATGGTGAAAAAAGTAAAAATGGAAATCAAAGTTGCCAAGTCACAATACGAGTTAAAATTAGCAAATGACGCTAAAGGCAACTACAAAACTTTCTTCTCATACATTAATGAAAATAGAGGTTCCCAGAAGACGATAGGACCATTTAAGGACAAGGATGAGAAGGTGGTAGACTCCAAACAAACTGTAAATATACTCAATATTTTAGCTCGGTTTCAATCCTAAAATTGTCCAAACAGACATAAAGGGTCAGTTAAAAATAGAACTAAGTGATGTTCCAGATAGACTAATGAGCATCAACAAAAAAAAACAAATCATCAGGACCTGGTGGTCTACACCCCAGGGTTATTCTCGAGATAGAGCAAATAGCACCTCCCTTAACATGTATATTTCAAACTTCAATCGATATGGAGGTAATAGTGTCCAGTTGGAAAGAGGCAACAGTCATCCCCATTTATAAAAAAGGATTAAAATCTGCTCCTGAAAACTACAGACCGGTGATCTTAACATCTATTCTGGGTAAAATACTCGAGGGAATTCTTAAAGCCCACATGCAATTCAATTTCAGTTCAATTCAATTTTAGTTTTAACCAGGAAAAAAAACACCATTGAGATACTCATTTACAAGGTGGTCCTGGAAGATCATAAAGGATTGACAAGTTACGACCGGATAAAAATACAGACATAAAACGTGGATGGTACATAGTAAGATACAGAGTTGGTAAAAAAGCAAGTAACAACTACAGAAACAGAGTGGGAAATACATACTAAGGTTGACAATTTAGTTACACAGAGATCAAGTGCCTTCTTAGATGATAAATAAGTAACTGAATCTTTAGTGGAGAGTACAGGTGGTAGGAAGGAAGGAGAAATATGGGCTTTAGGATGGCGTGGATGGGGAGTGGTAGAGGGATGGAAGCGGAGGGGGAGAGGGTATATGGGCTAATGGAAGACAGAACGTGAAGACAAAGGAGGCAGTCATGGAAATATGGGGAAACAAGGAGGACCAGAGGGAAGTTGATAGGGTAAGTGCAGTTGCAGAACCCCTTTATGGGAGCGACTAGGCGTAGCACTGGCAGTTTTCCTTTGTAAGGGGTTTTAGTAGTGTCTTAAAGGAGGATAACCTAACAAAGTGGGTTAGTTTTAGGGTACTTTGGAGTGTGTTCCATAGTGCAGGCAGGGTGCAGGTGCAGTGCAGTGCAGACACATAACAGCACATCTAGAGGCTAATAATATGCAAGACCCAACGCAACATGATTTTACCATAAAAAGGTCATGCCAGACTAACTTGCTCCAGTTTTATGAGAAAGTTAGTAGGTCATTGAACCAGGGGTAGTCAGTGGATGTAATACTATTAGACTTTTCAAAGGCCTTTGATAAATTACCACACAATGAATTGGCCTGTTCACTCAACAATGTTGGATTAGTAGGAAACATAGTAAATTGGATATCGGCTTGGCTGAGGGGGAGAAGACTGAGGATGGCAGTAAATGGGGTTCTCTTGGACTGGGCTGACGTGACCAGTGGGGTGCCTCAGGGCTCCATACTAGGACCATGCCTGTTTTAACATTTACATATCATCATTACAATTTACACCAAGAAATTTATGGATTCCCAAGTTCGCAGATGACTGCAGGATAGGACCTGTTGTCAACACATATGAGGACAATGCAGTTCTCCAACAGGCGCTAGAGCATATACAGGACTGGACTAACACCAAAAAACACCAGCTAAATGAAGATAAATGCATTATTATGCATATGGGCAACAAAAACTAGGGTTTGGTAACCAGCTAAATAACACCTATCTAGTTCAACAGAGGGAAGAGACCTGGGAGTTATAGTCACTAATGACTTACAATTCAAATCACACTGTGATAAAGTTGTTAAAAAGGCCAATAATACATTAAATTGCATACTCAGGCATATAGGGAGCAGGAAGAAGGAGGTGCTGATGACACTTTATGGGGCTTTGGTGAGACCACACCTAGAGTATTGCTCGCAGGTCTGGGCTCCTTATGAAAAGGGAGCAATCAGCAAAATAAAGAAAATTCAGAAAAGAGCTACAAGATCAATCCAGGGTATGGAACAAATGGACTACGAGAAAAGACTGCAGGCTCTCAATCTTTTTTCCTTGGAATATAGAAGACAGAGAGGTGATATGTGTCTGTTATTTAAGGCATTTTCTGATTTTACTTTATGGGACGGCCTGGGATTAGAACCGAAACCACAAACCTATAACACCAGAGCCCACCCCTTGCAATTAATATCGAACAAACGGAACCTCCTAAATAGGAAAAACTGGTATAGCCAGAGAGTAGTCCCAATCTGGAATACACTCCCACTAGAAGTAGTGGGTAGTACATCCAGATATGGAGTCCTTTAAACAGAATTTAGACACCTATTACAGGTCTAGGGGTAAAATCCCACAGTTACACAAAGGGCAAGCATAATGGACGAAAGTTTAAAAAAGCTTGTTTTTTCCTATGATTCCTATGAACAGATTGACAGCTTGTGTATCCTTTTTGTCTGGTGGAACGTAATAATTTCCAATCAGTAGTGCTCTTATATTAATGTTGTTAATCCTAGTCTATACTAATTCTATGATCTCACTATATGGTGTATTTAGATCAGTGGTCCATAATGCTTCCGAACAGTACAGTACAACACCTCCTTCAGGTTCATGTTTTCTTTCTTTACTATACAGTTTATACCCCTGAATGCTTCTATCCTACTGAATATTAATATCCTACTAGGGCTACATGCATTTGATACCATTATTTGTAATCCCCCCCTTCCCCCAATGCTTTTAATTTAGTAATTATTTTTTCCTACTTCATGTTCCTGATTGTTTGTTCATTTACCTTATTCCCAATACCCCATTGTTCTAGTTTAAAATTCTGTTTATGATATTATCTGACTGTCCTGCTAACATTTTTGGTCCTTCTCAGTTGAGATGTAGACCATCCTGCGAGTCTACAGACTTATTTCACTACAATCTTCCCATTTCTTTTAGGAAATAGTCTCCTTTGTATGACCACTCATGTACCCATTTGTTCTGTTCCATAATGTCCCTTTCTTTTTTCAGTGAACCATGTGGAACAGGTAACACTTCAGATATAACCTCTTATTATTTGTTTTCCTCAGTTTCTTTCCTAGTTCAACAAAATCACATTTAATAAGGTGAAGTAGTTTCTTCCCAATGTTGTTTGTTCCTACATGAATAGTATCTGTTGCACTACCGTTGCCAACTTACTTAAGTACAGTATGCCAGCTAAGTTATTGATTATGTCTTTAACATGTGCACCTGGGAAGTAAGAGACCACACTATGCTCTGTTATTGCTACAGATAATTTGGTCTGTGTATTTAACAATACAGTCCCCCACTATTTTATATTTTGAGTTGTGTGCTGATGTCCGGCCTCCAGTATTATTCCCTGAAGGCAGTGGGAGGATTTGTACATGCTTGTGCAAACTGGTACTTTTATGATCCTCATTCTCCAGAGAGGCATAGCTGTTACACAATCGAATGTGATTTTGCTCTGAGTATTGAGAGGAGAAGACATCTGCCATTCTACCCTTTTTATTTTTTTTTTTTTTACCAGGAGAGATGTACTAAGCTGAAAGCTTGTTTACAGGTGCGACCTGGAAGCACAAGGAAGTTAAAGGGACACTGTCAACCTGTTTTTAATCATATTATTTCTAGTTGAAACCTCACATTTTATGATTGCTAACCCTTTCTAAAATTCACTGATGTTGCCGTTTGTTTTGTCTGTCTCCTTGTTTAATAGAACGGAAATGCAATGCAGTGTATATTTATAAACAACCTTGTTTTTGTTTACAATCTTGGTTCTGTTCTTACTGCATGCTTCATGGTTTACTTTGGGCAGAATTTCCTGGCCTACTGGACTTCACTGACCAACACTGGTAGTCACACACCTCTGCCAGTGTCACCTTTGCTGGTACTCACAGACACTTGCACAGGCATCTAGGTTTATACAAGGAAAACCGGAAGTGCAGCTAGGGTGCACTTCCAGTTTCGTTGAGACATAAAAGTGCTCAAAATTACTTAAAATAGCACCAGAAATGCGCTTTAATGTTTAAAATACACTATGTGGTGCTTTCCCTCAAAGGTACACATAGCCACCCTGTGCAAAACATCCTAACCCTGTTTCAATCTTGGTAGTGATAGAGTCCCCCATTGTCCCACAATGCTATGTTGTACCATATAATCAGTAAGGGTTGTTTTTTTTTTTTTTTGAGTTTTTTTTTGAGTTTTTTACCTTTTCTTAAATAACAGAGTAGAGAAAGAGAGTTAAAAAACGCCTGCCCAACAGCTCCTAGTACCCACCAGGCCAAACCCAGCTACACACATACCTTTTCGTCATGTACAGTATTAAAAAAATGTAAAATAAAAACAAAAAATTACTTTACATCAATACATGGTAAATCATGGGAAGGTAAATATAATGCACTACACTACAGTTATTACCTTTTAATGTGTGTATGTTCTTAGATGCATAACATTTATTGGGGGGGGCAATTATATATTCTGAAAATATATGGGGCCAGTAAAAAGGAAGTAATTGACATGGAGTAAGTCTTGAGCTCAGCAATGAATACTAACAAGTACTATAGCTCAGAACTGGGACACAGCCGTTGTACTACATAGAAAACAGACACTGACAGCAGATAAGGACAGCTTGGCCCACCTAGTCTGCCCATTTCTGTACCTACAGGATAAGCTGCAGATCCTAGTTAACCAACAGCCTACTTCTTCCTACCCCCCACCAAAATTGCCTTATCTCTGTTCCCATGCATTCTTGAATTCCCACACTATTTTTGACCCCAGAACCTCCTCAGGAAGGCCGTTCCATGCGTCTACCACCCTCTCTGTGAAAAAATACTTCCTCACATTGCCCTTGAGCCGTTCCCCTTCTATCTTCAAATTGTGTCCCCTTGTTCTTGCACCTCTTTTTCTGAAAGATGCTCCCTCTTAGACATTGCTGATTCCCTTGAGGTACTTTTAAGTTTCTATCATGTCACCGCTCTCCCTCCTTTTCTCAACGGTATACATATTAAGCTCCTTTAGTCTTTCTTCATATGGCTTCTGTTGCAGACCCTACACCATTTTAGTTGCCCTCCTCTGGACTGCCTCTATCCTGTCTATGCCCTTGCAGAGAGGGGGTCTCCAGAACTGCATGCAGTACTCCAGATGGGGTCTCACTAACTGTCTGTACAGAGAGATAACAACTTCCTGTTTTCTACTGGTGATGCCGCTCCCTGTACATTCCAGTATTCCCCCCCGCTCTCCTTACTGCCTTTTCACATTGCTTGCTTACCTTTAGGTCATCTGATATGACTACCCCAGGTCCCTTTCCATTTTTTTTCTTGTTAGTCTCCTCCCCCCTCCCCACTGTGTACTCTTCCCCTGGCTTTTTTCTTCCCAGATGCATTACTTTGCACTTCTTTGCATTGAATCTAAGCTGCCATACTTCTGACTATTCCTCCAAACTTGCCAAGTCCCTTTTCATCCTTTCCACCCCCCTTGTGTATCAATCCTGTTGCAGATCTTTGTGCTGTCTGCAAAGAGACATACATTTCCACCCAGTCCCTCCGCAACGTCGCTTATAAAGACATTAAAAATGAACCGGACCCAGTACAGAACCCTGCGGTACCCCGCTAGTGACACCACTTTCTTCTGAGTGGACTCTGTTTACTATTACCCTCTGCGTCCTGTTGCCCAGCCAGTTTTTTACCCAGGCTACCACCCTGGGACCCACTCAAAGGCTGGCTAATTTGTTTATTGATCTTTGTGTGGGACTGTGTCAAATGCCTTGCTAAAGTCTAAGTAGGCCATGTCCACAGCCCCTCCTTGGTCTACTACTTTGGTCAACCAGTCAAAGAAATCTATTAGATTCATCTGACATGACCTTCCCACTGTGAATCCATGCTGCCATGGGTCCTGTGCCCCGCTGGCCTCTAGGTACTCAACAATTCTTTCTTTCAGAGGTGTTTCCATCATTTTCCCTATCACTGAGATCAAGCTAACTGGTCTGTAGTTTCCTGCCTCTGCTTTGCTCCCACTTTTGTGAAGGGGAATCACATCTGCCCTCCTCCAGTCCTTAGGTACCGCATCATCCTCCCATGATTTGTTAAAAAGGGTAGTCAGTGGTGTCACTAGTTCTCCCCTTAGTTCTTTTAGAATTCAGGGATGAATCCCGTCAGGGCACATTGCTTTGTCCACCTTCAGTTTTAGAAGTCCTTTCAGAATCCTTTCTTATGTGAAAGGACTGGTATCGACCCCCCTATCCAGAGTGCTTCTATTGATTAGATTAGGTACCTCCTCCTCTTCTCTTTGAATACTGAGCAGAAGTAGTCATTCAGTATTCCTGATTTTTACTGTCCTCTCTGCCCGCCCACCCTACCCTTTACTAAGCCTCACTATCCCTCCCTTGGTCTTTCTTCGCCTCCCTAATGTACCTATAAAGGTTTTATACCCTTCTTAACCAAGTTGGCTATCTTTTTCTTGGTTTGGGCCTTTGCTATTTTGACTGCCTTTTCAGCTTCCTTCTGCTTTAACTAGTACAGTTCTCTGTCCTGTCCCTTCTGTGTTTCCTTATACTTCCTGAATGCAATCTTTTTCTCCCTCACCTTCCCCGCCACCTCTTATGAGAACCATAGTGTTTTTTTCTTTTGTTTTGATTTATTTGCTTCACACAAAGGCTTGTTGCCACTGTGATGGCAGTTTTGATGTTTCCCCATTGTTCCTCCACCACTCCTTCTTGCCTGTTTGCTAGTGCTTTTCTGAGGCACTCTCCCATTTTGACAAAGTCAGCCATCCTAAAGTCCAGTACCCTCACTTTTGTGTGGCTTGACTCTGCAGTTGTGTTTATTGTGAACCACACTTTCTGGTGGTCACTTGTTCCCAGATGGCTATCCACTTCTAGATCTGAAAGCATCTCTCCATCCCCATTTGAGAGCACCAGGTCTAAGACTGTTCCTTCCCGAGTGGGTTCCAAAACTAGCTGTCTGAGGCATGCCACCTGTACGGCATCAAGAATAACTCTGCTCTTGGATATGGCTGCAGCAAAGGTGCTCCAGTTAATACCTGGCATATTCTGGTCCCCATCAACAATAACTCCCCTTTTTCTGCCATCCAAAGGATGCCTTCTATCATTTCCTTGTCTATTTCCTCCCCGAGACGGGGGTCTGTATACAACCTCCGTGCGGATTGTGGTGCCATTTCCGGTCTCCAGGGTGACCCACAGTGCCTCCTCTCCTCCCTATTTACCTTTTAGTTCTATTGCTTTGATCCCTTCCCTTCCCTTATGTAGAGAGAGCTCCTCCTCCTCTACCCTCCCTGTCCCTCCTGTACATTGTGTATCCTGGTATGTTGACATCCTAGTCATGGTTCTCTGTGTACTATGTTTCTGTGACTGCTATGATATCTGGTTGTCCCTCCACCATCAAGGCCACCAGTTCAGAGAGCTTGATACCTAGACTATTTGTACTCACTGCCCTTCATTTTTTGATGGCCTTACCCCTTTTAGCCCCATCCCTGTCCTTACTGCCTTTGCCTTTTTCTCCATTTACCCCAGCCCTTCTCCCTATCAACTTCTCTATCTCGGTGTTTACCTCACTAACTACCCTGATTTCTTTGGGGGGGAGGGGGGCTAGGATTTCCCTGCTCTTTTTCAGTGCCTTCCCCCTTGGCTGGTTTAAATGCTTGCCAATTAAGCATTTAAACCTATCACCTAGAAGAAAAATTACTCACCTTAGTAATGTTGTTTCTTCTAATGGAGTCTTGCTGTACTCTGACATATGCAGTTACGTCCTGCCTTTCAACTGCCCCGGAGAACAAAGAGTTAAACTTTCCATGGCCAGCATGGAATGTTCACTGCGAGCTCGGTTGAAGCCCCTGTCTGCTGTTGTTTAAACTCCAACCGTCAGATCTTTACGAGCAATACTCACTAGAAGTTCTGTGTGAAAACTGTAAAACTCAAACTAGCCAACTGGCAACTATATTTACATAAAAGGGTTTTTTGGTTTCAAAGCAAAGACTCAAGTCAGAAAACCCAAAAACAAAACACACCCCAGAACACAACACTCACCCAAAATAAAGGAGGGTGAAAAAGGGACACCCCTAGGGTGGAAACACTACTCCTGCCCACCCACATCCCAAAAACTAGGTTCTGAGAGGGAAGACGGGGGGGGGGGAGGTCAGAATACAGCAAGACTCCATTAGAAGAAACAAGATTACTAAGGTGAGTAATTTTTTCTTCAAACAACATGAAGTCTTGCTGTATTCTGACATATGCAGACTACCAAGCAGTACCTCCATGGAGGAGGGACAGAACCTACTTTGGAAACAGGCTCTGAAGTACTGCTGTGCCAAACCGAGCATCACTCCTAGCCTGGATACCCAGAGAGTAATGCTTGGTGAATGTATGGACTGTTTTCCAGGTGGCTGCTTGATAGATTTCTAAGACAGGAATATCCCTGGTACCTCTAGTAGAGTGAGCCCTCAGGCCTGAGGGTGGAGTTCTACCCAGCTTTTCATAGCAGAATTGTATACAAGAAACAAACCACCTGGCAATAGATCTCTTAGTGGCAGGTTTGCCCTTTACCAACCTCTCCATATGTGAGGAACAACTGGAGGGACTCAAACCTGTGACCCTTGGTGTGCTCTATGTAGTAGCTGAGGACCCTTTTAACATCTAAGCTGGTCAGTGAAGAAAACAGGGAGAGACAGACTGGTTGAGGTGGAAATCTGAAACCACTTTAGGCAAAAACTTCATGTTAGTTCTTAGGACAACTTTATCTCTGTGGAAAGAGATGAGATCAGGTTCCACTGCCAGGGCTTGCAATTCACTGATACGCCTGGCAAAGGTAATGGCTACCAAAAACACAGTTTTCCAAGTCAAGTACTTAAGCTCTGCAGAGGACAAAGGCTCAAAGGGGGGTTGCATAAGCTGAGCAATGCAAACATTAAGGTCCCAAGCAGGAGCAGGGTCCCTAAAGGGGGGATAGGTGTGCAGCAATCCCTTGAAGAACTTACAAAGCACAGGATGGGCTGACAGAGGAGAAGGCTTGCCTACCGACAGGAAAGCAGAAACAGCTGCCAAATGCACTTTAAGTGTAGCTGGCCTAAGACCTAGGCCATTGAGATGGACCATATAGTCCAGAACCGTAGGCAACCCAGCAGAATCTGGAGAAATATTCTTCGTAGAACACCAAATAGTGAACCTTTTCCATTTGGAATTGTAAGTCTTTCTGGTGGAAGGCTTTCGAGAAGCCATAAGGATAACCAGAACCCCTTATGAAGGATGCAGGTCAGCAAACTCTAACTCTTCAAGAGCCATGCCTTGAGATTGAGAAACCGAAGGTTCGGGTACCGAATCCTCCCCTGAGAGGATGTCAACAGGTTGTAATTCCTGGGAAGAGACAGGGGAAGGTGGACTGCTAAGGACAGCAACGGGGGTACCAGGGCTGTCTGGCCCAGTCTGGAGCAATCAGAATCACTTTGCATGGTTGTGACCTTATCTTGACTAACACTTTGAACAGGAGAGGGAAGGGGGAAAAATATACAGAAATTTCCCTTCCCAATTCAGGATCAGAGCATCCAGGGGGTCTGAGCCCAAGACTGGGGGTCTGCAACAAAAGAGAGGAAGTTGGTGATTGTCTGGGGCTGCAAAAAGATCTATCTGTGGAGTGCCCCATCTTGAGAAAATCACTTTCAAAACTAGGGGATCTACGGTCCATTCGTGATGGCCCTGGGATATTCTGCTCAGAGCATCTACTAGGATATTGTCCTTCCCTGGGAGGTGAACTGCTATCAGAGAGGTTTGCAGGGAATAGGCCAGAGACCACAACTTCATTGCTTCTGTGCACAAGGCCGTAGACAGAGTGCCTCCCTGCTTGCTGATGTACCACATAGTGGTGGTGTTGTCTGTTCTGACCTGGACCACCTTGTTCTGTACAGATTTGGAAAAGGCTTCCAGTGCCAGAAACACTGCTCTGAGTTCCAAGAGACTGATGTGAAGCAGAGATTCCTGAGGTGACCACAGCCCTTGTGGTAAGATCCCCAGATGGCTCCCAGCCCAGCAGGGAAGCATCTGTGGTGAGTATCACTGAATGAGACTGAGTGACAAAGGAACTCTTGTCTCAAATTGTCCTGATCCTGCCACCATTGCAAGGCCTGGATCAGGGTTCGAGTCACTGGGACTAGTTTGGTAAGGGAATCCTTTCTTTGGCACCAGAAGGCTCTTAAGTGGAACTGAATGTCCCTCATCCGGAATCTTGCTCCCTGGACCACTGCTGTGGAAGCTGCCATGTGGCCCAGAAGCTTAAGGAAATGTCTTGCTGGTCGAGACACCTGTAGGGTGAATGAAGAGGCCAGTTCCATAAGGGTCCTTGCCCTGTCCAGGGGAAGGAAGGCTCTTGCCATTATTGTATCCAGCTCCACCCCTATGAAGGTAAGGAGCTGTACTGGTTCAAGAACTGACTTTGGAAGGTTGAGAAGGAATCCTAAGGAAGTGAGCACTTGCTGAGTTATTTGCAAATGTGACTTGACTTGGTCTGCAGAACGACCTACTATGAGCCAGTCATCCAAGTATGGGAAGATGGAGATCTTTTTCCTCCTTAGGAAAGCAACCACTACTGCCAGGCACTTTGTGAAAACCCTTGGGGCTGATGTTAGGCCAAAGGGCATTGCTCTGAATTGATAGTGGCCTGAGGGCAACTCGAACCTGAGGTACTTTCTGTGGGAGCACCTGATGGGAATGTGAAAATAGGCATCTTTGAGGTCCAGGGAGGCTAGCCAGTCCCCTGGCCTTAGAGAGGGAAGGATTATTCCCAGAGTCACCATTTTGAACTTTGGTTTTAAAAGGTGTTTGTTCAGATATCTTAGGTCCAGGATGGGCCGCCATTCTCCTGTCTTTTTGGGGGTTAGGAAGTACCTGGAGTACAATCATTTGCCCTTGTGTAGGGTGGGAACCCTCTCTATAGCTCTGAGAGCTAGGAGGGAAGAAACCTCTGCCTCTTAAGGCAAGGGTCTCTGATGGATTTGCAGGTGGAAAGGATCTGGTTCTCATCTTGGGAAATTTTTTGAAGCTGAGAACCAGTCCCTGGCTTACTACTTCCAGGAACCACTTGTCTGATGTCAGAGACTTCCAGTCCTGGACAAAGTAAGCCAGCTTGTCCCCTACTGGTATTGGAGAATCGGCCCAGGCAGACCCATCAGGGTGTCTGCTTGGCTGGGGCTTTAGGCTGAGGGGTGGATGCAGGCCTGCTCATCCCCCATCTGCCTCTCCCTCTAAAGAACCCCCTCTGAGAATAAGAGGAGGAGGCCTGAGCTTGGTAAAAAGGCCTTTGGAAAGGCCTGCCCCTTCCCCTGGACTGCTGCCTTTGAGGAGTGGCTTGCCTCTCTTTGGCCTGAGCACTCCTGTAAGTGGTCCTGTACTCGTTCATCTTTTTCATGTAGTTCTCTGTCTGCTCCACAAACAGAGAATTACCAATAACAGGGAAATCCATGGCCTTAGCCTGGGTATCCTGTGATAGGCTAGTACATCTGAGCCAAGCCATCCTCCGAAGAGTCACAGATGTAGCCATGACTCTTGATGAAACATCATTGGAGTCCACAGCAGCATGAAATTGCACTTTGGATATCTCAATCCCATCTGCAGCCACCTGCTCCAGCTCCCTGGCAAGCTGGTCAGGGGCCTGTTTAGCCACAGCCAGCACAGTGTCCCACCTGGACTTCTGGTATCTAGCTGTGTAGGCCATACAGTTAGCCTGCCTGAGTCCCAAAGATGCTGCCATGTACTGTTTCTTTGCCATGGCATCAATCCTCCTGGAGTCCTTATCTGGGGCGTGTGATGCCAAGGGTATATTTGCCTTATCACAGGCAGCAGCTTGCACTACCCCAACATGGCTGCATTGCTGGGAAAGGAACTCCTTTACTGAGGCTGAAAGAGTATACCTTTTGTCCATTAGTCTGTCCACAGGAGGTATGGAATTAGGAATCTTAAGAATTTTATGTGTCTGTTTCCCAAAGGATTTGTGGAGGGGAACAGACAGTCTCCTGGACTCTGGGATGTCCATCATTTCAACAAAATCAGGCTCCTCCTGATTCTCTACTGCTTCTTCCATAGGAAGCTGGAGGGTTTCAGCCACTTTTTTGTAAAACATAAAGTGAGAAGGGGACTCAGAAAGCCTAGGAGGAGAAACACCTGAAGGTCTGTCTCGGGAGATGTCCGGGTCAATAGGCACATCCAAACTTTCATAATCACCATCATCATCCTCATACAGCAATTCGGTGGAAACCGAGCGAAAAAACGACACTTTGACTTTTTTGAACCGAGCAAAGGAGAAATCTCCGGAGCGACTGTTCAGTGAGGCGGAGTAAAGAATCTGACGGTTAGAGTTTAAACAACAGCAGACAGGGGCTTCAACCGAGCTTGAGGTGAACATTCCATGACTGCCATGGAAAGTTTAACTCTTTGTTCTCCGGGGCAGTTGAAAGGCAGGACCTAACTGCATATGTCAGAATACAGCAAGACTTCATGTTGTTTGAATCCTTGTTCCTCTCCTGGACAGATGCAGACCATCTCACCAGTATAGGTCTGTATCCCTCCAGGTGGACCCCCAGTCCCCAAGCTCAGAACTGAGACACAACAGTTGTACTCACTATGAACTGTGTCACTTCGCCGCAAACACATCAATCCCTAGTAGTGGCATACAATAGATTCCACCTGCTACAAGTCAGTTACAGTAGTAGCTCTTTATTACCAGCCTTAAGGATTTACCAATATTTGTAGTCTGTTTTACCAAATTCGAATTACTGCATTGGAAGCTGAAGCAGATTGACCAAACGGACAAATCTGAACCAAATTTTCAAGCCCAAACTTGAAGACGAACCAAAAAGTCTTCTGGCCCACTTCTTTCACTCTTAATGACCACTTTAAAAAAAGAAAAAAAAGTCTCCTGGAAGCATGCACGAGGCCTCTTGGAATATATTCAACTCCATAGTCATGCTGCTAATCAATATCCCATCCTACTACATTTTATCGCCAAGGCCCCAGGAGCTCTACATTTCAATGGCCCCAGGACTGGTGGCCATATAAGATATGTTTTGCCCTAGAATTCAACATTTTTTATGATGGTTATTTAAAACAACTAGCTTTCTCTAATTCCAGATAATTTTCTGTTATCAGAAAGTCACACACATACTGCTGTCATCAGTTACATCAAAAGCAACGACGGACAACTGCTGGACAAAAAAATGCCACAAGGAAATTAATATCTACCACAAAGGTCAGGACTCTGCCACAAAAAAATTTATATCTGCTCCAAAAGTGGTAAAAATCTGTCACAGGAAAATTAACATCTGCCAAGAAATTGGGGGAAAATGTGCCACCCTACAACCCTACAGTACCCAAGCCCCCCACCAGATGCCCCCAAACTTTATACCTATCCCTGGTGGCACATGGGGAGTACTATGATTTGTCCAACTTGGCCATGTCTCCAGGACCACATGCCTGCCCCTCCTACCTAAGGATAAAATCCAGAGAGTGAAACACTACCTCAGAGCCACCAGAGGCTTTACCATAATATTACTTCTACTGCCTGGCAATGTCCACCCCAACCCTGGCCCTACTGGTAGCGCTGGATCTGGCACCCACCCACAGCCAAGGACTACTGAACATAGTCTCTCTGAATATCGGCAGGCTACTACCTAAACTTACCCAGTCCGAAGCCTGGGTCAAGTTACTGGAGCCAGACGTTAGGCAAATAACTGAAATGTGGCTCAGTCTACACATATCTGATGTCACTATCTCTCTGCCAGGCTTCAATATCTTCAAGGAGGATAAAATAGGCAAGCGAGATAGGGTGTGTCTTATTTACTTCAGATCAGACCTGCAAACCTCTAAAATCACAATCAAATACCTAACCAGGGACTGTGAATGCCTAGCAGTAAAGCTTTTCATAGGACGAGGGAAAAAGTCTCCTGTCATCTTTCTGTATATATCCCACAGGGTAAACAGAATCTGGGCATACAGTCACTTACTCTCTACTTCATGCAGCTTAATCAGATTTGGGAATATGATGTTATTGGGGACTTTATCATCAACTGGAACATTAAGTCCTGCACAGGTCACAAGGATAAAATCTCCACCCGGTTTCTCACACAAATGGTCGTAGAGTACACTAGGACCAATTATAAAACAGGTACCATGCTGCTACTTGACTGTACTCATTACACACCCTGATAGGGTTAAAGTTGTCAAAATTCTGCCAGATACCCTAAGTGAACAATCCCCAGTGCAATGTCTACAGGCAGATAGACAAGGCCACCCCGCTGGATCATAGTCAGCCGAGTCCTAAAAAAAAAAAAATGAAGGTGCCTGAATTTAAATCTTACATGACCAAAACTGAATGGAGATTCTTAGATGTCATTCCCGATATTGACTCGGCCCTAGAATTCTTTGTCTCAGAGTTCATATTTACCTGTGATAAATCTGCACGTTTTGAAAAATGCAAGGCAAGAGGAACACCATTAAGATGGATCATCTCGGAACTCTTTGCCTGCATGAAGGAGAGGGGCAATCTGTGGGCACTGGCCAGGGTAAAAGGGTCCCTTGTCCACATGCAAAGGTATAAGGAAGCCTGCAATAAGTGCACCAGTGAGATTAAAAAGGCCAAATCTGACTTCTATAAGGACCAGCAGACTCAGGACTAGAGCAATGGTAAAAGATTCTCGGACAACGTCTCAGAGCTTCTTCGCAAGGGAGTTAAAACCACTCCTCAGATGCTTATGGTAGAAGGTCAAGAGGTCCTAGATCCCACTGAAATTGTCAATTATTTTATTTGCTTTTACTGACCTTAGTTCCTCATCCCACTGAGCCTTCCTAGACCCCCTGCAGGGAACCAGGTCTTGAAACCTCCCAGAGGGTGGGTGAAACAAGCTATCCTACATTCTTCTTTAAGGATGTTTCAGTCAAAGACATCTCAAAATACATCAGTAGGGTACTTGGCAAAACTAGATGTTGGAGTGACTTGGTTGATATGAAACTTCATGCCCTGGTGGTAGAGGAACTTTCCCACCCCATGTCTAATTTTTTTACTTTTCTATGGGCTACTTGCAGTTCCCAGAGAAGTGGAAATCCGTACTGGTTTCACCAGTTTTTAAAAGTGGAGATTGCACTAGCCTTGCCATTTACAGATCCATTTCTGTTCTCTCCACCCCCCACCACCATCCAAGGCACCATCTCAGTGCTGCTGGAATACACCATGTTCATGAAGCCCTTGACAAAGCCTTTGACTTGGTAAACCAGAAGCTCCTACTTTAATTCTTTGGCCTGTGTTTGTCACAGAACACAGTTGACTGGTGCCACAGCTGTCTCATCAATTGTTCCCAATGGGTGAAGATCAAGAAATCTTAGTCTGACATTAGGGAATTATCCACTGGTGTCCCCTAGGGCTCTATATTGGGCCCACTCCTTTTTGGCCTCTTCATAACTCAACTGTCTGATGCTTGTCAGAAAGCCAACATACTCCTCTATGCCAATGATGCTGTCATCTATTCCAAAAACCCTGACTTTGACAACCTTACCGCCACTCTCCAAGTAACTTTATGTCACTTGAAAGCCAGTTCTCCAACAAAAAACTGGTCCTCATTTACAAAAAAAAAAAAATATCATGTTTTTCTCTAGTCTCCCACAGGGGCCAGTTCCACCTTTTGTCACCCAAAATGGCCAAGGTCAAAACCTTGAACAGATGGAGACCTTCAGATACCTTGCAGTAACTCTGGATAACACCTTATCTTTTGCACCCCATGTTGACAATCTGGTGGGCACAGTTAAAAGAAAACTGGGTGCCTTGTGTCACGAATCCACTCCTGGGGACCGGATACACCGAGCTCACAGTGCCCCCCCCCCAAATGCAATCCGTGACAGGGGAGTCAAGAAATACTCTCCTCGTGTCTTTTAGAGTGCTCGCTGATTTCACAACTGAACACGTGCCACGAGGGCCCAGGGCTTCCTCTTTATCTGGGTAAGGGTAAAATACAGTCTCAAATCTGTAAACAGGTGAGAACCCTCTTTGGTTGCTGTGCTGAGTGGAGGACCCAGGGGTTACAAGCTCTTCGGGCTGCTCTCGTAACCCTAATTGTGTCTTCTCTCACAGGGTGCAGGAACCTGATCTAAACCCCACAGACCCCCTCTGAGATACCTTGCATACTTTCCATACTTTAGGCCCTCATATTCCTTTCCAGGATCCTAGTCTCAGGTAGCATGTGGCACCTTAGCACTAAACAGGTGTGTTACAGATGGAATAAACCTTCCCAAAACCTTCACAAACAAATCAGAGTCCCTCTTTCTCTCTGCCATCTCTCAGAGTCCCAGTTTTGTTTGCAGTGGTCTTAAGTGTCTCTGGCAGTGTTCTCTGTGTCAGGAAATCTGGCTAAAATGCCCAGAATCTCTGTTGAAGAGGGTTTTTATAGCAGTTTCTGCATGCTGAAAAACTGGCCTTCTAATTGGCTAGTCCTTAATATTTCCAAGTCCAACTGTTCATCTCTAGGCCAGCAGGGGTCTCTGTTGTTTTTCCATAGTTTCAAGTGAACCCAATCAGTATTTTGATTTACTGACCCCAACGTCCTGGCTTGCTTTGATCATCACTGCCTTACTGACCTTATTAAAATGTAAATAGACTGGGGCAGTTGCTAGAAAATTTTACAATACTGTAGGTTTTCTAGACTGGGTGCCTGCATAACCTTTTTCTAAACCCATCTTCCCTTTGAAATTCAGAGTGTTATAACAGAGGAGATTGCTTTTCCATCTCCTGTCATAATGGAATCTTTCCCCTTTGATAAGCCATCAGGAAATTCCAAATCCCTTTGAAATGCAACTCTTGTCCACCTCTAGACAAGACATTGTCCAAGTCAAAGGAAGATGTCAGACGTTGGAATACACATCAGATCTTCCTAGAAATGTGGCCTCTTTTCTGAAAACCTTAATGTCCTGGCCATTTGGGAAATTAAACATAAAGAAACTGTAGAGAAATATGACAATATGACCGCAGTGGCCAAATTGACACACCTTGTAACATAACAAGGAACAATCTCACTGGGGATACTAGACATCTTATTGTGGCTGGTTGTATTCTGTCACTTCAAGATCATGTATTCTCTGTCTACACTGCTGCCTGTAACACAGTGCTAAGCATTCTAGAGAAGTTGATCTGTAATAAGGCAAGCTACTTTGTTCTTGATGCAGGTAATCACACTCATAGTTGTACCTTTTACACACTCAGTAACCAGATACCTTTATCCAGCAGAATAAAGCTCCAAAGCTCTTTGCTAGACAAAATGGTGCTCTTGGGCCCAGCACCCCCTGCTTTAGCAAACTGTTTGTGCACTGTCTCCAACCAATGCAACACCAGAAACATGGCCAGGAATACCCTTAAGCCTCCTTTCCAGCATACTCACCTAGGAAAGAGGTCATTTACTGTCAAGGCCTCTAAATGGTTAAATGAACTGCCTGATGCACTGCTGAATCTCCCCAAGTTTAAACAGTTTAAGATCGCTTTATGGTCTGCCTTTACAGTCCAATGCAATTGTAACCACACAGTTTGATTTGGTTTCTCACGGTACATAACCTGTGATTTTTTTATACAACGATCTGTATTGATTTTATCAAAACTGTATGTAACTGTTCTTCCTTAAGTGCTTGGAGCCTGACTCAACTGCATTTCCAATGGAACTGCTTCCTGTACTTGCAATCTTTTTTTGTGACTTTGTATTTTGACATAGAACCTTTGTAAATGAGGACTTGTGCTCAAAGGTAATCTCCTAAGTTTTCAGTAAATGAATAAACAAAATGAAAGTAAAATAATTACATTTGCTTGACTGTAAATACTTTCAATCAAATCTTTATTTATTCAGGCGAGCACATTGAGCAAGGCTTATTTACAAGATGGACCTGATAAGGTCAAGGTTCAACAGTTGATACACAACAGATACATCAATACACTTATATAAACAGTTATACATACAGAGGAAAAAAAAACATTTATAAACACAGTGATGTACAGTAAACTTCACATGATAAAATGGGTTATAGGAAAGTTAAGCTAATATTTACAGTATATACATATCCTAGTAGAGGGGCCATGGCAAACACACAGCATGATGTAATACTAGGATGGTGGAAGGTATTACTGGGTGCCATAAGATGGGGCGTCTGCCTGGGAGGGAGAACTGAAGAACAAAGATTATGCCATATATGGTGAATTTTTGGGAGGGAGATTGTGAGATGACAAAGCTAGCTCTAGCGGTAGCAACTGCATTTCTCTGTGAAGAAAACTGTACAACGCTGTTTAAAGGATGCAAATGGTATAAGATTGGACAGTTTTATGGATTTTTGTAGGGTGTTCCATGCTATAGCTAGAGAATAGCTGATTGCTGCCCTCCTAGCCGGGTGCTGAATTTGGGCAATTTGAACAGGATGATGTTGTTGCTTCTTAGGGCATAGGAACTAGGAATGGTCTGGGTGAAGCAGTCCAGAATATAGTTTGGAAGTTTTTTGATAACGCTCTGTAAGTCCATAGAGCTGCATTTCTGTTCCTTCTGAGGTGTAGGGAAACCCATCCAACTGCAGCATAAAGAGAGCAATGATGGGTATTAGATGGCAGATCTGTTATGAATCTTATTGCTCTATGGTATAAGGTATCCAACTTGTGTAGGTAGGAAATGGGGCAGTGACTATAAAGGAAGTCTGCATAGTCAACAACTGAGAGAAAAATGGCCTGGACTAACCTCATCTTTGAATCTCTGTTTAGGAAGGGTTTTAATCTATAGAAAAGGCCAAGCCTTTGGCGAAGCTTTTTTAGCAGTTCTTCTAAATGATGAGTGAAGTCGAGTCTGCTGTCAATCCACACACCTAGGTATTTGAATTTTTCTACATACTCATGATTTTCTCCAAGTATAGTGCATAACTGGGGGAGAATGAATGAAGAGGAGGTGCTGGTGGAGCTTTGATTTGTGAACATCACTGCTTTAGTTTTCTTTGCATTTAACGGAAGCTTTTTCTCAAGTAGCTGATATTGTAACAAGGAGAATTCTGTTTGTAGGATTTCACGGGCAGCTGCAGAAGAAGGGTTGCTGACATACAAAACAGTGTCATCAGCAAAGAGATGTACAGAGGATTTGGTGAGGGTTGAATCAATATTATTTATATAGATGGCAAAAAGGATAGGACCCAGGATAGAACCTTGGGGGACTCCTCTTAGCAGTGGTTTTAATGGGGATAGGTCACCTTCAGCTTTTACCTGCTGTGACCTACTGGTAAGATAACACCTGAACCACTTAAGGGAGGGTGGATCTAGGCCAATGGAGTGCATGGATGATAGTAGAAGCTCGTGGTCCACAGTGTTGAATGCTTTGCTCAGGTCAAGAAATACTGCATAGACATTATTCTTTTTTATCTAATTCGGTTTGCCAGTCATTTGTGACCTTGGCTAGTGCAGTGATAGTGCAAGAGTTGGCTCTGAATCCAGATTGAGCTGGATTCAGGAGGTTAGCATCGTCAAGATATTCCCTTAACTGGGTACTCACTAATTTCTCCAGCATCTTGGATAGCACTGGTAGAATGGAAATGGGCCTGTAATTATTAATGTCCATAGGGTCCCCTGATTTTAGAAGGGAACCACTTGGGCTGTCTTCCAGTGTGGGAATAGAACCAGAGTTTAGAGATAGGTTAAAGAGATGTGTTAGGGGATTGCAAGTACATGGGATGCAATCTTAGAAAGTAGGGGTCCAGAGAGTCTGCCCTGTGCTTTTTTTGATATCCAGCTGCCACAGTAGGTCCTCTACTTGCTTCAACAGTACAGATTTGAAGCTGAAGGAAGAGTCAGCTCTCTGAGCACCAGTGTACTGGGAGCTTAATTGTGCACGCAGCAGGTTAGCTGAAAAGGTGTCAAAGGCAAGGCCAGCCACTGTGAAGTGGTTATTGAAGGCGTCCAGAATTTCCATTTTGCCAGAGATAGGGCCATTACTGTGGTGTAATTGAGTTGGTAGGGAGGTGCTAGAATCCTGCCCAACCATAACCTTGATGGTACCCCAAAACCTAGCAGGATTATGATAGGAGGAGTCAAGCTCAGACAAGTAGAAGGCAGCCTTTGCATCCCTAACTTTCTTGGTGCATCTATTCCTGACTTTCCTAAAGATCATCCAGTCATTTGCATTCTTGGTTTTTCTTGCCATTTTCCAGAGTTTGTCTCTCTCCAGCAGTGCAGCTTTGAGGTCAGCTGAAAACCAACGACAGGATTTGTTTTTTATTCGGATACTAGAGATTGGGGCATGGATGTTAAGGGCACTTATTATAATGCTATTTAGCACCTGCTGTGCTTTTTCCACAGAATGAGCAAGATAAAACTCTTGCCAGCTTGGAGAGTGAGCTAGATCATGCAAATATCCTTCAATATTGATGTTTTTCTTGGATCTCCTCATTAGGAATTTTGCAGGGGTTGTTGTTTTGCTGGAAGATCTTACCCTCGATGGGGCAGTGATCACTTATATCGCTGAAAAGCACTCCAGCATGTGTGAATAGATGGGTTTATTCACTAGCATGATATCAAGTAGTGTGCTGTTATTACTATTCCTTGCATTAATTCTTGTTGGCTCATTAATTAGTTGTGTGAACCCATGTGTATCACAGAATGATGCCAGATAAAGGCTGCCTGGGTAAGCCAGTTGAAATTCAGGTCACCTAGAATAATGACTTCTTCAGTGCCGGGCTTGAGCAGATTCCCCAGGTGGGATAAGAGCTTGAGGTCAGCAGAGGGGGGTCTGTAGCATCCAACTAGCTGAAAAGCTGCTGTATTGGGGAAAGAGACTTTTAGGGATAGGCATTCAAATTCCTTGGGCATAGAGGTTGCAGCAATACAGGATACAGGCATACCGGATTTTGCATATATAGCTACTCCACCGCCCCTTTTTTGGCGATCCGCTCTGAATAACTGATAGTTGGGTAGGTTAACATCCCTGTCTGCTGTGGTGGGTTTGAGCCATGTCTCAGATACCACGAGAAAGTCTGGCAAGGTATGGGCAACCCAGGCTTGTATCAGTGTAAGTTTTTTCAACAGACTGCATACACTAATATGCAAAAAACTGAGGCCTTTAATTGAGGTTAGGTCTGCTGGAGAGGTAATACATTCAGGGGGTCCTGGGTTGACTTCCACGTTACCAATACAGAGCAAAAGAAAGAGCAGGAGTTTCATGAGGGCTGCCAGAGATAGGGAGAGGGGGCTGTCTTTGGTCCTCCTTCTCTTATTCTGTTGCCACTCTTTTGGGGTGCTCCATGTGGGGTTATAGGACTGTGTCGAGACACCAAGTAGCAGTATGGAGGTCAGGCGTAAGGGGAATCTGTATATTCAGTAGTGGAGCCTTGATTGAAATACATGTATGGTGGTTTGCGTCTCTTTTTGGGGGTCACCCCACTGTAATCGATGCAGCAATAGTAGGGCATATGTGAGGGTTTGAGCGTCAAACAATGGGGATGAGACAGAGAGACTGGGCGGATGGATCATCATAGTTTGTGTGATAGGGACATCTTCTTTGGGGAACCCCATGGCTGACAGTGAAAGAAGTATCAGAAGTAAACTCCCCATTGTGAGAGAGATATTGTTAGTTGGCTACCGGGAGAGTAGTGAAGTTGCTGATTAGTTGGATCAGCAAGACGGTGGAACAGTTTATTGGTTTAGGGTAATGCTGAGGGCGGGGAAGAGATTTCAGCGGGAAGATGCCTATAAAAGTAACACACAAGAGGGGGGAAGGGCGCATGGGCAAAAATTTTGTGGCTTTCCCGAGAGTTTCCTGGCTGTCCCTTCCGGCCTCGTGGTTCCCTGGGTCGGCTAGTTTCCGACGACCGCCCGCTGGCAGAGCGACTCCCCGGCGCTTCAGGTTGGGTGTTGTGGGGCAGGGATGGCAGTCTGCAGACAGACAGAGGAAGGTGCAATAAATTAAAAAGAGGCAGAACAAGTGTTCCTGCTCATCACAGTGCCTAAATCTGCACAACAAAAGGCTGTGGGGCTAGACGCCTCAGTGTCTGGCCTACCTTACAAATGCAAAAAGGATTTGTAATCACAGCAAAACAGTAAATCAACAGTTTCCTTTGCAATTACCTTAGCAGAAAACAGCACTTTTAGGAATTTTACACAATTTAAGGAAGGAAAGTGTTGCTCAGCGCCTGGCCCACTTCGTTACCAAGGATTTGAATTACAGCAAAACACAAAAAATCAACAGATTCCTTTTACAGTTGCAGCAATAAGAAGACAGCTCTTTTTGGGAGATTTTTACAGGAATGCAGGGAAGAAATTCCCAAGTCCCAGACAGATTTCAGTAATGCAGGCTCAGTCAGTATAAGTCAATGGGGCAGAAGAGCCAATCGGCTGCTGTGCCTAGAGGAGCGCTCGCTCACCGATTGGCTGTGGCTTTCCCAAGACTTTGTTACCTAAAAAGCTCCAAAATTGACCACAGCTTTGATATCATTATGATAAACAGAATAAAATAAACAAAATATTACCTTTTCTCAAAAAAATGCAATTATTTACAATTTCGGGCATACTAGATAGTATATAAATCCACCAGCTATAATGCTTCTGAAGCTTTTGGTTTGAAATGACTGTTTACATTGTTTAGTGCCTATCTCCCATTTGTTTACATCTTCACTTCCACTTGAAATCCAAAACACCAACTTATATATAAAATAGACAAAAAAATTCAATGATCTCATTGGTCAAGAGCTGTCCAGACCTGTGCAGTAACTGACCAATAACCACATGGGCTGGAAAATGCCTTGCAACTCTTGGCACTACAACTGCTTTGGAAACCTCATTAACTGTAACAGCTGGGGGGAACAACAAAAAAACTTCAACTAACAACATGATCGCTTACATGCTGGTCAATTAGACATCTTTGATGGGGAAAACCTAGCTGTTTGGTGCGAGAACCAATTTACCAATAATTAAGATTCATTTATTCTCAAAAATGTATTTAGTCGTGTCTATTATTTTCATACAATTTCATAAATGCAGATACGATACTTCAAGGCTTGTGGTTACTAGACAATTACCATACTCTCCCTAGCCAGTGGTTGAAGGGCAATCGGCTAAAGCCTCATGCCTCCAACTCATGGACTTGTGGGGGGGGGGCAGTAATTACCCAATAACTGCATCCCTACCATCTGTTACTGCTTACTTCCCACACAGTGAGACAGTAAATTCCTGGAGCCTGTTAAGGGGTATAAATCAGAAATAATCCCCACTCATCTGCAGCACTTGGGCACTGGTGACAAATTTATGATCTAATTACTGGAAATAAAGAATCCCTTCTTGCTTATGTGTGCCACTTTGTTGATGAATCACCCAATTATTGATGTACAACAAACAAACAAGATCTGGCTGGTGCCAACAAGATCAGTCTTGCTTTTTTATTTTATCTTGGTTTAATTTTGTAGCAGGCCATACTAGCTCACCAGTATCACCTTTATACTTGTAGTTATAAGGACCAGAGGGCTTTGATGCAGCGTCACTGCTTTGTAGTAATTATCCCTATACTGTACATAGCAGTTCAAGTCCACCCAACACTAGGGAATTAGTTTCATCCCCCCAGCACTAAACTCGCGTACAACCCACCTCCAAATCATCTTTTTTTTCTTTTTTATTCTCTAGTGGTCTGGGCTGGACACCAGACCCATCAGGTAGTTTGGGGAGGGGACACACACATTTTTTTTTAATCACTGATGGGCCAGATTGTGCACCAGAACGGTCATGTAGCTGAGGGGGAGGTACCAATATTTTTATTCCCTGATGGAACAGGCTGGGCATCAAAACTGTAAGGGAGTTTTAGGAAGGGAGACAGATTTTTTCTTCCCAGATTCCTCCGGTTAGGCTCCGGACCCATTTAGTAGTTTCTGGAGAATAACCAATTTTTTTTTATTATTATTATTATTCCCTGACAGACAAGTTGGGCACCAGACAGTTCTGCAGCACAGCAGGATGGGTTGAAGCGTGTATGGCAGTGTGAATACTATGTGCCTGTAGGGGTGAGTGCAGAGCTGAGATTGAACACTAAGAGGAGGAAAGAGCAAGATCAAGAGTGGAGCTGTAGAGCTGGGATCAAAGGCACTTGGGGTTGCATCCTTGGAAGTATACACCAGTCTCCCATGCTGGTGGGCTGTGGGCTTGAGGAGCTGGAGGTGAACAAACCGGCTAGTAGCAGCAGCCACAAGTCTCCTATGCAGTGTTTGAACACCTTACTATGACCAGAGTGGATGGGCATGGGGAGAGCGATGTTTTAACTACTCCTCCTATCCCACCTTTGACAACACTTTCCAGGGTTTGGACCACAGCTCTGGAGATCAGGACTGGCTGGTCGAGATTGTCCATTCTTTGATCCCACTGCACCCTGAGGGTACACTGAGGAATTCTCAAAGAGGTGTGCTGAGGGAACTGGCACAATGGTGGCTGCTATGTGACCGAAGAGCTGCAGCATAGTCCGAGCTGGTACCTGGTGCGAAACGGAGATTTTGTGGGTCAATGACCGAAGGCATGCTGCCCTGTCTGGTGGGAGGAAAGCTTTCCCTGCACTGTGTCCAAGATTGCTCCTATGTACTGCAATCTCTGGCATGGCTTTGGGGAAAACTTTGGCATGTTCAAAGTAACCCCCAGGGATCTGAACAAGTGAAAGGCATCCACCAGAGTGTCTAGGAGCTGATCTCTTGTGGCTGCTGTCTGGAGTCTATCATTGAGGCAGGGGTAAATGAAGTGCCCCAGCCTCCTCAGTGCTGCAGCCACCACTGAGAAGCACTTTGTGAACACTCACAGTGCTGAGGAGAGACCGAAGGCCAGGGCCCAAGACTGGTAACTCTGCCTCTGAAAGGTGAACCTCAGGAAACTCCTGTGGACTGGAAGCACCAGGATGTAGAGGCAGGCATCTTGCATGTCTAGGGAGCAAAGCCAGTCCCCCTGCTGCAGCATGGGGGATGATGCCTGGCAGGGTAACCATCCTGAACCTCCTGTACTCTATACAATTGTTCAGAAGGCTCAGGTTCAGGATCGGGCACAGAACCCCTGTCTTCTTGGGAACCAAGAAAAAGCGGTAGTAGAACCCTGTCCCCCATTCCGAGGGAGGGACTGGTTCTATGGCGTTCTTGTCGAGACGGGTCGGGACCTCCTCCTGAATAAGCGCGGTGTGGGAGGAAGAGTAGGTGGACTGGACCAGGGGAATGTCTGGGGGAATCTGAAGGAATTCTAATGCATGACCTCACACTATCAATCACAGCACCCATGCATCTGTCGTGATGGTGGACCATCCTTCAAGATAGAGCAAAAGCCAACCCCCTATCGCCTCCCTCAAGGATTCCGCTGAGGGCAGGGGTGGGGTTTGGGCAAGGAGAAAGGAGTTGAATCCCGGGGTAGGCAGGGAGACCTGGGAGAACTTAGCGTTCTGAGGTCCCTGTGCGCTACTGCGCTGAGAGGGAGACTTACGTTGGAAGGTGCCTCTCTGCTGCTGTGCCTTAGGCTTTTGTCCCCCTTGGTGATGAAAAGGTTTTTGTCTCTCTGGGGCTGATTCAAATTTATACATCTGGTGTACTGACGGACTGCTTTGCCCGAATCTTGAAGGTCTGTGATAATTTTCTAAATATCTAGACCAAAGAGCACAGACCCATGGACAGGGGCATCAAGGCTTGTATCCTGCAGGTCTTGCCAAAACCCTGAGATGTGAAGCCAGGTGTACCTCCTCATGCACATGCCATTGGCGGCTGCCCTGGCTGCTGTGTCAGCTGAGTCATAAGAGGATCTCAGCACATGCTTGCCAACATCAAGGCAGGACTACGAAATATTCAACAGCTCTGATTTATTCTCAGAGTCGGGCTGCTTTTGTGCCAACTTGATAGCCTTGTTCCAGTGCAGCTTCTGGTACTGCACCATATGTGCCAAAAAATTTAGTGAACGTATGAAGCAGGTGGCTTAAGAGTACACGTTGCATCGGTGCTTGGATTCTTTATCTGGCAGTAGTAAACTCATGTGACATGGCTGCTTAGTCCTGCCATGGGTAGCCGTCAGGACCACAGAGTCTGCCTTAAGCTGTTCCCCTAGGAATGGTTCACTGATAGGGGTTCGATACAGCTTGTCTGCCTTTTTGAGGGATAGCGGAGGTTGTTGAAGGGTGCCTCTATGCCAACTTGCTGACATCCTGAAAGGGAGCCACCAAGGGGGGCACCACTAGAGGTTTAGGTTCATTCAATCCCAAAAAATAGGCAAGCCACTTCCTTTCCAAGTCCAAATCCCCTGTCTCCCATTGATTTAAGAACTGTATGTCACGCATGACGTCTAGAAAAGTAGGGTCATCTGGGGGAGACCAGGGAGAATCCCTACGAGTGTCAGGGTGAGGGGGAGGAGAGGAAAAGGTATTGAAGGACCTGGAGGAAGCCGAGGCGCTCCTGTCAGAAGAAAATGAGGAGGAAGACCTCGAGCACAAGTGGCGGTACTATCTGCTGTGGGAGCAACAGCGGTACCTGGAGGAAGACCTGGATGAGTGTCTACGTCCATGATGCCTCGAAGACCCTATGTTCGATGGTGGTGAAGGGTTTGACAGGTGAGGCAACGGCTTCCTGGATGAAGAAGGTGGTTTTGCTGGCCGCTGTGGGAAGCCTGCCAAAGGCGGGGTTCAGCAATGGCATGAGGGGCTCTTTAGGGATGGTCCCCTTTAACCGTGTTCCACCAGGAACAGAACAGATCTGTGACGTCTGCTAGGGAGACCATAGCCAGCGCTGAGGGGCCTAATGTCTGAGGTGGTGCGACAGGTGTCTCAGGCATCTGGTCTGACAGCTGGTTGGGAGCCGATGCTCACTCAGGGTACTCAGGAGTATCACACATCTGCCACATGAGCAGCTGAGAGCCTGACATCAGGTCAAGGGATTGATCTGGCATCTGGCTGCCCGATGCTTGCAGGTCTGGCGTTGGGGGCAGCAACTCCTTGGCCAGTGGTTGCTCCTCCCTGTTGGTGGTAGCCTGGGAGGAGCAAGTGGTAGGGGCATAGCCTTGTGAGACCCCGAAGGCAAGAACGCTGAGGATGATGAGATTGAGCGCTGGGAATCTGTTGTCCGGTGCTTGGGGGAGCAGACTTCAGAGAGCGAGTCCTGATCCTGGCGCCTCTTCCTGTCGTTGGACCCTGAGGGACAGTTCGACAAAGAGGAGGACACCTCAGCCTGGTGAACAGCAGAACAAAGTCTGTCGCCTGCAGATCACCTGGCTGGGTCCCCTGGTTTAGACCTGGAAGAGTGGCTCTCTTGCCTAAAACTCAGGAGAGGGGCCTAAGGCCCTTACCCCAAAGATTTTCCACCTGACATCCTCACTAGGGTGGGAGGTTTCACTGCCAGTTACCCGGAGGGAGCCTGAGGCACCGGGGGGGGGGGCAGAGACCGAGCTCCTGTGGGAGTGAGGACTCGAGCTGGCTATCTTCCTGAGCGGAGATCTGGAGTGGCAATCCGATCTGGGCCTGTCCTTATCTGGTGGTGTTTCCATTCCATTCCCATTCCAAGGCAAAAATATGGGACTTCAGAGGAGCTGACTTTGATAAGATGGCCAACAGAGTTAAGCTAGCCCTGGCAAAAAGAAACACAGGTGAGGAGGTACAGGCAAAGTGGGCAAGCATTAAGGATACAATACTTGAAGCAACATCCCATTGTGTTAGACAGAAAAGGAAGTGCAAAAGAAGAAGGAAACCACTTTGGTTCTCAAATACAGTAGCAGAAAAGGTCAGAGCCAAAAGGCTGGCCTTCAGAAAATATAAGGGAACACAGCGGATGAAGATAGGGGCATACCAAACTGCCCTAAGGAAGCAGGGAAGGCAGTAAGGCAGGCAAAGTCCCAAACTGAGGAAACACTAGCACAAACAGTAAAAGAAGGTGACAAGACTTTCTATAGATACATTTGTGAAAGGAGAAAGTCCAGAGGGGGTATTGCTAAGCTTAATGGAGAAAAGGGAGCATGTGAGGAGGAGGACCCTGTAAAGGCATCTATCCTAAATAGATACTTTTGCTCAGTATTCACTGAAGAGAAGGTAGGGCAGGGCCCACAGCTCAGCATCATGGACACAGGGGGGAGGGAGGTGAGCACTACTCCCTTCACAAAAGAAAGGGTCCTACAAGAGCTTGCTAAGCTCAGGGTGGATAAGGCAATGGGACCTGATGGCATACATCCCAGGGTACTTAAGGAGCTAAAGGAGGAACTAGCAGGGCCATTAGCAGAATTGTTTAGTGAGTCTCTGAGCACAGGAGAGGTCCCAGAAGACTGGAGAAGGGCTCATGTGATCCCACTCCACAAGAGTGGTAGCAGGGAGGAGGCGGGGAACTACAGACCGGTCAGTCTTACCTCAGTAGTGGGCAAGATTATGGAAGCACTCCTTAAGAAAGGATAGTGCAACACCTGGAATCCATAGGGGCACAGGATCCAAGACAGCATGGGTTTACAAAGGAAGGTCCTGTCAAACTAATCTCATAGATTTCTTTGACTGGGTAACCAGAGTGGTGGACCAAGGGGGAGCAGTTGATGTCGCCTACCTTGACTTCAGCAAAGCTTTTGACACTGTTCCACATAGAAGATTGATAAATAAGCTAGGTAGGCTCTGGGTGGGTCAGAAGTTGGTCAACTGGGTGGCAAACTGGTTGACTGGCAGAAAACAGAGAGTGGTGGTAAATGGTATACAGTCAGAAGAGATGCAAGTCACAAGTGGGGTACCTCAGGGATCAGTCCTGGGGCCAGTCCTATTCAACATCTTCATTAGTGACCTAGCAGATGGACTAGAGGGTAAGGCTTGTCTGTTTGCAGATGACACCAAGATCTGCAAAAGAGTAGATGATCCAGATGGGTGGGCAGAATGAGAAGAGATCTGGATAAACTAGCAGAATGGTCAGAAGAGTGGCAACTGGGATTTAATGCAAAGAAGTGCAAAATCATGCACATAGGGAAGAGAAACCCTGAAGCCACTTATAGGCTGGGAGGGGAGTTGCTAGCAGTCACAAAGGAAGAAAGAGACTTGGGCATCATCATCACTGATGACCTGAAATCATCCAAGCAGACCTCTAAAGCAGTAGGTAAGGCTAGGGGGGTGTTAGGGTGTATTAGTAGGGGTATCACAAGTCGTAAGAGGGAGGTAATAATCCCTCTGTACAAGACATTGGTTAGGCCCCATCTGGAGTACTGCGTGCAGTATTGGAGGCCACACCTTCACAAGGACATTAACCAAATTGAGGCAGTCCAGAGAAGGGCAACCAAAATGGTGCAGGGACTGCATCAGAAGACATATGAGGACAGATTAACGGAGCTCAATATGTATACCCTTGAGCAAAGGAGGGAGAGAGGTGATATGATCAGACATTTAAACACCTTAAGGGCATAAACAAGGTGAAAGAGTCTAACATGTTTAAATATAAGAAAAATAGCAGGACAAGAGGACACAGCATGAGATTAGAGGGAGGCCGATTAAGGGGAAATGTGAGGAAATTCTTTTTCACAGAAAGGGTGGTAGATGCATGGAATGGCTTACCACAAGAAGTAGTGGCTATGAATACAGTGCAGGGCTTCAAACAGGCATGGGATAGGCATAAGGGAGCAATACAAATGACTATGAATAGATAGGTCACTGACATAGCAAAGGCCGATGGCACATTTATAAGGTAGAAAAAGAAATGGGCAGACTGGATGGGCCTTGCGGTCCTTATCTGCCGTCAACTTCTATGTTTCTATGTTTCCCTATGATCTTTTTCTCCTTATGAGAAGTCCCTGAGCCTGAGGAAGTGGAGGATCCCAGGCCTGACAAGATCTATTGCATGGCGGCTAGTTGTTGTTCCAGAAGACGGCTCTTCAGTGCCCTCAGACGATGGATGCAGGTCTGGCGATTGACACTGTGGCAGTGCAGGCAGGCCTCTGAGTCATGGGTAGGCACCAAACAGATGAGGCACGCCAAATGACCGTCCTTTGATGGGATGTGCTTCTCGCACACACACTTGGACTTCCATCGCTAAGAGGTGGAAGACGGAGAAGACATGCACGAAGAAACAGCTAATTACTGAAGTAAAAAACTAATGAAAGGGTCGAAAATGGCAGTCGACTGGTAGCAGGAGGTGTCCATGGAGCCAATGTGCACAGGTCGACGGCAGAAAAAGAACTGAGGTGGGGCCAGTGACCACCCCATATATACCACTGGTGGATGTCAGAGGTAGTCCAACGTCAGGGGACAGTAACTGCTGGGTACTGCTAGCTAAGACTTTTCCATGGAGTCCTAGAGCCTGGTGGCATAGTCTCTATGGTATAGCCTGCTGCAAGAGCTCCAACTCCAAGTAAGACCAGATGTTTTTTCCCCCCCTGAGAGGCTGGATTGGGCACTGAATCTGTCAGGTAGTTTGGAGAAGGGGGACTTTTTTTAAATTCCGTTATGGGCTGGGCTGGTCTCTGAACCAATCAGGTAGTTAGGAGATGGGGCAAGATTTTTTTCAGTTCCCTTTCAGGCCAAGTTGGGCACTAGAAATTCTTTTCTATTCTGTATTACCTGCACTACCAGTCCTGTGCCTTGGAAAATCACTTTGGGATACAGTGGATATGAAAATCATAAAAATAATCCTATCATATTCTCAAGTCCCTGCGCTACTAGAATCCAACTCCTGTGCTTTGTAAATCACCGGATCTGTCATAGCTTAGGAGAGTGAAACACATATTTTCTTTCACTGACAGGCTAGGTTAGGCAGTGCATCCAACATGTAGTTGGGGGGGGGGGTGCAGATTTTTTTTAATTCCCTAGGAGGGAAGTATGGTAAATTGATGATGAGGGTAATTACACCTGCCATTTTTTCCAAAAGACTTTGTTCTCAGCCAGTAGTGGTGACCCAGGGGCAGGTGTTTCACTGCTCAGCATGCTTAGCAGGAGCATGCATGGATGTGAACTGTGTGTATGTATCGGGGACAGTGCAGAGCGGAGACTGAGTACCAGTGAAGGAAAGACAGCATGACTGAGAATTGGGCGACAAAGCTGGGATCACTTGTACTTGCAATTATAGTCTTGGAAGTGGGCACTGTCAGGCTCCCTCTCTTTGGTCTCCCATGCTAATACACTGCAGGCTGAAAGTGACACACAGGCCCAAACTCACTGGCAGCAACAGATGTGTGGCAGCAGAGGGGTACTTCTTTTTTCCTTTTAATTCTCTGAAAGCTTGTGTTGGATACCAGACCTGTCAGGTTGCTAGGGGTGGGTGGGGTGGGATGCAGAAGCAACAGAAAAATATATTTTTAGTCCCTAATGGGCCAGGTTCATCCTTGGACCATTAGGTAGTTGATGGGAGCTGGCTCAGTGGCGCAGGGGTTGAGGCACTGGACGCCACACCTTGCGCCACTCCAGAGACCCAGGTTCGGAACGAGCCTGGGTTGTCAAAGGTCAGTGGGGGAGAGAGGATGTGAAAGGCTGCCAACTGGCAGCTCTCCACCTCGAGAGGGAGTACCACGTCTCCTCGGAGAATGGCCACCTCCTGGTGGAGGCCAGAGTGTAGCTGTCTCTCCGAGGAGTACTGGCACTAGCCAGAGGGTGGGTGGAAGAGATTGGCACTGGGGCTGTGGTGCGCATGTGCATGCGTCTCCCCTTCCAGGGTCTCAAGATTAGGGCATATCCAGGGGAGAAAACTGTGGATAACATGGTGGCCACCCAAGGATGAAGCCTACGGGCCAGGCTCTGGGGTTCCTGCCAAGCTAGCTAATGGTGCTGTACAAACTCGGAAGAATTTAAGCTCCAGCAGGTTGGCGGATGACCAGGGACCTGCTGGAAGGATAAACACAACTGTAGGGGGGACAGTTGAAGGAACGTGGATGCACAGTTTTTTTACTACCTTGACAGGCTGAGTTGGGCACCAGAGCTGTCAGATAGTTGGTGGAGAGGCCAGATGTTTTATTTATTCTGATATTATTCTATTCTACATTCCCTGTTCTGCCAGTATGTTTCTCCTGTGCCTCGTAAAACACTTCAGCATACCATATGAAAGTCAAGATTTTAAACTAAACTCTTGTATTATAAAGTCCATGTGTCATTACCAGAATCTAACTTCTGTGCCTTGTAAAGCACCATAACTGTCAGGTAGTTGGGGGGGGGGGTGCAGATTTATTTATTTCCTGATGGGCTGGGTTGAGCACCAGGTCATCTTTCAATGCAATAGTAATGTGAGCATGCATGGGATTTAATAGGCTGGAAATAATATCTTCTTTTAAAATAGCATGATAAAAAGATTAAAACTGTTTTTATGTTGGCCAAGTGTTTTCTAAATAGCCTCTTTTTTTGCTGCCTCTGTTCCAGCAATTCTCGGCCCAATAAAGACTGGAGGTCAGTCAGGGATTGGGAGAATTTAAAGCATGCCCACACAAGGTTCTGGGACTTACAAAGTTCAGTTAGGTCAGCTGAGACCCATGGATGGTGGGAGCGGTTAAAGCTGGCATTTCTGAGGGGGGAGCCATGGATGTTCCAGATACTGTTGACAACAGCAATGAAGAGAGATAGGGATGAGTCAATGTTAGGGGCAGTGCACATGGGGGCCAGTCAGAGACTGCAAGGTCATTTAGAAGGGCATCAGTATCTAGTGACCGTAGAGGTCTATACCAGCTGTACTTGGGGTTGACTGAGGAAGACAAACAGCGTCTAGTGACCTGCAAGGCCTATATGAGATGTACTTGGGGGCTGATTGAGGGAGACACACATTTCTGACACAGTGGATTAGGCAGTGGTTGCTGAAGGAGTCCAGAAGAATGCCTGTGGCAAGGATATCGTGGAGGTGGGAGGTAAGCACCTAGAGCAGTAGGGAGTGATTGGAGGAGTGCGGACTGAGGCAGGTGGGTTCAGTGATGAATTGAGTGAGGTTCAAGGGCTCAATCTTGTGAATAGTAGGCTTGGAAGCAGGGGATAGCCAACTGAAGTTGAAGTCCCTTAAGAGGATGAGCTCGCCAGAAGCAGCAAGCGAGACAGGATGTGAGGGAGTTTACCAGGGAAGGAATGCTAAGGAAAAAAAGGGTCCAAGGGCCCATCCAATCTGTCCTGACCCTGCCTACTAATCCCTAAAACACTAGCAGGCTATTCTAGAGCAGGTTTCCCTGAGCCACACAGTACCCCTTTGTATCTATACTATCCTGCCTTACATTCTGCCACAATGAATTACATAAAATTGGGAAACTGCCCTCAAACATATGTTTCAGATGCAATAAAGAACTCGGTACATTGTTACACATCCTATGGACCTGTGAAAAGGTTGCCCCCTTTTGGTCCATGATTCAGTCCCGCCTGGATCCTCTTCTTGGTCTCTCTGAGGCATTTCTCCCGGAGGTGTGTCTGTTGGGGGATTATAGCAACAGTTTGGTTGGTAATCAAAGATACCATATGTCTCTTATATCCCTTTGTGCAAAAAAAGTGATACTGAGAAATTGGCTAGATCAACTTATCCCTTCTACTACAGAATGGCTCAAGGAAATTTTGTTTGCTCTACAAGCTGAACGAATCACTGCCAATCTTGCCAGCAGAACCTCTACTTATTGAAAGGTTTGGGAACCCCTACACACCTTGTTAACATTATAAGTTCCCCCCTTCCCCTTCTTTTATTTTTCTTATTTCTCTTCTCAGCATCATTCTCCCCAGATCGGATTAGTGGAATGCGAGGTCCCTGATCACTGCTCTCCACGTATCCGGACAATTTTTTTTTTTTGCTCCCTTGAAAATCTAAGAATAGCCATGTCTCACTATTCACGGTCTTCTGATGGCCGGGTGTGGGGGGGGAGAGAGAAGGGAAGGCTTCTGTAGCCGCAGGGTATCATTATCTCATTCTATGTAATTGTACAACCATAACACAGCTATACACTGTGGAGATACGATCTATCTTCACTTTTCATGTAGCCCTGCTTTTTGGACAATATCAAGCTATTGCTGTGGGTTGGGAGTGGGGGGATGGAGGGATTTGTGTTTTGTCATTATTGTTTTTTGTGTTATTGGATATAATTGTCGTTTTCCTTTTGAAAATTTAATAAAGTATACTAAATAAAAAAAATAAAAAATTCTGCCACAATGCCAGAATTCACTACCTTGCTGGGCTAGCTAGCTGTTTCAGCCCTGCACCATCCTCTCTATAAGGAAGCATTTCCTCATGTTTTTTGTGACACTATCTCCTAACAATTTATAGCTGCTGAACAGCAATCCTGTATCTTAATTGTTTTTTGGTTTTATTGACATGCAGGGTAAAATTATATTTTATTATACGAACAATCAGAAAGCAGCTCAAAAGGTCATGTGGTGCTTAACATCTGTAAACACAGACATTTATCATAAGGAAAAGCTGCACTCAGTACCTCCTACAGGGAATATACCCCCCCAAAAAAAAATATTTATTTTGTAATTTGTTATTATTTCAGAGTGCACCTTTGAGCTACAAGCTCGTTTGCAAAGTATCCATGTCAACAGAAATTGTACAGTCATCAAAGCATAGCAGGGGGAACTGGAAATGTTATGAACTATCAAACAGGAGAGACAGGGAAATACAGTATGTACAGAGATTACAACAATATACAATGTACTCTAGATAGGTATAAGATATTTTATTCAGTCAATTTTAACAAATTGCATTCAACAAACTGAGCAAAAACTCACGTGAGCCCTTATACACAAGAGGTAATCAGACAGACCTAGAGCCAAGCCTAACATTTTGTATGTTGCTTCATCAGAGGTTCTTGAGGAACACATTCCTTGCAAGAGGTAGCAAGTGCTGCTTTTCCTTCTGCGAAAATTAAATGTTACACTAGAATACTGCAGCACTCTCAAGGTAGCTGTTCAGTCTGATGAGCAACTATTTTCAGCTGATGATCTCAACAGGCTGCAAAACATCTTTCATGGGCTTCAGCATTTAATTAAAGGATGGAAGCTACAGGTTCTTTTTGACTACGCCAACAGAAACTGGGAAGGCAATGAGGCCAAGTGGCTTGAGCACAGAACAATCTACAAGAAGATCCCAGGTTCAAATCACTCCAAAGCCCCTCACTCAAATTACGAACTTGTGCATCCTAGTTGACCACCCTGCTCTTCAGCCTTCCCAGCTAAAAAACTGGGCAAAAGCAGGAACCCACTATTACTGATATAAGCATCTCAGCTTTGTTATGCTGCATAAATAAGTTTTGCCATAAAACTCTAACAAAAAAGCAGACTGAACACTGAATTTCCCAGTTTCACTTGTGCTCTGTACCTACTGTATGTCCTTCAACTGTCCTACTCTTAAAAGTGATTGTGTACAGTAAATGACAATGGTTTTGCTGTGGCAGAAAAGGAATGAACAAATACCTGCAGTATCTAGATTCCCACTAGTAAAATCTGAAAGGGTTTGGAATCATGACTGGGAACAATGATCAAATACCAATAATCTGCATAGAGATACTCAAGTAGTGTTGCCACCAGCTACATTCAGAGGCTAACTTCCATTGTACAGGTGGTGGTAAACTTCAAGGAAATTTTGACTATACAGGTATAGCAGTGTTAATTCCACAGATAAAAAGGCTTTTATGCAGCTCCATATACCATAGGGGGCATCATCTTGCTGATGAGGGGAATGTCACTGATGACTCAATGGAGTGGTAACTGTGCAGTCTTATAGCCCCATTAAAACAGAAACACAGTCTTTGTTGGCAGAAAATGACGATTGGCCCATCCATTCTGTCCAGATGGCTCCTGCCTAGTCAAGTCCTGAAGACCCTAACTGGTGTCAAGTGACCCACCTTCCTCCCTGCCTATTTATTAATATTCCCTTAGGTCTATCCCAGATATGCATGGAGTCCCCCATCTGTTTTTGCCTTGACCACTTCCACTGGCAGTCTGTTCTAGGCATCCACCATTCTTTCAGTGAAGAAATACTTCCTCAGATCCCTCTTAAATGTCCCCCCTTCAGCTGTCTGGTTCTAGGTCTGATGTATAGCCACACACTGGACAGAACTAGAACAAAGTAGACACAGACACACAACAAATGAACAAGTTTGAAGGGTTTTATTCCTGACAGTATATTAACAGAGATCGTGAAAATGAACTTGCTTAGTCTAAAGCACAGTACTGCTTTGTTATATTCATTTCTCTTTTCATAATGTTAGGATACCATTAAGAAGTCATCCCTTTTCATGTTTCAATAACATTAAGAATATTACCTATTAAAAATGATATGGGTTCCAAGTCTTAAGGGCTCATGCATAAATACTATGTACTGTACCACACTTGGGGCCTGATTCTGAAGTGAAAGGGACTGGCTTAGTATTATTGCGCCAATGATCTTGTACACAATTCCTTGCCTGGGACCTTCTGAGCTATACTCAAAGGGGTTACAATAACCTTCCATGCTGGTGGACATCAAAGTGCACTGGGTGTGGAAAGCATAAGGTCACCACACTGACTGGTTCCAGTACCACGTACTGAAGCATGGCAAGCCCCATAGGGCCTGCCACACTTTTGCAATAGCCCCTGCCTGTAGAACGATTACAAATAAATGTAGAGGGCACAGCTAAAGTGTGGCCCACCCATTTAGAGCTGTCAGGGGACTGTGATCGATGATGGAACAGAAAGCTGAATAACACTAGGTTGGGAAGGAGGGGATTGGCTAGATTAACAAGGAACCTATTTGGCTAGGACTAAAGAGAGGGCCACTAGACTACTAGGAAGACTTTAAGGGACCAGAAAAAACAATTTCAACAGGGTTTACAAGCAGGCTAAAGGTACAGATTAGGGGTGAGCGAGATTGAGTCTTATCACCAGACCCTGTATGCATATCGGAGCATGGCACTATTCAAGGCACAAACGTACATGAGTTCTTATTTTGCATCACTACTGTGGAATAACTACTTTTGAGCACAGTAGCATCTGAAATGCCAATAGATAGATAGAAAGATAGATAGATAGATAGATAGATTCTTTGCAAAACAAATGCATTAATGCAACATTTAGGGTTCAGGCTAAAGCAAAAAAGGAGGGAAATGTAGTTTTAAAATCCCACCCAAGCGCTAACTCTAATCAGGGCTGTAGTCTTCCATGGGGTTAACCCTGAAGCTCACCCCATTCTATACACTCCAGAATCATACTCACGTAATGGGGTGAAGTTTAGGATTGACAACTCCAAGGAAGACTGCACCCCTGATTTGTTTTAGGAGTGGGGGTAGGATTTTATGGTCGAAACCCTAAAACCACATTTCCCTACTTCTTTCACTTTAACCTGAACCCTAAAAGTTGGATTAATGCAGCTTTTTTTTTGCAAAGAATTTCCTTACGTTTTGAGGTAGTACAATCGTATCCTTATTTGCCTGTGGGAGCGCAGGTCCCTCTGGCCCTGTGCTTCCATCCCTTCATAGATGTGTATACGAATGTTGATGTGGAAGTGCAGAGCCCATCTGAGGGACAACAGCAACCAAGTTGTCAATATAGCCTTCTTATTACCTCACCTCATGAATCTGGTACAAAAAAAATTGAAATCCCTGCCAAAACATCATTCTAAACCACTGTAACATCATTCTGCACCAGAGGTTTGAAAAGGCATTCTGGACAAGATTTGAAAAATGACAGCTGTCATAGTCATGAGGTGGTGTAAATAAATGGCTATGTTGAAAATCTGGGGTGAAAATATTTAAAAGTACAAAAGTTACAATGAAGTGTAGCTAAATTTCAATGGATGCGCATAACTTTGCCATTTTAACATATTTTGACCCAAAATTTTCTATGTACCCTTCTTATGGACCCACCTCATGAACAAGGCTGGTAAAAATGTTTTAATCCCCTTGAAAGGTGATTTTGCCAAGGGACCGTCAAATTGCCTTTTGAGACAGATTTGCATAATTTCACCAACTCTGTTCATAAGGTGGGGTGTCAAAAAATACAAAAATGGCAAAGTTATGCACCAAAGTTGAAAACTCTGTTGAAATTCATTGAACCACACTTACCTTACTTTGTCATACAGCAGTCGGAGGTTCCAGCAGTAAGACGTGTCTCTGATCAGAGAATCACCCTGGGATCTATTCAGGAGAGAGAGAGAGAGGGTGTATGGGGTGGTGGGTGCTGAGTGGAAGGTCAGGGTGGGGCAGTCGAATCACTGAGGGACCCTTTTCTTTTTTACAGGTAAAAAAAAAAGTCATTGAGGGACCATTTTCTTTGTTTCCAAGAAGATGGTGATCTACTGGTGATGGATGACACTAGAAACCCAAGGAAACATTTCACAGTTACATGGACAGCAATTGGAGGGTGGGAGCATCACTAGACACCAGAGATAACTGTGATAATTATGGGAATAGCGAGTGGAGGGTTGGAGCACCACTAGACATCAGGGATAACTGTTATTATTATAGGAAGAGTAATCTGAGGGTGGGGAGGTGTCACTAGACACCAGGGATAACTGACAATTGCGGGGACAGCGGTTAGAGGGTGGGGGCTGTCATCAATGAACAAGTCAGGAAGCATAGGAAAAACCAGGAGCAGTTGTAGAATTCACCAAAATATTTATTTACACAAGCAGTAACATAGAAAAATAAAATTTGTTCAGTATAACTATTTACAAAGGCCAAATAAACAGAAGATCCATCTGAGTTTTTCTTCAATCTCTGTGTCCATATTTTTTCTCTTCCTCAGCAACTGCAGCTCAGCTCTCTTATAAGTCCTTCCAACCCTCATTCTTAACAAGCATCCTGTTCTTGTATGTTTCAGACAGGTGCTGTAAGAACACAGTGTCCCTGAGCCGAGGCCCCTTTTTTCATAGCTCTTCTGCAAAAGGCTTAACATTTGTACTCAAGTAAACCCTTTGAGTTTCCAATAGCTTTTTTTGCAGTCATCTCACACTATAATTATATACATTTCAACAGTAACACTACATATTTTCTGAACAAAGGGATCCCAATATCAGTTACATTTCCACAGAATGATTTGCATATATTTTTATGTCAGCAGATATGCAAGGGAGAAAAAGACAGACAGCAAGGGAGACTGAGGAGCAGTGAGAGGCAAATAGCTGCAAGACTGTTGGGGTGATCAAGTCCTAGGTATCGCAGGAAAATTTGGTTGTGCAACCAGACAAACAAGAGACAGAAAAAGAATAGAACAGAACAGATCCCTGCATTCAAACACCCTCCATAACAACTAGGATAAGGTGCCACTAAACACCAGGGATAAATATAATAATTATGGGGAGGGTGATCAGAAGGTGGGGAGCACCACTAGACACCAGGAATAAATGCGGTAATTATGGGGATGAAGATCAAAGGGTGGAGGTCAACAGCTGACATAAGGGATAAATTAAATAATTACAGGGACAGCAATCGGAGGGTGGGGGTGCCAGTAGACACCAGGTAAAAATAAAAAGAAATTTGGGGACAGCAATCAGAGGGTGGGAGTGGGGGTGGCACAACTAGACAGCAGGGAAAAATAAGAAAAATCATGGGGACAACGATCAAAAGGGGGTGCCACTAGACACCAGGGTAAATTAAATAATAATGGGATATTATGGCGACGTAGTGCAAAATCCTTTTTTCATTTGCAGGAACACTTTTCCATATAAAAAGGAAATGAAAAAGGACTCCATCAAATAAAAAAAGAATAACCAAACAAAAAAGTCCAAAGTCTTTTTTCCATTTGAATGAAATATGAAGAGATCCTTTTTCGTTCAAATGAAAAAGAACAAAGGAAAAATACAGCAAAACAATGTCCAAAGTCTTTTTCCATTTGAACAGAACATGAAGGGATCCTTTTTTATTCATATATAATACATAAAGATATACAGATATCTATAAAAATATATAGAGATAGATACAGTATGTATATTTATATTATCACACCACTTCAGTTAGGATTGAGTAGGCTGTTTAATGTTAAACCCCAGTTTTTGCACTTTAACAACTTCACAGCCATTCACTGGATTTGCATGAATTGTTATTTTACTTTTCTTATTTCAGGTTCGGATTAATATCTTTGAGCCAAGATGGCTCTTTTACAAAGGTTCCAAGTCAGAGTCATCACAAACAATAAAGTACTAACAAAACACATTGTCCAAACAATTACAGGATCCAAGATAAGATAAAAACAGATTAACAGAATAGTTGGCAGTTACAAGTGCAAATGAGGTACAACATCAAATGTTGTCATCATTGAGGTAGAACCTTAGATTAACAACTCGGTTCATAAGTGCCAGAGGTTAGCAGATAGCAGCACAAGAAGGCTTTGTCATGGGGATGATGGGGGGGGGGGGCATGTTGGCAGGGAGAATCACTGCAAGATGTAACAGTCATAGTGGTTAGTCTGGGCTTGGAATAGTCGAAATTCTCTTGTAAAGAGGCCAATAGTTTGATATTCTAAGAGGGAAGGTCATTTAGCCACTGAGGCCCGTAGTAGGCAAGAGTATATTGTGCAAAGGAGGTGTGCATGAAGGGGACCTGAAGCAAGCCTTTTGAGGATCTTCTAGTCATTTTAGTGGTGGAGTTGCGTTGGAACAGGGTGGTCGTGGAGTCAGGTGCTAATCCAAGGAGGGCTTTTTCCCAATAACGCATGTCTGGTATCTAGCCCTAAGGTGAAAGGGGAGCCACCCAGTGCCTGAGTAGAGCCTACAAGTATGAGTCAGGTGTCCCACCCCTAAAACCACACAACAGGCCTTGTTTAACAGTATCTTGATCCTTTGCAGTGCTGAATCAGTAGATTAGTCCGCAGTCCACTGAGGACAGTGTTGAACTCTGGGTTACCAAACTCAAGGCCTCTATGGTTACTGCCTGTCTGTGGCGATAAAGGATTCTTAGCTTGGCATTAGCTGCCTTAACTACATGGTCTATATGTGTGGCATAGGACAGAGTATCATCCGGGCGAATGCCAAGATATTTAAAGGATGTTACTTGTTTGATGGTCTCCCCCTTTTGGCTAAGGATGGTTAAAGGTTCTTTGTTCTTCTTCGAGTAAGGGAGAGAAGTGCATAATCTTAGTTTTTTTCTAATTTGGGAGGAGCCGGTTTTGAGTGAACCATGACTCAAGTTGTCTGAAATTGTGTTGTAGGGTGGCAGCAATTTCTGCGGATGGTTCCCTGGCACAGAGATCACAGAATCATCTGCATAAAGGAGCATCTTTGCTGGGCAAGCATTTGGTGGTATGGTAATAAAGAGGCTGAAAAGCAGGGGTCCTAGAATGGAGCCCTGGGGGACTCCTACTGTTACATCCCTTGGATCAGAGATTACCCTTCCAATTCTCACACACTGCGATCTTCGAGACAAATAGCTATGAAACCAAGAGACAGTGTCATAAGACAGGCCAAGCATTAGGAGGTTGGCAAGTAAGATCTGGTGATTCACGGTATCAAATGCTTTTGTGAGGTCTATGAAGATAGACCCAACTGTCTTACCAGTATCAAGTGCCTCATTTAGGTGTGATGTAAAATCTACGAGCGCAGTTACTGTGCTGTGTTTCTCCCGGAATCCATGCTGTAGGTTACATTTATTCAGACATTCGGTGAGTTGATCAGAGATGATTCTTTCTACTGCTTTTGAGAGGGAGGATAATATAAACATGAGTTGGTCGTTACCTAGGCTGGCCCTATCCCTGCTTTTGAAAACAGGGATGACTAGAGCCATCTTCCACTTATCTGGTAGCACACCAGTCCTCAGTGAGATATTAAAAATCTTTGAGAGTGGAAGAGCAAGTTCTTCTAGAGAAAGGGTGACTAGCTTCATATCTATAGAGTCACTTTGACCCTAGTTATGCCAAGAACCCTTTGATCATATGTAGGGGTTTGAGCCATGGAGACTTGCCTGAAGTAGAAAGGAGGCTGACCATTGTGGAGAAAGATGGAGAGGTTAGTATTAGAGGGGATAACGGAGGCATGAGCGTTTAGGTACTCAGAGGGTAAGATCATACTGAGGTCAGTAAAAGCTTTGTTAAAGCCATTTGCCAGGTCCTTAGGTCATTGTAGAGGGCCAGAAGGGGTGATTATTAGATCAGGTGGAGCTCTGGATGCCTGCCAGTCAGAGCTTTAACACTGCTCCAGAACTCTCTCCCATTACCCCAGTTTTTTTCCAACTGGTTTTTAAAAGAGGAAGCCTTAGCATGTCTCACCAGCCTGGTACACTTATTCCTGGCAATTCTGTAGGCAACGTAGTCAACCAGACAACCAGTAACCCTTGCTTTGTGCCAGAGATGGTCACGGTGATTCATTTGCTCAATGAGCGAGCCAGAAAGCCAGGAGTTTATAGTGCCTTTTACTTTGGAGGTTCTGACTGGAGCAAACAGGTCACAGGCTTTGCTGAAAATTTTGGTGAAGTAATCAAGGGCCTGATTTACATCTGTGCAGTCAACCATCAAGGTCCAGTCCATGCCAGCTAGGTACTGTTTGAAATTGGTAAGCATACCCTTTTAGGTATCGGTTTTTGACGAGTTGAGGGGGCTCTTTGGTACCTTTGTTTGTCCAGTTACACACAATGGGTGAATGGTCACGTGTGGTAGATCTGTGGATGTGCCAAGTTTCATTCCAGTCACGTTTATGGATTCCGAGTTCTGGATAGAGCAAAAAGTGAATTTTTGGGTGCGTTTCCCCAGTGATTTTGCTGGGTTTTCACCTGTAGCACCCAGATGGTTTGGAATTTTGTGCTGAAATTTTCAGCGTAGAAAGGGGCTGGCCACAAATGTGCATTTTGCTTGTTTGGTGAAAAAAATATTAATTAGTTCCCAAAGTTATTTAATTCTGACATTTTGCAAAATTGGTTCTGAGCATGCTCAGTAAGCACTTCAAGATTGAGGTTTGAAACTAAAAAGGATTCCTTTTTCCTATGGGGCCAATCCTTTTTCATTAGGAAAAAATCCTTTTTCGTTTGCCACCATCTTGTTTCTGTTTTTTTTCTATAAAATTTCAAAAGCCACAAAAAATTATATCCTGGAGCAAGATTTACACATCTGTCTAACTCATCGTGACCTTGCATCACAACATTATTTATTTATTTATTTTTTAAACACATCTTGTATCCTTTTACATGATTCTTTTCATGACTGTTCCCAGCTGTGTGAAATGAAAAAGGAATCATATTTTTATTTTGGACAATCCTTTTTCGTGAGGTAAAAAATCCTATATTTTGTCCCTGGTGTCTAGTGGCACGCCCCACCCACTGATCGCCATCCCTGTATTGTGCATTATTTCCCTAGTGTCTAGTGGGAACCCCACCTGTGATCACCATCACCATAATTAATTTTTTCCCAAATGTCTAGTGGCACCCCCTCACCCACCGATCTCCATCCTCATATTGTTGGTCCCCCCCCCCGGTATCTACTGTTGCCTTCCACCCTCTGACTGCTGTCCCCATTTAAAGTCTGTCTTTACCAGGTGTCTAGTGCCCCCCATCACTGTTGTGCCTGTAATAAAGAAAACGGTACCTCAATGACTTTTATTTATTTATTTTTTACAACCAAAAAAAAAAAAAAGTCCCTCGGTGATCTGACCCCCACACCGACCTCCCACTCAGCAACCATCACCATGCACCCCCCTTACAAACACACACACACACCCTTACTCACCTGAACATGTCCCAGGGTTAAGAACCAGTCTCTGATTAAAAACATGTCCTGCTGCTGGAAACGCTGACTGCTATATAAAAAAGGCAAGGCAAATGTGGTTTGATTTATTTCAATGGGGTTTTTAACTTTGTGGCATAATGCTGCCAATTTTGAATATTTTTAGCCCACAGTTTCAACATGGGCTTTTTGGGACTCCCACCTCATGTGTAATGTTGGTGAAATTATGAACATCTGGCCCGAAAGGCAATTTCGTGGTCATTTGGCAAAATCACCTTTCAGACGGGATCTGAAATTTTCACCCCCTTGTTCATGAGGTGGGGTCATAAGTAGGCTATGTTGAAAATCTGGGGTCGAAATATGCAACAATGGTAAACTTGTGTGCATCCGCTGACATTTTCCTACGCTCGCTCGTAACTTTGGTTACTAAAAATATTTGACACAAATTTTCAACATAGCAAATTTTTTATAGCACCTCATGAAAGTGACATTTTTCATTTTTCGAATCCTGCTCAAACTGTGTTTTCACACTTGTGGCGCAGAATGACATTCTGCTGGTGCGGCATAATATTTTGGTGGGGATTGGTAAATTTTCTATACCGTTTCATGAGGTGAGGTAATAAGAAGGCTATGCTGACAATTGGGTTGCTCTTCTGCTACAAATGCAAGCATAGGGCCCTGCTTCCACAGCAACATACATGTCCACATCTATGGAGGGATGGGAGTGCAGGACTACACAGGCAAATGAGGATATGATTATACTATCTCAAAAAGGAAATTCTTTGCAAAAAAATGTGTTAATGCACTAGTTGGGGTTAAAGCAATAGAAGTAGAGAAATATGACGTTAGTGTTTCCAACCCTAACACCCCACCCCCACCAAACAGGCAGCAATAGGAAAAACCATTACAGTTTCACCCAGGGATCCGGATAAGATTTTTTGGGATGAGTACTTTACTCCTCATTTTGAAAGTGAGGTGAGTAAAACCAAATTTAGATACGTACAAATCTCTGAACGGAGTGCAGTGAGTAGTATATTTTTAAAAACTGTGTATTTTCTTTCTAAATAAGAACTGATCAGGTGCCAGCAATGCTACAGCTAATGTTGGCAGGTGGGAGTAATTTACTCACCAGTTTAAAATATAGTGAGTAAAACAAAACTGGGATGGGTATGAGTGCTGTAAAATCTGGAAAACACTGCTCCTTCTGAATCACCAATTATGTTATGTTATGAAGCACTATTCTATGGAGTGTGCGGCATTCACCAGTGTTGGGTGAGTATTGGTACTCATTAAAAAAATTTTCTGAAGAGGATTTTCTAAAATGAGGTGAGTAAAATAGATTAGTGCTCACCTTATCTGGAGTTCTGGTTTCACCTATCCTGCATCTTCCCTATTCAGGCATGGGGAGTGCCTTGGGGGTTGTCAGCCTAACGCTCACCCCATTCTCATATACTCTACGCATCTCAGCTTCTCTCATGATCAAATGGGGTAAGCGTTAGAGCTCACAATCCCAAGGCATTCCCCATGCCTGATTAGGGAAGACCCAGGAGTGGTGAAACTAATGGTTTCTCCTGTTGCTGCCTTGCGGATGGGGTGTTAGGGTTGGAAACCCTAGAGCAATATTTCCCTACTTTTGTCACTTTATCTCTAACTAGTATATTAACAAAGTTTTATACAAAAAATATATATTCCAGTTTTTGGTGCATAAGTTGAGTTTTGGGAATGGTAATTTAATGGGTTTGCACAACAGAGTGCCTCTCTGTACCTCATTTTGTGATTTATAACTTTGTGTTTGAAAATCAGGCCCCAGGTTCTTTTACGAGGCAGAGCTTAATAAGCATAAAGCAGAATTAAAAGATTCCTTGAACAGCAATAATGTATGAATTAAAATCTTACTTTCCTTAGGTACAGGGCAATTCAAGGAAAGTTATTGTAAATCCAATTAATGCTAAATGAGACTACATTTTTCTTTATTTAAATTACGTATATCACACATTACATGGTATACTGTAATTTAAAAACATTTACAGTATATGAGTTCCTTGGCATTTGTACAATAAGGCTGTGCTACATTAAAGTGGTCTGGATTAAATATAATTACATTTTCCATTCCATTTAGCAATGTGAATTGTAGACTACTGATTAATTCCCAGATATGGGCAGCATAAACTGAAAACCATATTTACTGCTACTCATTGTTACTAAATATGTGCAACTCCACCAATTCAATTGCATGGAATTTATGAATAATGCAAATACATCAGTTTCAGAGTCAAAAAATTTAAAGGCTGGTAGCACGCACCTTCATAGCTATTTGGGCATTTCTGATGCTAAAATTAAGCCACACATCGATGGACCTGAACTAACAGAAAATATATTGAATAGACCACTACCCTTTAAGAAACCAGACATTAAAGTTGCAGTACAATAAAAAATGTTTTTCAGTTCATAGTGCATATAACCATACTTAATAAATCTGCTTTTCTGGTCGCCTTCTGTGCTGGGTAAGGATGAGCCAATGCCAAATTTGTATTTAGTGAATATGCAACAATTTGGGACTTTTACTTTCATTTCAGGCAAGTACTGCAGAACTTCTGGGCCACTTTAGGAACTTTCTAACATTTGGTCAGTTCATAATGGCCAGACATACTCCCATCAGCAAACTTTTACCCAACATTGTTTCATAAGATGTGAAGTTCTGACTTCAAGTGGGAGAACAATGTTGTCTTTGAAGCACACTCAAAGGCAGGAAAAAAGGAACTGAGGCAGTTGAGGGGTAGAGCCTTTACCCAACCCATCATTTCCTACCACCCCCTCCCCTAAAAGAAACATTTTTATTTTAAAAAATATATATTTGGGCTCTTGGCACTGTGTCAGGTGCTGAATGCTCCCCCCCCCCCAATGAAAATCTGACTGAAGGATCAGGAAAGGGTTAGAGAGGTTTGGACTGACTTTGGTGGCTGAGAGGTGGTGGAAGGATTCCACTTGTCCCTATTTGTAGCCTGCTAAACTCCAATGTCAAGGACCCAAAGTATCTTTGGCTGAAGTGTCAAAGCAAACTGAAGACAGAGGGTTGGAACCGAAGCCAAACTAAAGTTTCCAATTTCCAGTTTCACTCACCCTTAAAGGGGCACTGTCAGCGTTTGACCGTAATTTCTGCCTAAAATCAAACAGAGTGCATCTTGATGCAAACCACTAAACATATGTTGCAGAATACTACTATGTATAATAAAGGTAATGATTTTTAAACAGTTTGACACTTTTTAAAACAAATACCTTTTCACTCGTCCCGGTCATAATGCCCCGCGATTCCAGAAGTACATCCAGGTGGGATCATGCGCCTGCCGAGAGTGCGATCCTGAAGTACATTTTTTCATATACAGCATATAGCTATAGCCTAAACCCCACATGATTCTAAGATGTCCGGTTATCGTAACAAACCGATTGAAATACTTTAATTCTTCTGATGAGCCAGCTGAATCCCGCATGTGCACCAATGGCATGACTAAAGATCTCGCGCATGCGCAAGAGCATGCCATCAGTGCGCATGCGTGGGATTTCGGCCACGACTTAAAAATAAAGAATTAAAGTATTTCCAGTGCTCGGTTTGCTGGCGTAGATAAACGGGGCATTTTAGAATCATGTGGGGTTTAGGTACATTTTAACACCATATGCTGTATATGAAAAAAATGCACTTCAGGACCGCGCTCGCAGCAGATGCGCTGCTCCTCAAGGGGTTCTGCCTGATGTGCTTCCGGAATCGCGGGCATTGCGCATCGGACTAGTGACAAGGTATTTGTTTTAAAAAGTGCCAAACTGTTAAAAAAAATATATCTTTATTATACATAGGAGTATTCTGCAGCATATGTTTGGTGGTTCGCATCAAGAGGCACACTGTTTGTTTTTAGCCAGAAATGACAGTCAAATGCTGACAGTGCCCCTTTAAAGCTTGGTAGGCACTATACATTTTTTTTCCCCTCAATCCAAATGCTAAACCTAACCCGTGACAGTAACGATATGCGTCTTCTAGGCCAAAGGTATCTAACAGAAATCATTTAAAACATTTTTAAAATTACATTTTGGTAGAACTGGAAATTTGTACAAGTAAATGTATTTGGCAAATGAAAAGGTAGGCCATTTTTTTGGCGGACTGTTTCTTTAAGGCTTCTTACACACAACAAATTGTATTTTATAATGTCCAGTACTGCTACAGTACTCCACAATCTTATATTGATTTCAGATAACATCTGGGGTAGAGTTCAACACGTATGGGAACAAATTAGAAACAGGAAAAAACGCAACACACATAAATGAATAAAAATAACCTAAATAATGCAGAGTATCAAGAAATAGCTAAAACATATGATACTGTATATGTCATAACATAAATTGAAACATTAAAATGTTCTGAAGGCCAGAAGAGTGGAGTTGAACTTCATGGCAACTGTTCTCTTCAAGTGGAGAAACAAATCTGACTGTCGGTGGGAGTGTGACTACAGTGCAGAGTTCAAACGTAGTTCTAAGATTCCAATATTAGCTTAAAGGGGCACTGTCAACCCGTTTATGCATCATAGTATTTCGCATTGAAAACCCACACTAATGATTGCTGATCTTCTCTAAAATTCATTGATGTTGCTGTTTGTTTTAGCTGCTTCTTTTCTTAGTAGAACTGAAAAGCATGGTTATGGTGCAGTTATACCAAACCTTGTTTTTGTTTCATATCTTTGATCAACTCTTACTGTATTCTTCCTGAACATTATGAAGACCCCCAAACAGTGCAGCCACTCATGATGCAATAGTCTCCGCTGCTCTAATTGCATCATGAATGGCTAGACTGTGTGGGAGTGTTCCAAGTCCAGGAAAGATGCAGTGGTAGTTGATTCAGGAATGTAAACTAACACATCTTTATGAGGTAATGCCAGTATGGTGGGCAGTCTGTTTTTCACTTTTAGAAAAAATGAATCAGAATCAAACAACCAGCTACAACAGCAATCTTTACAGAATATGAGCAATCACAGAATGTGCTTTTAAAACTGGGGACAATTTGAAGCCAAAGGGGGTTGACAGTGTCCTTTTAAGTTGTATTCCCAAAGCAACTCAATCCAGTGGCCTGATTGCTACTGTAAACCTATACTGATGGATTCCTGGAGTAAGCAGCTCATATTTTATTTATTGTAAGCCTGGGGAGCACATTCAGTGACAAGTCTCAATGCTAAAGGGTGACCTACAGTAGGTTAATAATACAAATTAAAATATATATATACAATAAAACACATAAATGAGATATATGCAGGGTATCACATTTATACAAGGTACTTACACACTGATTGAGCAAGCATGTTTGTTTTAAGAGAAAGTTTAAATGAAACCTTAGTTCCACATTGTTCACTGGGAATAGAGGGCATATTACGAAGTTTTGCCAGTCTACATCAGAAAGAGTTTTGATCACGAGATGCACTATACACGCTAAATGTTCAATAATACACTATTTCAAAGTGCTTTATTTTATAACAAATTACAGGGATATAAAAATATATGTTTTAAAGATCTGGTATACTGCCTAAAAACTAAAGTTAGTTTTTAAAAGCAGTCAACCATTACCTTTTATATCTGAGGCACTTTCTCCTTTTGGTTACTTATGTATCATTTACCTGATATTAGTAGGTGTGAGCTGTAGAACAGCACTCTGCCTGGCAACTGACATACCTATCTCTATTCCCCCACTATGTTGAACCGCCACTCAATGACTGCCAGGTCAGTCATATGTGATGTCACTGTTAGTGAGATCACAATGCTGATGATGTAATGGAGGGGGTGGGCGAGATAGAGATAGATAAATCAGCTACTAGGCTAAAAGCTGTTCCATAAATGCAGTACAATATTATCATGCAGAAGGCTTTCTAATGAGCAAAAAGAAGAAGAAAAATACTTTGGAAATAAAATGTTACAACTAATTAAAAATTAAAATGACATACTCACCATAATTCTTGATCTTCTAGGAACATCTTCACCATTGATTCGCATCAAAGGGTTCTGAGCTGGAGGTGCTAGGACCCTGCGAGAGCCAAATCATTTCAGGAGGGCCGGCACCAAGGTAGGCTGCACCCATGCACGGCACCACAAGACTAGTAGCTCACACTGCATGGCTTACCTCGGCTCCAGCCCTCAACCACCTCAGTACTTTTTTTTTTTTTACCGAGGAGGTGCACCGTAACCTAACTAGCAAAAACACAACTAACTAACAAGCATAGCCCTTGCGACCAGTTTAAAAAAGGTCAACAACAAAGAAAGCAGTGTCTTCACAGCCCAAACCAAAAACAAAGTGTGAAGACCAATAAACAGAGAGAGTAAGCCCAGGGGACAGGTGGGTAGGTGCGCAAATCAATGGTGAAGATGTTCCTAGAAGATAAAAAAATGACAGCGAGTATGTGATTTTAGAATCTTCCAGGAACCAGTCTTCACAATTGAGTCACACCAACGCGTTAAGAGTACTAAGCTGAGATGAAAGTCCCCTGGGCAGGGCAGTAGGAGCTGGAGCTCACTCAGCTCAGAAGTCCATTAAGGAGTTGCCTGCCAGAAGAGGCATACTGCTTGCCACGGGCATACAGGACAGTGCTTGATAAAGGTATGCATTGTGCTCCAAGTGGCAGCTCTGCAGATATCATATAAGGACAGAGTGAATCTCTGCCAGGGATGTGACAACCACTCTTGTAGAGTGGTCATGAATCTGGCCTTCCGGTTTGACCTGTGCCATCATGTAGCAGTGACAGAAGCAATTGGCAATCCAAGCAGAAATGCATTTGATTGTAACCAGCTGACCTAGCTGATTAGGGTGAAAAGAAATGAAGAGCTACTTTGACCGTCAGAAGTCCTCAGTGCTATCATAATTGAACGTAAGGGCTCTTTAAACAACCGAAGTGTGGAGTGTGCGCTCTCCTTCATTCTGGAAGTAGGGAAAGTATGTAGGCAGTACCAAATGCTGGTTTAAGTGAATCTCTGACACCACCTTAGAAAAAAACTTGGGATGTGTGCGGAGAACCACTTTGTCTCTATATATAGAGGATCTGTGACCAATGCATGTATCTCAGCAACTCTGTGGGCAGAGGTGATGGTGACCATAAATGCAGTTTTCCAAGTTAAGAATTTTAGGTCACATATAGCCAGGGGTTCAAAGGGCTTATGGGTGAGCATACCCAACACAAGGTTCAGGTTCCAGGCGGCAACGGGTTTCCTGACTGGGGGCCGAGTGTGCAAAATATCTTTCAAGGAACCTCCTAAATAGAGGCAGTTGAGCTAAAAAGAGGTTCTGAACAGGCTCGTGATAATGCTGACACAGCGCACAAGTGGACCTCAACTGTAGAGTATTTCAAGTCTGCATCAGAGAGGTCCAGCAGGAACTCCAAAACCCTTTTTTGTGGGCACTGGAATGGGTCTATACAGTATCTGGAGCACCTGTCAGAGAAATGTTTCCATTTGGCCATAAGTCTTTCTGACAGAGCATTTACAAGAAGCCAGAACAATCTCAGAGACCCTCTGGGACACCTTGTACCTGCCCACTTCTACCTCTTCAGGAGCCAGGCATGGAGATGAAGGGAGCGCAGGTTGGGATGAGCCAGGGATCTTTGCATCAGAAGGACCGTCCAGAGAGGAAGGGGTCTCGGAGGGCTGACTGACAATTTGTTGAGTGTCAGAAACCATATCTACTGAGGCCAGCATGGATTAATTAGAATCATTTTGCCCCTGTGTGCCACCAGCTTCAGCAGTACCCTCCAAACTACAGGAATAGCAGGAAATGCATACAGAAAGCAATTTGTCACAACATTCTGGATTTTTGGAGCAGAATCGAGGCAGTCTGGCATTGAGTAAGGATGCAAAAAGGTCCACCTCTGGGGTTCCCCACACGATGAAGAAAGAGACTGCACAATGTGTGGTGCCAATGACCACTCGTGAGAATCTGCTTCTGTCTGGCTTTGCTCATCCGCTAGACTGTTCTGAGCCCCTGGCAGATAAATTGCATGGATCACAACATCCTCTTCTAGACACCATTCCTACACTCTCACTGCGTCCTTGCAAAGAGAATAAGAGTGCGTTTCCCCCGTTTGTTGATGTAGTACATGATAGACTTCTTGTCTGTCTGGAGAAAGATTATCTTGTGATGGATGAAGTCCACCAGGGCCCGGAAGGTGTAAAGGACTGCTCTGATCTCCAACACACTGATATGGAGGTGAAACTCTGTAGGGCTCCAGATTCCTCGAGTGTGGGAGTCCTGACAGAGAGCTACCCACTGCAGCCAAGACAGGTCTGTGCTAAGTGTTATCTGAGGCTCTGTGGGAGAAAAGGGGAAATCTTGAAGTAGATTGTCATCCTGCATCCATTACGCAAGTGATCGAAGCACAGGCCTTGTCACCTTGATAAGGTACGATTGAGGGTGCATTGCCAGAGACCACTGCATGCACAGCATTCACAGGGTAATCCTCATGTGCAGGCGAGCCAGAGGTACTGTGAACATGGAGGAGGCTATGAGCCCGAATGGATCTGTGCTCCATTATGCATTGGGCCAGCTGAAGGATTGCTTTCTTGCTGTACTCTGGAAGAAAGGCCCTCAGTGTGGTCATGTCCAGGAGGGCTCCAATGAAGAGAAGCTGCTGAAAAGGCCAAAGCTGCTCTAGATTTAGCAGGACTCCCATGGAGGTCAGGAACTGAGATGCTGTGGATACTGCTTGTCCAGCATCCTGCTTGGACAGACTGGAAAGTATCTAGTCATCCAAATAAGGAAAAGTCTGTAGTCCAAGCTTTTGAAGGTACGCTGCAAGAACAGCGAAGCACTTTGTAAAGACTCGAGGTGCCGAGGACAGCCCAAAGGGCAGGACCCGGATTTGGTAATGCTGGCCCAGCATCACAAAAATTAGGAAATCTGTGATGTCTGGGGTGGATTGAAATGTGCTAGTAGGCATCCTGCATATCCAAGAAAGCCAGCCAATCCTGCAGCTTGAGGAGTCTTAGCAGGGTCCCTAGGGAGACCTTCTTGAACTTCTCCCGGTGTATGAACTTGTTCAGTTTCCTGAGGTTGAGAAGAAAAAACTACTCACCTTAGTAATCTTGTTTCATCCAAGGAATTCTTCAATATTCATAACTCTTTCAGTCAGCCTTTAGAGTAGAACTGCCGAGAGAATGGAACATATGCAAATGATGGAACTCATCATTGGCTCGTACCACCATTTAAATGCTGTCCTTACCAACTGCTGTGTTCTAGAACACCTTAGATTTCATGGAGAGCCTTCAAGGAAAGGCCCATCCTAAAACTATTCTAACAACTTGCCCTTGAAGCCCTGTAATCTTTGATAATGAAAATACTACTTACTACTACTACTACTACTAATAATAATAATAAACACTAACCTTAACTAACCTCTCAATAGAGGAAAGCCCTTCAGAATGTCAGAATAACCTGAAGAAGGGAAACAATGCCCAACAGGGCTCAAAAAATATAACTAGAACAGTGTGTGGCACTCTTTCATACAGGTATGCAGCTTGAGATGCAGAGGCCACTGGTTCTGGAAGAGGAGGCAGGGTGGGAGAGTTATGAATATTAAAGAGGGAACACAGTCAAAATTTCTGGCATCGATAAATTTCAGACTCTGGATCAGCATAGCCCCAATCAGCCTCATACCAAAAATAAGATCTCTAAGTTACTTTGTTTAAAAGTTATAAGTCATTTTACAACCCTAAATTCACTGCCTGTTCAAAAAAGCCAGTTTCAGTGAAGAGCTGCTGATGTTGTAACCTCCAGAAGTCAGTCTAGTCTTCCCTGTCAGCCAGCTTATGTAACCTGTTTTTTCAAAGGTTGGAATTCATATGCAATAGTTTTCACAAGTAAAAAAGACAGCAACATTCAAAAAAACATTGCTATAAAACTGTGCGTTTCATGTTTTGTAAAAAAATTGACAAATGTGTATTTTTATTTGTTTTGGTGCCTTTATGTTGTGGTCCTTTCCTCCCGGGTTGCTGAATGCTGAATGATAGCACACTGCAGTGAGGTTTAGTTTCAGTTTCAGTTTATTTTTTTATACTGGAAAGGCATGTAAGCAAAATTTCCTGTTTTCACCGATGAGGTTTGTAGACTGAATAATTTTCTGATGTGGTGGAAGGCTATGATCATTCACATCTGCCATTCAGTTGAGGTGATTTCTCAGGATGGCACTTTAAAACAATTACTCTACCTCCCTGTAAATGGGGGTGGGAGAGGTAATGCTGTTTTGAAACCTTATTATGCTTTTCTATGCAGTAGCCAACCCAGCCAACCTAGGGCCAGATGTTCAAAACTTTGCCCCTGGGCAAAATTAGCACTGCTCGGTGGGCAAAATTATCCTGGAACCATTTGCATGCCATATTTAAAGGAATAGCCCCGGGGCTAAATTAGTTGAATATACCATGCAAATGAATGTGTGCAAACAGAGCTGAGAGTGCAGTGCAACAATAGCCCAGCAAATAAGACAGCACTGAATACAGCAACCGAGAACACTACAAACTGCAACAGTGGCCCAGTGCACACAGAGGTGGAGTGAGGTAAGGCTGAACAATGTGGGCAATGTGTGTGCTAGCAAAACAGTGGAGCACAACAGCCGCAACACTATAGGCCAAATACTGCAGAACCATGTAAGGGAACATTACAGTATTGCACGGCGCCAACACATTTGTGTGGTGCTCACAAGTTTGCCCAGTGCTAAGGTTTGCTTTATTCAGAACTGCAATGCAAATGAGCCTACTCAGGCAATCCATGGGCAAACAGCCACATTAGCATCTTGTTAAAGCCTGCTTTGCATGTGGATTGCCCAGTGCTATAACATGGTGCACACAGCTCCACCTGTAGGTCTAACTGTAAGTAACGGTCGGTAGCCACATTTCTTTCTGTACTCACAGCACCACCTGTAGGTCAGACTGGTATCACAGATGGGTTGCCATAATCACTGTGTGCTCACAGCTCACAGAACATTAGCTGCAGTCTTGGTTTGGACACAGATGCAAAGACTAATGTAGCCCAGGAGAGTAGCACTACAGGAACGGGTGGTCGTGCTGCATGCCAGAGGCAAATCATTGTTTCTGCCACAGTGTTTGTCAGATGGTACAGTACCATAGTAGGCGATACTGTGAGGTACACAGCAATGCCTATGGTGTGTTAGGAAACAGTGACTCTTGCTAGCCAACAGTGACAAGCACAGCTGGAAGGTGTGGTCTGACAGTGGACACCACAGTTATACTGTCCTGTGACCATAATGTGCCTCACCAGTGGCATGGGATCCCCACACTATCATACACATGGCTGTCCATGTGTGCCGGGATCCCGGACAGGTGTAGGGTATGTGCCCGGGGGCACACATACCATCATACTGGCACACTGCTGTTAAGAGCAGTCCCGCCAGTGGAACATGTGCACTGTGTGGATGGCCCAGCCGTGTGGCAGTACCTACTATGTGGTGCAGCCTGGCCACCTGTACACCCTCCCCTCAACACCTTCCATTCTCCCAGTGCAGCATGTGTCTGCTGGACTGTACTGGTGCATCCCAGTGGGGGGACTGGAGGTGTGTGCTGCATGGACGGACTACCATGGTGCCCACTGGGCGCTGGGGCACCCATTAATGCCTGGCAGGGTTAGGATCGGTGCCAAATGAGGGCGACATGGGCAGTGTGCCATCTGTGTGCAGCATGTCTCTGCCATGTATGTATTCTGTTTATGGTTTTTTATCACCTTGTTCACCAGGCAAGCATGCTGGGCCAAGGCCCAATGTCAGGAATGACCCAGAGACAATAACAGTGTGGTAGAGATACAACGGTGTACAATAAAGAGATACAATGCACAACAACACACAATACACAAATATCACATTAGGTACACATTACAATACCGTACAAATAGTTTGTTGCTGCAACTGGTGTTCTAGCTCAGTTGTAACATTTACATGAGTATTCATGTCACAGCACTGTTGGGGCACTGCATTCCACAGTTTGTGTGCCTGTGCATATGGAGTGGCCTAGGGTGGCAGTCCACCCACACTGCCTCCTCACTGGACGCATACAGCCTTGTTCCCTGTTGTTGCTGTGTCCACGCCCCCCATGCTGGGTTTGCCTAGCATTTAGACCACCTTTTCATGGGTGGTAATTTGTGCTGTGCTACATGCCACGCTAATGCACATTGCACATCACTATACTTTTGAATATACTGTTGCACCTGTATGCATATCCCTGCCCCTCACTTTGTGCCATGCATACATTATCTCATAGCGTTGGTGCTATCATGCTGCGCCAGCGATCTTTGGCTTTTTGAATATAGCACTCTGGCGCATTTGTGGCACAATAGATTTTCACCAGGTGAAAAGTTTTGAATATCAGGCCCCTAGTGTTTTCTCCCTGACAGGCTGTTACTTAACCTACATTCAGACTCATCTATGTTTTATTCCACATTAAAATGATAATTTTACCACTGCTAACACTTTCACCACCAACAGGAATTAACTCATATTAGGCCCCTGTTGATGAGCACCTTTCATGATGGTCCAAAAAGTTACATCTTGTTGTCATATGTAGTACTAGACCTGAAAGGATGTGTGCATTTGTTATTTTTCGCCAAAGTTTACTCTGCCTTCCATAATTTGGATTTGTTTTTTAGCCCTGCTGCACTTGCCTTTGCTGTTGAGCTGCTGGCTCCCTATTTATTCATTTAAATCTCGGATTATAAATACCTTTGAGCTTGGGGCAGCTCATTTACAAAGGTTCCACATCAAAGGAAAGGGTTACAATAAGGTAGGGAGGTCTAGACAACATTCATGGTATCAACGGAAGTACACACAACATTCATGGTATCATCGAAGCACAGCAAGTCAACTGGTAAATAAGTTGGAATAGTGCTACACACACAAGATTACAAGCAAGCATAGAAAATCATATAGTACAATTGAAGCAACATTGCTAATTAGAGGTGGGAGAGAAGGGGAAGAGTAAGGAAGGGGTAGGGGAGATGAGAGGGCAGAGTCCAGATAGAGAACGAAAAGAAAATATGGCAGCCAGAGGCCTTGTCGTAAGGTGAGAGGGAGGGGATGGTATCACTGTAGGGCAAAGGAGTGACTCACACTGTGTAGTATAGTGCAGTCACAGTAATTCTGCAAGGGAAAACTACCAGTACTCAATGTACATACTATGTTCCCCCTTTCTCAATACACCCTGTTTGCAATGCATTATGCCAAAATCCAAATGCCTTGCCAGTATGTTTTTTTTCATAAAACTGACCTTCTGCTTCAGTAACAAAGCATGGGGACTGAGAGAAGACAGAGTTGCTGTCAGCATCTTTCCAGTCCTATTGACTTTCATGCAAAAATGACCCCATTTTGTGAAAGACAGGACGTGAAACATACACGACCAGGAGGCCAAGTTTCAACTGCTAGGAAAATACATCTTATAAAACAGAGCAATATTTTGTTGAGAGAAAAGCCCTGTTTACATGGTCACATTTGCACTGGAGTAAGCCATGCGCTTGGGTTGCTCCAGTGCAAATGTGACTGTGTGGACACATACCAGACTGGGGTGAGCCGCTCGCTAAAATGTTCCCAGATTCTCTGTCAAGCTGGGACAGCCAAGAGGAGCGAGTGGCTTACAGCGGTATAAGTGGCAGTGTTAACTGCCTGCGTCGCAGCAACCCATCAGCTAGCAGATGGCTGGCTCCCTCTGATGCATGGCCCCTCACCAGCACAGACTACAGTGGTGCACAGAGGGGCTGTGTAGACAGACAGGATGTGGGTGGCAAGTGGACAGGACCGCACTTTTGTGGTATTATATTTGTAGCGCTACTGCCATGTAAACATGGCTATAGAGAGAGAGACTGAGATTTACAGCACCTTTCCTAGTCCTTTTGATGTTCATGCATATATTACTCCTTCTTGCACTGATTCTGGAATTGCATTCCATTCATTTTACAGAATGCAAAAACGAACTGCAGAGAACAGTAATGAAATACTATTACAGAATCAATGCAAGAAGGGCTAATTTATGCATGAAAGTCAAAAGGACTGGGAAAGGTGCTTTTTAAAACTTATTATAATGCAGACATTGACAATCAGTAGTGAAGTTACCAACATTATGCAACACTAGTAGCAATACAAATTCCTAACAGACACAGTAGAGTAGCACCCTAAATGGTATCAGCAGCCTGGAGGCATGTTGACTCTGCATTCAGCAACCCTGGAGAAATGGGTCACATCAAGAAGACATTAAAAATATGAAATTGTCAACTTTGTTACAAAACCTGAAACACACACAGTTTTTACAGAAATGTTTTTTGAATGATGCTGCCTCTTTTACTTGTAAAAACCAGTGTACATGATTTTTAAACTTTGGAGAAACGGGTCCTGTAAGCTTGCCGACAGGGAAGACTAGACTGTAAGTTCTGGAGATGACATCATCAGCTCTTCACTGAAACTGGCTTTTTTGAACAGGTAATGAAATCAGGGTTACAAAATAGCTCATAACTTTAAAATGAAGTAACACAGAAGCCTAATTTTTGGTAGGTGATTTACGGGGGGTATGCTTATTCTAATTCTGCAAAGTAGCACTTTTGGCCAGAGTCCCTCTTAAAGAATATCTTGGAAGAAACAAGATTACTAAGGCAAGTAATTTTTTCTTCTAACCCCAGGTATTCTTTAATATTCCTAACTCTTGCAGACTACAAAGCAGTGCCTTTGGAGGTGGGCACAGAATCTATCTTGGAGACAGACTCTGCAAACCTGGCAGCACTCCTGGACTGGGTGTCCAAACAGTAATACTTTGTGAAAGTGTGTATTGTCTGTTCTCCATGTAGCTGCTTTGCAGATTTCCTGTAATGGGATATCCCTGGTAGCTGCTTTAGTAGCAGCCGTGCCCCTTGTGGAATGGGCCCTTAGTCCTACTTGGGGCTCCTTTCCAGCTTTTGAGTAACAGAATTGGATGCATTGAACTACCCAATGAGAGACAGTTCTTTTAGATGCTGGTTTACCTTTACTCACATTCCCACAGGTCAGGAACAGTTGCTGTCTGTTTTGCCTATGTTCCTTAGTGTGGGTCATGTAGTAGCTCAAAGCTCTCTTGACATCAAGGCTATGAAGTCTGCATTCACCTGAGCTAGAGTGTTCAGTGAAAAAGACTGGTGAAGTAATGGACTGGTTCAGATGGAAATCAATAACCGCTTCAGGAAGGAATTTCCTATTGGTTCTAAGCATTACCATGACCTTATGGAATGAAATGTAGTCCTGCTCAATGCACAAGGCCTGAAGCTGACTAATCCTTCTGGTTGAAGTGATGGCCACCAAGAACACTGTTTTCCAGGTTACATATTTCAGGTGGGCTGAAACTATTGTCTCAAATGGGGGGCCCAATGAGTTTGGCAATGCATACATTAAGGTCTCATGCAGGCATCGATTCCCAATGAGGTGAGTGCAGATGGGCCAACCCCTTTAAAAACTTTTTAAAAATGGGATTAGAGGTTATGGATACAACCTTGCCAGCTGAGATATATGCTGAAACAGAAGCCAAATGTACCAGGTATCTATAGAGTAGTGGGCTGCAACCCCAAAGAATGCAGGCGAATAAGGTAGTTCAGCAAGGCTGGTACCCCTGCATGTGAGGGTACTACATCATTAGTAGAAAAAAACATACAGAAAATCTCTTCCACTTAGAAGCATAGGTCTTTTTAGTGGAGGGTTTCCTGTATCCCTTGAGGACATTTAGGACACTTTCGGAGAGATGCAATTCTGCATACTCTAAGTCCTCAAGAGCCAGGCCTTGAGCCTGAGGGATCTGAGGTTCAGGTACAGTACCCTCCCCTGGGAGAACGTTACGTGGTTGTGCCTCCAAGGGAGGTGAATTGGTGGTGCTACCGACATGGAGAGCAGTTGAGAGTACCATGGCTGCCTGGCCCAGTCTGGTGCTATCAAGATCACTGATGCTGGCTCGGATCTGAGTTTGATCAAAACTCTGAGAATCAGGGGAAAAGGAGAGAAGGCATACAGTTGTTTCCCTGTCCAATCCAGAGTCAGGGCATCCAGAGGTATTGTGCCCCTGGCTGGTGGTCTGCAAAAGAACTGTGGCAGCTGTTGGTTTTTTGTGGACATAAAGAGATCCATCTCTGGGGTGCCCACCTTCTGAACACCGCCTCCAGTGCATGCCTGTTAAAGGAAAACTACACCCTCGTATCATTTACATTTTATTTGATTCCATGTCAACAGACAACTCCTTTCCTGTAGCTGTTATGGCTATATGTGTGTGCCTTAGTTTGTTTTCACTGCTCATGGCAGCCCCTGTGACTGCCCTGGGAGTCTCCATTTCATGGTTGTTAATCTCACTGTCCATGAGAACTGCATTAGCATATGAGAACATGATGTCAGATCAACCATTTATATTATGTATCTTCATGTTGAAAGAACAAATACCCTGTAAAAACTTTCTGGAAACTCAAACTGAATGAAGTTTAAAGGGGAAAAGCCTGCATTATAACTCAGTTTGCAAAGCTCACTGAAGGTAAATGTGGTATTTCACACCTTCTTGTAGCTTGTTTCTTTGATGACTAATTAAGCAGACAGGCATACTGGGGAGTTTAAAGGGTGATTACGCATCATGTTCTCATATGCTAATGCAGCTCAGGAACAATGAGATTTCAACAACCATGAAATGGAGTCCCCTAGGACAGTAACAGGGCCTAGTATAAACTGTGAAAACTGACTAATGCAGTTGCATACTTCTTCAACAGCTACATGAAAAGAGTTGTCAATTGACATGGAAACAAATAACATTTAGAAGATATGAGGGTATAGTTTTCCTTTAAGAGTCCATTTGTGATTGTCCTGATTGATCCGACTTAGGGCATCTGCCAGGGTGTTGGCCACCTGTGAGGCTCCATACCATCAACGCCCCTGTGCACAGAGGATTGGATCTTTTCCTCCCTGCTTGTTGATGTAGTACATTGTGGTGGCGATGTTTGTCCTGACCTAAACCATCTTGCCCTGCATCATGGATGCAAAGGCTTGCAGAGCTAGGAACACTGCTTTCAGCTCCAGCAGGTTTACTGTATGTGCTGGAGTGACTCTGCACTTGACTTAGTGACGTGAATTGTATGGTCCCCCAGATGGGCACCCCAACATAGTAGTGATGCATCTGTTGTGAGAACCACTGATGGAGACTCCTGCTGGAAGGGAACTCCTCCTCTTAGGTTCTATCTTACCTGCCACCACTGAAGGGCTTGCAGTAATGTCCCTGTTACTGGAACCAATTCTGAGAGTGGATCTCTCATTTGGCACCAATGTGTTGAGGTGAAACTGTATGTCTCTCATTTAGAACCTGGAATCTAGGACTGTGCCTGTTGCTGTGGCCATATGTCCCAGAATCTGTAGGAACTGCCTTGCTGGTTTTGGTTTGTTCAGTCTGAACAAGACAGCAATCTGGAAGATATTGTTTACTCTGTTCTCAGGAAGGTAAGCCCTTCTCCTCAGTATGTCCAGTTCTGCTCCTATGAAGTGCAGCACCTGCACTGGTTGTAGGATGGATTTTTTGAGATTTATCAGAAACCCTAGACACTCTAGAAGGTCCTGGGTTGTCTGTAGGTGGTCTTTTACTTGTTGTGGCGAGTTTCCCACTACCAGCCAGTCATCCAGATAGGGAAACGCTGTGACTCTTAATCTTCTCAGGTGGGCCACCACCACTGCCAAGCACTTTGTGAACACTCTTGGAGCTGAAGTGAGGCCGAATGGTAGTGCTGAGAACTGGTAATATAACCTGATGGGAGTCTGAATCCCAGGCATTTTCTGTGAGACTCCCTTATGGGGATGTGAAAACAAGCATCTTTTAAATCCAGGGATGCCAACCAGTCTCCTTTCTGGAGGGTTGCCAAAATCATAGCTACGGTTACCATTTTGAATTTTGGCTTTGCCAAATGTCTGTTTAGTAACCTTAGGTTGAGAAAAGGCTGCCACTCCCCAATTTTTTTTGCGGTGAGGAAGTATCTTGACTAAAAACCTTTTCCCCATTGCTGTGGAGGAACTGATTCTACTGCCCTTGACAGCAGTAGATTATCCACTTCCTCTCCTAGCAGCTTCCTCTCTGAATTTGAAGCTGGTCCTAACACTCTTGTTTTTAATGATGGGAAGGATCTGAAACTGGGGGACAAACCCTGACTCACTACCTCCAGGACCCACTTGTCTGTCATGATGTTCTTCCAAGCCTGGAAGTAGTGAGCCAGTCTGCCCCTACTGGAACATGGGAGGTGGCCTTGGAAACTAAGTCAGGGGTTCTGCTTAGACTGGGCTGAGACCGACTAGTCTGCGACCCACATCTTGACCCCCTTCTGCCTCTACCACTGAAGTGTCCTGCCTGGTAGGGGTACTGCTGAACAGCCTGAGCTTGAAAGAAAGGTCTGGTACAGCTAGACCCAACCCTGCCCCCCCTTCCATAAGGCCTGTTGGAAGGTGAAGGTTTCTCCTTGGCTGAACTGCTCTTGTAGGTGGCTTTATACCTATTCACCTGCTTCATGTATGCTTCTGTCTTGTCCCCAAACAGAGCGTCATTCTCACAGGGGAAATCCGTGACCTTCATCTGGGTATCTTTCATGAGACTGGTGGCTCTGAGACATGCAAATCTCCTGAGGGCCACTGTGAGGACCATCTATCTGGCAGCAGTATCACTGGCATCAGCTGCCATCTGACACTGGTATTTAGAGGCCTCCAAGTCAAACCAAGCAGTTTCAGCCAGATCAGCTGATAGGCCAGAGGGAGCCTTATCAGCCATGGCCAAAACTGACTGCCACAGAGATTTTTGAAACTAGGCACAATAGGCGAGGCCAGATAATCAGCTTGCCTAATAGACAGAGAAGCTGACAGGTAGCCCTTCTTAGCCATGCTGTCAATCTTCCTCGAGTCTTTGTCTGGAGGATGAGATGCAAGATGTACCTTTGCCCTATCACAGGCTGCAGTCTGCATAATATCCTGATGGTTGGGATGGGAGAACAGAAATTCAGCCCCTTCCCTATCCAACTGGTACTTCTTATCTGCCCTTTTATCAAGTGTGGACGCAGAATCTGGGGTTTGCAGTATCTTTAAAATATCCTTTTGAAGAATTTATTCATAGGAAGTAATTTCTTTGTTGGGGTAAGCCCCATGAATTTGAGGTATTGTACCTCCTCCTCATCCTCTACCACTTCATTAGTGGTGATATCAAGTGTGCCTCTACCATTTTTCTCACAAAAGTAAAATGTGAGAAATAATCCTCAGTTATTCTCCATGGGGATTCGAATTCCTGATCTGGGGACACCGCTGGCTCAATGGGTTCCCCATCATCTTCCTTGTATTCTTCATATTCCTAATATTCCTGAATCTCTGGGAGAGAGGACTGAACCAGAGTTACTGGTTGCTGAACCGAGGATTGAACCAGAAGACTAAACAGTGTCTGGGGAACCGGAACTGGTACAATTCTGTGGGAAGTCTGGATAACTTTAAATGGCTGAGCAATAGACTCAAGTGTAGGCATCTCACTTTTTCCACCAGAAGTCTCCTAATGTTTTTCAACAGGAGGTTCTGTGTGTTTAGTTTTTTTTTTTTTTTTTGGCCTGCACCATTGTTTCAACCGTTTCATCGATTCGCTTAGGCTTTGAAGGTTCATGCTTGTCAGGGGTAGTTGGCTTTGGTTCAGCAGTTTCACCCGCATTCTTTGGGGGAGTAGGCTGGTCAGAGCTGTTGCCTCCCTGGTCAGTTTTCTGAGCCAACTTCTTCTTGAGTCTTTCTAGCCTTTTTTCTACAGTTGTTTCTGGAAGACTTACAAATTTCACAATCAACTGTAAAGTGGGATTCGCCAAGACAGAAAACACACTCATCATGTTTGATGCTTTGGCAAAAATCTCTCCAGACTGAATACAGTTTTTGAAATCTGGAGGCCTAGTTTTCTTCTTTGTTTTTTCTGACATTTTAGTTAAATGACAAACCAACAGCAATCGCAATACAAGTTTTTTTTTTTTTTGCAGTGTTAGTTCAGTTTCGGGACTACGGTTAGTTCCACGGAGGAACCGCGATTGTGATCTAAAAAGAACGGAAAAGTATTGGTTCTGTCAAAATACAAAATAAGCGTTAGGGTAACTAAACTAAGTGACAAAAATGAAAACTATAAAAAAAACTAATGAAAATGTCAGTTCCCCAACGGTTACCAGGAACCAAGAGGAACTGTTAACAAAGACTTCTCAACTGAATAAACTAGCGCCAACTCTAAAAACAGAAAGCAAGGGCAGCAAATAAAATAAATTTAAAAGGTTACTTATTTTTTTCTTGAAGTAACAATGAAAAGACTGAGAATTCACGACTGTGAGGAGAGATTTCCGAGGCGTCTTGACTTCGCAGGCGGAGAAGGAAATCTGAGGTGTTACAGAACATAGCAGTTGGCATTTGAATAGTGGCACGAGCCAATGCTGGGTGCCATCATTTACATACGTTCCATTCTCCAGGCAGTTCTACTCTGAAGGCTGACTGCAAGAGTTAGGAAGATTGAAGAATACTTGAGGTTAGAAAGGGGTGCATGCCCCCTGACAGCTTCAGAACGAGAAAGTAATGGGAGTAGAAGCCTGTGTTGTGCTCCGCCTCTGGCACTACATCCACTGCCCTGTTGCTCAAGAGGCTTGCAATCTTCTTTGTGAGAAAGTCCAACATATGAGCTGGAAAGGGATGGTGCTTCCTGGGTGGGCAATCTGAAGGGAGTTCTGAGAAGTTCAGTGAATATTCCTCCCGGATGATCCTTAAGACCCACTTTTCTGTGATGATGGATTTTCACTTACCTTAAAATCGCATCAGATGCCCCTTCACCAGAGAGGAGAGGTCTGCCTCAAACAGCTGAGGCAGGACTGGGGACAGGACCTCAAAGAGTGGCACTGGGCACTTTCCATGCCTGTGCCTTCAGGTGTGCTTTCTTCTGCAGCTGGGGAGGCTGGGACTTTACCTGGACTCCCTTGCCTTGAAAGGACTGCTTGTTATGATAAAAACCTGCCCTTTTTTCCCTTTGGGGGTGAGAGGGGGTAGGCTGAAACGTTTTAATAGCAGTTCTGGTCTTCTGAGGGCATCAAGGGACTGCTCTACCTGTTAACTGAACAGATAGGAGCCATTGAAGGGCATGCTCATGATCTGCTGTTGGAAATTTTTGGAGAAATTAGACATCCGAAGCCAGGCGTGCCTTCTAATGCACATTCCTGCCATAGCAGAGTGGCAGACATTGTTCAATGCATCCATAGCTGCCTCCAGCTCATAACTGTTTGGCTCAATGCCATGAGGTAACAATCTGAAGAATTTTAAGCTTAGTCTCCGATTCCAGCAGGGTCTCCACAAGGGACCTGAGAAAGGTCCAAAGGGCACAGTCATACATAGAGAAACGCCCCTGAAAGCTAGCTATCCACATGCTGAGGGTAGCAGCCATGAACACTCTTTTTCCCCATTGTATATATCTTACGTGACTCCTTATTGAATGGCTTTGTCATTCTCAGCCAGGATGACAATCTTGTCAGCAACAGGCTGGGAAGCCAGAATACGCCTGTCTTTAGAGGCAATACTCGAGGTCTATCTGCTGACAGATGGCGGGGATAGATACAGGACTGGCCCACACTGCATCCGAGGGGGGCTCAAACACAGGGGGAAAAAGGAGGAATAACGCTAACCAGCATACTGGAAATGTTCAGCCACTCCAGACAGACATTTCCCTGGTTTTATGGCAAATGGCTCAAAAGCAAGGATTGTGTACATGTTGCAAAGAACATCCTAAAAAGTACGGTCTTCATGTGGTACAGTAGAGGGGCCTGGAGTCTAATTATCCAGGATGTAAAAAGAATCATCATCACTGCCCTGAAAAAATAATGAAGTCAGGGTCAGACCTATCACCCTCCAGCTCCTCTCCAGAGAGAGAGGCCAGGAGGGGTATGGACCAGGAAATGCCTAGCCCAGCTCTAGGAGTCGAAAATATAGGCAACACTGGCTCCAATAAAGAGAGAGCCAGCATCGGACCCAGCACTGGCAAAGGGGGAGCTGGCACTGAGCTCGGCGCTGGAAAAGAGAAGGTTGGTCATGGCAAAAGGGGAGCTGGCAACAGAGACGGTGTTGCCAAAGAGACTGGGCCCAATGCTGGGGACCCACTTGGCACCAGGGACGGCACCCGAACAGGTCCTGAATGACAAAATCCCAACACAGAGCCCGGTGCTGCCCATGGCACCCGAGGTCCAGCCATCACCAAAGTGACCAGCAAAGGTACAGTACCTGGGCCGGTCCCAAGACAGTGACACTGCAAGAGGGTGCATCCAGTGGAACAGGTGTCAGTGGCAAGGTCACCGGTAATGACCCAGAGGCTATTGCTGGAACCAACGCTCTACCTAGCTAGAGGGACTTTGAGTGTGGTTCCAATGCCCCCAGCCCGGCATTGTCCATAGCCAGCTCCGTGAGAAGGGCCAAGCAAGCAGAATGCTGCACCCGCTGCTCCTTAAGAGTGTCCCAGTGATGAAACTGACCACCAGAGTCCCCAAAGGAGAATAAGAAGGGGCTCTGGGCCTGAGACTTCATGTGCCCATGAACAGAAACCGTCTAAGATACCAATGATGCTGGGGAAGGCCTCCTGCTCCTGGATGCTAAGGACCTCATGGCAGACCTACCAGAGAGTAACCTAGAGCAGTACCGCTTCTTCTCCCACCAACGGGAAGAGGAAGAACTCGAGATTGAGCGGCGCCAGGTCCCTGACCAGGATCAAGAACAAACTTGGCTTCTTTTTCTTTTTGTGGGAGAGCTACCCTTCCTCCTGAACACAGGACCGCCCATCACCAGAACCCCCCCCCAAGAGGGAAATAGAATGGACACAGCCCTGCTGCTGCAGCAGCATGCCTGAAGAGGATCCCTACCATCACCATTGACGTCCATGGTCCTCAACCATTGTTCAGTAGGACTGTGAGAGACTGACCAAAAAATATATTTTTTTTAAAGTTACTGATCTGACACAAAAATAAACACTAGCTTTAAACCATAAAACTGACATAAGAATGCTGTTGCTGTATAGATATGAAGTTCTGACTCCTGGAGGGCGAGCAACATTGTCACTGAAGCGCACTCAACAGCAGGAAAAAAGGAACAGAGGCGGTTGAGAGCCGGTGTTTCCAAGGCTATGCATAGGTAGTGTGGCCTATGCTTAGCCTCAGGATTATCACAGGATCAGAGACTGGCAAACAGGACTTTTAAATGTATACCAGAATATAAAAAAATGGCCACACCCTATCATGGCTTCAGCCACAAGTTATTCTGAAAGGCTGCCCAACTGACTTGCTACAGACAATGTCAGGGTGGAGAAGCTGGAAAGGCTAATCAGATAATCAAGATTAACAAAGTTTTTGTTTTTTTTTCTCCTACGTTATTTATCACCCCCCAGCTCCGGAACTCTCTCAGGTCACATCTCCCACCAGCTCGCTCTACCACCTGCTGTGTTCCCTGCCCTCTACAAAGTCATTACGATTCCTCTCTGGGCTCGGGCAGCTACGACTCTGGGAGACCGAAGGGGCAGTAGCAGGGAACCAGCATTGGGCTTGTGGCAGTGGCATTGGATGGTCCATCGCCTATCTGGATTGGGAGGTTTTTTCCCCTTTGAAGTCCCCCCAAGAGTCCTCTCCCCTACCCCCATCCCCCCTACTGCGTGATGCACTCCTGACGCTGTGGCGCACAGCAACCCTACCAGCATCAGCCACGCAGTGTACATGTGTTGCAGCACTCTCAGTCTCCACCAGGGGCTGCTGGAGCGTCTGACAGTCCCAAACCCTCCCCCTGGAATGGGAGAGCAGCCCAGTGGGTGCTCAATCCTCACCCTCCCCTGCCAACCTCTGGCGCCCGAGCTCACTCCCAAACTCGGGTCATTGGTGTGGCATCCAGTGCCTCAACCCTCAGCGCCACCAGGCTGGTGAAGATTAACAAAGTAAGACAATTTTTAAAATGCACTAAAATGGGAAGTAGGGGGCTGCCACACACTGTAGGTGTGGGGCAGCTACATGGACTTTCCTGTTGAAATAATTTTATTTCTAAAGACACAGTGACTGACTCAGGAAGCATTTTCAACTATGTAGGCACAAAGCTGAGAATGGAATAACCTTCAACTACAAAAGATTCTCAAGAGGCATCAACTACTGCAACACAAAGCTTGAACAGGGCAAAACAGAGATAATCTGGTTATTTAGGGTAGGGCAGAGCAGTTTCAAAAGGACAATGGAAAAAAGTGTGTTACTAGGAAGCCTACATCTTCTAGAAGATCTCCTCTACAGAGCCACATACAATGGTCTGCGGTACTGGGACCTTGTGGGAAACATTTCAATGCTGGGGCTGCTGTTATCACCATATGTCCCCATGTAAAATAGATGTCTCGGCACCACCTATGTGGTTGGCCCCATTCAATTCAGTTTCCACCAGAAATGGAGAGATGGAGTTCCAACATTTACAGACTGACAGGAAGAATGAATCCATCTCTGGTTAATCAGACAGATGAGGCAAATCATTACAGCCAATCCAGTAAAATAATCAGGCTACTGACAGGCTGACCATGCAGTGACCTATAATAAAAAGCAACCGTCCTGGCCAGCGAATGAAGAGAGGGAATTGTGTGACTATGGAGGAGATTCTCTATACAATCAAAGCAGTACAGAACCCCACTACAGTACAGTGTGATTCCATATAATGACAAATATAAAGATAACATAATGACAGATATAAAGATAATATAATGACAAATATAAAGATAATACAATGACAAATATAAAGATAATATAATGACAGATATAAAGACAATATGACAAAAAGGGGATGATGGATGCTTGGAATGGCCTACCAGAGGAGGTGGTAGGGGCTAAAATGGTCATAGGATTCAAGGAGGTGTGGGACAGACACAAAGGTATCCTCGAGGAAAGGGGAGGGGTGGCTCTGGAGTTCAGTTTGTGCATCAGACCTCGTACTGGTAGGAATAATTAGGATAGACTGGGTGAGCCAAGAGGTCCATATCTGCCGTCAACGTCTGTGAATCTATGACAAAGGCAGATTCCAACCACACTAGAGTTACAGTCCTGGACATTAAGAGGGCACAGTTTGTAAAAATGGGTGAATGCCTATAGGGTAAAATGGCAGGAGGAGATAATCTAGGTGAAGTGGAAGAACAGTGGGCAAAATTAAAGAGAGCCATACTGAACGCTACAAACCTCTGTCAGACAAGTGAGTAAAAGTAAAAAGAAAACCAGACCACTGTGGTTCTCTAGGGAGGTGGCTGGAAAGGTAAAGGCTAAAAGGGTTGTATCCAGAAGATATAAGGAGACACAGAGGGAGAAGGATAGGGAAGTGTATCTGCAGAAATAGAAAGAAGCAGGGAAAACAGTAAGGAAAGTAAAAACCAAAGAAAGGATCACCCATTACATAATGAAAGGGGACAAGACATTTTAGGTATATAATTGAAAAGAGGAGGAACAGGAGGAATTGCAAGATTTAAAAGGAATGAGGGGACTATACAGTGGGAGACTAGGAAAAAGCAGACATAATAAAATATTTTTGTTCTGTGTTCAAGGTGGAGGAAGATGGGGACAGACCACAAAAAAGCCATATACACACTGTGAGGAGGGAAATGAATACCAGTCCTTTCTCAGAGGAGAGGGAACTAGAGGGACTTGCTAGTCTGAAAACAGACAAGGCAATGGCACCAGACAGGGTATATCCAAGGGTATTGAACAAATTCATGGAAATACTGCTGCGCCTCTGACAGTTCTTTTTTAACAGCTTACTAGAAACAGGTGTAGCAGTAGTTGTAGTAGTCATCACAGTAGTCTTTATTTCTATCTGGCACCCTTCCCCAGAAGTCCAGGGTGCCATTACAATAAAAGAAGAAACACAATCAATAATCCATATTAGTATCAAATAAAAATAAGATAACTGCCGTGTGGTTCCAAAGGACTGGAAGAGGGCAGATGTAGTCCCTCTTTATAAAAGTAGTAGCAGAGAGGAGGCTGGAAATTATAGGCCAGTCAGTCTTACCTTGGTGATGAGAAAGTTAATGGAATCTTTGCTGATGAGAGGACAGTGGATAGTCTTGAATCAAATGGGTTACAAGATCAGAGACGGCATGGGTTCACAGGAGGGAGGTCATGTTAAATGAATCTGATAGCTTTCTTTTACTGGGTAACAAAGGAAGTAGACCAGGGAGAGGCAGTGGATGTGGCATACCTAGATTTCAGTAGGGCGTTTGACACCGCTCAACACAGGAGACTACTAAACAAGCTGGAGAACTTAGAAGTGGGTCCAAAGGTGTTAAATTGGGTACAAAATTAGAAGATAGAAGACAAAGGGTAGCAGTAAATGGAGTTCACTCAGTGGAGGGGAGGGTGATCAGTTGGATGCTGCATGGGTCAGTGCTGGGACCAAATCTCTTTAATGTATGATAAACATCACTGCAGAGGAACTGGAGGGGAAGGGCTGTCTGTTTGCAGATGACACCAACATTTGTAACAGGGTGGACATTCCAGGGAGAGTGAAAATGATGGAGTCAAACCAGAGAAAGCTGGAGGTATGGTCTGGGGTATGGCACCTTGAGTTCAATACGAAACAATGCACAATAATGTGCTTGGGGTACAGGAATCCAACGGCTGAATACAAAATGGGATGAGTGATATTGACAAAAAACAAGCAGGAGACAGTCCTCAGTGTAATTGTCTTGAATGACCTAAAGGTAGCTAGCCAGTGTAACAAGGCAGTTCGGAAAGCTAATGGGATGCTGGGTTGCATAGGGAGGGGGAATCACCAGCAGAAGTAAGGAGGTTGGGGTACCTATGTACAGGTCACTGCTGAGATGTCATCTGGAATACTGTGTACAGTTCTGGAGACCACATCTACAGAAGGACACAGACAGAGTGAAGGCAGTCTGAGTGGAGGCAGTCTAGAAGAGAGCAACTAAAACGGTGAGGGATCTGCAACAGAAGACCTATGAGGAGAGACTGACGTTATTCAATATGTATACCCTGGAGGAAAGGAGGGAGAGGGGAGATATGATGGAGACATTTAAATACATACATGGGGTAAATAAGGAGCAGGAGGGGAGTATTTTTCAGAAGAAAATGAGCTCAAGAACAAGAAGGCATGGTATGAATCTGATGGGGGGTAAATTCAGGAGGGATATAAAAAAGTTCACAGAAAGAGTGATGGATCCCTGGAACAGGTTGCCAGATGAGGTAGTTGGGGTGAAAACAGTGGAAAGATTCAAGAAAGCTTGGGATAGGTACAAGAGAATCTTAGAGGAAAAGGAACAAGGAGCAGATTGAATAACTAGAGATTACGTAGGCTCTGCAGGGATACTGTAGATAGGGTTAAATGGGCAGACTGGGTGGACATAGCAGTTATCTGCCAAAATTTCTATATTTCTATGTAAGTAACAGAGGGGTACAGGCTCCTCTAAGGCAATAGGCCTTGCAGTGCAGCAGGCCAAAACTATCTCTCTTACAACTGACCATATACAGACTATAATGTTTAGTGAACACATGGCTCTTACTTCATGTAGTGGTTGAACATACTTCGGATGATGAAACTAACCTGAAACAAGCCATGGAGGCAACCATGTCCCTAACAGCATGTCCTGTAACCATACCAGGAAGCTCTTTGCCCACCTTCTGATAACCGTGAAATGCAGAACACCCTACTGGAGAGAGAGAGACTACTTGGAAATCACCCTGCCCAGCACATGTGGGCCTAATGATACAAACAACTGAGGGGACTGCCAGATATCCCTGGTGGAGTCCAAACAAAACCAGAGCACCCTGTGGACATCCAAAAAGTGCAGGAGAATCTTCCTTGGATTTGGGGGGTTTGTGAAGAAAATAGGCTGATGGACTGATTCACTGTGCATTCAGACACTTTCTTAGGCAGAAACTTGGGATGAGTCCTAAATGCCACCCTATCTGGATGAAAGGTCAGATATTGGGGGGAGGGGGGGGTGAACAACCAGAACCTAAAGCTGAAAAACCCAGGGTACTGAGATGACCAACACCAGAAAAAGGACAGTTACTTACCAGTAACAGAAGGTTTTGAGGGAATATCCTCCAGTGAGCCACACTTATGGAAAAATAGATGCCATTGGAGTTGGACCTATTCAGAAAATGGCCACCTACCATGGTGTGTATTCTTGGCACCTACATAATGTGAGTAGCCTCAGTCCATCTTAGTTCTTCCTGTCCAACGAAGACAAAGACACAACACTGTGACAGACTGACAAATGGCAAAGACAAGTAAATCCAAGCCCGAAAAGGAATCAATGTCGACCAGCAAAGAAACCCCAGTAGAGGGCTAGAAGGGCAAAATGATGATGCCCAAAGCACACGCAAGATCTCTCCAAACCAAGGAGGAAGGTGATAGGGTGCCCCATGGCTCACTGAAGAAGATCCCCTTGAAGATCTGGTGTTGCTGGTAAGTAAGTGTCCTATCTTCATCAGAGATATCTCCCTTCAGTGAACCATACCTAGGTAATGATTTCCAAGTAGTATCCAAGACAATTGGGGGGTTGGGGGCAGCAGGAAAATATACAACTCAAACAACACATAGGCCATGTCACATAGGCCAATAAGATAGGAGACACAACAGAGGAACCATAACAGAGCATCGAGGGCATGGGAGCAAAACACCTGGAAGCCCAGTTCATGACACCAATAAAAGTGTTGAAGGCAGACACAAACCCTGGCTAGTGTATAAACATAGAAACTGGGTATAAACATGGGAAATGGAAAGGGCTGAGCCCCTCGAAGAAACCACAACGTCAATGGGAAACTTGACAAAAAAGAACACTACTGAGGTAACAAACAGGCAGTGACCAAACACAAAAATGTCGTCAAGGCACAGCCATGTCACTGGGCTCAGCAGAGACAGGCCCAAAGATTATGGGAGGCCTGGCCAGAGGTTATACACTGAGGGCAGTGGCCTGCAGGGCATGTGGATGGCCAGAAATTATCAGTGATGGGAAAGCTGACAATGGCGTCCTGGAGAAACAGCCATGTAAAAAGCAGAAGGGAAGGCGATGAAGCACAGCCAGGGGATGACCAGCAAGAAGAGGGAAGCTAACAAACAGCAACATGATCCAAAACAGCAAAACAAAAAGATCCATGAGGCAAAGTCAGGTGATGCAGATACAGGGAGCCATGAGCCCTGCAGGACCAGGCAAGTAAGTGACAGAGGCATCCCAAAGAAACAGCCAGACTGGTGGCAGAAAGCCAAGGTGAATGCAAAGCCAACAGCGGCAACATGCAACAGCCCTGCACAATGCAGGGAACCAGGGACATAGTGCACACACCTAAGAGGCAAAGCCCAGTGACAGCTAGTTGGAAACGGAGATGCCATAAATGGCAACACCAACCCAGTCAGCAAACATGTCGCTAACACAAGTGTAGGAGACAACGCTGGAAGGAACCACCGGCCCCTCAGAAACATATGCCAGGGAACAAAGTGAGGAACCAACAAAGGTGTCCTGGAGGATGGGTGGACCAGTTGCAAAGCCATGTCAAAGGCAATACCAATGACAGAAAAATGTGAAAACAACCACACACAAAGCAAGGGACTGCACATGTAGCAGATAAAATGATGAAACTAAGCCAGGCAATGACCAGCAGAGACGGTGTGAAAAAAACAAAAAGGCAAACCCCAACCCAACAGTGAGACCAATGACAGGGCAAGGTGTCAATGGAATCTAACGGAGCTACAGGCCCCACAAAGCCAGTGGGCCAGGCAGGAAGCCAGGAAGTGACTGAGGCGCCCCAAAGGGTGGCTAGACCGACCATAAGGCACTTCAAAGGCAGAGCAGATAATGGAATGTGAACACCGGCATGCACAAGATGCAGGACTGCACATGAAGCAGGAACACTGATGAGTCACAGCAGGGTGACAATCAGCACAAACAGGAAAACCAAATAAATGGTGACCCCAGCCCAAACAGGAAAATCAGGTGACCCTGAAGGGACCCACAAGCTCTGCAGTAATCTGGAGCTGGGCAGTCAAGCCAGAAGCCAACCTTGCCATCTGAAGATGGTCAGAATGACCATAAAGACCGCAGACATGTCCAGCGCTCACCACCACAATGGAGCAATGCAGCCATCAGCATAAACTCGCACCAGAAAGGGTGTGGTGAGAAGCTGACAGCCGGAAACCAGACAGCACTGAGAGACTAGCAGACATCCATAGAAGGGGAGACTATCAACAGCCAACATCTAGTGATGACAAGGTAACAGGTAGCATCAACAGCACAAGAAACAAGGTCCATGCCAGAAGCAGAAGAACAGGCACATATCGTCGAAAACAGGAGATGAAGGCGGGTGAAGTATACAACCATGAAGTCCAAGGAAGGAGTTCTTCAGCCTAACATCGTGGAAAAGGAAAGAACTGAGGATGTTTGGGGCTGCCCAACTTATACAAGCACCGACAGTGTGCCTCACTGTTGGTGACTCTCTGAGCAAAAGTTTCCAGACAGGTCTGTTGCCAATGGTGTCAATGTTCCACAGGTGTGGCTTAGTGAAGGGAAATATCGCTGAAGAAGATCTGGTTTTTCTAAGACAAGATGATGAAGAAATATTAGGTGGCAGGTTCAAATGTAGTCCTGGTCAAGAAATCCAGAACCAGATTTAGGTCCCATGTAAGGAGGAGTGAATGTGGAAATTGGCAACTTCAGTTCAGCTTCGATCCAGATCCCCTAGCTTTACTGCTTCATCATTTTGGCCAGTTTGGGTCACAGGTATTGGGGTTTAGCAGGCAACAAATAAGTGGCACCCCTTAACCACCCCAGTCACAACCTGTGCCACCCCGGAAGACTTAGATAAAAAAAAAAGAAATCGTTAGCATCTGGCAGTGCCAGAAAGGATTTTTTAATACAAAAATATCTGGGGAGTGAGGAGGTGAGAAATGACTGGGATGTTTTAAAGTTTAATTATGGGACTAGTCCTGTCCAGCTGGAAAGAGTTAAGTTTTCTTTTAATTAACTGGCTAAAGGTTGAAGAGGTCCTGAAGTGGCCCAAATGTCTGAGTTAAATCAACTGAATTGTGGCACATTCACCAAATACAAACTCACCATCAACTCACCGTACCAAGGCAGACTTATGAACTGGGGGACTTGTGTGCAGAAAACTACTCAAAATCTAGTGGAAAACGTCCACTTGAGCAACCGGGCAGTCAGAAATGGGAAACCAGGAGATTATACCAGCATCAAACCAAGTAGGTGACAGAAGGTGCTGGAAAAAATTACGTAGAAGACCAAGTGAGAAATCTTTTTATGTCACCCTAGGGGAATAGAGGGAGGGATGGCAAAGCCTAATGGAAGAGATTCTCTCAAAGATCTACTGTTACTGCAAGCACGTAAACCATTTTATCTTCTCCAATGATATCTCTTCCCTAAGGCAACATCTTTGGAACAAGCCCAAAGCAGTACTAAAAGTAAGCTGAGAGGCTGGCAGAGTCAATCAAGAGATGAGTTCTTGCAGTACTGTAGGACGAAAGCCAGCATGTTTGCAAAAGGCTATGTCCAGACTGCAATGTCTAGTGAAGATGTGGAATAAACTCCATGTGACTGCAGCACAAATGTTGGCAGTAGAGAATTTTTGGAAAAGGCAACAGAAGTAGCCACACCCCCGGTGGAGCAACCATAAACAACACCAGAAAGTTCCTTGCCATATTTCCTATAACAGAATGCAATACGATGTGCCAATCACTTAGACAGGCATTTCTTTTTTAGAAACAGAGGCACCATTTTTCCCAAGAGCGAACAAAACAAAAAGCTGAGAATTTTTACAGTCTTCAATATGATATACATAACATCTCAGAATTCTGTGTACATTTAATGTATGGCGCAATGTTACACTTTGATTGGCATGCTCATGATAATAAACAGGAAGCTCCTCCAGGCCCTCTGCAGCCAACATTCCCAATTAGTGGTCCAGCTTATCCCTGCGCCCTCCTCGAGGCAAATGGGGGGGTGGCACACATTGACACCATGGAAGTTGGTCGGGGGCCATGCCCCCAACCCTGAGGGAACTGTTTAAAGAATGCTTTCAACTCCCTAGCTGCCAGCCTTCACTCCTGTCATCCAGGCCTGGGGCGCACACCCAGATCGCAAGTGTGCCAGACCGATGTACCATTGCTCAGCACCACAGAGCTGGTGGTTTGATTTATTGTAAACTCAGATACCACCTTTGGCAAAAACTTAAGATCTGTACACAAAGAAACTCTGAAAAATCAAATAAGCAGGCTCACACAACAGAGCCTGTAGTTCTGAAATACTTCAAGTAAGAAGTGAATGCAAACAAAAACACCACTTTCTACACCAGAAAGCATAAGCCACAACTAGCACCTGGCTCAAAAGGAGCCAAAGTAAGCTATTCTAGAATTAAATTCTGGTCTCAAGGTGAGACTGGATGTCAGATACAAGGTTTCAGATGTAAAATACCTCTGATAAATGTACGGGAAACCTCCAATTGCGCAACTGTATATCCCTCAATGGGTGCATGAAAAGCTAATGCAGAGGCCAAATACACCTTGAGGGAGAAATACTGCAGACTAGAGTCTGACAGGGACAGCAAGTATTCCAATACCTCATTTACCAGACAGGTGCTGGGGCCTAGATCCTTGGTGGTGGCCCATAAAGTGAACCGCTTCCACTTAAGTGAGCATGTATATCTAGTTGAAGGATTTCTGGCTGCTATTATTACATCAGCAACTTTAGGTGAAACAAAACATGCCATGGCTATGTTTTCAGGAGCCATGCATGAAGGTGCAGGGACCTCAGGTCTGGATGGAGTAATGAGCCCTTGTTCTGGGACAACAAATCTCCATACAGCAGCAAAGGCATTAGGGGTTCCACTGCAAGTTGCTGTAGGAGTGGAAACTACATCTGACAAGGCCATTGGGGAGCAATGAGGATAAGGGTGGCAACCTCCATCTTCACCTTGAGCAGCACCCTCTGTATCGGTGGAATCAGAGGGAATGCATAAAAAGTCTGCCCTTTCCAGGAAAGGGACAGGTCTTGCCAGTGTGTGTAAAATTCACCATCCCAAAACCCCTCCGAAATGTATTCATATCAGGTCCTGCAGATCAGCTGACCTATCCTCACTGCATGCTGATCTGCTTTCCACTGACTGGTCTCCTATCTCCATGACCAGTAACATCAGTCAAGCCATCCAATATTTCCATACTAAATTCTTACAAATCTGGGATCGGCATGCCACCCTCTGGAAAACTAGGGTCAGAGGTTCTCACCTCCCCTGGATCTCAGCTGAACTTATGGCCTGCCTCCATGCACGTGACCTGGCTTGGAAGTCCTACAAGTCCACTGGCACTTGAGGAATACTTATACTCAGGCCACTAGGCTAGCTAAGGCCGACTTCTTTTCCTCATCTTTCCAGAAAAACTTAAATCACCCCTCTAAGTTCTGGAAAGTCATCCATGCCCTCTTTTTCCTTTTTACCCATTCCCCCCCTGTGGTCCTCAAGGTTGGTAACTTCACTATTTCTGACCCCTTTTCTGTCACTTCTGCTTTTGACTCCTACTTCACCACCTGTGCTTCCTCTCTCCTGTCTACCTTCCCCACCTCCTCAACTCCCCCTAAATCCCCACTGAGCCCCCTACACTTCCCTTCTCATTTTCACCAGTTACCCCATCTTCTTCTCTAAAGGCCCTCTTGGCACTAAACCCTCAGAAAGGCGGGAGCCCTGATGGGCTTGACCCCAAGCTCCTGCACCTCTCTGCACCTGCCATTGCCACTACCCTCCCTTCTCAACCTTTTGTTCTCCCTTGCCTCAGTCCGGAACTCCTGGAAGCATGCAACAGTCATCCCTCTCCCTAAAGGTGGTGACTCCTCCTCCTCTCCTGGCAACTTCTGCCCTATAGCCTTTCTTTCTACCGGCACCTGGTTAGATTAGTGCTACAGGAATAGCGCCAGTCCCTGTAGCGCTAACACTGACAGTGATAGGGGATGTGCAGCACTAACCTGTAAGTGCTCCCCTGGTTGCTGTCCGTGGTACATAGATACATAGATAGTTTCAGCAGATAAGGGCCTATGGCCCACCCAGTCTGCCCATTTGAGCTTGTAAGTTCAGTTTATGTTTTCCTAGAAGTCTGTTGCCCCTTACCCTTGACCTCCAGAATTCCTTTATGTCTATCCCATGCATTTTTAAATCCCGTGATTGTTTCAGCCCCCACCACTTCCTCTGGCAGGGTGTTCCACTTGTCCACCACCCGTTCTGTGAAGAAATTTTCCTCATGTTTCTCTCTGAATCGCCTCCCTCCAACTTCATCCCATGCCCTCTAGTCCTGGAACATCTTTTTTCCTTAAAATAGTGTATTTCTGCACCCTGTTCCTCCCTGTAAGATACTTGTATGTCTCTATCATATCCCTCTCCCTCCTGTCCTCCAGGAGTACATGTTCAGTTCCTTCAACCTGTCTTCATAGGACTTGTGATGCGATCCATGCACCATCTTTGTTGCCCTCCTCTGAACCTTCTCTACCCTGTTTATGTCCTTACGTGGGTATGGTCTCCAGAACTGTACACTGTACTCAGGTGGGGCCTCACTAGTGTCTTGTATAGAGGATTTGACCTCCCTTTTCCTGCTGGTGATGCCCCTGCCTATACATCCCAGCATCCTATTTGCTTTACCTGCTGCCTTGTCACACTGTTTCCCTACCTTAAGGGCATCAGAGATGATAACCCCAAGACCCCTTTCCTGCTTGGTGCATGCTATATCCTCACCCCCCAACTGATATATTGTGCCAGGGTTTTTGTGCCCCATATGCATTATCTTGCACTTCTTTGCATTGAATTTCAGCTGCCAAACCCCTGACCATGCTTCAAGTTTCTGCAGGTTCCTTCTCATTCTGTCTACACCCTCTGGTGTGTCTACTCTGTTACAGAGCTTTGTGTCATCAGCGAACAGTGAGATTCTGCCTTCTGGGTCCTGCTTAATGTCACTGATGAAGATGTTGAATAGGACCAGTCCCAGAACTGATCCCTGTGGTACCCACTGGTCACTCTTCCCTCTGTGGAGTGACAGCCATTTACCACCACCCTCTGTGTCCTGCCACCCAGCCAGTTACCTACCCACCACACTACTGTCCTGCCCAGACCCATATTCCCCAGTCTGTGTAATAGTTTTCTATGTGGCACAGTGTCAAAGGCCTTGCTGAAGTCCAGATAGGCCATGTCCACTGCCCTCCCCTGATCCATCTCCCTAGTCACCCAGTCAAAAAATTCAACGAGGTTGGTCTGGCATGACCTCCCCTGGTGAAACCATGCTGCCTTGGGTCCTGTAGTCCATTGACAGCCAGATGTTCCACCAATCTCTCCTTCAGTAGTGCTTCCATGATCTTCCCACTACCGAGGTGAGGCTGACTGGTCTGTAGTTCCCTGCTTCCTCTTTGTTCCCACTTTTGTATAAGGGGACTACATCTGCTGTCCTCCAGTCTTTGGGTACCTCCCTGTTCCAGTGATCAGCTAAACAGGATAGCCAGAGGTTCAGCCACCACCTCTCTTAGTTCTTTAAGGACCCTGGGGTGCCGCCATCTGGCCCCATTGCTTTATCAACCTTACTACTTCCAGTTCCTTCAGGACCCTTTCTCGTATAAGGGACTTGTGTCCTTTCTGCACCATTCTCACCCTTGTACTCCTTCAGACCCATTATCCTCCTCTTCCTCAGTAAAGGACTGAGCAGAAATACCTGTTCAATATGTCAGCTTTACTGTTGTCATCCTCCACTAGCCCATCCTCCCCTTCAGTCTCACTATCCCTCCCTTTGTCTTTCTTTTTTCACTTATGTACCTGTAAAAGGTTTTGTCCTCTCTACCCACTGATTTTGCAATGTGTTCTTCTGTCTGAGCTTTGGCTTCCCTTACTGACCTCCCCTGCCTCCCTTTGCTTCTCCTGGTACTTCTCCCTATCCCCTTCTGCCTTGCCTGTGTCTTTTTGTATTGCCTGAATGCAATCTTTTTGGCTTTCACTTTCTTACCAGCAGGGCAGAAGGATGCAAGGAGTCGGTTCACTGGCCAAGCTGCTCCCATGGTGTGGAGGGCTGGGGCACAGAGCAGCTCGGCAGTGTAGACCAGGGTTCTAATCCTGGTCTCCTACATTATTGCAAAATCGGGACTTTGATTTTTGTACATGGAGCTGTGGAAACAGTAATCCACGGCCCCATGAATTGTAACTTTCCCTGTGATCTCCCCCCCCCCAAGTGAAAATCATTAAGTCTGGGGGGGGGGGGTGCCCCCCCAGCAAAAACAAAAGTGATGGCATTTTTGCCATGCTGTTCTTACAGACAGCATCGTGGGGGGCTATGTTCTGACCCAGTGCTCTTCCTACTCTAAGCTACAAGAACACAGTGTTCTTTCTCTACTCTCCCTCTACCTTGATTCCTCCTCCTTCTTTACTCCCTTCCAGTCTGGCTTTCGCAAACTTTATTTCACCACCCCCTTCTCTCCTCAGGCTCACTGACTCCATCCTTACTGGTATGGATCATGGCCACCTCACAACTGCCATCTTTGTCAATTTAGCAAAAGCTTTCGACATTGTCTCCCACATTCTTCTCCTTGACAAACTCAAGACAGGGTCTCTCAAACTCAGCAACTAACTGGTTCATCTCCTATCTGGTAGGTAGGTCTCAATTTGTGAAAACTGGAGATCCTTTGTCCACCCCGCCTATCCATACTGGAGTACCCCAAGGCTCCATCCTTGGCCTACTGCTTTCCTCCATTTTCCTCAATGACCTTCCCTCAGCTTGTTATTCTGCAAAATCTATATCTATATGTATGTTGATGACACGGTCCTGTTTGTATCTGGTCTTCTTCCTCAGAGTTATCATCATGGCTTCAACTTTTTTTTTATTCACATTTTTACTCCAACTTAGACCTGGCAGACTGCTCCAGCCCTTCTGTGAGGGCCTCGTTCTCCAGTCCCAGGCACCCGGGCCATCATGGAGCCTGCCAGCTCCAATTCCAAATTTTCTCCCCGGGCCCCACAAATGTGCAATGGGCAGAGCAGCTGGGCTCCTCCTCCATGGAGGCAGCCTTACATCCTGGACTTAGGACCTTCCCCGTTCTGGTGGCATGCATGTACCGATACCCAGCCACCGTTGGATGCCAGTCAAACAGCGTGCTGCACTGTCCCCCCTCCCCAAGGAAGGTGAGCTGTCTACCAATACGCGATCCTTCCTCACCCCTGCCAGCCCCTGAATGACCCCAAATCCGTTCTCGAACCTGGGTCACCAGCATGGCGCAAGGTGTAGCGTCCAGTACCTCAACCCTAAGCACCACCAGGCCGGCACATCAAGGCTTCAACTTGATTTAAACACTATCCAGAACTGGTTCTGCTCAAATCAATTAACACTAAATGATAAAATGTATCCATGTGCTTCAGCACCAGGCAGAGGCTTTCTAGGCTATCCTCCCTCCCCACCCTCCACACTCTTGATGAGGGTATAATATCTGATGTACCCTCCTTTAAATACCGTGGCATCTGACTTGAACAGGCACCTTGGCTTCTCTCAGCACATAGATACTGCTCATAAAAAAACTCTGTCCCATGCTTGGTGCCCTTTATAGGAACAAAAACGGTATATTTTTATCTGCTCGCTGGGAAATCATTTCAAAGATGACACTTCGCAGCTTTGATTATGGTGACATAGTTTACAGTGCTGCACCCAAGTCTACTTTGGTTAGACTGGATCCCCTCTTCCACTCTTTATGCTGGTTTGCCTTGTCCTGTCCTTCCTGTACTCACCAATGTTCTCTGTACTCTGATCTCTCCCGCCCCTCTTTGGCAGATCGACACCAAACCCACTGTGCTGCCTTCATCTCTAAATTCTGTCTGTCCTCCCTCCCCCCATCTCAGTTCTCTTCTCTCTCCCCTACACCTCCTTCCTCTGACTGTCTCTGTAACTCTAGCTATCACTCCCTAGTCAACTTCCACCTGGCTTCAGGAGCTCTGCATTAGATAAGGCCAAAGGTTCGCCCCCTAACCAAAGTCAGACACATCTGTCATCAGAATCTGTGTCAAAGTGGAGTCAGGAATAAAATGCCTTTTAAAAGATTGGAGCTATCCATCTACCACTTCAGAGTTTTCTATGGGGGGGGGTATGATGAGTACTCTGTGGTCCAGATTATCCATCCATTGTGTCCACTGTACCCTTAAAGTCCACTGTGGGATGTGCTTATGTAAGTGAGCCAGAGATACAGTTACGATGGTTGCCGCCATGAGTTGCAGAAGGCACAGAAAAGTCCTGGCTGGGACCTGGTGACTATTGTACATTAAATGTGCTCGAGTAATTAGGTATTCCGCTGTCGGGGGAGCCTTCCCTTGGGAAGTGTCTAAGACTTCAACTATATACTGTAGGCACTGGCATAGTATTAAGACTGACTTTGGGACATTCATCATGGCCTCCAAGTCATCGAATAGTTGTTTAGTTTGAGACAGAATGTGTAAATGACTGTCCTTGGAACTGGCTTTTAAGAGTCAGTTGTCCATGTATGAGAAGACACACAGGCCTTTCCCATGAACTGCTCTTGCCATCACAGGTAAAGCACTTGAAAAAGACCTGTGGTGTAGCACATAAGCCAAAGGACAATACTATGAACTCACAATGCCCCCCTCCAGCATGAAGGGAAGCTACTGCTTGTGAGTTTTCCTTATTTTGATATGAAGATATGCATTGTTCATATCCAGGGAGCCTAGCCATTCCTCTTGTTGTAGGAGGGGGCTTAGGGCCTTCAGAAAGACCATGAAAAACGTCTTGTACTCGATGTAGAAGTTGAGACTTTTCAGATCTAACAGGCCTCAGATCACTTGTTCATTTGGGAATCAGGAAGTATCGGAACATAACCCTTTGTTCAGTTGCTGAGAAGGAATGGGTTCTATGGCATGTTTTTGTATCAAAGATTGTATTTCCTCTTTCTGCAGGGATAAGCACAGGGACCGAAATATGGATTTAGCATTCAAGAGCTATAAATAGCTCCAGGGTAGCAGCACTTTCTGGCTAACCAGGAGTTACTCTGGCAAAACCAGGAGCTGATATTTAAATATATTAAAAACTGAAAGGCGGTAACATGATCTATTAGGAGGCTGCGGTGCATGTTAGGAGGCAGTGGACTGTAGAGCCACTGGTTTGAACACTTGCTTGGGAATCGGCTGACCATAGGTTAAAACCCCACTTAAGCCAAACACCCACTATATGACTTTGGGCAAGTCACTTAACCTCCCAGTGCTCCAGTACACCCAGCTGTGGAAATGGGTAGAAGTTAGACCCCACTGGAAATGAGATGTTGCATCTTAGCTATGCTATCCTGGGTAAATAAACTGTAAAATAAACAGCATATGAAAAAGCTCTATTTTTGAGCACTGACAGAGTAGTGCATTGTGTAACAGGATTTTATTCTTCCTGATAGCCTGGCTGCCATGTTGGGGGTGTCTGCCAACTTCTCCATGTGCTTCTTCTACTGTCCTAATGGTTGAGTGTTTTTTATGGGTTTGGAAGGGAGTTGCAGGCACTGAACATATCCTTCCCTCTTGTAGTCTTTTAAGCAACTATTTAAAGAGCAGGTTTTCACTTAAAAAACATCCCTCCCCCTTCCCAGATTCTGTAGCTTAACTTCTGGTTTAAAGATCCTTATATACGTGCAGCATTTATTTGTTTATTATATTTCTAGCATGATCACTCATAAAAACAGCATGGAGACCCGTAGCCAAAATGCCCATACTTCCTTACTAGTAGGCATGCCCCCACACTAGCGCGTTATGTGATGTCAGTCCTAGAATAGCGTGGGGGCACACCTCATAGGCTATAATGGGGCTGGTTTTGGCGTTCATTTTTAAACACTTTCATATGCCGGTTTTAAGAAAAGAAAGCCACCGCTCAACTAACAAGGTCCTTAGTCATTATATATCATTTTAAAGACTTAAGTTTTTAAGAAACGTATCAAGTTTTAAATCAAAATGTTTTATTTTGCAGAAATTAGAGAACGTGTGTTTGGGAAATGGCCTCTGCCAACTGAACATACAACTTCAGACTTGTGGCACTATTAACATAAAACACCCTCCTATTGTTATAAGAGTACCTAAAATGAGCCAGCCTAGTGGCTCGGTGGTAGTGCTACTGCCCCATGCTTATGAGCCGGGATCAGTAATCTCAGGTTGCTGGGGGTCCACCAGGGAGGAGAGGACTGAGTGTGTAAAAGACTGCTCTCTCCTCGAGGGGAAGGAGGCCTTGTCAGCTCTGCCATAAGACTTCCACAAGGTGGAGGCCTGGTGGCAGTGTGGGTCTGGAGGGGCATGAAGGGAGGGAGCTGCAGGATTTCCAAACAGTGTGTGTGCCTCCACGTGCATACACCAGCATGTATGACCCAGCTACAGGAAGGGAGAGAAAAAAACAGAGGACACTGGATGGTGCGGCAGGCATACAGGACACCCTGCGTGTGGACCCTTCACCACCGCCCACACCTTGTTGGCAGCGACTCGATGAGAGTCTCTGGGGGGACAGCCCTTCCTCTCCAGGCCCCACTATGGGGGAGAGGGTGCAATCTGTGGGAGAACATGGATGACAGATAAATCCTGGGAAAGTGATTGTCAATGGGTGGGGTGGGGTGGTGGTGGCGGTGGCGGAGACTGGGTTGAAGGGAGCTTACGCTGTCTGGCTGGGGAGCACAACTACCTTTATAGAAACAAAAAAAAAAAAAGGACTACCTAGAATGGCTATATGATGAGTTAGGATACAATACCAAGTCTATAATACCCCTACCACAGACTTTACAAAGTACAGTAAATTAAGAGTGGCAAATGCTGTATACACAGTTGTTCACAGATATTAAGCAAATACAAGTCTACTTAGTGAAATTCATATCAGACACCCCTGCCCTCCCCAATAACTGTAGACCGACATGGCAAAACGCCATATCATACAAACATAAAAGCAATGTAGTGAATACATGATTGAAAGCAAAATACTTACATCATTGGTGTTAACATGCCAGGCCATATCACCATAGGACACCAACTGACCATTGACATAACATCTAATTTCACTGTTTCTCCATCGATTGTAGATGTGCACAATGCTAATCATGTACCACTAAAAAAAGGCAGAAAATACCTCATCATTAGTACATAAACAACAATTATTTAATGCTTGTATGCATTTCATTCATTGAGTAACATTTTACTACCATCAACTTGAAAGCCAATATACCCTTTAGTTGTGGGATTGGGCAAAAGTTATGTTCCACCAGTGAATTTAGCAAAAATTTATATTTTTCTGACTCATGGAATATTATAAAAAGAGGCAAAAAAAAAATCTGGGTTTTTTTTGTGCCGCAAAAACATTTACTCACAGGAAAAATGTTTTTGTCATGGGAGTTTTCTTTACTTGCAGGAGAGAATACAAAACAGTAATTTCACGGATTTTTTGAAATGTCATGGGTTTCTCATCTCATGGACTATATTTTTCATGTTGTAAAAATGTTATGAAATGTGTAATTTTTAAAAACTGGTCCTGCACTTTGCTAAGTTAGGTAAATGTGAAAAATGCCAATTTCACCCAGCCCCTTCCAACAGAAGTCAGTGCAACTGTAAGGGAAAAGAAAACTGAAATCGGAGAGTGAGTGCCAGATGTACTGCGACAGTGTAACTTTTGACGGACACTCGGTTCTCACATTTTTTTCAGGTCACATACTGTATTTATATCAAGAGTTATTCTTACTTTTCAATCTATGATTCTCTTCATAGATCTCTTCCTTGCCTACCTGCTTATCAACCACAGAGGCCAATTAAATCACATCCATAAAATCCCAAACTGCACAAACAGCTTTACATTCGGGAAAACCGTTCATTTAAAAATAGGTAGAGGTCAAATGTTCAACTACATGCAGGTCTATGTGTGTTCCTCATGAGCTTAATAAATATACTGTACATTCCCCTTACATACTCCTATCTTCATCTTTTCATCCCAGTGTCTGTCTTGCCCTCTAGCACTTTGTCTAACCTCTCTGTGTCCATCCAACACCCCTACCTCTTGCCCCTTGGTCTCCCCAGTGTGTACGTATATCATTCTATTTGTAATTATTGTACAAGTCACCAGTTTTTCTCCATATAAGCTGATTCAAGTCCAAGCACTATACTGTCAGACTCTATTGACTCACTGTAAATTTGATGTACTGTGATTGTAAACTTATGTACTGTAATATACTCCGTCAATGACTGTAGCTGCTGTACTTGTAGTATTTGTCATATCACTGTATCTATGACTGTATCTCTGCCAAACTGCCACATATTTGTGGCCTGAGTTGTGCCTGAAAATGGTCCCCTGAATCAGCGCACCTACCCAGTTATCAAAGACTTGAATAAAATATATTCAGTCTTCTACATTCGACAGAAGGGACTCCAGTTGAAACAAACTAAAATGATTTAGTATGATTTAAGTGGCAGTGTGGTCTTGTGGTTAGAGCACTGGCTTGAAACTCAGGAAATCACAGGTTCAAACCCTGCTACAGTAAAATAATCACTGTGTGACCTTGGGTAAATGACAACCTCCCAGTGCTCCAGTCTATACAGCTGTAGAAACGGGAAATAGCAGGACTCCAAAGGAAATGAGATATTGCAACTCAGCTGGTTTATCCCAGGCAAGTTGTAAAAAATAAAGTACATATATTTTAAACACTTAAACATAAAGACAGTTCAGAAACAGAAATAGAAAATGTTGGCAGAAAAAGACCATCTGTCCATCCAGCCTGCCCTGTTTTGCCCAGTCCTACCCTGGGACCTACTGTTTAATTCACATAGGTTTCTTGAACATTTTTACTCATTACAAGCGTTTGCATTTTGAAAACATAAAAATGATATGGATTTGCAATTTTAATATGATATCACCTACCTTTCGTGGCTGAAAATCAAATTTGACACAGTGCTGGAAACCTTTGCCCTTAGATTTCAGTGAGGTTACTATCAAACAATTGCCAACAAAGTGAGCTGAATACCCAATTCCTTTGCTAGTGCGAAAACTGTAAAAACAAACAAAAAAAAGAATACAGTTAAATCTCAAATGTATATAACTCAATAAACTTAATGGATAAAACATATTACATTCATAGATCATTTGTAACATTGGACGTACAAAATTTAACCGTAACTAATGCAATATTTATTGATCACCGCAACCACAGTCAGAAATAAAACCCACAGAAAATAATTTTCCCCCATGCAACTTGTACCACATATGTAACACCAAGGTCAAATGCAGATATGCATTTACATGACAACATATGAGGATGGAAATATGATTTTTAATTGAGTTATAGTGGTCGAGGACTATAAGGATTTTAATTGTGCAGAGGACATTTTTCCTATGATTATTTTATTTTTTTACCTTTTCCTGATCTTAAAGCAATATTTTATTGGCATAATCTAATTTGATGTTGCCATTTTTTGGGGGTATTTCTAATAGTTTAGCACAGTTATAGATTAAGAGCACCCACTACATTATATGGATGAATATTTGCTGCAAAAAAATCTTGTAGCGCAACAAAAAAAGGTCTTAAAATTACTCACCTTAGTAATTATGTTTCTTCTAATGGAGTCTTGCTGTATTCTGACATATGCAGTTAGCCCCAGCACTTGAACTGCCCCGGAGAGGAGAGAGTTAACTCTATGCATGAGCATAGATCGTTGAGTTCAAGCTCGGTTCAAACCTCTGTCTACAGCACTTCAAAGTGTAACCATCAGATTCTTATGACCAATACTAACGAACTATTCTACTTAAGTAAAAATTGTAAAGAAGATAGCCAACAGGCAATACATTTTTGGGTCCCCTAAAAGACTCGGGTCGAGAACCCAAAATAATAACCAGGTAGTGAACCAACTTATAGCTACCAAAAACAATATAACAATAAACCCACTCCCCTTTTTAAAAAAGGGGAGTGCCAAGTACACCCCGGAGGTGCAACACAGTACTTGCCAGCCCACTTCACAAAAACAGGTTCTAAGAGGGGAAGCAGGAGGGAGGTCAGAATATAGCAAGACTCCATTAGAAGAAACAATTACTAAGGTGAGTAATTTTTTCTTCAAACAACATGAAGTCTTGCTGTATTCTAACATATGCAGACTACCAAGCAGTACCACCATGGAGGGGGGTACCGAACCTAGTTTGGGAATAGGCTCTGCAGTACTGCTGTTCCAAACCTAGCATCACTCCTAGCCTGGATATCCAGAGAGTAATGCTTGGTGACAGTATGGACAGTTTTCCAGGTGGCTGCTTTGCATATCTCTAATAAAGGTATCTCCCTGGCAGCAGCCAGGGAAGCAGCTGTACCCTTAGTCGAATGAGCCCTCAGTCCTGAGGGAGGTGTTTTGCCTAGCTTTTCATAGCATAACTGTATACGAGAGACAATTCACCTGGCAATAGTTCTCTTAGTAGTAGGTTTACCCTTTCCTACTTCACCATAAGTGAGAAACAATTGAGGACACTCAACCCTCAGTGCCTTAGTATGTTCTAGGTAGTAGCTAAGTGCCCTCTTAACATCGAAACTGTGTAATCGTCTTTCTCCTGAAGAAGAAGAAGAATCAATGAAAAACACAGGAAGAGACATGGACTGGTTCAGATGAAAATCTGAGACCACTTTGGGTAAGAACCTCCTATTGGTTCTAAGGACCACCTTATCTCTGTGAAATGACATAAAATCCGGCTCCACTGACAGAGCTTGTAATTCACTAATATGCCTGGCAGAAGTAATAGCTACCAGGAACACAGTTTTCCAAGTCAAGTACTTGAGTTCTGCTGAAGCCAAAGGCTCAAAAGGAGGTTGCATGAGCTGAGCAACGCAAACATTAAGATCCCAAGCAGGGGTAGGGTCCCTAAAGGGAGGGCTGGTATGGACTAAACCCTTAAAGAATTTACAGAAGACAAGATGAGATGCCAGGGAGGGAACCTTCCCCACTGACAGGAATGCAGAGACAGCTGCTAAATGCACTTTCAAAGTGGCTGGCCGGAGGCCTAGGCCATTAAGATGAACCATATAATCCAGAACTGTAGCCAGATCAGCAGTATGGGGTAGGACATCCCTATTGGAACACTAAATGCTGAATCTTTTCCATTTGGAATTATAAGTTTTCCTGGTGGCAGGTTTTCGAGAGGCTTTAAGAATATCCACAACCCCCTGAGACAGATGCAGACTTGCGTATTCTAACTCTTCAAGAGCCAAGCTTTGAGGTTAAGAGATCGAAGGTCGGGGTACCATATCCTTCCCTGAGAGGAGGTTAACAGATTGTGCTTCTTGGGAAGAGATAAGGGAAGATGGACTGCTAGGGATCTCAATAGAGGATACCAAGGCTGTCTAGCCCAGTCTGGTGCAATCAGGATCACCTTGCATGATTGTGACCTTATCTTCACCAGAACCTTGAACAGCAGAGGAAAGGGAGGAAAGGCATACAGGAATTCCCCCCCAATCCAGAACCATAGCATCCAGGGTAACTGAGCCCATGACTGGGGGTCTGCAACAGAAGAGAGGAAGTTGATGATTGTCTGGCGCTGCAAAGAGATCTATCTCTGGAGTGCCCCACCTGGAGAAAAATTACTTTCAATATGAAGGGGTCCAGGGACCATTCGTAATGGCCCTGAGAAATCCTGCTCGGAGCATCTGCTAGCACATTGTCCTTCCCTGGAAGATGGACTGCTTCCAGAGATGCCTGCAGGGAATAAGTCAGAGAACATATTTTCATGGCTTCCATGCACAAGGCTGTCGACCGAGTGCCTCCCTGCTTGTTGATGTACCACATGGTGGTGGTATTATCTGTTCTGACCTGAACCACCATGTTCTTTACTGAGTCCGAGAAGGCTTGAAGAGCCAGGAATACTTCCCTGAGTTACAGAAGATTGATACGAAGAAGGGACTCCTGAGGGGACCACACCCCTTGTGTTGTGAGAGCTCCTAAGTGAGCTCCCCAGCTCAGGATAGAAGCATCTGTGGTTAACACCACTGAATGAGTCTGACTGATGAATGGGACTCCTTGTCCGAAATTGTCCTGATCCAACCACCAATGGAGAGCTTGGACTAGAGTCTGAGTCTCTGGAATAAATCTGGTTAGAAGATCTTTTTCTGGGACCAAAAGGACCTCAGATGGAACTGAATGTCCCTCATTTGAAATCTGGCTCCCTGTACCACCACAGTGGAAGCTGCCATGTGGCCCAGGAGCTGAAGAAAATGTCTTGCTGGTCGAGACACCCGAAGGTGAAAGGAAGAAGCAAGGTCTGTAAGGACCTTCACCCTTACCAAGGGAAGACAATCCTTTGCTTGGACAGTATCCAACTCTATCCCTATGAAGGTAAGGAGTTGCACTGGTTCAAGAACCGACTTTGGTAGGTTGAGAAGGAACCCTAGGGAAGTGAGTAACTGTTGTGTTACTTGTAGGTCTGACTTGACTTGGTCTGGAGACTGTCCCACAATGAGCCAGTCATCCAGGTATGGAAAAATGAAGATGTTCTGTCTCCTGAGAAAGACCACTACTACTGCTAGGCATTTTGTGAACACCCTTGGAGCTGATGTTAGACCAAAGGGCATTGCTCTTAACTGATTATGACCTGAAGGCAACTCGAACCTGAGGTACTTTCTGTGGGAGCACCTGACTGGGATGTGAAAGCAGGCATCCTTGAGGTCCAGGGAGACTAACCAATCCCCAGGCCTCAGAGAGGGAAGAATTACTCCCAGAGTCACCATTTTGAATCTTGGCTTGACAAGGTGCTTGTTTACGTATCTTAGATCTTGGATGGGCCGCCACTTCCCTGTCTTTTTTGGGGTAAGGAAGTATCTGGAGTACAGACCCTTGCTCCTGTGTAGAGCAGTAACTCTCTCTATGGCTCTGAGAGCCAGCAGAGAGGAAACCTCTGCCTCTAGAGCAATGGTTTCGGAGATGTTTGCAGGTGGAAAAGATCTGACCCTCAGTTTTGGACATTTTTTGAAGCTAAGGGCCAGTCCCTAGTTTACTACCTCCAGGACCCATTTGTCTGAGGTAACAGACTTCCATGCCTGGAAGTAGTAAGCCAGCCTGTCTCTTACTGGAATTGGGGAGTCAACCCGGGCTGACACATCAGGGTGTCTGCTTGGCAGGAGCCTTAGACTGAGAGGAGGTTGCAGCCCTGCTCATCTCCCTTCTGCCTCTCCCTCTGAAAAAGCCCCTTTGAAGAAAAGGAGAGGAGGCCTGTGCCTGGTAGAAAAGCCTGTGAAAAGGCCTGCCCCATGACTGCTGCCTCTGAGGAGTTGCTTGCCTTTCCTTGGCCTGTGCACTCCTGTAAGTGGTCCAGTATTCATCCATCTTTTTCATGCAATTCTCTGTCTGCTCCCCAAACAGAGAATTACCCACCACAGGGAAATATCCATGGCCTTAGCCTGAGTGTTCTGTGAGAGGCTAGTACATCTGAGCCCAGCAAACCTCCGAAGAGACACAGATGTAGCCATGACTCGTGATGCCACATCATTTGAGTCTACAGCAGCATGAAATTGAATCTTAGATGCCTCAGTCCTGTCAGCAGCCACCTCCTCCAGCTCCTTGGTTAGCTGGGGGGAAGCCTGTTTAGCTAGTTCCAGAACAGTATCCCATCTGGACGTCTGGTATCTGGCTATGTAGGCCATATAATGTGCCTGCCTGAGTCCCAAGGAGGTTGCCAAGTACTGTTTTTTTGGCCATAGCATCCACCTTCCTACAGTCTTTATCTGGGGTGTGTGAAGCCAAAGGTATATTAGCCTTGTCACAGGCTGCAGCCTGCACTACCCCAACATGGCTGCATTGGTGGAACAAGAACTCTGTACCTGAGCCTGAAAGCATATACCTCTTGTCCATTCTTTTATCCACAGAAGTTAAAGAATTTGGTGTTTGGATAATTTTTTGTGTCCATTTCCCAAGAGATTTATGGAGGGGAATAGACAACCTTTTGGACTCTGGGATGTCCATCATTTCTACAAAATTAGGCTCCTCTTGTTCCTCAACAGCTTCAACCAGAGGAAGCTGGAGGGTCTCTGCCACTTTTTTGTAAAACAAACAGTGGGATGGGGACTCAGAAAGCCTGGGAGGGGAAACATTAGGCGGCCTGTCTGGGGGGATGTCCGGTTCAATGGGCTCATCCAGACCTTCCATACCATCATCATCATCGTTGTCATCATCCTCTTCCTCCCCTTCCCATTCCAGTTCATAAAACTCATCTGGACAATATTCCGGAACTGGGGGAACCGACCAAACTGAGCACCTACTGAGAGGCGCCAGATCGGACGGAACCGAACGGAGCGATACTACAATGTTTATCGCCCTGGCTAGCTCTTCGGCAGTTGGATGTTGCGTTCTGAATCCGAACCGGCCGATTTCCTCTTTTTCTTTGAGGGAACCGACCCTCACGATCGTCTCTCCTTTTGCCTGAATGAGTATCACCCAGGTCAGTGGGCACTCCTTCAGGTTCGGTCGGAACTGAACGGGACTGGCCATCCGGATTAGGGAATTTCTCAGCCTCCTTTTCCTTAAGCCTACCCAATCTCTTATCCAGGGTGGCCTTCAGAATGTTTTTACAGATCTGGCAGTTTGAATCGAGGTGGTCAAACCCCAGACAATAAACAAAGGTGATGTGAGGGTCTACCTTAGCAAAGGCATCCCCACACTCACTACAGTGTTGACACCTCTTCAGGGCAGTTCAAGTGCTGGGGCTAACTGCATATGTCAGAAGACAGCAAGACTTCATGTTGTTTGAATGTCATTCTGCTTGTTTGGTGGAATTTATTGTACCTGACCAAAAGCTACCATAACAAGCATTGACATTCGATGCTTGTTAAACTTTTTTTTTTATATTGAACCCAACTTTTGAAGATACCGTTTTAGGATTTGCCATATAGACATGACATGTACTCTTTATAGTATATGAGGCAAAATGTCATTTCACACTAGAGGAACAAAAACACATCTCTTCCAGGATTTTAAAAATGACACGTCATGTCTATGAGGCGGTGTGGAAAAATGGCTATGTTGAAAGTTTGGCATCAAAATATTCAAAATTAATGAAGTTATGAGTGAATGCTGAAATAGTGTAATGTTCAGTCATAACCTGGGCAATTTACTGTATTTGTACACCAAATTTTCAGCATAACCTTCTTATTATCCCACCTAATGAACTCAGTATGTGAACATTTGCAAATCCCTCCCAAACACCATTCCGTGCCACTGAAACGTCATTCCATGCCACAGGGACAAAAACACATTTTGGACAGGATTCTAAAAATGTAAGTTGTCACATTCATGAGGTGCTGTGAAGAAATGGCTATATTGAACATTTGGGGTCAAAATATTGAAAATTACCAAAGTTACCAGCCTGCGTTTGCAAATTTCAACATAGACTCATAACTTTGTTGCTTTTAAATTTTTGTATGCCAAATTTTCAACATAGCTTTCGATCAATCTCATGAACAAGAGCAGAGAAAATGTTCAATTTCTGCACAAAAGGTGATTTCACACAGCGACTGCGAAATCACGTTTTAGGGCATATTTGCCTAATTTCTCTGCCATTGTTCATGAGGTGGGGTCCCAAAAAGGCTTGTTGAAAATCTGAGGTACAAATATTCAGAATGCCAAATTATGACACTAAGTTCAAAATCCATTAAAATATATATTGAACCACATATCTGACTTCCTCAGTTCGCAGTCCAACTTTGAAGTGTGAAGACGTGTCTGCGGTCTAGCGAGGATTATGGCATTGGACCATTGGTGGGTAAGTAAGAGCTTGGGCATACCTCTCAATCTTTCAGCATTAAAATCATAGCATTGACCTTCAAAAATCATAACAAAGGGCCAGAATGTGTAGCACTTTCTTATTTTAAACAATACTATGTCTATAAATAGTATGTCAATATGGTTGGTGATAAGGAATGTTTCTAGCAACTTAGTTCAATGATTTAATATATTTTGTGTCTTGAAATAGCTCTAACATTATGAGGAACATCAGTAAACCTATGTGGAGCAAGGGTAAATTTAAGTGTGAAAAACACAGCGCTATGCAAAATTCATAGCAGTTTAGAGGTATGGGTTTGGGGTGTGGGGTGGTGGGTGCCAAGTGGGAGGGTCGGGTGGGGGAGTAATGGCACAACAGACATCGATGAACAGTTTATTTTTTTTTTAGAGGTTACAATGTAAAAAAAAAACTACGAGGATGGTTTTCTTTATTTCAGGTGACTGGCAACACTGGGGTTGGACACCCCTATTGTCAGTATTATATTTGGCAGTACCAGGGAGGGCTCCCAGTTTTGCATAACTAAAATGGGTTGGGTGGGAGGGTAGAAGCTGGCATGGGGGATTGGGCACCCCCGTGCCGTAATAATAGCATGGGTTGGGCTTGGGGGGGGATGGCAGTTACATCAGTGGCACACCATTAAATGGACAGTAAACATTTTCATTAGATAAGGAGATGAGAAAAGCAAAAGTGTGTGCATGAATGAACGTTTGACTTTGGATCTAGTTCTGGTGTTAAACAGAAAACATTATTTTGCATTGCATGGTTATGTATGTAGCAAATTTGAAGGATGTTGTTGGGTTCAGAATTCTGTTTTATGTAATGCCCATTTTATGTAATGTCTTCACAAGAAGATCAAACAAATGCACTTTTTCCGAGTAAGTGGTAGTGGTGATATTTGAATACGGTCTTCACATATCACAATCCAAAACCCAACATAAAGTAATCTCTCCTCATAATTAACAGTGTGCCATTGTTCTTTATCACCTTTGCTGGTCTCTTATGTGGTATACAGTACAGCAAATGAAAACCCAAACTACTTCAATGGAATAAATAAATTGCAGGACACTGCTGAATGAGCACACTGTCTCTAGCACCCCTTGCTTGCCTGTATGAACAGTAAGTGACAGCTACACAGACGAGCACCACCATCTCAAAACAGTTTCTTGTACGGTCACAAAGAAGAGCGGGTCTACATACTTTTGACTCAGCATGAAAAAAAACAGGAAATGGACACAATAAAAGACGTGTTTAATATTTTTTTAAATAAAACAAAACAAAAACTAAGGCAATGGACAAACACCCAGATGACCACAATACAGGTATACTACAGGTCATCAGAATACAACATTAAAAAGAATTGCCTAAAATCTCAAGTTTTCTTGCACTGCTGCTCATTCCCAGACTCACTTCCCTGCCTCCCAGCATCATTCATGCCAGTATTACTCTCCTACCACAGTGGCTGAAATGAGGTTAGCAAGTTTTCGTGTTTGGACAGAACTGGCACCCTGCCCGACACTCTCGAGTTAAGTCCAACAACAACTCGGCTTCTTGTTTTTATTGTTCCAGAATGTAGCACACACAGCTGACTGACAAGCTCACAAGCTGCTGATGTTGAAAGCTGATCAGATGCTTTTGCTGGCCAGCTTCAAGCAAGTCAAAGGATCAAAGCCCTCTCTGATTGGAGTAGCTTGGTTCTTTGAAGTACAAGAAGTTTCCACCCAGCAAGCAGCAAGGGATGTCATGACCATGGTGCATGGTCATTGGTCTAGACTGCTGAGACCCTGCTATATTGAACTGCAATGGGCTCCACATTGACATCCCCCCCCAAATTCCCTTTCAGTATAGCAAAATGATTAGTGTGCATGCACATTAAATGTAAAAAGTACATGCAGCTCAATGTACCCATCAACTCATCCTTGGCTAGGGGAGGTGGGTCACTCTGTGCATAAGCATAAGTAGAAATACATTGTTTTAGCATACTGTATATGTAATAAACTATATTCATTTAGTATATGTAGGCACCATTTTTAAACACATTTTGATAATAAAATGTTACAGTGAAACTCGCCAGGATGAAACCCAATTCTGCAGCATGCTGCAGCAGAGTTACTGTGGAAAACAATGTAATTTCAATTAGTCCATTGTGTCATGCAGAAAACTGTGACGTTCACTTAATCCTGGCAGTGTCACATTTTCCTGCATGACAAAAGGGATTAATTCCCATTGAAATTACATTGTTTACTACAATAACTCTGCTGCAGCAAACTGCAGAATGCCTTAGAAGTGGGTTTCATCCTGGCGAGCTTCACTTAATGACTATCATTCATTTTATAATAGTTTTGTGTGGGGAGTTTAAAAAAAAGGCGTGACTATCAAGATCAACAAAACTGTATGCAAACTGAGTAAGATAACCAGGAAAATGCAAACATACTGTAACCTCTGACATGCACACTGAAGCTAGACTCTGATCTGCAACATTTGGTTTCATTACAGTATATTATGTAGAGCAGTGGTGGCCAATATTCCTTGTATTGGGATCCATTTTGGTGGATCTCAAGAAGTTCTGAGATCCGCCAACAGAACAATAATTACATTCAACAGCTGTAAGGATCTTCATTGATTTGAAAATGCCCCCCAAGATCCACTAAAAATCTGTTGAGATCCACCAATGGATCCATGAATTGGCCACCACTGATGTAGGGAAACAAAGTGAGCATTCATCTCATTTCAAAGGAACTCTTGATAAGTAGTAAAACTACTACGTGGAAATGCAGCCTATGGCTTGCATCATAATGGTTAAGTACTAGAAGTAAAGGTTAGTACAGTAACTGTTGCCAAGAATCATATGACTGCATGTGCCAAGATTTAAAGGTACTTGTAACATGGCAATAAATGTTCAACTCTAATGAACTACTTAGATCAGTGGAAACACAACACATGACCCAATAAATAAGCGGGTATTAATTCCCTAGTAATGCCCACTTGTCAATGGGATCATGCTTATTGAATCAGTGACTCTGCCACATCACTTTGTGCCATGTTTCGTTTGTGTCTGTTCATCCCTATAGGTGACCCTACCGAGAGCAGACAAACACCTAATTTTTCGGTTGCTTCCTATAGGTGGCACTTCCAAGAGATGCACAAAAAGCTCCTCAATGTACATTCCCAGCCACCCACCCTGCAGAAGACACAAAGTCAAGTGCTGTGTGTTTTCATTTATTTTGTGGTATGCAGTAAGTTCCCTTCCACCCACCCGCCCCGCAGAACTCAGGAACTGGAGCGGTTAGGTAGACCACACATTTTACTATACTGACAGCTCTACTGTACACTGTAACGTTTGTCTCTTCCTAAGCAACCACCCCGCAGAACTGCAGCACTGGAGCAATCACTGTGACCATCCAGAGGAAGAGACAGACACACAAAAATAAGCAGTGATCTGTCTCTTTCTCACTGTCAGTCTGCATTTGTGCAGTAAATCACCCCAAAAAGAAGTACCTGCATAAACTAAGTGTTCTCTGAAATTGTCAGCTTCGTTAGTTGTTTCCATTCAATAATGCATTCTGGGCACAGTATGAATATTTGCATAACTGTCTAAATCGGAAAACATTTACATGTACAACAAGTGAAACACCAGATATGCAAATATTTGTACTTTACTCAAAATGCATTACTCAATGAGAAGCAAAAAAAAACAAAAAACGAAATGAGTGAACAGAACACTGTATTTATAAACTGAGCTAAATGTTTTTATCTTTGTCTGTCCTATTATAGAAAACATAACGCTGCAAGGTGTATTAAAACTGCACTTATAATATATATATATATATATATATATATATATATATATATGTAGTCAAGTCAACACATGCACAGTTGGACATTTATTTATTTATTTTATTTATTTATTTAGACAGCAGTTTGGAAAACCTTTGAGCCATAGGCTCATTTACAAAGGTACCTTGTCACAGTAAGACAAACGAAAATACACAGTATAACAGTAACTTAAGACATAGATACAAACAAGCTGGTACAGGTAGGATTGATGCAAACAATACCAGAGTTATGTTGTCCTTAGCAGTTTAGTAGTAAGCTTTGTCATTAGTATTGAGTACGGCTTTGACTAGTGGCAATTACAGCTTCGGGTGTTAACAAGGTGGTTCCGTAAGGACGTTTTGAAGCACGGCAGCCTATGCCGTCAATCAAAAGTGCAGACTTGAAGAGCATATAATACTTTATTAAGCAATATTGTCAGTTGTTCTCCATTTGTTTCCCACATTTAATTCACTTGTAACAGTAGTTACCTTGCGCATGCCAAGTTATAAGCGCATTAATGTACTCCAAAGGCGGGCTCTACTAAGGAATTAAAGCCTAGCTGGTGATTGGAGGCACTCGGTCGCCCAACCCCCCCAACCAGGCATTAATTCCCCAGTACAGCCCTCTTTTGTTGTGGATTAATGCTTACATGATGTACTCTACAGTACAAGGTTTCAAAGACTGAAGCCATTGTAAAATTTGTCTGTTGATCAGTTTTGTAATACACTGTATGGAATTCCACAATCGTTTGGTTGGGCTAACTTTATTGTACTAACAAAAGTAGTTAAGGCATACATGCTCTTGAGACCCCTACAGTCACTTTCTCAAGTATGGTACAGTCTAGGCATAGCTGGTGAAGAGACTTTTAAAATCTGTAAGGTTTGCATAGCTAGACTTATTAGATCAATAAAGGCGTCAATCTCTACCAAACAAAATAAAGTATTATCTCCTGCTTCTGTGTTTTAGCTGACCAACAGTGCATGCTCTAAATATTCTGAAGGAAAACAGATGACAAGCTTATAAGGAAAAACTTACATTCACAGATACACAGAAGGTGATAGCAGATAAGGACCGTAGTTGCCTACCTAATCTGCCCCTTTTCCCTACCTGATGCATTACCGCAGACCCCAGTTGATCTCCAGCTTACCCTCTCTTCCCTGTTGCTAGAGTACTCTTCTGATTATCCCATGCATTCTTGAATTCCCCTACTGTTTTTCCCACCACCACCTCTGCAAGGAGGCTGTTCCAAGCATCCACTACTCTTTCTGTGAAAAAGTACTTCCTCACATTGCCCCTGAGCTTACCCCCCTCTAGCCTCATAACCCCCTTGCTCTCGTACACCTTCTTTTCTGAAAGATGCTACCCTCCTGTACCTTGTTTATTCCCCTGATGTACTTGAAAGTGTCTATCATATCCCCTGACCCCCCCCCCCGGGAATACATATTGAGGTCCTCTAGTCTTTACTCACATTACGTTTGGTGCAGTCCTTGCACCATTTTTATTGCTCTTCTCTGGACCGCCTCTATTTTGCCTATGTCCTTCAGGAGATGCAGCCTCCAGAAATGGACACAGTACTCCAGATGAGGCCTCACTACCGATCTGTACAGTGGCATAACCACCTCCTTTTTTCTGCTGGTGATACCTCTCCCTAGGCACCCTAGCATCCCACTGGCTCTCCCACAGCCTTCTCACGTTGTTTGGTTACCTTTAGTTCATCAGATACGATTACCCCAGGTCCCTTTCTTGACAGGTGGCCATTAGTACACCCCCCCCCCAATCTTGTACTCTTCCCTTGGATTTCTGAGCCCCATATGCATGATTTTACACTTCTTTGCATTGAATCTTAGCTGTCAAACTCTCGATCACTCCTCGAGCACATTTAGGTCCGTTCTCATTTTTTCAACACCCCCTCGAGTGTCGACCCTGCTGCAGATCTTAGTGTCATCTGCAAAGAAGTATACCTTCCCCTCAAGCCCCTCTGCAATGTCACTTATGAAGACATTAAAGAGGAATGGCCCCAACATGGATCCCTGTGGCACCCCACTGGTTACCCCACTCTCCTCAGATTGAACACCATTTACCACCACCCTCTGTGTCCTGCCACTCAACCAGTTTCTGACCCAGTTTACCACCTTAGGGCTCACTCCCAGGCTGCTCAACTTATTTATCAACCTCCTATGTATGACAGTGTCGAAGGCCTTGCTGAAATCTGGGTAGGCCACATCCACCCCCATCTACCTCCCTGGTCACCCAGTCAAAGAAATCTATCAGATTTGTTTGACAAGACCTTCCCTTTGTGAATCCGTGCTGCCTTGGATCCTGTGCTCTGCTGGATTCAAGAAATATCACAATTCTTTCCTTTAGTAGTGACTCTATTAATTTCCCCACCACTGAGTTCAGGCTGACTGGCCTGTAGTTTCCAGCCTCCTCCCTGTTCCCACTTTTGAGGAGAGGTATTACATTTTCCCTCCTCCAGTTCACTGGAACTACCCGTTTCTGTCAATTTGTTGAACCGGGCTGTTAGTGGTGCTGCCAGCACCTCTCTTTAAGTTCTATAAATATTCTGGGATGTATCCCATCTGACCCTATAGCCTTGTACCCTTTCAAATTCTTGAGTTCCTTTAGGACTCTTTCTACCATAAACAGGCTGGTGTCCACCTCTCTCCCACTGGTGCTCCTACCCCCCAATAGTAGTCCTTCTCCTTCCCCTTCTTCTGTGAATACTGAACAAAATTATTTGTTCAAGATTGTTGCTTATTCTAGGTCCCCCTCCGCACACTCCCTTCCTCCTTTTTTAACCTCACAATCCCACCCCAGGTCTTCTTTCTATCAGTAATGTATCTGAAAAAGGTCTATTTTTTCCTCTGCTTGCACCTTTGTGCTCCTGACTGCTTTCCCCACCTCCCTCTGCTTTTCTAGATAAGCTCCCTGTCTCCACCCCGTGTTTCCTTGTACCTCCTGAAAACTAGTCTTTTTTTCTCTTACCTTTCTGGCCACGTCATTTGAGAACCATAGTGTTTTTTTTATTTCTCTTTGTTTTGCTTACTTGCCTAGCAGAAAGGCTTGTTGCCTCTGCTATAGCTCCCTTAAGGTTAGTCCATTGTTTCTTTATATCCCCCTCTTCTCCATTCCCTGTCAGAGCTTCCTTGAGACAATCCCCCATTTTTGCAAAGTCAACCTGTCTGAAATCCAGGATCCTTGCTTTCGTGTGGTTCGACTCCTCCACTGTTCTCACATTGAACCACACCATATGATGAACACCGGACCCAGGTGGCTACCCACCACTACATTGGTTACTCTGTCCCCAATGGTGAGTACCAGGTCCAATACTGCTCTGTCTCAGGTGGGTTCTGCCACAAGTTGCTGGAGGCACGCCCCCTGCAGGGCACCCAGGATGCCTCTGCTCCTGGCTATGGCTGTAGACTGGGCACTCCAATCTACATCAGGCAAACTGAAGTCTCCCACCAGCAGCACTTCACCGTTGACTGTCATTTTGTGGATGGCTTCCACTAGTACCCCATCCATCTCCTCCCCTGGTGCTGGAGGTCTGTAGATCACACCTGTGTGAAAGGCAGTCCCATTTCCTGTCTCCAGGGTGACCCACAGTGCTTCCACTGCCTCCTACATTCCCTGAACTTCAGTTGCCTTAATTCACTCCCTGACGTAGATAGCCACCCCTCCACCCTTTTTTCCCATCCTGTCTTTTCTAAATAGAATGTAACTTGGTACGGCTATATCCCATTCATGGTTCCCCATGTACCGTGTCTCCATAACAAAGACAATGTCCAAGTCTGCCTCTGCCATCAAGGCCATAAGGTCTGGGGTTTTATTTCCCAGGCTGCGGGCATTCGTGCACATGGCCTTCCAGGTTTTGCAACCTCCCCTTCAAGTAGATCCCTGTGACAGGGTGGAATAGGACCTTGTCCCAGTTGTTATGAAAAGAGTTTGAATGCAATGACCTGTTCTGTTCTATTCTAGTCTCTCCTTTCCTGTCTCTTTGTCAGTCTGGTTGAGCAACCAAATTTTCCTGTGGGACCTAGGATTTGATCAGCCCGACAGTCTTGCAGTCCTCTGCCTCTCACTATCAGTCTTCACTTGCTGGTTTGTCTTTTTCTTCCTTACGTATATGCCGATATAAAAATACATGCAAATTATTGTATGGAAATGTAAATGATATTGGGATCTCTTTTGTTTAGAAAATATATAGTGTTACTGTTGAAATGTATATAATTATATTTTGAGATGACTGCAGAAAGCTATTGGCAATGCAAGTGGTTACCAGAGTGCATATTTTTAAGCCTTTTGCAGAAGAGCTGTGAAAAAGGGGCCTCATTTCTGGGACACTGTGTTCTAGCATCACCTGCCTGACACTTACAAGGACATTTTAGAAAAAACAGGATGTGTGTTAAGAAGTGGGGGTCGTTGCATGGACTTATAAAAAGACAGAGCTGCAACTGCTTGCAAGATGGCCACACAGACATTGAAGGAAAACTCTGATGGATCTCCTCTATTTTATTTTGCCTTTATAAATAGTTATACTGAACAATTATTTTGTGTTACTGCTAGTGTAAATAAATATTTTGGTGAATTCTACAACTGCTCCTAGTTTTTCAAATGCTTCCTGACCTGTGCCTCGACGACACTCCCCTCCTGTCCACATATCTTCCCTCTCTTCCTCACCTATTTTTACTCCCATTCGTCCCTATTTCTGCCTTTCTACTTATCTCAGTTTTAGTGTCAATTTCGCAACTCTAGGGTCCTCCCTACTGACTGCTTCATCTTGTGGGGGGTGTAATTAGCTTCTTACTGCCTACTCTCGCCTCCCCCCTTGGCTAGTTTAAATGCTTGCCAATGAAGCATTTAAACCTCTCACTAAGGATCTTGGTTGCTCCCTGGATAGATGCAATCCATCCCACTCGTACAGGCCTGCATCCCTCCAGGTGGGACCCCAGTCCTCAATGAAGCTGAAGCCCTCTGCTCTGCACCAGTCCTTCAACCATGTAATGAGTCTCATGGTGTGGACTGCTCTGCTTCCCCCCTTTTCACAGACCAGTAACACCTCAGAAAAGGTTACAGTGTGTACCACTTGTCTGAGACCCCTCCCCAGCTTCCTGAAGTCCTCCTGCACTACCCTAACCTCATCACCAGCCAGATTATTTGTCCCCAGGTGGACAATGATGTCTAGCTCTCCCTCCAGTCCTGCTGCCCGAGAGATCCTCTAGATGTGCTATCCATCCCTATAAGCCATGGCACTGGGTAGGCACTTAACTTCCCTCTTTTCCAACCCATCCACCCCCAAGTCTGCCCCCCCAACAACAGAATCCCCACCGGAAGTTGCTTTCTCCTCCTCTCAAGAAAATGTCAGTATATAAAAATTTGACTTTTGACATTTTTTCATCACTTAGTGGAGACACGATAATGAACACCTGATAAATGACTAGTTCTCAAATTAAAATGTGTATGTGCCTTATATGTACTTGTGAAATACTTCTTTAAAATTATATCAGTATAGATCTACTGGGGCCAAACATCAGCTCAGCACCAGGGCACTGCGGAGTTTAGGAGTGGACATTGAGCAGCCTGGAGGGGTTTGTGACGAGGTGCAGTGTGCAGCCCTACCAGACTTGGAGGGATGGCTCCTGGCTAAGCCATCCTGCAACACCTGTGGAAGACTAAGGAGCCAACCCCCCTGATGTTGTTGCACATGTAGGGCCCATTGTTGCAGTTAACATGTATTGCAGGAGGCAGGTGGGATGAAAATGAAAGGGAGAAACAGCCAGACTTCATCTATATGACTGCCAAAGTAGGTACCCTTGGTCCTCGCCCCAAGAAGCCCACTACCTCACCTGGATGCTGACCAAGTCACAGGTGAGAGGACAATTCCCCCCTACCCAGAGACTCATGCCTTGGAGGAAAGAACCATGGGTCAGCAGCAGTGATAAGGTTAGGAGTAGATCTGGCTCAGTTCTCATGGTCACCAGAGGACTGGATCAAAGTGATATGGATATAACCATAGTGAAAAACAAATAACATAAACAAACAAAAAAACAAATAAGACCAGTATGAAGGTTCTGGACTTCAGGAGGGTAAACTTTAATAGAATGAGGAAGATTTTCAGGGAGGAAATGAAATGTGGTGACTGGATAGAAGATATGAAAAAATTACTCACCATAGTAATCTTGTTTCTTCTAATGGAGTCTTGCTGTATTCTGACAATATGCAGTTAGCCCCAGCACTTGAACTGCCCCGGAGAGGAAAGGGTTAACTCTATGCAGAAGCATAGAACGTTGAGCTCGAGCTCAGTTTACAAACCTCTGTCTCTGGTACTTACCAGTGTAACCGTTAGATTCTTACGAGCAAACTAAGTACTAAACTATGGAAATTGTTTATTATATAGCCAGACGGCAATGATTTGGGTCCCAAAAAGACTCAAGTTGAGAACCCAAGAAAAAAGGTAATGACAATAAAATATATATATTGAACATAATAATAGTAACAATAAAACAAATACCCCAACCTGAAAAGGGGGGTTCAGGTACACCCCTGCGGTGCAACACTGTACCTGCCAGCCCACTTCCCAAAAACTAGGTTCTGAGAGAGGAGGCAGTGAGGGAGGTCAGATTACAGCAAGACTCCATTTGAAGAAACAGCATTACTAAGGTGAGTCTTTTTTTCTTCAAACAACATGACATTTTGCTGTATTCTGACAATAAGCAGATTACCAAGCAGTTCCCCCAGGGGGAAGGAATGCAGAACCTACTTTGGGAACAGACTCTGCAGTACTGCTATGCCAAACCTAGCATCACTCCTAGCCTGGATGTCCAGAGAGTAATGCTTGGTGAATGTATGGACTGTTTTCCAGGTGGCTGCTTTACAGATTTCTAGCAAGGGTATATCTCTGGCTGCGGCCAGAGTAGCATATTACCACTAGTCAAGTGAGCCCTCAGGCCTGGAGGGTGTTTGCCCAATTTGTCATAGCAGAATTGTATACAAGAGACAATCCACCTGGCAATAGTTCTTTTAGTAGCAGGCTTACCTTTCCCCACTTCACCATAAGTGAGAAACAATTGAAGACAGTCATTTCTTTGTGCCTTCGTATGCTCTATGTAGTAGCTAAGAGCCATTTTAACATCCAAATTGTGTAATCTTCTTTCCCCTGAAGAAGAATGGTCAGTAAAATACACAGGAAGAGACATAGACTGGTTCAGATGAAAATCTGATACCACTTTGGGTAAGGACCTCCTATAGGTTCTTAGGACCAACTTATCCCTATGGAAGGAGATGAAGTCAGGTTCGACTGACAGGGCCTGTAATTCACTAATACGTCTGGCAGAAGTAATAGCTACCAGGAACACAGTTTTCCAGGTCAAGTACTTCAGCTCAGCCGAGGCCAGAGGTTCAAAGGGTGGCTGCATAAGCTGGGCAATGCAGAAATTAAGATCCCAAGCCGGGGTAGGCTATCGAAAGGGAGGGTTAATATGAACCAGACCTTTCAAAAACTTACTGAAAACAGCATGAGATGCCAGGGAAGAGCCCTTCCCTGCTGAAAGGAATGCAGAGACAGCTGCTATGTGAACCTTCAGAGTTGCAGGCCTAAGGCCTAGACCATTAAGATGAATCAGATAATCTAAGGCTGTAGCAATGCCTGCAGAATCAGGCACAATCCTCTTCTGAGAACACCAAATGCTGAATCTTTTCCATTTGGAACTATAAGTTTTTCTATAGGAAGGTTTCCTAGAAACCTTCAGGATATCCAAGACTCCCTCAGAAAGATGCAGGCCTACATATTCTAACTCTTCAAGGGCCAGGCCTTGAGGTTGAGAGACTGGAGATTGGGGTACCAGATCCTCCCGAGAGGAGGTTAGGAGATTGTATCTCTTGGGAAAAGACAGGCGACGTGACACTGCCAGAGACAGCAGCAGAGGATACCAAGGCTGTCTGGCCCAATCTGGAGCCACCAGTATCACTGTGTAGGGTTGAGATCTGATTTTGATCAGGACTCTGAACAACAGAGGGAAGGCATAGAAAAACCTGCCCTTCCAATCCAGAATGAGAGCATCCAGAGGAACAGTCCCCAGGACTGGAGGTCTGCAACAAAACAGATGAAGCTGGTGATTGTCTGGGGCTGCAAACAGATCTATCTCTGGAGTGCCCCATCTGGATAAGATGACCTGTAGTATGGGAGGGTCCAGGGAAAATTCGTGATGCCCCTGGGAGATTCTGCTCAGAGCATCTGCTAGTACACTGTCCTTTCCTGGAAGGTGAACTGCTATCAGGGAAGTCTGAAGGGAATAGGCTAGAGACCACAGTTTCATGGCTTCTGTGCACAAAGCCATGGACAGAGTGCCCCACTGCTTGTTGATGTACCACATTGTGGTGGTGCTGTCTGTCCTGACCTGAACCACCTTGCCCCGACTGACTCCGAGAAGACCTGAAGGGCTAGAAAAACTGCCTGAGTTCCATGAGATTGATATGAAGGACAGACTCTTGTGGAGACCAGACCCCTTGAGCTGTAAGGGCTACCAAATGGGCTCCCCAACCTAGGAGAGAAGCATCTGTAGTTAGGACTACTGAGGGAACTTGAGAGGGAAATGGAACTCCTTGTCTGAGGTTGTCCTTGTTCAGCCACCACTGGAGAGCTTGGACCAGAGTCTGAATCACTGGAATCAATTTTTTTGAGAGAGTCTCTTTTCTGAGACCAAAAGGACCTTAGGAGAAACTGAATGTCCCGCATCTGAAATCTGGCTCCTTGCACCACTGCAGTGGAAGCTGCCATGTGGCTCAGGAGTTGAAGAAACTACCTTGCTGGATGAGAGACCAGAGGCCGAAAAGAGGAAGCAAGATCTGTTAGGGCCTTTACCCTTGTCAGAGGAAGGAAGGCCTTTGCTTGGATAGTATCCAATTCTATCCCTACAAAATTAAGATGTTGTACTGTTTCGAGAACAGACTTTGGGAGATTGAGGAGAAACCCCAGAGAACTGATCAAGTCTTGAATGATTTGTAGAGCTGACTTGACCTGGTCGGGTGACTGACCCACAATCAGCCAGTTATCCAGATATGGGAAAATGGAAATACCCTGCCTTCTGAGGAAGGCAACTACTACTGCAAGGCACTTTGGCAACACCCTTGGAGCTGATGTTAGGCTGAATGGCATGGCTCTGAACTGATAGTTGCCTGAAGGCAACTCGAACTCGAGGTACTTCCTGTGGGAGAACCTGATAGAAATATGGAAATAGGCATCCTTGAGGTCCAGGAATGCAAGCCAATCCCCTGGTCTTAGAGAGGGAAGGATTATTCCCAGAGTCACCATTTTGAATTTTGGTTTTGAGATGTGTTTGTTCAAATACCTTAGGTCTAGGATGGGTCACCACTCCCCTGTCTTTTTTGGGGTAAGGAAGTACCTGGAGTACAGGCCTTTGCCCCTGTGCTGAGTAGGAACTTTCTCTATGGCTCTGAGAGCCAGAAGAGACAAAACCTCTGCCTCTAGGGCAAGGGTCTCCGAGATGGATGCAGGTGGGAAAGACCTGGCCCTCAGTTTTGGAAACCTTTTGAAGCTGAGGGCCAGTCCCTGGCTTACTACCTCCAGGACCCACTTGTCTGAGGTAACAGACTTCCAGGCCTGGAAGTAGTAAGTCAGTGTGTCTCCTACTGGAATGGGGGAGTCGACCCGGGCTGACTCACCAGGGTGTCTGCTTGGCAGGAGCCTTGGACTGAGAAGAGGATGCAGCCCTGCTCATCCCCCTCCTGCCCCTCCCTCAAAAGAACCCCCTCTGTGGGAAGGAAGAGGAAGCCTGAGCTTGGTAGAAAAGCCTATGAAAAGGCCTGCCCCTAGACTGCTGCTTCTGAGGAGTGGCTTGCCTCTCTTTGGCCTGTGCACTCCTGTAGGTGGTCCTGTACTCATCCATTTTCTTCATGTAAGCCTCTGTCTGCTCCCCAAACAAAGAATTACCCACCACAGGGAAATCCATAGCCTTGGCATCCTGTGAAAGGCTAGTACATCTGAGCCAAGCATGTCTCCTGAGAGACACAGATGTAGCCATGACTCTTGATGCCACATCACTGGAGTCCACAGCACCATGAAATTGCACTTTGGATGCCTCAATTCCATCAGCAGCCACCTCCTCCAGCTCTTTGGCTAGTTGGTGGAAGGACTGTTTAGCCAATTCCAGAACCGTATCCCACCTGGACTTCTGGTACCTGGCTGTGCAGGTCATATAGTTAGCCTGCCTGAGTCCCAAAGAAGATGCCAAATACTGCTTTTTGGCCATGGCATTGACCTTTCTGGAGTCTTTGTCTGGGGGTGTGAAGCCAACGGAATGTTAGCCCTGTCACAGGCTGCAGCCTGCACTACCCCAACATGGCTGCAATGACTACTGTATAAAAACTCTGTACCTAAGCCTGATAGCATACACCTCCTGTCATTCTCTTATCCACAGGAGGTAAGGAGTTAGGTGTTTGTAAAATCTTTTTTGTCTGTTTCCCCAAGAACTTATTTATTTAGTTTTTGTTAACCAGGTTAGGTGCGCTAGCCAAAGTTGACTATTTTCAGGCACGACCCGGGAGAATACATGCATAAAATGAGATGAGATTATACAATACATAGTATATAGTACAGGTACACAGTATATAGTACAGGTAGGTTAGAATACAGATCAAGTCAGACAGTACTCGAGATAATACATATAGCTATGCAGAGATGACAAAAGTGACATTAGTACATGCAAATAACAAACTGGCAAAGTGGCAGCTATAAAAGAGACATTTTATAGCAATGCTTTGTTTAAGTCTAACCTTGGGCAAAATAAGATTGGTTAGCTGTGAGGCATTAAGTGGGATCAAAGCATGTGCAGGGGTCCCGGGATAGGTGGCGATACAGTTCTTTTTTGAAGATTGGGTGGGAGTTAGCCTGCCTCAGGGCAGGAGGGAGGGAGTTCCAGGTGGTTGGGGGTGGTGCAGTGAAATGCTCCAGAGCTTTTTGAAGTAAGATACCTGGGTATGGTGAGTATAAATTTGTTTGCTGAGCGTAGTCCGTGGGCAGGTGTCTATAGTGTTTGAGTCGTTGCAATGTACACCATTTAGGATCATATCCCCCGGGGTCGATGACTGGGTAGCCCCAAGAAAGGTCTTGATGTGTGTCCAGAATTTTCTAGGGACACCAGCAGAGTTTGTGAGCAGTTCCCTGCAGTAGATGCTCTTTGCTGTTCTGATTAATTTTTTTACAGGCGCTCTGAGAGGCCCTGTAGGTACTGTAATCCCCCGGTAGTCTGGACACTTTATACTTCTTCCAGAGTTTGTCCCATGAAGAGGGATAGACAATCTTTTGGACTCTGGGATGTCCATCATCTCTACAAAATCAGGCTCTTCCTCCTCCTCCTCAGCAGCTTCAACCATTGGGAGCTGGAGGGTTTCAGCCACCTTCTTGTAAAACAAGAAGTGTGAAGGGGACTCAGAAAGCCTGGGAGGGGAGACATTGGAGGGACTGTCTGGGGAGATGCCCGGTTCAATGGGCACATCCAGACCTCCAAAGTCGTCTTCATCTTCAGGATACTCCATTTCTCTGCCACTCCTCATAGAAAGCATCTGGATCGTAATCCGATGGAGTCAGATCTGACCGAACCGACCGCCTAAGCGGTGGCACCAGTTCGGATGGAACCGGGCGAAGCAATTGAACAATACTAATCACTTTGGCCGTCTCGTCAGCGGTTGGAGTGTGCAGTGCTGGATCCGAACCGGCAGACTTATGTTTCCTTTTCGACGGAACCGACCCCTCGGAGTTGGAGCTCCTTTTGCCTGAGGAGGTATCGCCTAGGTCAGTAAGCACCTACTCAGGTTCGGCTGCAACCAAACCGGGCTGGCCATCCAGATCTACGAACTTCTCAGCCTCCATTTCCTTCAGCCTACCCAACCTTTTTTCTAGAGTGGCTTTAGGGAAGTTTTAACAAATCTGGCAGTCTGTTTTGAGGTGGTCAAACCCCAGACAATAAACACAGATGAGGTGGGGGTTGGCCTTGGCAAAGGCCTCCCCACACTCAGAACAGTGTTGAAACCCAGTGGGACCGTTTTTTTTTTCTTGGGTTTCTCAGACATGGCCAACCTAAACAAATACCCTTACAAGCTTTTAAGTCAGGTAATAACCAACCAATTGGTTACAAACCGTGTTACGGGTTCTATAGAAGAACCAGGAAAAGTCTGGTTCTTTTGAAACCGATTCGCACCGGAACACCACATTAAAATCTCAGAGAAAATAAAAACAATCAAAAACAAACAAAAAGGTTGGTTCCTAATGGGACCGACCGATGAGAAACAGAGACAAAACAATTTCCACAGAATTTTTAAATAAAAGACAAGTCACTACCTATCTACCACACTACTTGTACCGTAGACAGAGGCTGGAAATCCGAAAATAATGAAATGGTCAGAAAAACTGAACGCTAATTCAAACTCTACCGAACCAAGCAGAGGAGAAATCTCTGGAGTGACTTCACTGTTAGGCGGAGTAAAGAATCTGATGGTTACTCTGGTAAGTACCAGAGACAGAGGTTTGAAAACCGAGCTCGAGCTCAACCTTCTATGCTTCTGCACAGAGTTAACTGTTACCTCTACGGGGCAGTTCAAGTGCTGGAGCTAACTGCATATTGTCAGAATATAGCAAGACTCCATGTTGTTTAAAAGAGGAATTGTGGAAATGTATTAAGGAGGAGTTATTCTAAACAACTGAACTATGCATAAGGAGGGTAGGAAAAAACAAAAGAAGGCAGCCTTTTTGGTTTAATAGGGAGGTTGTAATGGCAATCAGAAGATATAAGAAAACAGAGTGTGATAGAGTAAATTATAAGGAGAAACTGAGGCAGGCAGGGAAATTTATTAGGAGAGCAAAAGACGAAACAAGAGAGTGAAATATGTCAAATAAGATAAGACTTGTTTTCAGATATATGTGGGAAAAGAGGAGGACAAGACAGGGGATTGTGAGTTTGAGGGGGGAGTGGGGAACTAAGGTTGAGCGGGACTTTGAGAAAGCTGAGGTTTTAAATAGTTAGTTTTGCTCTGTACTCACAGTGGAAGGGGATGGAAAGTGACCTGAGTTAATGAAGAACTGAGGAGATGAATGTTGGGTGGATCAAAGCCCATTAAGTGAGGAAAGAGTTAAGGAAGAACTTGGAAAATTAAAGGTAGACAAAGCAATGTGGCCAGATGGTTTGCATCCAATGGTTCTTAGGGAGTTGAGGGATGAGTTGGCAACACATTTAGCAAAGTTATTTAACTTGTCCCTAGATACAGGGTGTGTTCCAAGTGACTGGAGGATGGCAGATGTAGTACCACTGCACAAGGGAGGCTACAAGGAGGAGGCAGGGAATTATAGACCTGTCAGCCTCACATCAGTGGTGGGCAAGGTGATGGAGGTGTTAATAAAGGAAAGAGTGATAAAATATTTAAACGAACAACAAGCTATTAGATGAAAAGCAACATGGATTAATTAGTGGGAGATCCTGCCAAACAAATCCGTAAGAATTTTTTGATGGGGTACCGAAGGTGGTTGATCAAGGAGGGGCAGTTGATGTTGCCTACATGGACTTCAGTAAGGCCTTTGACTCTGTCCCTCACAGCAAGCTGGTAAATAAGAAAGAGAGTCTGGGGGTGGGACAGAAAAGAACTAGATGGGTGGAAAACTGGCTGAAGGATAGAAGTCAGAGGGTGGTGGTAAACGGTGTACATTCAGGGGTAAGAAAGGTTATGAGTGGGGTTCCTCAAGGGTCTGTAATAGGACCAATCCCTTTTAACATCTATATTAGTGATATATCAGAGGGAACTGAAGCGAAAATGTGTCTGTTTGCAGATAATGCAAAGTCATGGAATAGGATCGACATTGAAGGTGGGGTTGAGGCCATGATGGGTGGATTTGAGTATACTAGAGAAATGGTCAGAAATATGGCAGCTGAAGTGCAATATAAAGAAGTGTGCGGTGATGCATACAGGGTGTACAAATCAACTGGCCAAGTACTCACTGCGGGGAGAGCAGATAAAGCAAACAGAACAGGAAAGGGATCGTGGGATTATAATATGAAACAACCTTAGGGTAAGTGATCAATGTAGTAAGGCGGTTGGCAAAGCTAATAGAATGATGGCGTGCATAGGAAGGGGCATAACTAGTAGGAAGAGGGAGGTGCTAATGCCATTATATAAGACCATGGTTAGACCGCACCCGGAGTACAGAGCTGGGTACAGTTATGGAGGCCTTATTTAAGAAAGGACATAGATGCAATAGAAAAGGTTCAAAGAAGGGCAAAAAAAGATGGTGTAGGGTATGCAAGGGAAACCATATGAGAGAAGATTGAGAGAATTAAATCTGTATCCGCTGGAGTTTAGGAGAGAGAGGGGACATGATGGAGACATTCAAGTACATGAAGGGGATAAATAAAGTGAGGGAAGGAAGTGTATTTCAAAGGAAAGTCAGAGTTAAAACAAGAGGTCATACTTTAAGGTTGGAAGGAGGAAGATTTAAAAGTAATGTAAGAGGGTGTTATTTCACTGAGAGGGTGGTTGAACCCTGGAACAGGTTTCCTGAAGAGGTGGTAGGTGTCACAATGGTGGAGGGATTCAAGAGAGCATGGGGCAGACATATGGGGTTGGTTAGAGGTCAGAGGATAGACTCCTTCTGCACTGGTGACAAGTAGGGGAGAGTGGGGAGACAGGCAGACTGGATGGGCCAGGATGGTTCTTTTCTGCTGACACATTACTATAGTACTATGAAAAATCTATATTTAGTGAAAAAAATAACTAGATCTTGTATTAATAACAAAACAAACTGTAACTGTGCTGCGATTATATTTTTATTAAGTCCTTATCTGAAGAAACACTTGGAGTGCCTTACACAATAAGCCTATAGCCCAAACCAACAAGACAATACAAAACAGACAAGCTTAAAGCTTAGATAAAAATGGCAGAATCCCACATCACTGTGTCCAATGCATTTGCCAGGCCCTGAAATGTTCTTGGATCTGAACCACACCACACACAGCCTTCCTATGTCCTGCTCTAAACCACCAGAAATGTTTCCATAGAAAGGGAAAACTAACGAAGGCTAAATGCACTAGGCAGGGAAGGACAGATAACATAAGAGGTGCCCCACAATCTGTTACACTGGAAAAGATCGTGATATCTCAGTCAGAGGGCTATGTGGTTAGGTTTATACAACACCAGCAGTGATAATTTTCCCTGATAAATAGGGGATACACAATGCCATTACAAAAAATATGCAATTTATCTTCATGAGTGAGGGAGGAAGACCATAACTCATGAGTGGCAGAACCACAGTGAGTTATGATAGTCCTAACTCCTCACAAATGAATAAGTTGCCTATTTTAATAAAACCATTAATGTATTCGATTTATACAACATCAGTTTATAAGTTAAAAGGATCGTCATTATGACATATCTAATCTCCAGACAAATGTTTATTTGGAGGTAAGACAGTGAGATAAACATATTTATACAATAGGTGTGGGAGGATAAACAATTACATACAATTCATTTATTCTCACTGGTGTTTAATAAACAGTAGTTCTAAGATTTATCCAACACCATAACGTCAATCATCCCCCTGCCAGCTGGCATTACTTACACCACTTTTTCTCTACTACTAACAGCCACCTCGACACACGGAACACCCACAGAATTAGCAGCCTACACACAATCAACAGCCTGTCATGCTGTCAGTCACAGGCAAAAACAGTACCCGCCCCACAGTTCCACCTTTTAACTTTCAACTAGACATTGTTGCCCCGTCTCCAAAATCCTCCACTTCTCAGAGTTGCTTCATTCCTCACTTCGGTACTGCATGCCTTTGCTCACCTGACCCAATGCCAGCCGAAAGTATACACTTCGCAACTGAATTTAAATTCTGCCACTCCTGTTCTGTTGAAACAGAACTTAAGAGCTTTTCTCTACTAGAAAGCAATTCCAGATATTGTGTTTTCATTTATACTGCCATCCCGCATTCTTACTTATTCACATGCATGCCCACCTGTACACCCACTCCCTCCAATGCTACTCTTTCTAGTGCTCTGTTCCTATATTTTCAGGTATTCACCTAGCATGTCCATACAAAAAATAAAAAAAGACCTCCTAAATCAAAAACTGCTGATTTCTTCTGCTCCTCTACCAAGTCCCGACTGCCAGAATCACACGTACGCCATTGCGGTTCTTACCAAACACACTCCTTGCTAAGAAGAAAAAACAGCCACCATGTTTTTTTTCTTTAAAGTCCTGCCCAACCGCAATTACCAACCAATGGAGAAGCACGCTATAAATGTGGGCACATTCAGGCCGTAACAACTACGCCGTTCACCCTAGCAACCACCATAAATTTGTTTGTCTCACTGTCTTACCGCCAGATAAGCGTTTATCTGGAGGTTAGATATGTCACAATAACTCTCCTTATATGGACCAATCAGAGAGCAGCTTTGACAATGCTGATGACATCACAATTGCCTTGAATTGCTCTGAAGCTAGCTGCTAAATTCAAAGCGAAACAGTTATCTCTACACAAACAGCTGATTTAAAAGGTATAACTCATAAACTGATGTATAAATCGAATACACAATGATTTTACTCAAAATATACACCTTATCTCCATTTGTGAGGGGGCAGGACTGTCATAACTCATTTGTGGCTCTGCCACTCGTGAGTTATGGTCCTGTACCCGCACTCATGAAGATAAATTGCATATTTTGAGGCCATTGTGTATCCCCTATGTAGACAAACAGAATAGACAGCAATCCTGAGTTCAAGAAATTCTGAATAGTTTTTATAACAAAGGAGGTGAAGCTAAATACATAGAACATAACATATAAAGCATACGTCTGGCAATCCAGAGATGGCATACATCTTTTTAAGGAAATTAATTACAAAAAACTACATTATAATACATTTGTTACGGTTTAATCTAGGGCTAGTGAAAATAAAACTCAGGCTCTGGAATTCGTGGGAATGTCAGAATGAATTTTATTTAAGCAAAATTTTGGAATGCACTTTAAGTTTTGTGGAAATTCCAACTTATAACGGCGGTACGAATGTATGAATTGCAGACTAATGTATCAAACTGCAGAAAGAAATTTCCACTGAACTGATCATTGTCGATCAGTTCTGTGGAATTTCTTTCTGCAGTTTACTACATGAATCTGTTGTTCATACATTCATTCTGTAGTTCAGTGAGTCACTGAACTATGGAATTCATATATGAATTGTGGATTAATGTACTAAACTGTGGAAAGAAACTCCCCAGAACTGATCAACGAACTGTGGAATAATTGTATGTATTGTGGATTAATGTATAAAATTGTGAAATGGAATTCCTCAGACCAGTCATTCCAAGGTGCATGTGTATTATTCCACAATTCAGCCAAAAAATGTAATGGAACAGGGCAAACATTTGCTAAACACATTCGGAAGATTCAGATTTTGCCAGAGTTGGAATTTTGCAAAATTCTGCAAAACTGAGGGAAATTTCATCAATTTCCTGCAAATTCAAAATCTACAGTTTTAGTCAAGAAGGGAAATGTAATGTTGGTGGAAAATGTCCCCTGATCCTTAGTAAATCTGTGGTGTGGTGGACCCCCGGTTTTGAATAATCATGCAATGAAGCTTTATTGCTACCCTGCTTTGGCATTCTCTCTCCAGGCATTGGTGTAAGTATTTTTCTATGCTGGACAGACTGTGCCAGAATTAAAGAAAGCTTGTTTTCAACAACATAGCCACATGAGATGATGAAGGATCTAATTTTGATGGAGGTCTTGGGGAAAAAAAGTAGTAGACAATAGAAGACACAGTAAGTAGTATAAGTAGGGTTTATTTAATATGGCATCCTTCCCCAGAGACTCAGGGCACCTTACAGTACATATGGTTAAGGCAAAGAAAGTCATAAATGCACCAATAAAATAACTCTCAACAAAATTAGATCAATACATAATGTAAATACACACAATAGACAGCAGCAGGAAAACAGAACAGGATTATTCACAAGTCCCAAACGCATCTTTAAAGAGGTGGAATTTTAGGCTCCTCAAAGACCTCCACCAATGGAGCCTCCCTCAGTGGCCCAAGGAAAGAGTTTCAAAATTGCTGGGGCAGCCACCTCAAAGTACTGTACATGGTTTCCAAAGTAAACAATAATGTAACGAATAAAGTATGTCAAAAAACAACCACAGAATGTTGTACCATACTAGTAACACTGTGTGGTCAAGTTTGTAGGCAATTGCAGTGCTCCTTTAGGTGTATAAAACAGCAAGACTTTAAAATATATTAGGCTAGCGCATTTTTCATAATAACAGGTAGTGCATTCCAATAATCTGATTCTGAGTGGGCAAAGGCTCATCTACCAGTGCTTCTCCTCACTCTGGGAATGTTAACATTCAGAGCTGAGGATCACCAAAGTAATTACCTGCAATATAGTAACTGTTAAGATGCATTTCTTACCAGTTTTCATAACATCGGATTGTCTTTGTACACGAGTATCACATCACAATTCCCATTGTACACAGATATGATGTCACACCTATGTACTGCGTAAGAACATTTTTGAGATGTGGAGGAAAAAGGTCTGCTAGCATTTTCATTTTTCCTCCCCTACTCGCTTGCCCATCACCCCATATATTTAACATTAAACGTGACACTACAAAAAGCTACCCACCCACTTGTGGATCTCTGACCCATGAATCTGAATTTTTTTTAATTAAATATATAGTTTGTTTTTCCTTGCACCTCTGGACTTGGCCTGAGAATATCCTTTCATTTTCCACAATGTTTCTTTTCTGCCCCATAGCCCCTTGTGACAGACATTAATTTCCTGCCTTTGCCCTCTGCTAACACTGGTCCCCAAACTAGTAACTTGCAGTGCATCATCCTCAGGCGGGACCTCTGAGGTGGGACCAGGTCTTCAAGGACATATTTTCTTTAGTCTGGATGGGTGACCAGAGGGAGAATCTAGTAGCGAGACAGACCAAGCATCCCAGATGGGCATGATGGGATGGGCTGACTATCTTTTCCAAATCTGCCCTCCATTTGTTCTTCTTTAACCCTACCCCTTACAGCGCCCACTGGGCATATTCATGTGGAGTGACAAAGGATTAGGCCAATTTGGGGCCAGAGGTTTAGCACAACCCGTTTTCTCAACTCCTCTGTTTGCCCACCCCCACTGGCAGTGTGATACATCTGTCTTGCATGCTAAGCCACCCAGTGCAAGCCAAAATAATACCACTCCATACCACATGTTCCTTTCTTCATGTCGCCCTCTACATTAGATGGAGGTGTCCTCCCTCCCTAAGACAGGTGGTATCCAAAGCTGATGCTGGAACACCACCTTGCTGGTCACTGCCAGATGTCTCAAGCATAGAGAATGAACCTGAGCTGTCTGGATGGCACACACAAGCGCTACCACTGAGCCAGGTAGCCTATAAACTTGGTTTTGTAACACTATTATATGTTTCTTGAATACTGGAAAAAAAAAATGAAAATCATTTACTCACCGTAATTTTTGATCTTGCAGAATATCTTCACAATTCATCACTAGTGGGTCTATGCCGGAGGCACTAGGACCCCATGGGAGCATATGCCTTTATAGTTTTGGGGGTGGACATCGGAGACCGTGCCTCCCATGAGGTGAACATATAATGTGGTGCTCATAGGCTGGCCAGTAACCAATGCCGGCCCACTGCCTCCTCTGTTCTATTCACCTAGGAGAGGAAAGAAATGGTTTAAAAAAAAAAAAAAGGGAGGGCTGGGCAAGTTAGCCCAGACAGACAGACAAAAGGATATAGGATATAAAAAGAACAAAGGAATAAAAATTGACCATAGAGGAGATGATGGGTTTAGGAGGAGGGTCTTTATAGTGGCCAAATGATGACCAGGACAACTAGTCTGGTGGGGAGGGGGGAGTGTAGGCAGGGGGGAGTGTAGGCAGGGAGAGGGAGAGAGAGAGAGAGAGAGAGACAGCGTGCAGCAGGGACCCTGACTTCTCAGCACAAAAACAGGTGGAAACCGGGAAGGTCCCAGAAGACTGGAAAAGGGCTACAGTAGTACCCCTACACAAAAGTGGCAACAGGAAAGAAGCAGGAAACTATCACCCAACCAGCCTCACCTCGGTGGTAGGAAAGCTGACGGAACCCCTACTAAAGGAGAGAATGGTGACATTCTTAGAAGATAGTTGACAGCTAGACCCAAAGCAACATGGCTTTATGGCAGGAAGGTCCTGCCAGAGTAACCTAATCGAATACTTTGATTGGGTCACAAAAACATTGGACAATGGGGGTGCAGTAGACGTGGTGTACCTAGACTTCAGCAAGGCTTTCGACTCCATTCCACACAGGAGGCTAATAAACAAGCTGGAGCACTCGGGCACTGGGCCAAAAACTGTAAACTGGATCCAAAACTGGCTCAATGGAAGGACCCAGAAGGTACTGGCAAATAGCACACTATCAGGGGAGGGTAGAGTTACAAGTGGTGTTCCACAGCCTTCAGTCCTGGGACCAGTAGTTTTCAATGTATTCATCAGCAACATAACAGATGACCTAAATGGGAAGCTGTGCCTATTTGCGGATGATGCAAAGCTCTGCAGTAGGGTAGACTCAGTTGAAGGGACTCAAAAGATGGAGTCAGAACTTAGGAAATTGGAAGACTGGTCAGAGAATTGGCAGCTGAAGTTCAACACCAAAAAATGTAAGGTTATGCACCAAGGAAGACGCAACCCAAGGAGAAATTCCTTTCTAAATGGGGTACAGTTGGTGGGAACAAAACACGAGCATGATCTTGGGGTGATCATCGCAGCTGATCTGAAGTTTGACAAGTAATTAGAAAAGGCAGCACAAAAAGCCAGTGGCATCTTGGGCTGCATAGGTAGGGGCATAACCAGTAGAAAAAAGGAGGTGATTATGCCACTGTACAGGTCCCTGGTGAGGCCTCACCTGGAATACACCTGGAATACTGCATCCAATTCTGGAGGCCTCACCTTAGGAAAGACACAGAAAGACTAGAGACTATACAAAGTAGGGCAACAAAGATGGTACAAGGTTTGCATCATGAGCCATATGATGCAAGGCTAAAACAGTTTAACATGTACTCACTAGAACAAGGAAGGGATGAGGGGACATAAAAACAGATTACTCACCTGTAACAGACAGTAGTTCTAGGAGTGGTATACGCTGTTCATCCACACTTCATGGCAGGTACCTTGCCCCTTTAAGATGTGCTGGAAAGTCTTCAAGCTGGCTCCTCCCACCCACCCAGGTGGTATAGCCCTCAGCTCCACCCCATGATGCCAGATCTTAGCCTGCTGAAAGCCAGGTTTGTGCGTCAAAGCCAGGGAAGTCGGGTGGGTCAGTGTGGATGAACAACATATACCACTCCGAGAACTACTGTTACAAGTGAGTAACCTGTTCTCCTAGGATTGTGGCTATGTTGTTCTATCCACACTTCATGGCAGACTCCTAGCAGTTCTCTGGGAGGAGGGAGGCGAGACGCACACCCGCTACTTAGGGAATAGGGACTGGAGAACTAAGGTTACAAAACCAGCATCCTGGCGTGACTCAAGGTCAATGTGGTAATGGGAAATGAAGGTGTGTGCTGACTTCCAGTTAGCAGCCCTGCAGATTTCCTGGATAGGGACGTCCATAGAAGCAGCAACCAACGAAGCAGTATGGTGGGTGGAATGAGCCTTAAGCCCTGCGGGAGGCTCCCTACTCAACAACCTATAGCAGAGGTCAATGCAAGATGTAATCCTTTGAGCTATTGTTCGCTTGGCTGCAGGTCTGCCAGGTGTGGCTTCAGTGTAGGTGACAAACAGCTGGCGAACCTCTCCCCGAACTTCTGCCATTCGCTCTTTGTAGTAGGCGAGCGTTTGACTCAGGTCCAAAGTATAGAGCCTCTACTCAGCCTCTGAGGTGTGATTGGGGTAGAACACCAGCAGAGTAATCACCTGGTTAAGGTGAAACTCTGACACCACCTTTGGAAGGAATTTCGCGTGGGGGCGCAGGACAGCCTTGTCCCTGGGGAAGACCAGGTAAGGAGACTCAATGGAGAGCACCTGTAACTCCCCAATGCTTCTGGCTGACGTGATAGCCACCAAGAAGACAGTCTTCCACAGGTTTGAATGGCTTACCCATGAGCTTTCCAAGACCAGCAGTAGATCCCACGGAGGTGGAGGTTCACGCACCGGAGGGGATATGTGATCTAGGCCTTTGAAGAAGTGCCAGACCACCTTCTCCTGCGCCATCAAACGCTGGCCGGCCCATGCCTGGTAAGCGGAGATGGCTGCCAGGTGCACCCTTAGGGTCGTTGACCGTAGCCCCTGCTGGGAGAGGGACCAAAGATAATCCAAAATGCTAGCCACTGGGCAGGACGAGTGGTCCAATCCTTTGCCCTGACACCAGATGGAGAATATTTTCCATTTAAAGGCATACCATTTTCTGGTCGATTCCTTACGGGATGCCTCAACAATGTTAAGCACTTCATCGGAGAGACCCAAGGCCTGGAACTCTAGCCACTCAGGAACCAGGCCATCAGATGCAAGGATTGAAGGTCCTGGTGGAGTACCTTCCCCCCTGGTTGACTGAGAGCAGGCACAAGTTCTGACTTGTCCAAGTTCTAGGCAAGTCTAGAGGGCCAGATCCCTGGACCGCTCCACCTCCAGCTTGGAGGGACCAGCTATCAGTCACTCATCCAGGTAAGGGTACACCCGGACCCCTCGGTGCCTCAGGTATGCTGCCACCACTGATATGCATTTGGTGAAGACCCTGGGGGCTGAAGATAGGCCGAAGGGCATTGCTTGGTACTCAGCTCTGAAGTGGAGGAACTGTCAATGGGATGGACAGACTGGGACATGAAAGAACATGTCCTGAAGATCTAGAGAGCAGAACCACATTCCTTGCTCCAGGGATGGTATGATCTAACCTAGAGTTACCAACCCGAAAGGTCTGGGATCCGAGGAACTTGTACAGCTCATGCAGATCTAGAATGGGGGGTGGGGAGGGATCAGCCCCCTGTCCACTTCGGCACCAGAAAGTACCTGGAGACGAACCCTGGGTCTGAAGGTGGGTCTGCTACTGAGCTAAGTCATCTCTGAGAGCTGACTGAGAAGCTGTGGACACCAGATCCCCCCGTGGGGCACGGACTCGATAAGGAGGGGCCTGCTCGAATTCCAGAGGCAGGCCTACCACTTCCAGAACCCAACAGTCTGTGGTGATAGCGGACCTAGTGGAAATGAAGTGGCTGAGCCAGCCCCTCATGGGAGGTCCCAAGGGAGACATGACAGGATTGAGGGAGGCACCCCCAACCTGTCACTGGGCAGGCTTGGAGGAGGGTCCGGCGGAGGGGCCACCAGGATCTTTCCACCTCAGCTCCCTAAATGAGGAGGCCACGGGCTTGGACTGAGGATACCAGGTTTGTGCCTGCTGGCCCTGCTGCTGGGCCAGTCTGGCTTCAGGAGTGGATGAGCGAAAGGGCTTGCAGTTTTGACGCTTGCAGGCCTTGTCCTTTTGGGCACATGTGGTGGAGTCCAAGGTGGCACTGGACTTCTCTATGCGCTGGAGGTGACCCTCCACACCGGGCCCGAACAGGTCAGTGCCCAAGAATGGGACATCTGCCAGCTTATGCTGCATATCCACTGTAAAGGTCGAGATGTGTAGCCAAGCCCTGTGGCGCATGGCCATTGCGGCCGCTACCTAACAGGCACTGGAATCACCAATATCTGGAGCTGTCTGGAGTTGCTGCTTTGCAACCGCCCTACCCTGGTCCCGGACCTGCTTGACCGTGGTCTGGACGTCAGCCAGGAGATGAGGAATTGCCTCATCCAGGGAGCCAAAGAGGACAAGGGAAAAATGTGCCATGATAACAGCCGAGCTGGCCTTATGAAGGCCGAGCGAGGAAGCTGCATACACCTTCTTCCCGGAATGGTACAATTGTTTGGATTCCCTGTCCGGGGGTCTGTCCGCATCCCCTTTGTTGCCTGAGCACCAAAACATGGAGTCAGCCACAAATCCCACTGCAGAGGGGGGCTACGAAAAGCCCAACAGGGACCCCATAGGCACTGCATACTTGCTGTCCATGAAGACAGAAGGCACAGGACAAGATGCCGGAAACTGCCACAGCTCCAAGGCTGGACTCACAATGGCCTAAGCCACTGGGAAGGCCTCCGCAGGAGTATCCCCTTTATCCAGAATCTCTGCAAGGAGATACTTAGCCTGTTACTGCACAGACTCAAGCTCCATTCCTGTGGATTTGGAAATGAGCCGATCAATACCCATCAGTGAGGAAGGCCCTCGTCAATGGAGACCCCCCCCCACCCAAAAGAACTCGATGTCCACCGAACGGGAGACCATGGAGGAATCTTTGGACTCTGAAGAGTCCTCATGGAGCGGGCACCCACCCGTATCACTCTCCACCCGCCTTAGGCGGTCGGGAGTGAGAGTGACTGACAACCGATGGTGCAGGTCTTGGACCGACCAAGAATCCTTGGTTGGAGCACCAGACTTCGGTTGCTTGGGTGGCGGTTCCACCCGAATCAGTGAAGTAGCCGGCTTCAGTTGAGCTGGCGGGGTCTAGACCGGCACCTCGGTGACGGCAGCCGTGGCCGAAGTTGGTTGTTCTGGCGAAAGCCACTTAATGGCCAGAGTCGAAACCGGGACTGGTTTGGACCCAGATAAGACCAACTACTGCCACATGAGGTCTTCATAGCATCGACGCAACTCACACCAAAGCCTCTCCTCACCTGAAGAAGATGAAGATGAGGAGTGGAGGCGACACTTACTATGACGGCAGGAAATATATCACCAGCGGAAGTGAGTCTTGCCTGACGAGGTTGAAGAGCGGGACCGAGACCTCAACTGTCGGCAGGGCCGACGGGGGACCTCGACAGGAGTCAGAGAAACCCTCAACTCCTGGTCCGGTTCCTTGGTGAGCAGGTCCTGCACAGCAGGCTGAGCCAACCCATCCAACGACACCGGGAGCACCGTTGTCCGGAAAAGAGAATCATCGGCCAGATCGGGCGACAACCCACTGATCAGCTCGATAAAGATCTCTGCTGCGTCGACAGGTGTCTCAGCAGATGGGTCTGACGGGGGTACCGTGAAACCAGCGGGTACGGCCGTGAATTCAATCAGTCAAGACAGGAGATTCCTGTGAGCAGGACCGCTCTCGGTTCCAAGAACCTCGCTCTGTCGACTTTTCTTTGTTCTTTTTCGACTCCTCCTTCTTGGAGCGCAAAACATGTGACCCCGAAGCACCCTCTCCCTTGATAGAGAGAGACTGGCACAACTTCTTAAAGGAAGCCGAGTAGGAGGATCCCAGATGCAGTGGAATGAAGGCTGAAGCCGAAGAGGAGCCCCCCTCGCAGCCTGAGCTACTGCCTCCTCGAAGGCCTTGAGCTGTTCTAAATGCTCAGCGGACCACAAAGCCGCAGAGACCACCCAACAAGCATCCTTCAATTTGACCATCGGGTAACGCTTCTTCGGTCACCCCAGCTGAAGTTGGGCAGCGCGATCTTCAAGCATGTCCGAAGAAAAAGACCGACAATGATCGCAGGTCTGCGAAGTGTGGTCCAGTCCCAGGCAGTACATGCACGTGGTGTGAGGATCCATGCGAGACATCTTTTGCCCGCAGGAGCACCGGCAAAACCCAGGGGCCGATTTTTCCTCCATCGTGGAAGCAAGGGAAGAAGATGAAGACTGAACTCGAGAGAGAGTTTTAGAAGCGAATCCAAAGATTCAAGAGTCAGAGCCTACTACATGCGGGAGCGTTAAGAAGGGAACCTGAACCTTCCAACAGAAAGGAAGATCTGGCATCATGGGGTGGAGCAGAGGGCTATACCACTCGGGTGGGTGGGTGGGAGGAACCAGCTTGAAGACTTTCTGGCTCATCTTAAAGTGGCAAGGTATCTGCCATGAAGTGTGGATAGAACAACGTATCCATGATCCTAGAACAGAGACTTTTAAATACCTGAAGGGCATCAACAAGGTACAGGCACAGGATCTCCTTCAGGTAAACAACTGCACTTGGACCAGAGGTCATGACATGCTCCTAAAGGGGAGCAGGTTCAGGAGCAACACAAGGAAGTTCTTTTCAGAAAGGGTGGTGGAGCCTTGGAAAGGCCTCCCCCACAGGTGGCGGAGTCAAAGAAAGTCAGAGAATTCAAGCTGGCATGGGACAGATACTGTGGAAAACTAACACAGCAGCCGGGGGGGGGGGTAGTATACATGGGCAGACTAGATGGTCCACATGGATTCCATCTGCCAATGGCACGGGGTTATAATGTCACGGACGAAACAGCGTGGCAAAAAATCATGCAACCAAAACAGCGTGTCCCGCAGTAACGTCAATCAAAACACCGACCATTTAAGAAATGCACACACCCCATTAAAATGAATGGGACTTTATCTTTTTTGAGGGGGGCTCTATCCCCCACACTCCTCGATGTGGGGGGCTTCACTACACACACACCCAGACTTTTAAAAATCAACTCAGAAGGGGTGTGGACTTTGGGGATGTGGCAAAACCTGGGGGGGGACCGAATCACAGTCCCAGGTCTCCTTCACTGCTGTGCGCTGGTGACTTAGACACTCCACCACAGGAGCAGCTCAACCAGGCACAGCAGCACAGGTTACTTCAGCCTTTTCACAACTTCATGGTCAGTGACAGGTGTAGCGGTAGTTCCCTACCACCGTTAAACCCCGTTGCTCTAAATGTTTCCACGCTTTGCACAGCATTTCTGTGTTGCTATTTTTCAAGCATTGTATTGACCCAGTACCATATGCCGATATATTCTATGTTTCTATGTTAATGCACCAGTAGGCCCAGTTTCCAAACCAAGCCAGTTCCAAGCCAAGGAGAGACAGCTAGGAGCTCAAGGGGTAAAAGTGTAACCCCTAAGAGAGAAGAAATGACTGAGAAAAGGAGGTCCCACTAAAAGAGCAACTGCAAGGTATAGGAATTCACAAAACTGAACACTTCTAATCCTCCAGACTCCCTTTCTTTCACTGAAATATCCCAGAAATAGGGGATTTAGCTAGAGAGATGTAACAGGCCACTAAAACAAATGCAGAATGCAAACTGCAAGGGAAAAGAAAGCTAAACTGGAAAGGGAACTTAGGTAATAATTGCCAAAACATTTCCTGTCCCTAGAGCACCTGCTCCCCTGCAAGGCTTTGTTCCCAAAAAGGGATGAGAAAAGCATATCCAAACAGCTATAGATCCCCACTGCCTAAAGGGGCTGCGGGAAACAAAATAAGAAACAAAGGCTTCTGCAGCCCATCGCCACTCTAATGCCCCCCCCCTTTTTTTTGTGACTAAAGAAGAAAAAGGGGAACAAGGACCTAAAAATTAGTCCTCCCATTTGTTTTATTTTTTTTTGGTGAGCCACCCAGGGGTGTGTGAAGGGGACACATTCCTTGAAGAAGTTTGCCCCTTAAATGCCTCCCACCTTTAAAAAAAACAAGAAGGGGGGCAAGGTTGAAAAGGAAAGGATAAGAAGAGACTGCCCAGAAGCCTGACCATAGCAGAAGGTGGTTGGCGGTTTGCAGTGATGAATGAAGACATTCTGGAAGATCAAGAATTATTGTGAGTACATAATTTTCATTATCTTTCAAGAATCAGTCTTCACCATTCATCACTGGTTGGTCTGAGTGCCAAACTTATCACCGAGAGGCATGTTAGCAAACCCTGATGGAAATGGTTCTTCCCTCATGGGCTTTGTGAGGCCTGAGATGGGTCGGTGGAGGCTCCAGTGGTCTGGGAGCAGGGATGTGCACCCCGCAAGCCATCGCCTGACACTATGGAAGAAGAAATGGGCCCCCAGGAAACATACTCTACGCCGGTCCAAGGGTGACAACTGGGAAAGACGCAGCCACGCTGTCGTCCTAATGCAGACTGCAGTTCCCACTAGTCTGGAGACTACCTTGTTGGCACTGTAGGATGCCCTCACCAGGTGTCTCACCAGCTCCAGACTTTGTGCAGAATGCATATGGCCTGTCTGGTTACCTCACAATCTGGCAGAGACACTAGGAGCAGACACAGTATCACCCACAGGTGCCTACCATAGGACACCTGGTGTGCAGCAATGCACAACATGGTGCATGCAGCCAAGAAGAGACTACAACTCCAGATGTCAAACTTGGCTGAGTCTGACTCCAGGGGATAGTCCCACACTGGGCGCCTATGCACAGAGGAAGTGTCCAGGAACTGGACCCCAGAAGAGGGGTGTGGTATGGCTCCTACAGAACCCAGAGGTGTGCAATACCTGTGTTGGACATCCCTCAGGGCTGGAGAGAGGCAGATGGTCAAAGCCAGAGGTCTCTTGATGCCTCCAAGAGGCGCCTAGGCCACGAAGGTAGGACTGTGGAGCCATGACTGTACTCCCTAGGGAAGAACAACATCAGGCATGTGGGGCTGCAGCAAGAAAACTGGGACAGTAACAGCTCCCTCATCATCACCAAAAGGAACTGCAGGTAATGGGTGTACTCGACATAGGAGAAGTGGACGAAGATGTCCTCTTCCTCGGTGGAGGAAGACTATGAGGAGCTGACTTGGGGGGAAGCAGTGCTGGGGTTTCAAGCTGGAAGACAGCCTGGTCCAATGGCTTCAAGTAGGTGGGAAGGCACTCATCAAAGCCCTGAACTGCTCCCAGGTCAGGGGTCCCATAGGCCAAAAATGCCTGGGAGAGGAGGGGGACAGGCAGAGAAGAAGGAGCTGGGTCATGAAGGACCAGGCCAGGTCCTCTGCCAGGGTTACGAGAGCAAACAGGGGACCTTGCCCAAGGGGAGGGACTTTGCATCTCATACACCCGCGAACACCCAACTGTAAAGGGGCAATCTAGATGGTGTCCTTTGAGGGGGGGAGAACCCTAGGTGTGGAGACTGCAGCCACAGTGTTCCCACAGAGTGGCCCCTATCCCCACCTATCACAGTCAGTGTCGCCTGGGACCTACCAGCCACCACTTCACCTGAATGGCCTCTGCACCTTGGGTTAGACCTAAGGACATCAGCAGCATTACGGTCCGTGGAGCAAAGGGGTAGTCAGCGCCATGGATGGCAGCGGAACCTCCCTCAGCACTGAAAGCAGCACTGGAATCAGATTCGGCATCAGGGGTGGCACTGGAACCTGACCTGGTGCTGTAAATGGCATTAGAACACAACCCGGCACTGTGCCCAGCAACCCCCTCCCAGAATCAGAACTGGTACTGGAACAGTTCCCAGTGCTGCAAGCGGCACCACAAGAAACAAGGGAGGTGGTGCTGTGGCTGGCAGCAGGCCGAGAAAAAAACCTTGATGACGACGTCGATATTAAAAGCCTAGAGCTAGGTCCAGAAATGTCTCCTTCCTCATGAGAGCCCTGAAGTCAGTCAGTATCATCTCAATCCCACCCTCTGGATCATCCGACTGCTCAGAGGACTAACAGGGAACCTGATGGCATACATCCCAGGGTACTACAGGAGCTAAGGATGGAACTAGCAGAGCCATTGTCAGAACTGTTTAGTGAGTCTCTGAGTACAGGAGAGGTCCCAGAAGACTGGAGAAGGGCTCATGTGATCCCGCTCCACAACAGTGGTAGCATGAAGGAGGCAGAGAACTACAGACCAGTCAGTCTTACCTCAGTAGTGGGCAAGATTATGGAGGCACTCATTAAGGAAAGGATACTGAAACCCCTGAAATCCATAGGAATGTAGGATCCAAGACAGCATGGGTTTACAAAAGGAAGGTCCTGCCAAACTAATCTCATAGATTTCTTTGACTGGGTAACCAGAGTGGTGGGCCAATGGGGAGCAGTTGATGTCACCTACCTTGACTACAGCAAAGCTTTCAACAACACAGAAGATTGATAAATAAACTGGGGAGGCTCGGGGTGGGTCAGAAGTTGGTCAACTGGGTGGCAAACTGGTTGACGGGCAGAAAACAGAGAGTGGTGGTAAATGGTATACAGTCAGAAGAGATGCAAGTCACAAGTGGGGTACCTCAGGGATCAGTCCTGGGACCAGTCCTCGTCAATATCTTCATTAGTGACATTGCAGATGGACTAGAGGGTAAGGCTGGTCTGTTTGCAGATGACACCAAGAACTGCAACAGAGTAGATGATCCAGATGGGGTGGGCAGAATGAGAAGAGATCTGGATAAACTAGCAAAATGGTCAGAACAGTGGCAACTGGGATTTAATGCTAAGAAGTGCAAGATCATGCACATAGGGAAGAGAAACCCTGAAGCCACCTATAGGCTGGCAGTCACAAGGGAAAAAAGAGACTTGGGCATCATCATCACCGATGACCTGAAATCATCCAAGCAGACCACTAAAGCAGTAGGTAAGACTAGGGGGATGTTGGGGTGTATTAGTGGGGGTATCAGAAGTCGGAAGAGGGAGGTAATAATCCCTCTTTACAAGACACTGGTTAGGCCCCATCTGGAGTACTGCATGCAGTACTGGAGGCCACACCTTCACAAGGACATTAACCAAACTGAGACAGTCCAGAGAAGGGCAACCAAAATGGTGCAGGGACTGCATCAGAAAATATATGAGGAGAGATTAACGGAGCTTAATATGAATACCCTAGAGCAAAGGAGGCAGAGAGGTGATATGATCGAAACATTCAAACACCTTAAGGGCATTAACAAGGTGAAAGAGTCTAACATATTTCAATATAAGAAAAATAGCAGGACAAGAGGACACAGCAGGAGATTAGAGGGAGGCTGATTAAAGGGTAATGTGAGGAAGTTCTTTTTCACAGAAAGGGTGGTGGATGCATGGACCGGCCTACCTCAGAAGTGGTGGATATGAATACAATGCAGAGTTTCAGACAGGCATGGGATAGGCATAAGGGAGCAATGTAGATGAGTATGAATAGATAGGTCATTGACAGAGCGAAGGCCGATGGCACATTCATAAGGTAGAAAAAGAAATAGGCAGACTGGATGGGCCTTGCGGTCCTTATCTGCCGTCAACTTCTCTGTTTCTGTGTTTCTATGTGGATCCAGAAAATCTCCAATGGGTAACTAGCTCCAAAGACCTTCTCTCTCCCAGAACCACAAACAGCAGGAGGCGGGGACCCAGCCACACAGGTGGCACTGTCCCGCTCACTGGAACCAGCCTTAGTGCCAGGAGCCAAGGTAGCACCAGACCACAGCCGTAAGTTACCCACCCATGTAGGCCCAGCATATAGCTGTGACTCTGCCACTAGGGAAGTCCAGACCCTCGAGGGGGGACCAGACTGGGAGGGGTGCACAACTCGCCCCTTGGGGGTAACTGGCTGTCACAGAGGCCTCCCATCTCAGTGAGATGAGGACTAGCAGAGACCTGGTCTACCTCAGTATGTGTAGTACCAGGAAGGGGCTCATGGGAAGAGCCCAGGGATCTTACCTTAGCGTACCTAGTGTGACACCTGCCTCCTAAGGGTGTTGTGGGCCCTTCACATCATCATGCAAATCTCCAAGGTGTGAAAGTCCACAGAGAAGTAGGCACTGCAGTAGTCCATGTCATGGTCTGCTCCAAGGCAAGTCCAGCAACAATCATGTCAGTCCTGAACGGACATGTTTCTCCCACAGAGGCACCAATGCATTTGGAGATTCCATCTTCCTGTGATTCTTAGGCCCCATGGAGTGTGTTAATCAACAGCGGGAACAACAGAACTGAGGAGGCAGGGGGTCCGGCTTTGGTTACTGGCAAGCCAATGAGTGCCACAACATAAGGTCTCCTCATGGGTGGTGTCATCTCCAACGTTGGTCCCCTGCCTCCAAAGGCAAACGCTCCCACAGTGTCCTTGTGTCTCCAGGACAGACCCAACAGTGATGAAGGGTGAAGACTGATTCTTGGGAGATTGGTTATTTCATAAAATGAAATATGCGAGATAGTGTGAACTTTTTGTTTTTTTTTAATACAGTCTCTTCATTTGTAAAGACCTTGCAAACTACTCAAGCTTGCTCTCACTATATATAAGATCATCACAAAAAGAATACATAAAAATACCTCATTATAAATGGCCCACCATACATTATTCTATATAGATATATGGGGTAACCTACTGTATACCATAACTGTTTTATTTAATGGCTCCCTTAAGTGCTCACTACATGTTTCAGCAAACACCCTGGATATCCATCACTTACCTTATCCAGGGTAAAAACACACAATTGCATATACCCTGATAATGCAAGGCATCAAGGGAAACATATGCAAATACCCATGAAAGAATTTGGACTGGCTCAACTTTATCTGGAATTGCATGGTGCCAGATGGCCTCACAATGTAATCAGCAAAGGCTGAGAATGGCGGACTCAGACATATGTTTTGTTCTTCTTTGGACTCATTAGAGTGTGCCATATCTACATCTCAGCTTTGTGGCGGGAGACAGACACTCCTAAGGGGATTTTATTTGTTTGGATCATGAGGAGCCCAAAGCAGAGAAAGAAGAAAGCTAGAAAAGAACCCCAGAGAAAATGCCCCGAGGCAAGGGTTACCCTGGAGGGTACTGGCCATACAGCCAGATGTTAAAGAAAACATAACTGAATATACCCCAATAATGCAAAGCCTCATGGGAAGCATATGCAAATCCCCATGAAAAAATTTGGACCAGTTCATCTTTAAGCAGACTTGCACGGTGCCAGAATGCCTCACAATGCAATCAGCAAAGGTTGAGAACAGCAGACACAGACACGTGTTTTGTCCTGATTTGGACTCATCAGTGTGCCATATCTGTATCTCAGCCCATGGTATATCTGCTCCTGGTCAAATACTGGGGGATAGTTTCCTTATTTGGATTCATTATCAGTTTCAGAGGCATTTGGATAATCTGGATAACGGAAATTCTAGGGACAGATTTATTTGTCTGATGCAGGTAATGGGGAATGCTGGTTAATATCCTGATAAATTATTCCAATTATCAGCAACTTTACAGCCAAACTATCAATTATCCCAATTGTCTGTGTATCAGAACAGCTCAGTTTTACTTCTCTGTTCTATAACCCATTGAATGCATGTGTAACCACTCATTCTACAATGAGTGGTTCTGAGGGATATATTAACACACAGTGTGTGTGTTAGTGGCTAGGACAAACAAATTTCTAACTAGGGAGATTCCACTTGTAAAAATTGATCTGTATCAGACCTGGTACACAGCTCCTATTATCTGTAGTACCAGAGTCAGACAAAAATTGTGAAATCTGAGGGTATCAGGAAAGTCCAAATTATATCCAAAAATAGCACGCTCTACCCTTGTTTTATTCACAAAGTACAAATCACATTTCTGATGATGGGTGCTACTAGTTTTCTAGCACTTTTACAAACAAGCAAGCAAACAAAGGCCAGTGCACACACCCCCATGGTAAATCTGACAAGTTTTTCCTGCTTAAATTTGCAAATTTCTTACTTTTATTACCATGAAATAAAGGGGTTCTCTTAGTTAGCATTTTACAGCCATAACGAGAACAAAATTGATAAGAGAACCATAAGAGAGCCACTTTTCCATAAAGATAAAAGTAAGAAATGTCATACTCATGTATAAAAGTAAGAAATTAGCCAGTTCAGGCGGAAAGAAATGTTAACTTTCCAGATTTACCATGAGGGGGTGAAATGGACTGTGCTGTAAAGGTGCTACAAGTAAGCATTAAGCCACGACGACGGTGGCATCTAATGGGGAATTAATGCATGGCTGGGCCCATTGCGGCCGAGTGCCTACAACGGACCAACCATGCATTAATTCCCCATTAGATGCCACCTTCGGAGTGGCTTAATGCGCTTATAACATGGCAAGTGCAATGGAAGTATTAATTAGATAGTATTTTTACTTGCTATGAAACACACATGAACAGCTGGACTTATTTGACTTACACAATTATGCTTCAGGTCTGTTACTTTATTTTTTATTTATTTAGGGATTCGGATCATACCTTTGAGCTCAGAGCTCTTTTACAAAGGTTCCACATCAAACAGTGACAGCAATAACAAATAGTTTATATACAATACTCGAATAGTAGGTAGCTAGTATACAATAAAGTTACAATGTCATTCATAGTACCAATGGTGATAGTACAGCGACAAGCACATTCAACTAGGGTAAAGAACAGTGTTTATATGTAGCGAAGGAGATAAAGAGGTGTGACACCTAGTGTGAGAGTCCAAGGAGGAGTCAAGGGGAGGGGAGAGTGGGGGAGGGGTAGAGTGGGCGGCCAAAAGGAGTGGCTATGTCTAGGAGGTTGGGAGGTAGTGGTAGTAGGTTGGTTTTAAGGTAGATCCAGTGGGAGAAAAAGCATAGGGGGGAGAGGAAGACAGAGGGATAGGGCAAGAGGGAAGAGTGGGGGTTAAAGGAAGGGGAAGGAGAACGTGGATGAGTGGGCATTATGGGTGTTAGAGTCCTAGTGGCAGTCACAAACTGTCCTAGCAAGAAGGTGTGTCCTAGTAAGGCTGTGTCTAACTGGAGGCGTGCACGTTGCAGTGGCTACACAGTAAAATAGTGTCTATCACTTTATCATGTTACAAGTCTGTTTTATGTAGGGACATACAGATTAAATAACGACACAACCTTAACAGTTGGTACTTCTAGTCCTGTGCTCCATTGCTGTGCATCTGTTTGTAGCTCAGATTCGTGCCATGATGGATTGGGGGGACAGTTTAGTTGCTGCATACTTTACTATGCCCCAAGAGTAAGAGAAGTTGTGTGAGGTGACTGTACAGCGCAGCGCTCAGTATTTCAACCAATAGGTGGCGCTTTTAGAAGACCACCGTGCTTCTCATGTGTTTATCACTAATCTCTTGGCTAGGGTCACAATTTGAACATGCCATTGTGCTGGGAGTACTACTCTGTGATTCGCATGCCTCGCTGCGCACCAAACAGCAGACTTTGAGGTTCAGTACATTTGCTGGACTTTCCTCTGTGGACTGGTTGACATTTCAACGAGTACCTAACAGACTGCTTTTTGGCTGAAGCCTTGGTCATTATTCAGACCAATAGGTGGCGCTTTGAAAACAGCATAGCAATTTTCTTCTGTTTCGCTATGATGTCTTTCTTCCCCTCCTACTTTTAGCATGGAACTGTGGTCCGAATACTATTCTGTGGCTGGGTTACATCGCTCCCTGGAAGGAAGTGCAGTTGTCACTTTCAGAAATGTACTCTGTCCTGCTCATTGTTGTGCACAGCCGTTCACAATCACAGCACTGCCGAACATAGCCCATATTATCACCGCTCTTGGTTATTATTCTGACCAATAGGTGGCACTTTGAAAAAACGAAGACATTTTCCCTGTCTGTTCTTCTTATCTGTTACTAAGTTGTGTTTTCCACTGCTGTTTTTCACTGTGGTGTGAGTGCTACAGTATCTACTAGGTGGGTGGGTGGGAAAGACCACACTTAGTCCTTCATTGCTCTGTGCACTACTTCGCAGTTAGACCACCGGGGACCACATTGCTGAACTGTCTCTGTTGAGTCTCCTGCTTCCCTTTGACTTTCTCTCTTCCTGGTGCCACCAACTGGTCTAACTTCCGGTACTACATACAACAGTGACTTAATTTTCTAAGTGTGTTCACGCTCTCAACACGGCATTATTGCTGGAATAATGCCATGTTGCCCTTGTATCAGGTGACGCGGTTGCCCCAATCGTTTTTCTAGTCTGTCATGGTGTTATTTTAGCCATGTTACAAAAAGAAGTAGCACCCCTCACTAGAAATGTAATTTGAACATTTTTTTTTATATTTACTTTTTATTGCGAGAGAGAGCCGATGAAGTATATTTGCAACTGTCAGGTACCGAGTACAGTGGTTGAAACAAATTAATACAGATGAGTCTAACAATGGTTCTACCATGACCACAACTATAAAATGACTTCTTGCAGTTATGATCTCAATACCCAATGAACAGCAAACAAAACAGCTCCACAGTAAAGAGTGTGCAGACCCAATAATTCGTATAATAAAACAGCAAAAAGTCTCACCACTCGGGAGACCAAAATAAAGGCAATATACATTTTATTTTATAAAATAACACCGCTACGACCACAACAGGTGTGTAAAAAACAAGGTAACCTCTACCGGTTTCGCTCAGTTAGCGTCATCAGGAGGATAACTAGTCATAGTACATAGATCCTTTTATAGCCAATGAAATTAACAGATTTAAAGTGACATACACATCATTAAAAACAACGAATCCACATAGCATAATTACTTATTAAATTATTATGTACTGCCTACACTTAAGAAAACATGTCTAAAGTTTCTAAAAATCACAAATCATTCCCATCATGTATATTATCATTAGTGTAACATACTTCATCTAACATAATATTTTGTTCATAAAAGTAAAAAAACATATGCCCAAAAAAATCAAAAAATAGAACATAATTAGATGAATACTTTCACTTTACCACCTTGAATTCATTATCCAAAACGAAACTTAGAACATTAAGAGTAAGGACAGGATGAAACTGAAGGGAAGCACCTATTCCCAGTTATCTGTGAAGAAAACATACAAGGCATCAACAGCTGAACATAATTAAAAATCATCATTACATATCTACTATACTTAATGTAAATGTTGAAACCTTTATTTGGGTAAGTGGGAGAAGTGGGGGCAACTTTTGCACAGAATTATGCCAACCTTTATTTGGGTAAGTGGGAGAAGATGTATGTCTACGACGCCAGTAATAATTTACATTGTGACAAAACTGACATCTGGTGTCGCTTTATTGACGACATCTTCATGGTGTGGACTGGCACACGGATACAACTTGAAGCTTTTGTGAGATTTCTTGAATCCACAGATTCTAACCTTAAATTCACTATATATGTAGGGCTCGTAGGAATTGCTCTGAAGACAGTGACTTTTTGGTCCAGGGTAGTAATATGTGCAATAAGTTTATTGCACGTGGCTATTCCCCTAGACATGTAAATGAAACATTTTTGGATACTTTAGATATTAAGAGGGATACTTTGACTGCTAAACCTGTATCACCTGTGTTACCTCAGATGAATTTTGTGACTAGTTATACTAGACACTCGCATAAAGTACAGGATGTTGATAATAAGAACTGGTATATTTTGAAAACCGATCCACTCTTGATTCGTGATGTCCAAGAAAAACCTCGTTTTGTGTATCGTAGGGGTAAAAATCTTAAGGATAGACTAGTGCATAGCTATTTGAGAAATAAGGTGGAACCGTCATTAAAGACCTGGTTACCACCTTTACCTGTTGAGAATTTCAGTTGTGGAAACTGTAAATATTGCTCCCTGATTTTGAAGACTGTTACATTCACTTCATGTAATAATCATAAGGAATTCCAGATTACAGAGTTTTTCAACTGCACTAGTAGTAGTGTGATATATCTAGCAACATGCGAATGTGGGGCATTTTATGTAGGCAAAACCAGCAGGCAGTTCAAAATTAGAATTGGTAAACATCTCCATTCTATTATTAACAATGATGCCAAGAATGCATTGGCTATACATGTCAATTATACAAGGGACGGTAACCATTCTTTTAAATTCTGTGCTGTTGAGAGAGTCAGTTTAGGGCCACGTGGTGGTAATTTGGAAGAAAAACTGTTGCAACGAGAATCCTTTTGGATTTTCACTTTAGGAGCTTTAAATCTCCTGATCTCAATGATAGAATTGATTTGCTGACATGCATCAGGCGAGGGAAATAATTATCTTTATGAGACCATGGTTTTTGATCCATACCTGTGGTGGGACTAGAACCAGTAGAACTAATATGACTGGTTGACTATGATTGTATATACATATTTCACTTTAGGAGCTCTTAAATCTTCTGGTCTCAAAGATAGAAATGACCTGCTGACATGTATCAGGCGAGGGAAATTATTTTTATGAGACCATGTCTTTCGATCCATACCTGTGGTGGGACTAGAACCAGTAGAACTAATATGACTGGCTGACCATGATTGTATACACATATTTGCATATACATATTTTGCGTTTTGATAATTTGGTATTTTTTGTTTTCAACATTTACATTAAGTATAGTAGATATGTAATGATGATTTTTATTTATGTTCTGCTTTTGATGCCTTGTATGTTTTCTTCACAGATAACTGGGAATAGGTGCTTCCCTTCAGTTTCATCCTGTCCTTACTCTTAATGTTCTAAGTTTCATTTTGGATAATGAATTCAAGGTGGTAAAGTGAAAGTATTCATCTAATTATGTTCTATTTTTTGATTTTTTTGGACATATGTTTTTTACTTTTATGAACAAAATATGATGTTAGATGAAGTATGTTACACTAATGATAATATACATGATGGGAATGATTTGTGATTTTTAGAAACTTTAGACATGTTTTCTTAAGTGTAGGCAGTACATAATAATTTAATAAGTAATGCTATGTGGATTCGTTGTTTTTAATGATGTGTATGTCACTTTAAATCTGTTAATTTCATTGGCTATAAAAGGATCTATGTACTATGACTAGTTATCCTCCTGATGACGCTAACTGAGCGAAAACGGTAGAGGTTACCTTGTTTTTTTTTTTTGTTTTTTTTCACACCTGTTGTGGTCGTAGCGGTGTTATTTTATAAAATAAAACGTATATTGCCTTTATTTTGGTCTCCCGAGTGGTGCGACTTTTTGCTGTTTTATGATCTCAATACCCACTAGACAGAGTGCCCCCTAATGTCTACTAAACTGTGAATCTCAAACCATCTTATAGTACTTCATCTGAGGTTTTTTATGGTAGAAACTATTCATCCTCCTAGGACATAAACAACACTCAGCTACACCACTTAATTTCAAATTGAGTAGTATGTCCCTGAAACAAGGCTGTTATTTCACGCCATGATGTATATTTCTTTCAAGATTCAACACCAAGTCTCCACTGTGGGAGGTTCCTGTTTTCTTCATAAATGAGTAATAGCCTTCTTGGCTGCTAGTAAGTACAAGTACACCAGGGAGCATGGGGCTACCTTTATGCCTGGCTGAGGACAGAGTGTAAAATCATAATGGGGATATCAATTCCCTATCTACTGTAAGTTTGCTTATCTATTCCATTATGTCTTGCCAGAATGGTGTCAACACAGGACAGGACCAAACTACATGGGTGTGATCAGCCCAGTGCTGTCCACAATTTCTCCAACAATGTTCATAAGATGCTGGGAGAACTTGGATAATACAGTCGGGGACTGGAAGTAGTGAATGCAACACTTCCAGGCAAAATCACTCCAGTAAGGGGTAGCAAGGACTTTTTGTGAGGGAAAGGTGTATTTTAACCAAGAAGTGTTCAAAATTTGTATGTTCATTTCCTTATTCCAAGTAGCTGAAACTGATTGTGTGGTGTCACCAAGAAATTCATGGTGGCTCTTACATAGATTACAAATTAAATGGTGCCTAAAATGTTGCTGAATGGCATCAATCAACAGCTTGAGAAGTAATGGGATGGGATTCAAAAGGTGCATTTTAGGTTTTTCTTTATGGAGGAGGAATGTGCAAATTTGTAAGTACCGGAAATTTTTACCTTCCCGTTAGGCCATATGTTTTTTTTGTAGGTGTTCAATGGGGACAACCCTGTATTGATCCAAAAATTGAAAAATAGACATCAAGCCTAGGTGATGCCATCTATTACAGGTATGATCCAGGTGCACTGGAAGAAAATCAGATTTAGTAGAAATTAGTCTACAATAATCAAAAAGTGAAGCGGGGGGACTATGGAACTTAAACCACTGCTTCAAAATCTGTGCAGTAAAGTTTGTAAATTCTGCATAATGTACAATATCTTTTGGTCCTGAAAATAAAAGTTTACTGATCTCGAACACATCATTAAGTACAAATTCTATATTTTCCATAATGGAGTGGTATGGGGGTTTAGCCAAATGAAGCTGTACTAAGACGTGGTGCTCTAGTGTAATTCAATAAATTAGGTAAGTTTACCCCTCCTAATCTGGTAAGAAAATATAGGATGGAGAAGCGAAATCTGGCATGATGTCCCCCCCCCCAAAATAAACCAGGAGATTAATTTATTCCAGTGTGCGATATAGTATGGTCCAGGAAACTCTAGAAGCATATATAAAAGATATAGTATGTGGGGTAAAATATTCATATGGACAACATCCATTGTCTACAAGTAAGAGAGGGGAAGCTGGGCCCAGTGGGATGCATCTTGGGTTACAGTCTGCGTAATATGTTCGTAATTCAGCAGCATTAGGTTAGGTTAAATTAAAGGACTTCTGTATCCCCAAGTATTTCAATTTGGTGCTCCTCCATTTAAAAGAAAAGGTTTCTTTCAGAGATGAAGAGAAATTATATTTATATAATAAAACATTGGTTTTATGTGTATTTAATGTGAAGCCTGAAAGTCTGCTCATGCCGCTAGAATAGAAGTATCTGGGGAAAAAAGAGTAAGTAAAATATCATTGGCATAAAGAGATATTTTATAACTGGTACCCCTGTCGGAATGTGTTCTATCGATTCATTTTGATGGATAGCAGATGCCACTGGTTCTATATGGAGGGCGAATAATAAAGGGGCTAATAGGGATCCCTGATGGGTGCCCTGCTGCAGAATTATCAGTCTTGTGAAACAGCCAATAATTTTGATGCATATTCTATGGTAAAATATAAGTTCTGAAGAAGGGTTAAAAAGTCTGAGAGAAAACCAAACTCTGAGAATACCCCACAAGAACTCCCGCGAAACCTTATCGAAAGCTTTCTCAGTGCCAAGACTGAGAATCACACAAGGAATAGAACAGTGTTAGGCGTATTTGGTTAAGAACAAAACCAGATGAATATTATCGTGTTTGCCTGTGGCAAATGAAACATGATTGGTCAGGGTGCATTAAGTCTGGGAGAATGCCCTTCAAACGAGTCACCCAAATAGATGTAAATAACTTATAGTCTATATTTAATATGGATATAGGATGATTGGAAGTAGGGCTTGTGGGGCCTTCTACAGGTTTTACTGTTGCATAGGCCCATGATGGAGAAGGGGTTTCTCCCTTATGGAGCACCCTAAAGGTGTTAAGTAGAGTTAGAATATCTGTAGAAGCTTTGTACCACTCAACAGGAAATCTGTTGGGGCCAGGGTATTTGTAGTTTTTTTGCAGATTTCAATGCATTTTTCAGATAATCAAGGGAAATAGGGGCAACAACCACTCCTGTTTGGGTAAGCTTAGGTAAGGATAGATGTTGTAAAAACTCAGCTATCTGAAGTGGGTGTGGGGGTGACAGTCCTGTGTATAGAGTCTGGGAAAAGTTGCCAAAATAGGGGATAACGGTACAAGAGAAATTACTCTCAATGGGGAAAATCAATATGTTGTAACACAAGACATTCTATAATGGGATATCGGAGACAATAAAGGCAGCAAATGGAGTCAAACTCATACTGGCTTAAAAACAATCCTATGGGTTTTCCCCATTCCCTATACAAATTAAATTGTTCCCCCATATCAGTGGGGAATAATATTGTTTATTAAAGTGTTTTAAATATATGCATCAATATTCAGATAACTGCATTTGTTCTGCTAAATGAATAATAAGTCTTTGGATTGCTGTCCTGCAATAATGTCTGCCACCTATGGAAGCAGCACTTTCTGCAAAGAGGAAAATGCAAGTCTGAACAATGTCCTGGAATGTTATAAACTACAAAAATGAACTCCTATTCGAGGTAGAGCTGCATTTCAAGATAGTCTCTGGTAGTAAACTAGGAGATAAATTCAAGTCCAAATAATGTCCTGTAGTAACTCTGAATGATAAAAGTAAATTCCTTGTCGAAGTTGAGTTACTTCCCAATATAGTCTCTGATAATGAAGTAAACCCAGACAGCATTAGCTACTGTAATAGAGAGCCCCATCTAGTGGTGATAAATGGCAATGACTGTGTGTCCATAATCTCAAACTTGAGACAGTCATGTCCGAATTAGTCCCTTCCTTAGAGCAGAATGTTCCTCAAACTACTAGGATAACAAACTGCTTAATTGCACAGAGCTGTAATCAGTTAAGAATAACCGAGAGATACAAAAGTCTCATAGAATAAACAGCTATTGTGTGCATCTATTTAGCACAGAAAATGTCCAGAAGGAGATCCAGTCCAGCAAGATAATTATGAGAAGTTACTAGGGTCAGAGACAGGCAGGGCTGGGGTTCATGTGGGCTAGGGTATGGAACCCACGGTGGGAGATCAATGGTAAACATTGCTGCTTAAAGGTGGTCTATAGGTGAAAATGGGTGTTTACTCACCTGGTAAAGGTGATTGTGTTGGTTGGCATCCATGGCACTCCAGACATTACCTCATGGGTTACAGCCCACTTGATAGGCTAATAATGCACATGACCCAGATCAGATTTCCAGTATATCCAGGTCCCAGGAACCCCTGCTCTCCAGTTTGAATTTTCCATAGCTGAAAGGAAGATAGTTAGAACAAGAAAACAATACACACAATAGAGACTAGCAAGGATGAGGTCTGCAACAACATGATAAAAGCAAGGCCGGAGGCCTGAGTTTATTCCCTATTATGTACACTACTCGAACACGTGGTTCGACTGAGTTAACAGCGGGATTGAGGTCTGAAGGACTGGTGTAGGGACCTCCTGTTTCTTTCTGGCGGGACGCTCCGATCATTCGAGGAGGGCCTTGGAGTGCCATGGATGCCAACCAACACAATCACCTTTACCAGGTGAGTAAACACCCATTGTGATTGGTTGGCATCCCATGAGACTCGAGACATACCTCATGGGAGATAGAAGCAGTTAAACCTCCGGGTGGGATTCGGGTGAATCGGAGGGTCCAGGAGATGGAGCCGCTGCTAGAACATGTGAGAGGCTGGTCTGAAGTCCTGGAGTTGTTCCAGCCTGTAGTGCCTAGCGAGGTGTGGGGAGGCTCTGGCCGCCCTGCAGATGTCTTGGACGACACCGATGCTCGTTCCGCCCAGGAGGTGGATACTGCCCTGGTGGGTGAGCCCTGATCCCCTGAGGCGGGGTCAGTCGCTTCGCCGTGTAAGCGTGGAGAACGACCCGTCTGATCCACCCTGTGATGTGGTCTTGGACGCCGCGAGCCCCTGTCTTTGGCCTTTCAAGACGATGAAGAGTCTCTCCATCTTACGGATGGATTGAGTCCTGGTCAGGTAGACTGAGAGAGCCGACCCCACGTCCAGGGAGTCAGGAGCACCGCTCTCAGCCTGAGGGGCTGTGCGAGGCAGAGTGGGTAGGTCTATAGGTTGTTCTCTGTGGAACTTCGTCGGAACCTTCGGCTGGAAGGCCGGTACTGTCCGGAGCCGTACCCCTTTGGGGGTGAAGATGGTGTAGGGTGGTGCGCAAGACAGGGTGCCGAGCTCCCCTATTCTTCTGGCTGAACAGATGGCTACAAGAAAGGCAGTCTTCAAGCCTACCAGAAAGGTCTGCCTGATGGGCGGCTCATGCGGTGGCATTCTTAGGAGTCCAATACCAGAGGTAGGTCCCAGGTGCCACGCTAGGTCTGGTCTCAAGCCGCATGAGAGGTCTACTGCCCTCAAGAAGCGGATGGCATCCGGGTTGGCCCCCGGCGGGTGCCCCTCGACGAGGCCTCTGGCCACCCCGATGGCCGCCAGTTGCACCCTTAGAGAGGAGGGTGCCAGCCCCTTGTCCACCCCTTGTTGCAGGAACAGCAGGATTGTGGGGAGGTCGGCTTGTTCCGGTACCAAACCTCGTAGGCGGCACCACTGTGAGAAGACGGCCCATTGCCTCTCGTAGGTGGATGTAGTGGAGGCTCGACGAGATCGGAGGAGCGTGCCTATAACCGACTCGTGGTACCCGGTAGCCGTTAGTCATTCCCTCTCAGGAGCCAGGCCGTGAGCTTTAGGGTTCGAGGGGACAGGTGCAGCACCGGTCCCTGCGTCAGCATGTCTGGACGGGTCGGGATCCGGAGGCTGGCTAGCGACACCTCTGTGATTGCCGCGAACCAAGATCTGCGGGGCCATTTCGGGGCCACCAGGATGATGGTGGTCCGAGATTTCCGGATTTTTGCCAAAACTTGCGGGATGAGGGGAAGCCGGGGGGAACACGTCGTAGTCCCGTGACCATACCTGAGACAGGGCGTCCGTGCCTTGGGAGTGCGCGTCTCTGAACCGGGAAAAATACCGGTCCACCTGGGTGTTGTCCCTCGATGCCATTAGGTCCATGGACACTGGTCCCCATGCTGCCTGGATTACCTGAAACAGGTCCGGGTGCAGGCACCATTCTCCGGGGTGGATCTGCTGCCAGCTGAGCCAATCCGCCCTTACGTTCAGTTTTCCCGCCAAGTGTACTGCTCCCAGGTGTGACAGGTGTGTTTGTGCCCAGTTCATCACCCTTGAGATTTCCCGTTTCATGGCCCTGCTTCTGGTACCTCCCTGCTTTGTGATGTAGGCCACCGTCACGCGATTGTCGGATTTGATCAGGACCGACTGTCCCTGGATGACGTGGCGGAATGCCCTTAGTGCGTGGAACACTGCTCTCATTTCCAGAACATTGAGAGTTGAGACTCCGCTGGGGACCAAGTACCCTGCGCTGACTCGTCCCCCAGACAGGCTCCCCAGCCGGAGAGGCTCGCGTCCGTCTCGATGGGGATCGGGTGGGGGGCCTCAGGAACCCCCTCGTCAGATTTCCCGGAGTGACCCACCACTCTAGGGAGGATCTTACTTCGGCGGATAACTGAACCACGCAATGTAGGTTGTTCTCGTTGGGTGCTCCGCGCGCCTGGATGTAATTCTGGAGTGGACGCATGTGCCACCTGGCCCAGGGTACGAGGTCGATGCAGGAGGCCATGCATCCCAGAAGTCTCGCCACCTTCGCCACCATAGTGCGGGAGCGTGACCTTAATTGTCCGGCCAGACTCCGGAGGCTGTCGATCCGTGCCGGTGCCGGTCTCGCCTAACCTTCTGCTGAGTTGATGATGGCCCTGAGGTGCTTGATCTGTTGGGTCGGACGGAGCTGGCTCTTTTCTCTGTTCACCACCCAACCGTGGTCCTTGAGTGCCCGTACGGCGAGCTCCGTGTGGGCGCGTGCCTGATCCTCGGATCGGGCGCGTATGAGCCAATCGTCCAGATACGGTACTATGTCCAGTCCTTGTTCCCTGAGTCTGGCCACCAAGGTGATGGAGACCTTGGTGAAGACTCTGGGGGCCGAGGACAGACCGAACGGGAGCGCCCGGTATTGAAAGTGGTGTCCCATGATGTGGAAGCGGAGGAACCTTCTGTGACTCTTGATGATGGGGATGTGTAGGTAGGCGTCCTTTAGATCGATGGATGTTAGGAAGTCGCCTACCCTGATACCCTGGAGGGTGGACGGACGGTCTCCATTTTGAACCGGCGTGGGATCACGTGTCGGTTCAGGCGTTTGAGTCAGGATGGGCCTCAGCCCCCGACTTCTTGGGAACCAGGAAGAAGATGGAGTACATGCCTTCCCCTGTTCCTGAACCGGGCCAGGGTTGGATGGCCCTGTTCTGGATCAGCTCTGCCAGGATCCCTTGTACCTGGTGAGGCGAGGCTCTTCTTCTGGAGATCGGGGACGAGATGAAACATTGTGGGACTGAAGGATGGGTCAATTCTATGGCGTATCCCCTGGAGACCCGTCCGGACCCACCTGTCTGGCGTGGTGGGCCTAGCGATGGGCAAACAGGGCTAGCCGTTGACCGGCGGAAGTACAAGCTCTGGTGAGGGTGGTTGGTGAGTGGTCACTGTTTCCCCTGAACCCTCTTCCTCGACCTCCGGACCTTTGTCCCGAGGGTCTGAAGGAGGGACTTGTAGTTGCTGAAGGCGGGAGTGCGTGGGTAGGATGAGGAGACCCTACCCCGAAAGGAATGGTTCTGTGGATACGAGTCCCTGCGGGTTTGGCTCTTGGCCCCAAGACGAAACCTCCGTCTAGCGGAAGGCAGACATGAGGGTCTTGACCGGTTTCTTAGGAGGTCCCTACCCTGTTCCCTCTGCTTTAGGTAGTTTTAGAGACCTTCCCCAAATACATGACTCCCCTTAAGGGGTAAATTCTGAAGTAGAGTCTTAGATTCTGAATCGACGTCCCAGAGCTTGAGCCATAGTGCTCTGCGGGCCCGATTTATGATTGCGGCCGCCCTGGCCTGGAGGCGTAGGGAGTCCCTGCCATGTCTGCCAGGTATTTGGCTGCGTCGAGGTGCAGTCTAAAGTTCAGCCTCTCTTGACTTTGGACTCGCCTGCTCCTGGAGTTCCTCCAGCCAGCGGATCTGGGCCCGAGAGGTATAGATCGCCGCCGTCATCGCCTTGGCCATGGTGCCCTCAATTTCAAAAGTCCTCTTTAACATATCTTCGATTCTTTTGTCCGTAGGGTCCTTGAGGGCTATGGTACCACATGGTAGCACAGTCTTCTTACTCAAGGCCGCCACTTGGGGATCGATGGAGGGCGCCTTGCACCAGGCGTCTGACTTGTCGCCCTGAACCGGGTACATCTTGTGTAAGTTCCTTCGGTTTGGCATTCTGCCCGGGTCTGTGGATTGCTATTCCATGTGAACCAGTTCTTCAATGGCCGGGCAGACTGGGAAGGTCTCTGAGGTGGTGGTCCTTAGCTGGATCATTGGATCTAGCTTCGATTCCATCTTCTCCCCTTCCTGTTCCTCTGTGGACAGGCCCATGGTGGCCTTGATGACCTTCATAAGACCGGGGATTGTCTCAAACGCACACAGTTTTGACATCAGTGACGGAGCTGCCTGCTGGTCGATGTCCTCCGTGTCGGACTCTAAGCCATGCTCCTCCTCCTCCTCCTCATCAAATTCGTCCTCCTTGACCCTTTCTTCCGTATTGCCATCGAGGGGAACGCTGGGAAGGGGGTCCTCTGGGGCTGGTGGTTCCTCTGGAGGGTCTCCATGGCGGGGGGGCTCTGTGTTGGGCGGTCTCAATCTGTTTTGGGTAAGGGCCTCCAGCTTCTCCATGATCTTCAGCATGAAGTTCTGCTGACTCTCCATCATGGCCACCGCCGCCTGTTGGTTCTGGATCAACAGAGAGCCCGGGTCCACCCACGTAGAGGTGCTGGGGCCGGGGAGAGAAGGTGCTGGGGGGTTCTCTCCATCGAAGACAGCTCATCTTCCATGAGGCAGGCTGCGCAGAGAGGGCCTGGGGTTTGAGGGAGGAGGGTGGCGCTGCACGTGGTGCATTTCTTTGCCTTAACCATCTGAAAGATAAAGAGAGAGGTCTGAGTGATGAGCGATGACTCGAATCTGTCCCCTTTGAGAAGGTAACCACGCCCATGAGCGGAGAGGGCAGGAGATGGGTGCTGTGATAAGGGCTGTGTGAGGGCCCTTAGACAGACCGTGGAAGGACGGAGACTCCTTTCCTAGAATCCTTACCTACCTATCCCTCTTAGATAATTCCTACTCGAGTAGCTGGGACCCGCTGTGGGAGGGCCGTGGCCACAGTGAAGGGATAGTTCGCAGGAGCCTACCAGGGTCGCTATGGGAGGGACCCGGGCATGAGTCTCATGAGGTCCCACTGGGGTCGCTATGTGAGGGACCCGAGTTGGAGTAATGAGGTCTCCTCTTTTTTTTTTAAAATAGGTCCAGAAGGTTAGGATGAGCACTGGGAGACCCGACCCTGATCCCCCTGGCCCGTGGGCGGGGTATCTTACTGGAGATCACTGTGTGGAGATTGAGGTCGGGGGCCTGCTGAGGCCTGGATCCTCTCAATTCTGCTCCTCTGTTTTTTTTTTTTTCTAGATCCCAGCTAGCCTGTGGTCTCCGATAGGAAGGCCAAGGGGCGAGAAAGCGGACAGAGAGATTCTGGGGGAGCTCCCCCGAGGAAAAAGCGTTGCCCTGAGGCCTAAGGATGGCGCCGCGCGGCGTGGTCCGCCTGGAAAGCAATTTTCGTCCATTGAGACGACCACGCCGCTGGCGCAACCCCCCTAGTAGAGGGACAAGGAAGAAGACTCGTGGAGGCCTCCGGGACACGGAAGGCCTGAGTAGCGTCAGCCAGATGGCCGAGAGAAGACCGGGAGGCCCAAAGTGGAAGCAGCGCCTCGGCGTGGAAGGCCTGGAGGGGCCGTGTGGAGTTCCTGTGCCCCTCCTGAGGAGGCGGCGTGGAGGAGGCCAGGGGCATCTGGGTGAATGGCCCAGGCGGAAAAAGCGGCGAGGACCACGAGAGTCCCGGGAAGCCGGGAAGGAGAGGTCCTCGGAGAGGAAGGGCCGAAGGGAGACACGGATCTGCGGGAGGAGGCGGTCCAGCGGATGGATGGGCCAGGCGAGGGCCTGGTTGGAGAGCTGGCGTGACGGGCAGGGGACGCGAGAGCCCGAGGAGCTGGGGAAGGAGAGGGAGGGTCCTCAGAGCGAGGGAGGGCCGCAGTGGAGACCCTGGAGTCGCGGGGAGGAGGCGACTCGCGGAGGGTTGGGCCAGGCGAGGGCCTGGTAAGAGGAAGCCCGCGAGGCCGCGTGGCTTTTGGAGCAGGCAGCACGCTGCCTAGGAGGCCTGGAAGGGCAGGGCTTGCAGCCCAGAGCGCGAGGGTCCCTGCTCAAAATAGCAAAAAGACTCCTGAGATAGGCACCACAAAGAAGGGTCACAACCAAAAAACAATACTGGCTATTAGATTATGATATTTGTAGGAGCACAGGATGCTCCTCTCTTAAATTATAACGTATGATTCTGGGGCAGCAAGCCGGCCCCCAGACAATATCAATTAAAAAATCCAAATAAAATTACAAGCACACACAGAAGGCTGTTGAGAAATCACAGTTCCTACCTTAGAAGTTAAAGAGCAGACAGGGGTTCTCTGGATGCTTCTTGCCTATTCAGATGCACAAATTACAACTGGAGAGCAGGGGTTCCTGGGACCTGGATATACTGGAAATCTGATCTGGGTCATGTGCATTATTAGCCTATCAGGTGGGCTGTAACCCATGAGGTAATGTCTGGAGTGCCATGGGATGCCAACCAATCACAAACCTCATTATCATGAAGCATCTCATAAATGTTTAATAAGAAACTGGGTACATTAGTAGCTCCGACAAACTGTGATGAAATAGCGGCTGAAGTGTCACAGCATCAGGGAAGAAAACCTGACCTTAGTCGTCCACTCTCAGACATGCTGTAAAATGTATGCTTGTTTTATTTAGGGTATGTTTGGGCCTTTTTGGGGCTATAGCAAGTAAGCTTGATGTAAGCAACTGGGTTAGATATCCTAAACGGTTCCACCAAGTCGTACTGACAACAAAGCTGTCTACCAACTTTACATCAACAATATTTTGCCGATGGCGATCACATCACCCATCAAATGTGTTGATGACCCACAGTGCGGCAGGATTTTTGCGACTGGTTGCAGAGGCTTCTACCTCCGCACCCCAAATTAATGATTATCAAATCGGGGGTGGTGCAGGGGAGGCGACACAGCAAAGTTGCTGCATCCATTTATCACTGCAACAACCCATTCGACATTGTGGATGTCAAGCGGGTTGTTGTTGATGTAATGGATTAGCTGTGGGGTTTGTTGCTATAACGGTATACCATCCTAAAGAGGTTAACTCATTTTAGATAGTGTTATTTCCCAGGTCCAAGCTCCCCACCCACCACCCCATAATCGACACCACCTATTGTACCTCTCCATCTACTAAAGCAGCTATTAAGGCTGCATAGAAAAAGAGAAATCAGTCTTTATCTGTGGTGCGGCAAAAGGCCATGAGCTGCTGGATAATGGTAGACTTGGTTTGTTCAGTCTGTGCTTCTCTATGGCTGGGATAGCACACCATCCCGAGGGCTGTGTGTTGGTCGTAGTGTCACTGATAGTTTTGTTGGGGATCTCAATTCCATTTCTTTAATTCTTGGATTGTTTCTTCTGATGAATGGTAAGTTTGTGAGCCATCTGGTAATTCCACCACCAGCTTGGCAGGATATGGGGTGTGGAATTTAATTTACCTTTGCATCCGAATGGAAAAAGGTGGCATATAATTCCATCTCTGTCACATGGTATTTGGCATACAGAATTAGTTTAGGTGCCGTATTGGTTATTGTAAGAGCAGATTCAGAAGCAAACGGTTTGATATTTTTTATTGGACCACCACAGATGTTACAAAAAGAAAACAGTGCCTAACCTTTTGCACTAAATCAAGTCCTTCCTCAGAAGCGTAATGAAAATTGCATGTTATGCAAAGAAACATTTTGCAGATATTTGAAGGACTAAAAGGCACAGAGGTTATGACATTCTGATATGGGGTTCAGACATGAAAGAAACTATGCCCATACTGAAAAGGAGATGTTGGCCATTGTCTTTGGCTACCTTAATGTCACCAGTACATCTATGGCCAAGAAAGGGTACACGTAGAATCAGATCACAAGCCACTAGAAAACCTCTTCCTTATCCACATCTTGTTGCCATGCAATTTGGGGCTTAATCGTTAGCAAGAAATATGCGGGTGGGCCCATAATAAACTTTTTACACTGCCAGGCTCTCTGTAGTACCTTTACCTTGACTGCATAGTTCAAAAGCTGGATAAGTGAACATGGTCTGGCTGAAGGGGAGGATGGTTTCGGTCCTAAGGCCCGGTGGATACGTTTGATCTCCAGCTGCAGATCAGGGTCCAACTCCAAGGCCATGTGCAAAATGGGATAAAAAAAAATCCTTTTGAATCAATGCTCTTCGATCCCTCTGGCATGCTGTAAATGCAGAGATTTTTCTAAAAAGCCTTATTCTCTGCATTTTCTTGCCTTTGCATGAGAGCAGACCAAGTGTCCTATAATGTTTTTAGGGTAATTTCCAAATTATCTACATGGTTTCAGTCGCTGTAATCTGCCTCTCTGAATCACTGGCGCATTGTTCAAAGGTCACTATATCTTTACGAAACTCCTTCAGAGTTTCTTTAGCTTCCGCATGGAAAGCCACTAGCTTCTGAAAAATGGTCTCTAGTTTCATTTGTTTGTTCTTAGGTGTGTGGCTTTATTTAGGATAGTATGTTATATTAGTGAAGCCACCAATTCAATACGCCAGGGAAAGTTCCAAATCTGACACGTCTGGGCGACATCCAGCTGCATCCATGGTGTAATCAGCAGAATCTGGCATCACATTTCTCACCATAACAGAAGGTCCCCACCTTTAGTTATATTAAAATAGATTTTCTGTGATTTCACTGGTAAACCTTTTTTTTTTCCTCAAAAGGACTAGCTAGAGTAGATTAATTAGCCAGCAATTTTGTCTGTGATGTCACCGGAAGTCATAGAACTGTAATGTGAACTCTGTGAAGAAAACAATGGTACAGTGTGCCATTTTGGGGTTTTGTTCAGAATTTGGGAGTTGTGCAGTACTCCATTTAGCATGCTATCTTTGATTACCTGTGAATTACCTTGGTGAAAGCACATTGCTTTAAAGGAGCCTATTTAGGCATGCATTCTGTGTAAGTGTAGCCACTGCAGGCATTTCATAGTTATGATCAAACCGTGAGGTTCCATCTTGGAACTTGGTGGTTTGACTTGTTCATATCACATCTGTTAAATAATAACTAAGAAAACCCCTTTTCCACAGAGTTACACACAGGAAATTAGCCAATTTAGGGGGAAATACATTTTTACTTTTCAGATTGGGGGGGCCCAGCACCGGTCTCTGTTGTATTAGGAAAATCAAAGCATTATCTGAACATTTCTACTGTGTACCAAATTATACATTTACCTTTATTACAAACAGAAACAGACATACTACTTAACAAAATAAAACTATGTTTACAGAAATGTACAGTTCCATTTTTTTTGCTAATTTTTCACAATGGTTTCTTCACAATACCAGAGGTCCCAGTTTTGTGACTCATTCAACATTTTCATGACACATGGCTCCTATTTTCATGAGACTTGGCAGTCACAAAAATGGAGGAAACCCATTTTGACACAGAGTAATTTTTTCTCTGAGTTCTTAAAGAAAATCTCTGAGCTCAAATATGTAGCTTGTGTAACCGGTCCCCTGGCACAGTGCTAGCGCTACAGCTGGTGGCATAGACAACCCCAGGTTAGGAGTGCCCTTGGGAGTTGGATGATCAACCAAGGGAAGGCGGGGATTGAGCATCCCAAAGACAGCTGTCTTCCTCCAGGGAGGGGTGGTAGTGGCCGGTGTTGGCCTGGCCCCTAACGGTAGCTGGGGGTCGGCACATCAACACCGTACAGGGAGGGGGGGCAGGTGCCCGGTGTGCTGTGCACAAAATCAAAATCGTGCATGGCACAGCTATTTGCATCATTGCATACCACTTCCTCTGTGCCAGGGAGAAAAAGGGAAAACTGCCAACCTGTAGGATGACAAAAATTAAAAAAAATATAGCTTGCTGATGGGGACCTGAATATGCCAGATGTTAACTGGAGCATCTTTGCTGCAGCTGCAGCCACATCCAAGAGCAGGGCCATTCTTGATGCCCTACAGGGGACATGCCTCAGACAGCTAGTGTTGGAACCCACTCGGGCGGGAGCAATCTAGGACCTGGTACTCTCAAATGGGGAGGGAGAGAGGATTTCAGATCTAGAAGTGGGTAGCCATCTGGGAACAAGTGACCACCAAACAGTACGGTTCACGATAAACTCAACTGTAGAGTCAAGCCATACAAAAGTGAAGGTACCGGACTTCAGGAGGGCTGATTTTGTCAAAATGGGAGAGCACCACAGAAAAGCGTTAGCAAACAGACAAGGAGGAGGGGTGGAGCAACATTGGGGAATCATCAAAACTGCCATTACAGAGGCAACAAGCCTTTGTGTGAAGCAAATAAATCAAAACGAAAGAAAAAAAACACTATGGTTCTCAAAAGAGGTAGTGGGAAGGTTAGGGACAAAAAGATAGCATTCAGGAAGTGTAAGGAAACACAGAAGGAGCAGGACAGATAACTGTACCAGTTAAAGCAGAAGGAAGCGGGGAAGGCCATCAGAATAGCAAAGACCAAACCGAGGAAAAGACAGAGAACTCGATTAAGAATGGGAATAAAACCTTTTATAGATATAGGAAGCGAAGAAAGACAAAGGGAGGGATACTGAGGTTGAATAAAGAAGAAGGTGAGTGGGCAGAGAGGGACAGTGAAAAGGCAGGGATACAGAATGAATACTTCTGCTCAGTATTCACAAAGGAAGAGGAGGGGGAGGTACCTAATCCAGTCAATAGAAGCACTCTGGATAGGGGGGTCGATATTAGTCCTTTCACAGAAGAAAGGGTTCTGAAAGAACTCCTAAAACTAAAGGTGGACAAAGCAATAGGGCCTGATGGGATTCACCCCAAAATTCTAAAAGAACTAAGGCGAGAACTAGTAACACCACTGACTACCCTTTTTAACAAATCATGGGAGGATGGTGTGATACCTGAGAATTGGAGGAGGGCGGTTGTAATTCCCCTTCATAAAAATGGGAGCAAGAAAGAGGCAGGAAACTACAGACCTGTCAGTTTGACCTCAGTGGTAGGGAAAATGATGTAATCACTTCTAAAGGAAAGAATTGTTGAGTACCTAGAGGACAGTGGGGCACAGGACCCAAGGCAGCATGGATTCACAGCGGGAAGGTCATGTCAGATGAATCTAATTGATTTCTTTGACTTGGTGACCAAAGTAGTAGACCAGAGAGGGGCTGACATGGCCTACCTAGACTTTAGCAAGGCATTTGACATAGTCCCGCACAAAAGATTAATAAACAAATTAGCTAGCCTGGAAGTGGGTCCCAGGGTGGTAGCCTGGGTAAAACATTGGCTGGACAACAGGACACAGAGGGTAATAGTAAACGGAGTCCACAGTGAAGAAAGGGGGGTTACTAGTGGGATACCGCAGGGTTCAGTATTGGGACCGGTCCTTTATAATGTCTTTATAAGTGACACTGCAGAGGGACTGGAAGGAAAAGTATGTCTCTTTGCAGACACAAAGATCTGCAACATGGTTGATACACACGGTGGGGTGGAAAGGATAAGAAGAGACTTGGCAAGGTTGGAGGAATGGTCAAATGTATGGCAGCTTAGATGCAACACAAAGAAGTACAAAGTAATGCACCTGGGAAACAAAAATCCATGGGAAGAGTACACAATGGGGGTGAGATACTGACAACAAAAATGGAAGGGACCTGGGGGTAGTTATATCAGATTACCTAAAGGTGGGCAACAATGTGAGAAGGCAGTAAGGAGGGCTGGGGGGATACTGGGATGCATAGGAAGAGGCATCACCAGTAGGAAACAGGAAGTTGTCATCCCTCTGTACAGGCAGTTGGTGAGACCTCATCTGAGTACTGCACGCAGTTTTGGAGACCCCATCTCCGCAAAGACATGGACAGGGTGGAGGCTGTTCAGAGGAGGGCAGCCAAAATGGTGTAGGGTCTGCACCAGAAGACATACGAAGAGAGACTAAAGGAGCTTAATATGTATACCCTCGATGAAAGATGATAGAAACTTTCAAGTACCTCAAGGGAATCAACAAAGTCCAACAGGGTAGCATCTTTCAGAAAAAGAGATGTGCAAGAACAAGGGGGCACAATTTGAAGATGGAGGGGGGATGGCTCAGAGGTAATGTGAGGAAGTGTTTTTTCATGGAGGGGGTTGTGCATGCATGGAACAGCCTTCCTGAGGAGGCTGTGGAGTCAAAAACAGTGTGGAATTCAAGAATGCACAGGACAGACATAAGGCTAATTCTAGTGGGGGGTAGGAGGAAGTAGGCTGCTGGTTAACTAGGATCTGCAGCTTATCCATTAGGTAGGGAAATGGGCAGACTATGGTCCTTATCTGCCATCAAATTCTATGTTTCTATATTTCTATGTGTGATCAACAGAGAATGGTATCTGGGTATCGCTTTTCATTTTACTTTTATTTACAAAACAACTTTTTTCTGAAACATTTATAAAAATAAAATAAAAATGTTATGTTTTTGTGGCTCAGAACCCGTTTTCCTGAGGCAGCAGCTACACATCTGCAACACTATGGTCACAAAAAAAAAGATAAAAAAAAAAAAGTTCAAATAGTGCACATGCATTTCTTGGTCTTTGTGAAACATAGTTATGGGTTCTGCTTGTAAATGGCCCACAATGGCATTTACTAAGCACACCACAAACTTGGGGCACATTGTGACAGGCTGGATGGTTTGATTATGGCTAGAAGGACCATGTTCCAAACAAGCTACAATCCCTGGGCCATGCTTTCTTTTTTTTTTTTTTTAAACTCTCTTTATCCTCCGTCACCGCCCCCCAGACTCTCTCCAGTGTGACCACACAGCACATCCTATCCCATCCTGCCTGAAGTCCTCTGTCTTACCTGCTGGTGGAAGGGGGGGAAGAGCTCTCCTTCGCTTCTCTGGTCCCCGATCCCCCCGGCTCTAAGTTCCCCAGAGCGGGACCACTGACTCCTCCCAGCGACCTTTCTACAATCTAGACAGGCGACTCAATGAACGAAGGGAGCAACAGAGGCAGGCTGGAAAACCCGGTGAGGGATGTGGTGGATGGCTACTGGACCCACCTTCACTTTCTAGGGGACAGGGTGTTTTCCGCGATTTCCCTGTGTTCCCGAGGGTGCGACGTGCAATGTCATCAAAGCGCAGCATGGGCGCACTCCTGCACCCACCTGCAGGATGTCCTGCCACAACCCCCATACCACATCAGCGTGCTCCACGTCTGCTGTACCTCCCAGATACCACAAGAAGCCACCAGAGTAGCGCGGAGCCAGAAATTTTCCTCCAGGAAGGGAGAGCTGCCAGTTGGCAGCTCAATCCAAGTCCACGCCCTCCCCCCGGCAGACCCCCGGTGCCCAAGTTTGCTACCGAACCCGGGTCACCAGTATAGCACGAGGTGTGGCGTCCAGCGCCTCAACCTTCAGTGCCACCAGGCCAGACTCTGGGCCATGCTTGATGGAGCACCAATTTTACACATGGCCTGAAATACAAAAAGCAAGTTACTGTATAGGTCTGGGGCTGTGTCTCATTTGTCCAGCTGCTTTACCTACGACCTGCAGGACCATGAGCAAAGCAATGAATTTGGGGATCGTACCCAATGGTGTACCTGCACTGCATATAGCCCACAAGGCTATATACAAAGCTAATCACAAGTCTAGTGCCATGCCTCATGGTTAAGCTGCTTTTTGTATGGCATGCAGAGCTATATGCAAAGCAAGCTACATATCTAAAGCTGTGCTTGATCCTTCAGCTGTCATGTTCTAAGCAAGCTATAGGTCCACAGCTGTACCTGACCAGGCACCTGCTTTGCATTTGTCCACTAGGGTCATACACAGAGTAAGCAACAGTTCTGGAGCCTTATCCAATTCTGCACCTGCTCTACATATGGCCAGCAGAGTCATAGGAAAAACAAGACACTATGGCCACCTGTATCAAAATCACAGAACATTAATTGCAAAAAAAACTATATTAGTGAACAACTTGGGGTTTATTATTAAAAGTGAAACAGTAAGAAAATGAAATGGTAGGGTTTTCTGAACACCAACCCCTGCTATCCACCATCACGTACCCACCAATTAATGCCAAATTGCAAGCCAGGTTTAATACTCAAGTATTAACATCAGTACAAGGAACATAGTTTACACCCAGTTCCCCAGATAAAAGTGAGGTGAGTAAAACCAAATGTGGTTGTGTAATAAAAAGTGAATCCTTCAATTATACAATGGCGAAAAAAAATCCCTGAGCTCTAATTGGTTAGTATGTACCTGGAACAGTGAGTGATGTTACCTCAGTATAAGATCGCTGTGTGTGAAGTCCAGCCACATACATGACTTCTTCTTACAAAGGGAATTTGATGTTATATAGCTAAAGAAGAAAAAGCTTAGCTTCATATAAAAACCTCATTTACTAACATTGTGGGGACTAACATATTTGTCATGATAAAAACATTTCATAGGCAGAAAACAAGTGTCATAACATCTGCTTTATACTGTGGGAACATCTGTTTTATAGTATTAGTTTTAAGTTTTATTCTTTATGAGGAAACACACCACATGTGAATGCACTGTATCATGGGTATGCAAATACCCAATGCCTGGTATCACATAACACACTACAGTGATACCAGACAATTGTTATTTGCATACCCATGATGCAGTGCTTTCACATACAGAGTGTTTCCTCAAAACAAATAAAACTGCTAAATATTATAAAAGATGTTGCCATAGTATGAAAGAGATTATACAATGGCAAGAAAGCATCTTGGCTTCTGGTTGGTCAGTTGGCCATCACAGCAGGGATGTTATCCTGGCATAACATCCCTGCTGATGATTAGGATGATTAGTTGCTCAATCATTAACTGCATCTTCTCTAAGAAACAAAAATATTTTCCCAGACTAACAAAAACATTCTTTAAAATTATTGTTCCATTCTGTATAAAATAACAAGCCATTGTATAATAGGAATAATGCCCTCCAAGTTGGGTGTTATGCTGGGGATAACATCCCTTCTCGGGTGTTGGATGCCCTCGGCCAATGGCCTCGAGCCCAACCACCCGAGGTGGGATGTTATCCCAGCATAACACCCACCCTGTCAGGCATTATTCCTTTATGTGACACTTGTTCTCTGCCTAACTATGAAATGTTTTAGGCATGTACACGTGCTCATTTTTTCCCCACAATATTAATAAATAAGAATCATTGTATAATAGCAATAATGCCCTCCAGGTTGTGTGTTGTGCTTGGATGTCACTTCTCAAGTGCTGGGTGCACCACCTGAGGTGTGGGCATTATTGCTTAATTGAAGAGTACTTTTTTGCCACCAGTTTACAACTGCATGTATAATTCATTTTTGTCAGCTGTCTTTTTTTACATAGACACACACACATGCTCACTCACTGCAGCATGCCTGTCAAGTCTCCTAGCAAGGAGCACCCCCTCCCCCAGCACTGCAGCTTGCCTGTGCCTCTTCCCAGCAAGAAACACCCCTTCCCAGTACTGCAGCCTGCCTGTGCCTCCTCCCAGCATGGACCCACCCCCAGTAGTGCAACCTGTCAGTGCTGTCTACTTGCATGGAGCACTCACGAGATACTGCAGCCTGCATGTGTAGGTCTCCCAATATGGACCACACTTCTTCTTCTCCAAGCACTGCAGCCAGCATGTTTTATCTCACAGCATGAAGACCCCATCCCCCAAGGTACATTAGCCTATTTGTGCCCAGAAGCCCTCCCCAACCCCAGTATTACCTCCTCCCAACTGACCATGTCACTGCAGTCACATTTTTCTTCATAAATGTTTTTCATGTAAGCCACATACTTAGACAATCAGCTTCTTGAGCTTATGTTGATATTTACATTTTAAAAGACCTGTCCCAAACCTTGGTCACTTGGTTCCTTACTTTTATATCTGATGACCTCAAAGAGGCAGGGCAGAGTGACAAAGCAGTGGGTATGGCTAGTAGGATGCTGGGGTGCACATGGAATAGTATTTCCAGCAGGAGAAGGGCGGCAGTGTTGCCACTATATCACTCGCTGGTGAGACCCAGCACTAGGTTTGATCAGTGATGTCAATAACAGCGCCATCCAGAACAGCGCTGTCAATGACAGCGCTGTCCACAACAGCGGCAAGGCAAAATGCCGCCAGGGAACACAGCACCAAGCAGTAACCAAAGTGACTGTAGCTTCATGTGAGGGCTCCACTCCCCACAGCCCTCGATGAGGGGGGCTCTGCCCCCCTGCACCTCCGCAACTAAAAGATCCAACTCTGAGGGGTAGCGGATCACGGGGGAAAGATGAAATTTGTTGGGTGATGGAATTAGTGTTTCCATGGCCCTTTCACAAAAAGGAAAACAATTTGCTGAGTGGGGAGACCAGGATTTGAACCCTGGCCTCCCGCTCCATACGGGCCAAGCTGCTACTGACTCGACCCACTATGCTAGCGGGGCAGCTCGACTGACCCACATACTTTTCCTCCTCGAGTTGCTCCCTGTTTGTGCTGAATAGCGACAGGGGTAGCGGCAGTTGCTGAACACTATTCTACCCCTGTCGCTATTCTACCATACGTGTTCCTGACTGCATGGTTTTAACTGCGCGGTTCAGGTAACTATTTTGACCGGGTAGATGAGACCCCACCTGGAGTACTGTGTACAGTTTTGGAGGCCACACCTCAAAAAGGACACAGACAGGGTAGATGCAGTTCAGATGAAGGCAACTAAAATGGTGCAAAGGTTGCACAAGAAGCACTGCATGGAGAGACTTGGGAATCTCAACATGCACACCCTGGAAGAAAGAAGAGTGAGAAGTGATATGATAGACAGGCACCACACAGGGGTGAACAGGGTGCAGGAGCAGAGTCTCTTTCAAATGAATAAGAGCACCAGGACCAGAGGACATGTGATTAAGCAGGAGGGAGGGGGTTTAAGAGAGATGTAAGGAAGTACTTCTTCACTGAAAGGGTGGTAGGTATATGGAACAGATTGCCAGCAGAAGTGGAGGACCTCAAGCATGTATGGAGTGAACACAGGGATATACAAGAAAATTGGCAGAGGGGAGGGAGGGTTGCCAGAGACCAGTTAAGATCTGGAGAGAGAGATCAGGCAGGGAACATCAGGGCATACTGAGTGGACAAAGTGGTCACATCAAGGCAGATTGGGTGGACCACGTGATCCTTTTCTGCTGACAAATTCAGTTTCTATGTTTCTTTTCAAAATCTTGCATCAGGCTTGTGAGGCAGAAGGTTGAGAGGTACCACTGCCAACTGCTGTCATTAGGCAAGGTAGGAGCATCTAGAAGCACACATTTTCCCTGTATGGTCGAATCATAGGAACAAAGCACTAATGCAGAGCACAACAGCAAGTAAAAAAAAAGTGTATGCTGGGCAATGGGGACAAGAAACTTACAACAGACTGCCAGCCGAAGTGGAGCTGTGTAAAACAGTGGGGGAGTTCAAGCATGTGTAGAATAAACACAGAGATGTACAAGAAAATAGGCAGAGGGGAGGGAGGGTTGCCAGAGACCAGTTAGGATCTGCAGAGAGAGAGATCAGGGAGGGAACATCAGGGCAGACTGCATGGGCCAAGCGGTCACATCAGGGCAGACTGTGTGGGCCAAGCAATCCTCTTCTACTGACAAATTCTGTGTTTCTATGCTTCTTTTCAAAATCTTGTCTCAGGTTTGTAACGCAGAAGGTTGAGAGTAACACTGCCAACTGCTGTCATCAGGCAAGGTGGTAATATCCAGAAGCACACAGTTTTTCCCTGCATGCTCTAATCACAGAAGCAAACAAGTAATGCGGAGCACAACAGCAAGTAAAAAAACAACAAAAAAAGAAAAACAAGTATGTTGGGCAATGGGGACAAGGAACTTCCAGCACAAGGTGCTGTGAGAAGGGATAATTAAAACAAGCGATAGACTATACATGGACTGATCAGGGCTCCTACAGTCTAGTTGCATTACACATATAATACACAAAGTACTCTACATAAGATATGTAATTGTCAGTAACTGAAGCATAAATATCCATCCACTGATCCTTCCATCCCTCTACCCTCCCATCCACCCAGACTGTCATTTCCCCCTCCCTTAACCTGGAGTTTCTTCACCGTGCCCTTCTTGCATTCTCCGTCTCTCTCTCTCCTGCCCCCCAACTCTAAGAGGCAGAAATCTCACTGCATCCTCTTTCTCCTGTGCCTACTCCTCCTGTCTGATGATGCGGAGTCCAATCCTGGTTCTCCTGTCCTTCCTTCTCCACCTCAACTGCTAAAGGCCTGAGCATATTTCACCTAAATTCCTGGAGCCTTCTTCCAAAGCTCGACCTATCAGTATGGATTTCACAACCTTCACCAGACATCCTCTGTACCAGAGTCCTGGCTCTCCTCCAGGATCCAGACTCCAGCTTCTCCCTTCCTGCCTACCATCTTTCATAAAGGAAAAGGGAAAACGTGGAAATGGTGCTTCCATCTGTGCTCATCAGAGCCTCTCCAAAACGACAGCTTTCAGTGAAGTTACATCTTCCTCCCATGAATTCCTCCTGGTCAGCCGAGGCTCCTCTCCTCTGTGCCCATCTTCATTGAGGTTTTTATGCCTCACCTAGAATATACCCCTCCTCCCTTGCTGATACACTCTCTACCATCACTTCTCAATCCAACAGTGGTGAACTTATCTTGCTAGGGGACTTACGTCAATTGGCACCCCCAGCCTCCAGGCCAACAATCCACATGCTTGACTCCCTAAATTCTAGGCAGATAATCCCCACTCTAATAACCACTCCCTCCTGGACTGATTTCTCTCCTCCCACCCCCACTGAACTGTTGCAGTTGGAATCCTGCCAGATACTTTCAGCGACCACTGCATGATATTCTGCATTAGGAAGAACCGGTATCCACCCTCTTTACCTAAATACATCTGGACCAGGTCCCTCTACTCACTCAACACCTCCACTCTCAAGAGACCTTGCTGCTGCAGACTGGAAAGTCATACCCTCTGCCACAGACACTGCCCTCTCCCTTTTCTACTCCAAGTTCTCCTCTGTATGGGACAAGCACACCCCTCTCAGAAAATTCAGGGTCAAAAATTACCATCAACCCTGGATTACCCCTGAAATCACCGGTCAGTGCAAGTCCCATGACCTAACCATTTCAAACTATTTCACTCCTTTCCTGACCTCTCATACAGGACTATCTGGGACTCCTGTACTATGGTCACTGGTCACTCTGTCCTTGATCAGGCACTCCTGTTGAAGCAGCTCCCAGCTCTCTGCTTAACCGGCTGCACTCCAGCCACCCCGCCTGGAACAAGGTCACTCTGCCCTTGATTGGGCACTCCTGCTGAAGCAGCCCCTGGCTCTCTGCTTAGCTGGCCGCGCTCCAGCCCGCCCACCCAGAACAAGGTCACTCTGCCCTAGATCGGGCACTCCTGCCAAAGCGGCTCCTGACTCTCTGCTTAGCCGGCCACGCTCCAGCCCACCCACCTCGAACAAGGTCACTCTGCCCTTGATCGGGCACTCCTGCCGAAGTGGCCCCTGGCTCTCTGCTTAGCTGGCCATGCTCCAGCCCACCCGCCCGGAACAAGTTCACTCTGCCCTTGATCGGGCACTCCTGCTGAAGCAGCCCCTGGCTCTCTGCTTAGCCGGCCATGCTCCAGCCACCCCACCCATAACAAGGTCACTCTGCCCTAGATTGGGCACTCCTGCCAAAGCGGCTTCTGGCTCTCTGCTTAGCTGGCCATGCTCCAGCCCACCTACCCGGAACAAGTTCACTCTGCCCTTGATCGGGCACTCCTGCCAAAGTGGCCCCTGGCTCTCTGCTTAGCTGGCTACGCTCCAGCCAACACACCTGGAACAAAGTCACTCTGCCCTTGATCGGGTACTCCTGTTGAAGTGGCCCCAGACTCTCTGCTTAGCCGGCCACGCTCTAGCCCTTCCACCTGGAACAAGGTCACTCTGCTCTTGATCGGGCACTTTGCTTAGTTGGCTGCACTCCAGCCCTCCTGCAACAAGGTGTAACCGCTCAGCCACCAGGAAACCCAGCTATCAAGCCGCACAGCCAACTGGCTGCTGAAACAGACTTGAGACCCCTAATTAGCTGCCTTATGTATCCCTCATTTTGATGCCTTTTCTAAACTGCTATGCTGCTTCACTAAGATTTTAGCTGTTGCAGTAAGGAGTATTTGGGGGACTTAAATCGTAAAACTGCCTGTTGTGGTCTTTGAATTAAGTGCTTATTTACCCATGCACTTCTATGTCCTGCTTAGGGTTCAAAGTTTAGAGCTGTAATTGTTAAACCAATTGCTGCTTAAATCCATGTTAATATTTCCTGTGTGCGACTCTCTCTTCTCTGCTCTTGTGTGCCCCCTGCTAATTTCTCTCTCTCTCTCTGCAACCTGTCTGTGTATTTTCGCCCCCTGCTAATTGTCTCTCTGCTCCATTTTCAGTCACTGCAGCCCTGCCTGTGTCCTTTCGCCCCCTGCTGATTCCATTCACTCCTCCATTTTTGGCTACTGCAGCCATGTCTACCTTCCCTGAAACATGTTTAAGCTTTTCCTTCTTTTGTTCATTTTGTGTGCTTGGCGCCACTAATCCAAGGCCCCCCCTCTTGAAACACCCCTCCTACTTCTATCACTCCCTCACTCACTCTTATCTGTCCTCTGACCCACCCCGATTTCGTCTCGAGCCACTGTTTCGTGGCCTGTTCTAAAATCCTCTCCCTATCTATTTTTTCCCCAGGCTACTTTGCACTGAATCAGGCACTGTTGCCGAAAAAGCCCCAGACTCTCTGCCTAGCCGGCTGTGCTCCAATTCACCCACCCTGAACAAAGTGCGACTGCTCAGCCACCGGGAAGCCCAGCTATCAAGCCGTATAGCCGATTGGCTGCTGAAACATAGACTTGAGACTAATTGGCTGCCTTATGTATCCCTCATTTTGGCGCCTTTTCTAAACTGCTATGCTGATTCACTAAGATTTTAGCTGTTGCAGTAAGAGGTATGTTTTGTCCCACCACCCTCTCCAGCCCCTCCCACCCTCCCGGCCCGACCTCCTATAAATCTGCGATCGCCCAGCTCTCCCTCTCTAATCCAAACCACACCTCTGCAGACCTCTACCTAGCATGACACAAAGACGGTCTTGTGGTTCTATACAGGTTCTCAAGCACTCAGTTAGCTCACCTCCCCCACTAAACCTAAACAGATGAGCAATTCCACTCTTGCTTCACTTCAGTTCAACTCATTTTGGAGTTGAGATTACCCATCCCACTCTTGCTGTAATACCTACTGCTCCCGTGGTCCAATTAAATCATTTTTCCTCAAAGCTGCTGCTACACTCTGGTACCTCCAAAGCTTGGTCGGACCACCAGAAATTTTCTTCAACTTAACAAAAATGGCTATGCTCAAGCCTTTCACATACTTTGTCCTTAACTCCTATCTCCTCACACAGGCCCTCCTAGTTTTCTATTCAAATAAAAACTCCCAAACATTCCCTGAATCGCGCGCCTCTCAATCAAGCTCCTCCTATCTGCTCCCCAGCTGGCACCCTGTTACTTCTTGGTATGCCCCCCCAAATCAGGCCAAGCATCCTGCCTCCACATATGATAACCACTGCATCACTATCAGGGCAATCAGATATACCCCAACTGCCATCCTGCATGCCAGAAGATTCAAATACACTGCTGTATATTCCTTCCTCCTCATCCTTATCCTACTCCTATCTGGTGATATCGAACCTAACCTGGGTCTCCAGGCTGGACCACAGCCGCTAGCTCCCACAAAGGCCTCTCCATTGCCCATGTAAACATCAGAAGCCTACTGCCTAAAATTGACCAATTAACCTGCTGGATTGCTGAGCACTCTCCGGATAGCCTACACCTGACTGAAACCTGGCTCTCCACAAGGATCCCCTGACTCCTCCCTTAATCTCTCCAACCATACTCTACTCAGGCAGGATCGTGGCAAATGTGGTGGTGGAGTAGCCATCTATACAAAACAACAACAACTGTCATGCACAGCTGCGTTTAAGGAATCGCGCCCTGGCTCCCATGAAGTCTCCCTGGCCCAACTCAACCCATCTGCCTCACTCCCTCTATTTATTGGGGTTCGTTATGCCTCTCCCCGCCTTGCATGCAAATCTCTACTCTCCACCCTAACTACCCTTCCCGACATGATCTCCAAAGGGGAATTGATTCTGTTGGGCGATTCCAATCTGGACTGGCTCGCCCACTCCTCAATACCCACATCACCACGACAGAGTCCCTCAATCTGACCCAACTGCTACGTGAATCCACTTGCTACAATCCCCATTCCCAAAACCACTCTCTAATTGACTGGATCCTCACCACACACCCTCACAGGGTAACCTCATCAGGCATCCTTGCAAATGCACTAAGTGACCACTGCGTTACCAACTGCATCAGAAAATTCCGCCCACCCAAATCTGCCCTTAGGTACATAAACACCCACTTCCTAAACACGTTGGACACTGAATCCCTGCTAACCAGCCTAAGTCATGCTGGCTGGCACCACATTTACTCTGCCCCTAATGTTGAAGCCACCCTTTCCAACTTCATGCGCACCTTCAGAGGCATCTGGGACTCACACGCCTCCTTGAAAAAGCTCAGAGTGGAAAAGCATCACCTTAAATGGATCACGACCCCTATCCTCGCCTTATGCAAGACCAGATATAAAGCCAGGTATGCTTTCAAAGCCCTTCCTAGCCCTAAAAAGAGACAGGCCTACAATACCCTCTGCAATGCATGCACTATGGCTATAAGACAGGCAAAAGCTGATTTTTTCAGATCGCAACTGTCCCATGCCACTCCATCCAAATTCTGTAATGTAATTCACTTACTCCTTGATCCTCCATCACTACCCAACTCGCCGGTTTTCAATCAGAATGGTCAGCTCCTTACTGATCCTATTGGCACTGCAAGTACCCTTAACAATTTTTTTTTTTTTACCACTTGCGCCATGCCTCATGGCCTCACACCTGAAACCTCTGCCTCCACTCTGCTCCCCATCACAGCAATTACAAATTCCCACCAGTTTCAGAACATGAAGCCCTCACAGCCCTCTGCTCGCTAACCACCACCAAATCCAGCCCAGACAGGATCCACCCCAAACTACTGCAGATCTCTGCTCCTGCAATAACAAAACCTCTTATCCATATACTGAACCTCTCCTTTTCCTCGGGCATGGTCCCGCAGGCATGGAAAACCACCTCAGTCATTCCTCTTCACAAGGGAGGGGACCCCTCTCAGCCCGGAAATTACAGGCCCATCTCCTTCCTCCCTGCTCTTGCAAAACTTCAAGAATCCTTGGCACACTCCAGAATGGTGGAATATCTCACTAACAACAACCTCCTATCCCTCATCAGTCAGCCTTCAGGAAACAACACTCCACTATCTCTTCTCTCCTACGCATCACAAACCACTTCCACACTGCCTCCGACTGAAGCTTCCTTACCACCGCAGTCTTTGTCGACCTGGCTAAGGCCTTTGATTCCGTATCCCATCCCCTCCTCTTACAAAACTTGAAACGGCAGGCCTTGCTTCTATCACCTTACATTGGTTCAACTCCTACCTCTCCAACACGTCACAATCTGTCAGAATTGCTGGCGTGTCATTCCCACCCTTGCAGGCGACCTGCAGGGATCAGTCCTTAGCCCCATCCTTTTCTCCCTCTTCAAATGATCTCCCTCCTCCTGCACTAAATCCAGCATACATATGTATGTGATGACACTGTTCTTTTACCTCTGGCCCATCGATACATTAAGTTCTAGCTACCCTCCAATGCGACTTCAACAACATTCAAAATGGTTCCTGTTTAACCAACTGAAACTTAATACCTCCAAGACAGTATCAATGCTATTTGGCACAGCACAGAAAATTTCCAGAGCCTCCCCCACCCCACCCCCATCACCTCTCTGGACAGTTCACCTCTAGACCAGGTTAGCAAATACAAATACCTGTGGGTTTGGTTAGGCCCCACTTACCCTTTGCTTCTCACATCGATGTAACCATCTCAAAATTGCGCCCCAAACGTGGGATGTTTTACTGGCACAGAGACTCCCTCCCACTTCCTGCCAGATGTCAAATAGTAACTAAAATGATCCTCCCCATCTTCGATTACACGGATGTGGTCTACTGCCCTGCCTCCACATCCACCCTATCCAAACCTGACATCCTCCTGATTTCTTTTTGCCACTTCGCTGCCAACTCACCCTTTAGAACACATCACTGCAATCTATACTCCCTCCTAAGGACTGCCCCGTTGTCCCACAGGTGCTATATCCACTCGCTCAACCTTATATCCAGGTTCTGGTTCGAATTGCTTCCCCCCCTACCTAAATGACAGTCAGTCACCTGCCTCCGACACGCCCTATGCTCTGAGACACAGAAATTAAAGATCTTTTAGTTTACCTCACCCCTCATCTTCTGGCAAAACGGCCTTTTCCTACAGACTCCCTACCTTAAACAAACTAACCCCCTCCATTAGAAACTCCTCCTCTTACCTCGCATGCAAGAAACAACTCGCCTCCTAACTCCTCCCTCTTGTCTCTGTCCCAGGTGATTCTGTCACCACTCCCTGCGTCTACTAGACCATACTCTCTGAACCCACCCACTTCTTTTTCTCACCTCCTCATCTCACCTCTCACATTCTAAAATATTATAGCCATGCTTTCTATATTAAGATTCATATTTAGCAGTGTATACAGATGCCATCTGGCACTAACTCGACCTGAAATGTGTAGTTATTTATTTATTGAAGTTTTGGATAACACCTTTGAGAACAAGCTCATGTCATAGGTTCCATGTCAGATGAACAATACATATTGGAAAATTATGAGACGGAGAACAAACAAAACAAGGAATTATACAAAACATTATAACAGTACATAACTAGAGATGTTCCAATACATGTGGCATTGTACAATGTATGCCAAGGTGCGTAGTTGATTAAAACCTGGAATTCAAAGGGTCATACTAGAGGGGGTGGGGTCTTATGAAACCACCCTTTACAGGAAAATGAGAACATACTTAACCTAATATCTAATAATCAACAATGTAAGGGATGGCATCAGCCCAGGGGCCTCATTAGAGGTGAGAAGGTATAGGACAAAGCATTTTAAAAGGCGCTCAGGAGATATAGGGGGGAGGGGCGGATGGGGGAAGCCATAGAGGGGTGAGGGGAAACGGTAGAAGGGATCAAGATGAAATGTGAAAGGAGAATGATTAGCAACTTAGAACAGTTATTTACATGCTGAGAACAGTTATGCATAAGGTCAGGATAGCATAAGGTTAGAATAAGTGCTGGTCACAAGAAGGAAGGTTATTGGAAGCAGTCACAGCTGGCATCAGCATCTAGCTGTTGCTTAAGTTTAACCTTGAGGAGCCCAAGGTTGATGCTGAAGTGATGTCATGGTGCAGCAAGTTCATCCATAGCAGGGCACAGTAGGCAAAGGACCTTTGTCAGTGACAAAGGTCATAGCAGCATGGTGCAATGTCATCCAGTGGCGATGCAGTTCCATATGGACACGCATTCTGTGCACCTGCCCTCACCCCTTCCACCAACCATGGTGGTGATGGAGGTGGAACTATGAACATTCATGTTCAGCCACCACTCTCAGCAACCGGGCCAAGTGAGTGTCTTGGACGTTGTGATCAAGGCAAGATGGCGAAGGTGGTTGTAACTGAATGGTGCTGACATAATACAGTGCGGCACATCATGTCAGCAATAGCCTGACCAGTGAGGATGCATAATGCAGTCAAACTCACAATACGTTATGTGGCTGGCATGCTTTGGTGGGGGGTGTTAGTCACAGAGTACTGCAGTAAATCACAAATTTTTAATGACTGTTTCACATCATATTGCAGGGGTTCTGGTTCTGGACAGTCCTCTTCGACCTCTGCACAGGGTAGCTCAACAGATGCTCCCACAAGGACAAAATCAGGTTTGAGGTAGGCAGAGTACCTAGAATTCGGTCAAACTCATCAAAGATAGGGCAGTTGATCCTCCTGCCACTAGATCGCCTGTTGATGTCCTTCACTTTGTGATACTTCACTGAGTTGTTTAATCTTCTCCCTGCATTGTTTGGCTGACCTTTCAATACCACTTTCCAAGAGAAAGTCAGCTATTTTTTGATAGATTTTTGTGTTTCTGTGAAAGTTGGCCAACTCGTCCTGAACACACTCCTGGGACCAATAGCCAATTAATAGTTTAGTGACATCCTCTGTCCAACTAGCAGACCGGCCACTCATTTTACGTAGGAGTGCAAAAATAATTATGAAGTGATCAGTGGAACAGAATTGCACTACCGACCCTACTAATCAGGTTAAATCAGTATTTTACGCAGGAATGAACTGACAAAATTGCTCAAAACACAATTCAGAGAGGTCGTCTGTCAAGCTGCATGAGTGTTGTATTTCCCGACGCAATACACACTGTGGCACTCTAGTGCATCACAACACTCTACGGCCTGACTGCAAATGCATTATGGGATTCATTAGCCCAGTGATTCCTAGGAGAATGGAGGCCAAAAGTAAGCAAGATGGCACAGTCACAGAGCATGCTACATATGCCCGTCCGCATTACTAGGTAACACGATTTCTCAATCTGAACCTTTCTTGAAAATGGTTTTAAGACTAGGCTGCGTCAGGGTTTTAGCAGAGTTTCCTAACACAGTAAACAACTGTGCTTTAATGCAGATGGAAGCCGTGTTTGCAATAGTTAAAACTTAAAGACCTTAAAAAGTTTTAACTAGCCTAATGTGTACAGGGTCTTAATGACCATCCCACAGCTTGTGCCATCTCGCATAATCACATGTATGCAGATGACACAGTAATTACACCTCTGGTTCTTTCACTACATCCATGAAAGGTCTGCTCCAGCAAGATTTCCATAATGTCCTATGCTAGTTTCAATATAATAAACTATGGGTTAACACACAAAAAAAAACATGTCCATGACTGTTGGCATCTGCCAAAAAGCATCCAGACTCCCAGCTCTGCCCATCTTCTCCACCTTGGATAGCACCCCTCCTGAAGTGGTTAATTCATTCAGATACCTTGGTGTGTGGCTAGACTGCAAACACTATTTTTTTTACGATTCTGTTTCTAGCTCTCCAGCCTGGAACTCTCTCAGGCCACTGCACTCGCCGACTTGCTCTACCACCCGCTGTGTTCCCCTGCCATCTTCAATTTCATTACAGTTCCCCGGGTCGGGGGGACTACAACCCGGAGAGACTGAAGGGCAGTGGCGGGGAGCCAGCATTGGGCATGTGGCAGTGACACTGGCAGGGCCATTGCCTATCCGGGCTGGTAGGGTATTTCTTGTGAGTAAGCCTGAAACCCCCCCCCCCACGTGCGTGGTGCACGTCTGATGCTGCAGTGCACGGCAACCCTGCCTGTGTCAGCCACGCTCCTTACGTGCAGCCCGGCATCTCGTGGTGCCCCCTGGTCTCCACCAGGGGTCGCTAGAGCACCAGACAACCCTGCCCTCCCACCTGGGAGAGGAGAGGAGAGCAGCCCAGTGGGCGCTCGATCCTTCTTCCTCCCCTGCCGACCCCCGACTCCTGCGCTCGCTCCCAAACTCGGGTCATCAGCGTGGTGCAAGGTGTGGCATCCAGCGCCTCAACCCTCAGAGCCACCGGGCCGGCTAGACTGCAAATTTCACTTCTCTGCTCACAATGACTCTGTCCATGCCAAGCTCCACCCAAAACCTGGTACCTTTTACTACAATAAAGACTGTCTGTTTCTGCAGGTATTCTGTGAGCTTGCCACGAAAATGGTGCTCCCAGTCTTTGACTAAGCAAACACTGGTTTATGGCATCACTCTCTCCACCTCTCTCAGAGTGGACACTCTCTGCACTGCTTTCTGTCATTTTGCTTCCAACTCCCCCTCCTGTACCCACCACTGTTCACTTTACTCCTTCTTATCCATGCTTCCTCTAGCTTCATATCACCAGATCAACTGTGCCTTATTCATATCCACATACTGGTTTGGGTTCCTTCCCTCTTACCTCTCCTCACTTCTCCCTTCCATTCCCTCTGCCTCCTGCTCCCTCCACTCCAGGGATCCTTGCAGTTTTGCCATTTCTCAACCCCACTCCTCTGCTGGGCAATCAGCCTTTTCCTATCATCTCTGTTCACTCTGGAATCAACTCCCATACTCCCTCATTTTCACTACCTTCCGTTTTCCTCAGGTGCCAGCTGAAACTTCTTCCCTTCCCCTGCCCATAGTAACTCTGGCAGCTATATGTCAGATTATATCCTTATTTGAAAGTAAGAAGTCATCAAGTCTCTTTTTAAATACATTTTTGTAATTGCTTATGATACAGGTAGCAGTAAAGAATTCCAGGGATTAACAATTCACTAAGAAAAAAAAGTGTGCCTTCTTTTTTGATCTGGTTCTTGTCCTTGTTAGTTGGAATGGGTATTTTCCCCCCCACCTGACTGCCCCCTTACATTTGCCTCCTACCCCTTGTAGATGTGGCTGAATTGTCTGATGTTTTACTGCTTGCTCTTACTGTACTTATTCCTGTTTTAATTTTGTAGTGTATTCCACTTTACTGCAACTGTGAACTGTGTCAATGCTATGTAACAGTTTATCTGTGTACTGTGTTTGTGCTATGTATTTGAGGGGACTGCAGCATGGTGACTGCTTTGGTCAGGTTCACAAATGATCTACAGGAGAATATGGAGAAAGGATTGTACACAGGAGCAGTATTTTTGAACCTGTCTAAAACATTCAGTCTAGTGGACCACTCTCTTCTGAAGATCAAACTCCATAAAATTGGCCATGGTAAACTGTTTAGGTGACTACCTAGCAAACAGAAAACTGCAGGTCAGAGTTACTTTTCAGAACTAAGAAAGGTTGAATATCGTGTCCCATAGGGATCCTTACTGGAACCAGTGCTTTTCTCTATTAATAAACCAACTCCCCTCAGTGAGTAGTGCAGGAAAAGTGGTTATTTACACAGATGATGCAGTAATTTATGTAGCAAATAAAGATACAAAAAATTGGAAATCAAATATAAGAGAGTGGCAAGCTGGTGCACAAAGAACAGGCTTGTTTTAAATAAAAATAAATCCAAGGCAATGAATGATATTCTGTACAATGCGAAAAATGAACATCAAGGAAAAGTTTCAAATCATAATAGGAGGAAACTGCTTGGAGGTAATCAATAAGTTTAAAAATCTGGGCATTTTGCTGGATTTACATTTTAACTATGATAGGCATTTGGAGAATAATTCTAAGCAGCTACATAAAAGCTGGCGCACTGTATGTTACAAACGACTATCTGGCAGATTATACCAGGAGAGTGTTGGGACAATGTTGTCTGCTTCCCTCTATCGAGTTTGAGAATATAATTGGGAGGCATCTGAAAAATTGTTAAAACAATGTACCTGCATGTATAATATGATATGCAGATTCACACTGAGAACAAGGCAAAGAGAACATAATAATGTGCACACTTCATGAAAAACTGAATTGGCTCCCACTTAACCAATGAGATAAACTGTATTCATCCCGTTTTATATATAAAATCATGCATACAATTAAAAACAGTCCTCCCGCTGGACTAGTTGGACAGAAACAAAATACAAAATCTTTGCAACTGGATGATGCAGTGACCATCACAGTGCCTCTGTGCAGAACTATAAAAAAATCAAATGGCTTTGAAGCTGACTGCTATGAAACTTTGGAACAATTTGCCACTGGATATATGAAATGCCCAAAGTATTTATCAATTTAAATCTTACATTTTAATATTTTCACTGCCTTGAGATTACTAACATTTCTTGCGCCAATTAAGTATGTGAATACAAGTTAGTAAATGTTTTACAATGTTGTATTTTTTAGTTTACTGTTTAACTAATTGTACTACGTATCACTGATCATTGTAATGTTTGTGTACGTACGTGTACCCGGGTCAAGCCTGTAAAAGGACCACGTGGGCCATTTTTTTTTAACCTCGTTAACAAATTTAAAATAAAATAAAAAATTAATGCATTTGCCTCCCACGTTCCCTTCCCACAGGTCAGATCTAGAAACAAGTCTCGACTCCGTGTGCCTTTTCTGGTATTAATTTTCAAATAAGTAATTATGGCCTGTACACACCTTATCTGGATCACTGGTTACGACCCATGAACAATGCTGAGCTTATTTGCTCTGAGACACAAGGCCTTCAGATACAGACCCGGGGAAATGTTTGCAGCTGCTTTGTGAGTGGCCAGCAGGGCCATTCAGGAAGCTCACTGCAGGCCTGAGGCAAAACATGTGATAGGTAGGCAGCTGAGCCCACAACAGGTATGAGCAATGTGTGTGATGCTGTTTTCTCACATGCAGCTTGCAGGACCATTCACAAAGCCCCCTACACGCCCAGCCTAACAGTGCAGTTGCTGCTTGTGTCTCTCAACTTATGAGTGGAAGGTTCATCACGGTGTGAAATTGTATTCCTTGTACTATTTCACTAATAATGTTACAACATATGTATAAATCTGGACTGTGCTTTGGTGTTCAGTTTGGTGGGGTTCACAGGGGTGATGGATGGAGTGGACAAAGTAATTTTTAAGAATATTCCTTGCCTTGTGCATTATTTCAGTTTTTTGCAATGTAGCAGATATACATGCCCAAAATGTTAAACAGAATACATGCAGCTCTGTCATTATACAATCCTTTGAAAAGGCTGCTTTGCTTTCCAGACTGGCTAAGAGTAACAGTCAAACAAAATGTTAGTCATTTTTGCTCTTGGCATGAACTTACATAGTGCTACCATTTCATAATCAGTGATGATGGAACAGAAGAAATATGCAGTTGGAACAGAAATATTTTTGTATTTTGAAACAGTGTGCTCTTGCCATACATTTGAATCAAAAGAAACATGGTTATAATGGAAAGAAAAACATATTTCGTAAATGCTGCTATTTAGAGTCCACAATGACAGTACATCTAAAAATATATCCATGTTTATTCCTGGGGCCTAGAGCAAGTAAAAAGAAAAACAAGGTGACATCAAGAGGAAGTAACTCAGACTTGCTAAGAAAATAGCTACCGTATTCTTGACTGTAGTACAAATGATCAAAAGATGAACTGAAAACCTAAAAGTAAATGTAAGCATACAGAAAGCCCATCACTCGGTATTACTGTTACAGAGATATGGAGCAAAATAATGAGTTACATTCAGTTCCAGGGGATTGATGCTTGAATACTGCAGAATTTCCTTTTCAACATTTTCATCTCTGACACTGGGGTACAAATGCAGGGCAAGATATTCCTCTTTGGGGATAATACTGAGATTTGTGGCAGGGTGGATAATGGTGCGGGACGGGTCAGAATTAGGAAAGAGGATCTGGGTAGATTAAAGAGGTGGTCAAAAGTTCTGGCAGTTAACATTTAATGCCAATAAATACAAAGTAATGCACATTGGAGTAAGAAACACAACACTGAGTACAAAATAGGGGCTGGTAGTATTGGAAAGAACAACAGAGGACAGAAACATAAGGGTAGCAATTTCAGACAGTCAGGAGGCAACTGCACAATGTAACAGGCAGTGGGAAGGGCAAGTATGATACTGAGGTACATAGGAAGTGAGGGTAAGTACCCAGAGAAGAGAGGGGCCTCTACCACTGTCTAGATCATCAGGTCATCCTCATGTGGCATACTGTATTATTCAGCTTTGGAGATCTCATTTAAAGAAAAGCCAAGAGAGATAAAGTGGAGGTAGTGCACAGGAGGGTAACCAAGATGATCCCTAACAGCACTGAAGGACTTACAAGAGGAAACTTAAAAACCTGAACATGTATATGCTGGAGGCAACAAGGGAGAGAGGAGATGCGACTGAAATACAGAAATACCTCTATGGGGTAAACATGGTGCATAGCTAGAAACTGTTCAAACTGTGTAGGAAAGCAAACACCTGGGGCAACTCCATGAAGCTTGTGGGGGGCAAATTTACGAGATACGTCAGGAAGTATTTTTTTCACGGTAAGAGTGGTGTGAAAGGGTGGAATAGGCTGCTGAAGAAAAAATTACTTACCATAGTAATCTTGTTTCTTCCAGGGTATCCCTCAGTATGTTTATACTAATGCAGTCAGCCTCTTGTGTTGAACTATCCCGGAGTGAATGGAACATATGTAAATGATAGAACCATCAGTGGCTCATGCCAATTTCAAACTGCTGCTCCTAATAACTGTTGCATTCTGATAAATGCTCAGATTCATTACAACGCCTAACAGGGTTCTAACTAGCTTATCTAAATAAAAAACTAATCCCACAATAAAAGACCCCCAGGATCATGGTCCCTGTAAGAAGGGACAAAGAAGACAGTACCAACTGGTGAGAAACTCAACAAGTGAGCAGAAAAAAGTACAAAACAGTTAGTGACCAGCAGGGGTGCTGAACAAAAGACCCCTTTTTCCTGGTTCTGGAAAGGGAGGCAGGTTGGGAGCTTTAAGAATACTGAAGGATCCCCTAGACATACAAGATTACTACGGTAAGTAATTTTTTCTTTAAACCCCTGGAATCCCTCAGTATGCTTAAACTAATGTAGACTACCAAGCAGTACCTTTGGAGGTTGGGTGCAGAATCTGTTTAGGGAAAAGGTTGTGCAGGACTGCAGTGCCAAATTTGGCATCACTTCTGGACTGTATGTCCAAGCAGTAGTGCTTGGTGAAAGTGTGAACAGTTTTCCATGTAGCTGTGTTGTAAATCTCCAGTAAGGGGGGATATCCCTTGCAGCAGCTACTGATGCATCTGTACCCCGGGTAGAGTGTGCCCTAAGATCCAGAGGAGGCAGTTTACCAACTTTACTGTAACAGAACTGAATGCAGGCCACTATCCAGTGTGCAGTAGTTCTCTTGGAAGCTGTTTTACCCACTTCCCCATAGGTGAGGAACAGCTAAGTGTTCTCTGGCCTGGAAACTTTGGTCTGGTCAAGGTAGTGGCTGAGTGCCCTCTTGATATACAGGCTTTACAACTTCCACTCACCTGAGCTGGAACTGACAGTGAAAAAGACTGGCAGTGTTATGGACTGATTCAAATAAAAATCTGAAACCACTTTAGGAAGGAATTTCCTATTAGTCCCAAATACCACCTTATCTCTGTGGAAGGAGATATAGTTCACATTTGTGCACAGGGCCTGTAGCTCACTTACTTGCCTAGCCAAAGTGATGGCTACAAAAAGACAGTCTTCCAGGTCACATACTTTAGATCTGCAATTGCCATAGGCTCAAATGGGGATTCCATGAGCCTGGCAATACAAATGTTCAGGTCCCAAGATGGGACAGGTTCCCCAAGGACATATAATGTATATCTATGCCACGGACGGACTACACTTGAGTGAGGAGAGAAAGAAAGTGTTGAAACAGAGGATGGAGAAGTACATAGAGGAAGTTAGGAATTTAAACTAGGAGTGGGGGGTGGCAGTTGGGGAAGAGATATGCAGAGACCACAGGTTGGGAAACCATATGAGCTTACCCCCCCATAACAGTGACAAAGGACAAATGGCAAATACTGTTGGTGATGCTAGGAAAGGAGGGCAGGATGGGAGGGGAAGGGTGGAAGGTGGTTACCCTTAATGCTAGGAGCTTTGGGAGGAAAACTGCAGAGTTACATGTTCTCATGGCAGAGGGAGAGGTAGACATTGCAGTCATCATGGAAACATGGGCCACCCAATACAATGACTGGGACCTGTATGTACCAGGGTACAGATTATTTCGTAGGGACAGAGTGATTGGGAAAGGAGGGGGGTGGCACTACATGTGAAGGAAGGACTGAAGTGTGTAGAGGAGGAAGGGAGGAGGAGGGTAGTGATGGAGTCACTTTGGATGCAAATCCAGGATTCCAAGAATAGGATTCTTAGAATGGGAGTGGTGTACAGGCCACCATCTCAGACGGAGGAGTTAGACAGGGAACTAGAGGGACAGATCAGGAGGACCTGTGAGAAGGGTAGTGTGGTGATTGTGGGGGACTTCAACATGCCAGGAGTGGACTGGAGCACCCCAACAACCAGGAACAGAAGGGAGCAGATACTGCTGGATGCCTTCCAGGACAGCTTCCTGCTGCAAATGGTCAGTGAACCAACCAGGTTAGAAATACCCTTGACCTTGTGCTGGCAAATGGGGACTTTGTTAGAGAACTTACAGTGGAGGAACCGCTGTCGGGAGTGACCACCGCTCAGTATGGCTCACATTGGATATGGGCAAGGAAGGAGTGGAATCTGGCACAATAGTGCTGGACTTCAGGAGGGCTGACTTTGGGAGGATGGGGGAAGTGGTAAAAGGGTACCTGGCCAGAATTCAATCTAGTATGGACACTAACCAGAGGTGGAAGCTCATAAAGCTGGGGATAGTGGAGGCAACCAAAACCTGCTGCAAAGCCCAGAGCAAGAAGCTAGGGCTAAGAAACCAATATGGTTGAGCAAGGAGGTCATGGAAAAGGTAAGGAGGAAAGAGCTGCCTTTAGGAAGTACAAAAAGAAAACAGGGAGGGGAGGACAGGAGGTACTTGACAGAATCGAAGGAGGTGACAAAGGGCAGTACAGGGAGCCAAAGCATCTACGGAACTCAAGCTGGCACAAGGCATTAAGAAGGGAAGAAGGACTTCTTTAAGTACATCAGGCGAAAAGGAGCTGTAAGGACCACATAGTAAGGATTAGGAAGGAGGGGTTGGGTGGAAGCAGGGTGCGATAAAGCGAAGCACTTAAATGAGTATCGCTCAGTATTTACTTAAAGAGAAGAGGGGACAATCAAGGTGGGATAAATGGCAGAAGCGGGGGAGTGGTGACAGATGGAAATCATGGAGAGCAGAGTTTGAGAGGGTTTGAAGGCACTGAGGGTGGACAAGGCGCCAGGCTCAGATGGCATCCACCCCAGGGTACTGAAGGAGCTGGCAGAGGTCCTTGCAGGACCTTTGGCAGACCTATTTAATGATATTCGGGGTGTGTACCTCAGGACTGGAGGATGGCTCATGTGGTGCCCCTCCACAAGAGTGGCCCCAAGGATGAACCGGGAAACTACAGACCAGTGAGCCTCACATCCATCGTGGGTAAGCTAATGGAGACTATCCTGAAGGAGAGGCTGGTGGCCCTCCTAGAGGCCAAAGGACTACAGGACAGCAGACAGCATGGCTTCATACGTGGCAGATCCTGCCAAACCAACCTGGTCGAGTTCTATGACTGGGTAACTAGGCAACTGGACAGGGGCCATGCAGTCGATGTCCTGTATCTGGACTTCAGTAAGGCATTCGACTCAGTGCCACATGGAAGGCTGGGAAGGAAGTTAGTAGGCACATGGGCGGGTGCAAAGCTGGTGAGATGGGTAGGAAACTGGCTGCAGGGAAGGCAACAGAGGGTGGTGGTGGGTGGAGAGCTCTCACACCCAAGGGCAGTGACAAGCGGTGTTCCACAGGGCTCAGTGTTGGGACCAGTGTTGTTTGGGATATTCATTGCAGACATATCATGGGACATCAAGAGCAAGATCAGTCTGTTTGCTGATGATACCAAGGTAGGAGCGGTGGTGGATGACCTAGGGGGATGGCAGGAGTTGCAGGATGATCTGGCAAAGCTTGAAACCTGGTCAGACACCTGGCAACTGAGCTTTAATGCCAAAAAGTGCAAGGTGCTGCATTTTGGGATGAAGAACCCAAGGAGGAGTTACCAGCTAGAGGGAGTGCAGCTAGCCCAGACAGAGGAGGAGAAGGATCTGGGTGTGCTCATTACAGGTCAATGAACAACTCGGCACAATGTAGGAAGGCAGCTGCAAAGGCCAACAAAATGCTGGGTTGTATTGCAAGGGGTATATCCTCGAGGAGGGAGGAGGTGATTCTGCCACTGTATAGGTCATTAGTTAGACCACACCTGGAGTACTGCGTGCAGTACTGGCATCCCGTATCTGAAGAGGACATTAAGTTACTGGAGGTGCAGGCAGAGTGACAAAGATGATCAAGGGGCTGGGGACTTATCATCGAGAGGAGGTTGAAGGAGTTGAACATGTACTCACTGGAGGAGAGGAGAGACAGGGTGACAGGATTGAAACCTTTAAATACATGAAAGGAATAAACAAGATGGGTACAGAGGGCTGTTCCAAAGTAAGGGAGGGAGGGCCACCAGGGCCATGATATGAGACTGGAGGCGAGGAAGGTTCAGGAGGGAGATGAGGAGACACTTTACAGAGAGGTGGTGGCTGGGTGGAATGCGTTACCTGCTGAAGTGGTATGCAGTAGAACAGTGGACTGCTTCAAACGAGGATGGGACGGGACAAGGGGGAGGGTTAATAAAGGGAAAGGGTGGAAGGGAAGGGCAGCTGCAGAATAAGGGGTGCTAGCTGCACATTCGAGCAGACTTGATAGACCTCTAGGCCTTTATCTGCTGGCAAATTTCATATGTTCATATGTTCGTAAGGAGAGGGTGGAGATGAAGGCATTCTTTAAAGAATTTCATGAAGATAGGGTGATATGCCATGGACATGTCCTTACCAGCTGAAATATATGCTGGGATTGCAGCTAGGTGTACCAACAGGGTAAAAGGCATAAGGGTCAGTGAGTGCAACAGGACAGGTAACTCAGCCCAAGAGGGACTGAAACTACTGCGTCCATACCAGACAGAAAATCTCTTCCATTTGGAATCATAAGTTTTCTTGGTCGAGGGTTTCTGAGAAACCCTCAAGACATTCAGGAACTCTTCAGAGAGGTGCTGGGTAGCAAATTCTAAGTCTTCAAGAACCAGGCTTTCAGGCGATGAGATACAAGACTGGGGTACAGTATTCTGCCCTGTGAGGATGTCAGGAGATTGTGCCTCTGAGGGAGGTGAATCAGCTGTGACACTGATAGGGCCAGCAGGAGGGAGTACCATGGCTGTCTTGCCCAATCCGATGCCACCAGAATCATTGCTGCTGGTTGCGACCAGAGTTTTATGAGAACTCTTAGCAACAGAGGGAAAGGGAAGGCAGCACACAGAAACCTCCCTGACCAATCCAGTACTAGGGCATCCAGTGGCACAGTCCCCTAGGCTGGAGGTCTGCAACAGAATTGTGGCAGCTGGTAGCTGTCTGTGGAGGCAAAGATATCTACATCGGGTGTGCCCCACCTTCTGAAAACTGATGCCAGCACTTGTGTGTTCAAAGAGCACTCTTGGTGATTCTGATCTGCTGAGAAAGTCTGCCAGAATGTTGTCCTTCCCTGGTAGGTGGATAGCAGACAGAAACATCAACAGGGAGTAGGCCAGGTTCCAGATCTTCATGGTCTCTGTGCACAGTAAGGTCGATCTAGTACCTCCCTGTTTTTTGATGTAATACATAGTGGTAGTGTTGTTTGTTCTGACCTGTACCACCACGCCCGAGTAGAGATGCAAATTACTACAGAGCCAGATAAACTACTCTGAACTCTTAAGAGGTTGATATGCAATAGTGATTCCTGAGGGGACCATGTACCTCTGTCCGTCAGGTCATGAATGGATGCCCCCCAACCCAAGAGGGAGGCATCTGTGGTAAGCACCACTGAAGGAACTTCCTGCCGAAAAGAAGTTCCCTCCCAGAGGTTTTCTCCGTCTTGCCACCACTGCAAGGCCTGTAATAGGGTTTTTATAACAGGCACCAGTTTGGCAATAGGATCCCTCCTTTGAGGCCAGTGAGCTTTTAGGTAGACCTGGATGTCTCTCATTTGGAACCTTGATCCTGGTACCGCAACTATGGCTGCTGCCATGTAGCCCAGAAGCTGCAGAAAGTGCCTTGCTGGTCTGGGTCTGTTTAGTTTGAAAGAGCCTGCCAGTTCCAGGATACTGTTTATCCTGTCCTGAGGAAGGAAGGCCCTTCCTTGTAGGGTGTCCAGCTCTGCCCATATGAAGTCCAGGACCTGAACAGGCTCCACTTGGAACTTCTGGACAACTATCAGGAATCTCAGAGATTCCAAAGTGCTCTTAGTGAGAGCAAGAGAGTCTCTTGTGAGCTGGGGGACTGCCTTATGACTAGCCAGTTGTCCAGCTAAGGGAACACCATGACCCCTTGCTGCCTCAAGTGAGCCACCATTATGGTTAGGCACTTAGTGAATGCCCTGGGGGCTAAGATTAGGCCGAACAGCATGGCCACAATCTGGTAGTGACCTGAGGGGAAGTCTGAAAGTACAGTTACGTAAGAACTTACGATAACAGTAGATCTTCGAAAGGAGCTCTTGCGGCAGGCAATAACTGGTAGGACTGAAGCTGCCAGGTGACATGACCACATGGAAAACTTCTAGCTAGCAGTATTCAGAAGGGGACCACCCCCTGAGGTCAGCACGCCAACATCAGCCAATGGTACAAAAGGGATGGCCCACAGCCTATCCTCAGTTCTCCCGCCAGAGACCCCTGCATGGAAAGAATGTGAGGTTTGTACCATGCAGCAAAGGTAGCATCATCTAATGCAGGATAAAATGGAGGGTGAATAAGGAACCTCCAAAAATTTCATTAAATTTGTTTTAGTGGAATCATCTCCTTCCACAGCAAAACCCAAGCTAGCTTGCATTTGCTGCACCATGGCTTAAAAAGTAGCATCCTCAGGAGATCTTCAGGTATATACCACTGAGTCCTCACTGCAGGACAGGAGGGTAGAACTAGAAGGAACTGCTACATAATGTTCTCCCTCATAATCCTCCTCTAATACCATGATGTTAGGATTATATTCCACCTCAACGTCAATGTCTCTGTTGATGACGGGAGCCGCTGAAGGTGCCAGAGATAATGGTGGTGGCTGAGAAGAAGGAATTTGCTGTGTGCAGGAAGCAGCCATCGATGGGATAACTGCCTGCATAGGTAAGCCTGACAGAATGAGTTGCAACATCTCTGAAAGTGGGTCTATGACAATTCGCTCCAGACTTTTCACACCCTCCAAATTCGCTCCGTTTCACTCCTGCAACAACTCGCTCCCTGTCAAATTCACTCCTGTTACACTCACTCCTGTCAGAATCACTGCAGGCATTTCATACTGTCGAGATTTGAGACTATGCTCCGAGAAATTAAAGCCTCCAAATCTGAAAATAAAAAAAAAATTTTAAGGAGTTACAGCACAGGCCCACGAAGTTAGATGATCGTACAGAACATATGGATGAGTGGGTCTCGGATGTTGAAGATGGGGCACAGAAGCTAGCCAGTCTTGTAGAGGGTTTTCTTCACCCAAACAGCGGATTTACCGGAAGGCAGTGAGACTGTACCTATGCATGCTTTTTTTGAAAAACCTGTTCGGGGCCACATTAGACTGCGCATTGTCTGATAGATTACAAAACCTCACACAGGTCATGACTATCTTCTTACTGATTGGGAAGTCAAGATGATCTCATTGGATACTAAGCTGCTCAAGAATGGGATTGCTCGACATTAACTCCAATCTACAATGTGCTGGTCCACTGGCGTGTAGCTCGAGGGGATCTCTCCTACAATGTTAGTTCAGCTTTTCTTAATTAATGGTTGGTTAACAGGAAGATTATAAATGAATTTTCTTGATGTTGGGACATCAGTTTGTTACTCAAGGGGGATCCTCTTTCCTACATATTTTTAGTTCTTCCACGTTGGGCATTGCTGGGCTTTCAATATACTATATGGGTCCTGCAGTAAAAAAGTGCAGTTTTAAGTTCAGGACATGTGCTTAATTTGGCAAACAATTGTTTTCATATCCCCAAGGCACAGAGTGAATGCGGCGAGAGTGAGTTGTCGCAGGTGCGTGTTGATGCTGGAGCATATTGTTGGGAGCGAATTATCAGAGCGAGTAGTCGGGAGCAAATTGTCACACTCCCTCTGAAAATGATGCCACCACAGCTTGAGAGTCAACAATGCACTAGCCAGGGGCCATGACTACTTGCATCAATAATAGATAGATTTTTATTTATATAGCGCCACTTCCCAGGGGCTCAGGGCACTGAACAATAATACAATAAAATATAAAAACACACACAGCAGCAGTCACAATACAGATAATAGTTATAAACATTTCAAATAAAATAGAACAATTCATAAAAAAACAACTTCGTTCCGAAGACTGGTCCTTCCTGGATACAGCTGATGATATCAACACCGCATTTCAACACTTCGTCAGTGTTTTCAACACAGCCTACAATATCCACGCCCCCCCACTTAAGAAAATGAAAATTCGAGGTACAGTTAATTCATGGATCACTCCCGAAATAATAAACAGGATGAAGCTAAATGACAATCTTTGGCAACTGGCTAAATCATCATTGAAGCAAAGGATCTGCAGGCTTACAAAGCTACCAGAAACACTTGCACTAGGGAAATTAGACGAGCAAAAAGTAGGCCCCACAGAGAGCTAGTCTCTAACTCCTGGGGTGACAGTAGGAGATTCTGGGCTAATATAAAAGACATCACAGGCAAAGAACACAAGACCACCCCAGCAATACTATTGGAGGATGGCAATCCCATCACTGATCCACTCCAAATCGCAAATACCTTCAACACAGCTTTTACCAATCTGTCGGGTGTCCTCCCCAAAGATTTCTTCGATGATGCTCCCGTGTCATCAGCAGGGGTCACTGAAATAAATCGTCCCGAACATCCACCTTTCTACTTCAAAACGGTTTCCCAATCCCTAGTCCGGAAGCTCCTGACTAAAGTCCTGGGCAAATCCAGACATAGTGGAGACTCGCTTAATATCAAATTCCTTGCACTTACTCTTGAAGAAGTGTTCTTACTAGTTACCAAGATTTTAAACATATCACTTTCCCTTTCAAAATTCCCAGAAGTTTGGAAATCTGCATTGGTCACACCTGTGCATAAATCCGGGGATCCTACACAGCACTCTAACTACAGGCTGATATCAATACTCCCCCCACTATCAAAAGTCCTTGAACGTATAGTTTCCAATCAAATGGTTGATTACCTTGAAAAGTACAGCCTACAACGTCCCCAGCAACACGGCTTCAGGAAAAAACACAGCACCACCACAGCTCTGCTAGAATTTACCAGCTACATACATCAGTCCTTCGACAATAACAAGATTGTTGGAGCTGCATTTAAATCGACCTAACAAAAGCCTTCGACACCGTGATTCACAACCTGCCACAATTGGTGTCTCACAAAGCACACTGAAATGGTTTGGAAGCTACCTTGCTGATAGATTGTAGCGGGTGAAAATATCTAGTATCATCTCCAAACTACAATCTGTCCGATCTGATATCCCACAAGGGTCCATCCTTGGTCCTCTCCTGTTTAGTATCTTCCTAAACAACCTACCTCAATCCTGTCAGTTCAGGACACTCCTTTATACCAACAATGCCGTCATCTACACAAACAACACTGATCCCACTGTGCTCGAGGACAGTCTTCAAACAGGTTTCCTTGAAGTCAAAAAATGGTTCCATATACACAAATTTGTCCTGCACTACAAAAAAATTAAGCTTCTGCTGTTTCCCCCCCTCCCCCGGACACAAGCACAGGTCGCATGTTATGTTAGTCAAAAACAACCTTGGAGCCCCCCTTGAACAAGTTTAACAATTCAAATATCTTGGAATAACCTTAGACAGCTGTCTCTCCTATGTATCCCACATTGAGACCATTGCCAAGTCTGCGAATGCGAAATTAGGCCTGCTATTTAGGCATAGAAGGAATCTAATCTTGGAAACACTTAAGACTTGCGGTCAACAGTTCACTAATATCCACCACTGACTACGGCCTGGCAATATATGGAGCAGCCACCCCCACGTCTCTAAAAAGGCTGAACATAACACTTCAAGCTTGTAGGCTCATCACAAACGCAGTCCGCCTCACTCACACATGTGATCTTTAGGCAAAAACTGGCTGGCTCAATCTCTAAGGACGGATCAAGTATCATTCATGTATACTAGCAAAGAAAGAGTTCAGTGGAGATCTACCTACTGGAATCTCTTGCCTTCTACTCAGATCCCTCAAAGTCCACCATACCCGGGCCTTGGACTCTGAGCTTCTACTCATACCTAGGTTCTGAACTAGACAATGCCAGTGGTCTTTCCTTTACAGAGCCCCCATCTGGCTAAATGGCCTTTGCCTCGATCTAACTAGCCTAACTGGGATGTCCAAGTTTAAATGCCTTCTGCGCCAATGCATCCTGCTACAGAGCACCTGTGACTGCCTAAATTGAGAACAGCCTTGCCCACTTAGAACCTAACCATTTCCTCTTCAACCCTCTTGGCCACCAGCTCTGACTTTTCTCCTTTGGCTCTTGTCTTCTTATTGTTCCCTACTTCTTAACTCTCACTCACTCCGCTTCCACAACAAAGCCTCTGGGCTGCAACCTTCCTCACCCTCCCTAATCTCCTGCCCCTACTTCCCTTCCACTCCTTATTTGTTCATTGTATTTGCATTATAATCTTATCTGAGAATGTATTTACAATTTTTGGTATTATGCTGTTTTTGTTGTCATCTGTGAATGTACATTCTGCCTTCCTATGTCTCTCTGTTCTACCCTCCCACTCTTTGACGTGAAACATTTGTAAATGAGCTGTACTATCCTCAAAGGTACTGTTAATCTGAGAATAAATAAATAAATAAAATAAAACATATCTATCAATCGGTTCAGAATTCACAGCATACAAAATACTTCAAATAGCTAAAGCTCAAAGGTCTTCATAAACAAACAAGTCTTCAGGCCCTTTTTTGAAGGCTTCCACCGAGGGTGCCTCTCTAAGATAACTAGGCAGTGAATTCCACAGGGCTGGCTTGGCCACCAAAAAGGCACCATCTCCTGACTGCCGCAATCTTAGCCCTGGGAACCATAAGGAGGCATCCCTCGGAGGAACAGAGAGAGCAAGTTGGGCAGTGGAGAACTAGTAGGTCTTGCAGGTACTCTGGTTCCTGGCCATGTAGGGCTTTGTAGGTCAATAATCCGACCCTGGAGACAACTCTCCACCTAATCAGCAACCAGTGCAGTCTGTGGAGGACAGGCCTAATATGTCCAGACCTACCTGCACCTGTCAGCAGCCTGGCCACCGCATTCTGCACTAGCTATAGACTGCAGAGGCTGCCTCCTGACAGCACTAGGTGGAGAGGATTGCAATAGTCTAGATGTAACAAAGGCGTGCACTAGGATAGTCAGGTCCTCAGACGGTAGCAGAGCACGAATCCAGGCACTGTTCCTCAGATGGTAAAAACTACTCTGGACGACAGCAGACACCTGTGCACCAAGCTGTCATCAAAGACCACACCCAGATTCTTGACCCAGGTGGATGGGGTCAAAGGGATTCCCCCAACACTAGGTCAGGATCTTTCCCCAACCCTCCTCTGTCCCGACGATGACCAGGGTCCACCACCAGTACCTCCGTCTTGTCTGGATTAAGTCAGACCCAGTTATGAGTCATCCAGCACTGGATAGCTGGATCTCGGCTAGGTAGGTGTTAAACACGGAGGTTGCCATCTGGTTTCTAGGTGCACAGGACAGGTATAGCAGAGTATCATCTGCATAGCAGTGGAAACCCAGCCCATATTGCCTGATAATGTCTCCTAGTGGCAGCATATACACCATGAACAGCAGAGGCAACAAGATTGAACCCTATGGAACTCCACAGCGTAGAGGTATTGGGTTAGATAAAGATAACCCCATCGTCACCCTCTGCACTCTACCTGCACTCTACCAGCTGATGACAATGCCAGTCAATTCACACGGGCTCCACAGTCGGTTCAGTAACACCTCATGGTCCACGGTGTCAAACGCCGCCAAGAGATCAAGGAGAACAAGAATGGTACACTCCCCCTGTTCCCTTGCTATAAGGAGATCATTAAGCACCTTCACCAGGGCAGTCTCTGTGCTATGCCCAGCTCTAAACCCAGACTGGAAGCACTCAAAAGTAGACAAGGAGGCAAGTTGGGCCTCGAGCTGAATGGCCACCACTTTCTCCAGAACCTTCCCTAAGAATGGGAGGTTCGAGACAAGTCTGTAGTTGGTGAGACAATCCGGGTCCAATGAAGGCTTCTTCAATAGGGGGTCTCACCAGGGCCTCTTTCAAGACGACTGGAAAAACCCCACTCCTCGGAGAACACTGGATGATCCCAGCAACCACAGGACCAATCAGGTCCACACACCTGACCAGAAGCTGGGTTGGACCTGGGTCTAGATCACAGTAGGCAGGCTGCAGCCCCACAATGGGCCTTGACTTGATGATGATGGCATCACACCATCCACAGCAGGTACGAGAACACCTAAGCCAGACCCCAACCTTGGTGTCTCAGTGACGGTGGGGGGGGGGGGTCTGTCATCAATGCTACCAGAGTGGAAGACGCCGCTGTAGGATTACCTTGTCTGAATGGTGACCAGGATCTCGCTGGGGAAGTAGATTTCTCTTCAGCACTGTGCTTATGTTTATGCCCTGACAATGAGTACAGTCATGCTGATGACCTTTCCTTGTCCCAGTCCTTCGATTTCAGTGGCTATGTCTCAGTCGACATGGATGGCGACATCAATTTTGGGTCTTGCTTCTTCTCAATGTCTGCTAATGCTTTTTGGAGAAGGAAATTTTCTAGAGCTTCTTATGGTGTTGCCTTATTGTTTGACTGAAGCCCTGGCAGATATCACAAGTCCTCACATTGTGAGACAAGTCCAAATAGCGCACACACAAACTGGGGGGGGTATCTTCTTTGCAAATGTTATCTCTGAACTTACAGTACCGAAATAAAGCAGCTTTCGATTTCAACAGCATGCAGACACAACAGAAAATACTTTGTTTAAATAAAAAGTAAGAATAAACAGCAACAGCTAGTTGATGATGCTTCCTTCAGCAGGTCCAATGAGTATGATCAATGGCGGGAAAAGAACTGAGGAGTGATGGGGCCGTCCATGTTTATATAGACACTGACACATGACATCATTGTGAGTGACCGCCAGCTAGCAAAAGTTTCCATGAAGTCCAGAGACTGACTTGGGTATAGTTCCAAAGATGTGGTCTAATTGAAGAGACATCCTTGAAGAAGATCTGGATTTACTAAGTTTTGCAAAGTGGTGTGGAAGCTGTAGGCTATCATTTAAAAAAGGCTAGTTGCAACAGAAGGTTCAGACTAAAATGTTTTTATTTTAACTGTATGTGCCTTGTTAAAGGCATTTTTTTTTTTTGTGACTGGAAACAACAGAAGGAGCAGTACAAAGAACTGTAACAGTTAAAGCAGAAGGAACGGGGAAGGCAGTCAGAATAGCAAAGGCCCAAACTGAGGAAAAGATAGCCAACTCTGTTAAGAAGGGGGATAAAACATTTAATAGGTACTTTAGGGAGCAAAGAAATGTAACCCCCAGGGGGCGCTACCCTTAGGGCTACTACCCCTGCCTGCCTCCCCAGAGACAGGGTAAGGGGCCCAGATCCGTTGGCCGGTGCCTCCACCCAGAGGTTGGGGTTAATACTGTTGAGATGGCCTCGGTCACAGCCCTCTGGGTTACTACAACCCCCCTTTCATCCCGCTAGTGGCTCACACGAGGTACCCACAATACTTTTCCCCAGTGCACTTGCCTTCAGACTGGTATCTCTCAGGTCCCTCCGAGGACCCCCTGTAAAGTAAGGTGCAGTTATATCACAGTCACTATGCAGTAGTTCACCATAAATGCACAAATTAGCCAGGGTGTAGTTGCAGAACAAACAATCTGATTTATTCAAGGGGAAGTAACCAGGAAAGGGGGGAATCAAGTTGATTGGCTTTTCACTGTACCTATCTACCTAGGGCTCTGTGCACAGGCCTGAATCTAATATTTACTGTCCCTGGGTACCCAAGCTCTAATGGCTAGTCCACCGTGGCAGCTGGTTGGGGCCCTGACACAGATATGCCTTTATAATACTGAAAAAAAGTCAGGATGAGAAGGAGGTTGTGCTAGGCAGTCAGCAATAGAATAAAATAACTTGAGACCACTGTTGTAACTTAGCAGGGAGCTACCCTGATTTAGTACTCACGACTCCAGCATGCAACGTTTCTGCACTATGGGCAGAGCTAATCCTGAGTTCCACCAGCCTCCTCGCACATTTATATGGTAAAATCCAGATGGGTACCACACCAGGCCGCAGCCTCCAAGGCTTAACACGAACTCTCAGCTGTTTAAGGTGCTGCACCAGCAGTTTCAGCTTTTCCGAGGACTGAGCGCAATTCAGTAGATTCTCCAATCCTCCAAAACAGGTCAAGCCTGGTGGGTAGCTAGGCTGGCACCAGCCTCCTCTGACCACACGCAGCAGATTCAATCAGACGCACTCAACGGCAGAAATGGCCCCTCAGACCGTCACGCGCTTCCCGCGCGAACACTCTCCCAGCGCAGAAGCACACAGCTCCTTCCCTCACCTCAGGCACTACGCATCTGCCCCCTTCTCAGCATGGGGCTCTCCTTAGAATTCGGGCACTACCCGTGCCTATTGACTGGCACGCCTGTCAGTTAATCAATCTTCTCCCCTCAGTGGTGCGAAAAGGCGCTGCAGCCCACAATGCCATCTCCTACTTATAAGCAGTTCCCCTATTGGTCAGACAGCTCTCCAGAGTCCCAAAGTACTGACTGGTCCAATTCGGCAGTTCCGGACCAAAATGGAGGAGACAACCGAAACAGTCCTCACTGCAAAGGAAGGCAGGTTAGAACAACTACATTATCATTATTACTTTACGTTATTTTCAACAAACAATCACATCCCCTCCCCCCAGCAAAACTCCCTCTGGACCAACAGCGATCCCAGAAGCGAGCTACTTTTCAGTATCCCAGCGGGACTCGGGGCATACAACCTACAGCCCCCTCCCCCATTTCAGATAATCAAGACTGCAACAGGCAGTCATTAAACAAACAGTACACGGAGGCTTCAAAACGCTCCTTGCTAACCATTTAAACGGCTAAAAAGAAGCAGGACCTAGCCTGGCAGGGAGCACTTAGGCAAGCTTTGAGGGATCTTTTAAGAACCCCCATTTGCAAGGGGGTTACAGAAAGACTAAGGCAGGGATACTGAGGCTGAATAAAGACAGTGAAAAAGCAGGGATACTGAACGAATACTTCTGCTCAGTATTCACAATGGAAAAACAGGGGGAGATACCTAATCCAGTCAATAGAAGCACTCTGGATAGGGGGGTTGATATTAGTCCTTTCCCAGAAGAAAGGATTGTGAAAGAACTCTTAAAACTGAAGGTAGATAAAGCAATTGGGCCTGATGGGATTCACCCCAGAATTCTAAAAGAACTAAGGGAAGAACTAGTAACACCATTGACTACCCTTTTCAACAAATCATGGGAGGATGGTGTGGTACCTGAGGACTGGAAGAGGGTGAAAGCAATTCTCCTTCACAAAAGTGGGAGCAAGACAGAGGCAGGAAACTACAGACCTGTCAGTTTGACCTCAGTGGTAGGGAAAATGATGGAATCACTTCTGAAGGAAAGAACTGTTGAGTACCTAAAGGTCAGTGGGGCACAGGACCCAAGGCAGCATGGATTCACAGCAGGAAGGTCATGTCAGACAAATCTAATTGATTTCTTTGACTGGGTGACCAAAATAGTAGACCAGAGAGGGGCTGTGGACATGGCCTACCTAGACTTTAGCAAGGCATTTGACACAGTCCCACACAAAAGATTAATAAACAAATTAGCCAGCCTGGGAGTGGGTCCCAGGGTGGTAGCCTGGGTAAAACACTGGCTGACAACAGGACAGCGGTATAGAAACAGCCCACAGTGAAGAAAGGGGTTACTAGTGGGGTACCGCAGGGTTCAGTACTGGGGCTGGTCCTTTTAATGTCTTTATAAGTGACATTGCAGAGGGACTGGAAGGGAAAGTATGTCTCTTTGCAGATGACACAAAGATCTGCAACAGGGTTGATACGCAAGGTGGGGTGGAAAGGATGAAAAGGGACTTGGCAAAGTTGGAGGAATGGTCAAATGTATGGCAGCTTAGATTCAACGCAAAGAAGTGCAAAGTAATGCACCTGGGAAAACAAAAACCCAGGGGAAGAGTACACAATGGGGTGTGAGATACTGGCAACAACAAAAATGGAAAGAGACCTGGGGGTAGCCATATCAGATGACCTAGAAGTGGGCCAGCAATGTGAGAATGCAGTAAGGAGGGCTGAGGGGATACTGGGATGCATGGCCCTCTGTACAGACAGTTGGTAAGACCACATCTGGAATACTGTGTACAGTTCTGGAGACCCCATCTCCGCAAAGACATAGACAGGGTGGAGGCTGTCCAGAGGAGGGCAACCAAAATGGTGTAGGGTCTGCACCAGAACACATATGAAAAAAGACTAAAGCAGCTTAAGATGTATGGGGACATGACAGAAACTTTCAAATACCTCAAAGGAATCAACAAAGTCCAAGAGGGTAGCATCTTTCAGAAAAAGAGATGTGCAAGAACAAGGGGGCACAATTTGAAGATAGAGGGGGGATGGCTCAGAGGTAATGTGAGGAAGAATTTCTACACAGAGGGGGTTGTAGATGCATGGAACGGCCTTCCTGAGGAGGTTGTAGAGTCAAAAACAGTGGGGGAATTCAAGAATGCATGGGACAGAATAAGGCAATTCTAGTGGGGGGTAGGAGGAAGTAGACTGTTGGTTAACTAGGATCTACAGCTTATCCATTAGGTAGGGAAATGGGCAGACTAGGTGGGCCAAGCAGTCCTTACCTGCCATCAAATTCTCTGTTTTGTTTTTTTTTATACTTTATTTTTATAATTATATTTGTAATCATACAGATAACAAATTCCTTGTCTAACACAGACCATACACAGCAATATATAATTCACATAGAGACAATCTCCTTGATCCTAGGAGGGATGCATCCTCGACATATTGATACCACATTGGAGGGATTTACTAAAATAACCTCTAATAAGAATATATAACAGAAAATTGCTGTGTTACTACTGAGCCCAAGAGCAGTATGACTGGTTATGTTACTGCTAAAATAATAAATATATCTAAAAGTCCTCGCCCCACCAGGGGCTAATGGCGTCATACTATCTTCCTAAAGAGAAATAATGCTCTTAATTATCCTTAAGGCAGCAAATGCTCAATACACTCAGGAAAGTGTATAAACTAGGCTTCTACTTAAGGCGAACAATAAACCTATAAGGGTCACATAAATAAGACCAAGAAGAAGACAAAAAACTATAATATTGGGCTATTACAAAGGTAGCTCATCAGGATATTTAAAGTCCTGAAATATTGAAATCATTGCCCTGGAGCAGCCGTTGTGAAAAGTACTGCTCAAGACGGAGAGCCCAAAAACATTAGTTTCCTCGAGTATTAGAACTGCAACAGGGTTATGGCAGAATTAAAGACATACAAGTACTTAAATGAATTCAGTCCTCTCCATCCTCCTCTGCATCTAAGGCCGCCTCTCTTGCTTCTCTTTGTTGGTGCTGCAGACTGCTCGCATGTCGAGAGGCCCATTTTCCTGCCTCCGAGGGATCTGAAAAGAGCCAAAACCTTCCCATCGTGTACCACCCTCAGTCTGGCTGGATAAACGATCGTGTTTATTACAGATGCCTCCCTTAGCCGTTTCCGGACTTCATCAAACTTTTTCCGACGTGATCGAGTTGCGTAGCTAAGATCGGGAAACAGGGTATACAGCATGATCACCCTGCATCAATGGTGCTGCTTGTCTGGCCAAACGCAAAATCTCATCCCTGGTGCTGACACTGTCTGTAACCAGCAATAAAGTACATGGGTTCTCTGGGTCTTCTCTGTACCCACGGGGGGGGTGACTCGATAGGCTTTCTGTAAATTAAACACAAGATTCTGTCCTTCAGGTAGTAATTTAGCTTCAAGCCAGTCTCTTAAAAACATGGTGGGGTGGTCTCCTTCGATTCCCTCCGCCGGCAGGCCCAGAACCCTAATATGTGCTGACCGGGCCAGATTCTCAAGCGTTTCCAACCTGGCTCTTATATGCGTATTTTCCTTGATTAGAAGGGAGGTTGCCGGAGCCGATGAATCACTTTGTCTTTTGACATCAATAACCTCCGTTTGCAGCCCCTCCATGGCCTTCTTGACAATCGATATTCTGGTGGCAAATGTGTCCATTTTATTATTTAGATCAGCAACAGAGGTAATTAACCTTTGTAGTTTATGACCGATTGAAGTTATAGTCTCCTCGGGAGCCTGGTGTATTGTGGTCTGCTCTTCCAGACCAGGCCGAGCCGCCTGAGAGGTCCCCAATGTTTTGTTGCCAGATCCACCACCTTTATCTTTTCGTGGGTTGCCCATTTTAGGTTTATTTGCCTCCTTCGTCGAACTGTAATATTTGTTTTACAGAATATCGACCCTACAAGGATGATTTTTAAATAATTTTAGGTATCTAGTGCAGAGCTAATAAAACTTGCTGCCACTAAGCTCGGGCTCCACAGTGCCCCCAAATTTTATGTTTCTATGTTAACAGCACTAGGACTGCATGGTTTGTTGTGTTGAAAGGGAAAGGTTTTTACTGTACAGACTGCGAGGTCAAATGTGCAGTGCAGGAAGACAGCTGAGCAGAGAATAAGATGTACAGCTGTACTCCTTGCTGATTAGTAGATGGCATTCCATTGCCATATAACACGGTAACAAGTTTCATATCTGTACTGCATTGCAAATAATGAGTCTAGCTCGAATAATAATACTAGAAATGCAAGCTACATTACTAATATATATTCTGTCCTGTGTGACTTTCACAGAGCTGAAACATGCTGTTACAAACTTCCAGTCTGAGGTTACTGCAATACAAACACATTACACCACACTTGCAACTTATGAGTTTACCCAATACTTTTAACAGGATTCATTTTCTTTTTTTCTGTATACACATCCTTCCAGTATCCAATTCCATCAAAAGAAGATGAAAGAACAGTGAACTAATTTGCAGCTGTATTCCTTTCTATAATCTGTGATAACCTACAAGGCAGACACACCAAATGGGTCCAAAACTTCCAGCTGCTGTCTTGCCTTTTATCGTCTTATATAAAGGTTTCATTATGAAATTTTAAGTATCCTTATAATGTACATTTTAAAATCCTACTGTTAGCACTCTGTGGTATCTGGAAGACTGTGAATCAATTATGTACCTTAATAAAACTTTCATGTTTTGTAAACAAAGTTCCCTTTTATATCCATTTTAAATTTTTGGTTCTGGCAAAACCACTGCTGCAGGCCATGGAACACCAAACATCAATGAAATGAAGTACAAATCTGGATGCATGAAACTTACCAGCCCTCTTTAATATTAATGAACAGCGAAGAAGTGACTGGACCGCATATCTTTACAAAACTCCAGCAGTACAACAATTCATACTATCTAACACTTCACCTGTCAAATGAAGAGCTATTGCATTATAATGAGGAAAAAATTAACATAACGATAGGCACAAAGTGTGTTGTATCCTTGTGTGCTGGCATTTACAAGATCAAATACCAGCTGTCACTAGAGTTAGACAACTCCAGCTAACAATGTGACAGGATGAGTTGATGGATCTGTAGCATCCCAAAACTCAGCATTATTGTCATATTTCTCCAGTCATACAAAATATATTTACTGCAAAAGTCATAAAAAGAATGCAAAAGAGACCTTTATAGAAAAGCACTGCAAGACTATCATAGCTTACACTCCCCATAGGCCTAGGGTTTATTATACTTTTTTTAAACGGGTTCCTAAACTGGTGTAGTAGAAGACATAAATAAGAGTACTTTGCAGATATAAACAAAGCATTAAAGAAATATTGATAAACTATAAATAGAAACATGCTCTCTTTTTTATATTTTCTGTTTCAAATACTCTGTGCCTAAGCGGAGAACCACATTCTGCCCCTTTCCTGCACCTGGAACCTCTTGGAGAGAGACATTCCCTTCTTGCATTTTCTTACTCCCATCTGTGGCTGCCCAACTAGTAACTTGTGGCTTGTCCCCCACCCTACCAACTGGGACTTCAGAGGGGTACCAGACATCTGAGGACATGCACTGCTTGACATAACGGGACCAGATAGAAGAGCCAGTGAGGGGAAGATGGCTCAGACAACCCAGAAGGGCATGGTACGTGTAACATCTTGCAGTGTGTGTGTGAATTATAATTATCATCTATGCCTCTGTAAAGTATTTCAGCTGAATTTTTATCATCTATGCTTCTATTAAGTGTTTCAGCTGAGGGGAGAGGTCTGGTGGAAGCTGAAAATTACATTCTACTGTAGCCCATGCCTGGGGGCATTCAGCTAAAAGTAGCCTTCGTGTACGCAATCCAGTTCCTGCCCTATAAAATGTTTTTGTTTTGGATTAAATGTCAAAGGGTTGCTTCCCTTTCATAACAAAAGAATATAAGGTTTTGAGTGTAAACAGGGCCAAGGCAGAGGAGACATAACCCCGCTGATTGAGTAAGCCAGGAAAACAAAAGGGCCCAAATTTCAATTCACAAAACCAAGCACTAAGTAACAAATGCAGTTTGGACCCATTCTCAAAAAGCATCGTCTCCGGAGACCAAAAGAAATGGTCCAGGCTGTGATGTCAATGAGGCATGTATGACGATGTGGGTGTAGTGGGCTAGCCAGCCAAAGGCACTTCTAGTGTGTGTGTGTGCTCACAGAATTTAGTTATGTTTTGGGACTTTGAACTATTAACATGACAGCTTCAAGCCTGCCATAACTCACCAAGTTCCCAGTTTGGGGGGGGACTTTAAATAGCTCTGATTTAGGATTCGTATGATCTGTATCTTTTCAAAAGTCCTTATTTTTATCTCTATAGAAACACTGTATTCCCTATAGTCTTTGGTTCATATTACCATTTATGAAATGGGCATCAGAATTTAGACCTGCTGATTGGTCCATACCTGTGTGATATTCTGTCTAACGCACAGGAAAAAGGACCAGCAGTGCCCTGTGGGCACTGATTCTAGTAAAGATGCCAGTTAGAATGTTGGCAAACTGAAAATCAGCCATCTTCTTTTCACCAGCTGCGAGTGACATGCCAGGCTGTATTTTCAGTATGCCAACAAAAAAATGCAGTAAAACATCTGACCTGCTGCTCACATTTACTCAGTCTGTGAAATCCGTGGATGTAGCATGAAGGGAAAAGCTGCGATGTCTCTCACAGCCCACCCGCCGGTAATGTACAAAAAAGAAAAAACACAACAGCTGCGATCTCTCCACCAGCCCAGCCACTCGCTCCTTAAAATCCATGTTTGAGTTTAATAAAAAAACAAAGGTACAGCCGCGATGTCTCTCGCAGCCTGCCTGCTCGTTCATCTATAAAAAAAAAAAAAACGGAACAACCGCGATCTCACTAACGCTCACTGAATGTCTGTACCTGCCTGCGTGCATGCTCGCTCTGTCTCTCTACCAGCCCACTCACTCTTAAAATTGTAAATATAAATTATACATATAAAAAAGCCAACAACTGGATTTTAATCTTTTTTCCCACGTCAGCCATACAGCATGGGGTGTGAATACCTAAAGTACAGAAGCCTTTCTGGGACAACATTCCTTCACTGCAAAAAAAAAAAAACACAAGACACTTAGGCGGAGGAACTATTTATTAAAAATGACACCAACATAGGTGTTTTTTCTAATTTAAATTGGAAATTTAACCTACTAAATGTGGTTTCACTAAAGATATCCATTTCATAGTTAATAGCCCTCCAGGGTGTGCGTTAGACATTTTAACACACGGCTAGGAGGCTGGACTATGCCTCCTAGCTGTGTGTTAAAATGTCTAACGCACACCCTGTCGTGGCTTATTGCTTACTTATAACATGGGTTCGGTAAAATGAGCATTGCTATTGGTGAAGTCGCTCTACATGCCTGTGGATGAAGTTAGCATTAATCCACGGGTCAGCGGAGTGACTCAGGAGATGCACCACCAGGTCTTCTTAAGTAGAGAAGAAAATAAAATTGAGTGGCAGCCATTTAAAGTGCGGAGTGAGTGAGCGGGAGTGCAGCATATGTCCTGTGGCTTGTAGCGCAGTACGTAGGCGGTTAGATCAGTTTTTGCCCACACAGTGTCCCCAAAGGTGCAGATATGCAGACATAGAGGAAGACAGGCAGAGGGAGAGAGATGCACACAAAATGGGAGCAGTGGACACAGAGCAACTGGATGAGACACACAGGAAGACAGTGAGCGAGATAGTGACAGGTAGCATCGGGAAACATGGTGGTGAGAGAAGAGATCAGCAGTGACAGGCAGAGAGACAGAGAACAAGTGGCGCAGTCCCCATGCTGGAGGAGAGAGGCAGAGCAGCAGAGCATGTCTCGCAGGTCTCCGATGTACTGTGACACAGTAGCCAGCAGGCCCCACCCCACCCCTACATCAGAGAGTGAGGGGGGAGAGAGAGAGAGAGTGAGACAATGACAGCGAGATCAGAATTCCTCCAGTGTCCCCTCTCTCTCTCTGTCTTCTGAGTTGTGAGCGGCCCATTTTCTGTGCTGTGCAGCTGAGGGAGAGATGAGGAGAGAGACAGGCACTTCAAGGGAGCGAGTCACAGCTGGATACATGGTCCGCCTTTCGGGTTCATCTGTACCTGTCCCTGTCCCAAGGTTTTCAGTGCAGCTGAGACACGTGTGTGTATGGCTGGGGGAGGGGGGGGTGCCGCCATTAGCTTTAAGTGAGTACCACAACGGACTGGGGAGAAAGAGAGAGACTGAGTGCAAGTTGAGTGACAGAGCATGCAACACAGTGACAGCGGGATATTTCCATATATAGCATCAGAAGAAACATCCGAGACAGTGACCGGTACAGCAAGTACCTTTTTTTGTTAGATGGTACCTTCCGCAGTGCACCTGCAAATGAGCATCAGCTCAGCGTGGCTCTCCCGGTCTAGCCCCACACCCCCCCAGAATGAGCTGCAGCAGGCAGGGGTGAGAGAGAGAGAGAGAGAGAGTGAGACACAGCGAGAGGTCGCAGAGAGAGCTGAACTGCTGTCACCCCGAGTAGGCAAATGCAGTGGTGAGAGAAAGACAGAGAGACACACAGTGATAGCGGGATCAGGACATGGAGTGCATAGTTCTGACAGTCTCTCTCTCTCTCTATCTCTATCTGTGTCTCTGTTTGTGTTTGGCTCTTATTCGGTGAAGTAATGTTTTGATGGCCCAAGTTCAGGTCCTCTCTCTGCGGTGCTGTATTGTGTCCCACCCCTCCAATCCCTGAAGCAAGGGAGACAGGGAGCGGACAGAAAATTGGAGAGCCAGAGAACAGAGACAGCTGGGGAGCCAGAAGCTAGTGCACACCGAGTGAACTGTCACCAGTCGACTGAAGGCATGCCTGCAATAAATGAGAGAGAGAGACTGAGAAGCCCCCCCCACCCCAAACACCCTATCGCTTATCCTCCGTTCCTGTTACTTGTACCTTTGGTCACTCACCCCAAGTTTTGCCACAGGCTGTGCTTGTTAGGGGCACACACACACATGGAAGAGAGAGACACAGAGAGACAGTACGTGAGGAGGGAGAGAGAGAGAGAAACGATGTTGCTGCACAATTCCTTGTTAGTGAAGAAAGAGTTGGCTCACAGTACTTATATTGCCTTCCATTTGTCCTTTCTGTGTCGTTGGAATGACAGTGGCAATCTTCTTGTTTTGTCCTGTGTTCCTCAGTACTGTGCATGTGGATTTGTGGGTGTGTTTTTTTTTGGGGGGCGGCGCTACAGTAAACGTGGTAGGCAATGAACAGACAGAATCATACACAAGAAATGTCAGAAATGAAGTCAGGACTGTATCTGTGACATTTCTATGTGCATAAGAACAATGCAGTATGCATTTTTTATTAGGGACTATTCTGCAAGGTGGCAGAATACACTACCTTTCTTGCTGTTTAAACAAGAAAAAAAAACCTTTCTGGATGATTTTTTGTTGTTTAAATATTACCCATGTTATAAGTGCAAGAAACCACTCCAGGGTATGCAGTTAGTGGGGATTAATCAACACCCCGGGTACTGTGAGGACACTGGCCATGTGCCTTGTCCGCTAACACACCCAGGTGTTGCTTAATCCCAGGCAATCGCATACCCTGTCGGGTTACTTACGTGAATATATGCAAATATCATGGAGTATTATATGTCATTTTTATATATGCCATGCTTTCTGTGACTGGCTTATTTCAGATATAGGCATCTGAGGTAGCACAGGAGTTGACGGCAGAAAAGGACCGCAAGGCCCATCCAGTCTACCCATTTCTTTTTCTGCCTTATTAATGTGCCATCGGCCTTTGCTCTGTCAATGGCCTATCTATTCATACTCATCTGTATTGCTCCCTTATGCCTATCCCATGCCTGTTTGAAGCCCTGCACTGTATTCATATCCACCACTTCCTGAGGTAGGCGTTCCATGCATCCACCACCCTTTCTGTGAAAAAAACTTCCTCATTACCCTTAATCGGCCTCCTCTAATCTCATGCTGTGTCCTCTTGCCCTGCTATTTTTCTTGTATTGAAACATGTTAGACTCTTTCACCTTGTTAATGCCCTTAAGGTGTTTGAATGATTCGATCATATCACCTCTCTCCCTCCTTTGCTCTAAGGTATACATATTGAGCTTCGTTAATCTGTACTCATATGTTTTCTGATGCAGTCCCTGCACCATTTTGGTTGCCCTTCTCTGGACTGCCTCAATTTGGTTAATGTCCTTGTGAAGGTGTGGCCTCCATTACTGCACGCAGTACTCCAGATGGGGCCTAACCAGTGTCTTGTAAAGAGGGATTATTACTTCCCTCTTTCGACTTGTGATACCCCTACTAATACACCTCAACATCCCTCTAGCCTTACCTACTACTTTGTGGTCTGCTTGGATGATTTCAGGTCATCGGTGATGATGATGCCCAAGTCTCATTCTTCCTTGTGACTGCCAGCAACTCCTCCCAGCCTATAGGTGGCTTCAGGGTTTCTCTTCCTATGTGCATGATCTTGCACTTCTTTGTGTTAAATCCAGTTGCCACTCTTCTGACCATTTTGCTAGTTTATCCAGATTCTCCTCATTCTGCCCACCCCATCTGTATCATCTACTCTGTTGCAGATCTTGGTGTCATCTGCAAACAGACTAACCTTACCCTCCAGTCTATCTGCAATGTCACTGATGAAGATATTGAAGAGGACTGGCCCCAGAACTGATCCCTGAGATACCCCACTTGTGACTTGCATCTCTTCTGACTGTATACCGTTTACCACCACTCTCAGTTTTCTGCCCATCAACCTGTTTGCCACCCAGTTGACCAACTTCTGACCCACCCCGAGCCTACCCAGCTTATTAATCAATCTTCTGTGTGGAACACTATCGAAAGCTTTGCTGAAGTCAAGGTAGGTGACATCAACTGCTCCCCCTTGGTCTACCACTCTGGTCACCCAGTCAAAGAAATCTATGAGATTAGTTTGACAGGACCTTCCTTTTGTAAACCCATGCTGTCTTTGATCCTGTGCTCCTATGGATTCCAGGTGTTGCACTATCCTTTCCTTAAGGAGTGCCTCCATAATCATGCCCACTACTGAGGTAAGACTGACTGGTCTGTAGTTCCCTGCCTCCTCCCTGCTACCACTCTTGTGGAGCAGGATCACATGAGCCCTTCTCCAGTCTTCTGGGACCTCTCCTGTGCTCAGAGACTCACTAAACAGTTCTGATAATGGCCCTGCTAGTTCCACCCTCAGCTCCTTTAGTACCCTGGGATGTATGCCATCAGGTCCCATTGCCTCGTCCACCTTGAGCTTATCAAGCTCTTGTAGGACCCTTTCTTTTGTGAAGGGACTAGTGCACACCTCCCTCCCCCGTGTCCATGGTGCTGAGCTGTGGGCCCTACCCCACCTTCTTCAGTAAATACTGAGCAGAAGTATATATTTAGGATAGATGCTTTTACATGGTTCTCTCCTCACATGCCTCCTTATCCCCTTTGATCTTAGCAATACCCCATCTGGACTTTCTCCTTTCACTAACTTATCCATAGAAAGACTTATCTTTTTTTTTTTTTTTTTATTCTGTTTGTGCTAGTGTTTCCTCGGTTTGGGACTTTGCCTGCCTTACTGCCTTCCTGCTTCCCTTAGGGAAGTTTGGTATGCCTCCCTATCTTCATCCTGCTGCATTCCCTTATATTTCCTGAAGGCCAGCCTTTTGGCTCTGATCTTTTCTGCTACTGTTTTTGAGAACCAAAGTGGTTTCCCTCTTCTTTTGCACTTCCTTTTCTCTCTAACACAATGGGATGTTGCTTCAAATATTGCATCTGTAATGTTTGCCCACTTTAACTGTACCCCCTTACCTGTATTTCTTTTTGGCAGGGCTAGCTTAACTCTGTTGGCCATCTTATCAAAGTCAGCTCCTCTGAAGTCCCATATTTTTGCCTTGGAATGGGATGATTTACTTCAAGTGGCCAAACTGAACCATACCATGAGATGGTCACTATCCCCAGGTGACCTTCTACCTGGAGATCTTTGATCCTTTCCCATCTAGGATAGCCCCGTCTCTTGCGGGTTGTTGTACCAGTTATTTGAGTCCCTCCCCCCTGCAGGGAATCCACCATGTGTCTTGTTCTGGCAGATGTTCCTGCTGGTATTGACCAATCTGTATCTGGCATATTGAAGTCTCCCATTATCAGAACCTCCCCTTTAGCTGTCCTGTTTTGAATACCTTCTAACAGTAATGTGTCTATGTCCTCCCCCTGGTCTGGAGGCCTGTACACTACCCCAGTTCATATGGTTGTCCCATTTCCTGTTTCCAGGGTGACCCACTGTTCTGGCTCCATATGTGTATTCTGAGTTTCTGTAGCTTTGATATTTTCATTGACATAAAGGGCCACTCTACCCCCTTTGCACCTCGGTCTCTTTTGAGCAGTACATAGCCAGGTACTGAAGTCTCCCAAGTGTGGTTACTGGTAAACCATGTCTCGCTAATGGCTACTATGTCCAGTTTAGCCTCTGTCATTATTGCCTCAGGTCTGGGATCTTGTTTCCCAGTCTGCAAGCATTTGTGTACATGATTTTCCATTGGCCAGATTTCGGTGCGTTAGTTGTTGGGCGAGGTCTGGCGTTTTCCCTGTGCATCGTATGGGAAGCCAGACCTTTTTCATAACCTGGTGATGCAAATGAACTACAAACATGCTTAACTCCTGTTTGACCACTAGCTGAGGGGGGAAGGGTGTTCTTCCCATTCGACGTATGAGGTGCTGCACCCCTCTCCCCAATTGCTAGTTTAAATATTCTGCAAAGACATCAAACTTCTGCCCCAATGCACTGACTCCCTCCTTAGTCAGATGCAGTCCATCAAATTTAAAGAACTTTCGCTCCCAAAACTGTTGCCAGTTCCCTCCAAATTTGTGTCCTTTTTCCTGGCACCAGCCCTTGAGCCACATGTTTAGCTTCCCTATCTCCCCTTCTCTGACCTTCCGTCCATCTGCCCCCCTCTCCCAGACTGGCAGGATCTCAGAGGAGGAGATGCCGGATGAAATGGATAATAGTTTGTTACCCAGCCTGGTCAGGTGTTCCTTGGTCTCCACAACTGACCGGCTGGCGAGATAGTTAGTCCCTATGTGTACCAGGGCGTCAATATTTTCTCCTGCTTCCTGAACAATTTTAGCAATGCGGTCAGTGTCTCTCCGAACTGGCAAGTCTGAGATCAGGTTCCAAAGATGCAGGCTACAGCTACATCAAGTAAAGCAAAATGTCTCAGTTGTAACAAAAGGGGTGGGTTGTTTGCCCTTTGTAAGAGCACTGTACTGTGTATAAGCGGTGGCTCTGGTGGGATTCGGACCTGGAGATAACCCAAGTGAGGCTGAGGCTGTGTAGTAGCAGCATACCAAGGTAACCCTTTCAGGCATCTGAAGGGTTGTGAAAACTGATAATAGTCACAGACTGAGTTCTGGGAGAGAACAAGTCTGTGACAGCAGGATAAAGGGGTGTCATCTGTATCAAGTCTACCTTTCATTTTTCCATCCCATAACCCCATACATTACCCCTCCCACAAGACTTGCTCTAGCAGACGGACTTGACATTATGACTATCAGGGTCATGAGAACGGTGGATGAGCACACCCCCCGTCAGGACTCCTATGCCGTTTCAAGACCTTCTGCAGTCTATGAGACCTGCTAAATTATAGAGCCCTCTGAAATGGCTGTATAAAGGCAATTCACCAGGTAAAATCTGACTATTTCAAAGCCCGACTACACCTCTCCAATCATTCACTGTCCTTCTGGAATGACCTCCACTCACTCCTGCTCCCCTCCTCATAATCCCCCTCGCCGACTCTTTGAGAGGTAGGTTCCCTTGTCACTGTCCCCTCTGGCCACAGCAGCCTTAAATTCTTACGACCTGTGCCCTCCCACAAGACCACCCCCACTCCACTCCACTCCCATCCCTCCTCCCCCACTCTGTCTTCCGGCTTCAACTGCCCACTATCTCCACCTTAGAGGTCCTTATAGCACTAGGATCCCTTAATCCCTCTAAATCCAGCCTCAACGACATCCACCCCAGACTTCTCAAAATCACCCCTCTATTTTGATCCCTCTAACTTACCTCCTCAAGCTATCTTTCTCTTCCTCTACCCTCATCCCCCTTCATAAAGGTGGCAACCATACTGCACCTTGAAACTACCACCCCATATCACTTCTCCCAGCTCTCACCAACCTCCAAGAATACCTTGTCCTCACTAGGCTAAATGATTTCCTCTCTGCCTCCAACACTCTCTCCCCTGTCCAATCCGGATTAAAAACAATTTCACTCCACCACCTCTTCCCTTCTTCGTTTCACAGATGCCATCTACTCTGCAATGGATAAAGGGCAGATCACCTCAGCCATATTTACTGCTTTATCTAAAGTATTTGATTCTGTCTCCCACCCCATTCTACTACACAAGCTTAGCGCCACTGGTCTTTCCCCGGCTCTTGTATCCTGGTTCACATCTTATCTAACTGGTCGGTCCCCATCAGTAAAGTCAGCAATGTCCTATCCCCCATCCTTGCTGGTGTCCCTCAGGATCTGATCTTTGGACCTGTCCTTTTCTCTCCATTTATTAATGATTTGCCTTCTGTATGCATCCATGCCCACATCCACATGTATGCGGACGACACTGTCCTTTTCCTATCTGGTCCCTCTATCCCAGACATCCAAACCCCTTTTCCAACATGACTCCACTGCAGTAATATCCTGGTTCTCAGCTAACAGTCTCAAAATGAATGCCAAAAAAAAGTCACTATGACTTTTGGCACCAAGCAGAAACTTCCCAGGCTCCCCTCCCTCCCTGCCTTCATTACCCTGCTTGTACTCCTCTGGAAGGAGTCCCTGCCTACAAATACCTTTGGGTGTGGCTGAGCTTCTTTTCCCGCTTTAATGCCCTTCACTCTCCAAGCTGGGGCTTCTTTACTGCCATAAAGGTAGTCTTTCACTCCCAGTCCGACGTGATCTTCTAGTCAAATGGATTCTCCCAGTCTTCGACTACACCAACTTCGTATATGGCTTGGTCCCAGCCATCTCCCTTGCTAAACTCGATGTCCTCTTCAATGCGTTCTGTCATTTCACCTCTAATCCCCCCCCCCCAACTCACCACTGTGATTTCGACTCTTATCTCTCCAAGCCCTCTCACAGAGACGTCTGTCCCTCTGTTTGACCTTCATCTCCAAATACTGGTTTGGCACCCTCCCATTCTATCTCTCCTTCCTCCTAGCTCCAGTCACCTCCTCCCCTTACTACTCACACACAAATTACCACCGCTCCTTCGCCCTCCCATGTGCCCGCACCTTAGTGGGGCAACCTGCTTTCTTGCTCAGACTCCCTTCCCTCTGGAATAACCTCTCTCCCCCCAACTTGCCTTACTCCCTCCTTTCCTGCACTTAAGAGACTTCTCAGACAATCTCCTGTTACATCTTGCTGCTGTTCACCAACCTAACTCACAATTAAACGTCCTGTCCTCCTCCCTGTCTCCCATCTCTTGTTAGCAAAAATAAAAAAAAAAAGAATATTTGCTACCTCAGTTTTTCACTCTGTTTATGTCGATTTTAAAATTCTTTTTCTTCATGTATGATTTACTTTGTAACAATTGCATACGTGGACATTTGTATACTGTATATTACTGTACCATAAACTTTTTAACCACCTGTTGTGTTGTGCACCCACTTCCCCGGGTTGCACCTGGAAATGAGCTTCGGCTCAGTGTGCCTTTCTCGGTTACCACATTTTAAATAAATAAATTATGCTGGCCCCACTCTAAGCACATGATGCTGCCATGTTACATTCTGGGTAAATACAAAATCATAAAATCACAGTGGATAGGGTGAGGGAGGCCCTTCAGAAGCTAAAAACTGATAAGGTGCCGGAGCCGGATGGGCTACACCCGAGGTTTATGAAGGAACTGGCGGAGGAGCTGGCAGCTCCACTGGCTGCGCTCTTTAACACCTCTCTGCAGACAGGATGGGTGCCCCAGGACTGGAGGGTGGCTTATGTAGTACTTATTCATAAAGGGGGCGGTCTAGGGAGGAGATGGGGAATTATGGGCCTGTCAGCCCAACATCTGTGGTAAGCAACGTAATGGAGGGCTTTATCAAGGAAAGGCTTGGGAGGCAGCTGAAAAGGTTAGGGCACCAGGATGATAAACAGTATGGCTTTGTTCCGGGGAGATTGTGTCAGTCCAATCTTGTAGAGTTGTATGACTGGGTGACGGGGCCTTGGACAGACATAGGCCGGTGGATGTCCTATACCTGGATTTTAGCAAAGCATTTGATTCAGTACCCCATAATGGGCTGATACCAAAGCTGGGGGAGATGGGGGTGGGAGAACAGAACCTCAAGTGGGTTGAAAATTCACTTTCGGGGTGAATACAGAGGGTAATGGTCAGTGGGATAGTCTCCTCCCCTAGGAAGGTAATCAGTGGAGTCCCCCAAGGTTCAGTATTGGGGCCACTCCTGTTCAATGCCTATGTCTCGGATATAGGGAGGGGGGTTAGGAGTAGGCTGAGTCTCTTTGTAGACGATTCCAAACTGGGAGCATTGGTGGATTGGGAAGAGAGAGAGAGAGAGACAATCCAGGGGGCCCTGGATACCCTGGAGGGGTGGTCAAGGAGGTGGGGATTGAAATGTAATGCTGGGAAATGTAGGGTACTTCATTTGGGGGTCAAAAACCCTCGCCATGTTAACACCGGGGGGGCGGGGTCACACTGCAAGCCACTTTGGGTGAGCAAGATCTAGGGGTGGTGGTAGATGTCAAAATGAATAACTCTGAAAATTGTATAAGAACCACATCCAAAGCAAACAGGATACTGGGCTACATAGCCAGGAGAATTACGTCCAGGAGGAGGAAGGTGATCCTCCCTCTATATAACGCCTTGGTCAGGCCGCAACTCGAGTACTGTGTACAGTTCTGGAGACCTCATCTGAAGAAGGACATAGCGCTGCTGGAGAAAGTCCAGAGGAGAGTGACCAGGATGATTCAGGGCATGGAGGGGAGGCCCTATGAGGAGAGATTGGAAGAGCTTGGGCTGTACACACTGGAGGGGAGGAAGGACAGGAGAGACATGATAGGGGTCTTCAAGTATGTAAAATGAATAACAGAGTGGAACCAAGGAGCTGTTTAGGCTAAAGAAGGAAGGGAACAACTAGGGGCCATGAGTGGAAGCTGGAGGGGGGAAATTACAGGGGGGAGCGTAGGAAGCATTATTTCACTGAGAGGGTGGTGGAGCCATGGAATACGCTGCCCAGGAGGCTGGTGAAGGAGAGCACAGTGGAGGACTTCAAGAGGGGGTGGGATAGGTACAAAGGGAAACTAAAGCCAAAGAAGACCCTCTCGGGGGCTGGAGGGGCGGGAAAGCGAGCATCCACTAGGTGGCTGGCTACTGAGCAGACACGACATACCATTAGGCCTATTCTGCTGGCTTTTAGTATGTTAATAGGTACATGCTGATGTAAGGCCACTTAGTAAGAGACCACTACAGTTCTTTCCTGCATGAAAGCCCTCTCCCACTAGGACAGTCATTCAGCAGAAGGAGGTGCCTTAGTTCCAAGGCAGAAAGCATGTAAGAAAAATGCAGGAATTCCACCTCACTGACTAGGCCCAGGGTCCAAACCCAGGCCATCTGGATGGCGTGTGGTAACACTGCCACTATCTTAGACTGTCAACAAAACAGAAATATTCTCAATGATTACTGCAGATGTTTGACAGAGAACCACAGATGAATTTAAAACTGAGCTGCTAAAGTTGTACATGAAATTATGTAGGCTTTTAAAATGGTGTTAGGACAAATCTGACTATTTACTAGTCAGGAAGCCGTCGCATGGTATTGTATTAACTTGACATGTACTCCTCAGAAGACATGATAGGCTGTTGCTAGCCTTGCTTGTAGAGCAGAAAGCAGCTAACTAAAAGAAGCTGCATTTTCTTATTAATTTAACACTTGTATCTTAGCAGGAGTCAGTGTCTGTTGAGTTTAAGCAAACAGATACTTTATTAGAAGTAGAAGGGGCCTTATTTAGGGTTTGAAAAAAAGAAAGAAAGTCAGTGTGTGTGTTCTGTGCTGGGAAGGTTTCTGTATCAGTTTACTTTGCTAAACCAGTAGGAGGAGAGAGAGCTTAATTGGGGGTGTGGCTTAGACACTATAAAAGCAGGTGACTCAAATTACAACTTCCTGTTGCTAGCCTTTTTTCTTACTAATTGCCCTCCATCCACCCACCCTAAGCCAGTTCTACTTTTATAGCCACTGGATTTGACTGTCAACAGGAACTTCCTGTTTGGCAGTAGGAAGGGGGGGTATCATAGAGAAACGTTGGTTTTGTCAACCCTAAAGGAAAAAAGTAGCTTTCTCCCACCCCCCCAGCAGCTGCTGGTGGTCTGACACTGAGCAAGGAAGGAGGAGGCTACTGAAGAATATAGGAAGTTACTGTCCCAGAACAGGAAGGGTGAGAGTTGTGTAAGGAGAGGAGAGAGTAAGCACAGAGAAACAGGAGAGGGGACACAAAATAAGACATGATAGGAGTGGTGCAGTAGTGCAATGGCTGGGGCGGCAGTGTTCCAGGAGACATTCTGGAGGCTGCAATGCTGCCCCTATTTGCAGGCACCTCTCTGGTCTGAGGGAGGAGGTTACCCGCCTCCAGGCTGACCTGGCTAGGATTGTGAACCTCCTCCCCCACCCAGGGACCACCAGGGCCAATGCCACTACCTCAGAGGTTGCCAAGAAAGAGGAGAGGCTGGACCAGGGTGGGCTCAGGGAGGGAGAGGGTGGTGGAACAGAGTTGCATCACTCCAGCTGTACCTCTCCACAATTCATTCGCTCTTCTGGTGGATAGTGGTTCCTCTATGGAGGCACCTGCAGTGGAGACCAAGGAGGATGCTGGGAACCTTCACAAAGGAGACCCACAGGAGGGTGGTGCATGAGACCCACAGGGAAGGAAACAACTCCTGGTGGGGACTCAGTCATTAGGGTGTAGAAATGGGGAGGAAGGGGAGAGGGGTAAGGTGCCTGCCTGGCGCCACGGCTTGGAGGGACAGGAAGCGAATCCTCAGGATCATGGGAGCAGCTGCACGAGGGAGGGAGCTGGATGTTATTGTCCACCTAGGGACAAATGACCTGGCTAGGAATGGGATCAGAGCAGTGCAAGAGGAGTTTGTAGAGTTGGGGAAGGGCCTTAGACAAGTAACCTTCTCGGAGATGCTGCCTGTCTATGGCAAGGGTGATGCTAGGGTACTCCTCACCAGGGAATTCAATGAATGGTTGAAAAACTGGTGTGGAGCTCAGGGTTTTGGCTTCATTGGGGACTGGGGAGCCACCTGGAGGGATGCAGACCTATACTGGTGAGGGATGGTCTGCATCTGTCTTGGGGGGGACCAGGATCCTAGTGAGAGGTTTAAATGCTTCATTGGCAAGCATTTAAACCAGCCAAGGGGAGGCACTGAAAGGAGCAGGGAATCCCAGCCTCCCACACAAACAACAGTAATTAGTGAGGTAAAGACCAAGGTAGAGAAGTCATTAGAGCAGGCCAGAAGAATGTAAAAAGGCAAAGGCAGTAAGGACAGGAATGGGGCTAAAAGGGGTAAGGCCATCAAAAAGTGGAGGGTGATGAGTACCAATGCCCGTAGTCTGTGTGTAACAAGCCTTCCTGAACTAGTGCGGCCTTGATGGAAGACGGTTGCCTGGATATTGTAGCAGTCACAGAAACATGGTACATAGAGAACCATGACTGGGATGTCAACATACCAGGATACACAATCTACAGGAGGGACAGGGAGGGTAAGAGAGGAGGAGAAGGAGTAGCTCTTTATGCAAAGAAAGGGATCAAAGCAACAGAACTAAAGAGTAAACAAGGAGCAGATGTGACATTCTGGGTCACCCTGTGGACAGGAAGTGGCACCACAATCCGCATGGGGATTTGTATACAGACCCACATCTCAGGGGGATGGACAAGGAAATGATAGGAGGCTTCCTTAGAATGGCAGAAAAGGGAGATATTGTTGATGGGGGACCTGAATATGCCAGATGTTAACTGAAGCACCTTTGCTGCAGGCACATCCAAGAGCAGGGTCATTCTTGATGCTCCTAGGGGCATGCTCAGACAGCTAGTACTGGAACCCACTCGAGGGAGTAATCTTAGACCTGGTACTCTCAAATGGGGATGGAGAAAGAACCAGATTTAGAAGTGGTAGCCATCTGGGAACAAGCGACCACCAAACAGTGTGGTTCACGATAAACCCAGCCAACAATCAAGCCATACAAAAGCAAGAGTATTGGACTTTAGGAGGGATGACTTTGGGAAATGAGAGTGCCTCAGAAAAGCACTAGCAAACAGGCAAGGAGGAGGGGTGGAGGAACAATGGAGAGTAATCAAAACAGCCATCACAGAGGCAACAAGCCTTTGTGTAAAGCAAATTAAAACACAACGAAGGAAAAAAACGCTATGGTTCTCAAAAGAGGTGGCAGGGAAGGTTAAGGAGAAAAGGACAGCATTCAGGAAATACAAGGAAACAGAAGGAGAAGGACAGAGAACTTTGTCAGTTAAAGCAGAAAGAGGCTGGGAAGGCAGTCAGAATAGCAAAGGCCCAAACCAAGCAAAGGATAGCCAACTCTGTTAAGAAGGGGGATAAGGGGTCACGTGATGGCAGCCTGAGCTACGGCAGCGGTCCCTTGGAGCTCCGTTCCCTATCTCCTGATTTCCTATAAATCAACGGCAATCCACATTAAAACCCGCTGCAAAATCAGCTTAAAACTGAGTCAACTTACTCGCCGCCGAAGACTGGTTGATTGATGGAGGTATATATGAAGAAGGCGCCCCCATGGCATTCTCTTCCGCGTACGCCAGAGAAGGATAAGGCCGCGAAACGGCCTAAGCAGCAGGCCGCTAGCGCAGTCAAGATGCCTGCCGCAGAAGCAGCCCTTTCCGAAGGGTAATTTTCTGAAATTATGCAGCCTCTTCAGACTGCCATAGCCTCCATTTCTGAAGACCTACAAGAAATCAAGGGCTCTGTGGAGTCACTGACGAGAAGGGTCAGCAATTCGGAAATCAAAATAGTCTCAGTGGAGAGAAAACACGAGACGTCTGAATTAGAGCTGGTAAATATGAAGCGCAAAATGAAGAAACTCGAAGACAAATTGGAGGACTTAGAGGGGCGTAGTAGGCGGAACAACTTAATAATAATAGGAATTCCAGAGAAAGAGGAAGGGAGTGTGATGATTACGTTCTTACAGAAGCTTTGTAACAAAATAGCTGGCCCTTCTCCTGGCGGAGGGGAATATATAATAGAGAGAACCCACTGAGCGTTGCGCCCTCCACCAGCCCATGGTCAGCCGCCCAGGCCAATTATCTTCAAACTCCTAAATTATTTAGATAAACAACATTTTATCTAAAGTCAGAGGCATCAGTGAAGTGACTTGGGAAGGAAGGAAAATTCACATCACCCAGGACCTGCCACACTCGGTACGGATACGGCGACAGGAATTCCACCCTTTAGTCTCCAAGCTGATGGCGGCTTCAAAGCCGTTCAGGGTTAAATATCCTGTTATCCTGATGGTCAAAAATGAGGATAAATGGCTCTCGTTTGAATCGCCTGTACAAGCCTTGCAAGAGCTCAAGAGTATCTTCCCAGATCTTTTCAAGTGAATGGCAGAGGGGCATACCCCGAGTCACAAACATGTCGAAGCTTCTGTTGGTAGTTTATTCTAAGGACTGATTCAGCAGAGTACATCACGCTGACAACTTTCCCCGAGGAGGATAATGCCTGGGCACAAACACCTGTTTAATCAGAAGGCTCTACGCTTAATCACCACGACTTCCACCTGAGAAGAGGTCTGTGTCAGCGCAGAACTGGAAAGATCACCCTAGTATCTGTGAGAGCCGAGTACGATATGGCGGAACTCGAACTATGTTGCCACTGCATCTAAACGCCATACTGATGCCACTAAAATTAGTATTAGTTCGTGTTGGTTGGATGAATGATTGCATCTACTCACTAAGGGGCAACAAAGGTTCCAACTTAATCTTAGATGAGTGTGCACTGATTTGTTGCCCAGATCCATGACTCTTACGACGGGCAGAATATTCCCAACTCTGAGTTAAAGAGTTTAATTCTTTGTTTTACTGATAACCGTGGAACGGCTAAGAAGTGGGACAAAAGACAGTTCCACACAGACCCCGGTTCTTGGATACGGGAGAGAGTCGTGAGGATCAGATAGCGGAGGCTATGCTTGCAGAGGCAGCAGGAGCCTTGACTATTATACACAGTTGAGATATTTCGACAGGGAATTATGTGCTCTAGTGTGGTTCTTCATTAAGTATGACCCGAAGATATGGTTTGTGCCATGTAGAGTGCAACTGACTGTTAATTTTTTTTTTTTTCCTGATTAAAATGTTCCAGGGTTGACGGGGGAAACGGGATCACTTGTTTCAGCGCAAAGTTTTAAAAGCAGCCTGGTGGTTGTACTGTGCGATGCTGAAACTGACGGACCGGTCATTGACCATTCTCTGTTATACTTATATGCCGATTTCACAGAAATGAAGTTATCTAATCTCTGGTAATGATGCTGGCAGGGTCTACGGGTCTTCTAAGGGGTAGAGACGCTTAATCTGACAACATTGAGGGGAGGGGGCTCTGGGGTAGGACTGTGCAGCTTAGACTGCTAAAATGTTAATCATGTGTGGCATAACAGGATTGGGAGTGCAGCTGATTTGAACTGAGGTTGTTTGTTGTATTAGGTTGGGGGTTATATGTTTATTGATTTTGAGGGACTGGTAGGGATCTTATGTGTGGGGGTGGGGACCATGACTACACACTGTCAGGGGTTTTTAACTCCAGCTAAAGTCAGGACATGTTCCAATTTTTTTAGTAGAACCTTGGCATTACCCACTGGGGGTAGCTCTGTGTATTCACGCTCACGTTTTACTACCATAGGACATGAGCAGTCAATACAATTTCATTAGCTGGAACGTTGAGGGAGCCAAGGATAGGGTCAAGAGGCAAATCATACTAAGGCACCTGCAACAATTGTGGACGCAAATTGCCTTCCTGCAAGAAACGCATCTGAGGAGAGAGGATATCCTCCTTTTTAAAAGGTCATGGGTAGAGCAAGTTTTTGGGGCAGGGGTGTCCACGAATAAGGGAGGGGTAGTCATTCTCATGGCAAAAAATGTCCCTTTTAAATCAGCCCAGGAAATCTGGGACCCGCAGGGCCGGTATATCATTGTATAAGGCACATTAGAATCCCATCCGATTCTACTCGGCTCAGTATACGGCCCAAACTGTGACTCCCCAGCCTTTTTCGTCCGGTTACTAAATATTGTGGTGTCTAATCCACCTAAGCTACCATTCTGGGTGGGATTGGAACTTAGTGCCCAAACAGACCTGGATAGATCCGGCCGCGAGAGACGAGGGTTATCTCCAGCACAAAGAGCACTGAAGGATCTCATCAGAGATGCTGCTCTAGTTGATGCCTGGCGGGTCATAAATCCAGCTGTTCGGCAATACGCTTTCTTTTCTACAGCACATAGGACATATTCCCGAATCGATTACATACTTATAAGTTCTTTAGCAATGTCTGGGGTAGTGCAGACAGATATATCAGCCAGAGTCCTGTCTGATCACGCTCCTATTAGTCTGGAATTCTGGTTAGGAGTAGGGAGTAAACGGTCTCCTCAGTGGAGGTTAAATAGCCAGATACTGAGGGATGAGGCTTCTCTGGGGCCCATAGTGGACTTTATTACCACATTCCTTAATAGCAATCAGGGCTCAGTGGTTAAATACGATCTAATTTGGGCGGCTTTAAAATGTTCCCTAAGAGGAGAACTGATAAAGATGGCCTCCAAGAGGGCTCGGACTCAAACGGCTCAACTGGACTCTCTTTTGGTATCCATTAAGAATTTAGAATATAGCCTATCTCGTGCCTCTTCGGCGGAGAGTTGGGCCAGACTTTATAAACTACAGGCCAAGTATGCAGGCCTGGTATCTCAAAGAGCGGAATTAGCCATTTTGAGGACCAAATTCAGATATCTGGAGGCAGGGGAGAGGGCAAGTAAGTTGCTCGCCATGCGTATCCGTCAATTGGATTCATCGCAATTCATTACAGGAATTTATGCAGGGGGGATGGTCAAGTTTGTACTGACTCTCTGGAAATGGCGAAAGCCTTCGGTTCCTACTTCCAAGGGTTATATGCAGTGGACCCAGCCCTACGGCCTACTGATATTGACATTAGTTCCTACCTTAACTCAGTGAACCTGCCTAAGATTACAGATGCAGAGGCGGCATCTCTGAGTGCCCCAATTATTCTTACTGAAATACAGCAAGCCGTTCAGCAGATGCCCCTAGATAAATCCCCCCGGCCAGATGGGCTGCCTAGTAATTTTTACAAAGCCTGCTATTCGGTTATAATTCCTATCTTAAAGGAGGTATTTACGTACTGGTACGACAATGAGGTCTCAGATCCTAGTTTTCAAGAAGCCACGATTTCTCTAATTCTAAAACAAGGGAAAGATCCTCTTAATATCGACAGTTACCGCCCCATCTCCCTATTAACACGGATGTTAAAATTCTGGCCAAAGTTCTCGAAATAGACTTTCAAAAGTTATTGGTAGCCTTGTGTCGCGGAACAAGTGGGATTTATGATGGGGAGGTCATCCCATGATCACATGAGAAAATTGTTACATCTCATTACAATTGCTAGGGACTCTGACACGCCAACGGTGTTGGTATCGCTAGATGCCGAAAAGGCTGCTTGACAGGGTTTCCTGGATTTCCTATTTGCTACCCTAATCTCATTTGGGTTGCCTAAAGAATTTCGGAGATGGGTGCGACTTTATACTCGCTTCCCTCAGCCAGGGTCAAGTGCAATGGGTATTGTCCCCAGCTATTTAAATTAGCCTGGGCAGCAAGGATGCCCCTTATCCCCCTTACTTTTCAATTTATACTTAGAGCCACTGTTGTGCAGACTGGCAGGGAATCCTGCCATAAAGGGAATTCAAATAGGAAATGCCAGGTACGCCTATTCGGTATATGCAGATGATATCCTACTGCATATCGAGGAACCAGACGTCTCAATTCCAGCCACCCTAATTGAGGTTGAGGTTTTTTCTAAAATATCCTATTATAAATTAAATCAGGCCAAAACAAAGATCCTTCCTTTAAATAGCAGAGTTAATAAGGCCGAACTTCTCCCCTTTGGCCTTTCCTGGGAAGCAAAGTCACTCACATACCTAGGAATTAATGTTTGCAAAGATTTGAACTCCACAATAAAAGATAACCTTGGCAATTTAGTTAAAGTAATAACGGGGGATATGGAGAGGTGGCGGCTGCTTCCCTTTTCTCTTTGGGGTAGGCTAAGCATAATTAAAATGAATGTATTACAAGGATATTATACCCCCTTGGTATGCTGGGGGTTTACCTACCGAAAAGATGGTTCTCCATATTACAAAGTGCAGTTAATGTTTTTGTATGGAACAAGAAAAGAGTCCGTAGATCTTATCTCAAATTAACTGCCCAAAGCTAAGAGGAGGCTTGGCCACCCCTTCCTTTTTTCTCTATTATGTTGCGCAGCATATAAACAAATTGGCCCACTGGAATAGGGAGATTGGACACCCGGAATATCTACCGTTGTGGTTAGATATAGAGCAGCACTTGGTAGCACGGGTTAAATGCTCGATGAGGGCTCTTCTATATGTTTCCCATCGGCTATCCCTAAGCCCTGAGAAGCAATCCTATAGGATGGTCACTAAAGCCTCCCATCAGATACAAAAATATCTCGCAGTAGGTGGTATCACTCACTGACCAGCCTATTGTCGGCAATCCACACTTTAAGGTCGGGGGTGCACCACTGTCCCCACCTTGGCCTCAACTAAATCATGCCAGGGTTTCGCGCTGTTGGTCGAACGGGAAACCGCCTCTCCCTTTGATCATCTACAAAAGTCCATAGGTGCCTCACAGAAGGAAATATTTAAGTACTTGCAAGTTAGTAAAGCCCTAACCTCCTTTTTCTCCCGGCCTCACCGATGAGACCCCGGTGAAGGGGACCTGGCGCTCCTTCAAATAGCCTCCCAATCACGCTCAGTTTCAAACTTATAAAACTCTTCAGGAGTGGGACTTCAGACTACCATCAGGGATTTGTTATTACTGGACAAGGGAGCTAAGAATCCCGGAGGATCCTAGTCTCTGGCAGGAACTCTGGCTGTCAATGTACAGATTTATAAAGCAAGACAGGCTGAGATTGGTGCATTTTAACATTATGCATAATATTTATATAACTCCTGCTCACCTATGTAAATATGGGACATCGACAACGCCACTCTGTGCAAAATGCAAGAGGGACAACGGTACCCTGTTTCACATGATCTGGCTATGTCCTTATGTGCAGGCCTTCTGGCAGTCTATCAATAACATCCTTGACCCTATCCTTGGCTTAGAAACCCTGTTTACCCCTGAAGTCTGTCTAATCAACATTTTTCCAACGGGTACTACCAAAGCTAAGAGGGCTCACATGTCGCTTATTCTGCAACAGCCAAATTAACAATCTTGAGACACTGGGCTGGTGACAAGCCTCCCACTTTGATGGAGTGGTACAGGGAGAGCACTCTGGCTTTACAGTTGGAGAGGCACATAGCCTACATGCATGGTAGAGCTAAGGCATATGCATCTCTATGGGGCTCTCTCGAGGCACTCCTGACAGCCTGGAAGCCTTGATGGCTGAACTTACTACAGGAGCGGTAAGCCTAGAGTTAATGGTGTGTGTAGTCTTGGGGGAGGGGGGACTGACCTGGTTGCCTGATCTCTGTAGTTCATTGTTCTGATATCTGACATTTGTACGATTGCTGGGTATTGTATTGATTATTGTTAAACTAATAAAACTAGTTTAATAACCAAAAAAAAGAAGGGGGATAAGACCTTTTATAGGTACATTAGGGAGCGAAGAAAGACCAAAGGAGGGATACTGAGGCTTAATAAAGGGGAGGGAATGTGGGTAGAGGGTGACAATGAAAAAGCAGGGATACTGAACGAATATTTCTGCTCAGTATTCACAAAGGAAGAGGAGGGGGAGGTACCTAAACTAAACAAGAGAAACACTCTGAAGACGAGGGTCGATACCAGTCCATTTACAGAAGAAAGGGTTCTGGAAGAACTAACAAAATTGAAGGTGGACAAAGCAATGGGGCCTGATGGGATTCACCCAAGAATTCTAAAAGAACTAAGGGTAGGACTAATGATACCGCTGACTACTCTAACAAATATTGGGAGGATGGGGTGGTACCTAAAGACTGGAAGAGGGCAGATGTGATTCCTCTTCACAAATGTGGGAGCAGGACAGAGGCAGGAAACTACAGACCAGTTAGTTTGACCTCAGTGGTAGGGAAAATGATGGAATCACTTCTGAAGGAAAGAATTGTTGAGTACCTAGAGGCCAGTGGGGCACGGGACCCAAGGCAGCATGGATTCACGATGGGAAGGTCGTGTTAGACGAATCTAATAGATTTCTTTGACTGGGTGACCAAAGTAGTAGACCAGGGAGGGGCTGTGGACATGGCTTACCTAGATTTTAGCAAGGCATTTGATGCAGTCCCACGCAAAAGATTAATACACAAGTTAGCCAGCCTTGGAGTGGGTCCCAAGGTGGTAGCCTGGATAAAAAATTGGCTAGACAACAGGACGCAAAGGGTAGTAGTAAATGGAGTCCACAGTGAAGAAAGGAGGGTTACTAGCGGGTACCGCAGGGTTCAGTACTGGGACCAGTCCTTTTTAATGTCTTTATAAGTGACATTGTAGAGGAACTGGAAGGAAAAGTATGACTCTTTGCAGATGACACAAAGATCTGCAACAGGGTTGATACACCGGATGGAGTGGAAAGGATGAGAAGGGACTTGGCAAGGTTGGAGGAATGGTCAAATGTACGGCAGCTTAGATTCAATGCAAAGAAGTGCTAGGTAATGCACCTGGGAAACAAAAACCCAGGGCAAGAGTACACAATGGGGGGTGAGATACCGACAGCAGTAAAAATGGAAAGGGACCGGGGGGCTAATTATATCAGATGACCTAAAGGTGGGCAAGCAATGTGAAAAGGCAGTAAGGAAGGCTGGGGGGATATTGGGATGCATAGGGAGAGACATCAATAGTAGAAAACAGGAAGTTGTTATCCCTCTGTTCAGACAGTTGGTGAGACCCCATTTGGAGTACTGTATGCAGTTCTGGAGACCCCATCTCCGCAAAGACATAGACAGAGTGGAGGCTGTCCATAGAGGAGGGCATCAAATGGTGCAGGGTCTGCACCAGAAGACATAATGAAGAAAGACTAAAGGAGCTTAATATGTATACCCTTGAGGAAAGGAGGGAGAGAGGGACATGATAGAAACTTTCAAGTACCTCAAGGGAATCAACAAAGTCCAAGAGGGTGGCATCTTTCAGAAAAAGAGATGTGCAAGAACAAGGGGGCACAATTTGAAGATAAAGGGGGACGGCTCAGAGGTAATGTGAGGAAGTATTTTTTCACAGAGAGGGTTGTGGATGCATGGAACAGCCTCCCTGAGGAGGTCGTGGAGTCAAGAACAGTGGGGGAATTCAAGAATGCATGGGACAGACATAAGGCAGTCCTAGTAGGGGGTAGGAAGAAGTAAGCTGTTGGTTAATTAGGATCTGCAGCTTATCTGTTAGGTAGGAAAATGGGCAGACTAGGTGGGCCAAACGGTCCTTATCTGCCGTCAAATTCTATGTTTCTAGGCATTAATTGAGAGCACAACTAGTCAATGTCAAAAAGGTCAATATGCTAATTACATAACCTCAGGGTCAAAAAGGTCACAATATAAATCAAACAACACATCAAAAACAGAGAATGCAAATTAAAAAAGACCTCCTACAACAACAACGCTTAATAATTACAAATAGTAAAGGAAATCCATCCAACTGTTAAAAAACGCCCGGCTGGCGCAGAGGGCTGAGGCGTTGAACGCCACACCTCGCTTCCACGCTGGCGCACCTGGTTTGGGAGCGTGGACTCGGGTAGCCGTGGGTCGGCCGGGGGGAGTCAGGCTTGAGCGTCCGACGACAGCTCGCCTACTCCGGGGAGGGGATTCGGCCACATTCCGGCCCTTGAGCGACCCCGAGCGGAGGCTCGAGGAAGCGCATGCCCTTTCAGGGATTGGTCGGACGGCCACCAGGCAGAGCAGACGCCGACGACGCTGGCCATGACGCCAGGGATTGCATCTGCTAAGGGAGGAGGAAACAGGAAAAATGGAGCCTGCCTTGTCCGGGAGGAAGCGGGGTCCTGGGGCGTGCCCGCGCCCACTCAGCAAGTCCGCGGGGCCGGCTGAGCACTGTAAGTTGGGGATGGCCCTACCTCCCCGCCCGGGGAGTAAACCGTGGCTCCATGGGGGCCCGTGGATTGTGTGAGCTGGGTCGCGGGTAGTGGGATGTCTGCGAGACAATGCCGAAGGGTCGGAGAAGGCAGAGGAGGAGGATAAAATACAATTTCAAAAAAAAACAAAAAAAAAAACAGTACTTCCTATTCACAAATCCAAAGCCAAAAAGTCTCAGCGCTGCTCACACAAGAACATTTAAAGCCTAATAAAACACAAAATATATTTCAAAACTACGATTCTACACAACGGAAACATGAGTATATACATCACTAAAACATCAGCAAAACATCTACAAACATTGCTCTAAAAGCCAATAAAATATATACATACGTAGAAACAAAGGAAAGTTCCGACTTTCTGCTTGATTCTCAAATGCCCAGTAGTGCACCGGAATGAGGTCACATGGCATCTAATCAACCTCCTGGGCTACCAGGTCTAACTCAGATCACAACGAAAGAACAGAAAGCACAGCCTACACTTCCAGCTTAGCCTCACTTATCACATGGGAAGTACAGGAAGTTTAAAGTCAGAAATACCTATTTAAAGCAACAAAATAACTCGCTCTCTTGCAGTGCAACTGCACCCAACTAGTGCAGCATACCAGCTGCAACCTAATCCCTGCTGCAAATCTAATTATGTTAATGCCCTAAAGGCAGCCATTTAAAGATATAGCTCCAAATTACAAGACTATTACATTGCTAAAAAAAATAATCACTAAACATTTTATAGGTAAAATAAAACAATTCCATCAGGGAGATTCTGCTATGTTAATGTACCTCATGTAGGCTGAAGACACCAACCCACCACTCGGTACATCATCACATCATCAGCATAATCCCCCTCTCTATCATGCTTTATTCCTTACTTGAATGAGGCCAAAATCTGAATTGTCCATATGCCCCTGGGAAGTGTATTCAAATCCTTGAATGTACACCCTAGAGTGACTTACTGCATCTATAAAATGGCTCACTACTCTTCTGAATGCGATGTTTTATGTTTTTACATAAATCATTTGTTTGAATACATTTTCAATAATAAAATATATACAGTACATGAAATACTCCCTTTACTTGTAGGTAATGGGGCTTTCTGCCTTGGTAATGAGATCTGGCACTTGACCTCATGGTGTTAAGAATGTAATGTACAGTCGGTTGACAACTCTCTTTCAATAAGATTTCAAGAGTCTTACTTGTCGTTTCATAAAGGATTTCAATGCACTTACCAGAGGTATAAGAACACTTGGCCTTTGGCTTTCTGCCTCATTTCCCTGAGGTGTGCATTTCAATTCTTTAATGAACACCATGTTGTGGCATATTGCTTAATTATCTCTACAAGAAATCACTTCTACTAAGCTGTCAGATTATATATGCATACTGTACAACATATATATATATCTATATATACAAACACACATATATATATGCATGTATACACACACATATATATATATACAGTATATATATATATATATAGATATATATACACACACACATACATACATACATACATACATGCACACAAATACTTATGCACATGTAGAATGAACGAATAAGGGTGGCATACAAGGATGTATACCCATTAAGGGGGCTAATTAGGGCTATAAGGCCATGAGCTCAAAGGGAAACCCCAAAGCGGTAGAGCTCTATGTCCTCAGGAGTCAGGGGTGAAGGTGCAAGGATCACAGATACAGATGTACCAGAGTACCTAGTTCCTGTGTCAGAAGTCCCGCAACCAACAGGAGCACGACAGCGAGTTACACTGTCAATTGCTGGAGCAGAAGGAACCAAATCTGTCTGGGCCATTACGGGGTCACCAGAATCAGGGTGGTAGACTCAATCCTCAGCTTGAGTGGAACCCTCTATATTAGAGGGAATGGGTGAAGGGCATACACGAACTTCCCTTTCCAGAAGAGGGACAGTGCATCTTGCCAAAAACTCAGGCCCTGGAGTCAGCAAGCAGAAATGTGATGGTTTTGCATTGTATGGAGATGCAAATGGATTTATATCTGGTGACCCCATTTTACAAAGAGGCCATCCATGACAGAGTCTAAGACCTCCCACTCATGGCAGAGCACCTGGGACCAACTGAGAATCTGCTTGGGTGTTGGGGGTGCTAGGCAGAAACATGGCTGACAGAAATATGTTGTGTTCCACTGCCCAGTGCCAAGCCTCACTGCCTCGATGAAAAAAGGATATAAGTGGACTACATCCTGTTGGTTGATGTAGTGTGTCACTGAAATACTGCCTGTATGGATCAGGAGCTAATGCTCTGGATGGAGGGCTAAGGCCTGCAGAACACTCAGAACAGCCCTTATCTCCAGAGTATTGTTGTGCAGAACTGGGTCTAAAGGGGTCCACTGGCCCGGAGACCAGAAAGGGCCCAGATGGGCACCCCAGCCTGAACCAGAGTGTCTGACATATTGACTAGGAGAGAGGACGGACAGAGAAATGGAAGTTTGTCTCTAGACTGGAGGGATCCAATCACCAGAGCAGGGAGTGATGAAGTGGGGGATTCACTGCTATGAGACACTCAGACTTATCGAAATGCTGTGCTCACTGTGCCCTGAGAAACCACTGTGGGATCCCCATGTGCAGACATGCCAGACAGACAGTTTGGATGGCAGAAGCCATGAGCCATAAAAAGCATCTGCCTGAGCCCACGTCACTGGAGGAGACCAGCTGAGCCTCGGCCTCCAATGCAGTAGCACAGTTCGACGATAGAAACGCCCAACCCAGCCCGTGTCCAGAACAGCTATGTATTGTATGTACTGGCATGCAGTGAGGACCAACTTCAGCTCACTGACCAGTATCTCTAAACTGGTCGCAAGGCTGGCAGGTCTAAAACAGGGTATAGAAAATGGCCTCCTGTGACGGGGGCCTTCAAAAGCCAATTGCAGATATTCGGGAAGACATATAAGGCCTCCTGATGGAGAGCAGCTGCAACCACAGCAAAACACTCAGTAAAGACATATGATGCAGAAGACACACCAAAGAGCAAGAAAAGAAACAGACAGTGCAAGCCCTGGAGCATACAGCGACAGTGGCTCAGCAGGTTGTACACATGCCTCTGAGGCTGGAAGAGCAGAAGGTTGTGGATTCACGCCCCACACTAGGCACTTGGGGTAAAATCCCAATACTGACAGTGTAGTGCATCATGAGGGAGATACTGCACTTCTGAGGCGCCATCTTTCAGATGAGACTTTAAACCAGGGTCCTGTCTGCCTGTATGGTGGTTGTTCAGATGGATGTTAAAAATCCCATGGCACTTCTCGAAAAGAGTGGGGGAATTTTCCCAGTGTCCTAGCCGAATCTCCCCAATTCACTGAAACACCACCTTCACCTTCAGTGAAGAGAGGTGACTGATGACAGTGAAGTCGCCTTCAATGCAGCCCATTTCTCCTCCATTGCTTTTATCTTTAATAGAAGCTCTAACACTTTCTTACAACCTCTCCTGGTGGTCTGGTTGAAACCCTGGCAGACAGAACAGGCTTCAATGTCATAAGCAAGGCCTAGGTGAAAAATGCACATGGAATGGTCATCTTTGTAGATCTTAATGTTGCCGCAACAATAGTATCACAACAATAGCTTATCTTTCAGCAGTGGCATAAAAGTTTATATTTAAAATAAACTTCAAGAAGTAGCAGTGTTAGCGAATACTTGCAGTGTTCAATTTCAGTTCTATTTAACAGCTCACTGGAAACAGGAGTGGTTCCAGAGGACTGGAGATGGGCAGATGTAGTCCCACTACACAAAAGTGGTAGTAGGGAGGAGGCTGGCAATTATTGGCCAGTCAGTCTGACATCAGTGGTGGGAAAGTTAATGGAATCACTACTGATTGAAAGGACTGTGGAATATCTTGAATCCTGTGGGTTACACAATCCAAAGCAGCATGGTTTCACAAGGGGGAGATCATGTCAAATGAATCTAACAGATTTCTTATACTGGGTGACCAAGGAACTAGATCAGGGTGGAGTGATGGACGTGGCCTACCTAGATTTCAGTAAGGTGTTCCACACAGAAGATTAGTAAGCAAGTTGGGTAGCTTAGGAGTGGGTCTAAAGGTGGTAAACTGGATAAGAAATTGGTTAGGGGCTAGGCAACAGAGGGTGGTGGTAAACTGAGTTCACTCCAAAGAAGGAAGGGTGACTAGCGGGGGGCTTTGGGGATCAGTGTTGTGACCAATCCTCCTTAATGTCTTTATAGGTGACATTGCAGAGGAGCTGGAAGGGAAGGTCTGCCTCTTTGTGGATGGCACCAAAATCTGCAGTAGGGTGGATACTCTTGGGGTGGGGTGGAGGATGAGCAAAGACCTGAGAAAACTAGAGGATTGGTCAAGGATATAGCAGCTGGGTTTCAATGCGAAAAAGTGCAAAATAATGCACTTGGAGCACACAAACCCAGGGGTGGAGTACAAAATGGGTGGAGTGGTACTATGATGACCACCAAGCAAGAAAGAGCCCTGGGGGCAATCATATCAGATGACCTAAAGGTGGCCTGGTAGTGCAAAAAGGCAGTAGAGAAGGCAAGTGGGATGCTGGGGAACACAGGCAGGAGTATCATCCGGAAAAAGCGGGAGGTGGTGTTGCCTCTGAATAGATCGCTGGTAAGACCACACCTAGAGTACTGGGTCCAGTTCTGGAGAACACAGTTTCGGAAGGACATAGACAGAGTGGAGGTGGTTCACAGGAGGGTAACTAAAATGGTGCAGGGTCTGCATCAAAAGTCCTATGAGGAGACTAAAGGACCTCAGTGTGTACATCCTGAAGAGAGGAGGGAGAGGAGAGATATACTAGAGACCTTTAAATACCTCATGGGGTAAAGCACAGGAGGGGAGTATTTTTCAGAAGAAAAGGTGCTCAAGAACAAGGGGGCATGCTATGAAGCTGCAAGGGGGTAGATTCAGGAGAGATAAGAGGAAGTACTTCTTTACAGAAAGAGTGGTGGATTCCTGGAACAGCCTTCCAGTGGAGGTGGTGGAGACAAAAACAGTAGTGGGATTCAATAATGCACGGAATACACACAAAAGAAATCATCGTGGAAAAGAAGGGGGGATGGAGAAAGAGCTCTAGATTGGGGACGGTCTAATGTCATAGTGTAGGTAGGGAGAAATGAGCAGGCTGGATCGGCCAAGTGGTCATTATCTGCCATCAAATTCTATATTTCAAGGTGTTCTTTAGTAGCAGTAGACCAACGAGCAGTTGATGGTTGGAGAAAGAACGGAGGCATGCTGGGAATGCCCATGTTATACAGGCACCTACAACGTGCATCAACATGGGCAGCTCCAGCCACCAAAAAATGTCTGAGTGGTCCTGACACCGACAGCTTACAGTTCCATGATGTGGCTCATCGGAGGGAGATGTCCTCAAAGATCAGCTGTTTCTACAACAGGCACCTGATCACACTCTTGAGATTCAGGTAGCAACTAGGCAAAGTGGCAAGCAGTGGGCTGTGTTGATCGCTGTCTATAATGCTGAGGATATGTATGAGGAGGAGGGTCCTGAGTGGGCGTGGGGGGGGTTGGCTACACTTTTGGAGTGGTGTCCACTGTACACCAGCAGGGTGGTGCATTATGTTTCATGCTGCCATGAGTGACAAATGGAGGGGGGGTGGTGAGGGGACCAGTATACCACCGAACTGGTATAATGTATTGCAGGATGGTGTCTGGGGATGAGGCTTGTGCAAGGAAAAGGGTAGGGTTTCAGCAGTATTACACAGTGCTAAGATGGAGGCTATGTAGCACTGCCAAAACCACTGAATGTAACACTGTGCTCTATATGCAAGGTGCTTCCCTTCATTTGCTTACTGTAGGTGCAGCAGTATATTCTGCACAATCACAGTGTCTGGTTAGCACCATGTACTTAATATGGCCCCTGCCCTGTTGGCTAGCACTACTGATGGTTAATGCAGTGCTAACAGAGTTAGTGCCATGCTAACCATTTAAATATGGGGGGACATACAGTATTTCAACTATTAGAATTTACAAGAGACTACGTTCTTATTTCTTTTCCTTTCCAGAGTTCATAACACATCTTGGCAGTAAAGGTGGGCAAGTCAGGACTCGACTTGGCTCAACCTCTACAGGGAATTGAGAGCCAAGGTCAAGCTCAGCCAGTTATGAACAAAGCAAGCACTTCTGTCAGCCTGAACAGTTAGTGCAGTGGCTAAAACCTTTAACTCCTCCCATGCAGCTCATGAGTGGCACGGTCAGTCATGTAGATTATAAAATAGGTAGAAGTAGTCCTGCATCCTGATTGGTTGTTATGTGTGCATTAGAGCCAGGACCCTTGAGAAGGTGAGGGAGCAGGGGATATTTCCCAAGGCCCAGCACCAAGAGGGGCCCAGGCCTCCTAGCATACTCTATGCAGGAAAGGATCTGCGAGCTGGTAGGGGCCCCAGAGTCTGAACTTTCCCTTGAGCCAGAATTCCCCTCAAGGAGCCCGATTAGAGTCATCTGATGTATAGATAATAAATGTTCTGAAGTAGGACACACAAAAGAAATCACTGTGTCACTTCAAATGTTTAGTTTTAAAAATGGCAGCATTTTTTTTTCCTCGCTACAACGCCTCGTTTCAGAGTGCTTGGCCGCTCATGGAAACTCCATATAGGAATTGCTCACTCTTTACTGGTTTATTCTTTTAAGGACAAAACCAGTCCATCCTGCTCAGTGACCGTACTTTCAAATAATTGCCTCTTACCGGATCCATCTCCACCGGACATGCTCTGTCTGCTGCTCTCTCTCTATCTCTCTCTCTGTCTGTCTCCCCCCCAACCGATACCATTCACCACCTGTAGAAAACCTAGCTGTCGTGCTCAGTCTCCTGATACACTAAACTACAAAGCGGTCACACTCACAAAAAAAAATAAAGAACATGAGTCACAATAAAATGTTGAACATTGCTATTGTACCACAGGAATGTGTATGTGTGTGTTTGAGACCCCCGCTCAGTCACACTAAGAAGAAAAACTACAACTACAGATGCTACAAAAGGACAAAAGTCCCACAGCAAACCAAAAAAGTGCAATTTTTTATCTGGTGGAAAGACTATTTTTAACAAATTCACCAAATTGTAGATTTTATTTTACATAAACATATTTATCTAGTTACAGAAATGAATTAAAAGAAAGAAACCTGGCCAGCCTAGTGGCGTAGAGGGTTGTGGCACTGGTGCCTTACCACAATCCACGCAGGTGACCCGGGTTCGGGAATAGACTCGGGGCACCGGGGGTCAGCAGGGGACGAAGAGGACTGAGTGTCCGGAGGACGCCTCCTCTCGGGTGGATAGGTTGCCTCACTCGGCAGCGGCTCCCGGTAGAGACTGGGAGGTACTACACGAGTGGCACAAAGTGGGAACACAAGAAAATACGGAAAACGACTCTGGTATCCGCCGGATGATGGCTCCCCTGCTCCACGACATCGCTGGAACCCCCAAGGGACCTCCTCCACCTCAGCAGTGCTTCCAAGGGGCCTAATGGATCCTGCACTGGGTATGTACCCCACCGGTGCCTTCCCCCTCGGAGCAGAGGAACCCGCCCGGTGAAGGGAGACACCAATATACCTTTCAGGAGTCGGCTGTAATGTGGGGATAGGAGGGAGGTCCAAGAAGAGGATGGTCGGTAAGCTGTGGGTGCACTGAGGAGCCCGAAGGAGTGGGGGACACTAGAGTGCGAGCCGAGGTTAAAGACGATAATACAAAAAAAAGAAAGAAAGAAAGAAACCCATTTTATAAGCGCAATAAGACACAGTGGGTTGTGCACTGAACAGATGTGACTGCACTTCCAGGGACTGAAGGCACTCGGCCTGTAGCCTCGATATTTAATACATCCCTGGGCTTGCGGTCAGATCTGTTCGGTGCACATCTTATTGTGCCTTATTGCTAAGAGTCTGCAGCAGCCATTGCTTGGCTCATGTTTGGCTTACAGAGCCAAGCCAGATCACAGACCTAGATCAGGCTTGGTTCTAGGTGACAATTCCTCACATCTTCTTGGTAGCTGCTCTAAGAAGACTACATAAAAATTCTTTGACTGTCCCCAACTGACCTCACAATGCCTTTATTCATGAAATAGTGCTTACAATAACTACAGACTGAGAGGCCACAAACAGAAATTGTGAAGTCAGCTGGGGACAGTTTTTTTTTTTTTTATTTTTTTGGTTTTAAACAGAAAGGTGAATAAGGGCTTCATTTTCTGCAACAGTTAGTATAACAATAATAGCAGAAAGTAAAACAAAACACAAAGTTAAACACATTAGTTGAAAATGTTATAGTTAAAATTTACTAAAAATGCCACCAACAGCTTAATCTGATTCAAGGTCAGTTGGCATTCATCTGTATCCCCCTCCCCCGGGTCGTGCCTGAAAATAGGCAGGATTTGTCTAGTGCACCTACCCGGCTAACAAAAACTAAATAAATAAATAAAAGCCTTTTATAAGCAGCTACTTGCACCAAGTCATTTCGCAGACTGAAAAATGCTAAATCAGTAAATGAGTCTTTATTTTCATCAGGAAAGCAGATTTAAAATGGGGGAAGGTCATCTTGAAAAGAGGCAAGAAGGGGAATTTTAAAACAGAACAGGTAAAAACTGTCACAGTAACATTTTCTTATTATTACATTCATATTGACTGCTGCATTAAAGGTTTTAAACCAAAGGCGGTGCTGACAATCAATCAAACTTTACATCAAGGATAGCACAAATAAGAACATATTTTGGAGTCAGGGAAAATAGGCAGTGACCCTATGAGCTATCAGTAACTTCATGCATCACAATAAATCATTTTCAAGTTAAAGTCAATTCAATAACACACAAGTAAGTGGCCTTATTATTTTTAAGTACCTAGTTATGGCAAACAATGTTTCCCCTTGGTGCAGCAGTTTTCAAATATCACAACAGCATCTATAGCTCATTTGGTAGAGTGTTAAGATCTGCCATCTATTCATACTGTCCTACTGATAACTAAAAAATCATCTCAAAAGTCTGATAAACTACACAATCATTGGACCCGAGATTCTAGCAGATAATGGTGCGACTTTGCACTACATGCTTGTCTAAACAAATCTCAAGCAAAATCCACTGAGCCTGTAACACTTATCATCCTGGTTAGTGAAAGCTCTAGGGGTAGACAATGAGGCTTAGTTTTTTCTTTACAGAAGCAGTGCATAATGTTGAAAGTTTTATTAATTTATTTATTTAGCTTTTGTTTACCGGGTAAGTACACTAGACAAGTATTATGCCTATCTTCAGGAACGACCCGGGAGAATACAACATGAGGAGCAACAGTCAAGGAGACATGGCAAAGAGAGTACAGTTTTTTGTCACAGTAAAAAACATGTGGGAAATGCATCATTTGACGCTAGGGGAAACATATAGTAGTAGGCACATTTCAGATTATACACTCTAGACTAGCTAGCTCAACTGACAGATATATACAGGTCATCATACATAGGAGTGGAGCTAAGGACTGGATTGGTCATAATATAACTTATAACATTGTCGTATACACCCCCTAGGCTAGTTGGATCGCGGACAGGTATGTACAGCTCATCACATTTTTCTAAATATGCACATGTTAGACAGAAACAGAAACACTTGGTAGTACAAGTTTCTACCAAGTGTCCAAGGTGCAATATGTCACGGTTAGCCTATGACCGTGGAGCAATAATGGGTGTAAACATGCCCAAGGCTTTTTAGGCAGGAGTAATCAGAAGTCATTGATACAGTGAGGAAAATATCTCCAGGAATTCAATGGAGTTGACCTCTACTTCCTGTTCTGTTCGCTTGCCCATCATCTCCTGTCTTGTCTGATACCCCCAACCCCCCCCACCATTCAGAGTCTAGTTTAGTACTTTTTTTTATAATTTGAAATAATAAATGCAGTGCTCCTTGTAATATGGCTTGGTGCAGGGTTTTCATCCATAATCTCTGTTGTTTTTGAACATCTTGTTATTTAATATAATTTTGCTTACGACTAAAATGAACTACCTTGTTGTAGAAAGTGCTTTCTAATCTTATGGTCCAATAGGTGTACAAAAACAGTGGAGAATACTAATAAAAGCCAGATCCAAGCTACATTAAAAGGAGCATTCATTTTATTATTTTAACTGTAACAAAAAAATGTAGAGAGCAAAAATGCACAGAAAGTGCTAAAGCAAACTCAAAATGTGGGGGGAGAAAGTGTATTATACGAGACAGAAAATATGAGGCACTCTAAAACAGAGCAAAAATACAGGTCACAATGTTTGTCATACCATGCACTAATGCTTTAGATTTAAAGCAATATTTTGGGACGTAAGGCTAGATGAGCAGTCCAATTTCAGTTAGAAATATGGAGATTAATAGTAACAGCATGATCTTTGAAGATATCTCCATACAGCCATAATATATTTAAGCAATAAGGCACGACAAGGTGTGGTATATCACGGCATATCTTCACGCCTCAGTTGGTTGAGCACAAGGCCGCAGTCCGAGTGCATCCAATGACCCGGGAAGTAACGATATCCCATAGTATACCACACCCTGGAGTGCCTTATTGCTATTATGAACTAGAGTAAAGGTTTTAGAAATTAAATATTAAAAAAAAGAGTTACAACCTTTTAAAAATAGCTTTTTATTATAGTGTAGGAATACATTTAAAAAAAAATAGTTCTTGGAGGCAGCAGGTGACACTGTTGCAGTTGGAGCTGACAGACTATGTGAAAGTTTGTGTGACCTGTGAACTCTGCTACTTTGTGCTGAACTGGATTTCTTTTCATTTTGAGGGAATAATTTGTCTTTTTTTTTGGTAGCACTGTATGTAGCAGTTGTATGCAGTACCAACGTGGATAAGTAGCGGGAAGTATCTTATCGTCATCGGGTGTCGGTGCATTACAATGATGTGGATGGCACTTGCTGGCAGTTCATTTAAATATAAGTGAAGGTTCTTTCTCGTCCTTTTTTTTTTTTATACGTTTTAAAAATCAGGAATATTATCGAGTGAGGCTAGAATTGACATTGTGCGGCAGTTGAAATGGGTGACGGCATTTTAAAATCAGCAGTGCCAAAACTCAACAGGTTGTGTTATCCCAAAGGAATGAGAAAAAAATGTTTTTAAGTGTGTCACAGAGATGCTGAAATCCTTGCTGCTCCAGCGACGTTTTGTTGATGGTTACATCTTTGAAACCAGAGTAGTCCGTATGAGAAGCTGAAGCATTTGTGTGGGGAATGCGATGGAAGGCAAGCGGAGGAAGTTGTGGGCAGTTGGAAGGCTGGTGGCTGGAGGTTTTCTGAAGCCGTGATGATGTAGCTCGATATCATCACGGCTTCAAAAACGTCTCAGCCAATCAGATTCCTCTATTTACGATCCTAAGTTCATAATGGACTACAGTCTGCAGGCAACAGGACTCTACTGGGAATTTTCCCAGTTGTCATCATTCGCCTTATGCTGGCTAGACCCTGTGCCTCTGCCTATATAAGGTGGCCTGGCCCCCCATCACCTTCAGTTCTTTTATCCATCTAAAAGTATATACAGGTTCCTGTTGGGTGTTCCCTCTGGTTTTCGCCTGTTTTGTTTTCTAGATGTTGGTGGGGCTTTCCATCACTCCTGTTTTGTTGTTGTTGTTTACAAACCTTATGTTTCTTTAGTATACCTTCTGTGCCTGTTCTGTGTTCATTTTCCACCCTCTGCTCTGTAGTAAGAGTTCTAGAGGTACACCTTTTGCAGTTGTTCTCTCCCCCAGACAGCCATTCCAGTTGGCTGTTTAACAGTTTTTCTGTTTGAAAATAACAGCTTTCCAGAGGCATCATAGCAGTTATTTTGTACTGGGCTTAGCTCTGTCTGTGCAATTTGAAACCAGTACTGGAGCAGAGCATTACAAATTAATATACCTGTACTTCCTGGGGCTGTTAAGTTTAGTTAGAGCTGATCTTGCTGAAAGGTGAGCTATCTATGCAGACTGCCAACTGTTTCAGCTGTAGCTCAAGTTGGTTCCATATGGGTTGGATTACACCCTTGCTCAGTCTGCTTCATTTCTATTGCAAGTTACAGCCTATTCTTTTTTTTCCTTTCCATTTTTCGTCTTGTTTGAATACATCCATGTGCTGACAATTTAAAGTCAAATGGCTCGCTCTAATATTCTGCCTCAACAGTGTGGCCCCCGACCACTGGGTGAGTGTTTTTGTATATTTTCGATAAAAGAAAATAACAAATATTGTCAGTCAGTTACTCCTCTACAATCAAGCAGAGGCTTCTCCCCTCCCCTGTCCTGTCCTGTCTCAGTAGAACCTTTGTTGTCGAGTGAGGATACCTGCTTTTTCTGCTCAATGCCCCGTCATGTTATCCAGTCAGTGAGCAATGGAGGTGAGCAGAGGCAACATCCAGCCTTGGCAGGAGTTTGAACTAGTGTTGGTGGATGAGCTAGTTTGGGGAATCTCTGGTTGCACTCCACCTACTGTTTACTGGATCCAGGGTCAACCTGGCTGGTTTTAGGCTGTCAGGCAGTCCTCAGACTTGTCATCATTGAGATAATCAGGTGATCCCTGAAGGAAGGCGATTTTTCCATCTGCCTTGAAATTGGCAATGGTGAAGCCCCTTTTCAAAAAAAAACACAAAACAAAACAAAAACTCTGTACCCTGATGTTCTCACAAATTACAAACCCATCTCAAACCTTTCATTTTGGGAGAAGGTTATTCAAAGGGGGGTGCTAATGGTGCAACTTAAGATACGTTTGGAAAGATTCAACATCTACTATATAAGCCTCTCCGGTCTGTATTCAAGTCTCAGCACAGCATGGAGACAGCCATTGTAAAGGTGTTTTATGATCTCCTAATGGCAAGAGACAGAGGGCAGAGTTCAATCTTGGTCTCTCTGGATCTCCCATTTGCTTTCAACTGCTTTCAAATGCACCTGTTCACTTACTTTTATCCTGAAAATGCTTTAATATTCAACATTTTATAGTTACTACTTGTTTAGACTATGTTTTTGTGCAACCCTGAAGTTTTTGTAAGGCACCCAGAGCCATCTGGCGTGAGTGCTTTATGAATAAATCTGCCTTGCCTAGTACTTTGACCTTAGGCTAAATAATTACAAAAATAACACTCTAGCCCTTTTCAGATAGTGAGAGCTAGTCATATGGCCACCCCTTTCCCCACCCCACTCACTTTATACCTTCCTTTCCCCTGACATTTGCTTAAAAGGAACAAAAGTGTTCCAACTCCTTTCACTATGCCAGGTAACAAAGATGTAACCAAAAAAAAAAAAAAAAGCCTGGAAGAAGAGGGGAGAGTGGAAGATGTTCAAGTGACTGGAGTGGGTGAGGTGTGGTGAAGTGGTATGTATTATGTCAATGGTTAGACTGCTATATTTTCATACCAAGGACCTGTAAGAGACCTGTAACCTGACAGAGTCCAAATAAAAGGCAAACTAAAGTTTCCATTTTTCTTATTTTTTTCACTCTTACTTGATATATCAGAGTGAGTCTCACCAGGATGTCAGTCAAGGTTGTGTACAGTATGATAGTAATGCCACAAAACACTATGAAACATCCTGGAGAGCACCATTGTTCAGTTTGTCAAACATGCATCACATTAACATGGTGCTGAAGACATCATTAAACATCACAAGAAAAAGCATGCAAACTGTTCAAGGTTTATTGCTGTGAGACTAGGGGTGTCACGATAATGAAATTCTGATGATACGATAACCGTGACAAAATTATCGCGATAACCTTATCATGATAATTTTGCCACTTGTGCAACAATGTTGGAGAAAGTATTTAAATTCTAATTTTTGTACATAATTTATATATTTGACTCTTTTTCAAGCTATGCTATGCATTTTATGCACATTATTTTGAAGTCTTTGCTGTAAAATAATATAAAGACAGTAAAATATTTGAAAAATAAATATTTTTTCACATTAAAATATCTGAACTTTATAAAACTGCTTGCCTTTTTTACATAATTCAAATACACAATACATGTGTTTTATATATATATACACACACACACACACATACACACACACACACACACACACACACACACACACACACAGTACAATGCATTTTAAAATCAATCAAATTTTATTTGTCCAGGCGAACATCGTTGAGCACAGCTCATTTGCAAGATGGACCTGGTAAGGTCAAGGTTCAATTTACATAGATACATAAAAAAAATAATCAATATACACACACGCTAGGATACTACATAGAATATTCAGTATACACACAGTCTAAGGATACATTCTAATCAGACTATACATTAAATTCAGGTGTAGTGGTAATAAGGGGTGAGGGGAAGGGGTGAATGAGAAAATCTTTTTACCTGCTTGTTTAGAGAGCACCTTTCCTGGATTTTTCTCTTTGCCTGCAAAATCATCAGCAGACACCCTTTCCTGATTGGGAGATCCTCAGTAGTAGTTGAAAAATGTTCTCTTTAGCCCCCTAAGAAAGGGAAGGGATCATATTTGCCCAAGGGGGAGCAGGCCACTCGATCCCTTCCACTTCCTGATAACTGACGCCGTCCCTCGTGCTTCCTTGTTTTGTGAGGTCATTAGATGCCTAGCGTGGGGATGTGCTCCATGCAAGTCTATGGGATGGCATTTTAAAACTTATTTTTCTGATTTTAACCTCACGTAGTACAAATCGAAGTCAGTATTCAAGTAGCACAAGCCTTGTTTTGTTAGAGCAGGGTGGAGCCTTGCATGTAGCCTACCTAGACTTTAGTAAGGCCTTCAACACCAGTCCACATAGGAGACTCGAAACAAGCCAGGCAGCCTGGGAGAGGGTCCAAAGGTGGTAAACTGGGTAAGAAATTGGTTGGGGGATAGTTGACAGAGGGTGGTGGTAAATGGAGCACAATCTGAGGAAGGAAGGGCCACCAGCAGGGTGCCACAAGTATCAGTGCTGGAACCGGTCCTCTTTAATATATTTTATTAGCAACATTGCAGAGGGACTGGAAGAGAAGGTGTGCCTTTTTGCAGATGACACAAAGATCTACCCTACTGCAGACACTCCGGTGGGGGTGGGGATGAAAAAAATGAAGAGAGATCAAAGAAAGCTTGAGAAGTGATCAAAAGTGTAACCATTAAGATCCCATGCAATGTAGGGCAAAATCATGCACTTGCACAGAAACCCAGGGTGGAGTACACGATGGGGGGGTAGTGATACTGATGACCACCAAGAAGAAAAGACCGGGGGGTAATCTTATCTGATAACCTAATGGTGGACGAACAGTGCGACAAGGCAGTGAGGAGAGCTAGTGGGATGCTAGGGTGTATAGGGAGGGGCACAACCAGCAGAAAGCGGGAGGTGGTGATACCATAGTAAAAATCATTGGTGAGACCTCACTTGGAGTACTGTGTCCAGTTCTGGAGACCACATCTCCAGAATGACACAGAGTAGAAGCAGTCCAGAAGAGGGCAACTAAAATGGTGCAGAGCCTGCATCAAAAGCCCTATGATCAGAGACTAAAGGACCTTAATATGTACACCCTGGAGGAGAGGAGGGATATGATAGAGACTTTCAAATACCTCACGGGTATAAATTAAAAAATGATTCACTTTAGTAATTATGTTTCTTCTAATGGAGTCTTGCTGTATTCTCACAATTGCAGTGATTCCCAATCTTTAAACTGCTCCAGAGAACAAAGAGTTAACTTTCTATGCAGGGTATAGAATGCTGAGCTCGAGCTCGGTTGAAGTCTCTGTCTGGAGTGATTCAAACCTAAACTGTCAGATTCTTACAAGCCCAGCTAAACCAAAAATTCTAAGTGAAAATTGTAAAAATTCCCACTAGCCAACTGGCAGAAAAAAGTTTTGGATTCCCAAGGAAGACTCAAGTTAGGAAACCCAAAAACAAAAAAAAAATCTACTATAAACAACAATAATAAATCAGCACCCAAACAAAAAGGAGGAGGGTGCAAGCAAGAAAACACCCCTGGGGTGCAACACTGCATCTGCCCACCTACTTTCCAAAAACAGGTTCTGAGAGGGGAGGCAGGGAGGGAGGTCAGAATAGAGCAAGACTCCATTAGAAGAAACATAATTACTAAGGTGAGTAATTTTTTTCTTCAAACAACATGAAGTCTTGCTGTATTCTGACAATTGCAGACTACCAAGCAGTACCTCCAAGGTGTAAGGACAGAACCTACTTTGGGAATAGGCTCTGAAGTACTGCTGTGCCCAACTGAGCATCACTCCTAACCTGGCTATCCAGAGAGTAATGCTTGGTAAAGGTATGGACTGTTTTCCAGGTGTCTGCTTGACAAATTTCTAAGAGAGGGATATCCCTGGCAACAGCCAGGAAAGCAGCTGTACCTCTTGTGGAATAAGCCCTCAGACCTGAGGGTGGAGTTTTTCCCAGTTTTTCATAGAAGAATTGTATACAAGACACAATCCACCTGGCAACAGATCTTTTGGTGGCAGGTTTGCCCTTTCCCACTTCTCCGTAAGTGAGGAACAACTGGAGGGAGTCAAACCTGTGATCCTTAGTACGCTCTATGTAGTAACTAAGGGCTCTTTTGACATCTAAACTGTGTAGCCTCCCCTCTCCTCAGGAAGAATGATCAGTGAAGAAAACAGGGAGAGACAGACTGGTTTAAATGGAAGTCTGAAACCACTTTGGGCAAGAACCTTCTATTGGTTCTAAGGACCACTTTATCCCTGTGAAATAAGATAAAATCAGGTTCCACTGACAGGGCTTGCAATTCACTGATATGCCTGGCAGAGGTGATGGCTACCAGGAACAGTTTTCCAAGTCAAGTACTTAAGCTCTGCTGAAGCCATAGGCTCAAAGGGGGGGTTGCATAAGTTGAGCAATGCAAACATTCAAATCCCAGGCAGGGGCAGGGTCTCTAAAAGGAGGACTGGTGTGAAGCAATCCTTTAAAAAATTTATAGAACACAGGATGGGAAGATAGTGAGGAAGCCTTCACCACAGACAAAAACGCAGAAACAGCTGACAAGTGTACTTTGAGAGTAGCTGGTCTGAGGCCTAGGCCATTAAAGATGGACCATATAATCCAGAACCGTAGGCAATCCAACATTGTCTGGAGAAATATGCTTCTTAGAACACCAAATGCTGAATCTTTTCCATTTGGAGTTTTAAGTCTTTCTGGTGGAGGGCTTTCAAGAAGCCTTGAGGGTATCCAGAACCCCTTGGGAAAGATGCAGATCTGCAAACTAACTCTATAAGAGCCATGCTTTGAGAATGAGAGACTAAAGATTGGGGTACCAAATCCTTCCCTGAGAGGATGTCAACAGGTTGTAATTCCTGGAAAGAGACAGGGGAAGATGGACTGCTAGGGACAGCAACAGGGGGTACCAGGGCTGTCTGGCCCAATCTGGAGCAATCAGAATCACCTTGCAAGGCTGAGACCTTATTTTTACCAAAACATTGAACAGGAGTGGGAAGGGGGGAAAGGCATACAGAAACTTCCCTTCCCAATTCAAGATCAGGGCATCCAAAGGGACTGATCCCAAGACTGGAGGTCTGCAACAAAAGAGAGGGAGTTGGTGATTGCCTGGGGCTGCAAAGAGATCTATCTCTGGCGTGCCTCACCTTGAAAAAGTCACTTTCAACACCTGAGGGTCCAGGGACCATTCGTGATGGCCCTGAGAAATCCAGCTCAGTGCATCTGCTAGCACATTGTCCTTGCCTGGAAGGTGAACTGCTACAAGAGAGGTTTGCAGGGAATAAGCCAGGGACCACAACTTCATGGCTTCTGTGCCCAAGGCCATGGACCGAGTGCCTCCCTGCTTGCTGATGTACCACATGGTGGTGGTATTGTCTGTTCTGACTTGAACCACCTTGTTCTGTACTGACTGTGAGAGAGCTTTTAGAGCCAGAAAAACTGCTCTGAACTCTAGAAGACTGATGTGGAGAAGGGATTCTTGGGGGGGACCACAGCCCCTGGGCAGTGAGGGACCCCAGATGGGCTCCCCAGCCCAGGAGAGAAGCATCCGTGGTAAGGACCACTGAACAAGGCTGAGTAACAAAAGGAACACCTTGTCTTAAATTGTCCTGATCCTGCCACCATTGGAGGACTTGGATCAAGGTCAGAGTCACTGGGATCAGTTAGGTAAGGGGATCCTTCCTCTGAGACCAGAAAGCTCTCAGGTGGAACTGACTATCCCTCATCTGGAATCTTGCCCCTTGGACCACTGCTGTTGAAGCTGCCATGTGGCCCAAGAGCTGGAGAAAATGCCTTGCTGGTCAAGATACCTGAAGGCTGAAGGAAGAAGCTAGTTCCATAAGAACCCTTGCCTTTTCTGGAGGAAGAAAGGCTCTTGCTCCGAGTGTGTCCAGTTCTGCCTCTATAAAGGCATGAAGCTGGACTGGTTCGAGAACTGACTTGGCAAGGTTGAGAAGAAATCCTAGAGAAGTGAGCACTTGCTGGGTCACTTGCAGGTGAGACTTGACTTGGTCTGGAGACTGACCCACTATTAGCCAATCATCTAGATATGGAAATATGGAAAACTTTTGCCTTCTTAGAAAGGCAACTACTACTGCCAGGCACTTTGTGAAAACCCTTGGGGCTGAGGTTAGGCCAAAGGGCATTGCTCTGAACTGAAAATGGCCTGAGGGCAACTCGAACCTGAGGTATTTTCTGTGGGAGCACCTGATGGGAAATGTGAAAGTAGGCATCTTTGAGGTCCAGGGAGGCTAGCCAGTCCCCTGGCCTAAGAGAGGGAAGGATTATTCCCAGAGTTACCATCTTGAACTTTGGTCTTAAAATATGTTTGTTTAGATATCTTAAGTCTAGGATGGGTCACCACTCCCCTGTCTTTTTGGGGGTCAGGAAGTACCTGGAGTACAGTCCTTTACCCCAGTATAGGGTAGGTACTCTCTCTCTGGCTCTTAAAGCTAGGAGAGAAGAAACATCTGCCTCTGGGGCAAGGGCTTCCAAGAGATTTGCAAGTTGAAAAGATCTGGCTCTCATCTTTGGAAATTTTTTGAAGCTGAGAACCAGTCCCTGGCTTACTACTTCCAGGACCCACTTGTCTGATGTAATAGACATCCAGTCCTGGAAAAGTAAGCCAGCCTGCCCCCTACTGGAATCGGAGAGTCAACCCGGGCAGGCCCATCAGGATGTCTGCTTGGCAGGGGCTTTAGGCTGAGGAGTGGATGCAGGCCTGCTCATCCCCCTTCTGCCTCTCCCTCTGAAGAACCCCCACTGAGAAAAGGAAGAAGAGGCCTGTGCTTGGTAAAAAGGCCTTTGAAAAGGCCTGCCCCTAGACTGCTGCCTTTGAGAAGCTGCCTGCCTCTCCTTGGCCTGAGCACTCCTGTAAGTGGTCCTGTACTCATCCATTTTCTTCATGTAATCCTCTGTCTGCTCCCCAAACATAGAATTACCCACTACAGGAAAATCCATGGCCTTAGCCTGGGTGTCCTGCAAGAGGCTAGTACATCTGAGCAAAGCCATCCTCTGAAGAGCCACAGATGTAGCCATGACTCTTGATGACACATCATTAGAGTCCACAGCAGCAGCATGAAACCGAACCTTACATACCTCAATCCCATCTGCAGCCACCGCCTCCAGCTCCTTGGCTTGCTGGGGGCAGTCCTGTTTAGCCAGTGCCAGTACAGTGTCCCACCTGGACTTCTGGTACCTGGCTGTATAGGCCATGTAATCCACCTGCCTGAGTCCCAAAGAAGATGCCATGTATTGCTTCTTTGCCATGGCATCAATCTTCCTGGAGTCCTTGTCAGGGGGGTGTGAAGCCAAGGGAATACTTGCCTTGTCACAGGCAGCAGCCTGCACTACCCCAACATGGCTGCATTGCTGATATTAGAACTCCATGTCTGAGCCTGAAAGTGTATACCTCTTGTCCATTCTTCTATCCACAGGAGGTATAGTGTTAGGAGACTTTAGGATTTTTTGTGTCCGTTTCCCAAAAGATTTATGGAGGGGAATAGACAGTCTCCTGGACTCTGGGATGTCCATCATTTCTACATAATAAGGCTCCTCTTGATCTTCCACAGCCTCCTCCATAGGAAGCTGGAGGGCTTCAGCCACCTTTCTGTAAAACATAAAGTGAAAAGGGGACTCAGAAAGCCTAGGAGGGGAAACACCTGAAAGTCTGTCTGGGGAGATGTCCAGTTCCACAGGCACATCCAGACCCTCACTTCCATCATCATCCTCAAATTCCCCTTCCTCTTCAAATTCCGGTTCATAAAAATCTTCAAGGGTATAACCTTGAACCGGGGAAACCAACCAAACCTAACCCCTGCCAGAAGGAGCCGGATCGGTCAGAACCGGACGGAGCAATTCCACAATCTGAATCGGTCTGGCTATCTCTTCGGCAGTCTTTCCCGGTGCTGCTACAAGTGGTGGTTGTAGATGAGGTTCCCCTAAGCTTCACTCAACAGGCTGACAACTTCCTTAAAACTGCCTGTGCGACAGTTCTGCAGCTGAAAACAGGAAGCCCTCAGTGTCTGCCATCCACCCTTCAGACTCAAGTCAGATAGATGCTGAGCACCCTATATTACTCACGCTGCGCCTGTCATACCGATAGAATCCTCTGCAGAGAGCCAGCACGCCTGGGCACCCTTGATTGTGCGGCACTGCCATAGGGGATTGTGATTGGTATCGCTTGCCTGCTTTGCTCTGATTGGGGCACCTTCTATAGCCTGTTACAGTGTTCCCTTCTTAATTCTGACTTCTCATCTCTCGCTCTGACCTGAAATTTTCTCCCACCCCACCACCCCCTTCTCCCAGGCCTCCTTTAAATACACTCATGATCCACCTCCTATATCATATTACTGCTTCATTGGCCTAGTTTCGACTGCTGCCAACCTATGACTGGTATCTGAGTGTGGCCAATAAGACTGCCCTGTGTGATTATCTCTTGAGCCCCACCACTAACTAAGCTGCTCCTGCTCTCCTTGTTCCCCTTTCTGCTGTATTTTCTCATCTAGGTTTTAAGTGAGTACCTAGGTGGGCAAATTACTTGCCTGAAAATATTGCACTAATACAAATCACGAGACCACTCAATCTGGGACCATGGCTCTCCTTATTGTGTTTTTATTGCTCCTACGATGCAGAGTTCTCAGCAATACAGTGCAATTCAAAGTACCTCAATGCAATTCAGTTCTCCAATGTACCTTATCAATACCTAATGTTATAACGGTCTACCGTGCAGACACTATGTCATTCTCCTCTCCCCTTTTAGCCTACTCCCCCCCGGGTTAGCCTACACCCCCTTGCTACTGTCCTCACCTATGTCTATTCAAGCACTTACATTGATCACGATCAACTGTCATTACAGTGGTGCCGCCTCTTGCGCCAGCACGATATGGTTGCCAGAAGAAATAAAAAGCAGTCTCCATTCTTATAAGCTACTCAAAGAAAGTTATACTTCTGCTACTTCTCTGCTCAGGAAATGTGAGTTCAACCTGGCGCCCCCAAACTTACCTTGCCTATCGATTTTGTGAGGCCACAGGTCTCAAAATGATGATGGTCAACATTTTAAGCCTGCCTAAAAAACTTGTACAGCTGCAAGCCTGGGCTGCACACGTTAACCCTGACCTTATCATAATTACTGAGTCGTGGTTAAAAAAGAAGAACACTGATCAACAAATATCACTGCAGGGCTACAATTTATTTAGAGCAGATAGAGAGTCTAGAGGCGAGGGTGTGGTTATCTACGCCAAATCTAAGTACTTGGTCACCAATATTAGTTGCAAATCTCTAGCCAAGGAATTTGAGTTAGTTTCACTGAGCCTTCATCTCCCCTCCTCGGAATGTATCACTATCCTAGGTGGCTATAGACCCCCGTCTGGTGGTGATGAAGTCCTTAATCTTTTGAAATCCATGTTCGTAGATGCAAAAACTGAAACAATATTTCTAGGATATCTAAATATGGACTGGCTGTCACCTAAATCACACGGCCTCAAATCCCTTTGTGACGAGCTAGGTCTTGGGCAATTAGTCAGTGAACCCAATAGGAACAACACTCTAAATACTGCCAACAGTTCCATTCTAGATGTGGTACTAACCACCCATCCACACAAAATATCTAATTCGGCAGTGTTTCACAACGACATGAGCTATCATGGAATTGTTGCTTGCATAAGATCTCAAATTACGCCCTGCTGCAACCCATCTTTATAACAAAAAGAACATTTCGCAAATTCAGTGCAGTAAACTTCCTATCTGACCTGAGCATGATCAGATGGCAAGATCTCTACCTAGCCAAAGATGTCAACAAGGCAGCTTACATCCTTAATGACAAACTCACTACAATAATAAATAAGCATGCCCCTTCCATTAAAGTAAGGGTACGGAACAATTCCAACCCCTGGTTCACCTCGGATCTCAAGGCAGCCCTTATAGCTCAAGATAAGCTCTGGGCTAAAGCTAGACATTCCAAAGAATCTTCGGATTGGCAGGCCTTTAGAACTGCCAGGAATAACTGTGTGAAAAAACTTCGCTCTGCTAAAGCTATTATATTTCTACTCTCGAACAAGCTAAAGGTAACCCTCATAAAATATGGAAGACTATCAAAGCTATAGAAGGACGGCCCATGGCCCCCTCTGTCCCAACAAAGATAGTTGCAAGTGGCAAGATTGTGGAAAACAAGTCCCTAATCCTGGAGGAACTTAACTCCCACTTTGCCACAGCTGGATTAGCTTTTGACTCGACACCTTATGTTGGTGCTGCGGTGAGCCAGCATACCCTCCCACATCTAGTCCTGCACCCAGCCCTTCCAACTGCGCGAGATAACTTATAAGGAAGTAGAAGATTCCCTTCTTAACTTAGACACCAAAAAGCGCGAGGGACGCATGGCTTGGAACCCTTTTTCCTAAGGTCAGGCTACCCATCTCACTGCCCCAATTCTCCACATCTTCAATCTTTCCATTACATCTGCTACTGTGCCGTTCTGCTGGAAATCAGCACATATCCTCCCTCTATTTAAATCTGGTGACCCATGCGATGTAAACAACTATAGGCCTATCTCCATATTGCCTATCCTTTCTAAAGTTCTCGAAAACTGATCCATATTCAGTTAAAATCTCACTTGAAACCTTTCTCTCATTAACCCAGCTCAATCCGCTTCCAGGCTAATCATAGCACAATCACTGCACTAGCAAAAGTAACAAATGATTGGATCTCTGCTAGAGATGCTAAGAAGGTAACTGGCGTAGTCTTTTTGGACCTCAGCAAAGCTTTTGATACTGTTGATCACAAACTATTAGTCAATTGCCTTGCAAAGTTGGGTGCCACATACCATACCACCCAGTGGTTCTCTAGCTGCCTAACTGGAAGATTTCCAAAAGTAAAGGCGGAAGGCTTTTTTTCTGCTGCCTTGCCAGTTGCAAGAGGAGTCCTCCAAGGATCCATCTTAGGCCCTATCTTGTTTTCTTTGTACATTAATGACTTGGATGCTAACATATCTATGTCCAATATGCACTTTTTTTGCAGATGATACTGTGTTGTATACTTCTGGCTCATCGTTATCTGAAGTCAAGGGAGTGCTTCAAGCGGACTTCGCACAACTTGAGCATAATCTAATAAAGGCAAAGTTTCTGCTCAATGCTAAGAAGACTAAAGCGATGATATTCTCCTGCAGTGCTGTCACAGGCGCCCCCCCCCCCAATACCCTTGCCCAAGACTTCATTGTCACCATGCTAAACGAGCCTCTAGAAGTTGTAACCAAATTTAAATATCTGGGTATCTGGATCGACAATAAATTATCTTTCAATGACCACGTCGAAGATGTCTCTAGAAGGTTAAAAGCAAGGTTAGGTTTCTTCTACAGAAATAGGCCCCTTTTCCCCCTTGAAACTCGAAACAAGCTTGTACAGGCCACTTTTCTCCCCCTACTCGACTATGGCGATATAATCTATTCCTCCACCACTCTTGCAAATCTAAGTAAACTGGACATCCTTTGTCACCGTGCATTATGGTTCAATACCAACTCCCCTTACCGTTCGCACCACTGTGACTTATATGCAGCTGTTGGTTCGACATCCCTTACTACTAGATGCCTGCTCCATGCTGGGCTATGGACTCTTAAACTGCTCCTGCAGAAATTGCCAAGCTATCTCTCTTCCCTTATTAGTATCTCACATAGTGCATACTCGTTAAGAAAATCTGACTTTATTATGCTTGACATACCAAGGACGCGGACCTCCTTTGGTAAACGGTATTGCATGTGCCCTTCTCCATTTGGAACCAATTACAAACCGCACTGAAACTAACTAGCACAGTTTCAATAAGCGCCTACAAATCGCTAAGTTCAGCCAAAAATAAAAGACACCTGTAACTGTCATTAAGTCTCTTCCTTCCCCATGTGTGCCATATTTATCCACTGGTAAGGTATAATTGCTTTGACATATTAACTGCTTTCCCTTCCCCTTCTACTCCTGGCTTTATCTATGCTTACGCTCCACTGCTACTCTATCAAATCACTCCTCCCCCCCATATCAGTTGTAGTCTGTTTGTTCTAGTTGCCAAAATATATGTATTGCACACACCAGTCATCATGTTTCATTTATCAGTATGCAACCTGTAAGTCGCTTCCCTGTCTCATATTAATGTTTACCACCTGCGGTCACCCTATGTGGTACCCTTGCATGTATATCCAGCCTGTATCATGTAACGTGCATTTCATGTATATACTGTTATTACCTATCTATGTTTGTACTTTAAGTGTTTGTGTCACAGGACCTCCTTGTGAATGAGCTTGCTCAATGGAGTTTTCCTGCAATAAACTTGAAATTGAACTTGAACCTCTGGATCTGAACCATTCGATTTGTCTTTGTGTTTTCTTTTTGTCGGAACCAATCCCTCGGAATCGGCTCTCCTTTTGCCCAAAGAAGTATCGCCCATGTCAAACGGCGCTCCTCCTGGTTTGGTCGAAACTGAACTGGGCTGGCCATCCAGGTCATTGGACTTCTCTGCCTCCTTTTCCCTCACTCTACCTAATCTCTTCTCAAGGGTAGATTTGGGAAAGTTTTTCCCTATTTGGCAGTCTGAATAGAGGTGGTTAAACCCCAGACAATAAACACAGGTAGTGTGGGGATCAGACTTAGCAAAGACCTCCCCACACTCACTGCAGTGTTGAAACCCAGTGGGCCCATTTTTTTTCTTGGGTTTCTCAGACATGGCCAACCTAACCAAACTTACCCTTTTTTCCGTAACCATCAGGCAAGACTCCCTTATCGGTTCCTAACCGTGTAACGGGTGTTGGATAAAATGTTTCAAAACACGTTTTTTTTTTTTCAGAACTGATAAGAACCGGTAACCACACACTAAGTAAACACACAAATTTCACTATCACATGGTCGGTACAGCCGAACCGAGCCGCACTTTCACAAGTTCCACACAGAAAAAACAGAGTAATTCCTATCTAGTACTCACGGCACCACAGACAGAGACTGAACTGACTATGTGGATACTTTTTCGGTTTAAAAAACGATGAAAAATGAAACTTTAACCGACTTTCGAACCGAGCTGAAGGAGAAATCTCCGGAGCGACCGTTCAGTGAGGCGGAGTAAAGAATCTGACGGTTTAGGTTTGAATCACTCCAGACAGAGACTTCAACCGAGCTCGAGCTCGGCATTCTATGCCCTGCATAGAAAGTTAACTCTTTGTTCTCCGGGGCAGTTCAAAGGTTGGGAATCACTGCAATTGTCAGAATACAGCAAGATTTCATGTTGCTTGAAAGGATTTAAGAGAGAAGCATTTTTCAGAAAAAAGATGCTCAAGAACAAGGAATCATGCTGTGAAGCTGGAGTGGGTAGTTTCAGGGGAAATGTGAGGAAGTACGCCTTCACAGAAAGAGTGGTGGATACCTGGAGGAGCCTCCCAGTGGAGGTGGTCTAGGCAAAAACTGTAACTGGATTCAAGAATGCAGAGGATAGACATAAGGGAACCTTACTGATTAGGAAAGGGAGGGTAAAGCCGGAGACCAAGTAAGGATTGCGGTATTACAGTAGGTAGGGAAAATGGGCAGACTAGATGGGCCAAATGGTCCTTATCTGCCGTCAGTTTCTATGTAAGTAAGTCAACTGGTGCATATACCTTACACCCCCATTTCCTTCTGCCCATCCCTCAGGCCAGCACACGTGTGATGGTATGAGTGTGTGATGTAAAGAGGTCACACGTACTCAGTCCCTGCACCCAGACAGTCAGAAGGCTGTTACTGCTGTGTCATCCAGCCTCTGCTAGATGGTGATCAAGCAGCGGCTTGCACTGTCCCCCTTCCTCAAAGGAGGAGAGCCATCAGGGGATGCTCAGTCCTCCTTCATACAGTCAGCCCTCAAGCAACCCAGGTCTATTCCTGAATCTGGTTTACCGGCATGGTGACAGATGAGGTGCCCAGGCCCTCAAAACTCTGTGCCACATGGTCAGCACTGCATTTCTTATTTTAAGGAAAAATACCAAAACTCTGATAGGAGGATGGTGGAGAATCAGGAATCATGGTTGCACCTAGGAAGGGATGCGCTGCTGGAAAAGCAAGCTGACGTGCTGTATCACATAGGATCATAGGCAGTTCACAAGCTCAGCAGGCAGTGTTGCCTTTTTCGGGCTCGCCACCATTCTTAATAGTGGAAATTTTTTGTTATCCATATATACAATATGTCTAAACTGTTTTTAAAGATATTTATTGTATTACTGTCTACAATGACTTTAAGAAAAAGCATTCCATACAGATATGACCCTTTGAGTATACCACCGATTCCTCTTGTTTGATTTATTTTGAGTACCTTTTAAATTCTTGTTGTGTGATCTTGTATTAGTTTTAGAGGGGATTCATACACAAACTGATGGTTTCAAATATGGATTTATTATTTAATGCTTTATATGCTAAAATTAGACCCCCCCCCCCATTCTTGTGTACTGCATTGAGTAAAGTCCCAAATTTTTTAGTCTTGTTATATAATCCAGACAGCTAAAAGCGTTGATTTTTTTTAGTAGCTTTACGTTGAACCTTTTCTATAAGTTTGTTTCCTCTTACCGAGGTTGGGGCACATACTGATGAGCAAAATTCAAGATGTGGTCTAATGAGACTAGTAAAAAGAGGGATTATGACCTTTTCATTTCTGCTATTTATGTTACGTAGTATACAATCCAAAATTTGACTCCCCGTCTTTATAATATTTGTTGTGTGTGTTTCAAGTTTTTAGAAAAAGTGACTCCTAAATATTTATCATTTTCTGTTATTTACAGATTTATGTTATTTAATTTATAGGTGTAACGAGGGTTGTTTTTTTCTTCCAAAATGCATCACCTTACGTTTGTAGGCATTAAATATTAATTCATTTTCAACAGACCATCTTTCAAGTATATAGCAGTATATCGTGCTGCACGATTTTCACGATATTGTTTTTTGCAACTTCGTCCTCAGTGGCAATTATCGTGATACATCATCATATCGTGTTATAGTGACATCCCTATGTGAGACACACCATGTATGTAAACAAATGCCACCCCCCATAGCAGCAAGTTCTTATTTCTCAAAGCGGCACAAGTGCTGTCCTTCAGATACTGTAGAATAGATTTATTTCACTATAAAAAAAGTCTTGCTATGTTCGCTGTAGAAAGAGACACGCTAAATTAATTGAACAGCTACGTTATTTATCTATGTCAGACTCATTATACTGAAGTATAGGACAGCGAACTCTAACAGCAGCTAACAAATCGCATAGCCTCGGACTGTTAAATTAAACAAACACGCTACTTTTCAGTTCTACAGTAACTGCCCTCTGGAGATGAGGAAGAAAACCTTACGCAACTGTGCTTTTGCACACAATTACAACATTTCATCAGCGGAGTTCTATTGAAAACAAGTCTTCTGTAGAGTATGATGTCCACTGCACTATGTTGTTAGAAATGCGTATTACAGCAATTGATATGGCGGGGGGGGGGACTTCTGCATAGGATCCAATTCAGATTCTGTGTAAAACTGTGACATTAACCATCATGCTGTACACTATACAGTCACATTACAAATGTTACTATTGCAAAGCTTTATTGCTCAGTTTATCAGGTGTTTATAACATAACATCACATGATGTAACATGAAAAGATCCTGATATAGATAAATACATAGTAAAAAAAATACAGTATGATATATTACAGTGTTATATTTTAGAGATTAAAAGATACTTCATAAAAAAATGGACATGTATGTCAGTCTTTAACATCAATATCATACATTCTATCTGCCCTCCATCCTTTTTCCTCCGTTCCACTAAGCCTTGTTCCTACTCTAGTACAGTTCCCTCTTTTATCTTCCCCAATCTACAACTATTGCTCCCACCCTGAACTCAGCATTGCTGTTTCATCTACACTTTATTGTAGTATATTTTACTTGCACAGAACCCCAGTCTTTGAACACTTGTTATTTGTAATGCTTATTTTCCTGTTTTTTGAATTTATTTATATTATTGTTCTTAGTGTAACTGAATATCCTCCCCTCAGGATGTATCTGGAAATGAGCTGTTACCAGCTCAGTACAGTATTGTCTTTCCTGGTAAAACCTTTGAAACAATATATATATATAAATAAGTAAATATATAAATGGAGTCATGTCTTCTGTGCCAAAATTTGCAATAGAAGGGTCATTTTCTTTCTTGTTTTTCAGATTTCTTTAAGATAGGACATAACAAAGCCAAGGACTCAGAATATGGATTTAACAAATATTTAAGGTTCTAGTGTGCTCGCAAAGATAAACAAGACACAAAGGGCTCGTTTTCAAAGGTCTGCTAGACCGATGCAAGCTGTGGCAACAGCAGCTTACACAGAAGCCTGATGCAACAGGGACCCAGCACCAGATTTTGGTACAGGAGGGGTCCCACCACCAAACTCCCCAGAGTTGCCATATGCACTCCTGCACGTCAAAGAACTGCTGCATGGGAGAAGATTGACAGAGCTGTGCAGCAGCCCCTGGCCACGGACAGTCTGGCCCAGAGATGCCAATGACACACTTGCACAAGAAATAACAGATGCCAATGGGCAAGTCTGCATAGTGTCGGTCCTGCATGGCCATACAACAGACAAGTGTGGCATGCAATGACGTTGATAGAGACCATGGCTGAGTGCAGGAGAGGGCACCTATGGGACAATCATGGGATCATGTGCTGGGCAGAATGTGGGCCTTGGAAAGTACGGAAAGGCCAGAAACTGAACATCTTTCAGGATGTTGTGCAATACATCTGAGACTACAGTGAGCAAAAACAAGAGCTGTAGCTACTGCTACTCTTGCTAGTTCCCATCACAAGATGATAGGGTGATATCACACATCACTGATGATGTAACATTCAGACATCCTAATGCACAGATATTACAGGAGACAAGTTGGATTCCCCATATCAGATATTCATATGGAAATATGCTGATGTGCTAAATAGGTATGTGCCACCCACCCATTAGATGTCATATAGTACAGAGAAAAAAACTGTCTCCTGACCTAGGTGGCATGGTAGATGTGGAGATGCGACGACAAAGGTACAATGTTTTCTCAGACAACTGACCAACAATGTCCTGATGACAGGTGCATCTCTGTATTCAAAATAGGGAACAGTACAGGATCACATACAGGGAAACACTGGCCGCACGAAGCATGTGAGGTGCCTTGAAACCTGTACAGGCAAAACACTACCATATCAGCTAACAGGAAACCACTCCCATGATCCACAATGCATCCTTACATGTGCAGACAGGGCACAGCAGACCAGCTCCCACTGACAGCCAGCGACACAATGTATAGCAGTCCATGACACCCAGCGGGGGACACTGCCGATACCGATGATGCCATGTAACACTGTGGTCTGCCCTGAAATGAGTGCCACCAGGTGCTGTCTGCCAGTCCATCAGTTCAAAATGGCTGCCAGGGTCCCACGTCCTCATCTACTGTGCCACTAGCATGTCAGTAGTTCTTTGCACTGCTCTGTGGTCCGGTGTGGACCTGTGCAGCCAGGGATACTGCAGATGTTCTGCCATGCTGCTTTTCCTGATGTGCCATCCATATGGTGGTCTGCTGGGCGTCCATCGGAGACTATCCACACAGGCATCTGGGACACTGATGTATGTCATCTTCAATGTGCCATGGGACATCATGGTGCTGTACTGCACCTCTGATGGTGCACGGATATACAGACCCACTGCCTTTTGCATCAGCGGACTCTCAGGGCATGTGCTTGGTTGACTTGGTGTAGCTGTCCAACAGCTACAGGCATTAGTGGTGTATGGGGCCATTAGACCAGCTGTGGCTGGTCTAAGCCATAGCAGGACCCACCAGACTGCAAAATCTCAAAAAAGGGGTTGTTGCAGCTGAGGTGTGGTGCGAGCTCCCCCAGTGTCATGGCACAGCCTGCGGATTGCCACAATCTGGGCACAAAGCAGGGTGGCACAGGGGATCCCGCTGGTGCCAAAGCACCATTTGAGAATCAGGAATGATGCAAGATGTGGCACAGTGTGCCCCTTGCATTATGTCTGTTTGACACAGGCACCTTGCCTCATTCCCAGATCCTTAAAAATCTAGCCCAAAGTCTTTTAGCCAAAACTCCCTTACTTTATTGTACCAGTGGCACAATAATTACATTCTTAACAGCTTCAGTTTTACCATAGTCACATTTACACAAGCAACTGGACCTGGTGTTACCTTTCTTGTTGCATCTTTTTTCCACTATAGCACTACAGATTTCAGCTCATAATGAAAAGCTCGCATCAGAATTCAATTAAGCAACGATGTTAGCTTTTAAACCTCATTGCATCAAATACCAACATAGAAAGAAATCAGCACAGAAGAATGAATAAGGTCTGCTAGCCTTTTAATTGAACACATCCAAGAACTAGGCCAATGTAATTAAACAGTCTGTGTGCAGCAGTCATGTTGTTGAACAACTAAAGCTGGTGTTTGGCTTGAGCTGATGACCTCCTTTAAAGGGAATATAAAACTTGTTTCTTCACATGTTTTAACATATTTAGGCACATGTGTACTGTGAAGTCTGTTTAATATACCCAGTGTGCTGTTCCATGGGTTTGTTTTGAAATGGCTTTTTTTTCCTTAACCCTTAGAGAACTGAATATGTGTGAACGTATATAGATTCTGGACGTATATATACGTCCACAGTCTTCTAAGGGTTTGTTAATGCTGCCTTTTTCCAGTTCAGCATTAATTTTTTAATTATTTGTGACTTATGTAACCCAGCTGACATGAGTTGAGCAGAAGCCTAAAGTGAAACTTTAATTCATTCTGTCTTGTGCGGCCATTTTGGATCGGGTTAAGCAATAGATGGTTCCGACACCATATGGCACTACCGGTAAGAATGGCGGGGCTTCCATTCATGCGGAGGTTACTGTTTTCCAGAACTGGTAAGTAATTTTATGAATACTGCACAGAAAAAAAAGAGAGCAATAACTAGGGACCCTAAATAAGGGAAACAATAGGACTATTTCAAAATAGATACAAAAAACAATACACTGAAGGTATGAAACAGACTTCTTGCACGTCCACATTTCCAGTTATTGTATATTAAACATATGGGTGTTCATTCCCTTTAACATAATCTTTTCAAGTTTATGCAGTCTTTTTACCCATTAAGTATTACAATAAAGAAATCTATTTGTTTTTGTACTGCCTTTGATATTAGCCACCTACATAGAGGACTTCTGATCTCTACTGGGGATACCTGTGTCAAACTTTTCTGTTTAACGTGCATGCATAAAAACATCTTAAAAATTTAAGCACAAAATAGGTGAAATTTAACAAAAAATAAAAACGTCACTTTTTGGTTTTTATTGCCTAATATTACATTCATTTTTAAAATAGAAATTACGCTCAATAATGTATTATTAGTCAATCTTTATCTTCTAAACTGGGTACATCTTTTCATTAATCATTTTCATGTGAGCACAATTATTCAGCAGTTTGTAACACCAGCTGTAAATATCTCTACTTTTCAGTAATTACAAAGACAACTAAAACAACTGCCATGAGCTTCTGAAGAAGGACTGGTTGGTCCAAAAGCTAGAGCACTTTGTTCTTGTTGTTACATCTATGTTGGTCCATTAAAAGGTATCAAATCATTTGCTTCTGGATCCAGTAATTACAAAGAAATAGATGTAGGATGGAAGTTAACTTACAAAACAAAATTAGGAAAGAAAGTCACCAGGTTTGGTCAAGTGTGACAAATTGTTATGTATTGTATCAAATAAGCTCAGTAGAAACAAAACAGCAATACCCTGAACTGCTACAAATTAAGGGTAGCATGCAAAAGCCATCCAATTAAAAGTTTAATATGTAATGTACACACAGATGTGGACCAGATTTTATTAGAACATAATGATAACTGTGAAAGAAGTAGACCATTTAGCCCAGTAAAGCTGAGGGAATAATTTGCAAGGACACACAATACTGATGCAGGCAATCTCATAAACAAGAATGAACCACTTAGTCATTTATAAACAAGACTACAGTTAACATCATTGTTCTCCAAGTAAACAGACCAAATATAATAACAGAAACAATGAAACAAACATTTAGTGGTCGTCCAGGAACTTGTAAGCCACACAGACATTACTTCAGCTAACTTGTACCTCCCACTGGGAACGAATACCTCCACAATCAAAAAACTCCTTGACAAAATCCAGCAATTGATGAAAGGAATCCTGCTTCTAGCAGGAGATTTCAACATCACACCAACACCAAGCTGGGTCTCTTCCAAACATTACCTACCTAAGAAGCCAGCAACACATACATTTTTCAAAAGATTTATAAAGCAGGTGGGCTGGTCAGATACCTGGCACTTTCTAAACCGAGACACAAGAAACTACACATTTTATTCCTCAGTCCATGACTTGTATTCCAGAATAGACCGCTGTTACACACAGGTGGAAAACCTTGGTAGTCTTCTGGACTGCCAACTGGGAGATATCTCCCACTCGGACCATGCCCCAGTGACCTGTCGGTGAGACATGAGGTTGAACACATGAAACACTTGTTGGTGCCTTCATCTCTTCTACTACTCAAGACTTTAAGGATTTCTTGCAGAACAAAATTGAAGAAATACTAGAGAATAATAGCACGAGGGAGATCACAACAGCAATTCACTGGGATACTCTCAAAACTGTCCTCTGAGGACATATAATGCAATACATTTCAGTCCAGACCAAAAAGCAACATTAACGACAATAATTATTAGAGGACAGCCGACATTTTCTACACGTGGCACACAAGCAAGGGAACACCTCAATAATGCCACAGCTGCAGCTGACTAGGGCAGATCTTAATGCCCACTGCTTACAGCAAAATGAAATAGCCCTCTCCTTTCTCACATTATCTTACTGCAAGGTGGGAGCTAGGGCTCCTTATTTACTGGCATACCAAATTCGCAAATGATGTCACTTTGCAATAATACCCAAGTTACTTCACCGTGACACAGTGCCAGACTCATGAAACTGCATTTTCCTGATACTACCACTCTCTCTACACTCCTGAACACCCCATGCAACAGGATGCAGTACACAACTATCTGAACACTATGACCCTCCACACCTGACCAAGGACCAGCACTCCCAATGTATGTCCTTTATCACTGTAGAAGAAGTGGAAGCAAGGGTACCAAGGAACAAATTGTATCCCCACTACTTTGAGCATTTAATGACACTTTCAAGGGTAAACCACCCCCAACAACTTAGTCATACACAGCAATCTCTGTGATCCTAAGGCCAGACAAAAATCCCCAACAATGCAGCTCATACAGACTGATCTTGGTTCTTAACATATGGGCAGACTAAACTGATGCATGGACAGAGCACTCCCTTTATTGGTGGGGTTCAACTAGACAGGTTTTTAACATTCTAGAACCACTGCGGACAACACCAGACAAATACTGCATCTTATTTATGAGATACAAATCTGTAACAAACATTCTGCACTCCTTAGCCTAGATGCCGGAAAAGCATTTGACCAGGTTTCCTGGTCTTTCCTGTAGTTGGGTTTTGAGGAAGCTGGGATTCCCATTCTCTCTGACCCAACTACTGCAAAACATCTATAAGGCCCCACAGGCCAGTGTACAGTGGGAAAACACAACTCCAATTATTTTTCCCCTCCATCCTGGTACTAGACAAGGCTGCCACATTTTGCCACTCCTCTTCGCGGTCCACATCGAGCTCATGGCAGAGGCCATCCAGGAGTCCAGAACTTTAACAGGAATACAACTGGGAGAGAGGAACATCATATGGCATTATATGCTGCTGATATATCTTTGAGACCCAGAAAACTTTAGTGTCAGTGGCTCAGTAGGTAGCACATTCGCCTCTAAGGCCAGGAGATCAGAGGGCTGTGGGTTCAGTTCCTGCATCTGGAACTTGGGTTAATATTCCATTACTGACACTGTAGTGCAGCATGAGAGGGGTGCTGCACTTCTGAGGTGCCGTCTTTCCGATGAGATGTTAAACCGAGATCCCACCTGCCTGGACTGGTGGTAGTTCAGGTGGATGTTAAAAGACCCCATGGCACTTATCGAAAAGAGTAGGGAAATTTCCCCGGTGTCCTGGCCAAATTTCCCTCATTCACTAAAAATACCACCAACAGCTTAATCTGGTTCAAGGTCAGTTGACATTCATCTGTATCCCCCTCCCCCGGGGCGTGCCTGAAATAGGCAGAATTTGTCAAGTGCACTTACCCGGTCAACAAAAACTAAAAAAAAAAAAAATCCTTACCAGCATTATTCTGTATTTTGCAGTGCAGTACTGGGGTACAAGCTAAACACTGCCAAAACCGAATCCCTCATCTTCTACTATCAACCATCCCATGTGATCAGGCAGCAGCATCCCTTCTGGTGGTACCTAGAAAAGCTCAAATACGTAGGAGTCCATCTTTCTAGAACCCCAACCAGCACCTTTAAAAACAACTATACTCCTTTCTCAAAGCAATTAACACAGGAACATCTCCCTCTGTATCTCTCCAGATGAACTGAGGTGATCCATATGGTCACCTTGCACAGGGCTCTGTACTTACTTCAAAATATGTTGATTCCATTCATGTTGGCCACACTCCCAACAGTGTAACACAGAGATTTCCAGGTTCTTGTGGGGGAGTCAGTGCATGTGGACGCTGTCTCTCCCTAAGGCAAAGGCATTCCTCTCCCTACCTGCCTTACAGCTTTATTACTGGGCGGCTAAACTTAACTAATTGATTCTCTGGCAAATGGGTAATCCCAGGATTCACTGGCGAGATGTGGAGGTACTGCTGTTATCTAACCTGGAGTTCATTAAAGCTGCCTACCGTACTGACACCCAAACACAAAACCATCCCAACACAAATATCATGCTAAGATATGGTACTCCATTCACAGAGCACTACATCTCATCCCTTCAAACAACATGAAGTCTTGCTATATTATGACAATTGCAGTTTGTCCCACCATTAGAACTGCTCCAGAGGTGAAAGAGTTAACTCCCATTCTAAGAATGGAACTTGGAGCGCTAGCTCGGTTAGAGAAGCTCTGTCTGGGTTATTTCAAACCCAAACTGTCAGATTCTTTACTCCGCCTCATTGAACAGTCGCTCCGGAGATTTCTCCTACTGCTCGGTTCATTTCTCGGTTTAACAGGTGTTTTCTCGGTTCAAATCAACCGAGAATATTATTATTTTAACTCAAACCAATCTGTTCAAGCTCTGTCTGTGGTATCGTAAGTAATTACAGTTTATTTTCTGTGTGGAACTTGTAAATGTTATCGGTTCGGTTTTGAACCGATCAGCTTGTTTTAAAACTTGAAACTGAAGGTTTTAGAGTGCGGTTCCCGGTTCTTATCGGTTCTAAAAAAAACGGATTTCATTACGTTTTTTCCAAGACCTGTGACACGGTTAGGAACCGATAAGGGTGTCTTGCCTGGCACTGCCGTTTAAAAGGGCAAGTTTTTGATTAGGCTGGCATTATGTCTGAGAAACCCAAAAGAAAAACCGGGCCCACTGGGTTTCAACACTGTGATGTCTGTGGGGAAGTCTTTGCCAAGGCTGACCCACATACCACATGTGTATATTGTCTGGGGTTTGACCACCTCAATTCAGACTGCCAGATTTGTAAAAATTTCCCTGCAGCCACCCTGGATAAGAGAGTTGGCAGGCTCAGGGAACGAGAGGCCAAAAAGCCCGCTGACCCAGATGGCCAGCCCGGTTTGGTGCCAACCGAACCGGAGGGAGTGCCCTCTGACCAGGGCGAGACTTCCTCGGGCAAACGTAAAGCTGGCGCGGAGGGGCCAGTTCCAGTAAAGAAAGCAAGAAAATCAGCAGATGTGGAGCCCAAAATTCCTTCTCCAACTGCTGCAGAGATAGCAAGAGCTATTCAGATTGTCCAGTCACTTTCTCCGGTTCCGTCCGAACCGCCACTGTCTGGTAAAAGGTCGGTTCGGTCGGTTCCACCGGTTCAGGAATATGATGTTGAAGAGTTTTATGAACCAGAGGAGGGGGAGGATGATTATGAACAGTATGAATGTGACTTGGAGGGTCTGGGTGTGCCCATTGAACCGGACATCTCCCCAGACAGACCTTTTGAATCTCCCTTCGCTTTCTGAGTCCCCTCTCACTTTATGTTTTACAAAAAGTTGTTGAAACCCTCCAGCTCCCATTGGAGGAAGCTGTGGATGAGCAAGAGGAACCTGATTTTGTAGAAATGATGGATATTCCAGAGTCTAGGAGGTTGTCTATTCCTTGCATAAATCATTTAGGAAACAAACAATAACAATTTTAAAAACTCCTAATTCTGTGCCTCCTGTGGACAAAAGATGGACAGGAGGTACACTCTGTCAGGTCCTGATACAGAATTCCTTTCACAGCAATGCAGTCACGTTGGTGTGGTTCAGGCTGCAGCCTGTGATAAAGCTAATATTCCCTTGGCTTCACATCCTCCTGACAAGGATTCCAGGAAGATTGATGCCATGGCTAAAAAACAATACATAGCAGCATCCTTGGGACTCAGGCAAGCAAATTACATGGCTTATGTAGCAAGGTATCAAAAATCTAGATGGGACACTGTCATGGCGTTGGCCAAACAGGCCTCTGGCCAGCTTGCTAATGAGCTGGAACAGATGGCTGCTGATGGCATTGAGGCATCTAAGGTGCAGTTTCATGCTGCTGTGGATTTTAATGATGTATTCTCTAGAGTCATGGCTACGTCTGCAGCTTTTCGTAGGTTGGCCTGACTCAGGTGTACTAGCTTGTCACAGGATACCCAGACTAAGGCTATGGATTTTCCTGTGGTTGGAAATTCTCTGTTTGGGGAGCAGACAGAGAATTATATGAAGAAAATGGATGAATATAGGACTACCTATAAGAGTGCTCAGGCTAAGGAGCGGCAAGTCACTCCTCAGAGGAAGACCCCCAGGGTAGAGGTAGGCCTTTCACAGGCCTTTACCAAACCCATGCCTCCTCTGCTTATGCTCAGAGGGGTTCTTCAGAGGGAGAGGCAGACGGGGTGTGGGCAGGCCTGCTCCCACCCTCAGCCTAAAGCACCTGCCAAACAGACACCCTGATGGGGTGCCCAGGGCCGATTCTCCTTTACCTGTAGTGGGCAGGTTGGCTTACTTCGTTCAGAACTGGGTGTCTCTAACTTCAGACAAGTGGGACCTGGAAGTAGTAAGCCAGGGTCTGGTTCTCAGCTTCAAGAAGTTCCCAAAGATGAGAATCAGATCTTTCCCACCTGCAAACTCTTTAGAGACCTTTACTTTAGAAACACAAGTCTCAACCCTCCTGGCTCTCAGAGCTGTAGAAAGGGTTTCTCCCCTATACCAGGCAAGGGTCTGTACTCCAGATATTTCCTTACCCCAAAAAAGACAGGAGAATGGCGGCCCATTTTAGACCTGAGATATCTGAACAAACACCTTCTGAAACCAAAGTTCAGAATGGTAACTCTGGCAATGATTTTACCCTCTCTAAAGGCCAGGGGACTGGCTAGCCTCCCTGGAACTCAAGGATGCCTATTTTCACGTCCTAATCAGAAGCTCCCACCGAAAGTACCTCAGATTCAAACTGCCCTCAGGTCACTACCAGTTCAGTGCAATGCCCTTCGGCCTCACCTCTGCCCCAAGGGTATTCACAAAATGTCTGGCAGTAGCAGTTGCTCATTTAAGAAGGCAAAGGATTGCTGTCTTTCCCTATCTGGACCACTGGCTCATTGTAGGCCAGTCCCCAGAACAGGTAAATCTCACCTGCAAGTTACCCAGCAGCTGCTCACCTCCTGGGCTTCTTGCTCAATCTTCCAAAGTCAGTTCTGGAACCAGTTCAGGTGCTCACCTTCATAGGTGCAGAATTGGATACAAAGCAGGCCAGAGCCTTCCTACCCTTAGAGAGGGTAAGGAACTTGGTGGCTCTGGCCTCCTCCTTCACTCTGCAGGTCTCTCGACCAGCAAGACACTTTTTGCAGCTCCTGGGCACATGGCTGCGTCCACAGCTGTAGTGCAAGGAGCAAGATTTCAGATGAGGGACATTCAGTTTCACTTGAGAGCCTTTTGGTCTCAGAGAAGAGATCCCCTTTCCAAGTTGGTCCCAGTGACCCGAACCCTGATCCAGGCCCTCCAGGGTGGCAGGATCAGAGCAATTTAAGACTGGGGGTCCCCTTCATTCCTCTGTCTCACTCCTTGACCCTCACTACGGATGCTTCCCTCCTGGGGTGGGGAGCCCACATGGGCGACCTCTCCACTCAGGGAGTGTGGTCCTCTCAGGAATCTCTGCTCCACATCAATTTGCTGGAACTCAGCTGTCATTTTAGCACTTCAAGTGTTTTCTGCGTCTGTTCAGAACAAAGTGGTACAAGTCAAAACAGACAACACCACAACAATGTGGTACATCAACAAGCAGGGGGCACTCGGTCTTCGGCCTTGTGCACCGAGGCAATGAAGTTGTGGTCTCTGGCCTATTCTCTGAACACTTCCTCATAGCAGTTCACCTTCCAGGAAAGGACAATGTCCTAGCAGATGCTCTCAGCAGGATTTCCCAGGCCATCACGAATGGTCTCTGGATCCTCAAGTACTGGGGATAGTTTTGCCAGATGGGGCACACCTCAGATAGATCTTCTTGCAGCCCCAGACAATCACCAACTTCCACTGTTCTGTTGCAGGCTCCCAGTGTTGGGCTCAGTCCCCCTGGATGCCTTTCTCCTAGATTGGGAAGGGAAGTTTCTTTATGCCTTCCCCCCTTCCCTCTCCTATTCAAGGTGCTAGTCAAAATCAGATCCCAGCCTTGCAGGGTGATTCTGATTGCCCCAGATTGGGCCAGGCAGCCCTGGTACCCACTCCTTCTGTCCCTAGCAGTCCATCTTCCCCTGTGTCTCCCCAGGAATCACAACCTGTTAACCTGTGCCCAGGGGAGAGTTTGGTATCCGAACCTCAAATCCCTCAACCTCAAGGCCTGGCTTTTGAGGAGTTAAAGTTGCTGACCTACACCTTTCTCTCAGGGTGTTCTTGAAATCCTGAAGGCTTCTAGGAAGCCTTCCACTAGGCTACTTATAATTCTAAGTGGAAAAGGTTTTCCATTTGGTGTTCTGGGAAACATATTTCCCAGAATCTGCTGATTTGCCCATTGTTTTGGACTATATGGTCCATCTTAATTCTTTGGGCCTGAGACCAGCTACCCTGAAAGTACATTTGGCAGCTGTCTCTGCTTTTGTGTCAGCAGGAAAGCCCTCCTTTCTGCTCACCCTGTTTTTTCCAAGTTTTTAAAGGATTACTCATACTAATCCACCTTTAGGGATCCGCCCTGCCTGGGACCTTAATGTTTGCATTGCCCAGTTAATGCAACCCCTTTGAACCTCTGTCTTCTGCAGAGCTTAAGTACTTAACTTGGAAAACTGTTTTCCTAGTGGCTATCACTTCTGCCAGGCGATAAGTGAGTTGCGAGCCTTGTCAGTAGAAACTGACTTTATTTCTTCCACAGGGATAAGGTAGTCCTCAGGACTAACAGGAAGTTTTTGCCTAAGGTGGTTTCAGATTTCCATCTTAATCAATCTATCTCGCTTCCAGTGTTTTTCACTGAACATTCCTCCTCTGGCGAGAGGAGATTGCACAGTTTAGATGTTAAGAGGGCCTTAAGTTACTATATAGAACGTACCAAGGGTCACAGGTTCGAATCCCTCCAACTTTTTCTCACTTATGGTGAGGTCGGAAAAGGGAGACCTGCCACTAAGAGATCAATTGCCAGGTGGATTGTCTCTTGTATCCAATTTTGTTATCAGAAACTGGGGAAAGTTCCCCCCTCTGGCCTGAGGGCTCATTCTACCAGAGGTACAGCCGCGTCTCTAGCTGCTGCCAGAGACATCCCTATCTTAGAGATATGTCAAGCAGCTACCTGGAAAACGGTACACACTTTCACCAAGCATTACTCCCTGGATGTCCAGGCCAGGAGAGATGCTCGGTTTGGCACAGCTGTGCTTCAGAGCCTATTCCCTAAGTAGGTTCTGTCCCTCCTCCATGGAGGTACTGCTGTAGTCTGCAATTGAATGTCATAATATAGCAAGACTTCATGTTGTTTGAAGAAAAATTACTCACCTTAGTAATGTTGTTTCTTCTAATGGAGTCTTGCTATATTATGACCTCCCCCAGCCTGCCCTCTCAGAACTTCTACTTGGTATGGGTGGCAGCCTAGTGTTGGCGCTAGTTATGCCCATTATATGTTTTCCACCCCTTCCTGGGGTTTTGGGGTGTGGTGTTTTTATTTTATCTTATATTATATTATTACTTCTGGTCCCCTGACTTGAGTCTTTGTGTTGGGACCAGGAATATGTGTTAATAGTCAGGTAGCCAGTTGGCTAGTGTAGGTTACAGCTTCCACACAGACCTTAGTGAGTTTTGCTCGTAAAGATCTGACAGTTTGGGTTTGAAATAACCCAGACAGAGCTTCTCTAACCGAGCTTGCGCTCCAAGTTACATTCTTAGAATGGGAGTTAACTCTTTCACCTCCGGAGCAGTTCTAATGGTGGGACAAACTGCAATTGTCATAATATAGCAAGACTCCATTAGAAGAAACAACATTACTAAGGTGAGTAATTTTTTCTTTCCTCTCATTAATATGCCCCATTCCTCTGCTACAGGGCTTTCACCCAGCCGGCATCAACCCTACCTTCTGGAACTGGGAATATCACTCACTCTAATATTTATATCAACTTATGTCTGGAAGGGTCATTAAGTCTTTAACTGATGCACAGTCCGAGTTTGGCCTCCACCAGTTGGACTTTTACAGATTTCTGCAGATCTGATGTTGGGGGTATCTCTTGTAGCAGGCAACACCTATGGAACTAACGCCATCAGGCACTAGGACCAGCCGGAAACTTTTCTAGCTAGCAGTCTATCTGGAGGCTGCCCACTCTGACATCACCCTCTGACATCGGACAGCCATATAAGAGTGGGCGGCCTTTGCTCCCTCCTCAGTGCTTTTCCCACTGTCGACCAATGCACTTCGAACCTCCAGAGGCCACCGCAAGCTACAGTCGACCACCATATTCCATGGAATTTTCTTTTATTTTCTTGTTGTAGTTTTTCGAGTTTTCTCTGATTCTTTATGTATGTCAGACCTGTCTTCTTCCTTCAAGAGAGCCTCCAAGATGAAGTGTGCTTGTGGGAAGAAGCTCCTGGAGAAAAATGGCCACTCTGCCTGAATAAGCTGCCTCAGGCCTACCCATGACACCCAAGCCTGCGACATCTGTAAAGGCTTCACCCAGGTCACAACGCCATTGCCAGTGGGCTCTGGAAGAATTCCTCTTACAGCAAAAGGTTGCCAACATGGAACAGGAGCTGCAGGCCAGAAGCTCTTCTGTGTCTTCAGGGTCACAACCCTCCTCCTCCTCTCGGGCGAAATCTGGTGCAGCAAGCACAAGCACAAGCACCAGGTCAAGGACAAGGACAAGGAACGTGAAAAACCCTGGTCCTCTTCCTGCTCATGGTGCCTGTATAAGTCCAAGGGCATGACAGGGTTGGCCGCCTCCTGGCGGGTAACCTGTTCTGCTTCACATGCCCCGTCTTCAAAAGGGTTTCCTTTGGCAGCGCCACCTGCCAACCTCTCTCTGTCAGGCAGCAGCTCTTGAGGGGGCAGATCTTCCCAGTCCCCTCAGCCCCTGCTGTTTAGGCCCTTTCTGGTGGCAGAGCCACAGTCAGGAGGCTTCCTGGTTCTTCTCAGTCCTTCATGGGTTCGGTAAGCTCTGGGTCTTCTTCTGCAACCTGTTCACTGCCCTCTTCCTCACAGGTGAGCTCCTCCAAGGCCGTAGACCCTATGCCTTCCCTGGCATCTCCTATAGCCATTCCTCTGTCACCTTCACCTGCTCCTAAGGTGTCATCACCAACATCTCCCTCCGGGCAACGTCTGTCTCTCCTTACCTGGCACCAGTGCCAGTCAGGCCTCTTCCTCCTCTGATGCCCTTGGATGCAGCCAGTGTCTTCACCAATCCCCCAACCAGTGCCGATGCCAGCTCCTCAACCTACGCTGGCCCCGATATTCCCTCCACTGATGCCGCCAGGCTACCTGCCATTGGCAAGAGTGGACTTTCAGTCTATGCTGACATTGCTCTGGGATTTCCTGCCGGCTCGGCTTCACCATCCGCAGGACCCGACCTCATGTGGGCCGCGAGTCCAGACCCAACACTCAGTGTCCCCAGGAACCCAATCCCTGCCCCACATCAGCCGACACCCTATACATCTCCTGTTTGTCAGATGGGAGATGAAGGAGAGTATCACCCAGACCACCAACCCCCTGAAGAGTCTGAGGAATCTGGTGACGACAGGGTAGAGGGGCCTTCCCCTTCCACAGTTTCATCTGATGGTGAAGAGACCCCTAAATACATCCCCAGGTCTCCCCCAGATGACCCATCTTTTTGTGGGGTCATGCGTTAGATCCAGCTGACCATGGGGTTTAAAACTGAGAAGCTGAACCTCTCCCAACATTGGCTATCCACCAACCTCAAGCTGCTGGACTCTTCCCCTCTGGTGGTCTCCCCCCACTGATAGACATGTTTGAGAAGGCCACCATGGCTGCCTGGCATTGCTCAAATCTCAAACCAGCCATGCCTAGGAAGGTGGATAAATTATACAAGGCGCTCGTGGGCAAGCCTTTCTTTGGGGAACAGCCGTACGTGGACTCGGTAGTCTAACATGGCGCACAACCACACTAAGAGCCCGAAACATCAGAGTTCCCTTTCTCCCCAACAGAGAATCTCAGAAGTTGGACCTCTTTGGCAAATGGGCTTTCACCTCTGCCACCTTGACCATCAGGACTATTAACTATATGGCCCACATGATCCAATATCAAGCTGTGAAGGACTAGCCACTTAACAGATCCTCCAGGTTCTCAAATCTGGGTTGGAAATCAGCCAGCACCTCCTGCGCTCGGCCAGTGATGCAGTGGACACCTCGACCTGGATGGGGGCAGTGGGTATATGCCCTTGCCAGCACTCTTGGATGCGGCTGTTGGGGTTCACTCAGGATGGTCAGATGTCCATCCTGAATGCTTCTTTTAAGGGGTATAATTTGTTTGGAGATGATATTCAGGATGTTCTGTCCAACTTGCAAGCCTCCAGATGCACCCTAAGATTGGTACATTCATTGTACCACACTCAACAAAAAGTGCCCAATGGTGTCCTTTTGTCAGATGACCCACAGACCCCGACCCACCTCCAAGCCAACCAAAGCTAAGGCTTCTGCAGCCCTTCCCTCTCCCTGTTCCAGTAAAGGCCCTCGAGGAGGAGGGGGTGTACCAGCCCCTACTCCTGGCTCAGCCTGACTCCTTGCCCAACCCACCCCCGTGGACCTGGCGGAGGCGGTAGGGGGTCAGTTCTCACTACACCAAGACAGGTGAGTGGAGATCAAGGGTAACAGCTGGGTGCTACAGCTCTTAAGCCAATGACAAACCCTGGAACTCAGAGTGGCCCCCAGAGAGACCACCAATCCCCTCTTCTTATCCTCCCCCACTCATGTATCAGTTCTTTGGGAGGAGATCCAGTCCTTGCTCAAGAAAAGAGCAATAAAACCATATCAGAAGCCCAGCAGAGCAGAAAGTTCTACTCCCACTTCTTTCTGGTTCCATAATGCTGGGCAACCACCGGCCCATTCTTGACCTCAGAAAGTTAAATCTCCTCATCTAGTACAGAAAGTTTCAGATGATAACCCTTCAGGGTCTGCTGTCCCTCTTGAACAAGTAAGCAATAATACCCGACAGGGTGGGCGGTAGTGGGAAATACCGGGCCGCCCAGGGCATAATGAGGCCCAACGCTGCGGGCGGAGGGCCTTATAGCCTGGGCGGTCAAGTGCTTCTCAAACCGCCCACCCTGAAGGGTATTATTATGATTAGAAAATGGGCACTGCAAAGAAAAAGTTTAATTAAAAGAAACTAAAAATTGTTTAACAAAGTTTTGTAATCATTTTTTAATAAAGTAGTTCCTCCTCCAGTATGGATTTTTGTCCTATTGGAGACTCCATTGGCGGGGGGGGGCTGGTCTGCAGTTTGTGACAGGGGCCCCTGCTGGTCTGCAGTTTGTGAGAGGAGTTGCCTGTCTAAGGTTGTGAGAGGTGGAGTGGGTGGGGAGCATGGTTGAAGCTCCTGTTTGCATGTTGGAAGGGTACTAGCAAAAGAAAAGAGGAGTTGTGGCTCCGTTATTTTTTTCACTTATTTGTTGGAATACGTGGTTGGGATACCGGGTGACTGCTTGCTGAGACCGCGGTAAGGAGACAGTGGACGTGAGTAAAGAGGAATGCTAGGAGCAATGAGGAGAGGAAAAAGAATACCCTGCTGCACATGATAAATATGTGTATGGGGTAATGGCAGTCTGAATCAGCCAGCAGTGTGATGGTAGTGGGCACCCCAAATCAGCTGCCTGCCGCACTGTGCAGAAATAAGCAGAGCCGGAACGTGAGTTAAACAGCAGACAGAGGATTAGTGGTAGGATACTGGGAAAGGGGTGGCCGCATTGTGGAGATACCAAGTTCCCTACTGTCAGATTTTGTTTTTTACAATACAAGCATTTTGCTGTTGAGAAATGCAGAAGAGCCAGCTTACATGTGGACAAGGGAAGCGCAGGAGTGGTATCGGGCGGCGAAACAATGCAAAGCAGTCTCTCAGTGTATTCAGGATATGAAACAGGTTCAACAAGTGAGAAGCATTTTTTATAGCAGTTTTTCATTTGTTTTTGCTCAGTGTATGGCTAAGAGCAGCTGTTTACTTACTGTTATGTAGTGGCGCGCGCTGTAGTTTTGAATAACTCGTTGGTGACTGTGGTGATGTAAAGTCAATCAGACTGACAGCTTGACTTTCATTTAAAAATATATATTTTCTTTCATTTGTCATACTTTTTTAATGTGGCCAGGTTTGAGCCCCATGGAGGTTGCTGTGTGGGTTCATGTGGCAGGTGGCACTGAATTGGGGAGGGGAAGGGCAGGATCTCTCGCTAAGCGAGTGAAAAAATGGAGGCAATTTCAAATTGTTTGAGATGGTCCTGGCCAATTGGTAAGCAAGGTAGGCACAGGGATTCTTGGATGGGTGACAGGGCACTTTGTGATGGTACTTTTTATTTCCTGGTCGTCTAGGAAAGTTAATGTACCCTCCTAGTAGGCGTATCAACCAATCAGATACCAGGAAATAAAAAAAACATTTTCTAAAGGGGATTAGATATGTTTCCTTGACATGCAGGATGCATATCGCCATATCAAGACATGTGCTCCACACAGGCAATACAGTACAGTTATATAAGAACTTAACTGTAACAGATCTTTCAGAAGAGCTCGTGAAGCAGGCAACACCATTAGGATTATGCTGCCAGACACTAACACCCCACGGAAAATTCTAGCTAGCAGTACCCAGCAGGGACCGCCCCCTGACATCAGCCCGCCTCTGACGTTAGCCAGTGGTATAAAGTGGATGGTCCCCAGCCACACCTCAGTTCTCCCATCATACAGGCATACAGAAAGAGATGGAGAACCGAGGAGGTTAAAGTGTTCCCGAACAAAGGAAGATAAAGACCAGGAAGTGTGGGGGACGGAAAGCAGAGCCTGCTGCAAGATCTCTTCTCGAATATCTACTGTTATGGTATGTTCTTATGTAACTGTACTATCTCACTTCGAGTTGGAGCTCTTGCAACAGGCTACACCATTAGGACTGAGTACCAAGCAGAACAGAATAGACCCAGGTCAGAAGGGAGGTGGAACACAGCCAGGGAAGCCTGCACACAGCAGGGGTAGTGAGGTCTGCCAAAGCCTTAAAGGCTGGGACCTCAGCCCACAGTAGCACACACAGCAAAGGAAGCCTGCACACAATAGGGGTAGTGAGGTCCACCAGAACCCTAAAGACCGGGACCCCAGCCCACAGTAGCACACAAAGCCAGGGAAGCCTGCACACAGCAGGGGTAGTGAGGTCCACCAGAGCCCTAAAGGCCACATCCCCAGCCCACAGTAGCACATACAGCCAGGGAAGCCTGCACACAGCAGGGGTAGTGTAGTCCATGAGAGCGCTAAAGGTTACTTCTCTGCCCTCCTGCAGCTCAACTCCGTGAGGGGTGTTAGCCTGTCGATGCTACGCATCGGTGCCCCGCCCTGCCACCCTTTATTTATAGTCCCTCCCTGTCACGTGACTTCCTCTCTATAGTCCCTCCCTGTCACGTGACTTCCTGTCACTGAAATTACTAACTCCCCACTTTACCATTTGCAGCTCATACTAGCTGACCACCAGAGGGAGTTCTCCTGCCTAAACTCTCAAGCCGCTCTAGCCTCTCCACAACAAAAAAAAAAATAAAACAACAGACTGTTAGGTCAGTTTGAATCTGAGTGGCCAAACGGAGAAGATTCCTGTACAGGCTCAAATAGTTTGTTATGATACCAAGGTAAACCAAAATAAATAAATAAAAAAAAATTCTTAAATACTATTAGACCTGTTGAAGCTGTTCAGTTGATTAGCCTGAATCGTAGCTCATCAGCTGATTATCAAAAGTGCCGGAATCAGACTGCACATACGGTATATATAATACACAAAGTTGAAAATTAAAACTTTAACAACAGACACAGATTCAGACATGACTACTGAGTATACACAGTCAGTCATCAACCCACAGCAATATCATGTCAGCTCGAGCATACAGTCATTGCTGCCATACCAGGTCAGAATAGTGTTTCCAGAACAGTGAGGTAAGAACCACGCCTTACAACAGGCGATGCCTCACAGCAGGGAGGGAGAGGCAGGATAGTGCATGTTCATTATCGATATCGACACCCCTATAGCTGTCAAGGCAGAGTGGAAGAAGCAGTGAAGCATGTACAGTATAACCGAGGTACCTGGTCAGGTTGCTCCTGTGGCAGAGAGGCTAAAGCACTAGCACAGAGAGCAGCAGAGACCTGGGTTCTGTTCCCGGTCTTTGATTTATAGATTTTTAATTGTATTGTAGTTTTATTTTCTGCTCCCCCCCCCCAAAGTGATACTGTTGTTCCCCCAACTGTTTTTTGTTGCTCGTCCCCCCCCTTGTTTCTTCCTGTCCCCGAATTCCACCCCCCTCCCCATGGAGTTGGTTGGTTATATATGTATGTATCGGGAGGGCAAAGCCCCCCATGTCGGAGGGTACGGGGCAGAGCCTCTCCACAAAAAAGTACAGTTACACAAGAACTTACCATAACAGTAGATCCTCGAAAGGAGCTCTTGCAGCAGGTAACACCTTTAGGACTGAAGCCAGCAGGCACCAGGACCCCATGGAAAACTTCTAGCTAGCAGTCTGTAGCAGGGGACTGCTTCCTGACGTCGGCCCACCTCCAACGTCATGTATGGTATATAAGGGGCAATCCCCCAGCCCAACCTCAGTTCTCCCGCCAGAGACCCCGGCAAAAGGAGTAAAACTGGAGAACTGAGGAGCTCCTCAAAAATGGGGAAAGACAAAGGTAACCATGATGGAGAAGCAGCTACTAGGGGAAGGAGGAAGGGAAAATAGCACCTGCTGCAAGAGCTCCTCTCAAATATTTACTGTTACGCTAAGTTCTTATGTAACTGTACTATCTTACTTTGAGAGGGCTCTTGCAACACACAACACCTTTAGGACTGAGTCCCAAGAAGTAAGGGGGAGACCCCGGTCAGCTGGGTGGAGGTAGAAGTCTCCCAATGAGGGAGAGGAGGCCTTGCAAGACTGCCAGTCTGAAGCCTGCTCTATGTCTTCAGTGTCCAAACTGTAGTGCTCGACAAAGGTGTGGACAGAACTCCAAGTAGCAGCTGCACAAATGTCAGTGGCTAATACATTCCTCAAAGAGGCAGCCATGTCCCTGGTAGAGTGGCTTTTTTATTTATTTATTTATTTTTATTCACTTTGTGAGATGAACAAAAATTGTTCAGAACAACTGATGGAACCATAAACTGTGCATCACTCTGTACAGTGAGAGCATATATTTGTTAGTGTCAGGTTAAATATGGCCATCAATTACTGATACAGCATATGAGATACAAATCTTAACTTGTGAGTGCGCTTTATTATTCTGCACACTCAGGCAAAGATTCTCAGGACAGCCAGCTATGCCATACCTGTGGGATAATTCATCATGAGGTTTTGTATAAGGAAAAATTATTGATATATGGCCTTTATAACCATTGTTCTCACTATCCCGTCATTTAAATTATAGGTATACAGATCTCCTGCCAGGTGCATTAAGTAATCCACCCCCTCTAGAGAAGGACTTAAACAAAATGAGCAACTTCAAGAAACTTTAAACTTGTATAACTGGCATTAAACCAGAACCAGTGAATACATACAGCCATACAGCAAAACTATTGTAGTTTGTGACTTACTCAGGATACCTCCGCAGGCAAGAAGGTGCATAAACTCTAACAGATAAACGGAGCACTCCTTTCCCATCTGGTGAGCTATGAGAAACATCCTGTTTGCAACTACACCATGGGGGCCATTTTAAAATGCAGCAAGCCACCCAGCCATTTTACTGCATATCAGATTCAAGAGATACCCTGTTTACATGTTAAAGAATTTACACAGCATTTATTTTGTTCAAGTTCAGAGATCACAACAAGGAAGTCCCGTTCCAACTGTACACTGTATAAAAACCACCAGTCCAACTTTTTTCCAAACACTAAGTTCAGTCCCCTTCATCCGATTTGTTTGATTGGCTCAGCCCAGGAGGTGTTCTTGCTGAGAACTCTGCCACTATCACATCAACATTTCTTCGCACTTCCTCCGGATCATTAAACTGAAATACACACCCTCCATAGATGATTCTGAGACAAGCTGGGGCCAACGAGTGTGCTATTCCCAACCCTCTCAGCTGTTTGTATAGGGGGTCACACATTTTGTGCCTGCTTCATGTGGTGAATGACCAGTCTGGGAAAACCTTAATATTGTGACCTTCAGTGCTAAGAGGATAGTACTCCTTTGCTCAGCTGAAGACAGAATCTCGGATCTCAAGTTCAACTGTGGTGAGTAATATGGTTCTAGAAGCCTCTTGGTTGTCCTTTGCTTTCTTGAAGTTAACTCGGTAAGACCATGTGAAGGCATCCAGGTCTGGTTGTGCATTCAGAGGCACAGTTGTCTGGATTCATTGCCATAGGAAACTAAGCAGATTGTCTCCTTTGAGATGTTCTGGGACCCCCACCAAATATAAGTTCATGGCCCTGTTCACATTCTTGAGCATCTCCAGGCAGGCTCGAATGTGCTGATTCTCTAGAGTCATTTTGTTGAAAGCTGCTTGAGTTTTTTGTGAATTGCTGTCAGCATTGGTAGCGGTTTTGACTGCCAGATCAATTTTTGTATCAGGGGGTCCCAATCTATCAAGGACCTGCTCCACTTTTTTATCCATGTCTCTGACCACTTATAGAACAGTGTCCCATGGCAGGGGTCCCCTGCTCCACTCGAACCCGCTGCTTGATCCAGAGCCCTATGTTGGCCTTGCGATAACTACTGTGTCACTTTTTGGCCCACGCCTCCTGTAGCCCCCTTCGGATGTTGCATCCCATATTTGGTATTGTTAGATTCCGGAAGAAAAGAGGAATCAAGTTATATGGTGATCTTTTCTCTAAGTTGCCTCAGTATTCTCTTTTTCTCAGACAGAGGTGGAGCATGATGCAGAGCTAGTCAGAAGTATGTCCAGTCACTAGCATGGCTCTCTAGAGTCCTCCGTATAGTGGCCTTTAACTGAGCCCAGTAATGGCTTGTCATACATGTTGTAGCAGAAAACAATGCAGTTAACCAACCAGTTGGATAAACATTGCTTAGAAACAGGAGCCTTCCATTCTGGGGGTGAAAGACAAAAACAACTGGTCAGATTTTCTTGTAGCTCAGGTGCACTCCAAGTAATAATGAAGCATGCTATGAACATCCAGAGTATGAAGTAGTGTCTCCCCTCTGTTGGAGTACTCTGGGTAGTAGACAGGAAAGTGGATGCCCTGATTCAATGTAAACTCTGACACCACCTTAGGAAGAAACTTAGGATTATTCCACAAGGACACACTGTCCTCATGAAAAAACAAATTAGGCTCTTTACACATCAGAGCCAGAAGTTTTGAAATCTTTTGAGCAGAAGTTATGGCAACTAAAAATAATGCTTTCCATGACAGAAAGCGCAGTTCTCAACTTGCAGCAGGTTCGAAGGGAGGCAAGGTAAGCTTTTCCAAACCAAACAAAAGATCCCATGGTGGGACGGGGTCCCTATTGGGAGGCTTCAAATGCAGAATGCCCTGTAGGAACGTATAGGAAAGATCCGTCTAGGTGAGAGTTTTGTTCTCAACAGGTGCATGGTAGGCAGAGATGGCAGACAGATGCACCTTTAGAGAGGAGTAGCTCAGACCTGAGTTCAACAAGGTGAGAAGATACTCCAGTACTGAATTCACTGGCAGTGGCCCAGATGCAGAACTGCTTTCATTTATTGTTTAAGTGGCCCTGGTGGAAGCTTTCCTAGCGGCCACCAAGACATCCGCCACCCTGGGTGACACCCCAAATCGGGATACAGCTAGGTTTGCAGGAGCCATGCATGAAGATGCAGAGATCTGAGATCCAGATGAACGAGGGTTCCCTGCTCCTGGGAGAACAAGTCTGATCACAGAGGCAGGGAGCGCAGAGGTTCCACTGCAAGTTACTGAAGGAGTGGAAACCAAATCTGGTGCTGCTAGAAGGGCGTCACTAGAATCATCTCTGCTCCTTCCCATTGCAGCTTCAGAAGAACTTTCTGCAGTAAAGAGAAGGGACGGAATGCATAAAGGAACATCCCCGTCCAGGAAAGAGACAATGCATCTCACCAGAAAACACCAGGACCTGGATCTAATGAGCAGAAACTGGGCAGTTTTGCGTTGGATGGGGATGCAAACAGATCCAATTCTGGATGTCCCCATCTGGTGAAGAGGTCTTTGACTGCACAGGAAAGAATTTACTTGTGAGCCCTGGATCTGGACCAGCTTAGACTATCGGACACAGTGTTTTGTACGCCTTGAACCTGGACTGCGGTCAAGTCCAGGCGATGATCTACTGCCCATTACCAGACTCTCATGGCCTCCCTGCAGAGGGGATAAGAATGAGTCCCCCCTTGCTTGTTTATGTAGAAGACTATTGACATTTTGTCCATCTGGATCAACAGAGGGCTGGGCAGGAAAATTGTCTGGAAAGCCTGAAGAGGATACGGAATCATCCACATCTCCAGGACATTGATGTGGAGATGGAGCTCGTGCTGGGACCAGATCCCTTGTGTCTGACAGTCTCCCAAGTGGACTCTCCCCAGTCTTGGTCAGATGCATCCGTGGTCAGAATCTGGAAGATTCCTTCAACAGGTAAACCCCCTTGGAAAGATTGGAGGGATTCAGCCACCATACTAGGGCCTGTTGTACAGGGTTTGACACCAAGACAGACTACTCTAGGACATCTGAACGCTAGTCCCATTGGACTCTCAGGTTCCACAAGACCACCCTCATGTAAAGCTGAGCCAGAGGGACTGTGGCAATGGCCGCTGCCATGTGTTCCAGGAGTCTCAGGACAGACCTGGCCAGACCTGTCGAGAGGAGGAGACTTGTCGCATGCGCAACTGAAGGCACTCTGCTCTGTCTGGAGGTAGGAAGGCTTTGCCTTGTGCCATGTCCAAGATCGCCCCTATGTACCGCAGCTTCTGCCCTGGCCAAGGGGACAACTTGGGGAAGTTTAGGGTAATCACTAGGTCCTGCAACAGGATGAAGGTGACCTTCATGGTGTGTAGGAGCGGTCCCTGGTGGGAGAGGTCAGCAACCAGTCGTCCAGGTAAGGGAAGACATAATGGTCCTGTCTCCTTAAGGCTGCAACCACTACTGCGAGGCATTTGGTGAAAACTCTGGGGGCTGAGGACAGGCCGAAAGGCAGAGCCCAAAACTGGTAGCAATTTCCCTGAAAGCGGAAGCGAAGGAATCTCATGTGGGGTTGAAAAACCAGAATGTGGAGTTATGTATCCTGCATGTCCAGAGAGCATAGCCCATTCTCTTGATGGAGGAGTGGGAGATGACCAAGCAGAGTGACAATCCTGAACCATTTGTACTCTATGTACTGATTCAGGTGGCCGAGATCGAGGATAGGATGCAGGTCCCCTGTTTTCTCTGGCACCAGGAAGAAGTGGGAATAAAACCCTTTCCCCCTTTGTGCCAGAGGGACTGGCTATATGGCCTACTTCTGCAGTAGGGCCTGTATCGCCTCTTCTATGAGGGTGATGTGAGCCTAAGGGTAATGGGAGGCGACATGTGGGTTGTCTGGGGGCAATGTTGTGAATTCAAGAGTGCGCCCCTTTTCCACCAGCTGAAGGATCCACTGATCTGAGGTTATCTGGCACTAGCTTTCTATGTACAAGGAGAATTAATCCCTCACCGCCTCCCCTAAGGCTTCTGGGGGAGGGGGTCTCGCAATGACTCAGGCTAAGGAACCGAGGAGTGGCAGCATGGCCTGGGAGGTCTTAGAAGCCTGCGGGGCGAACCCTCCAGAAGCAGGGGTGGAAGCTTTACGCTAGAAGCCTGCTCTACGCTACTGTCCTCCAAGCTGCTGTCTGGCATTCTTTTGATAGGACTGCTTGGGATGTTGTTAAGGCTGAGATTTGTACATGGTATATATGGATCTGATAGCCTTTCCTGATTCCTGCAGGCTGGTACTAATATTTTGTGAGTCCTCGCCGAACAGGATGGGACTCCTGAAAGGGGCATCCATTATTCTGGATTGTACATCCGGCATGAAGCCAGAAACCCTCAGCTATGAATATTGACGAATACAGATTGCGGAGGCCGCAGCCCTCCCCACGGAATCTACTGTATCATAAGAGGCTTGGAGGACATGGTTGCCAATGTCCGAGCCCGACTTCAGGATGGCCATCAGCAGACCTAAAGGGGCAGTCAGGCATGGCCTGACCCACCTCCACAGCCTTCTCCCACAGGGCATTCTGGTACTAGACTATGTGGGCGAGGAAATTCTGAGACCGTATAGCACATGTGACCGATGAATAAACCTTTCTGACCAACTGGTCAATTTGTTTGGAATCTTTATCTGGAGGCTAAGAACTTAGGTGCCTAGGGTGCTTGGAACAATCGTAAGCAGCATTAATAACAATCCTCAACTTCAAAAATGCAAACTTCAGCAAGATGAAGTCCGCCTTTTCAAGCCTGTATGAAAACACATAAGATGGAGACGTTGAGGAGAGATGAGCAGCATTGAAGATGCATTAAACATCGTCACAACAAAATACTCAAACGTAATCAGTAAAACCAAAAGAAGCAGAAAACCTCTCTGGTTTATGTAAGAGGAGGCACTGAACATAAAAGAAAAGAAAAAAGCCTTCAGACAGTATAAAGAAACAAAGACTGATAGGGAAGAATATAGGACCAAGCTCAAAGAGGCCGGGAAGGCAAACAGGGTAGCCAAAGTACAAACTGAAGAAAAACTTGTGGCAGAAATTAAAAGGGGTGTCAAAACCTTCTATATGTATATTCGGGGGAAAATGAAACACCAGGGAGGAATAGTCAGATTGTGGCAGGGTTGAATAAGGCCCTGTCCCATTTGTTATGCAGAAAGAGTTAAATGCAAGGATCTGTTCTATCCTTTCCTTTTCTGTCTCTTCTCTGTCTGGTTGTGCAACCAAATTTTTCTTGTGAGGCCTAGGAACTGATCACTCTGACAGTTTCACAATTCTCCACCTCTCAGTATCTCTCTGCCTTCCCTTGCTACTTCTGTCTTTTCTTCCCCCTTGCATATCTGCAGTTATAAAAAAATATACGTGAATCTCAGTGTAAAACTGTATGTGAAACTGGGATCTTTTTGTTTAAAACTGTATATAGTTATACTGTTGAAATGATTGCAAAAAGCTATTTAGAAGTCAAGGGGTTAACCTGAGATGCAGTTTTTAAATCCATTGTAGAGCTGTGAAAAAGAGGTCAGTTTTGGGACACCATATACTTTGTTGCACCTGCAAGGAATGAAATTTACAAGAACATTCTGTGAGTATCAGGCTCTCTTAAGGAGTTCCCAAAGACTTATAAAAGGAGGAGCAATGCTTTTGCTAGACAGACAAGGAGAGTGAGAGACAGCAACTGAAACTTGGAATTGAAAGATACCCTCAGAAGAAGGACATAGTTTCCTCCGTTTGTACTGCCTTTGTAAACAGTTATACGTAATAATTTTTTTTATTTTACTGTTAATGAGAAAAATAAAATGCTATTTGCAAATTTTGATACCACTACTAGTTTTCCTAGGCTGCCTGACCTGTGCCTCAAAGACAGACTACAAAACAATGAAGGGCAGCAGGTGCAGGATGATGTACAGAAAGCAGAAGTATTAAATTAATACATCTGCTCCATTTTACAAGAGAAAAGAATGGCAATGGTCCAAAACTAGCTATGGGTCTCCATATCTATGAAACAGACACAAGCCACTTTACAAAAGAGAGGGTCCTAGAGGAATTAAATAAATTGAAGACAGACAAAGCTATGGGACCAGATGGAATTCATCCTCGGGTAAGAGAAGAAGGGGAAATCCCAGCCCCCCTTCCCTGACACAAAATAGGGTAGTTAGCGAGGTAGATACAAAGGTAGAAAAGTCAATAGGAAGCAGGACAGGGGTAAATCCAGAAAAAGGCAAAAGCAGTAAGGGGAGGGATGGGCCTAAAATGTGTAAGGCCATCAAAAAGTGGAGGGCGATGAGTATCAATGCCCATAGTCTGGGTAACAAGATCCCTGAACTAGTGGCCTTGATGGAAAAGGGACACCTGGATATCATGGCAGTCCAGTCACAGAAACATGGTACACAGAGAGCCATGACTGGGATGTCAACATACCAGGATACACACTCTACAGGAGGGACAGGGAGGGTAAAAGAGGAGGAGCTCTCTACATAAGGGAAGGAATCAAAGCAACAGAACTAAAGGGTAAACAGGGAGGGAAGGAGGCACTGTGGGTCACCCTGGAGACAGGAAATAGCACCACAATCCGCACAGGGGTTGTTTACAGACCCCATCTCAGGCGGAGGCAATGGACAAGGCAATGACAGAAGGAATCGTTAAAATGGCAGAAAAAGGAGAGATGTTGTTGATGGGGGACCTCAATATGCCAGATGTTAACTGGAGCCCCTTTACTGCAGCCACATCCAAGAACATGGTCATCCTCGATACCCTACAGGGGGCATGCCTCAGACAGCTAATGTTGGAACCCACTCAGGAGAGAGCAATCTTAGACCTGCTTGTCTCAAATGGGGATGGCGAGAAGATCTCAGATTTAGAAGTGGGTAGCCATCTGGCAACAAGTGACCACCAAACAGTGTGGTTCACAATAAACACAACTGTAGAGTCAAGCCTTACAAAAGCAAGGGTGTTGGACTTTAGGAGGGCGGACTCTGGCAGAATGGGAGAGTTCCCCAGAAAGGCACTAGCAAACAGGCAAGGAGGAGGGGTGGAAGAACAATGGGAAAAATCAAAACTGCCATCACAGAGGCAACAAGCCTTTGTGTAAAGCAAATCAACAAAACAAAATGAAGGAAAAAGCCACTATGGTTCTCAAAAGAGGTGGCAGGGAAGGTTAAGGAGAAAAGGACAGCATTCAGGAAATCTCAAAAAACATAGAAGGAGCAGGACAGAGAACTAGATCAGTTAAAGCAGAAGGAAGCAGGCAAGGCAATCAGAATAGAAAAAGACCAAACAGAGGAAAAGATAGCCAACTCTCTTAAGAAGGGGGATAAAACATTTTATAGCACATTAGGGAGTAAAGAAAGACCAAGGAGGGATACTGAGGCTTAATAAATGGGAGGGAATGTGGGCAGAGGGTAACAGTGAAAAAGCAGGGATACAGAACAAATACTTCTGCTCAGTGTTCAAAAAAGAAGACGAAGGGGAGGTACCTAAACCAAACTGGACTTCTGGACTTCAGTAAGGCATTCAACTCGGTGCCACAAGGAAGGCTAGGAAGTAAGTTAGTAGGCACAGGGGCGGGTGCAAAGCTGGTGAGATGGGTAGGAAACTGGCTTCAGGGAAGGCAACAGAGGGTGGTGGTGGGTGGGGAGCTCTCGCACCCAAGGGTAGTGATGAGCAGTGTTCCACAGGGCTCGGTGTTGGGACCAGTGTTGTTTGGCATATTCACTGCAGACATATCATGGGGATACCAAGAGCAAGATCAGCCTATATGCTGGTGATACCAAGGTATGAGCGGTTGTGGATGACCTAGGGGGATGGCAGGGGTTGCAGGATGATCTGGCAAAGCTTGAAACCTGGTCAGACACCTGGCAACTGGGGTTTAATGCCAAAAAGTGCAAGGTGCTGCATTTTGGAATGAAGAATCCAAGGCGGAGGAGTTACCAGCTGGGGGGAGTGCAGCTAGCCCAGACAGAGGAGAAGAAGGATCTGGGGGTGGTCATTACAAGATCAATGAACAACTCGGCACAATGTAGGAAGGCAGCTGCAAACGCCAACAAAAATGCTGGGTTGTATTGCAAGGGGTATATCCTTGGGGAGGGAGGGAGGTGATTTTGCCACTGTATAGGTCTTTAGTTAGACCGCACCTGGAGTACTGCATGCAGTACTGGTGCCCGTATCTGAAGAGGGACATTAGGTTACTGGAGGGGGTGCAGCACAGGGTGACAAAGATGATCAAGGGGCTGGAGGACTTATTATACAAGAGGAGGTTGAGGGAGTTGAACATGTAGTCACTGGAGGAGAGGAGGAACAGGAGGGGGACATGATTGAAACCTTTAAGTACATGAAAGGAATAAACAACACAGGTACAGAGGGGCTGTTCAAAGTAAGGGAGGGGGGGAGGGACACCAGGGGCCATGATATGAGACTGGAGGGAGGAAGGTTCAGGAGGGAGATGAGGAGACACTTTACAGAGAGGGTGGTGGTTGGGTGGAATGCGTTACCTGCAGAAGCGGTATCCAGTAGAAGAGTGGAGTGCTTCAAAAGGGGATGGGACAGGACAGGGGGGGGGTCAATGAAGGGGAAGGGTGGAAGGGAAGGACAGCTGCAGAATAAGGGGTGCTAGCTGCACATTTGAGCAGACTTGATAGACCTCTATGCTTTTATCTGCTGGCAAATTTCGTATGTTCGTAACACAACTAAGATTGTAGAAAAATGAAGGAAATCAAATAGGAGAAAGAAATCTGTCACAACAAACTGTGACAGAAGAAAAAGACCCTCAAACACAAAACAAAACTGGTAGCGGAGAAAACAGACAAGTTTTGTTCTCCTTTCCATCTATGGAGGAAGGGGAAAATCTAACTTTGGAAGCCTGAAAATGGAGAGAGACCGAGAAAAGAAATATTGAGCAATATGTAAAGCGTGACAGACAACAAAATAACCAAGACAATAATGAATGTTTAATGTGCTCTGAGGAGGATTAGCAGAATAACAGTGAATACCTGATAGAGATGAATGGGGTGCAACCTCTATATCAGGAAAATAAGGTGAAAATTCAGGAATGGTTGAGTAAATTGTTATACATACCTTTTAACAAGAGGGATATGTATGTTACTCACCCACCCAACCCAAATAAACCTGACTGTCTCCTAATATACTGTACCTCACCTCAAAGGAACTAGTAGATAACATCTGGCAAAAAGAACCTGAACTAAGGGCAAAAGGTGTAAATATCGTACCCACCCCCCAAAAAAAAACTGTAACAAAAATTAAAGAGGGGTGAACCAGAACCAAGGTAAACAAACAGATTTTAATAACAGAGTCTTAAATTTGATTTCAGAATATGAATTATCACAACAAGCTAATTTGGAAAATAGAACTATTACAATATTTGGATGGAATGTCCAAAAGAAGTACAATAATGGCTTAATAAAGAAGGAAACAGTAGCTTTCCTTTCTAGGATATTAAATAGACCCCTGGGGACGAATGTCATAGAATGGATTAAAGTACATCAGGCACTAACATCATACCCACAAATGGATGTTACATTTAGAAATCTCCGAATGGCAGTGGCAATACAGGAAATGACTAAATTTTTGGACAGTATAGGGATATATGTAACAAATGTGAATTCGCTGATAAAATTCAATGGTAATCAGAGTGCACACCAAACAACTACAGTAAACAGATTTAACCCAATATCTACAGTAAACACTGAATGACAATCAATATCTAATAACCGAAACATTTATCCTGGAAAAATTGAACACTCTTATCTTTGAATATAGAGGAATTGGTACAAAAATACAGGTTACTCACCTGTAACAAGAGTTCTAGGAATGGTATATGTTGTTCATCCACACTTATTGGCAGGTTCCTTGCCACTTTAAATCTTGCCAGAAGGTCTTCAAGCTGGCTCCTCCCACCCACCCACCTGGGTGGTAAAACTCTTGGCTCCGCCCCATGACGCCAGATCTAGCCCGCTGGAAGCCAGGTTGTGTCTCGAAGCCAGGAAGGTTGGGTGGGTCGTGTGGATGAACAACATATACCATTCCTAGAACACCAACTTTTATTTATTATTTATTTATTTATTTGGTTGTTTAACCAGGTATAGCACACTAAGCTGAAAGCTTTTTTACATAAGCGACCTGGGAGCACAAGGAGGTTAAGTGACTTGCTCAGGGTGACACAGTATGCAAGTGGAAGCTGTGGGATTCAAACCCAGGTCAGGTCTGCTGGATGTCACCAAATTTGCAGCTCAGAGCCTTAGACCACTGCGCTATACTGCCTCCAATCTTGTGCTGGGTATTCGCCGTGAAAGTGGATATCCTCAGCCACGCCCTGTGGCGCATAGCCATCGCAGCCGCTACTGACCTGGCACAGGAATCACCTATGTCCAGAGCAGTCTGAAGCTGCTGCTTCGCCACCGCTCTACCCTGGTCCCACACCTGAAGGACTGTGGTCTGCAGATCGGCCGAGAGATGAGGGACAACCTCATCCAGGGAGCCCATGAGGGCGTGGGAGAAGTGTGCCATCAGCACGGCCGAGCTGGCCTGTCGGAGGCCGAGGGAGGATGCAGCGTACACCTTGCGCCCAGCAAAGTCCAGCTTTTTGGACTCTTTGTTGGGGTGCTTATCCACGTCCTGAGCATTACCAGAATGCCGGAAGACGCTGTCGGTGACTAACTCCTCGGCAGAGGGGTGCTCCGAGAAACTGGGCAAAGAGCCAGTAGGGACCGCATACTTCCTGGCCAAGGGTGCAGGACAGGAAGCAGACCGCTGCCAAAGCTCCAAGGCTGGGCCAACAATGGCCTCAGCCACCAGAAAGGCCTCCGTGGGGGAATCCCCTCGGTCCAGTATCTCTGTCAGGGGATACTTGGCCCGTTTGGACATGGGCTCAAGCTGCATCCCAGTGGACTCCGAGATGAGTCGAAGCAGACCCAAGAAGGATGATAGGCTATCGTCTAATGACTGGCCCCCGGAGGACTCCAGGTCGACCTGCCTGGAGAACAGGGAGGAGTCGTCATCAGATTCCGAAGAGTCTATAAAGAGCTGCCTTGGCCCTGAGCCACCCTCCACCTGCCGAGGACGGTCGGGAGTGAGGGTGACCGACAACCTGTGGGGCAGGCCGTGACCCAACCGAGAATCCTTGGTCGGTGCCCCAGACTTCGGTTGTGGAGGCGGATGTTCCACCACAATCGGTGGAGCAGCTGGTTTCGGCCGAACAACCTGCCCAGGAACGGGCATCTCGACTGGGGCGAGCGGTTGCTTTGGTCGTTCGGGCGACAGCCACTTGATGGCCAGGGGCTGAATCGGAGTCGATTTAGTCCCGGACAACAGTAGCTGCTGCCACATAAGCTCCTCGTAACGTTGACGCAATTTACATCTAAGTCTCTCCTCATCCGAGGAAGAGGACGAGGAGGAATGGTTTCGCCGCTTACTTCGGTACCGAGACCGCCGATGTCGGCAGGAACGGCTTGATCGAGATGAAGTCCGAGACTGAGACCCTCGGGGTGACTGGGGGGGGTCTGGGAAGGGGCCGGGGACACCCGCTCTTCCTTTGGCTGGGGCACTTTATCCAGGGACTGCCGCCCCGAAGGTGCAGGCTGATCCTCAGTCTCCACCGGGGGAACCGGTGAAGGAGGACTGTCGGCTTCACCAGTCGACAGCCCGTCTGACAGGTCCAGGAAAATCTCAACTGCGTCAACGGGAGTCTCGGCAGGCTGGCCTGACAGGGACACTGTGAAGCCAGAAGCCTGAGTCGCAACTTCAACTGAAGTCGACAGTCGGCTGTCCGGGGAAGGAGACCTCTCCCGCTCCCACAAACGCCGACGGTGGGACTTACCCTTCGACTCCTTCTTCTTGGGCTGAGAGGAATGTCCCGATGGCCCCTCTCCCTTTCGTGGAAAGGGACTGACAAAGCTCTTTGAACGAAGCCATGTACGAGGAACTCAGAGAGAGTGGGATAAATGCCACGGCCGAGGAAGATGCGGCCTGGGCCGCCTCCTCCTCGAGGGCGATCATATGCTCGAGCTGCTCAGCCGAGCCAGCCGCCGCAGACACCAGCCAACGAGCCTCTTTGGATTTACTGTGGTACAGCCGGCCCGAGCCTGACACCTGGCAGCGCGATCCTCCAGGACAGTGGCCGAAGAGCGGTACAACTCGCAGGGCTCAAGGGGTTGTGATCTAGGCCAGGCAGTAGACGTGATGTGGAGTGCGGATCCGCTCCTGGACATTTTCTGCCCGCAAAGGCACCTCCGAAGCCGGAATCAATTTGTCCATCGTAGCTGTGAGGGATGATGAAGACCAGTTTAGAAAACTTCAAAACTAGTTTTGGACGAACCAAGAGTTAGGATCCAATCTAAAACGCACAGTGCTAAGGAGGTAACCTGAGCTTTCATGCGGTAAGGAAGATCTGGCGTCATGGGGTGGAGCCGAGAGTTTTACCACCCGGGTGGGTGGGAGGAGCCAGCTTGAAGACCTTCTGGCAAGATTTAAAGCGGCAAGGAACCTGCCAATAAGTGTGGATTGAACAACATATCCATGTCCCTAGAAATTAGCAGATTCTGAATGTAAGGGCTTTTAACTGATCATATTATATGTTTGCAGGAAACCTGGAGTACAGAAAGGGATGCTCCTATGATTCCTGGTTACACAGGCTATGCTTTACCAGCAACTAAGTCAACAAAAGGAGGTAGAAACCTAGCTGGGATTGCCACTTATATATAAACAGCTTTACACATGAGTTGGGGGAGGGAAAATTGTTTAACAAGAAAGGCACACTAAGCCAAAGCTTGTTTCCAGGTGCGACCTGGGAGCACAAGGAAGTTAAGTGACTTGATCAGGGTCACACAGTATGCAAATGGGGGCTTTGGGATTCAAGCTTCAAGTCTCCAGGTTTGCAGCTCAGAGCCATAAACCTCCGCACTATACTGCCTCCTAATATTAGCCACTCTTTTTAAAACCATACATCTGCTTTTATCATAAACTAGTGATGTCAAGATAATTATAATAAATAATTATATTCCATCCTAACCAGCCCGCTGGCACTGAGGGTTGAGGCGCTGGATGCCACACCGGCGACCCAGTTCAGGAATGAGCTCGGGCCATCAGGAGTTGGCAGGGAAAGGAGAGGATCGAGCATCCGGAGGACAGCTTTCCTCTCCTGGGGAAAGGTGGGTATGAGTGCCGCAGTACCAGAAGTCCCCGATGGAGACTGAGGGCAGCACTACTCGTGGCATGCTCTTCAGCATTGGGGTGTCAGCAGACATCTTCCGCATGAGAGTGGGAGTGCTCCCGTCACATACAGGACGTCATGGCACGTCTGCATCCCCCCGGGGGAATTCAAAAAAGCGGATACCCCTGGCACCCGGACAGGCGAAGGTGGGCCCAGAAAAATGCCCCACACTGCATGCTGGATCCATCCTGGCTGGTCACTGGCTTCCCTCCACTCCCCGGCGGCCCTTCTAGACTATAGATAAAGCACCGGAGGAGTATGGTGGTCCAATCCTGGGGGGGCTCACAGCCGGGGCCGGGATGTCGGAGAAGAGGTTCTGGTGACAGCAGATCAGATCCAGAAGGATTTCAGGCAGGACGGGATAAGCAGGTTCTGAGCGACCTCACTGGAGAGAGGTCTAAGGAGCCAGTGATAGCAGAATAAAGAGTTGGAAAAAAATATATATATATATATTCCACCCTTATCAAAAAAAAAAAAAAAAATAGTGAGCCATGAATTGCCAGAATTTACAACGCATACTGAATCACTCGCTGATACATATGAATTATGCCCTTTAGCGATAATACAGGGTTTTAACACCAGAGTTCCAGAAGAAGATCTCAAGGAAAATTTAGAACATGACATTTTTGATTGCTTCTCTCAAATTAACCCAAATATAATGCCCGAAAGGAGAGCTAAAGATCACAAAAACAACAAGCACATAGGTGCCGGAACAAGGGGGGCCACTAGGGCCATGGCCCTACCACTTTCATAAGTGGCCCTATCACTTTTTGCTATCATGGTAATATATTTATTGGGGGAAAATTTACCCCTCATGTCCTTGGCCCTACAACTTTTCAAACCGTTCCAGTACCACTGAACATGCAAGGTAAACTCCTTCTGCAATCTATGATGAACACAAGCTGCTATATAATGAATGGAAGAATAAAGGGTGACTGTGAAGGAGCACAAATATTTAATGGACCAATGGGCTCATCATTAATAGATCAACTGTGGGCTTATATTGAAGCAATTTAACTGTAAGGGAGCGTTCAGAATCTGCTCATCACCCATTAGAAATTAAAGTCGTAACCAATATTTAGGATTATTCAAACCCCAATATACAGGGACGACAAAATTTGGAAGTACTGATTCTCCGCAGGATCAGATGTTAGAATAATGTAAAAGATATTTTAACAAATCTTTTCTATGCTTCTCTAACTACAGATCTGAGAGAGGATGTATTGAACAAAGTAACATCTATGAAGGAAACTTTTGGCAAATGGCAACAGATAGCTGATTATATAAGACCTTTTTGGTTTCAGAATACACCTAATAATTTAAAAAATTATACATGCTTCAATAGTACTTGAATCAAAGCAAAAAGCAACTTAATAGCTCGGGACGGAAACTTAAAAATAACCCTTCAATAGATCATCATACAATACTAAATAAATCTAGAAAAGAATACACATTTTTATTAACAAAGGAAAAATAAATATCAAATAGGACAACAGGACAAGCTTAGACAAATAATACAAAATAAAGACAATAAGCAATTTTGGACACTTATGAGCCAAAGGTATAGACAATCTTCAAATTTAGTAGATACCGCGATCATGCCTTTGATACGGCAACATCATTTTCATTCATGGTATTTTTCACAGGCAGAAGTAATAATAGCTGTATCAACAGTAGATCCATCTTATGCCCCCAAACCTCTTTATTTTTGATATTTGAAGTCCTGACCTAATTAAAAAATAACACCACCCCAGGTCCCAACCTTATACTCTCGGAGGTTTATAAATATTACCATAAATGGTGGACACCATTATTCCACATGATTTTTAATGGTATCATACAGGGTGCAGAAATACCATATGGCTGGAAGGGCAGCATTATCTGTCCCATATTCAAGAAGAAGGGAAATTCAGCGGATCCGCTTATGTATAGACCAATCAGTCTCCCTGATAACTCACAAAAGCTTTTCTATAAAATTATATAGAATAGACTGCAATCTTGGATAGAAGAGAAACACATTCTCAGTGAATTCCAAAATGGATTTAGATCTAACCGGTCAACGGTGCAGCATTGTTATTCTCTGACTTACCTGATCTGCAAGTATGTAAAAGTCAAGAAGGCAAAACTGCATTGTTTTGTTGATCTGAAATCAGCTTTTGATACCATCAGCTACTTACGCTTATGGTACAAACTACAATGCTATAAATTTGATCCAACACAACTGGACATAATTATCAGATTGCATACAAATACCTGGACAAAGGTCGATTTTAATCAGCGGGGTGATCTATTTGCCCCAATAAATACTAATCTCGGCATACGTCTAGGTTGTTTGCTTGCCCCCATGTTGTTTAACCTATATATAAACTCTATTATACAAGAAATGAATGCAGAAAATTTTCACTCACCAAAAGTTTTAAACAAAAGAGTACCAATTTTGGCATATGCTGATGACTTGGTATTGATATCTACCTCTCTGTTAGGTCTTTAAAGAAAGGTCAATCACTTTTACAAACAATGTAATAATGATAATTTGGTTAATTACTCGAACACAAATATGGTAATCTTTGGGGGGAAAAGACAAAAAAGCATCATTATATATAGGGAAAACAAGAATACATACTCTTAAGACCTATGATTACTTAGGGGTAAGTTTTTCTCAGAACTTTACATGGTCTAACCACACAGAGTTAATGAAACTTAGAGCTAATATGGCTTTCAATGCTTTTAAAAGATTTTCTGCACGAATAGGGGACGGCTCTATTCATGCCTCCCTTAAAGTTATGAATGCTAAAATCAGATCGAGCATCATGTATGCATTCGACATATGGGCACCAAATCATCCAAAGATTTTTCAGGTAGAATTAAACAAGCTACTGCGTTATATTCTTCGGGTTCCCCAGAGATTTTAAAGCAGCAGTGCTATGTAAAAAAAAAATTGCGCTTTTTTGACGGTTTATTCTCTGTGCTCTGCTGAGCATTTCCCTGGTACTCTTTCCCACCGGCATTGTACTATCACCCCCTCATGTGCTCTGTTTTCCTTTGCCTCTGTTTACATTTCTGCCACTGGCCACGTTGAACAGGAATCCTCTCTGCTGCCAACTGCACGTGTATGACTGGCAGTACTACATAAGGACATCAGGAGTGTTCTGCACAGGGTCCCACTTCTGTAAACAAAAGATGTGATGTGATGCGATGTGAAAGGGGAGCGCAGTTAAAAATTAGGCAGCCGCCATATTTATTGGGGCGCCACAACAATTCAAATACATTTTAAATATCTACAAAACTAAAGATCACTAGAAAAAAACATTTACAGATATGGAAACTTCATCTATGGCCATATGCTTACAACCAAGAATACGAATTTTGATATTCACCTCCTGATTTTGTTGCACTGCTGCTTTAGGAATGGAGTTGGGTTAATAACCTTTATCTATTGAAATCTATCTGGCAAAAGAAATCTACCTACTTCCAGAACGCTCTCACGATACCTGGGGTAATGGGAGGGCAGTTTGGAACAATATTAAAGAGGTCACTGGGAAGCAGCCAAAAACCTCCTCTATCTTGCTCAACATAAATGGGTCTACTACGCTTGACCCTAAAATCATAGCAAATACATTCAACACTGCATTCACCGATCTCAGCAGTGTTCTCCCTTCTGACCTTTTCAAGGACTATGACTATCCCTCTCCTCCCCCCAATGACTCCTCCTCCTCCTCCTCTAGCCACCCGCCTTTTTACTTCAAAGCAGTCAAGATGCATGATGCCAGCAAATACATTACCAAAGCCATCACCAAATCCAGATCTAGCAGTGATACACTTGACCTTAAACTGCTGTCCCTCACCCTTGATGAGGTGTAACAGCCACTGACATATTTTCAACTTCTCACTTAGGTTCAGCCAATTCCCTGACAAATGGAAATCTGCCACTATTACCCCTGACCATAAAAGTGGTGACAGGACCACTCATGGAACCACCGTGCAATCTTTATATTGCCACCCCTCTCCAAGGCTCTTGAACATATTGCAGCAGATCAGTTCACAGATTTCCTAGACAAATACAATATCCTGTGCTCGCAACAACATGGGTTCAGCAAAGGACATAGCACCTTATCTGCCCTACTAGAATTCTCTGGCATTCTTCACAGCTCACTGGACAATGGTCAGTTAATTGGGTCCATCTTTATCGATCTGACTAAGGCGCTCAACACTGTCCATCACCGCCTACTGCTTGTGCAACTTCTGAAAGTTGGGGTCTCTCCAGACTCCACTGCCTGGTTCAAAAGCTACTTGGAGAACTGGTCTCAAAGAGTAAAAATTGCAGATGTCCACTCTGATACCAGGCCTGTTCACGCAAGTGTCCCCCAAGGATCCATTCTGGGCCCTCTACTATTCAGCTTGTTCCTGAACTCCCTTCCAAATTCTTGCTTTGAAACAATCACCCTCTACGCAGATGATGCTATAATTCTTGCCTCCCACAAGGATCCCAAGCCTCTACAAGACAACCTTCAGCTTGGCTTCACATCTGTTGAAAACTGGTTCTCAAATTACTATCTGGTCCTCAATAATACGAAAACAAAGTCTATGATATTCAGCAGCTCTCATAACAAGCATAAACTACACCCCTATCCATCAAACTCAGTCATGGAGTCACCCTGGAACAGGTTCAAGCCTTTAAGTACCTTGGGATTACTCTAGACCCTCATCTAACTTACAGTGCCCACACTGACTCTGTAGCCAAAGCAGCAAATACTCACCTTGGCCTTCTCTTCCGGCATAAGCAACATGTTACTCCAGAAGTCCTGTCGCCATTCAGAGCTCTGTTGTCTCCATTATTGACTATGGGCTTATCATCTATGGCTCTGCCCCAGCTACTGCTCTTAGAAGCATATCCACCTCCCTCAATAAGGCCTGCTGACTTCTCACTGGATCCCACCACCTCACACATACGTGTGACCTCTATGCACAAACTGGATGGCTGCAACTCACCAATCAGATAAAGTACCTAACCTGCACCATGGCAAAGAAAATAACTATGGGCCTTGCGCCCCCTGGAGTATGTGCACTCCTGCACCCTAGCAATAACCCCCACTCAACCAGGGGGTCTGAATCACAGCACCAGCAGGTTCCACATTGTCATACCTCACAAGGTCAAAGATCTTTCGCCTACAAGGCGCCCAGCTGGCTAAATGGTCTCAACAGTTACATCTCCTCCACTCCTACCCTTGGTGCATTTAAATCAAAGCTATGCCTCTCTCTCTTTGCCTCTAGCTCTTGTGACTACCTCCACTAGCTGACCCCATGAATATTTCCCTAACCTTATGCAGTTCTCTCTCTGATTAGCACTTGAATACCCCTTAGCTCGCACTTCCCCATGTTATGTCTACAACAATGCCTCTGGCTGTGCTCCTCCTCTACAGCTCTCCGAAACCTCTACTCTTCCACTATCCTCTCTGCACCTCATCCGCTATCTCCTTGTAACCTAGCCTCCAAAACTTGTTTTGTTTCTCAGATGCTTTGTAACTCTGTTTAGCTTACTCTTTTATAACCTTGTCCTATGTACTGAATTTGTAATGCGACTTACAGGTCTTATGTTTTGAATTGTAACCTGACATGGAACCTTTGTAAAAGAGCCCTGGCTCAAAGGTATTGTAATCCTAGACCTAATAAATTACTGAAAAAAAAATCTGTAATAATTCTTGAAAGAAAACTTACATTGCTTTTGAAACTTTTTCTTCTTCCAGAGCATAGACTCCCAAGACTGTGTCTTGAAGAAGAAATAAAATATAATGGACATGGATTTGTTTCTCTTATGATGGAAAATACAACTTCCTCTTTGTATCCTATGGGTCTGGTTCACTTCCTCTATCAAATACATTATAGACCATTTAAAGAAATAGCTGTACAACTAAATGAGAGAATAAGAGACATCTCTACTAGTAAGGACTTTGAAATTCTCCATCTAAGAAATCATATAAATGGTATAAAAGCATTAAAAACAGACCATAAATTGGAAACATATCCCAAAATTCTTACCAAACAAAAAAAAAAACAACCCACAGAATTATCACAAGGTTTAGATTAGAATTATATGCAGCAAACCACACTTATTTTATTCAAAAATGTTCTGAGACAGAATATTATAAATGTCATATGAAAATGCATGATGATTTTAAGCATGGGATTTTACTATGTCCATTATATGAAAGAAGTCATAGATTTTGGCTCAGCTCAATAATGTCCGAACTTGGTCTCGCTCCAGAGTAAGTACTCATTGAGCTATTTAAACCAAATAACTATAAAAATGTAAATGCTCCAGCACATTACCCGCTTTCACTTAAGCTGTGCTCTCTTTGATATAAGATATAAAACATTATGTACTTGGGGTTTTACAGATACCCCTAGCAATACATGTTTAAAAATACATTTTTATTGATGCAGTAACATAAGGACTAGTAGACCTTTTTTTCTTTGTATATTAATATGACTAAATATTGTATGAACTGATTTTATGAGTATATGTATTCTTTTACTTGTTTGCAATGGCTTTGTGCCAAACAATAAAAACTTTCATTCATTCAAACTGTTGATACTTTAAAAGCGGCCTAGTTGAGTATACGGAGGAGATTGGTATCAATGGTTATAACCACTGTTCAGCAGTGGGCACTAACAATGGCCGTTCAGCCTTCTTTTGCTGGTACTTTCCTATGATCCTACGAATGTACCTCATGGTGAATGAAGTACTTAAGCCACAACACAGCATATTAACATCAGTGGTGCCGGAACGGTTTTAAAAGTTGTAGGGCCACGGACATAAGGTGTAAATTTTCCCCTAATAAATATATTACCATGATAGCAAAAAGTGATAGGGCCACTTATGAAAGTGGTACAGCAATGGCCCTAGTGGCCCCCTCTGTTCTGGCACCTATGATTAACATAACATTATCCCCTCGTCATGCCTTATTATGCACAAATACACACATCCAAGATGTCAAAATACAACATAAACCTGTTATTTCTGTCAACATCTGCAAAATTAATATGATCTATGGCATGGGCTGACTAATACTATCACATTTATTTTTATCTGCAGGTTTTTGACCTCTATGACTTCAGGAGTGGCACAGCCACAAGAAAAAATTACTCACCTTAGTAATGTTGTTTCTTCTAATGGAGTCTTACTGTATTCTGACATATGCAGTTAGGTCCTGCCTTTCAAACTTCCCAGGAGAACAAAGAGTTAAACTTTCCATGGCCAGCATGGAATGTTCACCACGAGCTTGGTTGAAGCCCCTGTCTGCTGTTGTTTAAACTGCAACCGTCAGATCTTTACGAGCAAAGACTCACTAGATGTTCTGTGTGGAAACTGTAAAATTCTTACTAGCCAACTGGCAAATATATCTACATAAAAAGTTTTTTGGTTTCAGAAAGGACGACTCGGGTCAGAAAACCCAAAAACAAAACACATCCAAAACACAACCTCTCACCCAAACCAAAAGAGGATGAAAAAAAAAAGGACACCCCTAGGGTGCCAACACTGCTCCTGCCCACCCACATCCCAAAATCTAGGTTCTGAGAGGGGAGGTCAGAATACAGCAAGACTCCATTAGAAGAAACAACATTACTAAGGTGACTAACTTTTTCTTCAAACAACATGAAGTCTTGCTGTATTCTGGCATATGCAGACTACCAAGCAGTACCTCCATGGAGGAGGGACAGAACCTACTTTAGAAACAGGCTCTGAAGTACTGCTGTGCCAAACCGAGCATTACTCCTAGCCTGGATATCCAGAGAGTAAGGCTTGATGAAAGTATGGACTGCTTTCCAGGTGGCTGCTTGACAAATTTCTAAGAGAGGAATATCCCTGGCAGCAGCCAGGGAAGCAGCTGTACCTCTAGTGGAATGAGCCCTCAGGCCTGAGGGTGGAGTTCTACCCAGTTTTTCATAGCAGAATTGTATACAAGAAACAATCCATCTGGCAATAGATCTCCTAGTGGTAGGTTTGCCCTTACCAACTTCTCCATACATAAGGAACAACTAAAGGGATTCAAACCTGTGACCCTTGGTACGCTATATGTAGTAGCTAAGGGCTCTTTTAACATCCAAGCTTTGTAGCTTCCTCTCTCCCGAGGAGGAATGGTCAGTGAAGAAAACAGGGAGAGATATAGACTGGTTGAGGTGGAAATCTGAAACCACTTTAGGTAAGAACTTTCTGTTAGTTCTAAAGACCACTTTATCTCTATGGAAAGAGATGAAATCAGATTCCACTGACAGGGCTTGCAATTCACTGATATGCCTGGCAGAAGTAATGGCTACCAAAAACACAGTTTCCCAAGTCAAGTACTTAAGCTCTGCTGAGGACAAAGGCTCAAAGGGAGGTTGCATAAGCTGAGCAATGCAAACATTACGGTCTCAAGCAGGAGCAGGATCCCTAAAGGAGGGGATTGGTGTGAAGCAATCCCTTGAAAAACTTACAAAATACAGGATGGGATGATAGAGAGGAAGGCTTGCCTACTGACAAGAAAGCAGAAACAGCTGCCAAGTGTACTTTAAGGGTAGCTGGTCTGAGGCATAGGCCATTAAGATGGACCATACAGTCCAGAACCGTAGGCGATTCAGCAGAGTCTGGAGAAATATTCTTCTTAGAACACCAAATGCTGAATCTTTTCCATTTGGAGTTGTAAGTCTTCCTGGTGGAAGGCTTTCGAGAAGCCTTAAGGATATCCAGAACCCCTTGGGAAAGATGCAGATCTGCAAACTCTAGCTCTTCAAGAGATAAGCCTTGAGATTGAGAGACTGAAGATTCGGGTACCAAATCCTCCCCTGAGAAGATGTCAACAGGTTGTAATTCCTGGGAAGAGACAGGGGAAGGTGGACTGCCAGGGACAGCAACAGGGGGTACCAGGGCTGTCTGGCCCAGTCTGGAGCAATCAGAATCACTTTGCATGGTTGTGACCTTATCTTGACTAACATTTTGAACAGGAGAGGGAAAAGGGGAAAAGCATACAGAAATTTCCCTTCCCAGTTCAGAATCAGAGCATCCAGGAGGACTGAGCCCAAGACTGGAGGTCTGCACCAAAAGAGAGGAAGTTGGTGATTGTCTGGGGCTGCAAAAAGATCTCTCTCTGGTGTGCCCCATCTCGAGAAAATCACTTTCAAAACTAGAGGATCTAGGGCCCATTCATGATGGCCCTGGGATATTCTGCTCAGTGCATCTGCTAGGACATTGTCCTTCCCTGGGAGGTGAACTGCTATCAGAGAGGTTTGCAGGGAATAGGCCAGGGACCACAACTTCATTGCTTCTGTGCACAAGGCTGTAGACCGAATGCCTCCTTGCTTGTTGATGTACCACATGGTGGTGGTGGTGTCTGTTCTGACCTGAACCACCTTTTTCTGTACAGATTTGGAAAAAGCTTGCAGTGCCAGAAACACTGCTCTGAGTTCCAAGAGATTGATGTGAAGCAGAGATTCCTGAGGTGACCACAGTCCTTGGGTGGTTAAGATCCCCCAAATGGGCTCCCCAGCCCAGCAGGAAAGCATCTGTGGTGAGTATCACTGAATGAGACTGAGTGACAAAAGGAACCCCTTGTCTCAAATTGTCATGATCCTGCCACCATTGCAAGGCTTGGATCAGGGTTCGAGTCACTGGGATTAGTTTGGTAAGGGAATCCTTTCTTTGGGACCAGAAGGCTCTTAAGTGGAACTGAATGTCCCTCATCTGGAATCTTGCCCCTTGGACCACTGCTGTGGAAGCTGCCATGTGGCACAGAAACTAAAGGACATGCCCTGCTGGTCGAAACACCTGAAGGGTGAATGAAGAGGCCAGTTCCATAAGGTTCCTTGCCCTTTCCAGGGGAAGGAAGGCTCTTGCCCTTACTGTATCCAGTTCTGCACCTATGAAGGTGAGAAGCTGTACTGGTTCGAGAACTGACTTCAGAAGGTTGAGAAGGAATCCTAAGGAAGTGAGCACTTGCTGGGTCACTTGCAGAAGTGACTTGACTTGGTCTGGAGACTGACCTACTATGAGCCAGTCGTCCAAGTATGGGAAGATGGAGATCTTTTTTTTTCCTTAGGACAGCAACAACTACTGCCAGGCACTTTGTGAAAACCGTTGGGGCTGATGGTAGGCCAAAGGGCATTGCTCTGAACTGACAGTGGCCTGAGGGCAACTCGAACCTGAGGTACTTTCTGTGGGAGCACCTGATGGGAATGTGAAAGTAGGCATCTTTGAGGTCCATAGAAACATAGAATTTGACGGCAGATAAGAACCGCTTGGCCCACCCAGTCTGCCCATTTCCCTACCTAATGGATAAGCTGCATATCCTAGTCCAGGGAGGCTAGCCAGTCCCCTGGCTTTGGAGAGGGAAGGATAGTTCCCAGAGTTACCATTTTGAACTTTGGCTTCATAAGGTGTTTATTCAGATATCTTAGGTCCAGGATGGGCCGCCATTCTCCTGTCTTTTTGGGGGTTAGGAAGTACCTGGAGTACAAACCTTTGCCCTTGTGTAGGGTGGGAACCCTCTCTATAGCTCTGAGAGCTAGGAGAGAAGAAACCTCTGCCTCTAGGGCAAGGGTCTCAGAGATTTGCAGGTGGAAAGGATCTGGTTCTCATCTTGGGGAAATTTTTTGAAGCTTAGAACCAGTCCCTGGCTTACTACTTCCAGGACCCACTTGTCTGATGTCAGAGACTTCCAGTCCTGGACAAAGTAAGCCAGCCTGCCCCCTACTGGTATGGAAGAATCGGTCCGGGCAGACCCATCAGGGTGTCTTCTTGGCTGGGGCTTTAGGCTGAGGGGTGGATGCAGGCCTGCTCATCCCCCTTCTGCCTTTCCCTCTAAAGAACCCCCTCTGTGAAAAGAAAGAAGAGGAGGCCTGAGCTTGGTAAAAAGGCCTTTGGAAAGGCCTGCCCCTGGACTGCTGCCTTTGAGGAGTTGCTTGCCTTTCTTTGGCCTGAGCACTCCTGTAAGTGGTCCTGTTCTCATCCATCTTATTCATGTAGTTCTCTGTCTGATCCCGACACAGAGAATTACCAATTACAGGAAAATCCATGGCCTTAGCCTGGTATCCTGTGAGAGGCTAGTACATCTGAGCCAAGCCATCCTCTGAAGAGCCACAGATGTAGCCATGACTCTTGAGGAAACATCACTGGAGTCCACAGCAGCATGAAACTGTACTTTCGATGCCTCAATCCCATCTGCAGCCACCTGCTCCAGCTCCTTGGCAAGCTGGCCAGGGGCCTGTTTGGCCAGAGCCAGCACAGTATCCCACCTGGACTTCTGGTATCTGGCTGTATAGGCCATATAGTTAGCCTGCCTGAGTCCCAAAGATGCTGCCATGTATTGTTTCTTTGCCATGGCATCAATCTTCCTGGAGTCCTTGTCTGGGGGGTGTGATGCCAAGGGAATATTTGACTTATCACAGGCAGCAGCCTGCAAGACCCCAACATGGCTGCACTGCTGAAAAAGAAACTCCGTGTCTCAGCCTGAGAGAGTGTACCTCTTGTCCATTTGTCTGTCCACAGGAGGTATAGAATTAGGAGACTTAAGAATTTTATGTGTCTGTTTCCCAAAGGATTTATGGAGGGGAATAGACAGTCTCCTGGACTCTGGGATGTCCATCATCTCAACATAATCAGGCTCTCCCTGATCCTCTACTGCTTCCTCCACAGGAAGCTGGAGGGTCTCAGACACTTTTTTGTAAAACATATACTGTGACGAGGACTCAAAGCCTAGGAGGAGAAACACCTGAAGGTCTGTCTGGGGAGATGTCCGGGTCAATAGACACATCCAGACTTTCATAATCACCATAATCATCCTCATACTCTCCCTCCTCCTCCGAGTCATAAAATTCCTCCAAAGTATAATCCGTAACCGGGGGAACTGACCGAACCAAGCCCCTGCCAGATGGTGCCGGTTCGGTCAGAACCGAACTAAGTGATTGCACAATCCCTATCGCCTTGGCTATCTCATCGGCGGTCGGAGTATGAATTTCTGGGTCCGAACCAGACAATTTATCTTCTCTCTTTCTTTTCACCGGAACCAACTCCTCAGAATCGGTTCTCCTTTTGCCCAAAGAAGAATCGCCCTGGTCAGAGGGCACTTCTTCTGGTTCGGTCGGAACTAAACTGGGCTGGCCATCCAGGTCAGCAGACTTCTCTGCCTCCCTTTCCCTCAGTCTACCTAATCTCTTTTCCAGGGTAGATTTGGGAAAATTCTTGCAAATTTGGCAGTTTGAATCGAGGTGGTCAAACCCCAGACAATAGACACAGGTGGTGTGGGGATCAGCCTTGGCAAAGACTTCCCCACACACACTGCAATGTTGAAACCCAGTGGGTCCGGTTTATTTCTTGGGTTTCTCAGACATGGCCAATCCTATCCAAAAACTTACCCCTTTTTTTGGCAATCCGCCAGGCAAGACTCCCCTATCGGTTCCTGACCGTGTCACGGGTCTTGGACAAGACTGTAATTAAATCAGTTTTTTTTTTTTTTTTTTAAGAACAGATACGGACCGGTTACCACACTCTAAAGTAAGCACAAGCTTTTTTACATCAAACTGATTGGTTCAGCCAAACCGATCCACAATTTACAAGTTCCACACGGAAACAAAACAAAAAACCTATCTAGTACTCACGGTACGACAGACAGAGACTTGAACCGACTAAGCCGTAACAGCAATTCGGTAGAAACCGACCGAAAACCAACACTTCAACCGACTTTTTGAACCGAGCAGCAGGAGAAATCTCCGGAGTGACTGTTCAGTGAGACAGAGTAAAGAATTTGACGGTTGCAGTTTAAACAACAGCAGACAGGGACTTCAACCGAGCTCGTGGTGAACATTCCATGCTGGCCATGGAAAGTTTCACTTTTTGTTCTCCGGGGCAGTTGAAAGGCAGGACCTAACTGCATATGTCAGAATACAGCAAGACTTCATGTTGTTTGAAGTGAGGTTTGCAGAATTCAAACCCTGCAGACATAAATAAATGTGATATTTTTAGCCAGCCCATGGCATATGTCATTTACGGTTGTTTGTTTTATTTTTAACCAGGAAGTGGACTAGGCACTGCCCTTTTTCAGCCACGCCTGACACATAACACAACATTACAATTCACATAAACAGTCACATTTACAAACATCATCACAGTACAAAATATTCAAGAATAAATGTTTAAAGTGCGATACAGATTGTGCTTTCTGAGTCAATTCTCCATACTCAGTTAAAATAGAAGGTGCAAACCAGGTAAATGCTTTCCTACACATTTGAAGTTTAAAAACAGGGAGAGAGTAATAAGTCAAACAGTTTTGTCTTGTAGTCCGACAACAGACATTGATAACTATTGATTTTGATAAGACAAAAGGTACTCCTGAACTTCTGATATGAAAGGCAAAAGTTGATAATAAATATTTCAAACGTATTTCTGGAGGGAGTACCCCCAGATCTGGATAGAGCTGACAGTGATGGGTTCTAGGTGAGGCGAAGAAGGCGAACTTACAGATATTATTGTAAAGAACTTCAAAATTTTGAGTCAAATGTCTGATTACTACGTGCAAATGTAATACTTCTATAATCCATAAATGGGAATAAAACCTGCATAACTATGGCATGCCAGGCTTCCTCAGTCAGAAACTTAATATTTCTGTACAGGAAGCCAAGTTTTTGATGTATCTTACCACTCACCCTTTCTGTGTGAGGAACCATACTGCGGTTCAGATCTAAGTAAATACCTAAGTATTTAAAAATTGCAACCAAAGGGAGAGGGTGACCTTCAAGTCCCACTATCTGAATTGAGTCTAATTTATGAAGCCTTTTTAAAGAACCAAATAACATTACATTTGCTTTAGCTTCATTTATCACCATTTTATTTGACTTAATCCAATTAGCAAAAATATTATAATTATTTTGATGGGAAACTTGAATTTCAAGGCTATTTGTTCCTGACGCCCAAAGAACAGTGTCATCTGCATACAGTAAACTATTATTAATGGTAAAAGGGTAAAGTATATCATTAACAAAAATTGAAAACAAAAGAGGGCTCAACACAGACCCTTGTGGGTCACCAGCCTTTATCTCCCTTGATTGTGATATAAAACAATTAATCTTTATTCTATGGATATGATGAGAAAAATAACTCCGGAACCAATCATGCTGGACATCCATAATTCCCAATTTCATCAACTTATACAACAATATGTTGAGATTCACTGTATCGAAGGCACCGGCCAGGTCCAGGAAGACAGCACCGGTGGCCCTACCTTCCTTTGCTGCCACCAGTACAGTGTCTATGAACCCAGCCAGTGCCGTCGCAGTGGGTTGACCAGCTCTGAATCCATTTTGTTGGTCTATGAGCAATTTCTGCTCTTCCAAGTGTTTTATGGTCTAAAATAACCAACAATTTTTCCCCACTGAAATGCTCGCGAGCGGCACGGGCGTTTTATGCAAGATGCCCCATGTTGTTGCAAAACACATTTTTCCAAAAGCTTGCTGGCTTCAGACAGTAAGAAATAGGCCTATAATTAGATAAATTAAGTTTGTCACCCCCTTTATAAAGAGGGATAACAATGGATTCTTTCCAAAGAGCAGGTACTCTGCCTTGTTCCAATGAAAGATTAAACAAATCTGTTAGAGAACCCTTTAGGTAGAGGGCTGATAGCTTAGGTACAGTAGATGAAATCTTATCTTTTCCCCCTTCCTTATCATCGTTCAACTTCAGTAACAATTTCAAAACCTCGGTTTCCTCCATCTTGGAAAATTTAAAGCAAGGCTGCTCTCTGTCCTGAAGGATAAAGCTATCGCCATCGTTACCCCCCTTCTCAACAACCTTTCCAGTCTCATCACTGTGACTCTTGGACAGCTGGTTCTGATCACTGTATGATATTTGTAATATAAAAATGTGTTATTGAGTGTCTCTCATGAGACATGCTGAAACAGCCTGTGGAATGACACCCCCCTTCCCGGGTTTTAGCTACAAGGTGTGACCTGGAAGGCCAAGAGATAATTACAGGCTAGAAGATACCTAAATTAAGGATCTCCTGCTTATCTAGCTTAATTGTAGCTTGCCAGCTGACAGGATAGAAAATATCCGTTTTATGACGTTTAGAGGAGGAAAACCAGGTTATGTCCAACTGGTGCAAAGTCATAAATGTTCCTCTGATGTCTGTAAAAGCAGGATGTTGCTCATGTATGTAAGAAGGACTTAGAAATTAACCTTATTTAATTTACCTTCTGATTGATAAGACATCCTGGGTGTATAATTTTTTATATTCTGACAGGGAGGAGCTAGGTGACCTCATGCAAAGAGGTTGGCAAAGCCAGTTTTAAAACTGTAGTCTGTATTCCCTTGTGACACACATGTTTGCACTCTGAAAAAGCAACAACAGGCACTGTTAGAAGAATACATTAGATTAGACAAGTCTAAGGGTACTGTGGTAGGATCTTCTGTTGTATTTAAAGCCTTATTATTTTAAGTGATTGTATGTTTTTGTGGTATATGGTTCTGTATTTACATTTTACATTTTTTTTTCCTTTTTAAGTAAACCTCTACTTTAGAGCCTACTTGGTGTGCCTTTGAAATTCTTTTTCTTGACAAGTAAAGCATATATGGTTAAAGTTGACACTGTGCAAAAGCCTACTGGTTTACCAACTTGGAAAAAGATAAGAATTTTTCCTACGGTCTTTCATAGTTTTTTAAGGGTTCATTTTGTACACCTGGTTAGGTGCCCATAGGCAAAAGATATCTGGCATACCCTGAAGAGCAGAATTATCTGAGCCTGTAGGTTGGATATGCTAGCAAGAGATTCACAGTTTGAATCCCTCCAGAACTTGAGACCAAAGGTTGATTCGAACCCACAAAACAGACAGGCGGGTTACCCTGTGCTGTTAACTGTTCACAATACTACGCTCAGAGGTTGGCACTGTGGGAGCAGAGGGTCTGACCTGCTGAGTGGGGTTGTGACAATCACTACCAAATGTTTTTGAAATGAAAAAAATCATTAAAACAGTCTGCCTTGACTGGACCACTTAAAATCAGACCACACATTTTTATACTTTTTATACATCCATCTGCTTGTGGATTATACAGATGCTTAAAGGAATGCCAGAATTTCCTTGGGTTCTTTAAATTACTGAGTTGGGTTTGTTTGAAGTACCTAGATTTAGCTTCAACAATATTTTTTAACTTAATTTCTATAGGTCCTATACTGCCTTAAAGAAACGGTATTCTTAATTTTTAAATATTGCTTCCTTTTTGTTTCCCGGATTTTTATTAAGTCTCGTAATTCTTTAACCATGGCGAAAAGGACCCCTTCACCCTCCATTTCGTTATACAGGTATGCTTATCAAATAGGTCATTTATGTAATCTGTAAACTGTACTACTTTGCAGTCAACAGTGGGTGAATCCATTATTTTTGCCCAATCAATCAATTCCAAATCCTTGTTAAATGCTTCCACATTAAGTCTATTTATACATCTTTTATGAACACATTTTGGAGGGACAACCTGTTTAATCGTTTTAAGTGTATAGAATACTGGGCAGTGATCAGATATAGAATATGATAAAACATTCAAATTACAAAGATTACCTGGGCAATTTGTCATTATAAAATCAATAATGGAATGGTTATTAGTTTTATAATTAAAATGAGTAGGAGTCTAACAATTGGAAAAAATTAAAAGCATTCATTTTGGTTTTTAACTTCCCAGACACCCGTTCCTGTCTCCAATCAGAGTATGCATCACCCATAATTATATGTTCCTTTCTATTCTGGTGTAATCCAGTCCAAAGATCAAATACCGAGTAGTCAGCTAATTTAATTTTGGGGGCAGTAAAAGTACGTAATATACAAGAGCTTACATCCTAATGTTCCCAGCTTAACCATAACAATTAGATAATCAATATGATTATCCAATGGACCTATGGCAATGGACCCTATGCAGTTTTCTCAACCATAGTCTTACAATGGATTTTGGAGGCCTCTAAGAGTGTGCTAGCAGGTGCAATTAATTAGAAATAGCTTTGTACTCTGTTACAACTACTCTGTTATTTCTCCAATTTGTCTAATTCTCATGTAATCTCTCTTTAATGCCAAATGAGCAGGCATCTGTAACCACTGAATATGTGTATTGTCTTATTGCCCACCCTGACGTGGAACCTTTGTAAAAGAGCTCACGCTCAAAGGTCTCTCCGAAATATTAAATAAATAAATAAATATTGCAATGCCCTCAGCAATAATATCATCCTTAATGTAAAACAATACCCCCTCATTTTTTCCTTCCCTGTCCTGTCTATAAATCGAGTAACCTTTAATCAGAATCTGGTTTGAGTGAATATGTGATTTCAACCATGTCTCACTTATACCAATTATATCATAATATTCTGCTCAATCCACACTCTTAGTTCATCTAAATGGAGCTGAAGACTCTTTATATTTAGACATACCATTTGCAGACCCTTAGCCCAATTTCCCCTAACGTGAGTCTGGCTAGCCAAAGGGCCAAGGTTGGGCTCACATCCCCAGCTAAAATTAGCAGCATCATTCAACAAAAGTGAGTGATCTTGCTGTTCTCGACTCTTAAAACAGTGCCTGGCCTTAAATCCTTTACCATCCTACCTCTATGAAGCAGATGCCAAGAAATCGACATAGTAGCAGATAAAGTGTTTTTTTTGTAGGTTTCTTAGAGGAAATTTGTTGAAGTCCATCCCTATAGTTCTTTTGTTTATATGTCTCCCCCCAACTGGTACATTCAGGGTTTGTATACATATCCGACCTGGACATATCCCACCCAGTAGATACATTTCCATCTGATCTCAAACTCAGATGTTCCAAACACAATAGTACTAATAAGACGGCTAAGGGCAAAGAGGAATTTACATACCACAGAGCCATAATCTAGTCCAGGTTTAGTTACGAGTTACTTAGATTTTTAGGTACCTTTGATACAAACAGACGATTTATGGGCTAAAATAATCAACAATTTTTCCCCACTCAAACGCTCGCGCTTGCGAGCGGTGCGGGCATTTTATGCAAGGTGCCCCGGCCCCTCAAGTCCATTATTGGCAGCAGACTCTACACACCGGCAAATTACAGGCTGAGGAACGTCCAGGTTCCTGGGATGTTGCAATGACAGTGCATCTCTGGCAAGATTAGTGCTTTCAGTGAAGATTTTACTCTCTGTTTAATTTCACTGCTCTGTTTTTAACTGCAGTAGATGCCATTACGATGTCATCAGGCATAGTTCAACTTTTCCCCCATTAGTTAACAGCTCCTTTGTGACCAGCTTAAAGTGGAAATAAATGCTGATGACCCATCTAAGACTGAAATAAATTATTTATTTCCACTACAGGTCTTACACACGTGAAAATAAATACATTTATTTGCAAAAATGTATTCTCACAGTCACTGTATAAATGAAATTAGTCACTTAACATGCCCAAAAATGTAATGCACTCCTATTGGCCACACGCTTTGCTATGTATTCTCACATGTCAGATGCCATTAATTGTTTCACCACACTCATGGACCTTGTTATGGAACACAGTTTACATTTTTTTTTTTTTTTAATTTCTGTTCCTTTTGTAACTTTTTTCCTGTTTATCACAAAACCACCTAAACACGCATTGTGTAAATTGAATATGACACGGCCTGACTTAAGATATCATTCTTATCTTCATTTGAGAGTACTGGTCTGTTGCTACTATATCTTACTAATGGCTTCACCACTCATATCAACAGACCATACAAATAAACACTGTTTGTAATGCCTGTGAAAATAAATTTCACCAAATACCCCGGATATTTTTTTTTAATGGACCTGCACTGAGAAAGTGTTTGACAAAGCAACTATTCTCACTGTAGATCCTTCAGAATAAGAAACATGACAGTTTCATTCAGAGACATGACTGTTATCAGAAAGTTCTACTTATAGAACTTGAACAATAACTTCCTTGAGACAGCAGCACATTCCACCCACTTTAAAAAAACAAACCCATGCCACTGCATGAATAAAAATATGTCTCATATTTTACTTATTATTAGTATGGGCAGAAACTGCTAATTCCGAATTCATGAACATTTGTGAAAAATCATAAAGTTAATGGAATTTTCTGAAATTTTGAGTTTGGCAAAATCCAATTCCGCCCCAGACTGTTCTGTGAATTTTCCTCTGTTCTGCAAAATCTTCTGGCTGAATTGCAGAATGATGCACATGAAGAACGAATGACAGTTATGTGAGATTTCATAGATATACTGTATATTTATTAGATATATTACATGGATGAGTCTTTTTCCCCTTAGAAGTAGCTATCCGTTATTTCTCTGTATACCCTTTTCCAGAATATGAATATGCAACTGCAAGTAAATGAAAACTAACCATCTAAATGTGTTATACAAAATAAAAGATGGTTAAGTCCACCATACTTGGAAACGAAACCATCAAGGGGGCTAACTAGATCATAAAGCCACTTGCCCTTCGGGCTTGTAGCTTTATGATCTAGTTAGCCCCCTCAATGGGTTTATTTGCTTGTATACCACACTTACGCATCATGTATTCTATTTATCATACATGATTATGCTTTTTTTCCCACATATGAAACCTAAAGGTTTACCATGCACCACTGTATACACCACTGTATTTAAGAACAGGTACAGTGCTGCCCATTAAGATAACGTGCTCTACATTATCTCAGTTGCACCCAGTGATATCTTGCAGGATGCTGCAGAAACCAAGAAACCAAAGACAGTAAGTCCAGTTTGTCACACAGGAAACAGTAAAACCTTACCTCAGAATACTTCTTCCCAGTGAGTGGCGGTGTACCAAGGTACAAAAAAGAATTACGACATCACCAGTACAATAGCTAATCAAATTATGACATCACTAACTGACTCTTTAAAAATTCTTAGTCTAACCTCAAAACCAGACTTTCATTAAAAAAGGCCTTTAAAGACCTCCCTCTCCCCTACCGCAAACAGATTTTAAAAGCAATTCATAAAAATACCTTTCAAGTAGTTTGGGTTCACTTCTCTCATAAAATGTTTTACAAACAACACACTTTTCAGAAAAATACTTTTTAAACCATCTGGGTTCACCTCCCGACAAGCACATTTTACTGTACAAGCAACATTCTACAATAAAATAAAATAGTTAAGTGCAGCTTTCAAAAACATACCTTACAATTGTCTGGGGTTTCACACTCTTTTCCAAACAGAGAGAAAAGCAAAAGCTCTCCCAGAAAAGAGAAAATTATAGTGGCCATATGTAGTAACAAATAAGAGGATTTACAAAGATATGTATACACAGTAGTAACAAATATGAGCATATAGGCTATAAACTCCTGCAGAACTAAAACTGTACCAGATTCACACCTGAAAAATTAACCATAAACTATTACTTACCAATAAAGATAAGGCTTGTCTTTGTCTACATTGATATTGTTTAAAGGATCCATACGGAACCAGGTGTTAAAAGTAAAACCATTTTGATAAGGCCACTTGGCAATTGGAGGCAATGCAATAGCCTAAAAGGGAAAATGGAAGGAAACTAAATTAAACTAAATGAGGAGAACAGATTTTTATGAAAAACAGTTTCCAAAAAGCATTCAGAGTAAAACACTTATTAGCATGGGGAAACTGTAAAGCAAACACAGTTAGGAAACTTGACCAGCACTCGGCACCCCCAAAAAAAACATGATCCAGATTATTTTATACTGATTTATTTATGTTGGTGCCTCAGAATGAAATATTAGGATACGAACATACGAAGAAACCAGCAGAAGAATGCCATTTGGTCTCTCAGGTCTGCTCGTATTGCAGGGTCCATAGGTTGAGCTAATGTCCCTGCCCTCCCCCCACTCCTCCCATCCTCCCTACCCATGATCCTTACTTTCCTCTATGCCTATCCCAGCCTCTCTTAAAGCTGCCCACTGTCTTCAACGAGATGACCTCTTCCGGCAATGCATTCCAAGTGTCCATCACCCTTCCTGTGAAGAAGTGCTTCCTGACCTCCCTCCTAAGCCTCCCACCCTCCAGCTTAAGACTGTGCCCCCTAGTGTTATGGTTGCCACTCAGCTTAAACAGACTCCTTATCAACCTTATTTATCCCTTACAAGTACTTGAAGGTCCCAATCATGTTCCCTGTCTCTCTCCTGTATTCCAGCGAGTACATGTTCAATGCCCTCAAGCTCTCCTCATATGCCTTACCCTGCTGACTCACTATCATCTTTGTAGTCCTCCTCTGGACCTTCTCCAGCAGGTTAATGTCCTTTTTGAGGTGTGGGCACCAAGTACTGAACTCCACACTCTAGATACGGCCTTACCAGTGACCTGTACAAGGGATGTATTTTTAACTGAAGTAGCTTTTGCTAACATCTGATAAAAGTGTTGAAAAGTTCTAGTTCCTATCAGTCACCTTCAAAAACCAAAGCACATCTACAGTATGTGACTCAGTGTTTGAGTGCAGGCCAGTTTTCCTTTTATGTTTTTTGTATACAAAGAAGGATCAATTCATCGTTTAAACAGTAGTCAAGTATTCATGTGAAAACTAGGACCACATATGAAATAGGGAATACCGTAATTAAGTAATCTACTGTTTATGCAATTTATGTAGAAAAGTATATAGTTGTAAAGAATTACAACATAACACATTATCAAGCAGCTTTAATATTCAAAAGGACAGATGCTTAAAGTTTTAAGAATGGCAATCATCTCTACAACATATTTAAACAAACAGTAATTGTTTTTTAATATTTTCCCTTAGGAACAAAATATGAAAGCTTGGCCCAGTGGCATTGGGGGGAGCATACTGTGCTGCAGTGCATAAACCCTGACTTCCTTTCACCACATCACGCAGTTAGGGTTTCCCTTTGTAAGCTGCATGCCCAGCCTATAGTGGGAGGGTAGTGTTTACCTTGTGTCTCCAGCCCCTTCTTTGGTGGGGCAGCAGTGACACACTTAAGTTGTGGGTAACACTCAATGCCTGCCTACCTTTCAAAAGTCAACTGTGGCAAGGGCAGCAATATTATGAGACATATGGAATTTAGGGGGAAAATGTGGCAAGCAATTACAGATAAAGCTCCCCCAACACACAGACACTCATACCCATGATCTCTGGACTCTCCTCCTCCACACTGGACCATGGGAATAAGTTAGGTCCACTACAGGGATGAAGTTGTTGGGATGTTCAGGGAACATTTTCTTAAAGAGAACTGGGATGATCAGAGATATTAGGAAGGGAGATTGAGTACAGGGGATGAAGTAAGCAAAGGCCCACATGAGACAGAGCATTAAAAAAAATAACAAAATAACATTAAAAACTGAACACATTTCAACAAGCATGCTGTCAAGAAAGAAGTTACAGACTTACTGCTGCACTACGTCCAGGAAAGTTGAAGAAAGTATCTGGGCCATGTCTCTGTGGCATCTGATTCAAGACTGACAGCAATTTAACTGCATGCCTTGGCTGTCAAATTGGACAAGATATAAAAGTTGTCAATATAACCACTTACATTTCCATACGCAGGTACAGATTATTCACTGAAGGTTTACATGACAATAGTAATTTAATCGTGTATCAATTATCCAAAGTAAGTTCAATTTAAATCATTCAATCATTATACCACAAACAAATTTATTTCATGAGCCTCTTGAGAGTATTTATAGTGCTAGAGACAGATGCACTAATGTACTGCACTCAGCTGACACTTGATACCCTTCCTCCTCTCAGGCAAAGCTTACCCAGATTCCATTTTCTCCTCGTAGCATGCTGAACAGAAGCTTTAATTCCTTGACAGTAATGCTGTAGCTGGCAAGAACACCCAACATGTCAACAAGAAGATCTGCAATTGGAGACAGAACATTATTCTAGCTTCTAATCTGCTTCAATTGTTTGTAATCAGTTGAGCAGCATTTCTTTCATACTTCTGAATGCATAGGTAACAAAGCGTAGTAATTCAAGTTCATTATCTAATGCTTAAATTTACAGAAATTGTAATCAGACTGTGCATACATTGTTAAATTATGTTCTTGATAAACTTCAAATTAAGTGGCAAGATAATTGTATAGCATTTTATCCAGAAACATTTTCCCCCTTGGAAAGCTAGCCTGAAAAATAAGGCAAATGTGAAAACTGCATGCCATTCGCATGCACTTCAGTTGCTGTTACACAAACTTTCTTCTGTTTTCTAAAATTACAGCAGTACCAATTTGCTGTGCAAACATGGCATAATGGTGCTACAATGTAGCATTCCACTGCTAAAGGATCATTACTGCCTAAGGACAAAACAATGCACCTGTTGCACTACCATGCATATTATGTCAAATCCACCCTTTGCTAATTAGCAGCCCATCTGCCATTGCCTTGTAGGCCCCATCATTCCTCCGGCTTGTCAGACTGCTCCATTCATTAAACATTTCAGGGCACTAGAACTGTAACTTGCAGTGTACATGGGAATACTACAGGATCTAATGTGACCAACTGTAAAGGGGGTACTTCCTGGCTTAGTAAGCTTGCAGACTGATTAGAGAAGCGTACTGCCTGCTCTTTCGGTGCTCCCATCCCTCCTCACTAACCACAGGAATACGATGGCTTCATTTCATTTAATTTTATTTAAATGAGGGCCTTTGGGAAAATATTAAGCATTTTCAAAGAAAACTCTTTTTTTTTTTGGTTCCATTCTGTCCCTGCTGTGACTCAGAAACTGAGTGAGAGAGGGAAGGCAGAGAGAAGGTGAGGCTATCCAGAAAGGTGTACCTGTTTTTTGGGTTTCTTCCCAGGACGTGGTCTCTTGCCCAGGAATACCAACCATACTGGAAAGAGGTAGCTAACAAGGAACCAGGAAAGGGCAAGAAGTGGGAAGAGGGAAGGAGGGGGAAAGTGCTAAAGATACTGCCAGGTGGAGTTGCAAAATGCCTGGCTGCAAACTAAAGCCAAGCCATTGGCAGAGTGAGTGACTAGAGGTGCCGGGACCTCATGGTCTCCTGCTCTTACTCAGAGCCTGAATAGGCTTCCCTGCCTTCGCCAAACACCTCTCCAAAAGGTAAACAGGAATTAGAGCTTCACAAGGGGCTTTTAGCTTTTATTCCAGTAGCAGGGTACTTTTTATTAGCAAATAGCAAAGACAGCTTGCAGTTTTTTTAGTAGCACTGTACATTAACAAGCAAATAGTAATGGCTTCTCAGCAAGATAATACTAGCCATGGCACAGCTGAAGGGAAGAACAAACCCAGCTTGGAAGCAAAAGGCAGCAATCCCCCCAACCCTCCAAAAAAAAAAAAAAAAAAACACAATAAGACCATCTACTCACCAATTTTTTGGAACCTGCTGTGAAGGCTGGAAACTAGTAGGACTGAAACACTGCAAGGATTCTTAAGCCTCTTGCTCCACCACCATTGGCCGGGACCCTCAGCCCAATAGGCTGCTCTATCTGGTCCTCCCCTTGGTGTGGCAATCTAATCTGAGCTACAGCTAACTTGTGCAGATATCTGGGAGAGGGGCCACTTACAAATCCTTATGCGTTACAATTCTTTGCAGACTGTTCATTACCTCTGTTGTCCCAAAAGCAGCTCATCTGTAAATCACTGGTAGTGTAAACTTTGGCAGGGTACACCTTATTTCTGAATGGGTAACTTAACTATCTGTGATCTTCAGAATGGACATTTTTCTGCCAAACAGAATGCAGAGTACAAAACTACTTTTCCATCAAGAAACCCATTCTTTGGAACAGATAAACTAACGTTTCTTGTACAGCCTTAAGAACCATACTGCAGGAGGACATGCAATGAGCAAATATATCCTATAAGAAACAAATACTTCCACCTATTGTCTCTGTGTATCATCACCACAAGAAACTTAAGCATTTTAGTTATACTGGTATATATGCAAACTAGTAAAAACAGCTGAAGAAATGTCAGCAGCAGAATGACAGAAAATGAAGGATTTCTTTCTTTGTCCTTGAGGCTAAAATGCCATATTAAATTTCAAGGCAGACTCTAAAGCTGAATGTATTGTGCAATCTCCATTTCTTAACCATTTGGGTGAGGTTTGAAGGCCTGAACCATTTAACAATGATGTAACTATCCAGGCAGCATATTCTTTGGATCTTTTGCTCCATGCTTCAGTAGAGGGAAAGGTTTCATAAAAAGTACAGTTACGTAAGAACGTACCATAACAGTAAATCTTCAGGAGGAGCTATTGCAGCAGGCTGACACTGGTAGGACTGAAGCCACCAGACACCAGGACCACACGGAAAATGTCTAGCTAGCAGTCTATCACAGGGGACTGCCCCGCCGACGTCAGCATGCTGATGATCACCTATCCTATAAAGGGGGTGGTCTCCCATACCTACCTCAGTTCTTTCCCGCCATCGACCTGCACACGTCGGACCTCCATGGACGCCAGCTACAGTCGACCACCACTTTCTCATGCTTACAGTGCTTTTTAATTTTCTTTTTCTTAGTGCTGAAAACATCGAATTTTCAGTGTTTCTTCACCAAATTTTATGTATTCTCCTCCAGCCTCATCTTCAGATCACCTGATCAAGTGTGCTTGCAGTAAGCAGATACCAGCCAAGGACAGCCATTCTGCATGCCTGCTCTGCCTAGGTCTCAGCCACGACACTGAAGCCTGCCAGTTTTGCCAAGACTTCAACCAGTCCCCTCAGAGATATCATTAGAAGTTCTTGGAGAGCAATCTCCTTAACCATAAGTTGGCTGCAATGGATGAAGATCTGCAGACCAGGAGTTCTTCAGCTTCCTCAGCTCAATCCTCTAGGGCCTCTTTTTCTTCATCCCAGAAGGAGAAGAAATCAGGCGGGAAGCACAAGCACTGGCACCTTCCTCAGTCAGCCTCTCGCTCACCGCATATACCGGTGACGCCTCTGGGTTTTCCTCCCACGGGGGGTTGGTCCCTCCAACTCCTTCAACCCTTACCTCCTCTAGGCTCCCAGTGGCTCCGCCACCTGCTCTTATCTCTATCTCAGGCGGCGGCTCTTCAGGGCAGCAGACGTCCCCTACCCCTCAGCCCCTGACACTCAGGCCCTTAGCACCCACGGGCACTCAGTCTGGCAGCTTGACCTGTTCTGGGTCTTCTGGCAGTGGTTCTCAGACTGTCACACACCCTCGGTCAAGGCATTGCCTTCATTGGTGCCCGATTCTGGGAGCGATGCCAGCTCAGTCATGCACTGTCCTCAGCAGGCGCTCGCCTCTTCATCTACCCAGGCGTCGCCTCTGGCCGTGGCTCAGAGATCCACTTTCCTGGAGCCATCACCCTCACCCATAGGGCCAATTTCAGCCTCCTCTCTGGACCATCATTAGCCTTTGCCAGTCAGGCTGATGCTGACCCTGTCAATGACTCAGCCAACAACTCTGCAGCCGTCGTTGCTTCAGACTCAGACCTTACTGCAGCCGGCACCTGCTGGAACTCCTCCAGATCTGCAGCTAGTGCTGGGAGGGCCTATGCCTGGGTATCATATGCTGGCCCCTCCGCCGATGTACCCCTACCCACAGCCACAGTACCCTTATCCTCCAATCTGTAACCTGCCTCTACCGGTGGATTACAATGCTCTTTTCTTTGCCTGGTGGTCTTTCATTCAGAACAAGGACAGATCACAATGCAGGCTGTCTCCCCTTCACCTCCCCTGGGACCCTCCACCTCAGGATCCAGACCGGGCAGGACCCAGCAGCCCCAGTACCATGGGATCCTCTGGGAGGGCACCCCAATGTTGGCTCTGGCCCAGGTATGGAGAAGCATCGCCCCCTGATGCCAGTCCCTGATAGCGAGCATCCCAGAGATGACTCCTCCTCCTCTGACTCCTCCAAGGGCTCTGGCTATTCCTCAAAGTGGCAGAATCAGTCTAAGGAGGCCCCTAAGTCTCCACCAGATGAACCCATGTTCCTAGATGTTATGTGTTATATCCAGTCCATCATGGGCTGGGAGACAGAGGAGCTGGACCCAGAGTGGTGCCGGTTGGCAGTTTACTTGCGGCAAAAGGATACCCTTCCCTTGGTGGTACCCCATCTAATCATCTCCTATCAGGATGTCACCAAGGCAGTGTGGAATCACCCCTCTACCATTCCGCCTTTGCCCAAGAAAGCAGATTGCCTCTCTATCACGCTCTAGTTGCGAAGCCCTTCTTTGAGGAACACCCCAAAGCAGACTCAGTGGTCATCAATGTGGCCCATGACCGCACTAAGAGAATCAAAATCCTCAGTGCCCATCCCCCTGAATGGGAATCTGGCAGCTTGACCAGTGGGGTAAGCACATGTATGTGCCCACTACCCTCGCTATTAGGGCCATAAACTATTTGGCCCACATGGCACAGTACCAGAAAGCCCTATGGGATCAGGCGAGGGACCTGGTACAGACCCTTCCTGAGGACTCTAAAAACTCAACTGGCCCAGCTATTAAAGTCGGGCTCTGATGTTGGCACTCATGTCCTGTGGGTGGCATACAATGCTGTCGACGCCTCTTGCTGTGGGGCGGCGACGCAAGTCTTCTTTTAGTCACCATTTGTGGCTTAGAGTGTCTGGCTTTGCCTCTCATGTTCAAGCCAACATCTTATATGCCCCTTTTAAGGGCTCTGAACTGTTCAGAGGAGATGGCCAGGACATCATCTCTCAGCTCCAGGAATCCAGTACAGGTCTCAGATCAGTTCACTTGCTCTACCGCTGTCAGCCCCGCATTAACCAGCCTCAATCATTTTGTTGGGCCTCTCGTCAGCCCAACAGAGGTCAGCAGTCCAAGGCCTCCCTCAAGCGTGAGGCTAATACCCCCCCCAGCAGCAGCCACCCCTAGAGCCCCCCAAGTGCTTGCAGCCTCTCTGCCTACACCCGGGTCCACTGCCTGACTCCTTGCCTGACTCCCCCCTCCAGCCAAGATCCTGGGGGAGGCGGTCGGGGGGCAGTTCTTCCTCTGCCTAGATGGGTGGTGAGCAGTGACCACAGATCAGTGGGTGCTACACCTCAGATCACGGGCACACCGTAGAATTTTTGGAACCTCTCCAGAAAACCCTCCCCTGCCCTACCATTATCCTTTGGCCCACCTCTTCCTCTTTCAGAAAGAAATTCAGGCTTTCCTGCACAAGAGGACCATAGAGCCCGTCCCTCCTGCTCAGAGAGGAAGGGGGTTCTACTCCCACTTCTTCCTCATCACCAAGAAGACAGGGGACCTGAGGCCAATCCTGGACCTCAGCCATTTGAACCTGTACATAGAGAACAAACGTTTCAGGATGGTCACCCTCCAGGGACTACTACCCCTCCTTCACCAGGGAGACTGACTCTATTCCCTGGACATGCAGGACACCTACCTCCATATCCAGGGTTTCCCGGCCCACCACCATTTTCTTTCTTTCTGTTTCAGAGAGGACCATTTCCAGTTCTGGGCCCTCCCTTTTGGCCTTTCTTCGACACCTCGGGTTTTTGCCAAGTGCCTGGCGGTGGTGGCTGCAGCTCTGAGGAGACAGGGCTTCTATGTGTTTCCTTACCTGGATGACTGGCTGCTAGCAGTCCTCTCCAGGGATCTCCTCCTTTGGACCCTGGAATGCACCTTTCAGCTCTTCCAGGCATTGGGGATCACAGTTTGCCCAAGTCTTGTCTCTCCCCATGCCAGCACCTTCTGTACATTGGGGCGATTTTGGACTCCTCTCAGGGCAAGGCCTTTCTGCCAAAGAACAGAGTGGAGTGCCCGATAGAGCAGGCCCATCTAGTCTCCTCAAGTCGACAGGTCCTGGTCAAAGGGTTTCTGTGCTTGTTAAGACACATAGCAACGGTCCCCCTGGCCCACCTACATATGCACGTTCCCCAATGGACCCTTCGGGTGCAATGGGACTGGCACATGGATGACCTGGATCAGTTGGTCATGGTCTCTGATCCAGTGAGGAGGACCTTGGAGTGATGGTAGAACTCTGCCAATCTCCTGCGAGGAGGTCCCCTTTCAGGCTGTGCCCCCTCAGTAGATCCTCATGATGGATGCCTTGGGTTTTGGCCGGGGTGCTAACCTGGCCACCCATCAGACCCAGGGGACCTGGTCCAAGATGGAGCTGAAACTCCATATCAGTGTGTGCTGGAGACGCAAGCGGTTCTTTATGCCCTGCAGGCTTTCCAGACCCACATTTTTCCCAGCCCACTGCTGGCACAAACAGACAAAAGGTCAGTAGTGTATTACATCAACAAGCAGCGGGGCTCTCACTCATACCCCCTTTGTCGGGAGACAATGAGAGTCTGGTACTGGGCCATCGAGTATGGCCTGGAATTCTCGGACATTAATGTTCCAGGTGACCAAAACATCCCGGCTGACAGTCTCAGCCAATCCAAGTCGAGGGCTCATGAGTGGGAGCTTCTGCCCTTAGTGGTCAAAGATCTCTTCGACAGGTGGTGCCACCCAGAGTTGGACCTTTTGCATCCCCACTCAATGCAGAACTGCCGCTTTTCTGCTGCCTCTCCTGGAAGGGGAGGTTCATGTACACCTTCCCTTCCTTTCCACTCCAGCAGAGGGTTCTGTTCATGCTGCAATCGGAGGGGGCAGAGATGACTCTCATAACCCCCTATTGGGTGTGTCAGATCTGGTTCCCCCTTCTGCAGCTGCTGGCAATGGAACCTCCAATACCCTTGCCCATGTGCACCAGCTTGCTCTCCCAGGACCAGCGCACCCTAGTCCACCCAGACCTCAAATCCCTGCATTGACATGCGTGGCTCCTGCAGACCTAGCTATCGCCTGCTTTGGGGTTTCCTCTAGGGTTGATGATGTCCTGATGGCTGCTAGAAAGCCTTCCACTAGAGCCACTGACGCCTTGAAGTGGAAGCAATTCTTTCTGTGGGCTGCTGCTGATCACCTGGATCCCTTCATCTGCCCGGTGCATCTGATTTTGGAGTACTTGCTCTTCCTTTCGGACTCAGGCTTAGGGTACTCCTCCCTTAAGGTGTAACTTTCCGTCACCTCTGCATATCATACACCTACTGAGGGTAAATATGTTACTCAGCTGGAGGTGTCCTGCACCTTCTTGCAGGGCATCCTACATTTGAACTCTCCCATTCGGGATCCCATCCCTCCATAGGACCTTCTTTTCATGTTGGAAAAACTCACTTTGCCTCCCTCTGAACCAGCCGCAAGTTGCGAGCTGCGCTTTCTGTTGTGGAAAGCGTTATTTTTAGTTGCTGTTACTTCTGCTCAGAGGATTTCCAAACTTTAGGCTCTGATGTGTAAAGAGCCTTATTTGTTTTTTCATAAAGACAGGGTGTCTCTGCATACTAATCTGAAGTTTCTGCCTAAGGTGGTGTCTGAGTTTACTTTAAATCAGTCCATCCACTTGCCAGTTTACTACTCTGAATATTCTAGTCGGGGGAGGCATTGCTTCATACTTTGGATGTTCATAGGGTGCTCAGGTATTACACCCATTGCACCACATCTCTTCAAAAATCTGATCAGCTGTTTGTTTTGCTCCAAAGAGACAGGGAGCATCTGTTTCAAAACAGTGTTTGTCTAAATGGGTAGCTAACTGCACGGTCTACTGTTACTGCATGTACGACAAGCCCTTGCTAGGTGCAGTGAAAGGCCACTCCACCAGAGGGACGGTTTCAAGACTGTCTACTGTGGATATCTGTGCAGCTGCCACCTGGAGCTCTGTTCACACCTTCATTAAGCACTACAGTTTGGATATCGCTTTTAGACACAGAGCCAACTTTGGCCTTGCAGTCCTTCAGGGCCTTCTTTCTTGAGCCCTCTACCGATACCTGGTACCTCCTCCCAGCTGCCCTTTTGAGGCCAGTTTTTGTACTGCTTGGGACTCAGTCCTACTAATGTCAGCCTGCTGCAAGAGCCCCCTCGAAGTAAGATAGTACAGTTACGTAAGAACTTACTGTAACAGTAGATCTTCGAGAGGAGCTCTTGCAGCAGGCTCTGCTTTCTCTCCCTCCTGCCCTGGTTAACTTATTTTTCATTGCTCCTCTTCTGCTTGCATTTTGTTTTTTGGCTCTCAGGAACTGCCTAAGTTCTCTTTCTCGCCGCCTGCTTGGTGTCTCTGGCGGGATAACTGAGGGTGGTGTGGGGGACCACCCCCTTTATAAGATAGGTGGATATCAGCGTGCCGATGTCGGCTGGGGCGGTCTCACGTGACAGCCTGCTTGCTAGAAGTTTTCCATGTGGTCCTGGTGCACGGCGGCTTCAGTCCTTCTGTGTGGTCCTGGCACCTAGCAGCTTCAGTCCTAGTCTGCCAGCCTGCTGCAAGAGCCTCCTCAAAGTAAAATCAGCATCTACTACAGTGGACTATTTAACATAGGTATAAAACATGGCAAAATGGATCACAATCCTTCAGAATCTCTACTTAAACTATAATGTTTTACAAATGTAAATGAACTTTAATACATGTTTACTTATTAAGCAGATCTGAATGTTTCCTTTAGGTTTATTAGCATGCACAACTGAAAACAGTTCTGGGTACAGGAGCACTCAAAAATACTGAGTGTTTTACAGAGTTCAAAGTCACTGAGAGATAAAGTTAGGTTAGCAGGGTGAGAGGTAGAATTTGTCTTTGTTAAAGACAGCATACAGCATGTTTTTTTCAGTTTAAAGTAGCTGTATTTCTTAAAACATAATTTTGATTATGTAGTCAACAATTAACATAAAAAAACATCAGTACAGATATTTTCTTGTTATTTGAGTTCATCCATTAACAGAGATATGGGATTTTTCCTTGTCATAACAAATATAGTATAGTAAAACTTAACATCCAGATGTGGTGTTGTGCTGGTCACCACCAGAAAAGAACAGTTACATACTTACCGTAACAGTATCTTTCAGATAATCTTTTCCCTTAGGCCACACCTTTGGAACTATTTATGCATCAGCACTAGGACCACAAAGAAACTTTTGCTAGCTTGGTGGGGGGAGGCTGCCCACGAAACTGCCATGCATCAGCATCTACATAAACATGGGCAGCCCCATCTCTCCTCAGTTCCCTGCCGGAGAATGTGCTTGGAAGACTCTTCTTGGGGAACCAGGAGATTATACCAGCGCCTTTGATATTAGGCAGATGCAGGTGCTGGAAAGAGCAGCCATGAGAAGTCCCAAGGTAGAACTGGATGCCATATTCCCCTATAGCTGATAAAAGGGGGAAGGAGGGAGGGACGTCCTGGCCTACGGGAAGAAACTCTCTCAAAGATCTACTGTTATGGCACATACGAAAGTGTTCTATCTTCTTCGAGGATATCTCTTCCGTTAGGCCACACCTTTGGAATGATTCCCAAGCAGTCCCAAAAGTAAGTGGGAAGTTGGTGCAGTCTGTTCTTGACAGCATGCTATGTAGAACAGGCCAGCTAGACCAAAGCCTGCATGTCTACAAGAAACAATGTCCAGACTGTAATGTTTAGTAAAGGTATGGACAGTACTCCAAGTGGCTGCAGCACAGACATCAGCCACAGAGACATTCCTGAAGCAAGCAACAGACATGGCCATGCCCCTTGTGAAAGGACCACAAACCACACCAGGAAGTTCCTTACTGTACTTCCTATAACAGAATGCATTACAATATGCTAGTCATTTGGACAAGCACAAGGGGTGAACGAAACAAAAACCTGAGAGGGCTTTCTGCAGTCCTTGGTGCACACAAGAGAGCATCTCAGGATTCTATGTATATCCAAAATGTGAAGCAATGCTTCGCCTTGAGTGGCATGCTCAGAATAATAAACTGAAAAGTCAAGGGTTTGGTTTAGTTAGTGTGAACTCAGACATCACCTTTGTCAAAAATGTAGTATTAATATGTAAAGACATGCTGTCTTTATGGAAAGCCAAATAAGGGGGCTCACACATTAGAGTCTGCAGCTCTGAAATGACAGCAACTAAATATAATGCTTTCCATGAAAGAAAGCGTGAGCCGTAACTCAAAGCTGACTCGAAAGGAGATGAAGTAGGTTTGTCAAGCACATAACTGAGGTTCCAAAGGGGGACCAGACTGCAAATGGGAGGTTTCATATCCAGAATACATCTCACAAAGGTACCTCAGACTTCCTGTTGAGCTACTGTATGCCCATCAATAGGGGCATGGAAAGTTGATATAGCTGCCAGATGCACCTTCAGTGAGGAATACTGCAGTCCGGAGCCTGACAGTGACAGCAAGTATTCCAACATACAGTAGCACTGACTAGATAGGCAAATGGGTCATATGGAAGTTGACCCACAAAATGAAATACTTCCATTCCAGAGAATATGTATGTCTGGTGGAAGGCTTTCTGGCTTCAACCAGTACATTAGCTTCTTTTAGTGACACCACAAATTATGCCATGGCTATGTCTTCAGAAGCCATGCATGGAAGAGCAGGGACTTCCGGTCCGGATGGACCACAGCCTCTTGTCCTCTGACAACAGGCCTCTGCACAGAGGCAAGGGTACCTGAGGCTCCACTGCTAGTTGTCGCACCAGTGGATATCATATTTGTCAAGGTCACAGACTTGCAATGAGAATGAGGGTCACATCCTCCAGCTGTAGTTTCAGTAACACTTATAGTAATGGAATGGGAGGGAACGTGTACAGAAACCTCCCCTTCCAAGAGAGGAACAACGTGTCAGGCCGAAAAACTCCAGACTCGGGAGCAAGCGAACAAAAATATGGCAACTTTTTGTTGTGGGGGCACAAAATGGTCCAACTCTGGATGACGCTACCTTGCAAAGAGGTCATTCACCACTGAGGTCAGCAGTTTCCTTTCATTCATCTTGGACTATGACCTGCTTAGCTTGTCTGCTAAGACATTTTGGACACTTGAGAGATGCATGGCTGATAACTCCAGGCCGTGTTCTAGCACCCAGTACCACACACTCATTGCTTCACAACATAGAGGATAGTAAAGAATATCACCCTTATTTATGTAATGCATAACACTGATGTTGTCCATCTGTACTAGGAGATGACCCAGAGACTGTATAGAACAGTTCTCATCTCCATGACATTTATGTGCAATGTGGGTTCCACTTAGGTCCAAGACACTTGGATTTGATAAGGGCCCAAGTGTGCACCCCACCCGGGTCCTGACGCATCCAAGGTGAGAATCTGAGTCAGAGCTGGGATTAAGAATGGGGTTGGCAGTATAACCTAGTGGTTAGAGTAACAAGCTGTGAATGAGCTCGGTACATCCATCAGATCTGGGTTTGAGTCCCACAGCCTCCACTTGCATACTGTGTGACTGAGCAAGTCACTTAACCACCCCTGTACTTGCGAGTCACCCCTGAAAAACAGGCACTTGTGCTTAGTGGGCCTTACCTGGTTATCAAAAAAATAAAAATACAAAAAGATTGGAATGCCCCTCAAGATGTTGCTGCTGTGGTCCATCCATCACGTCACTGTTTTGAGTAAACGGGATGTGACAAGCACGTGCTGGTCCATGTCATCCATCAACTGGTCCCACTGCTATCTCAGCATCTATTGTGGTATCTGCATATGTAAGCAAGCTAGTGGCACAGTCACAATGGCCACCAACAAGAGTCTCAGCAGGCACAGGAAAGTCCTGGCTGGGACATGAGTGCTGTTAGCCAGTTACACTTGAGCCATGAGTCATTCTGCCCTGTCCAGGGGTAGAAACACTCTGCCCTGTGATGTGTCCAGGTCTACACCTATATACTGCAGCCTCTGGCAAGGGGACAGCACTGACTTTAGTACATTCGCTGTAACCACCAGGTCTTCGAACAACTGCCTTGTGCAGGACAGGGTATGTTCAAGTTGGCTCCTGGATCTGGCTTTTAACAACCAACTGTCCAGGTATGGGAAGACATACAGACCTTCCCTATGAAGGGCTGCTGCCACCACAGCTAACCATTGTTGTTTTTTTTATTTTTTATTTATGACTTTGATAACCAGGTAAGTGAGATAATCCACAGGACCATTTTCAGTCACAACCCGAACCACAGAGTGGCACATATTGAAAACAAAATACAGCAGTAAAACAAGTGAAATACACAGTGATATAAACAGTCCTCTGACAACAAAGAGCAAAATAGCAAATTATTGCAAGAACATTAGAAATAAAAAAAAGATTACATGGCACTTTAAAGCATCGTTACAGGAAGGCAGTGCATAGCTGCAAGCTGGTTTACAGTACAATCACAAAATCAGTAGCAATACAGGAATGATTGAGCTGTGAGACAAAGTGTATAGTGCAGTTAGTTGCATGGTTGAGATCACAGGACAGAGATATGAGAGGAGTACAGAGGGGAGTTTGCAGTAGGTGTAAGCATCACTCAAGGTAGCTGGTGGAGAGAGGGCAGTTGCGGGAAACCCCATGAGGACAGGCGTTGCCAGAAATGGACGAGGTCAGGCAATACACAGTGAGACCCTGTGTGTGTGTGTTGGGGGAAACGACCTGGTAATTACCCAGGACAGCAGTGGCAAGAGGTTTCTGGTAGAAGCCAATTTTTAAAGTTCTTTTTAAAGGACCAGTGAGAGGAGGCGGACCAGAGTAATGGTGGGAGACGGTTCCACAGGGAAGGGGCTGCGACTGAGAAAGCTTTGCTGCCCATAGTAGTAGTAGTAATGCGAGGGACCACAAGCGGTGTGATGGAGGATACCTGGAGGTTCCTTAGAACCACCCTGTCCATTAAGAGAGGTGAGTATGGTGACAGGGGGCCGGCCATCAGCAAGTTGTCCACCAGACAACCCAGGGCATAGTCAAAATGCCCTTTAAGTGGGAGCCACCCAAGAGACTGGTAGAGTGCACAGTGGTGGGTGGAGTAGGGGGGCTTGAAGGATGAAGCAGCAGCAGATACTGTTGTATGGTAGGTTAAGTTGTGAGTGCAGGGTTGAGGACATGAGGGAGAAGAGAGGGGAGCAGTAGTCTATGAGGAGAGCAGGTTTCCCTGCACTATAGTGAGACAAGTTTCCATGGTCAGATACTGTCTGATGATAAAGGCAGTGCCTAGCTTCTGATTTACTCACTGTTGTGAGTTGTTTACATGCTCAGAGAAGGTGAGGGAGGGATCAAGGGTAATGCCTAGGTATTTAAAATGAGTGACATTATCGAGGGGGTGCAGACAGGTATGAGTACAGTTAGGGAGGAATTGGTTTTGGAGATCTTGGCGAAGTAAGAAGAGTACCCAAAGAGCATTGACTTAGTTTTTTTTTCATTCACCAGGAGTTTGTGGGATAAAAAACAGTTGTGGGCTGTACCATAGTTGGGTGTGAGTGTAGAGGAGATGGTTTCTAGTGACTTATTGCTATGATAGAGGACTAGGTCATCTGCGTAGAAGAGCGCCTTGCAGGAGAGGCTTTCAGCAGGAAGAGCTTTATAAATAGCAAAAATAGCAGGGGGCCACGTATGGATCCTTGGTGGACCCCAGAGTAGTCACAGGTAGTACAGTGGATGTGGTATTACCAATTATGACATATTGAGATCTGTCAAACAGATAGCTTTTGAACCAGGTTGCCATTTCAGGAGATCAGCCAAAGCGAATTTGGGTTGAATGTAGGAGGAGGAGGTCAACAAGGTCAAAAGCCTTAGTCAGATCCACAAAAACAGCACCTATCGCCTTGCCTGCATCCATGTACCACAGGACATGATTTGAGAAGTGAACCAAGGCAGAGGTGGTGCTGTGGCACTTTCGAAAGCCGTGCTGGAGGGGCGACTGTAGGTTGCACTTTTCCAAATCTTTAGAGAATTGGTGGTGCACAATTTTTTCTAGCAGCTTGCTTAGGTGGGGAAGGAAGGAGGTGGGCTGGTAGTTTTCCAGTGAGAGGGGATCCCCAGCTTTGAAAACTGGAATGACACTGGCATGTTTCCAGCAGTCGCGGCACTGAGGATGTTGAGAGGACAAGATTGAAAAGGAACATGAGGTGTTTAATTACTGCTGGGGAGATGAGTCGAAGGAAAGTGGGGAAGAGTCCATCACTGCCAGGGTTACCCCCAGCAGGGAGGGACTTTAGGAGTTTGGCAGTGGCACCTTGACCAATGGTTTTAAAGTAAAAAAGGGGGAGGGACGGGGCTGTAGGGGAGTGGTTTGGCTGGGCACCAGGACCGTGTGATGGCAAGGAAGGAAGTTTGTTGAGATGGGAAGATAGATCAGTGAATTTTGAGTTAAATACTTGTGCAATCTCTGCTGGATCCAAGAGGAGGCCATGGGGGAGGCAAGTTGTGTAACTGTACTGCGAGTCTTAGGGTTGAGAAGACACCCAATGGAGTCCCAGAAACTACAAGGGTTTCCAAGGTTTTTTCTCTGTTGGTTAAGGAAATACTCTCGTTTGAGGGATTTGGCAGTCTGCTTGCAGTAGTTTCGCAAACCCCTGTAGGCGTTCCAGAGTTGAGGGGTAGGGGATGCTTTATAAGCTTTCCACTTATGGTCTCTTTTTATTATCTTAGATAGTAGCTCTTTTGTTAATCAGCAGATACAGCCCCCTCACTCTTCGGGTCACGAGAGGTAAGTGGAGGTCCTGTTGCTGAAGGAGGGCAACTGTGAAAAAGGAGACCGCGCAGATGTGATGTTGCAATGAAGATAGAGGGTAGACCAGTCCAGTGCTCTAGAATCATTGAGGACATTGGTGGGATCAGGGCAGAGAAAGTTTCTGAAGGACAGAAGCTTGGGAGGGGGATGGGAGAATTTGGTGGCCAGTACTGCATATGTGGGGGAATGGTCACTGATAGAATCTGACATTGTGCCTGCCTGCTGGACTGGCTTCACCAGAGTTGTGGTTATCCAATCTAGCAGGGAGTGATGAAAGTTGTGGACATTTTGCCGGGTAGGGAGGGAGATAACATGTTTGAGATGGTGAGCCTTCAGGAGGTTAGCGCAATCAGTTAAAGAGGCTCCTAACCTGTTAAGGTTAAAGTTGCATAATATAATTGTATCCCTAGAGGGAGACAGTTGTCTGAGACCATCCAGCAAGTTTGATAGGCCCAGGATGCCACCAGATGGGGGGGGGTTGTAGCAGCAACCCAGACAGAATTTCTTTGAGGCACCCAGGGTCAATACGGCAAGGATCCACTCACTAGGGGAAGGCGGATTAGAGTAGCTGATAAGGGTGGTGGAGATGTGGTCCTGTACATAAAGTGCCACACCCCAACCCTTCTTCTTCCCTGGTCTGTCGAGTCATAAGAGGGAGTGGCCAAAAGCTGAAAAGATGGGTCAGAGTGGTAGGGCTTCAAGCCAGGTCTCAGAGAGCCCCAGCACATGAGGCTTGTAAAGGGCAATCCAGACCTTAAGTTCAGGGAACTTATATATGAGGCTGCAGATGTTTAAGTGAGCAAGTCTGTTGCCGGATGACTTAGTCCACCCCACGATTTAGTAAAGACCCGAGGCACAGAAGACAAGCCAAAAGGCAATACTCTGAACTAGAAGTGCTCCCCTTTCAGGACAAATCTCAAGTACTTTGTGTGATACTATCTTGATATGAAGGTATGCATCCTTCATGCTGAGGGAGCAAATCCAGTCTCCCATTTGCAACAGGGGAATCAGATTTTGAAGGGAGACCATGCAAAACATCTTGTGTTCTACGCAGAAGTTTAGGTCTCACAGGTCTAGCACAGGCTTGAGATCTCGATTCCATTTGGGGACCAGGAAGTATCTGAAGTAGAACAGATTGCCTTTCTGGCATGAAGGCACAGGTTCTATGGCCCGTTTGGTCAGCAGTTTGCACCTCTTCTTTCAACAGGGACAGATATCCCAGGGGATAAGTTGAAAGAGATGAAGAATGTTCTGAAGGGATTTCTAGCAACTCCAGATCATGTCCCTTTGCAGTTACCTGCAGGACCCTAGGAGCCAGCAAGCTACAATCAAGAACTTAAGTCCTTGACTTTAGAAGGGCTGACTTCGATAGGATGAGGGAACTGGTCAGGAATAAGTTAGTAGGGTTGGAGGACGTAGGTGGGGTGGAGGAGAGATGGGGTAATTAAGGGGGCCATCCTCGATGCATCTAAAGTATGCATAAGAACATTAACAAAGAAAAACAGGTTTAAGAGACAACTCTGGTTCTCAGCAAGGGTCAGGGAAGTGGTAAGGGCCAAAAAGAAGGCCTTCTATAAATATAAGAAAAAGCAGTGGGAGGTAGAATGAGAGGATTATCTACAGAAAAACAGAGAAGCAAAGAGGGCCATTAGGGAAGCCAAAGCAGACACAGAGCTGCATATCGTGGAAGGGGTCAGGAACAGAGAAAACTATTTTTTTAGATATATTAGTGAAAAAAAGGAAAAAGGGTGGAGGAATCGTAAGTATAGTTGAGGGGGGTAGGGTGACAGAGGAGGATGGGCAAAATACTACTTTTGCTCAGTTTTCACTAAGGAGCACAGCGTGTCCATGTCAGAGAGTGGCATCAAAGCAACCACTAAGGGGATCCCGGAAATTAGACGACCACTGTTTACTAGTGAAAGGGTTCTGAAAGGGCTGGCTGTTCTTGATGTAGATAAGGCCCCAGGTCCAGACTGGTTGCATCCGAGGACACTCAGGGAATTAGCAGCACAGCTGGCTAAACCACTGATACGCCTGTTCAACAACTCACTTAGGTCTGGGGAAGTTCCAAGGGATTGGACGGTGGCAGACGTGGTACCGCTTCATAAAGTCGGGGCAGGGATAAGGAGCAACTAGGGAACTATAGGCCTGCCAGTCTAACCTCTATAGTAGGGAAGCTGATGGAGTCATAGATCAAAGAGGACCTCACAGACTACCTTGACAGCAACAGGCTCCAGGATAGTAAACAACAGTTTTGTGGCAGGAAGAGCTTGTCAGACTAACCTGATAGTTTTCTTTGACTGGGTGACAAAGGAATTAAACAAGGGCCATGCTGTGGATCTGCTCTACTTTGACTTCAGCAAGGCTTTTGATTCGGTCCCTCACAAATCATTGCTAAAGAAGATGGAAGACCTGGGTGCAGCTAAACCCACTGTGAACTGGTGGGTAACTGGCTAGAGGGGAGGCAGAAAAGGGTGGTGGTCAATGGGGTTAAATCAGTGAAGAGGGAGATTATGAGTGGGGTTATACAGGGATCGGTCCCAAGTCCGGTCCTCTTCAACATGTTCATTAGTGACACTGGAGAAGGCATCCAGGACAGGCTGTGTCTCTTTCGTAGATGACAAAACTATGTGGGAAGGTGGATAGTGACAAGGGAATAAGGGAGAGTCCTACAAAAGCTAGGAGGGGTGGTCAAAGGTGTGGCAGTTAAAATTCAATGCTAGAAAGTGCAAGGTAATGCACCTAGGGAAAAGAATACTGGATGGGAGGAGAGAGACATCACTACAGCTGAGGAACGGGATCTGGGAGATATCATTAGCAACTCACTTAAGCAATTGAGTCAGTGCAACAAGGCCTATAGCAAGGCTAACAGGATACTGGGATGTATCGGGGGAGGGGGGATACTGATATCAGAAGAAAGGAGGTAATACTTCCCCTCTACAGATCCCTGGCGAGAGGCCAAGTTCTGGAGTCCTCAACTCAGAAAGGATAAGGATAGGTTGGTGACAGTGCACTGCACAGTAACAAAAATGATTCAGGGTCGGCAGGGCAAATCCTATGAGGAACGCCTCGAGGCACTAAATATGTACTCACTGGAGACCAGAAGGGAGAGCGGAGATATGATAGAGACCTTCAAGTTCCTTAAAGGAATTAAAGTGAACTGTGTGGAACTATTTATTTATTTTTTTTTTTAATTTTCTTTTTTCATTCACGCCCTGCATCCGCCATCTGCTCCGGTCACGGACTCCAGGATTCCCGGCCACCGGATATCGCCGACTCCCCAGGATCATCCCTGGCTTGCCCCCCAGAGAGTGGGGCGGCTCCGACCCCCGGCTTATCGGACCCGCGGAACTGGTGATGACTAGTCGGGGGAACGGCTCCGCTGGCAATCAAGGCATTCCTGGAGCAGGCGTCATATAGGCGCTAAGCGTGGGCTTTTTCTCACTTCTCCCCTGAGGAGGCGGGGGCGTGCAATGATACCAGCGTCCGCCCCGCCTCCCATGTCGGCGTCGGCTGCGTGGAACTTCCAGTCTCCACCAGGGGTTCCCCAGCGCATCAGTGCTACCTGCATCCTCCCGGAGTAGGAGAGCTGCCCATCGGACGCTCGATCTACTCCCCGCCGACCTCAACGACCCGGATCCATTCTCGAACCGGTCGCCGGGGCCGCAAGCGGAAATCCCACCGCTGCGCCGACGGGCCGGCCTGTGTGGAACTATTTAGCCTGAATACCAATCCGCGGTCACATGGACACAAATGAAAATTAACAGGAGGTAGGTTCAGAAGAGATATGAGGAAGTACTACTTTACGGAGACGGTGGTGGAACCTTGGAACAGTCCATCAGCTGAAGTGGTGGGTGCAAGAACAGTCACGGGAATTCAAGCAGGGCTGGGACATAATGAAGGTAACAGTGCTTACTAGAGGTGACAGGACCAAGGAGGAGAATACAGTGGATGGGGAGGGTTAGTACCCTGGAGGAACAGTAGGTTCCAGGGATTATAGGGAACTTGGGCAGACTGGATGGGCCTCTGGTCTTTTTCTGCTGTCATTGTCTTTCTTTTCTATGTCTGTAGTAATCTCCCTCCATTGGGTTAAATGAGGGGAGATGCGACCCCATATCACCACAGCCTGCATGAGAAGTGATCGTGGGGAGGGGAGTCCTTCACGAGTCATGCTGAGCTGGTGGGGGCAGCGTCACCAGCTTTGGAGGATTTGGAATGTATTCCTGGGGGAACAGGAGGTGGTTAGCCTCCACCACCCTTCCCTCAACCTTGCTGATGTTAGGCTGGACGATCATCTCTGGCAGCAGGCTGGCGAAAGGACCCTTTACCTCTCTCTCTACCACTACCTCTATCAGGTGTAGGGTACAAGGATTTAAATGACGTTACTGTCATTCTTGAAGTCTGAAGGCCTCTTAAAGCCTCTTCTACATAACAGCCAAACAGTATGGCATTTTAAAAGGAGCCTTCAGCACTGTTACACATCTGTTGCAAACCCAGCCACTCTGAGCCGAGAATGCCTTCTCATGCAAATACCAGTGGCAGCTCCTTGGCTGACATCTGAGACATTACAGGTGGGAGTGTAGCAGATGTTTGCCTACCTCAACACCTGCATTCAGATTTTTGAGTAATTCATTCTTGGCCATGCCTTCTAGTAGTGCCGGAGCAGCCTGCCAAAATCTATTTTGGTACTTAATCATGTGAGATTGCTAGTTTTCAACACACAGGCCTAAAGAGGCAGAGGTGCATGCTCACTTGGCCATCGCATCAAGCCTCCTGGATGCCTCCTTAAGTAGCAGGGTACTCAAATGCCTCAGTGCCCTGGATCTGTCATGGGTAAGCATTATGACCTCAGAATCCATTTCTGGCTGGTTGGCAAAATAAGGCTTGACAGCAGGGGCTGGGTATTGCTTGTTAGCCTTTCCATGAACAGCTGGGGCGGTATTAGGCTTATACCAAGCAGCAAAAGTGGCATTTTCCAAACCAGGATAAATTGGAGGTGCAATGATGGAGGGAATACAGGGTACCTCCAGAAAGTCCATCAAATTATTTTTTTAGAAAATCCTCTTTTTCTACAGCAAACCCCACAGAAGTTTGCATTTGATGCATCATTGCCTCAAAAGTGGGGTCTTCAGGAAGAGGTCTGGGTGTGTACACCACAAAATCCTCACTGCAAGGGGATACAGAGGAGCTGGAACACTGAGCATAATGTTTCACTACATATCCTTGCTCCTCTTCATAATCCTTCTCCATTATGAGGTCAGGGTTATATTCTTCCTCGTCAACATCCCAGTTGGTGACGGGAATAGAAGACCTTGTTGGTAACACAGCAGGCCTCTGCTCAGTAAGTGTTTGCTGTGTACCAGCTGAGGAAGTTGATGGGGCCTGCAACGCAGTAAACTGAATTTTAAATACCTGTAAATTTTCTTTCGCTGTCCTGAAGCTGGTCGCAGGGCTCAGGAACAGCTGGCACCTCCACTCTCAAGGGATTTAGGTTTTCCAGATATGGAAAAAGCTGAATCCCTTGACAGCGCAGGCAGCAAAACCCAGCTTGGCAATATGCGACGTATCATATCCAAAAACGACACCAGCACTTCCTGCACATCGACAACACCCAGCCAGGAGTTGTGACCACTGGGGTTGATGGCAGACCTGCTCCTACTGACAATGGCAAGGGACTGTCCACAGTAGGTACAGCAGTGCCTAAGCCGAGCCACAACCTTGGTGTCTGGCTGAAGGTCGAGCGGCTGGCATCACTGTGCCACAGCAGACGATAATGATGCAGGTTGACTACCTACAGATCGCAGCGGTGACCTGAATCTCAAAGGGGAAGTTCATTTATCTTTATGTTTATGCTTATGACTCAAAGATCTCTCTTTTTTTGTGGTCTTTCGACTTTGACTATTGTGACTTGGTCAAGGGGCTGGTGATGCATCCTTCTATCCTTGGGCTTTCTGCATGGTCACTCAAGTTTTTTTTTAACAAAAACTTCTCCATCACCTTTTTTCTGCATTGCCTTGTTGCCTGATTGAAACCCTGGCAAATCTTACAAGTCCTGATGTTGTGAGAGAGGCATAAACAGCAGACACACATGTCGCAGGTGTCATCTTTGCATATTTTTCACTGCAACTGAAGTTCCAGAACAATGCAGTTGGTTTCAGCAGCATACAGCAGTTGACGGTATCACTAAATTATTAGTGATTACTATATAAGAAAATAAAATGACAACAGCTAGGTGTATTCATTTCCACAGTAGGTCTGACAAGTACAGTAGACTGAGGGAAAAGAACTGAGTAAAGATGGAGTGCTGCCCACATTTATGTAAATGCTGACATGTGATGTAGTTGTGGGCAGCCCTCATCTAGCAGAAGTTTCCGTGTGGTCCTAGAGCTGACAAAGGTATAGTTCCAAAGGTGTGGCCTAAGGGAAGATGCATCTTAAAAGAAGACAGAACAGTTACATATTTACCATAACACTAGATCTTTGAAAGAATCTCTTCCATTACGCCACAACCTGTAGAACTACAGCTGCCAGGCATTGGGACCACATGGAAACTTTTACTAGCTGGGGCCACCCACGATGACATCACATATCATCATCTACACGAATGTGGGCAGCTCATCACTCCTCAGTTCCCCACAGGACATTAGGCTCAGAAGACCACCGTCCATGAGGAACCAGATCATCAGACAAGCACCAAGCATACAAGGTGATATATGGTGCTAAATAAAACAGCCATCTATTAGGATCAGGCTCAATATCTGATGCTATCATCACTGAAGCAGAAGGGGGGATGGAGGGAAGGACAGAATGGCTTAAAGGAAGAGAGTCTGTCAAAGATCTGCTGTTATGTTAAGCACAGAACTGTTTTACTTTCTTTGAGGTATCGCTTTCATTAGGCCATATCTGTGGAACAAGTCCCAAGTAGTTCCAAAAAGCAGCGGGAGACTGGTACAGTCTAAAATAGTCAAGACAGGCAGCCTTGCAGTACAGCAAGCCCAAAGCAAGCGCATCTACAAGAGACGAGTTCAGACTGTAATGTTTAGTGAAGGTGTGGACCATGCTCCATGTGGCCGCAGCACAAATGTCACTAGCAGAAACAGTTTTGAAACAAGTAGTAGAAGCAGCCATCCCACTTGTGGAATGACCACAAACTGCACCAGGAAGTTTCTTACTGTACTTCCTATAACAAAACAGTACAACGTGTCAGCCATTTGGACAGGCACTGTTTAGACACAGGAGCACCCTTTTTCCCAGGGACGAATGAAACAAAGAGCTGAGAGGACTTTCTGTAGTACTTGGTGCAAGTTACATAGTATCTCAGTATTCTATATACATCCAAACTATGAAGCAGTGCCTTGCCCTGACTGGCATGGTCAGGATAGTAACCAGAAAGGTGCATCATTTGATTCACTGTAAATTCAGATACCACCTTTGGCAGAAACTTAGGATTTGTACACAAAAACTATCTTCATAAAAAAATCAAATAAGGCAGACACAGTAGAGCCTTCAGCTCTGAAATCCGTCGAGCAGAATTGATTGCAACTAAAATAACATTTTCCATGACAGGAAACATGTGCCGCAACTCACAGCTTATTCAAATGGAGCCAACGTCAATTTCTCAAGCACAAAATTCAAGCCCCAGGGAGGAAATGGATTGCAAATAGGTTTTTTTTTTTTTTACTCCCACCTTCCAACAGCTTCCCTTGGCCCCACTCCTTCAGGCTCTTATACCGGTTTCCATCTATCACCCAGGCGACTCCAGCTCTGCCACATATTACCCATCAAACTTCATTCAGGTCTGACCAGTCAGGCACACCTGATTTAGCTGACTGGTCCCCGGCAGGGGCTGATCAAGGAATGTCAGTTGGAAGGAATAGGAACGGTCAGGGGCTGTGTGACCTGGAGCGGCATAGGAAAGTCTACCCAAGGCAGTCATCTGGGGCTGTGGTCAGCCATTTTCTTATTTTCTAGTGCCCCACCAACAACCCTACGATGCAACTACAGCAGCATCCTGCAAGGGGGGGGGCAGCGTGTGGTTAAACATGCCAAGAACGCCTTCTCAGAGCAACCACCAGGAGCCGCCACTGAGGGGGGCACATAGCAATCCACCCACCCTGGGAGGAAAGCATCCAAGAGACGCTCTGAACTCCCTCCGCTCTTAGCATCAGGGATCAGGGTGCGAGCCCGAATCACCAGTGTGCCAAAGCAATGACCTATCACACAGCATCATGCAGCCAGCAAATAGTAGGTTTCACATGCAGAATACCTCTCAGAAAACTATGTGACACCTCCAGTTGTGCAACCACATGCCTGTCAATAATGGCATGGAAAGCTTGGAGTCAGTATAGCATAGTGGTTAAGGGTTCTGAGCTGTAAACCTGGAGACCTGGGTTTGAATCCCATCAGATCCCCCTTGAATACTGTGTGACCCTGAGCAAGGCACTTAATTTCCTCATGCTCCCAGGTCGCACCTGGAAACAAGCTCCGTCTTAGTGTGCCTTTTCTGGTTAAACAATTTCTCCTTTTCCCTTTCCGGATACAGCGGCTTAATGCACGTTACGGGAGGAATACCGTAGAGCACAGTCTGACAGGGACAGAAAATACTCCAGCACTGCATTCATAGGACACGTAAATGGGTCCAAATTCTTGGAAGCAGCCCACAAAGTGAAAGGCTTCCACTTCAAGGAATAAGTAAGTGTGGTAGAAAGTTTTCTTGCTGCAACCAGAATGTCAGCAACTTTAGGGGATTCCCAAAACGTGCCACGATTATGATTTCAGGAGCCATGCATGCAGACATAGGGTCTTCAAGTCCGGATGGACCCGGGACACCTTGCCCTGTGAAAACAGATCCCGACACAATGGTAAAGCTACTGGAGGCGCCACTGGTAGTTGTTGCAAGAGTTGAAACCATATCTGAATGAGGCCATAGTGGAGCTACGAGGATAAGGGTAGCACCTTCCTTCTTCAGTTTGAGGAGAACTCTCCATATTAGAGGAATTGGGGAAAATGCATGCAGGAATTTCCCTTTCCATGAGAGGGACAATAAGTCTCACCAGGAAACAGGTAGGGAAAATGGGTTGGCTAGGTGGGCCAAGCGGTCCTTATCTGCTGTCAAATTCTATGTGTCTAAACTCCAGACCCTGGAGCAAGCGAGCAGAAACGAGGCAGTTCTGCGTTGTGTGGGGATGCAAAAAGGTCCAACTCTGGATGACCCCATTTTGAAAAGAGGTCATCTACCACAGAGGTCAGCAGTTCCCATTCATGCATCTTGGACTTTGACCTGCTTAGCCTGTCTGCTAAGTTGAAGGCCAAGGGATAGAGCTTAGTACCACACTCTCATTGCCTCCCTAAGTGATAGGAATGGGTACTCCCTTATTTGTTGATGTAATGCATCACTTGGGGGTTGCCCATCTGGATTAATTGAGAGCCTGGAGTTAAATTTTCCTGAAATGCCCAGAGACTGTCTAGCACAGCTTTTATTTCCAGGATACTGATGTGCAATGTGGCCTCCACCTAGAACCAGAACCCTTGTGTCTGGTAGTGACCCAGATGTGCACCCCATCTGGAACCAAAGGCATCCATGGTGATGATCTGTACAGGAGTTGGAACATGGAATGGAACGCCCTGTAAAAAAACTGCTGTGTGATCCATCCACCATAGTGACACACTGCACAACAAGGATGTGACAAGGACCCTTTGGTCCAGCTCGTCTGTCAGCTGATCCCACTGTACCCTGAGTGCCCACTGTGGTATTCTCATATGCAAGTGTGCCTGTAGCACCGTCACAATGGATTAGACACAGAAAATGTAATATGGCCCATGCAGGAACATAGTGACATCTGTATATCAGCTGTGCATAAGCAAGCAAGCTTTTTGCCCTGTCCTGTGGCAGGAAAGCATATCCCTTCTCTGTATTTAAGTCTGCTCCTATGTACCGTTGTCTCTGGCAGGGAGTCATGACTGACTTGGGCACATTCAGTGTTTAACAACTGTCTTAGCTGTGGCAGAGTATGTAGTAGAGCCCCTCTGGAGCTGGCCTTCAGAAGACAGTTGTCCAGATACAGGAACAAATACAGGCCCCCCTTGTAAAGCGCTACTACCACTACTGCCAAGCATTTTGTAAAGCCATGTGATTCAGTGGCCAAGCCAAAGGGCAATACTCTGAACTGACAGTGCTCCCGTTCCAGCATGAAATGTAGATACTGTCTGTTGGCTTTTCTGATCCTTATATAAAGGTACACATTCTTCATGTCTAAGGAGCACAGCCAGTTCCCTTTTTTTGCAAAAGGGGAATCAGTCCTAGCAGGTAGACATATGAAACTTCATTTTGTGTAGAAGTTCAGATCCCCGAGGTCTAGTACAGGACGCAAATCCTCTGTCCATTTTGGGACTAGAAAATATCTGGAATGGAACCCTTTGTTTCTCTGGGTTGGAGGAGCAGGTTCTAAAGCAGAATTTTGTTATAATTTGTTAGTTTTTTTGTTGACTGGGTAAGTGCACTAGACAGAGTTTGCCTATTTTCAGGCACGACCCGGGGAAGGAAGATACAGATGAATGCCAATTAACCTTGAACCAGATTAAGCTGTTGGTGGTATTTTTAGTAAATATAATGTAATGACTGCATTTCTTCCTTCAAAAGGGACAAATGGCCCAAAGGATTACTGGAAGGAGGTGGAGGATAATCTGGAGGGTTGCTAACAGCTCCGCAGTGTGCCCTCTTGCAATTACCTCCAGTACCCACTCATTTGTCATAACTTCCTCCCACTGTTTTAGGTGCAGGAAGATCCTGCCCCCTTCCCCCCAACTACCCCTGGAGTTAACAGTGGAGGTGGGGTTACAGTCTGAAAACAGTCAAGTGGAACCACTGGGGGCAGAGCCACCGGCACCAACTGCTTTGGGTGCTTTTTAAATCTGCACCTTAGGGGAGGGGCACTGGCAAAGAGCTACCTCCCCTACCTCTGCCCTTTTGATGGTAGTCATAACCACCTCTTATTGCAGGCTTATGAAAAGAGATTCTTTCATGTCCCATAGGAGGAGTGAAATTATTGGACTTAATAGATCTAAAGGTAATGTTGGATGTCTAAAGACCCCCGAGTTTCTCTTCTACATCAGGAAGTAGTTTGGGACTTGTAGTCCCAGGTGTGTCATGAGGAAACTACTGGACCTAACATTGTTTAGTTTTTAAAGTTTGAAGGCTTGCATGAAAGCTAAATAGGTTGTGCTATATTTAGTGGGCTTGTTATTTTAATTGTAAACTTGACTTCTGGGCACAGTATCTGGTGGGTGGAGGACATGACCCCTGAGTTACTTCTGGGCCGCGATAGTTAAATCACAGCCTGGAGCGAGCGGCGGTGCTTTTTGCACATTCAGTGCCTGTGGGACTGCCAACATCAGTGTGACAGGTGTGGAGGTGCATTTTCTAGTACTTTTAGATCGCTGTATATTTTAGGTGTTTTCAATTGTGACTGAGGTCACTAGGTTACTCAAACAACAGACCAGGACATAGTTTGGGACTTGCAGTCCCAGGTGTGTCATGAGGAAACTACTGGACCTAACATTTAGTTTTTAAAGTTTGAAGGCTTGCATGAAAGCCAAATAGGTTGTGCTAGATTTAGTGGGCCTGTTATTTTAATTTTAAACTCGACTTCTGGGCATGGTATCTGGTGGGTGGAGGATGCAACCCCTGAATTACTTCCGGGCTGCGATAGTTAAATCACAGCTTCAAGCGAGCAGGGCAAGCTCATGCAGTGTGTGCCTGCGCAAAGACACGCACGTCACTACGTGCATGTTTGGCGTAGGAAGTAGGACCAGGACTTCTGAGTTAATATGCAGGTACTGTTACACTAGAGGCATAGAAAGTTCAGAAGGCAGTGGGATTAGCACATACACGTTATAATCTGTACTGCTTGCTGAACATCGTATCCCAGATTACTGAACTATAGTTAGTAGCAATAAGTAAGGAGTATACAGTATATATTTATATTACTATTTCTCAGAAAACGGCAGCAACTATTATGACATTAGATGGGGAACTGGGAAGTAAATGTGCTAGTTGTTGTATGTAAAAACTTACCCAGTCCATCACAAAGCAAAGTATATTCATCTGTGAGAACTGTATGAATAATAGCATACTGGAGGAAGACATTAAAACCTTTTATCAGAAGCTGAGCTTTCTAGAAAAATCTCAGGCTGAAATGTCTAAAAGATTAAATGCTCTAAATAATCATGAACATTCTGCTATGGTCTCTCAATTAAATGATTAGACTGTTTGCCAGGAGACTGTTGGAGGTGCCCCCCAACATTCAATCCTAAATGACCACATTCAAGATCAAGAACGATCAGGAGATAATCATATTACAGATTTCTATTTTAACTCAAAAACAGAGGTAGAAATGATGAACAAAATGAGGCAGATCTTGATCCATAGGTAACAAGCAGAAACAAAGAAAGCAAAGAGGATTAAAGCAGCCCCCACTTTTGTTATTGCAACTCAAAATAGATATGATGCATTAACTACTTGTCAGGAAGAAATTGATCATAGCTTATCAACAATGATTGTAAGTCCTATAGAAGTAGAATCAAATACAAAACGTGTTATGGAGAGAACTGATGAAATTAATTGTCTGGTAAACATACACACAGAGGGAGGTTGTTGTCCCCTCTACACAAGTACAAGACAAGCACCACACACACTTCGCTCTGCCTCTCTCCCCCTTCTCATCGTTCCCAAAATACATCTTGCTGTATCCAGATGCTCCTTTTCATATGCTGCTCTGACTGGAACTCCCTCCCTCCTCTCCTGCTCCTCCCTTTCACAATTTCAGTCCCATCTGTCTGCCTTTCTGTCTACCTCTGCTACCTGCTTTTGCTTTCGCTGAAGGGTGCCAACCCAGAAACTCCTCTACCTTTCCTACAGCTGCCGCCTCCTGCCTTATTCTCCTCCCACTCCACTATTGCTCCACCTAGCATAATGAGTGTAATGCATGTAAAATCTCTGATCCTAGCCATTCCCATGTATATTACTTGTATGTTACTATGAAGTTTTATCCTATAACTGCCCTGTATATAGTTTCTCCTCTACTTAGGCTTGTATCAGGCCACAGACTTCGTACATTGCTCGTCAAGAGAAAGTCTGTAGTCAATTGTTTGTACACTTGCAATATTTTGTTTTGACATGTACTCTTCCTATTACCAACTTTGTAACATGAAAACTGCATTGCTTGTTGCATTTGTACCTTCGTGGTTGATTCTTGACCCCTGGTTGACCCTGAAAAAGGGACTGTAATTGTCTCAGTGGACTTATCAGGTTAACAAAACTCAAATAAATAATAAATAAATAAGTCAACACAGTAACATTGGAAAGTACGAATGTAATAGGCGACATGGATGCAAGAGAGGGTCCCTCTACAAGCACTGTAGTAAGTCAGGATCCTGCACTTACTGATAGTCACGTTAACAAGGAGTTGCATACAAGCATTATAAATTCACGTGTGCATCAGTCTTTTGCCCTTGGGACTCCATTGTAAAGTATTGTGACAAAACAGTTTGTAACCCCGACAAACTAAATAGAGCCTGCATTAGTTATCGAGGTGCTAAAGTAAAGGACATCACATCTATGGTTCCAGTTATTCTGCAAAATGCAGGAGAAAATCCTATAGTTATTATAAATGCAGGTACAAATAACATAAATCAGTCAACAATAGAGAAAATCAAAAGTTAATTTATCAATCTAAGTAAAATTGTGTTACAATATAGCTGTGAGGTCCATTTTTCTGAGATTCTTCCTGGTCCTCGAAACTCGTATTTAAAACAGCAGACGATTAAAACCATAAATGAATGGTTGTGGAAATGGACTCTAAAAAATCTGTTCCACTGTATTCCGCACAAGGAAACCTTTAGTAATGATTATGGACTTTTTAGTTGGAATGGGCTCCACTTAAACAGGAGAGGTAGCTATCAGTTGAGAAAAAGTTTTGAAAAGACAATTTCATCTTCTTTAAACTAGCAGGGCCGTGGAAAAGGGAGAACTTGGAACCTGCAAATATTTTGATTAACTGCAGGGATGGAAATCCATGCAACGTCCTTGTAGCAAATGCATGTAGTCTAAACCAGATTAAAAAGGCTGAGCTTGATGCCGTTAGAAATGAAAATAGTTATGACATCGTGGCTATAAGTGAAACCTGGTGGGATGAGTGTCACACCTATATGAGTCCTATAGCTGGATTTCAACTGTTTTGCAGAAACAGAAGTGGAAAAAAGGGGGGAGGTGTATGTTGCTACGTCAAAAATGGCATAACTTGCTCAGAACTGCAATTCCTTAATAATTATCAAGTTAGTACAAAATCCTTTTGGTTAGAACTCCAATTTGGGTCCTGGGCAAAAATAATATTGGGAAACTGCTATCGTCCTCCCTCTAGCTCTAAAGAATATAACACGGCACTATTGCAAGAGATTAAATTAGCCACCTCTACTGGGTGATTCAGTGATCGTAGGTGATTTTAACACTCCAGGTATTACATGGGAACGCCTCTTAGGTTTTACCGACTGAGAAGGATTTATTGGAAACCATTATTTCACTTGGTCTTGAACAATGTGTGTGTAAACTCACCCAGGGGAGTAATATATTGGATCTTATTCTTACTAATATTTCTAATGAGTTAACTGACTCTCTGGTTCTGTGTTGATTGGGTTCTAGTGACCGTAATATGATTACATTTAATGTTACTATACCCAACATAACAGCAAAGAGCCTACAATTTTAAGGATTACAACAGAGCAAATATAGCTGTTATCAGATCTGCTTTATCTTTAATAAACTGGGATGAAATCCTGACAAATCTTGAGGGTAAGCAATGTTGGAACCATATAAAAAATATCACAACTGTCGGCCCGGTGGTGCAGATGGTTGAGGCACTTGACGTCATACGTCACACCACACCAGCGACCTGAGTTCGGGAACGAGCGCGAGTTGTCAGGAGTCAGTTGGGGAGGGAGAGGATTGAGCATCCGATGGACTACTCTCCTCTTGCCGGGGAAGGTTCGGGGCTCGCATCGCTCTGCAGCAGCCCCCGATGGCAATCAGAGGCACTACAGTTGCGATGCATCTAGAGGGCTGGTGTATGGCAGATGTTGGCATGCTGTGCCTTTGACGTCACTGCACATCCGTACACTAGAGGGGAGAAAAACAGAGGAAAATGGCAGTCGGTCTTGGCGGCTTCATGGCCGTGCCTCCACACCCACGGACCCAGAGGAGCCATGCTCAGGTTGGATCCAGACCCAGTGGGGAGAGTAGGGGAACCCCATGGGCACAGAGTGTGCACTAGCCTGAGTAACGTGGGCCTGCCGAGGTTCAGAGGGATGCAGGAGGACGGCAGCCAGACGATTGCCGACCAAGCTGCAGGAGAAAAATATGTCATGATAAAAAAAATATATATACACATCATAACTAAACTAGAGGAGCAGTTTGTACTATCACAAGTAAAGTATAATTCTAAGGGCAAAGTTCCTGTTTGGTTAACTAAACCCATAAGTAAACAAATAAAGAGAAAACCAAAACCACATAGAACACTTAAGAATAAACAATCAAGATATGCAAGGGAAACATACAGGTTGGAACAAAACAAACAAAGTAATAATAAGGAAAGAAAAGCAGAAGCTAGAATTTAGGCTAGCTCAGTGTTCCATGAATAACTAGACATTTTTCTCCTACATTAATAAAAATAAAGGTGCCACAAGAACCGTTGACCCAATAATATCGAATGGCAACCTTGTTACTGATGATCTGGAAATGGCTAATCTATTTAATGGCTTTTTTGCTTCCATCTGTAAACCTTCACCTTGTTTCCAAATTGCCACTAATGATTCCACTGTACCAGACATTACACCAGAAGTTATCTTAAGTGCTCTTGAACATGTGCAGATAAACACTTCCCCAGGTCCCGATAGTATTCACCCTAGATTTTTAAAACAGCTAGCTGCATCCCTTGTTCACCCATTGAAAATACTCTTTAAAAAACAAACAAACAAAAACAAAAAAAAAAACTTAGGTCTGGATCTGTTCCAACAGACTAGAAATAAGCGATAGTTGTGCCTATTTTTAAAAAGGGCAGTAAGGTCGATATTTCTAACTACAGACCAGTTAGCCTAACTTCCTTATGTAGTAAAATTGTGGAGTGGATTGTGAAGGACTTTCTAAAGGAGGAAATAAAATCTCTTCACCTAACTGATATCACACAGCATGGCTTTAAAAGGGGGTATTCATGTACTACAAATTTAATTTCATTTTATGAAATAGTTAATTGTAGTTTGGACAATGGCACCCCAGTAGATGTTATATTACTTGATTTAACGCAGGCCTTCAACACTGTTCCTCATAATCTTCTTATCTCCAAGCTTCTTAATATGGGATTTACACAATCTCTGGTCAGTTGGGTCCAAGTGTGGTTGGGGGAGCGCCATCAAAGAGTGAGAATTAATGGGGTACTTTTTGAGGCCAGTTCGTGACCAACGGTGTGCCTCAGGGGTTGCTGTTGGGCACACTGCTTTTTAATGTCTTCATATCTGATATGCATTTAGGAGTTTCCAATGTAGTAGTTAAGTTTGCAGCTGATACAAAACTAGGTGAACAGGTCGATACAAGTGAAAAATACAGTACTTTGTCCAGTGACCTTGATTTGATACACAATTGGTCTAAAAAAAAAAAAAACATGACATTCAACCGCGATAAATGCACTATTTTGCAATCCATGTTATAGTTATTTTTTTGGGAATGTTTTACTCAAATCTGTTACCAAAGAACAGAATCTTGGGATTATTATAAATAATGATCTGTCATCACTTGATCATTGTATTCATGTTTCTTTAATTTCTAACAGAATTTTAAGGTCAGTCCAATAGTCATTTGTGACTCGCAATAAAAATTGCCTGCTTCCTATTTTTAAATAATATATAACTCCACATCTTGATTTTGGATCACAGGTGTGGTGTCCCTATCTTAGGAGAGACATTGATATGGTCGAGAGGGCACAGAGAAGGGCAACTAAAATGATTACTGGTTTTCGAAATTTAACTTATGCTGAGAGGTTGAACAAACTCAGAATGTTCAGTTTGGAGGAGAGACGGGTCGGGGTGATCTTTTGTTACTTTACAAAATTTTACATGATCCCAGCTTAGCCAAACAATGTGGCGTCAAATTTAAAAAATGGGAAGTGTTATTAAGATCCCAAAACATGCAACTGGTGGTGGAGAAAGCTAAAACAAACAAGAGAGAGAATTTGTTCACCATCAGGGCAGTAAAGTTCAGGAATAAGCTTCCTAATGTTGTCACAGAAGAGAAACATTTTTTCTCTTTCAAAAGGGGATTGGATATCTACCTGTTAAGTGGAAAACACCTTCACTGACTTCACCCACTCGGAGTAGGAGGTAATCATGATGGGCCTTCTTTTACCAAGTAATCACAGTCGAACAGTTTTAACCCCCTAAATGGGGCATTCAAAACTGCTTGCTGGACATCATTACAAAAACCTATGACTCTAAGCCAAAAATAGAGTCTCATAAAGATGCCTGAAGCTGCAGCTCTGGCAGAAGCATCAGAGACATCATAGGCTGATCGTAGCAAATGCTTGTCAGCCTCAGCCACAGAAGTTAAAGTTTTAATTAACTCATTCTTGAAAGAACCCTCAGACAAAGCCTGGGCTGCAGTCTTAGCAGCTTCCCACGGGTTGTTCTGGTGTTTAATCATACAGGCCTGATAACTGGCAAGTCTAAGACCCAATGAGGCAGAGGTATATGTGCACTTGCCCATCACATCCATCCTCCTAGATGCCTTGTCAGGAGGCAAGGTACTCAGGTGCTTAGGTGCCTTGGATTTATCATGAGCAGCCATAATAACTACTTAGTTTTTGGCTGGATAGCATAATAAGGCTTAGCAGACGGGGCCGGATACTGCTTATCAGCCTTTATGTGTCAGCGTGGCTCAGTTGGTAGCACATCCATCTCTGGACCAGAAGGTCGTGGGTTCTCGTCCCACACTGGGATTGGGCTTGCACCTAACAATCGCTGGCATCCGAGTGCAGTATTAGGGGGTGCTGTACTGCTGGGGTGTGCCGTCCTTCGGATGAGACGTTAAACCGAGGTCCCTTCTGCCCATCCTGGTGTCCTAGTGGGTGTCCAGGTGGAAGTAAAAGAACCCAGGGCACTCTTCGCAAAGAGTAGGGAACATTCCCGGTGTCCTGGCCAACATTCCCCTTCCCATAAAACCGGTTCATGCAATTATCCAGGCTGTGTGTGGGTGATGATGTGCGATATGGCCGCCACCACACATTCAGTCACTTCACTACCAGTCTAGCATTGCTTGTAAAGCGCTTTGGATGTATGAAAAGCGCTATATAAATACTGATTCTTCTTCTTCTTCTTCTTCTTCATGGGAACTACAAGCAGTGAGTTTGATATGTGGCATGCAAAAAAGGTAGCATCCTCTAATGCAGGATGAATAGGGGGAATTATAATGAAGAATGAGCAAGAAACCTTCAATTAAATTATTTTTAATGGAATCTTCTTTTTCCACAACAAAGCCTATGGTAGTTGCCATTTGCTGCATTATGGTGTGAAAAGTAGGATCCTCAGGAGGAGATCTCAGGGATATATACAGAGTGCTCATTGCAGGATGAGACGGTTGAACTACAATGAGGTGTCACATATTGTTCTCTTTTATAATCTCCCTCTGAAGCCTCCTTCGATACCATGAGGTCAGGATTATATTCCACCTCAACCGCCTTGTTGATGAGAGCCACTTAAGTCACCAGAGATAACGGCAGTGGCTGAGATGGAAGAATCTGCTATGTGCTGGAAGTAGTCACTTATGGAAGCAGAGTGCCTGTTGGCCGGATTGATGGTTTAATAGCCTGCATAGGTAAGCCAGGCTGAAATGTGTCATATCTCTGATAATGACACCACAGCCTGAGAGTCAATGACGTCCTGACCAAGGGACGTACAATGGCATTATATTGTTCACAGTAAGCATGGCAGCGCCTAAGCCAGACCCTAACCTTGGTGTCTCAATGACAGTTGGTTGGGCTGTCATCAAGGCTGCTGGAGCAGGTGATGATGCTGAAGGATTACTTTGTCTTAACGGAGACCAGGATCTCGTTGGGGAAGAAGAATTCTCTTTGACTCTATGTTTATGGCCCAACAGTGAGTAGGACCATGACAATGACCGTTCCTTGTCCCAGTCTTTTGACTTTGGTGGACGCTTCTTGGCCAGTGTAGATGGAAACAGCAGTTTGGGGCCTTGCTCCTTCTCCATGACAGCGAAAGCTGTTTGGAGAAGGGCATTTTCTAAAGCTTTCTTACGGTGTCACCTTGTTGTTTGGTTGAAGCCCTGGCTGATCTTACAAGTCCTCACATTTGTGAGACTGGCCCGAACAGCATACACAAACTATGTGAGGTCTTCTTTATAAATTTTTCTCCACACTGGCAATACTAAAATAAATTCAGCTGATGATTTCGATGGCATGAAGAGATGACTAAAAACACTTTAATAAAATAAAAAGTAAATGGCAATGGCTAGCATTTGACATTTCCTCAGCAGATCCAATGACAATGATCGACGGCAGGATAAGAACTAAGGAGTGAGGGGCCGCCCATGTTTAGACGCTGGTATATGACATTATCGTGGGAGGACTCCAACTAGCAAAAGTTTCCATGTGGTCCTAGTGCCTGGTGGCTGTAGTTCCACAGGTGTGGCCCAATGGAAGAAATATCCTTGAAGATCATGGGTCAGTACCACCTTAATACAGTCAAAATATAAACCTAGTATATACAGTCAAAAAGTAACCTCCAAGAAATATATTTTCAAAACTGCTGGTGGTGACCACATTTACTAACTTGAGTCATTAACTGCAAAAAACAGCAAGACAGACTGTTTTTAAAAAGACTAAGAGAATTATGAGAGAGAAAAAGGTGATTTTTTTGATATAACCTTTATCAGGTTAACAAACTGTTAATGGTACATGTTTTTGAGGCTTGGTGCTTCTTCAGTAGGTATGTCACATAATGGAAGTTAAAATTCCTTTAATAGGAGATCAGTTTAAATCACTGGGGGAGGATATGAAGAAAATGCAAGCTATATCAAAAATATACCATACTGTAAACAAGCTTTGCAGTACTGATTAACATCCAACAGGGACTAAAAGTGTTAAACTATTACCATATCACCATTTGTTATGGAGTAATCTTGTGTTGCTATTATAGCAGAGGAAATGTTCTGTGATAAACTTAAAAATCTTTAAAAACTTTAAAGTGAACTAATGTGACATGAAGTCTTTGTCTGTACGGGGTACAAAGTTAAAAGTGTTAAAGGTTTCTGTAAATCCGAATTCCCAAGCCCATCCGTCTGTGATTTAAAATTGCCTTTAAACGAAATCTACATGCAAAAGTTATGACAACGCAGTGTTGTACCCTAGTAGTGACATCAAACTTCTGTTGCACCTTTGAGTGCCTCACTACTAGGGTACAACACAGAATGCCCACATGCTCCACTTTCCCTTTCAGCATAAGCAATCGCTCATTTATTTCCTTTTGTTAGTTTAATTTTTCAGTTGTAAAGAGAACTATGAGTGATCAGTGAAGCCTTCAGAATGGGACACATTTCAGCTACTAAGTAAGGTGCAATACCAGAGTAATACAAATTGTTACACTCCCCGTTGTTGTTCAAAGGTGCCCCAATTCTACACAAGTAAATGGATGGGCAACAGTGAACAACAACGCTGAGTTTACGTCTCGAGGTTGTCATGTCAACCAAAGATGCTCTTGAGGTCTAATGGTTGTTATCACAACCTATTCAAGCAAAGACTTGGCTTTTTTCCACTGTTGTCCATCCATAATCCATTATGTTCTGCATTGTGTTTTTGTTTTTCTGATGGTCCCTAGCGTTCTGGTCCATGTGTCTGTGGAAACCTTTTGTTTTTTTGTTTGTTTAACTTTTCCCTTTCAGTTTTATGGCCTCCTGGGGGTAGTCATTCAGGCTTCTTTTATTGTCTTTGATGTGCTGGAATTTTCCCAGAATGCCTCTGGGAATTATGTAATTAGATTTAAGTCCTTCAAAGGTATATTGGCTTTATTACCACCCAGCGACAGCATTTTACAAAGAAAATTGCATCACATCCAGAATAATAGCAGTTGGCACTTAGAAATATCTGACTGCAGCTGGGAAGGGAGGGCAAACACTTTTTCAAAGCAGTTGCAGTTTGATGGTGTGATTAGATTATTACTAGAATCCTGGGCTCTTAGTTCTATATGTGACAGGTAGATGTTGCCACTCTTGAAGACAAACCTTTTCTTAAATCTGTTGCAACAGTTCTTCTATTTCTTAGCATAATCTATCCTTTACAATTTCTAGTCCATAAGTTTGGCCACCTATGGGCACCCCCTCCCCTTTCTTGATTATGCTGTAGTGTCCTCTTTAATTTTCCTTTTCCCTCTCAGGCCTTGTACAGGGAGGTTATTGTGGTGAACTCCAAGCTGATATAAAACAACAGGCTGTGTTCCTCATTGCTGGATTTAGTATGCAACAGCACTGTGTCATAAAATACCTTGATGTATATGCTTTATGTGTATGAAACCAGTAAATGTTGAAAATACCACAGCACTAGGAGTTTTTGATAAAGGTAAAAAGTTACTAGGGGACTGTATTATAAAAATTAAGTTACCGGGGTAGAGATATCAGAAAACCCCCATTGTGTTATTTAAATACATGTAAATTACAGATTGTTTGAGAGGCCCTTTGGCACCATGCATTCCTGCTTTAAGCTGCACTAGCCTAAAATTTCATGGTGATTTGCATTATGGGGGAATGTGTGATGTTGCTTCTCACTGAAACTTGGCTTTATTGCCAATGTCCTTTGGGGTAACCCTTGCTTCAGTGCTCCTGCACTGAGGATCTTTGTCTTTAACTTGTTTTGGGGTTTTCCTTTTTGAGCTCCCCATCACCCAAACACACAAGACCAACATAGGGAGTGAAATAATTTTCACTAATGGGATAGATCAGTGGGTCAGTAGGTGCTGACTAAGTGCAGAGGAAGGACATGCATAGTCTGTTGCTGCAAACTGATGTATTGAAGAAGGGATATGCCATTGCTTAAGGTTATTCCCTGGGTTTTAAATAAACATCACACAGAGACTAAACCTAAAGTTCTGTGTCTGGTCCATCTGTTATCCCACAACCTCTCCACAGACTTGGTGTCAGAAGTGGGATAACTTGTTGGAAACATCTGGACTGGGCTAGGGGGACGTTTTCCAGTGGATGTCACCCAGATATCCCAGGTGGACCGATGCACCAGGAGTTGCCAGAGGAGAACCTGGAGAAGAAAGTCTGTGGACTTCTAACTAGAACCACGGTCGATAGACTGGGAGAGGAGCTGCTGTCTGGACTGGACCTGGGAGCTTGGAAGAAGGCCAAGCTTGAAGACGACAAAGAGATGCACGGGAACGAGGAAGAATCGAGGGAACTACCTCCTCTTGGAGAAGCTCCACCTGAGAACATATGGGAGTTGTTGAAATGGCTCTGCATAAAACAGGTGCAGAGGGAAAGAGATAGAGACATTGAGCGGAAAGATGGAGACACTGAGCGGAGAAGTCAAGATGAAAAATGGGCAGATATCATGAGGGTCTTGCATGCCATCAATGCAGGGCAAACAAAAAGAGCCAGTAGCCCAAAAGACATTAAACTGTCTAAACTATCAGACAGTAATGACATTGAAGCCTACCACACAAAGTTTGAGGGGACTGCTCGAACATGCGCATGGCCAAGGGAACAGTGGGTTGCTTGACTGGCACCGCACCTAACAGGCAGTGCCCAGTTGGTTTACAGCCACATGGACTCCCAAGAGGCAGAGGACTATGACCGCATGAAGCGGGAGCTCCTCAGGTGCTATGACAAACACTGAAACCTATCACCAGAGGTTTAGGTTTCTTAAAATGCAGTCACTGGATAGCGCCCCGAGAGACCTATGCCCTCTCAAGGAGCTCTGCTACAAATGGTTGCAACTAGATAACAAGGACCAACTTCTGGAGGTGGTAATTAGTGAACATTTTATTAAAGTTTTACCCCAGGATGTACAACTTTGGGTTTGGGAGCATAAGCCTGATTCCACTGATAAAACCATCATGTTGGCCGAAGACTTTCTGGCAGCCCGACCATCCAGACCCAGAGGGTTCCAATGGACATCAGCAACTGCAACCACCAGCAATCTTGTAAGGAACCCTTTTATTATAAACTGGCAAATCCAGCCCCAGTGAAACAAGACTGGAGAGCAGAGAGAGGGAGTGAATTTCAGTAGCAGACATTGTATGTCATGGGTGCCAAAAGAAGGGGCATTATGTAAGAAACTGTCCTAATATAAAGAAAGAGACAACTTACATAGCCTTAGCAAACTGGGGTCACTTTATAAATACTGTGCAGATTGGATCACAGCAGATGATAGGACTGATCGATTCAGGGAGCCACCAAACTCTTGTGCGAGCAGATCTGGTGACTGGGAATAATAAAGTGCCACATACAGCAGTCATCTGTATGTATGGTGATACCCACTGCTACCCTACAGCCACCATTCAAATGACTGTTCAAGAAAAGACACACAAGGTAGAAGTGGGGTTGGTACCTCACCTACCCATGCCAGCTGTTATTGGGCATGACCAACCAGACTTTGCTACAGTTATACATTGTCATGCCACCCAGGACTCTGCTGTAGTTGCCGTAACCACGAGAGCTCAAGTGAAGCAGGGATATTTACCATCTGTGTTCCTATTTGATGATGATGTTTTTGAGGATCCTGGCAAGGACAGTAAAAGTAAGGCAGAGAAGAGGAAGCTAAAGAAGGACTGGATTGATGCTCATGCTGGTGTACAGCCAGACCTGGGACACACTTTTATATGTGATATGCAGCATGAGCAAAAAGCAGACCCTTCACTTAACCCTTTTTTTTTCCACAGATGGGGAAGGGAGTGGAAAAAAGGTGCCCCTCAGTTTGTTTTAAAATGGAATATCGTACAGAGAATACACTAACCCCAAAACTGGAGAGGTAATAGACCAGCTAATGGTTCCAGAAAAATTCTGCTTCCAAATCATGTATCTGGCGCATGACATCCCTTTAGTAGGCTATGCAGGTGGAGATAGCACCCTGAATAGGATATTACCCAGGTTTTATTGGCCCTCTATCCTCGAGAACATACTGTAGCTGAGTATGGTAAAGCATGTACTGAGTGTTAGAAAGTAGCTCAGGCTGGAAAAAGGGATAGAGTACCACTACAACCCATCCCCATTGTGATTAACCCTATGACAGGATAACCATGGATGTAGTGGGCCCCGTGGAAAAAAGCTCCAAAAGTAACAGATTTGTACTGGTCATATGCGATTACGCTACCTGCAACCCAGAAGCTATCCCCATGAGAACCATCACCACCCAAGGATAGCAGAGGAGCTAGCAAAGCTGCTTAGCCACATGGGAATCCCCTAGGAAATACTTACTAATCAGGGGAGTAATTTTAATGCACACCTGCTAAAATAATTGTACTGTCTGCTGGGCATGGTAGCAGTGCATACTTCCCCTACCACCCATACAGACTGACGGCCTCATAGAGAGGTTTAATCAGACATTAAAGAGAATGTTGAGGAAGTATGTAAAAGAAAAGAAGAGGGTAGAGATTGATATAGGTACTTCCCCTCTTTACTCTTCACTTACAGAGAAATCCCTCAAACATCCACTGGCTTCCCGCCTTCCTCATTACTGTATGAGGGGAACCTGCGAAGGGCACTGGATGTGGTTAAAGAACACTGGGAAGGAGGTGGGACATCCTAATGTCGTAGATTACAACACTCAGTTATACAAATGCCTAGTGAGGTATATCAACTTGGCACACCAGAGCTTAGAACAGAAGCAAGACTTGCAGAAAGAAAGATACAACCAGGGTTTGAAGACTAAAGCATTTCAGTCAGGGGACAAAGTGTTGTTACTTCTTCCCACCACAGAGAACAAACTACTCATGAAATGGTAGGGCCCCTTCACCATTTTGAGACAAACAGCAGCAGTGAATTATGAGCTTAGCATGCCAGGAAAGAGACCCCTCCTAGAAAATTTACCATATGAACCTCCTTTGGAAATGGTGTGAAAAGCCTAACCCCTCCCTTTATATCCATCCTGAAGTTATGGAGTCAGAGCTGGAGGTTGCCTATAAAAGATCAGAGCAGTCAGGACAGTTGGAGGAGATCCAGGTAAACCCCGATTTGGAGCCTCAGCAACAGAAAGATTTGCAGGGGATGTTAAAAGAATTTGAGCCCATATTCACAAACATCCCAGGGAGGGCCAAAGGAATTGTGCACACCATAACTGCCATGCAAGACAAGCCCATACACCAAAAGCCCTACAGACTGCCCATGACGGTGAGGGATGAGGTGATTCAGGAAGTCAAAAAAATGGAGCTGTTAGGCATAATTGTGCACTCAAGGAGTGCATGATCTTCACCCACGGTCATAGTGGAGAAGAAAAAGGGTGGGATACATCTATGCCTCGATTTTAGACAGCTTAACAACGCATCACTATTCAATAGCTATCCAATGGCCTGAATAGATGATATAATTGACAGGCTAGGTAATGCACAGTATATCTTCACCCTTGATCTTACTAAGGGATATTGGCAAATCCCCTTGTCACCTGATTCACAAGATAAAACCACATTTAGCAACCGAATTGGTTTATACCAGTTTGTCACAATGCCATTCGGACTACATGGGGCCCCAGCCACTTTTCAGCATTTTATGGACCACATACCAAAACCACACACTTTCTACTGTGCAGCTTATTTGGATGATGTGGTCATATTCGGCCCTGACTGTGAATCCCACATTAGACACTTGTCCCAGGTATTGCAAGCAATAAAGGAGTCAGAAGTGACCATTAACCCTGTGAAGTGTGCCCAAGCAAAGACCGAGACAAGATACCTAGGGTTCATTTTAGGCAACGGACAAGTGAAGCCCGAGGTAGAGAAGGTTACAGCAGTAGCAAACAGCCCAATACCTGCCACAAAAAAGCCATGAGATCTTTCCTAGGCCTGGCTGATTAACACCGGAGATTTATTCCTAATTTCTCAGTCATTGCCCGTCCTTTGACTGATCTCACTAAAAAGAGGTGGCTGAAAAAGGATCAGTGGACCCCTATTTGTGATGAGGCTTTTAGGAATATCAAGGCCATTTTATGTACAGCTCCTGTACTGAAAACCCCTGACTTCAACCAAGTGTTTGAGGTTCAAACCGATGCATCCGAGAATGGTACTTGGGCAGTCTTATCTCAGAAAATAGATGGAGAAGAACAACTGATCATGTAGATCAGCAGGAAGCTACATGAAAGGGAAAGAAGTTATGCTACAATAGAGAAAGAATGCTTAGCTCTGAAGTGAGCTATTGAGTGTCTGAAAAATTACTTGTGGGGGGCTGAATTTAAGGCTGCAACTGATCATAACCCCCGTTGCTGGTTGCGCCAAATAAGAGAAAAAAATCCCTGTATAATGCGGTGGTACTTAGCTCTTCAGCCCTATCAATTTACTGTGTCCCACAGGGCAGGGACAAACATGTAAATGCTGATTTCATGTCCAGATGTGGTGCAGGAATTGATGTCAAGGAAATATGACTGATTTTCCCTAAAAGGAGATAGTGCAGGGAAGGTACCATTAGTCTCTGTTGAGAAAGGTGTTAATACCTCAGGTTAAAGAATGATGATATCTACTATGTTTATGATGGAATGTTTATCGTTAATAGGGACCCTGAGAAGGAGCTGCTGAAGATGGATGGGTGGAAGCTCCATCCCATCCTGAGACAAGACGGTAGTAAGCAGTCTGAAATAACTGCTTCCCCCTTAAGGTGGGGGATATGTGACAAGGAGATCCTGCCACTCTTGAGGACCAACCTTTTCTTAAATCTGTTGTAACAGTTCTTCTATTTCTTAGCCTAATCTATCCTTTATAATTTCTAGTCCATAAGGTTCGGCACCTATGGGCGCCCCCCCCCTCCTCTTTCTTGACTATGCTGTAGTGTTCTCTTTCATTTTCATTTTACCTCTCAGGTCCTCATACAGGGAGGTTACTGTGGTGACCATGCTGATTGCTGGATTTAGTATGCAATAGCACTATGTCATAAAATACCTTGATGTGGCTAGCCCGGTGGCATTGAGGGTTGAGGTGCTGGATGCCACACCTCGCACCACACTAGTAATCCGGGTTTGGAAATGAGCCTGAGCCGCAGGGGGTTGGCAGGCGGGACAGAGGATCGAGCATCCGGAGCACTGCTCTACTCTCTTTGGGGAAGGGGCCTAGTCGTCCCACTCACTGACTGCCTCTAGTGGTGGCTGGAAGGCAGTATGGGTTGGGAGGCTCAGAAGCCAATGTGCTTCCATCGGAGGAGAGGGAAGGGAGAAAACAGAAAATGACCAGGGCTCCACGGACCCGTGATGGCCTGACCACTCTGGCGAAGTCTGCCCCCCACCACCAGATATGACGTACCGGGTGGCGGGGGACTGCCGGCACCCCCCAACTGGCCCTGCTGCACAGGAGGATCTGCAGGGGAACCTGGGCAGATGAGCTTGGGGTAGACTGAAGATGAACCCCTCCGCAAGGGGGTCATAGCCCCGTAGAGCCCGCGGCAAGAAGGTAAAATAGAAAAATAAATACCTTGATGTATATGCCTTATGTGTATGAAACCTGTAAATGCTGAAAATACCACAGCACTAGGCATTTTTGATAAAGGTAAAAAGTTACTAGGGGACTGTTACAAAAATTAAGTTACCGGGGTAGAGATATTAGAAAAACCCCATTGTGTTATTTAAATGCATGTAAATTACAGAATGTTTGAGAGGCCCTTTGGCACCATGCATTCCTGCTTTAAGCTGAACCAGCCTAAAAGTTTATGGTGATTTGCATATACATCCTATGATGCTTTGCATTATGGGGGTATGTGTGATTTTCTGTTTCTTTGAAACTTGGGTTTGATTCTCACAACCTCCACTTGCATACTGTGTGACTCTGAGCAAGTCAATTAACCGCCCAGTGCTCCCAGGTCGCCCCTGAAAACAGGCACTTGTGCTTAGAGGGCCTTACCCGGTTACCCAAGACTAAAATAAAAAAAATAAAATAAAAACTTGCTTCAGTGATTCTGCACTGAGGTTATTTGTCTTTAGCTTGTTTTTGGGTTTTAATTTTTGAGCTCCCCATCACGCAAACACTTTCAAGACCAACATAGGGAATTAAATAATTTTCACTAAAGAGACAGATTAATTGATCAGTGGGTCAGTAGGTGCTAAGTGCAAAGGAAGGACATGCATAGTCTGTTGCTGCAAACTGATGTACTGAAGAAGGGATATGCCATTGCTTAAGGTTATTCCCCTTGTTTTAAATAAACATCCACAGAGATTTTGTGTTGAATCTGAAGTTCTGTGTCTGGACCATCTGTTATCCCACAACCCCGCCACACTATAATGCAAGGTCTAAGTCACATCATTCCCAGAGGCATTCTGGGAAAATTCCAAGAAATCAAAGACAATAAAAGAACTCTGAATGACTACCTCCAGGGACCACAAAACTTGCACAGAAAAGTAAAAAGAAAAAAAAATCTTGCTAAAGTCACAATTAACAGAATGCTAGGAATCAAAGGAGAAACAAAAACCCAATCCACATGTGTTTCTATAATTTTTACATGTAGTTTTCCTTTAAGGGTTGCCACTTTCATTTCCTACAAATTATGTCCTGAGCTGGAAAAATGCTCACCCTCTAGTGTGTCTGTGACTTGGTGTCTGATGTTGAAGCACTGCAGATTCATTCTTTTCCTAAGTGTCTGTCTTGTCTCACCTAGATAAAGACTTTTGTTTGGACACTCGAGCACATGATAAGGCATACAATATTAGTACTATTTTACACATTTTTTGACAAATGGGATTTATTTTTTTTGATATTTCTGTTTTTCCCCGCCTGCTTTCCCACTGGAGCTGCACCATCGGGAGTCGCCTATTAAGCCTGTCCCTACCAGTGCCTTACCTGCCAGTCTCTGGTCCCTCCCTCCATCCGGCCTCAGATACCCCCCCCAGGCGGGATCAGGGTAGGGACAGACCCCCGAATCTTGCTTGTGTCAGGGTCATGGGGCTGCAGGCAGGCATCAGCACATCAGGACCCAGCTCAGTGCTCGGTCTTCCCGGCTCCAGTGTTTTTTTTCCCCCCCGTGTTTCTATGGGACGTTGAGGGCCCGTACATCAAGGCACAAGCGCCAATGTTGGCAACATCCCTCCCCCTCCTTCTTCGAAGGAGCAGCCCCTGAGGCCGATTGGTTGCTGACCTATGCCCTTGACCAATCAGGCCCCCGAGACACCAACTTGCCATCTTGTCCCCAGCCTCCGCCAGGGGGCGCCGCTTGCTGGGTTGAAAGACCCTCCCTTCCCTGGGGAAGGTGAGCTGTCATTGGACGCTCCAGCCTATCTCCCCCCGGCCATCCCAAGGTGGCCCGAGCTCACTCTTGAACCTAGGTCGCCGGTGTGGTTCGAGGTGTGGCGTCCAGCGCCTCTAACCTCTGCACCACCGGGCAACAAATGGGAATTTTAACTGTTTAACATAGAAACAGACTGTTCTGGAAGAAAACAAACACATCCATCCAGTCTGCCCTAATTTTGTTTCCCAGTCTTGCCACATGCCTTGCTGTCCAGGCAGGGCCAATATGGTTTTAAGGTAAGGTTTGGCATCTTTTCTGTTGACAGCAAAGTATTCCCAAACACATTCTCATCTGCTGGCATCTGCTTTGTTCAGTAAGTTGCCTCAGGTTTGGAGTTGCCTATGTGTTGAAAGTGGGAATTGCAGTAACACAGCTTGCAATCTTTCATCATCTTGGAGAACTAAATTGAGATCTTTATTTTACGTGTGGGGTTTAGCGGGAGGATTGTAAGTGACACCCAGTAGGGTGTAGCTATTTTTAAACCATATTCCGTTTAATTCTTTCAAGGTATTCTTGTTCTCTGACAAATATGACCGTCAATAACTTGTGCGTTGTAGCTGTAATTTTGAAGGCTTCTCGGCGCCGAAATGTCTGTCTCCATCTGTTGTGTCGGAACATACTCAACTGTGCTGTATGGTTTGACTGTAGATGATGGAATATTATGCAAGTCTGTGGTGGAAGCTACATTGTGCAACATGCCTGACAAAGAAGCACTAAGCCTCAAAAGCTTGCAACTTTACCTTTTCATTTCTATAATAAAGGCATCATACTTACCCAACAAACATATATTTTTATTTCACTTGTGGTTGCATGTGGGCTACTACAGCACACCCCAAGCATTATCTGACGGAATTAAAGTGTACACTGATGATGAATCATGGTGTGTCAAAAACACTGTTGCTAAATGTGTGAGGCTCAGCACCATCATCAATGATGGTACCATGAAGTCACCATACTGGCACTATGACAGTACCATTTGCAACACCACGTCAAGCATGGATGTGGATGACATTAGTTGAAGGGTCTTCCTACATGATGAGCTTCTAGAGATACTGCAATCAAGTCCTCCTTTTTATAAAGGACAACTGTGATCTTCAGGCTTTTTTTTTTCTATTTATTTTTGCTCCTGGGAGCCTGGCAGGTGGCAATGGTCCCTCCCTTGGAGGGACTCAGTCTCTGGCTCTCCATTCCCCGCCCAACTTCCCCTAAAATCCCCCACAGGTTTCCCCCTCGTGACGGGGCTGAGGCGAAGGGGCGCCGGCTTTCTCCCACCCCCGGAGTGAAATCCAGATGCTCGGGGAACCTAGAGGTTAAAACAATCCTGAAGATGGATTTTTTTTACTAACAGTTTGAAATGTAAAGGTGATAACTCACTAGTTTCAATGCACATTCAAAACAATTATTGTAAGTGTATAAAGTGTTGTAATAGCACCTTAGAACACACTTAATAAAACAGGTGATTTCCATTTAACCTGTTGGATTATCTACAGTCAATATAGGGACAAGACCCTCAGTGATATCATTTCCTGTCAGGAGTAGAATTCTCACCTTTTAAGAAGCCCAAAGTGGGACATTTCTTACTGAAACATGATTTTTCACAGGACAGCATGTAACCTTGACCAATGCAACAGACTTGTTTTCTCTATATAAATCAGAATTAAGGCTGAGTATTGTAGTTTCTTAGTTGCTTCTATTGTTTCTTGTCATTTTAAGGTATTTTAGTTAGGGTATTGTAGTTTTCTGCAACATTTAGTGGAAAGTCAGAAAATATTTTCTCTACTATAAAATCAGAACATGTAGTATTTTTCATGTTTTTTGCAGGACACAGCTGCCCAAATCAGGACTGTCCTGCAAAAATCAGGACAGGTGGTAACCCTAGTCAGGAGCCTAAACATTACTGCCGTCACTTAATTACAGGCTGATTTTATATATGAATAATTCTGGACTGCAAAAACTCACAAATAAATACAACGGCTCACTCAAATGAGCTTTTTGTAGGCTTTCAGACATTAAGAAATAGTTCAATTTTAATGACCATCTGTGATGACTATACCAGACCCGCTATGCCTTTTAAGCCACTGCCTGACAGCTCAAAGCAACCAGTTTGTGTCTTCGGTTTTCAGCCTTTGTAGACTGTGTGAGAGGCCATTTGGAACTATACTGTTTAAAGCAGAATGAGAATGTTTAAATTATTTTATGGTGATATGCATATATTTCCCTTGATGTTTTGCACTGATGGGACACAAGTAAGTTTGGATTTCTAGCCAGAGCAATGTCAGATGTCAGAATTTCACCCAGACAATCAGAGATTTTGAGTGTGGGCCCCTAGAGGGGAAATTCATTGTGAAGGAAACTACACAAACTAGAACTGAGGAGAGACGGGAGCTGTTATGGTTCCAGGAGCCACAACACCAAAAGAAAGAACCTGCTAAAAACAGTGAAGACAATGCTGCGTACAAGAAAACAACTATAAACAGCAGAAGAGAGAAATGCTAAGAAATATGCTTAATAATAAGACAGAATAGCCATTTGAAGTAACAATGTTCTGGTCTACTGTGATGCAGTCTGTGCACAACAGCAGAAAAAAAAACACAAGGCCATTGGGGCTGCTGACACTATAGTGCTGTACATCAGCACTGCTGGCCTACCAGTTTTAGTTTATCTTGGATCCCAGTTCCTCTGGACTTAGACCAAATAGTGGGGCTCTGTGGAGCAGCTTGCCTCAATACTAATCCTTCCAAAAATTATGATATTTAAGAGGCATATACATCACTACAGGTAAATGTTACTAGATTCTTCCTTTTATCGTCTAGAAATACCTGCAATCATGTCATCGACAGTGCCCATCTTCAATAGCACCTGTTCGATGAGGCCAATTTCTGTGCTGGTTTGCAAGTTGCGAACACTCTTTCGAAGGATGGCAGTAAACATGCTCCAGATCTCAGCTTGGCATGTGACATCACAGTGTTCCAGAAGCTCTACCATGCATGTTATACTCTCCGCATCTTGGATTATAAAGTTCATCTCTAAATCAAATTCTCCACCAACCAGCTAAAATGAAAGGGAGAGAAAAAGTTATACGGCAATACTGATAGCAATATTTATGCAAGAGGAAAGGCACAACTAAACTAATGAAAGTCATGCTCAAACCAACTTATTTCTGAATAAATTAAACAAAGTTTAAAGTTTACTAAAAGCAAGGACTCCACACAGCAAGGGATGAAAATTATACTTTTTACTTTTCATTATTTTGCTTATTTACAGCTCTGCAAAGTACAGTGGTATCTATTATGATCTTCTGCTTTACCGCAGAATAGGTTACCATATTAAAGAGCACCTTTCCCACACTTTTAACATTACCCCCACCCCCAAAGAACCATGTAGAACCATTACTTGCCCAGTAGTCAAACAGTGTCAAAATCCAATTCTTTCTGTACCACTATTTTAAAAGGGAAAGGACCATATTTTGGCTCTGTGGAGCCAAGCTGCCGATCCTTTCCACTTCCTGGTACTGCAATCCGTGCCATTTTATGATGTCATTATATTGCGAGGGCAGGGGCATGCTTTATAGACATCAATGGGACAATGTTTAAACTCAGTTTTTTCGTATTGTAGATGGCCATCACAAACAAATCAAGGGTACTATCAACTAACAAGGATCTTGTTAGTTGAGCAGTGCCCTTGATTTGTTTGAGATGGCCATCTACAATATGAAACAAGCATTTGTCAATGCCGAAAGTTCTTCATTGGTATTGGGCACCAGTCAGCAGGACTACAATGTTTCTGTCTCTTGAATGTTTCCTGACCGTGACAAAGGATAGCAAGTGTGTACTGGGGGGGGAGGCGGCGCTACTCGTTATTGCAGGACATCTTCATTAACTGTGGTACTCTCTGTCCTGCACTGCTACACAGACTGGACAGAAAGTTCCGGACTGCACTCACGACCCTGTCCTTCCTATGCTGTCCACCCGCTATCACTCACCGGTCAGTGTCACTGACTCTCTCCAACTCCTTATGGACCTCACTTGTGCCTTGCTTACTCGTCTTGCACAGGACAGTGCTGCAATTGTTTACTACCATTCCCTCACCATCGGATTCGCCTCACTGTTGTATTGGGGGGAGGGGCAAGGAATGAACGTGCTGCTGTCTCCCAGCGCCTCGCTTGCAGCACCGATACCTGGTCCTGACTTGTCAATGGCCCCAATCGATATCCCTGGTGCCGTGCTCAGCACCGGAATCCAGCACAGCGCTGCCAGCAGTGTCGACCAGAGAAGTGGCGCCGTGAGAAGCAAGCCTTCACCGCAAGCAGTGTCGCCCTGATCACCAGTGCCACGAATAGCGCCGGGATCCGAGACGGCACCAGCAGGCGTCGTCGATGGTCTACCAGTGCTGGACCCTGCAACCATGGGCCGCGACACTGGGGGAAGACTGCACCTCTAGGGAGGCAACTGCCGAGGCAGTGTCCCCGACGCGACCCAGGGAGGGGCCACGGCATTCCTCCGACACTGCAAAAAATGCCTCCTCCTCAACAAGACTTGAAGATGAGGAGGCCTCCTCCTCACCGGACTGTATAGGCCCGGGAGGGAACCCAGAGGAAGGGCCTAAAGTCCTGGACTTAGAAACCCGAGATCGACGACGTCCACCAAAAGTTGGCGGGGCCCTGCCAACTTTAAACATGCAGACTTCGAGAACACGGCGGTCCATCAAAAAAACAGGCATCACATGTATCCATGTCATGGTTAGGTCCCTGGCACGAAGGCAGAGATCATGCCGGTCCGTCACGGAGAAATGCCGGCCACAAGAGCACCGATGCATGGGGGCACGGCCCGCTTTCGACTTATGCTTGGCTCCCGAACCGGACATGATGTGAAAACAACTTTAAAACAGAAAAGCTCCCGATGCAGTCAAAGAAATAAATGAAATGGTCTTACCAGTGTCAACGGCATCAGGAAAATTCGAACTGGATGCATGCGTCGACTTCGAACGAAGTAGGCCTAATGGCGCAGTTGTGAACACTTCTCACACACGCAGTGGGTGATACCCGCAACAGCCCGGGAGAAACAGAACTGGGATGGAGGAGGTCTGCGGCGCCCTAATGGCCACCCCTCGTGCGTAAAGCTCTCGAGGCGGCACCATCGTAGCGACTCCTCTCAAAAAAAACTCTCATGGCGGGTGCACTCCCGCTTACACCCAAGCAGTAATGAATGGTGAAGACTGACAAGGGAAAATCAGTCGCATTCATTTCTATGGAGCATGCCCCAATGCCCTCCATATGTGACATCACCAAACCTGATAGCATGAGGGTGGATCACAGTATCAGGAAGTGGAAGGGATCAGCGGCTCAGCTCCATGGACCCAACATACAGTATGATCACTTCCCTTTCAAAATAGGGGCACAGAAATAAAAATGTAATTTTGCTACTACTTGACTTCAGGACAGGTAAGGGTTATCAATAAATTTTAGTGTGAGCACCAGCAAAGGGGCTCTTTAAGGTACTACAGTACAGCACTTCCCTCTTACAGTACTTTATTACCATTCAAGATACCACATAAACTGTCAGCACAATAAAGTAACACTTGAGCTAATGTGGTACTTTGAATAATATTGCCGTAAGGGGACGTGCTATATTATAGTACCTTGATGTGGTAACCTTTTTCTGTGGTAAAAACAGAAGATTAGGATTGCTACCACTGTAACTGTAAACTTTCACCTCAATTACTTACAATTTACAGCTGAGATTTTAAGCTATAATATTCACTGCAAAACATGTAACCTCCACAGGTTACAAAGAAAAAAAATCACATCAACATGTCACCTGAGAAGCAATAGTCTAATCTAACCTACTGCAAATTGCTGAACTATCGATTGCTTGTCTGGAACACTGTCTCAGCCAACTTTTAATATGGCATATCCGTCCTGTATATCCTTATAGAGCAAACCGCTGTGGATGGATGCTAACTGTGACTTGCAGCATTAACAAAACTGACTTCACCTGGAATGTCTGACAAAACTGACTTTAGCCACATTTACTTACAAGATACTATCAGATACAAAAGTCTTTCCTGCCTACTCCACTTCACCCTCACAACCCAAAATGAACCCTAGGTATCAGAATAAATATGTCCTTGCCATCCCACTACTGAAAACAAACTGGGGGCAGAAATCCCTCAAATATACTGCAGTGACAGTATGGAAGGATGTACTCCAGCAATGGGAAGCATTACCTCCAGTAAGCAGTTCACACCCAATTTCGATTATCATCTAAACATAGAAGTTGATGGCAGATAAGGACCGCAAGGCCCATCCAGTCTGCCCATTTCTTTTTCTGCCTTATAAATGTGCCATCGGCCTTTGCTCTGTCAGTGGCCTATCTATTCATAGTCATTTGTATTGCTCCCTTATGCCTATCCCATGCCTGTTTGAAGCCCTGCACTGTATTCATAGCCACCACTTCTTGTGGTAAGCCATTCCATGCATCCACCACCCTTTCTGTGAAAAAGAATTTCCTCACATTCCCCCTTAATCGGCCCCTCTAATCTCATGCTGTGTCCTCTTGTCCTGCTATTTTTCTTATATTTAAACATGTTAGACTCTTTCACCTTGTTAATGCCCTTAAGGTGTTTGAATGCCTCGATCATATCACCTCTCCCTCCTTTGCTCAAGGGTATACATATTGAGCTCTGCTAATCTGTCCTCATATGTCTTCTGATGCAGTCCCTGCACCATTTTTGTTGCCCTTCTGGACTGCCTCAATTTGGTTAATGTCCTTGTGAAGGTGTGGCCTCCAATACTGCACGCAGTACTCCAGATGGGGCCTAACCAGTGTCTTGTAAAGAGGATTATTACTCTCCTCTTACAACTTGTGATACCCCTACTAATACACCCTAACACCCCCTAGCCTTACCTACTGCTTTATAGTCTGTTTGATGATTTCAGGTCATCAGTGATGATGATGCCCAAGTTTCTTTCTTCCTTTGTGACTGCTAGCAACTCCCTCCCAGCCTATAGGTGGCTTCAGGATTTCTCTTCCCTATGTGCATGATTTTGCACTTCTTTGCATTAAATCCCAGTTGCCACTCTTCTGACCATTTTGCGAGTTTATCCAGATCTCTTCTCATTCTGCCCACCCCATCTGGATCATCTACTCTGTTGCAGATCTTGGTGTCATCTGCAAACAGACAAGCCTTACCCTCTAGTCCATCTGCAAGGTCACTAATGAAGATGTTGAAGAGGACTGGCCCCAGGACTGATCCCTGAGGTACCCCACTTGTGACCTGCATCTCTTCTGACTGTATACCATTTACCACCACTCTCTGTTTTTCTACCAGTCAACCAGTTTGCCACCCAGTTGACCAACTTCTGACCCACCCGAGCCTACCCAGCTTATTTATCAATCTTCTATGTGGAACAGTGCCAAAAGCTTTGTGAAGTCAAGGTAGGCCACATCAACTGCTCCCCCTTGGTCCACCACTCTGGTTACCCAGTCAAAGAAATCTATGAGATTAGTTTGACAGGACCTTCCTTTTGTAAACCCATGCTGTCTTGGATCCTGTGCCCCTATGGATTCCAGGTGTTGCGCTATCCTTTCCTTAAGGAGTGCCTCCATAATCTTGCCCACTACTGAGGTAAGACTGACTGGTCTGTAGTTCCCCCGCCTCCTCCCTGCTACCACTCTTGTGGAGCGGGATCACATGAGCCCTTCTCCAGTCTTCTGGGACCTCTCCTGTGCTCAGAGACTCACTAAACAGTTCTGCTAATGGCTCTGCTAGTTCCACCTTTAGTTCCATAAGTACCCTGGGATGTATGCCATCAGGTCCCACTGCCTTATCCACCCTGAGCTTAGCAAGCTCTTGTAGGACCCTTTCTTTTGTGACGGGAGTGGAGCTCACCTCCCTCCCCCCTGTGTCCATGATGCTGAGCTGTGGGCCCTGCCCTACCTTCTCTTCAGTAAATACTGAGCAAAAGTATCTATTTAGGATAGATGTCTTTACAAGGTCCTCCTCCTCACATGCTCCCTTTTCTCCATTAAGCTTATCTCCTCACAAAACTACATTTTAATTGCTACAAAACGTAACCTTCTCAATGGTTGTGATGATACAACGTATCTTATATATCCCTGCTGTACCCTACTTACTCTATATGTTCCACTTCACCTTCTGCATCCTAGAGTACCAAATACTGCATATACTGTATTTGGTATCCCTACTGCATCCTGTATGTTGTGCACACTTTATTCAGCATTGCAACCACCTACATTATCATTACTGTATTAACACCAAAGTCACTTCTGCTGCAGGAACCTCGACTTCAGCGAGCCTACCTGGTGAGCTAATAAATAAAATGAAAGTAATTACCAGAACAAAACAATTCAGTGGAAGAAAGCACCATAATCAACATCAAGGATTTTAACAAAGCATATGAGTCAAAAGAATAATCTCCTAAAAGATGGCTTGCTTTATTGGTGAAAACAAACAAAGGTCAAAAGAAGATATTTGACCACAGGAACTGAAGGCTCCAAATCCCAGCAAATCCATCATTCTCAAGCAACTTAATGTAAAACTTGGAACCAATTACACTGACACCACATGTACTCCTACAATTAATCTTTTCATAAAAACAAGAGTTTAGTCACATGATCAGGTAGCTAAATCTATCCCTATATGAAAATCTGGCAATGGTGATGATGTTAACAGGACAATACCCAACCTCACTAATGTATATCAGATTATAGATAGTGCAGTTCAATCTAGGACAGTTTATAGCAGGATAAATTAAAATGATATAGAAAGTTGGACATCAGATCATTACATTCTATTAAAACTGCATTCACTATCACAATTCAGACAAAATCGTCACTGCCTTTGACAAAAGAAAATATCAGCCATTTTAACTGACCTACAGAAATCTTTTAATACTGTTCATCACAGAATCCTTAGTAACTTCTTCACCTAGGCTGCTTCGATAGAGATGTAGCATGATTTATTATTTATTTATTTATTTATTTATTTAAGACAAGTATCGGATTTACAACCTTTGAGTCAGAGACTCATTTACAAAGGCACCTCGTCACAGGGAGGGGAACAATCTAAATGTGAGGTAAGACAGTGGAGAACAGTACAGGTGAAATACATGCAACATACAATACAGAATCATCAAGGTGCCATCTAAATATTTGGGTTTCTAGAGGGCCCACAACAAAGTCACTGGGTTCCCAGAGGGACATGCAGGATACAAAATGTGGTATACAGTTTGATGATAGGCAAAACACAAGCACTGTAATTATACTTAGTCCTGCAGTAGCTGATAACTCTGGAAGGCACTCACAGTGAGGCCCTAAGGTGACAGCACGACATCTCAAGTGAGCTGATGAGGTGTTTGCGAAGGGGCGATCTTGAATGGCCACCTTGATGGCGCTAGTGACATGTGAGGGAGGGAGTTATACCAGAGACGGTGCTCTATGATGAAAGATCTTTGGCGAGGGAGGTCCTGGCTCTAGGCACCTGGAAAGTGGCACTGGAAGCCCTCTTGTGGTAGCGACGAGGGAGGCCAAGGAAGCAGTGGGTGACACCAAGGGACAAAGCCCAAGTAGAGACTTTTGGTTAGTATGCAGGTGTGATATTGCAGCCGTTCTTCAAGATTGAGTATGTTAGTGGTGGAATAGAGTTGGCACGTGTGCGTTCTACTTGGGGCACCAGTCAGGAGCCTGCAAGCTTTATTGATAGATGTCTGGATTTTTGTGAGGGCAGTGGGGTCAGCGACAGCATAGGTGGGGAGTCCATAGTCAACCAACGACAGGATGGAGGAAGTGATCGCCAGCCGTAGGGCGAATTCCGGGAGGCAGTCCTTGTGGCGATAGAGGAGCCCAATCTGGGTATTCATGGCTCAGGATAAGGCATGGATATGGGCATGGAAGGAGAACGCCGAGTCGAAGGTGATGCCCAGGTATTTGTACGTGGCTACCTGTTCAAGGGGGTGAAGGGTACTGGGAAGGATGCAAAGAGGAGCATTTTTGGAGTTACTTTGTCAGTGGGCAAAGATCATGGTCTTTGTTTTCTTGGGGTTCAGAACCAGGCGATGGTCGAGGAACCATTTTTCAGCCTGGCTGAAGGAGAGTTGCAGGGAGCACTGGAGTGTGAGTGGGTGAGGGTGGGAGGCGACTAGGGCTGCATCGTCAGCATATAGTAGTAGCTTGCCTGAGCAAGAGCTGGGAAGGGAGTTTAAGAAAAGACTGAACAAAGTGGGGCCCAGGATGGAGCCTTGGGGTACTCCAGAGCATATGGGTAGTGCCGTAGACAGTCTACCATTTAATTTGACACGTTGGGATCTGTCACAGAGGTAGCTGGAGAACCAGGTCAGCGGACCGGTTGAGAACCCCAGCTTACCGAGCGTTTCTAGCAGTAATGGGTGGCTCACAGTGTTGAAGGCCTTGGACAGGTCGATGAACACTGCCCCGGCCAGCTCTCTGGCATCTAGTGCTGAGTGTATATAGTGGGAGAACTCCAGCAGAGCTGTGGTAGTGCTGTGACCAGGGCGGAAGCCATGTTGTTCAGGGCACAGAATGTTGTGAGTTGAAAGATAGTCCGCGAGTTGCATGGATACTATTTTTTCCAGGGCCTTAGAGAGAGGGGAGGATGGAGATAGGTCTGTAATTGCTTGGCACAGTGCGGTCTCCATTCTTGTATATGGGGGTGATTTCAGCCTGCTTCCATGCATTCGGGAATTGACCGAGGCACAGGGAGTGGTTAATAAGGTCTGTGAGGGGGGCTAACATGACATCCAGGGTTAGGCGGAGCATCCTGGAGTCAAGGGGGTCACAGCTCGGGTTATGGGAGGAGAGGGCTTTTAGGAGGATCGGTTTTGCGTCCTGTGGGGAGATAGTCCTAAAGTAAAAAGGGGGACGAGAGAGATCTGGGTAGTTGGTTACTGGGATGGGGTCAAAGAAGTGGGACGGTAGGATAGCGCTTAGATCAGAAAGGATGCGTTCAGGCAGTTGGCAACACAGGAGGGATCCGTGTTAATAGTGCCATTTATGACCATCTGAGAGGGAGGAGGGGTCGGTTGTGCCATTTAACTCCTTCCTGTTATCCCAGAAGGATCGAGAGCAGAGCCCAGGAGAAGTCAGGATGGATTGGTAGTAGTAGGCTTTTTCTTCCCTCGTGGCCCAGGTGCACTGGTTACAGCTGCATTATAAGCTTGCCTGTTCACTGGTCTGCCTGTTTCAGCAGCAGTGTCTAAAGGTTATCGCGCTGCTTGAGTTGCTGGATCAGGGAGGGGGAAATCCAGGCAGCAGTACGTCCCTTAGTGCGGGTGTTGATGACAGGGGCGAAGACATCGCAGGCCTTACAAAAGGCACTGGTGAGAAAGGCTAGGGCGATATCTATATCTGTTGCAAGGGAGATCGGGGACCAATCGAGCTGGGCAAGGTGCTGCTTAAGTTTGTTTAGTCCTCCCAGGCGGAGACGGTGATGCGGGGTGGCTTGGTGCGTGGGTTTAAGTGTGGGGGAGGACCAGAAGCAGAGAATGGGTGAGTGGTCACTGAGGGAGTTGGCTAGGACCTTAAGATCCTTTATTTTGTGTGGGCGGTTAGAGAACACAACGTCAAGTAGTGAGCTAGTCCCACTTGACGGGTTAATTCTGGTGGGCTGAGTCACAAGTTGAGCTAGGTCTAGGGCTGAGAAGTTGTCCTTGGTCGGCGTTGAGTTGGGGCCCAGCCAGTTGACGTTGAGGTCACCTAGGATGAGCTGTTCAGCCTTGCATGGCAGTGTGGTGAGGTAGTCAGTGAGGGAGAGGATAGCTTGGTTTTGCTCATGTGGGGGTACTTAGGTGGTCGTGAGGTAGAGCGGGCCTCGTCCGGGATCAGGGGTAATTTTTAATGTGATGGCTTGTGCTCCATGGCCAAGGTTAGGGGCAGGTAGAGCATGACCCAAGAGGGAGTTTGTAAGGTAGACAGCGCATCCACCGCCACGTTTGCCCACGCGATCCTCTCTACAGAGGGCAAAGCCAGGGAGGGAGACAGTCGAGTCTGGGGTCGAAGGTGAGAGCCAGATTTCGACTATGGCAAGGATGTCGGGCTTATGTTGGGAGACCCAGCATTGGAGTGCAGCCATCTTCCTGGGGAGACCGCAGATATTCATGAAAGCAATGTGAAGTCCCTGCCCTGAGGGGGGCAATGCAGACGGACCTGGACCGGGGTTGGGGTGGACATTCCCAGAGAGCAGGAGGAGTAGTATGATGAGACGGGGGAAGGGACTATGGTGGTAGTGGTGGGGCTGGTTTAGCAGATGCGAGGATCTTGGGCGCAGTGCAGGGAATGGGTAGGGAGATAAGTGTGGGCAGCGCTGCAGGGGGGGAATACCACCTGCTACTATGGGCTGCAGGGGTATGGGTACCGTGGGGGTGGGATGGGGTAGATGGGTGGCCCAGAGTGTGTGGTGTGCGATGGAGACTGGGTGGCAGATGAGGGGTTTGGGGGATGAACTGGACTCACATGTTCATAAAGAGGAGTTAGCAAGATTTTTGGTAGTCATTTTTGGTAGTCATTTTTTGGGGGGGGGAATGGGACAAGAAGGAGCAGTGTGAGAACTCCAAGACACAGAGTAGGCATGTTTGCTGAACTGCTATATGAGAGGGATGAAGGCTTAGCCATCTTGTAGAGTGAAAACAGAGACTGGTTATTCAAGATGTTGAGTCCTATGTTCCATCATGTGTTAAAGTCCCACACTGCATAAGCCTATATGTATAGACATCAGTCTTTTTCTTGGTGGGTGGGTGTGTGTGGGTGTGTGTGTGTGTGTGTGTGTGTGTGTGTGTGTGTTTTCAGAGATACATATATATCTGATATTTTCCCTGAGTGCAGTTTGACCTTACGACATCACGAGTGGTGTAGCCATGAGTGATGCCAAAGGTCAAACTGAATGAGTGGAAATATCACAGATATTTCCATGAGAGCCATGGCATATTCATTTCATGCAACACACCTTGCTTTTTTTTGTGTTTTATGAGATTTTTTTTATGGTCCTCATCCTCGTTTGTTTCTTTTAATCGGTTTCAGGATGGCCAGCGATCTGGCTGGTGGTAGGTTCCTGGTTGATACCATGCGTCTGATTGCTGCATGGGTGTGTCACTTGGCTGTGTGGTGGCTGTAGCAAGTCGGAAGAGCGAGTAGTTGCATCCTCATGTAGAGGCAGATTAGAGGCCCATGTTCCTCAGTACAGGGGACTTTGAGAAAGTGAGTGGTCTATGGAGAGTGCAGAGTGGAGATGACCGGAGTCGGGGGCTGGTACCGGAGAGTAACACTGTCCCACTAACTGGTTTAGAAGGAGAACACACAAGAGTTTGGCTATGGATTTATTTTTAAGTGGGGCATTTGACAATGTAAATATTCTGGAAACAGCAGTACATTATACATATCCAAAGTGACTGGCTGGAGTTGGCAGCGTGACTAAAGAGATGGGATTCTGAAAGTAAAAGTGTGCTGCTTGCACTGCCGCCTTCTGCCAATCAACACCTATAGTGAGAATATATTTGCTAATGAGGACCTAGAGTAAGAATATTTCATTAGCTCCTCAGGTCGCACACTGGATGTGTGCTTGCTTTACAAGCAAAGGGTCAGAGGTTCAATTCTAGGTGAGGGATGCATTTTTATTTATTTATTTATTTAGCTTTTGTTGACCGGGTAAGTGCACTAGACAAATCCTGCCTATTTTCAGGCACGACCCGGGGGAGGGGGGATACAGATGCATGCCAACTGACCTTGAACCAGATTAAGCTGTTGGTGGTATTTTTTTTGTGAATGAGGAAATTTGGCCAGACACCGGGAAATTCCCTGCTCTTTCGATAAGTGCCATGGGATCTTTAACATCCACCTGAACTACCACCAATCCAGGCAGATGGGACCTCGGTTTAACGTCTCATCCGAAAGACGGCACCTCAGAAATGCAGCACCCCTCTCATGCTGCATTACAGTGTCAGTACTGGGATATTAACCAGCTGCCAGATGTGGGAACTGAACCCACAGCCCTCTGATCTCCCGGCCTCAGAGGCGAGTGTGCTACCTACTGAGCCACTGACACTGCTAAATTTGCCATCTATCAAGTATATTCATCAATTTCAAAGTTGTAGCTGGGGGAGACATGGAAGAAACCTAAAAAGCCATAAAGAGCGCAATCAATCTGGCAACAGCAAAATGTACAAAACAGATAAGTAGGACTCTAGTAAACCAAAAAGGATTTTTCCTCCTTTTAAAGAAGTAGCTCCCAGTATAAGGGGAAAAAAGAGCTTTCAAGAAATACAAAGAAACTAAGAAAGAAAGCGACATGGAGAAATACAGAGCAAGACTCAAGGAAGCAGGGAAGGCAATTAGGTTAGCCAAAGCTTCAGCAGAAGAAAGAACAGCAAAATGGGTTAACAAGGGGGATAAGACAGTCTTCAGATATATCAGGGAGAAAAGAAAGGAGGAATTGTAAGGTTGAGACCTAGGGAGGGTCAGAATGTTGAGACAGAAGGCAGAGGTTCTAAATGAATACTTCTGCTCAGTTTTCACCAAGGAGGATCAGGGAAGTGAAACAGTACTAAAGAATGAAGAACACCGCCCCAGAGAAGCCAGCACAAACACCTTCACAACTGAAAGGGTCCTAAACGAACTAGCAAAATTAAAAACCGACAAAGCTATGGGACCTGACGGTATTCACCCTAAAATACTAAAGGAACTCAGAGAAGCACTTGCCACCCCATTAGCAGACCTCTTCAACAAGTCACTGTAAAGTGGCACAATACCGGCCGACTAGAAAAAAAACCATGGTGGTACTGCTGCACAAAAGTGGCAGCAAGAAAGACGCTGTAAACTACTGTCCAGTTAGCCTCTCCTCAGTGGTGGGGAAAATCATGGAAACATTACTGAAAGAAAGAATTGTACAGCATCTAGAAGCAGCTAGCCAAACAGATCTAAAGCAGCATGGCTTCACAGTGGGGAGGTCATGTCAGACAAACATGACTGATTTCTTCGATTGGGTGACCAGAACGGTGGACCAAGGAGGAGCAGTAGACATAGTATATCTGGACTTTAGCAAGGCGTTTGACTACGTTCCACATAGGAGGCTGATAAATAAGTTGGAACACACAGAAGTGGGACATGAAATAGTAGGCTGGATTAGAAACGGTCTTCAAGGGAGAACCCAGAGAGTGTTTGTAAGTGGCACTCTGTCGGGGGAAGGAGTGGTGACCAGCGGAGTCCCCCAGGGATTGGTGCTAGGGCCAATTCCATTTAACATATTCATCAGTGACATTGCAGAGGGTTTGCAAAGAAAGATATGTCTGTTTTCAGATGACACCAAGCACTGCAACCGAGTGGACACGCGAAAGGGGGTCACAGAACTGAGCGCTGATCTTAAAAAACTGGAGGAATGGTGAAAACAGTGGTAGTTGAAATTCAGCACTAAGAAGTGCAAAGTTATGCACCTGGGGAGGAAGAACCTAGGCTGGAAATATACCCTGGGGGGGAAGCTGATTGAAACTAAGGTAGAGAGGGATCTGGGGGTACTCGTATCTGGCGATTTAAGGACAACCAGGCAGTGTGAAAGGTGAGGCAAAAAGCTAGCAGCATTCTTGGATGCATAGGAAGGGGTATCACAAGTAGGAAAAGCGAAGTGATAGTCCCACTGTACAGGTCCTTGGTGAGGCTCACCTGGAGTACTACATCCAGTTCTGGAGACCACACCTCAAGAAGGACAAAGATTGCCTGGAAACTGTGCAGAGGAGAGCTACAAAGATGACACATGGACTACACAAAGAACTGTATGAATCGAGATTAAACCATCTTAGAATGTACTCACTGGAGAGGAGAAGGGACAGAGGAGATATGACAGACATTTAAATACCTCATAGGTATCAACTCAGTACAATCACAGGATCTCTTCAGGGAAAACCAAATACACGGGCAAGGGGGCACAGAATGCACCTAAAGGAAGGTAGTTTCAAATCAAACAGCAGGAAGCTTTTCTTCACAAAAAGGGTGGTGAAGTCCTGGAACAGTCTGCCCCCAGAGGTAGTGGCAGCAAAGACAGTGGAGGAGTTCAAGCTAGCATGGGACAGGCACTGTGGAAACCTAAGGTAGTAAAAAAAACTGGGGGGTAGCTTTCACAGACAGACTAGATGGATCGCAAGGTCCCCTTCTGCCGGCACTTTCTTATGTTATTATTTTCACTCTAGGTCTTGAGTAAGCAAAAATATCACTGATAGGTGCCAGAAAATACATTCACAGGTGTTGCATAACTATATATGGCACAGTAGTGGCAGTATAGTCAGGGTGAAAGGTAACATCTATATTAAACTGGAATGCTTGAACGTTAACTTTGAAGCCATTCAATGGATTTATATGAAATCTAACATGCATAATGTCTAGGGGCAGGGCTCTTGACCTGCCAAATTTCACTGGAATCCGATGTGTGGTTTCTGAGATATAGCGTGTTGAAAAAACTGAAAAATCTGAGTTTTTTTACATTTCTTTTTGTCAATCTGGATCTCAGAAACAGCTTTAGGCTGTGGTCTGAAATTTTCAGGGAAGAAAGCCTTTGCCTCACAGATGTGCCTTTTGAAGGTATGGTGAAAAAATACAGGTTCCTCACCTGTAACAGGAGTTCTAGGAGTGGTATATGTTGTTCATCCACACTTATTGGCAGATTCTTTGCTGCTTTAAATGTTGCTGGAAGGTCTTCATGGTGGCGCCTCCCAACCCCCCAGGTGGTAAAACGCTCAGCTCCGCCCCATGACACCAGATCTAGCCCGCTGGAAGCCAGGTTGTGCGTCGAAGCCGGGGAGGTCGGGTGGGTCGTGTGGATGAACAACATATACCACTCCTAGAACTCCTGTTACAGGTGAGTAACCTGTATTTCTAGGGACGTGGATATGTTGTTCAATCCACAACTATTGGCAGACTCCTAGCAGTTCTCCGGGAGGGAGGCAGGCATGCACCCCCTACCTAGGGAATAAGGACTGAGAACTGCGGGTCCCAAAACCAGCATCCAGGTGACTCAAGGTCGAAGTGGTAGTGGGTAATGAAGGTGTGTGCAGACTTCCAGGTAGCATCCCTGCAGATTTCCTGGATAGGGACGCCCTGGAAGCAGCCACCGAAGCAGCAGTATGGCAGGTAGAATGAGCTCTTATCCCTTTGGGAGGCTCCATGCCCGCCAACCTATAGCAGAGATCTATGCCGGAGGTGACCCACCTGCCTATCATCCGCTTGGCTGCAGGTCTGCCAGATGCAGCTTCAGCGTAGGTGACAAACAGCTGGCGAACCTCTCCCCAAACTTCAGCCGTCCGCTCCTTATAATAAGAGAGCGCTCTTCTAGGGTCCAGAGTATGGAGCCTATATTCGGCCTCCGAGGTGTGACTGGGGTAGAACACCGACAGAGTCAACACCTGGTTAAGGTGAAACTCGACACCACCTTCGGAAGGAATTTCGGGTTGGGGTGCAGGACAACCTTGTCCCTGTGGAAGACCAGTTAAGGAGACTCGATGGAAAGCGCCTGGAGCTCTCCCATCCTTCTGGCTGACGTTATAGCCACCAAGAAGGTGATCTTCCACGACAGGTGAGAGACGTCACACCTGTGCATCGGTTCAAGTGGCTTGCCCATGAGCTTAGCCAATACCAGCAGTAGATCCCATGTAGGTGGAGGTTCTTGCACCGGAGGGAATATGTGATCAATGCCTTTGAAAAAGCACCCGACCACCTTCTCCTGCGCCACCGACTGCTTCCCAGCCCACACCAGGTAAGCAGAGATGGCTGCCAGGTGCACCTTAAGGGTCGTCAACCAAAGCCCTAGCTGAGAAAGGGACCATAGATGGTCCAAAATGCTGGCCAAGGAACAGGAGGAAGGGTCCAACCCCTTATCCTGACACCAAATGGAGAATCTCTTCCAATTGAAGGCATAACATTTTCTGGTCGACTCCTTACGGGATGCCTCAACAATGTTGAGGACCTCGTCGGAAAGACCCAAGGCCTGGAACTCCAGCCGCTCAGGAACCAGGCCGTCAGGTGCAGGGATTGAAGGTCCGGATGGAATACCTTCCCCTGGTTGACTGAGATCAGGTCTGGGTGGGCTGGAAGCCATCTCGGGAGCCTGGAGCTGAGGCTGAGGAGATTTGGATACCAGAACTGATGGGGCCAGTCTGGGGCTACCAGAATCACCTGCACCTTGTCCCTCCTTGCCTTGAGAAGCACCTTGTGGATCAAGGGAAATGGGGGAATAGCATAGAAGAGGCCCAGGGTCCACGGCCTCGAGAAGGCATCCCCCTACAGCAAGCCCTGCTGAAGGGGGTGGGCATGAAACAGCCTCAGCTTTGCATTCTCCCTGGAGGCAAACAGGTCCACCTGAGGTGTGCCCCAGTGGGAGAACAGATCGTGTACTACCTCCAGCAGGAGAGACCACTCGTAAGATGCAGCATCTATCCGGCTTAGGGCATCAGCCAGAGTGTTGAAGGCTCCCGCCACATGAATGGCTAGGAGATCCGCCTCCAGTCTGCCCACGAGAGACCAAGTGCAGAGAGCTTCCTTGCACAGAGGCAAGGAGCGCGTCCCACCCTGGTGGTTTAGGTAGTACATAGTCAAGGTGTTGTCCGTCTGGACCTGGACCACTTGACCCTGTACAAAAGGAGCGAGGGCGGTGAGGGCTAGTCGGACCGCTCGAAGCTCCAGCAGGTTGATGTGGCATCAAGACTCCTGGGAGGACCAGAGGCCGTGCGCTCTGAGCTCCCCCAGATGGGCACCCCAACCCATCAGAGAGGCATCGGTCGTTAGGGTGACCGTTGGCTCTGGGCGGACAAATGGGATACCCTTCTGCAGATGAGCAGGAACGATCCACTGCTAGAGAGTGTTCCCCATCTCTTGGGTCACTATCACTGGCTGGTCCAGAGGACTGGAGCGCTGTGACCATTGGCAGGCCAGTCCCCATTGCAGGGGACGCATGTGCCAGCGGGCCCAATGGACCATGCTGATGCAGGCCGCCATGAGGCCCAGGAGGCGCAGGAAGTCCCAGGCAGGGCACAACTGCCCAACCAGAAATGATTGGGAAAAAGGAGGAAAGAACCTCGGCCCTGTCCGCCGGGAGCCGTGCTCTGGCTCGAAGAGAGTCGAGCTCTTCCCCGATGAATTGAATCACCTGCGCTGACACGAGTTCCGATTTGGCCTCATTAATGAGGAGGCCAATCTGAGAGCAGACCTTGAGGACCAGATCCCTGGACCGCTCCACCTCGACTTGGAGGAGGCTGCAATCATCCAGTCATCCAGGTAAGGGTACATCCGGAGCCTTCGGTGCCGCAGGAATGCTGTCACCACTGCCATGCATTTGGTGAAGACCTTGGGAGCTGGAGAAAGGCTGAAGGGCATGGCCTGGAACTCATAAAGAGATCCCTCTGCTCTGAAGTGGAGGAATCACTGGTGAGACAGATGGATTGAGACGTGAAAGAACACGTCCTGAAGGTCCAGAGAACAGAACCACATGCCTCGTTCCAAGGATGGGATGATCTGAGCCAGAGTGACCATCCTGAAGGTTCGAGACCGTAGGAACTTGTTCAGGTAGTAAAGGTCTAGAATAGGGCGCCAGCCCCCCATCCGTTTTGGGACCAGGAAGTACCCGGACACAAACCCTGGGTCTGAAGGAGCATCCGCTACCTCCCTGATCACCTCCTTCTGGAGGAGCAGGGCAATGTCGGCTCAACAGGCCGACAGAGAGGCTACGGACCCCGTAGCCCCCTGTGGGGCAACAGTTCGATAGGGTGGGGACTGCTCGAATTCCAGCGGCAGACCCTTTCCTACCACTTCCAACACCCAGCAGTCCGTGGTGATATCGGACCAGGCGGAAATGAAGTGGCGGAGCCGTCCCCCCACGAGGGGAACCTGGGGAGGAGTGACGAGGTTAGGGGCGACACCCCTCAACCCGTCACTGGGCAGGCTTGGAGGAAGAACCGGCCAAGGAGCCTCCCGGACCTTTACCTTCCGGCTTCCTGTTGGAGGAGCAGCAGGCTTGGCTTTGGGGTGCCAAGTGCAAGCCTGCTGGCCCTGATGCTGGTGTTGCTGGGCCGGACGTGCCGCAGGGGTTGAAGGACGAAAGGGCTTATGCTGCTGCTGGCAGCCTTTTTCCTTCTGGGCAGACGTGACAGAGTCCAAGGAAATAAACGCACAGGGTGTGTGGATTGGTCCGGGACATCTTCTGCTCACAGGGGCACCGACGAAATCCGGGACTCGATTTGTCCATCACAGCCACGAGGGAAGATACTGAACGAAGTCTTGTAAATCTTAAATTATACCTCGGACACCGACCAATGAAAACGGCAGGCTGGCACCTTACCTCTGTTGTAAATCCTCTGATAATCACCGCAAAAGGTGCCAGCCAGCCGCAAAAAAAAAAGCAATCCGATGGCGAAATCGTGGAACTCCGACCACCATCTTGTTTCCCCGCTAAGCGGAGACTGTAAAACAGCAGCTCCCTGCATCACTAAAATGAAAGAAAACAAAAGCTGCCTGTCTTATTTAAGTATTATACCAAGTACTGCATTTTTTTAAATAATAAAAAAAGCAGTACTTGGTATAATCGCAATTAGCCACTCTGGAGTGTGGATGATCGGGGGATTTACCACGGCTGCCACGGATTTACCCACTCTGCTGTGCTTCGTGGGCAAACCACTCCAGCCGTGGTAAATCCCCCGATCACCCACACCCCATCGTGGCTTATTGCTTAAATAAGTTTCAGATTAACCAAAGAGTGTGAATCCAGCCTAAAATGCAGAGCACTAAGGAGGGAATCTGAGCTTCCAAGCGGTAAGGAAGAATTGACATCATGGGGCAGAGCCAAGAGTTTTACCACCCGGGTGGGTGGGAGGAGCCAGCTTGAAGACCTTCCAGCAACATTTAAAGCGGCAAGGAACCTGCCAATAAGTGTGGATGAACAACATATCCACGTCCCTAGAAATATTAATCTGTTCAAAAGTTATTCAGCTTTAAAGTTTCCCCATTAAAGCCTATGGGGAAAAAAATATATGATCTGAAAGTGAAAGCAGGTAAACAGCCCCAAAATCCAGTTTCTTTGCCATTTCATAGCAAGAAAATGGTTAGGACTTTTGGGCTACAATTTGCAGGGTGGCAAACCCTTGCCTCACAGATTTGCCCTTTGCTGGTTTGATGAAGAAATGGACACTGGTTCCATAGTTATAGCACTCCGAAGTTGCAAATTTTCTCATAGCATTACATTGTGGCGGTTGTGGCACCTTTCAGTGGCTATATCTCGAAAACGGTTTGAGAGATGGGTTTTTTGCTAAGCGCAGCCAAGTATGCAGACATGGAGATGGCCAGGCCATGAATACAACTGCGAAGCAATTTTTTCCAAAGTTCCCACAGTTCCTGAGATATTGCAACTTTTGCAGCACAAGGGTTACCTGGAATGGCTCTAGGCATGTGCTATGTCTCTATACTTATGGGTACATAGTAGCGCAGGATCCCACATTTGGATCCTATTATGCAATAATATGAATGCAGGGACCTACAGTACATTATGCATTAGAGGGAGCGCAGGGCCCCACACGGAGACGTGATATCATTAAAATATCAGTACACTTATGTATAGATGAGAGCACAGGGCCCTCACAACCACATTCAAGTAAAATTACACTTTCTCAAAAAGAATGGAAATTTATTGCAAAAAACGTCATTAATGCATCAGTTAGGGTTGTCATTACAGTGACAAAAGTTTGGAAATTCGATGTTAGGGTTACTAAGGCTACCCCACACACCAATAGGTGCCTGAGTGCGCCTTGGAGTCGTTGGGTCTAACTCTCACCCCACTGTCCTACAGTGGCAGCCATGATATGGTCAGATATTTCCAGAAATTTCTCAAAATATCTAAAGAGATTCTCTTTGGTGGCCCATAGTTGTACTGCAGGCAGGCAAGAAATTTCCAGCTATATCACAGACATTTCAGGAAATATCTGACCATGTCTATTGCTTCCATTGTATACTGTACTACTCAGCTTCCCTACAAATGGAATGGGGTGAGAGTTAGGGCTGACAACCTCAAGGCACACCCTGACGTCTGTTGGTATGTGGAGAGTGGGGGTGGGATGGGGGTAGGGTTGGTAACCCTAACATCAAATTTCCAAACTTTTGTCACTATAATGACAACCATAACTGATGCATTAACGATGTTTTTTTGCAATGAATATATATGAGAGAGAGGGGAGCAGAGAGAGCGTGCAAGCATAAATGATGGCAAAGTGTGATGCACAGTGAAGTTATACTATCAAGGGGATTAATGAACACACAAAGTCACAGGCCTCAAGGGTGAGATACGTTTATGAGCTCACTGGCCCTCAAGAGGGTATTATTTTATGAGTGAAGTGGTCTGCAGTATCTTTTGTTTTTTATAATACACAGTTTGAGAAAATGGCTTGAGTTTTAAAACTTTCCTGCAGTGCAACAGTTAACGTAACTGTGGTCAGCAGAGTTTCAGGACACCAGGTGATCCTAAAGGAATGTAGTCACGCTTTATAGCGGCCTTACTCACATCTTACAGAAAACTTGTACAGTTCCCTTGAATAACCAACTTAATTTTTAAAGGTTTTTTTACAAGTTAAAGTGTATGTTTTGTAATCTGCCTTTTATGGGCTGAAATAAAGCTGGTAAGTGTGCAGAAATAAAGTTTATTCAGCATTCAATGTGCACTAGTACCATGAGACCAGAATCGGAGGAGGCTGGTCAGAGTCATGAGACCAAAGTCTGTAAGAGTGAGCCAGAAACCAGACCAGAGCAACTGAGCAGCCAGACTCAATCCGACAGATTCTTGCCCTGGTTAAGGTGAAGGCAGATTCTGATCTGCAAAAAGCAAACATTAATACACACCTACAAATGTCAAAGCCTGAGGCAGAGGAATGAGAGAAACAGCACAACCCCAGGGGCAAGTGAAAGTCCAGAAGTGCCTGCATTAGATGCAGATGGGACAGGAGTGAGTGAAAGAGCACCAATATGAGATAAAACTATCAGAGGAGCAACAGAGAGAACATAAATATAAGAAAGAGAAACGTGAACGTGAGAGAGAGATGGAGAGTCTGTGATAGAAGTCACCACAACAAAACATAAATACTGGCATGGGTGGTCTCCCTAGGGCTAATTCTGAAATGTTTCCATATCACTATAAGAGAGAGATCTTGATTTTTTTTTCTGAAATATTTTGAATGATTTTGTGGGCAGCTGGACAGGGCTTCTTGTGAGATCCTCCTCACATCATTACTTATGGACAAAGCTCAGACTGCACGGGACTATGTTAAAGTGAAATTTGTTTAACCAAAACATGTCATATTGACTCCAGAGGCAAACAGCTCAAATTTAGGGGACTAATGAAAGCACTGGAGGCACTTACATGGAAATGTATATTGAACTGTGAAATGTTGTATAAAGATGGTAGGAGAATGCTAAAGCAGTTACTGCTAAATGAGCAAAAGGTGACTTTCTAATGGAGTATTTTCTTTGCGCTGTTGTGAGTGTGGTTGATGGACCAAGCCCAGCACTATGAAAGAGACAGCTGAAAGAAACATAACTGGGAAGGACATTAGGAGGATTTTCAGGGCTGGTAGGGGGACAGCTTATGGAAAATCAGCCTGAATCTGAGGTAGAAAATAATGCTGTTAAAATTAAGTAAATCGGGATGCTGGCCCAGTGGTGCTGAGGCACTGGATGACTTACCTCGTGTCTCACCAATGACCTGGGTCGGAGAGCCGGCATGGGGGGAGGGGCAGCTCTCCTCTCCCAGGGAGGACTCTGTCACCTGCCATAGTTCCACTGCCCCCCGTATGGAGGTCCATGGGCAGTGCAAGCTAGCGGGCGGCAAGCAGTGGGAGGGCATCCCGGTACCACAAAGTGCATATGCCTCCACACGGGTGGGTGCGTGCGTGGCCGGGACAGGTCGGGAGAAACTGGGGGAAAAATACAGGGCATAAACACAATAAAAAAGATTAAGGAATCGGGGGGGAAGCAGAGGTTACACATATCAGAAACCAAGGCATCAACATACAATTGCCCAAAAGAATAGAAATAAGGGACAGAGTACAGAGAGAAAAGATGGACCTTTGAGGGAACAGCAACTTGCTGCCTGGGTGGGGAGTGCCAACTGCTAACTTCCATTATTCATATGCACCATCTCTAATAATGGTAAAATAACAGAGCCACAGGTACATCCCTTTCCATGATAAAGCAGAATTTATTAAATGAGGAAAAGATTCTGCCAGATCAGTTTGCCGAAATTCAGGCAAACGTAGAAACACAGAATCTGATAGCAGATAAGGCTGCTTGGCCCACTTAGTCTTCCATTCTTTCCCTACCTACAGTATCTCCATATATCCTACTTGACCTCTGGCTCTTTCTCCCTTCCCCTTCCTTTCCTCTAACATTACCATATGCCCATCCTATGCATTTTTGAACCCCACAACCTCTGCTGGGAAGCTGTTCCAGGAATCCACCACTCTTTCTGTGAAGTATCACCTCCTCATATCTCTCCTTAATTTACCTCACTCCAGCTTCACAGCATGTCTCCTTGTTCTTGAGCACCTTTTTTTCTGAGAAATACTTCCCTCCTATACCTTATTTACCCCAATGAGGTATTTAAAGGTCTCTACCAAACCCTTCCTCTCTCTCCTCCTGGGTGTACATATTGAGGTCCTTTAGTCTCTTCTCATAGGGCTTCTGATGCAGACCCTGCACAATTTGAGTCGCCCTCCTTGGACCACCTCCACTCTATGTCCTTCTGGAGATGTGGTCTCCAGAACTGGGCACAGTACTCCAGGTGAGGTTTTACCAGCAGTCTATACAGAGGCAACATCACAGCCCTTTTTCTGCTGGTGACACCCCTCCCTATGCATCCCAGCACCCCCATCAGTCCTCCCAACTGCCTTGCCGCACTGCCTGGCTACCTTCACATTATCAGATATGTTTACCCACAGGGCAGTTTCCTGGTTGCGGGTAACAATGTCACTTCACCCATTTTGTACTGCACCCCTGGGTTTCTGTGTCCCAAGTGCATTATTTTGCACTTTTTCACATTGAAGCCCAGCTGCCATACCCCTGACCCTTCCTCGAGTTTTCTCAAGTCTCTGCTCATCCTTTCCACCATCCTTCCCACCCCAGTGTCCACTCTATTGCAGATTTTGGAGTCATCCTCTAAGATGCAGACCTTCCCTTCCAGCTCCTCTGCAATGCCACTTATGAAGACAAGAAAGAGGACCAGTCCGGGCATTGATCCCAGAGGCACTCTGTTGGTCAACCTCCCTCCCTTGGAGTGAACTCCATTTACCATCACCCTCTGCTGACTATCCACTAACCAATTTCTTACCCAGTTTACCACCTTTGGACTCATTCCTAAGCTACCCAGATTACTTACTAGTTTCCAATGTGGACCAGTGTGTCGAAGCCTTACTGAAATCTAAGTAGGTCATGTCCATTGCTCCTCCAAGATTAAGTTTATTGGTCACCCAGTCAAAGAAATTCTATCACATTCCTTTAATCGACTCCCCCAATGAATCCGTGCTGCCTCAGGTCTTGTAACCCACTAGATTGAAGATATTCCACACTCCTTTCCTTCAGCAGTGATTCCATTAACTTTCCCACCACTGACTTCAGGCTGACTGGCCTATAATTGCCAGTCTCCTCCCTGCTACCACTTCTGAGAAATGGGACTACATCTACCCTCCTCCAGTCCTCCACAACCACTTCCATTTCCAGTAAGCTGATAAACAGGACTGTCAGATGCAGAGCTAGCATCTCTCCCCGACCTCCCCTAATATCCCTGGATGCACCCTGTCTAGACTCATTGCTTTGTTCATTTTCAAATTAGCGAGTCCCTTCAGGACTTTCTCCTCTGAAAAATGACCAGTGTCCACCTCCCTTCCTCCAATGCTCCTGTTGCTTTTTTTTGTGTCCCCTTCCCTTCTTCCTCTGCGAATACTGAACAAAGGTATTTGTTCAGGATGTTTGCCTTTTCCTGGTCACCCTCTGCACAGTCCCACCACCCCCATTCCCTTTTTAACCTTACAATCCCTCCCTCGGTGTTCCTCTTTTCAGTCACATATCTAAAAACTGTCTTGTCCCCTTTAGTTACCGTCTGAGGTAGTTTCTCTTCAGTATGCACCTTCGCATACTACTATCCCTGCTTCCCTCTGTTTCTCGTGATATACCATCCTATCCTCCTCCCTCTGCATCTCCTTATACCTTCTGAACACTACCCTTTCCATTACCTTTTTCAAGAACCACAGCAGTCATTTTCCTCTTTCTTTTGTTCACTTGCTTGATGCAGAGGTTTACTGTCTTCACTATACCACCTTTTAGCCTCACCCACTGTTCCTCTATCCCACCAAGGTAATCCCCAATCGGCAGGTCACCCCAGAGTCATTCAGCCATCTTCATGAAATCTGCCCTCCTGAAGTCAAGGATCTTTGCCCTTGTGTGGTTCAATTCTGCAGCCATTCTTATACTAAACCATACCATGATTGCTGGTCCCCATGTGGCCTCCTACCTTGATTTCTGCAACAATGACCCTGTTAATGAGTACCAGGTCCAGTACTGCACTATCATGAGTGGGCTAACTGACTAGTTGCATGAGGAATACCCCTTGTATGGAGTCTAGGACATCCCTGCTTCTAGCTGAAGCTGAGCTGGGAGGCTCCAATCTACATCTGGCAGACTGAAGTCCCCCACCAGCAGCACCTTCCCTTTTTCTGTCATCTTGCCAAGGGCTTCCACCAGTACCTTATCTAACTCCCCTCCTGTGCTGGAGGCCTGTATATCATGCCCATGTGAACAGTGGCTCTGTTTCTCTGTCTCAAGAGTTACCCACAGTACCTCTGCCCCTCAATAATCTCTGTTGTTTTTATGCTTTCCCACATATAAAATACCACATCCCCTCCTTTCTTTCCTACCCTACCCTTCCTGGACAAGGTATAGCTTAGTATGGCCATGTACCAGTCATGGTTTTCAGTATACCTGGACTTGTGAGTGACTCGTGTGTGGTCACAGTATGTACAGTATAGTAAGAGACTTCCTGAACTGGGAAGGTGGCCAAGAGCTACAGGAGGTGGGAGCAGTACTAGACCTCCCTGTCGATGTAATTATGGGGAATGATTTTGTTAGAAGAGGAAATGTTTTCTGTATTATCACCTGCACTCAGGTTGGAAGACCGGCATCTGCAGAAAAACTGGGGGCAGTGCAGCCAGAGGCAATCTCTACCGCACAGCGTCGGAGGCAAGGGTGCTATGTCAGGTACTGGTCCCTATGGAATACAGGAAGAAGATCCTGGCCCTTACCCATAACATTACTTTTCTAAACCCCTGGGAGTTAGTCAAACAAAAAAGTGGTTTGTATGTGTAAACCCCCTACCAATTTGAGGGCTTATTTTTGTGCCCATTTGCTCCCATTTCTACTCTCCTCCAGGCGCCTGCCAAATGCCTGTATTTTTCTCTTTGGTCCCCGCTCTGGCCCAAGTCCTTTTCTGTCCCTGGTGCCCCAAACAACAGCCCCCATGTAACTTTAGCCCTCTGGGGCTCCAACTGCCTAAGCCACGATCACCCACTTAGCCAATGCACTCTGGTGCAGCGGGGATTGCACAGGTGTGAGCGGTGCCATTGATCTCCCAACTGTTTGCCTTGCGGTCATGCGGGAGAGAGTTTGGGGTCCCGGTGTCCCCACCTGCTAAGTGGGACCCCGTGACCATAGGGAGGGCCAAGAGAGCCCGGTTTTCTAAAAATTTAAAGAGATCCATAAAGTAGTTAGTGGGGCTAATGAATATTAATGAGCCCTGAGCCCCGATCCAATGAATATTCATTAGGGTCATCTGCCCTCAGGGAAATTGTGTTTTTGGCTGCAGCCGACAAAAGTGGGCAAGAGAAATGTAAATAAATAAATGTAACTGTCTGCATGTTTGGGGACAAGTGCTTACACAGGGTAAAGTATTTTAAATAAATACATGCTTTAATCCTGGCTGCACCCATAACGTTGGGACTCCGATAAAATAACTGCCTGCTGCAAAGGGAGCTAAAATATTGGCAGCAGTGACAGGCACACGGAATGAGAAATTTACTAAATCTGGGCAGTGATAGTAAAAACACCTCAGTGGCTATCGACTTGTGGGGCATTTGGGCAAATATTTAAAGTATTCTGGCTGCACCAGGACTTTATTTGGGACTGCAATAATTCTGCTTAAGGGACGGTGTGTTCAGCAGCCATTTACAAGCAGCCACAGTCAATCAGAAAGCTAGAATTTTTAAGCCAGGACTCATGAGACATTTGTCAAAGCCCATGGGAAACTACCAAGTGTCCAGGGAGAACTGCAGGGCCAGGACCCAATTTCAGATGCCAAAACAGTAAACCAACTGTGCATCGAGTGAGGTTCATGCATAATTAATTTTCCTGATTGACAAGCCCTCCAGCCAATCGGAGGCCAAGCATCGAACAGTTTCAGTGAATAGGAGCCTCAGAAGAGCCCCATAAAAGACTGTGTTTCTAGCTGTGCAAGCAGATCGAGAGACATTCGAGTGGGAGACCCCCACAGGGGTGGGGGCTCAGACTCCCAGCCATGCAACTGGGCCTAGTGATCCAGTGTAAGCCCTTCCATCCAGGAGGGGATTGTAATTTCTCTGTAGTAAAAGTTTAAAGTAATTAGGTAATGCAGAACCTGCTAGCCGGGGGTTGCCAGAATGTCCCTCCAGGTGCTAGCCCTCCCTTCCACATTGGGAAAGACGTGTACCTGCAACTTGATGACATCAAGCCAGCTGTGAGAGAGCTGATCCAGCCTCAGTTGGGAGAGAACTGAAGATTTCAGGAGCCTTCATTGCGGAGATCCTACAGTGAGGAGCCTGAGTGAGTACTCTTGTACCCCCCGGTGCAAGAAAGAAAGAAAAGTGCTTAATGGGGCTGCCAATGCCCAGAGACTGTGCTGATTTATGTTGTTCGTGTGGTCTGCACCCTGTATCCTGCTGCACCTAGCCTTAGCCCAGCGCAGGTGGACCCATCAGAGACTGCTGCAAGTTACATAGTTCATTTGGTCTGCACCTTGCATCTGCTGCGCCTAAATCTTGCCCAGTGCAGGTGGACCGGATTGCTCTAAGGGACCCAAGTGAGTCCAGCAAAATGTATAAATGTGTTGATGGGTGATTATTTGCTTGGAGACCACAGGACTGGAAGGGGAGCACTCAGAACTGGGGCTCATCCTGACTTTGCCTGGGAGGTCCAGTACTTGCCCATAGTTCGGTCAAGATGTCCAGTGGAGCTACGAACTACAGCTGTGTGCCACAAATGGGACTGAGACCTCAAGTCTATTCAGATGTGTCTACTTTAACTTGGAAATGACTGCTTTGACCAACTAAGTTGCGCATGTAAGTACAAAGACACAGGGTTCCCCTGAGATTTGGGAACAAGCACCCACAGATTTAAGTCCAAACGACCAGGGCGGCCATCCTGGTCCCTGATTGAAGGCACTACACCTTCTTTGAATATACTGGATGTGTCTAGAATATAAATGTGCTGAATGTACCAGAATATATAAATGTGATGGATGATCAGAAATAATAATTGATTTCCAAACCGATGTAACTGGCAGGTCACATCTTGACCTTGTTTAGCCTACAAAATGCAGGGCCCTCCCTGCACTCATTTTTGGATTCCAGTGACTGTAAATAGTTTAACTGCCTAATGCTGTCAAGTGCAAGTAATAAATCGTTCTCAAATCAAGCCGGCCAACATTATAGCTGCAACTTCCATCAGGCCTGCAGCCTCAAGAGATTTTTGGCAACTGGGTACCCAGGTTTAAATGTGTGGGATTGCAGGGTCTCATACAAAATTTCGGGGAACTGGTACCATTTGTGGGAAATAATATTGTGTCTCATCTGATTCTATGCAGCTTAGATAGCCAGGGCTCTGGTCATCAGCGTTGGTATAATTTTGATTGCATTTCTGATTTGAAAACTGGCATCCACCTAGCTGGAGGGTTTTCACCAACACCCAACCACAACAAATCTGATGTAATTATTTTAAATAATAATAGCACTGCATAGCCTCTACTCCCCCCATTTCCCCAGTCCCCCTGTAAATAAACGTGTTATTTGCAGATCTTGCCTCATGAGCATATTATTAGCGAGAATCATTAAATGGTAAAATGTCTGAAATGTGGGGAAATGTCTATTGGGTACTGTGTTGGGGTGGCAAATGGATATAGTGGGTGGTATGATGTCCCAGCGGGTTTTACCAGGTGAAAGCTAGCCCACTTTAAAGCTAAACTCTTGGTGGAGGCACTGCGCAAATGGTAATATCTAGGAAAGAACAAGTTTTAATGTAATCTTGGGAACCCAGGCCCCTCAACCTACATCCTAGGTAGTAGGCAGGGGTAGTAACTCTAGGAATAGTGCTACCTAGGAGTTACATATGCAATTTCTTTTGGCACATTATTTTTAGAGATTACTTTGATTTTCAGAGGCAGCAGAAGGCGGAGCCCACAAATGCTGTCCAATGCTAATAATAATACTCTGACATCTTACCACTAAATAGTTATCTAACCTTTCCTTAAAAGTTGCAAAACCTCTACTATCTACTACCTCTACTGGCAAATCATTCCAAATGTAACCCCTAGATGGCGCTATCCCAGGGGCTACTACCCCTGCCTGATTTGCCACTAACAGGTTGAGGGGCCTGGATCCAATGGCGGGTGCCTCCACCCAGAGGTCAGGGTTTGCAATAGTTAAACTAACTTGGTCACAGCCCTCTGGGACACTGCAACCCCTTTCTTCCCACTAGTGGCCCACACAATATCAGAATTACCTTCACAGTATACACTTACCCCCAGGTCTGGTTCCGGCACTGGGACCTCCTGTGAAATGAGATACAGTGCAACAATCACAGTACAGTACTTTAACATAGACAAATACCTCAGGCAGTATAACTTTGCTGAAACAAGCAGCTCTGATTTATTTAGGGGATATAACAAGGACGGGAAATCAGGTTAATTAGCTTATCACTCTAATAATCTACCTATGGCTCTGTGCACAGGCCTATCCTATCAGTTACTGTCCTGGGTACCCAAGCCTAGTGGCTAGTCCAAACCGTGGCAGCTGGTAGGGGCCCTTTCACACAGAGAAAAGGAGAATTAAACAGTCAGCAGTACAGTAATTCCATTTGGATTTAATGTGGCAATTCAACAGGAGCAACCCTGAATTAGTACTCACGACCTCCAAATAAGATAGGGTCCTTCAATGTCAGCAGGGCTCACTTGAGGTACACAAACCTCTTCACACATCCATATAAAAGAAAGTACTATACCAGGCAGGCTGCATCTGTATCCCGATCGCAATTACTGCACAATACCGGGAGAACACACAGCAGATTCAGTTCCTGACAGACCGAGTGCAATTTTCAGCAATTCTTCCAGTCTTCTACAGGGTGAGCCTGGTTTCTACTCTTCAGAGATCCTTTGATTCTTTTCACAGGACGGATTCAGTCCTAACAAGCTGTTACACAAGCTGCAGACCCGGAACTCTGGGCCTTACACACGTTTTGACTAAAACTGCACACTGAAAAAGCACAGGGCTCCTTCCTTCTTCCTGCCAAAGCTCAACTGAAGCTCCAACCGACAAAACCGGGCACTTCCTTTGAGTTCCTCCCAGTTCTTGACTGGATTGGCTGTCACTCACAATAGACTGCTGCTGTTGGTCCAAAAGGCACTGAAGTCTAAACTACATCTCCAGAGTCACTGCCCATACAATCCTCTTGTGGCTGGCTCAGATTATGAGTCAAGTTCTGATTCGTCAAGGCACCATTTTAGAGCTAGCTTACCCCACACTGATTGGTCCAGTTCAGCAGTTCAAAACTAGAATGGGGAACTAGCAGACACAGTTCTGACTGCAAAGAAAGCAGGTTAGACAAACTGTAATTTCATTATTACTCTAAATAATTTCTGGCAAACAGTTACATCTTTCAGATAGGTTCCCTTTGCACTCCTAGTGACTGCAAAAATGAAGTGAATGGCAGCAGCTCAAGTGGTACTCAGAAAGCACACAGTCCCCCATACAAACTAATTATGTCTGCAAGCAGACAGCTCTTAAAAGACAGTACCAGAGGCTCTAAAACACTCACTGATAAATGGCTTAAATGCCAAACACCATTCAGGCTTGGAGCATTCAAGCAAGCTCCTGGAAGTCTTTTGGGAACCCCCATTTGCAGGGGTTACACCCTTCCTGGCCTGGGAAAGCTTGGCGTCGCGTCAAGCAAGTACCCCATAAGTTTCAACTGCAACCATATACATTTGCATTAGGCTCGCACATGTAATCATCAGTCAATATATCATTTTACCAAGAACACATTTCTGAAACATTGCAGTCGTCACTCTTTACACAGTATTACATACACATTGTACCATAACTCAAGTTATTACCTCTTGTACATGAAACCTGAAGAGGGCCCTTCCTATCAGTTACCTTGGGGCTGGAAGGGGCAAGGGCACCATATAGAAGAGCAACACAAGTAACTTGGAGTTAGCACTGAGCTCAGTTTGGGCAATGAGCTCGGGGACACATACACTCCTTTATGGACAACATTGAGAGGCAAGTCCACAGGCCTCCCAAGTGAATCATAACTGAGGTGCACCACAGGCTTTACAGCTCGACCAGTCTTTCTAGGGGAACTGTTACAGTCTCTGCACTCTGAGCCTCATTTTCAGCATTGTCCACACTTGTCAGGGGAGTCTCCATGGGGTAGAGAGGCTAGAACTTGGGCACTTTCAGCTCCAGGAGTTACAGTTTCTGAGTCCACAACATTTGGCTCGCATGGAGAGCTTTCGGACACTGGCAGTGGACTGTCAGGGCACTCAAAATACTCTTCTTGTTCGGTGTATCACCAGTCTGCCCCAATCTATCATTTCCTCCCTGAAGCTCAAACAGTTCAACCATGCACAATGATTCCATTTCATCTGATCTGATGCTTTGCACTTCACTTTCTGAGGAGCATTGGCTCCAGGGATGAAGCTGGGGGCTTAAACAGTCCAGAAGGCCCAGCTTTGTCTCCAGTATTGACTAGGGGATTGCCCGAAACAATTGACTCAGTTAGTAAGAAGGATAGTATTCAAAGTCACTCTCACTTTCTTCCGATATGGACTGACAGTCATGCTCAACTGGGACTTGTGGAGGAACACTTTAACTTTGCTTCTGTAGGTGCAGACTTTCTTGATCTTTTCTTAGCAGCAGCTCTAGTCACTGGTCCAGAGGGCATCTTCTGGGGCTCAGACTCAATTAAGATTTGTCAATGGGCAGTAAATGATTTCTATGCATTGTTTTACATCTTTTGAATTATTCTCAGGCCTTACTTTGTACACTGGCAGATCATCTAGTTTGCCCACTACAATGTGAGGAGATGGTGCCATCTGTCAGCAATCTTGTGCTTGCCATGCAGTCCCAGATTTCTTAGCAATACCGATCTCCCTCCTGGAGTTCCTGTGCTTTCACCTTTTATCATACCTTTCTTTGTTGGCCAGATTTCTTTTGGCAGCCATGGTTTGAGCCAGTTAGTGCGCATGAGTTAGCTGGGCCTTTAACTTTTGCACATACTGTAAATAGTTGTCAGCCTGAACCCCATCAGGAGAGACCCCAAAACACACATCTACTGGTAGTCGAGCTTCTCTTCCAAACATCAGGCGGTAGGGGGAGAATCCAGTGGCATCACTTTTGGTGCAGTTATAAGCATGTACCAGGGTGCTAATTTGTTGGCTCCATCTAGGCTTGTCCTTTGGGTGCAGGGTGCCTAGCATATCTAGCAAAGTGCGGTTGAAACGTTCAGGCTGTGGGTCCCCCTGGGGGTGGTAAGGAGTGGTTCTGGACTTTCGCACTCCCCACAGAGAAAGCATCTCTTTGATCAGGCGACTCTCAAAGTCTCTCCTTGATCAGAATGGATTCTTTGTGGAGCCCCATAGTGAACAAAAAGTTTTCTACAAGTACTTTGGCCACAGTGGATGCTTTCTGGTCTTTGGTGGGAAAGCTTGGGCATATCTCGTGAAATGGTCAGTGACCACCAGCACATTACTGATATTTCTTTGATCTGACTCCAAACTCAGAAAATCAATACAGACCAGCTCCATGGGTGCACTGGTGGTGATGTTAACAAGGGGCAGCCCTCTGGGGCAAAAGCTTTCCTCTGTAACGCAGCGACTACAAGTTGAATGTGTGCTCACATCAGCCCCATCTTAGGCCAATAGAATCTGGATCTCACCAAGTCAAGTGTTCTGTCTATACCAAGGTGCCCCATGTGGTTGTGCAAGGACCTCAGTACTGAGTCTCGAAGGCAGTGGGCAGCACTAGTTGTTGTTTGTCTACTTGTCCCCTCTGTCTACTGTTTCTCTGTATAACAGTTTATTGATCAGTTTCAACTTAGGACCTTCTTTGTATAACAGTGCAGTTCTCAAATCAGTGGGCGTAATTTGGACACATCTTTTCCTGCATAGAGGGCTTCTAAAGCTGCTATCTGATCATGGGATCGGCGGGATTGAGCCCGCTGAATACTGTCATTGTCCAGCTGAGGCAGTGCACCAATGTCTATTGCAGAAAAGTGGCAATAAGCAGCAGGTATGCAATTCTCAGAGCTCCCAAACAATCCACCATGCAGTCCACTGCGTCCGTGGACATTTGTTCCTCCCTGTCAAACTTCGGCAGGTGCCCGAATGTCAGGTTCTGCCAATCGGACCCAATCATTCTGGGGAACAGGCCTCCGGGAGAAACATCAGCATCTATGTGGTTCAGACCTGCTCGGTATTCAGAGCATAGTCATATGTAGATAATGCAGAAAGCCACCTATGGCCAGTGGCATCCAACTTAGCTGAGGTCTGCACATAGGTCAAAGATTATTGTCAGTTTTACTAGTATTTTAGCCCCATACAAGTACTCATGGAATTGGTCAACAATAGCCCACTTCAAAGCTGAACTCTAACTTATGTACAGGATAGTTCTTTTTCGGATGGGGTCAGAGCTTCTACTGGCAAAGGCCACTGGTCTCAGCCATTCTGCGTGCTCTTGGTACAACACAGCCCCAACCTTGCAAGCTAGCATCAGTGTGCAGGACGTGGGTTTTCTTGGATCGGCATAGGCCAGCACTGGAGCATGGGTAAGTTGATATGATCTCATGAAAAGCAGTCTCACAATCAGAGTCCAGCGGGCCCCAAATACTTCACTCGGATGAAAATACACTCTTTCAGTCTTGAGGGATGCTGACTTTTGGTATTTTGTGGTTGGGGATACCCTTGAGTAAGGTTAAGTAAAGGGCGGATCACTCTTGAATAGTCCTTGATGAGCGCCGATAATAACCACAGAATCCCAGGAATCTTTGCAGTTCTTTTAGATTTTGGGCTGTGGCCAGGTGGTCAAGGCCTCAACTTTACTTAGGTGGTCTCTATTCCTCGGTGGATACTATGTCCACATACTTTACTGATGTTTGAAAAATTGACACTTATCAATGGACAGTTTAAGGCCAAAGTCCTCCAGTCGGTCCAATACCTTAAATAATCTGCTCTCATGTTCCTCCAGTGAGCTGCCAAACACAATAACATCATCTAGGTATACCAGGCACTCTAGTAAGTTCATGTCCCCACTGCACGCTCCATCAATCGTTGAAAAGTGGCTGGGGCACCTGAAATCCGCAAGGGCATCCTCATGAATTCATAGAAATAGCCGGACAGATAAAGGCTGTCTTTCACGGTCCTCTGGGGCCATCCGGGATCTGATAGTACCCACTGCGGAGATCCAGCACGAAGACCACTTGCTCCCGTTTAGGCAGTCAAAGCATCCTGAATCGGGGCATTGTGTACTGATCAGGGATAGTCCGCCGGTTTAAGGTGCGATAATCACACAATCCTTACTGTTCCATTCTTTTCCTCACTACCACAATGGGGAAGCATAAGGGCTTCTGGATTCTTGTATTACACCAGCAGCTAACATCTCTTGCAGATGCCGCCTCACATCATCTATGTCAGCAGGTGCCAGGCGTGAGACCTCTCACGAAATGGTCTTTCGTCATGCAGCGGATATTGTGCTCAGCTCCTCTGCGCATCCTACATCCCATTCCTTTAAAAGAAACACCTGGTCTCTCTGGGCAAGCTTCTCACTGATCTTCACTTTCCATTCAGCTGGCAGCGAGTGCGAAATCAAACAAGTCTAGGCGTTACTCTGTCATTCTTCCTTGAACTCTTGCTGCTGGGTAGCACTGCAGTGTCTGCACAATGCACATTAGCCAGGATGCAACCTCTGTTTACTCGAATGTCTCTTTCAGACACATTATGAACTTGGACCATTACCCTTCTGGCATAAGCATGGGCTCTAGCGGGCAAAATACTAGGCTTGACCAGCAGTCCCTCTGGCAATTTTCCATCGCTGGTGCATCCAACATTAATATTTTATTCTTAACATCCTTTCTGATACGGACCTCTCCTGTAAGGTACACTGGGCATTTAGGCGCCAGGATCAGAGACTCAGGATCCTTCTTCCATACAATTCCGACGGTTCCTCTGGTTCTGTTTTTCAGCATCTCTCTGTGCCTCATAGGCCTTCTTAATTAAAGCCGAACTCTTAAAGCTCTACTAGTCTTTGACCCCTGTTTTCCAGCAACAACTGTGCCAGCCTTCCTAACATATGAGCATTTGTTCCAATCAACAAAGGGACACCATCATACAGTCCAGTGGGGGACACACTAAGACAGGGTCTCTACTTGTTAAGCCACTCCAGCCACGGAGGTGGGGAAAGACAGCCAAATTCGGATATACCGCGGAATAGGGTAGGCCTTCTCACTTAACCCCCATACATGCAGTCCTTCTAATGGTTGTAAGGGTACGTCTGACAAATGCTTCTGATACCAATCTTGGAACATAATTGTCACTTGGGAGCCACTGTCTAATATAGCTCTTGTAGACCTCCATTTCACCTTTACAGTGGTCTCCATGGAGGACCCACCTATTCTGGACCAGTCTGGAGAGGCGTAGGGAGCCTTGGGCAACAACCTTGCCACAAAAGGACGTGAATTAGCATTTTGGTGCCCTCACTGGACTCATGTCGCACCAACCCACTGATTTCTTCTCCCAAGCTCTTGTAGCCTATATGCAACTTTGTCAGTGTCTTTTTGGGACTGGCATTCCCTTTCATGTGCCCATCTTTCCCACAATTATAGCAAAACATACTTTCTGGAGTTTGAGCTGGCCAAGGCGCCTACACTGGGAGCCAGGGCGGGGTATTACTAACTGGAAACCTGGTGCCATCTCTGTCTATGGCGTGATAAGCATTTGGAGACATCTCTCAGTTTCTCCACTTCCATGGTCAAGGAATCGAGTTCGAAGCTGTTATCAGCAGGAGATACATGGTGGGTACCCCAACCCCATAGCAGATGCAGTCGGATATAGGTCAGGCCCGTACTTGCAGCGTGGCCTTCATAAAGGACTGTTTTGAATTCCCGGATCTCTCTCAACAGTTCGCCCCATTGTGACATATCTTTTTCCTTGTCAGAGCACTCATTGACTGCCAACCTCTGCCCCTGAACTTCACTTTGATGGTCACCCTCAGTCACTCGGGTGTAGCCGCAGCTATTGGTGCAGGTCCCTCCGAGGTCGTCTTTTCTCAACTCCTCAATTTCTCTCATTAATTCATCATAGGAGGTGGGATTCCAGTCGATCTGCCAGGTGTAACTGAAGCAACAGCAGTTCTGAGAAGGGGCAGACTTAAGGATCCTGTCCAGCCTGGTTGGTCCAGTTCAATCGCTGGCAAACTACCTTTCTGAGGGCATTCTTGCAACAATTTTCCAGCCGTAGATACACACACAGAACAACTCCCCTTGGTACTGTTGTGCATCTCTTACTCTCCACCATAGGTCCTCATCAGAATCTGGGCTCCCATACACATTCTCCAAGGCCTCAAGATAGAGGCCTGTGCAGTCGCTTCAGGGTTACTGGCCCGTTTAGCACGGATGGTAGCCAGGGCAGGACCTCGGGCTCTCACTAACCCTCTTCGCTTTTCACCTTCCGAGCATTGCCATTCTAGCACAGGGGCAACATAGTCTATCCAGGTCTCCCAGTCATCCTCCCTTGGGGGTGGGAGGTGCCAAGAAGATCTTCAACCTTGTAAGAGTCGTGACTAATGGCAGTAGAAATAGAGTCTGCATTGGTTCAGACACCATTACGGGCACTGGAGCAGGAAGGGTGTTAGAGAGAACACCCCAGGTGGCAAGAATAGTTTCTTCAAGTCCTCCACAGTTTTCCCTCTCCCAGCAACCATTCAGCAAATTTCTCCTCAAAAGTTTCAGATAGTGGTGGGGCTGATTCCTCCCGGTCTTTACTGTCCTTAGTTATCACTCTCCAAGCAGTGAGGGCTCCTCTGGGGTAATGGTCTGTGGCACTTTGGAGCCATCTATGGGATCCTTAAACTCTACTAGGGCCAGGAAAGTGTGGGTGAGCAGATTAGCATGCCGACCCACCACCACAGGGTTTTGTAAACCTTCCACCTTGAAAGTACTCCTGCACAGTGTCCGTATTGATACCAGGGGATGTCCAGGATAAGCATAGCATTTTGGGGTCGATCTCCTCCAGTACACCACTCCACCAGCCGTGTACAGCCACTCTGTCGGGTACCCATTTTTTCTTAACAGTGGTTCGTAAATATGGCCACTAGAGACACACAATCCCAGCGGTGAGCCTCCAAGATGTAACCCCTAGATGGCGCTATCCCAGGGCTACTACCCCTGCCTGATTTGCCACTAACAGGTTGAGGGGCCTGGATCCAATGGCGGGTGCCTCCACCCAGAGGTCAGGGTTGCAATAGTTAAACTAACTTGGTCACAGCCCTCTGGGACACTGCAACCCCTTTCTTCCCACTAGTGGCCCCACAATATATCAGAATTACCTTCACAGTATACACTTACCCCAGGTCTGGTTCCGCACTGGGACCTCCTGTGAAATGAGATACAGTGCAACAATCACAGTACAGTACTTTAACATAGACAAATACCTCAGGCAGTATAACTTTGCTGAAACAAGCAGCTCTGATTTATTTAGGGATATAACAAGGACAGGGGAAATCAGGTTAATTAGCTTATCACTCTAATAATCTACCTATGGCTCTGTGCACAGGCCTATCCCTATCAGTTACTGTCCTGGGTACCCAAGCCCTAGTGGCTAGTCCAAACCGTGGCAGCTGGTGGGGCCCTTTCACACAGAGAAAAGGAGAATTAAACAGTCAGCAGTACAGTAATTCCATTTGGATTTAATGTGGCAATTCAACAGGGAGCAACCTGAATTAGTACTCACGACCTCCAAATAAGATAGGGTCCTTCAATGTCAGCAGGGCTCACTTGAGGTACACAAACCTCTTCACACATCCATATAAAAGAAAGTACTATACCAGGCAGGCTGCATCTGTATCCCGATCGCATTACTGCACAATACCGGAGAACACACAGCAGATTCAGTTCCTGACAGACCGAGTGCAATTTTCAGTAATTCTTCCAGTCTTCTACAGGGTGAGCCTGGTTTCTACTCTTCAGAGATCCTTTGATTCTTTTCACGGCAGTTCAGTCCTAACAAGCTGTTACACAAGCTGCAGACGGAACTCTGGGCCTTACACTTTTTGACTAAAACTGCACACTGAAAAGCACAGGGCTCCTTCCTTCTTCACTGCCAAAGCTCAACTGAAGCTCCAACCGACAAAACTGGGCACTTCCTTTGAGTTCCTCCCAGTTCTTGACTGGATTGGCTGTCACTCACAATAGACTGCTGCTGTTGGTCCAAAAGGCACTGAAGTCTAAACTACATCTCCCAGAGTCACTGCCCATACAATCCTCTTGTGGCTGGCTCAGATTATGAGTCCAAGTTCTGATTCGTCCAAGGCACCATTTTAGAGCTAGCTTACCCCACACACTGATTGGTCCAGTTCAGCAGTTCAAAACTAGAATGGGAACTAGCAGACACAGTTCTGACTGCAAAGCAGGTTAGACAAACTGTAATTTCATTATTACTCTAAATAATTTCTGGCAAACAGTTACATCTTTCAGATAGGTTCCTTTGCACTCCTAGTGACTGCAAAATGAAGTGAATTGGCAGCAGCTCAAGTGGTACTCAGAGAAGCACACAGTCCCCCCATACAAACTAATTATGTCTGCAAGCAGACAGCTCTTAAAGAGACAGTACCAGAGGCTCTAAAAACACTCACTGATAAATGGCTTAAATGCCAAACACCATTCAGGCTTGGAGCATTCAAGCAAGCTCCTGGAAGTCTTTTGGGAACCCCCATTTGCAGGGGGGTTACACAAATATTTACCACTCTGAGTATAAACATTTTAACGTTTCACAGTTTTAAAGTTTTTGGGCTGAATTTGCTTATGGTGTCCTCTTAAACTTTGTTGGATCCTACAGCTGAAATTCGTACCTTCCATTAATTCCTCGTCATTAACAATATTAAACATTAAGTCCCCTCTAATATGTCTACTATGGAGAGTGTTTACCCTATGAATTTTGAGACACACTTATAAGTTTTATCCTCTAGTAACTTTATTGATTTTTTTGCTTTCCTCTGTAGTCGTTCAGTTTTAAATCTATCCACATTGCTCAGTGCATCCCAGAATTGTGAGCAATAATCTAAATATGGTCTCACATAATCATTGTAAAAGCGAACTTTCAGTTCCCTGGATTTACTTGCAAAGTATCTATTTCATTTATCAAGTAGTTTGTCTTACTAAACACCTCTGAACACTGGCTATGCCATTTTAGGTCATTAGTTATAATGATCTCAAGATCCTTTTCCCTACGTTTCCTCCCATATTTAACAAAGAGTGTTTACGTCTAGGATTGGAGTTACCAAAATGCAGAACCTTGCATTTCGAGATATTAAAAGACGAGCCCCACTTCAGTATCCATCTTTCCAGACAATCTTGGTACCCCTGTAAAGCCTCATAATTAGCTGCAGTATCTACCCTACCTCCTAACTTAGTACTATCTGCAAAGATACTATATCAAGACCTCAGGTTCTTCCCAATATCAGATATATACAACTTAAATAGAATGGGGCCCAATATAAAACCATGTGGTACTCCACTAGTCACTTTAACTGATGCAGATATGCTATCTTCTATTTTAACTCTCTGCTCTCTGAGATCCAGTTCTCAATCCAGTTTACCAATTTTCGATTGATTTTAAATTCTAGTAACTTAGCATAGGGTACCACATCAAAGGCCTTCCTGAAGTCAAGGTATATAACGTAAAATGGTATCCTGTTGTCCATGCTCCTGCTTACATTTTCACAAAAGCACAACAAATTTGTTGCACATGACCATCTTTTCATAAATCCATGTTGTTACTTTTCCTGTAGATCTAACTGCACTATCTGTGTATTTAGTGAGTCTTTGATACAACTTTACAAAATCTTCCTCAATATGTTTGTACACTAATAGGTCTGTAGTTCTCTGGGCTGCTCCTCAAAATTTTTTATACATGGAGACCACAGTTGCTCTTCTCCAATCCTCAGGCACCTCACACCTCCTCAAAGACAGATTAAATATATAAGTTAAAGGGGCCACTAACTCAGATGCAATTTCACTAAGTAACCTTGGCCCAATATTGTTCAGTCCAGGTGATTTTGCTGCATTCAAAGCAAGTAGCTTATCCAATACATCCTTCTCATCAAAGATGTGGATGACTAGTGCCAGATTTGTCAGCAGCACCAGATAGTGGGAAAAGCTGGTGATGACAACACTATGTTGGTTTTGATTCTCCTATATACAACCAAGGAGCCATTTCAAAGGGCAGTCATGGACATGGGGGGACTAGGGCATCCAGAGTTGCACAGACAAAAAGATCATGACTCAATCTTCCCATCATAGTAAAATAAATGGTCCTGGTAGTGTGTAGTTTCCCACAGGAGAGGCATGACATGGTTTCAAAGGCAAATCTTATTGGTAAGACTTGGGTGGTGGGGGGGGAGAGAATCCTCTTTGGATGCCACTCCTCTGAGCAGTTGATACTGGCCCAAGCAGCAACAATGAATGGAATGCTGCAGTCTTGTAAATAAATGTGTACAGAGAAGCCAGGGTATACCATACTGAGTAGGCACCATGTGGACATGGGGTATGACAGAATCTCAGGGACACAGACCCTACTGACAAGCCAACCTACAGGATCCTTGAAGGGGTAAAACAGGGAGGTGCCCTTACAGCAGGAGTTTGTAGCCCATTGAGAAAATAGAAAAACAGAAAAGGCACTGCCAACAGAAAATGCACTGCCCCGGCAGAAAGCTGGAGACCAGCAGGCTAGCCTGGTACATAGAAAGGAACACGACAGATACAGAAAAATTGGCTTGGACAGCTAGCATGACAACAAAAATCTTAGTTATTGTAAAATAGTAAAAAAAAATAAAAAATAAAAAGAGTAGTAGGGAAAACTCAAATCAACTCGAAGGCAGTATCTGACTGTCCACATGACAGTAACTTTTTAGTATGCCAGAGAGATGTTATTTGCACATTGGAGGGCAATATAAGAGTATGAAAGCATAATATATCTGAATGTATCTATTTACTTATTTATTTGTGGGTTTGCTTCCGCTTTATACAATATCTGCTGTTTGGCGACATGCTGTTTACAGGGACTAGTGTAACTCATTGTTATCTAATTTAGATTACTCATTGCTGTTCTGGACAAACATCCCTAGACAGAGAGCTCCCACAGAAAGGTCTAGTAGCTCTTCAGATAACCAAAGGGGAATGACAATGAACATAGTGGGATGAGACAAAACTTACTGCACCATGGGAGCTCTGGACACATCTTTATCTACTGAGCAAAGGTAACCACTTTCTTTCCACTTCCCAGTGCAGAGAGGCAAGACTGTGATGGCTATGTGCCATAGAGGGGAACACTTCTGAAGAAAATTATTTGCTGTGCGCAGAGACTTGTCAGATCATAAAGTAAGACTGAAAATGTAAATCAGTTGACATAGTGTAACCCCCCTGTTCCCTGGGGTTACTAGAATCCCATCAGTGACAGTGTTGGGTAGGGAAGGCAGCCAGTGAATAACTAGTTAAATAGATTTTCACCTGGTCCCTCTCTGCTTGCTTGGTCTCTGCAGAGAGATGATGTAATTTACAACTCTCGCAGCATCATAAGCCACACAGTTTCTTGAGTGGGGAGAGTTTTAGAAGTTTCAGGAGTCTGCAGTAGGAGTTCAGTGTGAGCAGTTGGAGGAGTGAAGAGCTGCTGTGTGGGCTCTGAGAGCCTACTTTTTCTCACCCTAGTCTGAGAACCTTTTACCTGCCATGTTGAAGTGGCGGATACCATCTTCAGGAGTTCCTGATGTCTTCATACCCAGTGGGATGAGGAGGACTGCCGAGGGATCTGAGGGGCAATCCCCTGTTTGATCCAGGACATTTGAAGCTGCCTTTTTGTGCACAATCTGTGAGTAAATTCTGTCTATGAGTTCCCAGGAGAGATGTACCTGCTTTGTTTTCTTTGGGGTGTTACTCTGAGAAAGGGACCTATTCACCCAGTTCTGTGATGAGACTGTTCTCAAGCAGTTTTCCTAAAGTTGGCTGACAACAGTGGAATCCCAGGTGTGACTTAGCACTTTATACAGAACTTTAATTTTACACTCCTTTGTAGTGTTTCCTAATGCTGAATGTGCCAAACAGTCAAGAAGCGTAGTTTTACTGTTTATTAAATGTTGTGGTGTAACTCTGAAAGAATGGCTGGGTATGGCGAGGAAGCAAAAGGTTGGCAACCCCCCATCTGGAGTGACCAGTTCAGCACTTCAGTTCTGTAAGGACGCCTGTTTTTCAGGTTATTTGGCCAATGACTGAAGATAACGTTTACTCATTGATGTGGGTTTTGCTAGTAATGAGCACCTGTGTGTGTTCCATCGTGGCATGATGCCACATTTTCTACTTTAAAAGCCTATGCCATATAGGAATATGTTCTGAGTCGCGGACTAGTGTCATTAGAAGAAGAAATTGTGTGTTTCGTCATGGCCAGTGCCACATTTCCAGATGCCTAATTCTATGCTATATGGGAAGTTAGTGTTTCTGTTTTCTACAGATGTTGTATTCTGCATTGCCTTGTGCCACGTGGTGAAAACCCTTGGGAGTACATCTTTGCTTTTGTGTACCGACTGTTTTGGAATAAAGCCACCCTCTAGAATCCCAACCTGGTATGGACAATCTAGTTAATGCTTCCTGTGTGGATTTACTGGGTACCCCCTCCAGAAATGCAAACCTAGCATAGCCCTTAGCAAAAGTTCTCTCCTCAGGACCTGGGTTTGGTAACGGTCTGTCTGTGTCTTGTACAAATGTTGTGTTTATTGCTTTGTACCTCCATCCCTCTCTTTTCCCCTAGACAGAAAAAGTATGGGAGGTGTGCTTACTAGTTAAACAAGTGGCTGGTGGGGATTACAACAGCATTTCCATTTTCTGTACTTTTGCGTTTAAACTCATTTAGTTTAAACTTCCTAGTGTGTTTATTCCCATTAGTCTACTGTACATCTTGTAAATTTTGTATAAATGTGAAATATTTAATATATCTGTGACTGCACTGTTTTCACAAGTACAGGTAATCTTATTTTTATGGGCTATTCTATAATTTGCCCCTTGAGCAAGTGCTACCAACTTAATAAGAAAATCTTCATCTTATGCAGAGCAAGGGTAAGGTATACCGACGTATGCCGACGTGGAGCCTTTGCAAAAGAGTCTGTGACTCAAAGGATTGTAATTCCGATTGTATTCAATAAATAAAATAAATAAATAAAAATACTTGAAGTGAAAAACCAAATACTTGTTTCCAATCCTTTTGGCAGCAGCCCAAAAGGCAATTACGAGGCTGTGGCTAAGTGAGGCATCCCCGGGAGAGGAGCATTGGCTGGCAGGCTAGAACCAGATTAAAATAATGGAGAGGCTCACAGCCAACTTGAATTTAAGGGTCAAACAATATAAATCTCGTTGGTTCCCCTTTTTTGAGTTTCTAGGGACTAAGGAGGGGGTTGCCACCGGAGATCCTGGCCAGAGAGGCTCTGGACTAAGAACTGGGGAGGGTTTCTGGTTTGGCACCCCAAGGGGAATGTAAACTGGAATATATTGGTATGGGCATGGATTTAAGATGACTGGTATAAATTCACCATCTGCTGTGGGGGGGGGGCAGGGGGAGGGGGATAAGGTACGATTAGGTTGTTACTACTTTGTTTATTTCTTTCTATGTTTGTCTTACAGTGATTAAATATAGGACTACTAATTTAGAATATAGACAGAAGTGTGGAGTTCAGTCCACAACCTAGCTCAGACGTTCTTTACCAGTTGGGTGGATTATCCTAGTAATTGTTTTTGGCTGGACTCATAAGTTAACTCATGACTCTTATGATGTAAACTAAGTTGGTATAAGAGTAATTTCTGTTCATGAGAATGTATTGCTCTTTTTAATTTTTCCTTTCATTTTGTAACCTGCTCTTCTTTGAAAAAGTGGAATAATAAAAAATTACAATTTCAAAAAAAAAATACTTGAAGTGACTACCGAGTTCTGATGTTCAAGAGGCCTTGTATTGTGTGTGCAGAGCCTTGTACTGTAAGGGCATGAAACAGACTTGTTCTGTGTGAGCAGAGACCTACTGTGGATCAAGAATGGAGCAGCACTGGAGGGCGCTGTGGAGCCCGAGCAGAGAAGCAGCAGTTTATTGAGCTCCTAAGAATCTTCCTCTATTTTGGCTTAAAATCGCTATTTTACACCAAGCAAAGTTAATTTTGGTGTTACCATTGGATTGGGCAACCTTAAAATAACAAAATGGGCAACCCAATAAAAGAAAAACTGTAGGCTGGAGCGGATAGAAGCAAAGGATCAGGTAGGGCCTCACGATCTCAATCTGTACAGCAGGCTGAAGTAGAAACCGGATCACAAGAAACCATTGCTTCGTTGGGGCAGAAACTCCAAAATCTCATTGCTTCAGTCTCCACCCTAAGTCAAAAGGTGGATGATTTTATTGGTCGGGTTCTGATTGTGGAAAATGCAGTGGAAGGCCTTAAAAAAGAGCTACATGAAGTCTGACAGCTACCACCAACGCCCTCGTGGTGAAGGAAAACCAACATCTTCGTGCACGTTTAGAGGCCTAGAGAACCAAGCTCGCTCTGGGAACGTTAGGATTCTAGGCCTTCCAGAAGGGAGTGAAGGAGACCATCCCATTATGTATTTACAAGAATGGCTGACAGAAAAGCTTGTTCCAGAAGGGGATGATATTTCATGGGACATACAGAAAGCTTACAGAATTAATCCCAGGGGCTGTTCCCAAAATTCAGAGGAACCCAGGACACTGATGATCATCACTTCAGGAGTGGGCTCCCGTGAACGGATCCTCAGATATGTTCAAAAGGCAAGCCCTATAATGCAGGAAGCACAAAATGTTTATTTTTTCCCTGACATCAGCTATTCTACCCTCCAGCGACGTAAATGTTTTGATGGGGTGAGAAGGACTTTGAGAGACGCTGGGATAGTTCACTCCATGATTTTCCCCACAAGGCTCCGGATTACACATCAAGGGAAGGTCTTTCTTTTTTCAGATCCGGCTGATGCAGGGAAATGGACTACGTATATGGCTGCAGTCTCCAGACACCGCAAAGAAGCTGCCGACTCCAACGACTCTGATGAAGACACCTGAATGGGAGAAGCTACTATATACACTGTTTAGATCTGTCTCCAAACTTTTCAGATAAGTGACTCTGTGCTTCGTCTGATCTCCTGTGTCCTTTTTAAGATGATCAGCTTTTCACTAAGTGACTCAAACTAGTGACTCATTTTCTTTGCCTGCTTGTATGTTTTGGGGCTAAACTTAAGATGGGTTACTGTAATAATGTTTTGATGTTCCTCTAAATAATGGCTGAATTTTATCACATTACCCCAGTAGTAATTTTAGTTTAAATTACTTCAATTTTGGTTTCAAGTGAAGGAGAGCTTTGATACAGGGCTAAAGAATTTAAGGGGGGGAACAAGACATTCCCTACGTAATTGGCTTCTCAGTGGAGTAATTCTTAGTTTAGGTTTTAAATGTTTAATGGTGACTATTAAATGTTTTTGCTGCTTAATGTTTCAATTTTTTTAATCTATATTATCACCTAAAGGTAAATACGTGGCACCCTAAATCCCTTTTGGAGACTTGTTTTCCTTTTATAAGGCTGGATACTGAAGGACAATCCTATAATGTTAAGTTAGCCATGTAGCTCATGGGGGCTCATTCCCACGGCATATTTGGGACTCTCTTTTAATAGTAATAAGAATGTACCCTCACATGATATAACACACTATAGTGGATGCAATTTTTATGTCCTGTATTGTAGGGGATTTATATTCCCAATGGTGCCGAATTTCTTTATGGACTGCTCACTATATGCTTCATATATATTGACACGATATATGATAAAAAATAATAAAGTTTAAAAAAAAAAAAAAGAATGGAGCAGCACTGACGGAGCTGTGACCAGGTTGATGTCGGCATGATACAGTAACCAGGCAAATTCACCACTACCACCTAAGGTGTCTTGACATTTTCTTTTGAAACAACAAGCAGCTTATCTCCAGCTAAGGTCACAGTTCTTTGCTTTTGACACTGCAGTCTGTTTCAATGAGAATGATACTCTTACTGACTAAATATTGAAACATTTCATTTGGAAATACAGAAGGAAATGAGAATTCTAAGGCCTTGAGATATTGTTTTCATGGGTAGTAATTTACAAGGATGAAACTCGATATCCCAACACCTTATTTCCCGAGGACAGAAGCCCAGGATGCTCAGGAGGATGACAGCCAGCATCCCGACTGTTGTGCTCGACTAAGGGAGTAGTATCTGGAGTGTCGGGTGATGTGGGACTGTGCTATGTAATGCGGGAAATATGGGTGTGCTTTATTTTTTATTTTTTTTATTTAACAAATCATAAAGACCTTTGAGCCAAGGGCTCTTTTACAGAGGTTCCACGTCAAGTCACAACAATAACAAATTGCAATGGTTTCAGTAAGTAGTACAACATGAGGAAAGTAATTACATAAACAAAAGAATAATATTGCAAGATAAATATTGTCTCAAGTGCAACTAGTGGCCTTGTCTGAAAAGGGTGGAAGGATTACAAGGAGAGAAAGATAGGGGGTGAATGGGGGGTGGAAGGAGCAAAACAAGAGCAAGGAGGAGCTGCCACAATGTAGCTTATGGAGGAAAAGACCCACGGGGGGTAGAGGAAAGAACAAGGTGAGAAACAGAGGGTGGGGGGTGGGAGTGGAGGGTAGAAGAAGGGTGGATGAGGTAGGATGAAAAGAGGGCAGGGGTGGGGACGGGAAAGGGATGAAGGAAGGAAATGCTGTATGTGGAATAGCACAGCAACAGGGTAGGGCTATACAGGGGTGAATGGTAAAAGAGAGAGGTCCCAGTACATTTAGCTGTCTGCAAAGATTAGGTATAGCAGTCACAAGATGCTCTGAAAACTAGGAATTGATGCAGCTTCCACTTAAATGGTCCCAAGGTTGCAGTCGTCACAATCTCAGGAGGAAGGGAATTAAATAAATTAGCCACTCTAACTGCAATGGATCGTTGTTGGAGTGAGGTTCAACAGTGAGGGACAGTAAAAGTTTGGCTCACAGAACTTCATGTATTACGAGTGCCTCAGAAAGGACAGAAAAGCCGAAATGAACCTGGTGGTATGCGACCAAGAGCTGCCTTCTTAGCCAGAAGGCAGGCTTGATATTCAGTGTGAGCCTGGATTTGAAGCCATTTTGCTTGTCTGTAAAAATCACAAGTGTGAGTACAATACACTGCTATTTCAAACAGTGGATACAGTGCAAAACAGTAGTGTTTCCATGAGCTTTATGCTTCAGTTGTCAGCTGTATGTGCAGCTGAATCTAATGAGTCTTGCCAACACCAATTTGGCCTCTTATGAGCTTTCATCCCATCCCTGAGGTAGATCAGCCTTGGAGGATGTGTATTTGTGGGGGTGCAGGGGATGAAGCCCCCCTTATTGCTAGTAAAATACCGTGATGCAGCGGGTTTAACATGTTTTTTCGGGTCTGTTAGTCTCACGCTCCTATGTGATGTGATCTTACGTTTGTCAGTGTTTTGAAGTCAATATTTCAGCGTTTGGGACTGTGAGTTTCGGCGTTCCATAAAATATCTGTTTTTATGTAAAATAATGAAGAGTGAACGATAGAGAATGAAAAACTAAGCTGAACTGTTGCTGTATATAATTTCCACAGTTTTCCTGAGGTATCAGTAGCTCTTTAAGTCCAAATGTGCATGTCCTCCAAGAGGCAGACATGACCTAAATTACTCTGACTGACCCATCGAGATTTAGAGTTCCTGAAAGTTAGCCTCTCAGGTAACAACGGCCATGCAATGCTAATGACAGGACCTATATACAGTAAGAAACTACATGGTGTTGGCCCAGTAGCATGGCAGTGGTACATTATGTTATGTTGCCACCTGGGAGACCAGAGTTTGTGTTCAGCATTCTCGAATTGCATAATGCAGCCAGCGGGGGGACATTGCATCGCATATGGGATGCCCTGAGGAGGTAGGGTGAAAGTTGCCTGGCATTTGCACATTTTGGCTGATCACAATGTGGCAGAGGTGCTGGCTGGGAATGCAGCCAGTTGCATACCAGCCAGACGATGGATGCAACCATAGCAACCCCTGTTAAGGTGTGGAAATAGGAGGCAATATACATGCATAAATGGAGTAATACAAAGAACAAATCTAAATAGGTACATATGTGAAGTAGGTCTGAGTAAGATAAGCCATCTGCAGAGTCCCCCTTGCTGTTATCTGCAAACAATAGTAACATGAACTATTGTTGTCCCATAAAATTTATCCAGTCTGGAGTTAAAATTGAACTGCATTGAACGTGCAAGTTGTTTTCTCTGCAGAAGTCAATTTTTTTTAAAACACTGGTTTAATTTCTGTCACTGTTCCATCCCTACAGGCACTCTGGTTATCTTAGAGCACGACATTTTATCGGCAAACATCATATGCTCTAACAGCCCATTCAAGACCCTATTAACCTTAAAGGGACACTGTCAACAGCAACCCTTTTTCATCACATTATTTCTAGTTGAAACCCACCTTTTTTGATCGCTTACCTTGTCTAAAATTCATTGATACTGATGTTGCTGGTTGTTTTCTCTATCTTCTTTTTAAGTAGAACTAAAATGTATGCTAAGAGTGTAAATGTGTTTCAAATCCTTGGTCTACTCTTTTTGCATACTTCCTGAGCATTAGGAACACCCCCAAAAAGTGCAGCCACTCGTGATGTGATTGTCTCCTCTCCTCCCACTGCATCATGAGTGACTAGATTGTTGGGCATGTCCCAGACTCCAAGAAAGCTGCAGTGGGAGTTGATCGAGGAATGTAAACAAACACATTCTAGTGTGGTAACACCAGTATGGTAGGCACTAGTTTTTCATTTTTAAAAAGAAAAAAGTTAATCAGAATCAAACTACCACCTATATCAGCAATCTCTACAGAATGTGACCAGTTATTAAATATGTTTCTTAAACTAAAGACACTTTGAGGCCTATGTGGTTGACAGTGTCCCTTTAAAAACTATCAATTGGAACTGAAGCACGTCAACTAGGAGCAACTCTCTGAATCCTGTTATTACAAGTACACTTGTAGTATTTTTCAAAGGTGTTTATAAACATTCATTAAAGTAGCATTTATAAACTATTCAGCACTATAGTTAGAGCTGCCTTACAAGTATAATTCTGCTTTCATGTAAACGCAGTTAATAATTAACACAGTATGCCAAACTGAGGACCGTAAAAATCATCCAAGCATGTTTTTTTCCCTCTTGCATAAAACAAGAGCTGGCTAAAGAATTTCACACTGTACCTCTGGGTTTGGGGAAAACAATCAGCAGGATCTGTTTCTGGGTCTAACCTATGTTCACTGGGGTGGGAGGCTTGAAACCTTTTGATACAGAAGCATAACTTGAGTAAGTACATGTTCTACAGTTGGCAATCGATCTCTGGTGCTCCTTGACAACTGTGGGCTGGATTCTCAAAACCCTTGGAAGGTGCAAAAAAAAAAAAAAATATATGTTCAAGTCCCCAATAGTTGTGCAGTTGTGGGGGAAAAAAGGGGGTAATTGAGCTAAGTGGTATACACAAAATACTTCTGCAGCTGTGGGAAAAATACACTGCGGACTGCGGAAAAAAGTGCAGCTGTAGAAGATCCTGAGCAAAAAAAAAAAAAGTCATTGAAAAATATGGCATATCCCTTTAAAGGCTATTCTCAGTCACTGTTTTTCTGCAGTTGTGGAAAAAATGTTTCGCACATGCTGCACCACAGAGAGTGAGGCGTAACTCACCCTGAGCAAAGAGCAGTGCACTAACAATTGGGATACAGCTATAGTGAGGGTTGAGGCACCAGCAACTGGAAACCTGTGGGTTGTATAGTAGTGTTCATTATTACAACACGAACAGCACACATTTCCAATGAAGGGCAACAAATCACAAATACAGGACCCAGGAGCCCAACAGACAGTAGAGGCAGATGTGGAAGTGTGTGCTATAGACAGAAGGAAGAAACACCTCAGAGAGAGAGAGAATCAACAGATACATATTGCCAGTCGGTGCAAGATCCTGCTGGTACAGGTGATGTTACCATGGTCCCAGTTGTAGGACTGGTTGCTTGCCTCACTGGGAGTGCTGGTTCTGCTGCAACTTTTGCAAGGCTGTGAAAGTCTCCTGCTCCACTTAATATGAAGTACCTGCTGTTCTGTCTGCTGGGCTGTCGCAGCTGTGGGAAAATGTTGTGGATTCAGCACTTGTGGAATTTTTTTGTGATTTTCTGCAGCTGCAGAAATTTTCTTAGTGAATATGCCGCAACTAAATTTCCACAGTGCTGCTGCAAGCCATTTTTCTGCAACTACAGAATTTTTGGCTCTCCTTGAGAATCCAGCTGTGTCCCAATTTTACCCCCAACCCGACCAGAGTTTGTGGTTGATGCCTCAAAATGATTAACCTGATGTGCCACAATTGAGAGAGATGAACCATGTAATCTTCTGAAAAAGCCTCGTGATCACAAGACACGTCTCAGGGTGGGCACCTGAGGAGATCAGTCTGAAGAAGAAAGTTGGATGACAGCCATTCTGCTTAGGCGAGAATGAATGTATTTGGGGTAGGAACAAGCTAAACATATAACTATATATAAATTAGAAAAATCTATATTAATGAATCTGTTAGGGCTGAAATACAAAACAAAGTCAGGAAATAAAACGTTTGGGGAAAAAGACCCTTGAGCCTTGGTGAATTAGTGGAGTGCTCTTCTATGGGCCCTGCATGAAGAAACAGACCCACTGTGCAAGAGCATGGACCTGTATCGTGTTTCGTGCAGGGCCTGTGCTGTTTAATGTTAATCCCCAGTATGTGCACCTTAATAACGTTACCGTCTTGGCACAGAACAGCCTGAAATTTCACATGCATGGAGGTGGTACTAGTATATCTAGATCCTGTGAATTTGGCAAAGGTCAGTTTAGCAGTTTAAAAGTTCTATAAAGTTATGGGGGCGCTGCTGAACAGCCAAGAAGGAAGCAGCAAAAATCTCGAGCTTCCATGGAGATTGCTAATTAGCTATTAAATTTACCCTTTTCGGGCATTATACCTGCTTAGAACTACTACTATACTGGAGGTGAACATTAAAGCTACAAAAAGGGCAAGTCTCCTGGGTCCACTGCACCCCGCAGTGGACTTTTTTGCACCAAAAAGTCAGCAGTGTGATGCAAGGCCTGTACAGTCTGGGAGAGCAGCAAACTTGGCTGATCCACCATCAGGAGAAGCTACCCGACCACGATACAAGCTACTCTGCAGCAGCTGGTGAAAACAGTTCAGGATTTAGATCAGAAGTTTGATGGATAAACACCACATGTCTTGGCCTTGGAGACATGGATGGATGTTTGTGAGCAGACATCTCAGAAAACTGAAGCCACATGCACCAAAACTATGGATGCAGTTATCAAACTGACAAAGGAGAATTCCCTACTGCGTCAGTGTCTAGAAACTGTTGATAATCAGGCCCATGAACAGAACCTGCGGACAGTGAGCTTAACAGAAGCTGCAGAAGGGGACGATTGCTTGGCATTTATCAGAACTCTGTTGCCTGCTGTTTTGAGTCTACCCAAGGCGGACCCCACTCTCTCTCTAAAAAAAAGCTATTGATTAACGCCCCAGCACACAGCGGCTGCCATATCCTCACCATGTACTCTGATGGGGGTCTGTACTGGGGTGGGGGACAGGGACAGAGTTCTTCAACTGGGTAGATGACACAGGGATTTGAAATATGATGCAGATGCATTACAAATCTTCCCTGATTTTTCCTACAGCATCAGAAAGCATTTGATGGGGTCCGCAGCCACCTTCAGCTCTTGAAGCTGCAACATAAGCTATTGCTGCTGACTAAACTGTACCTTACTTGGAATGGGCATCAATACCTTTTCAATGATCAGAAGGAAGCTGAGAAATTGGCATGATGCATGGAGGAGGAACTGGCTGCTGGAGCATTGGGTGAGACATCTTCTGATGGGGACTAGCCTGCTACCCGTGGTTTTCTGCCCTTTTGACATTTATAGACTGGAGGCATTGGATACTGTGGACTGGGCATAAACGTACTTCTGCGGAGGAATTATGGTGTTTCTGCTCTGATTTCTGTGCGAGATGGGTGCACTTTCTTGGCTTGGCCATTCCTGCCATTAACTACATACTATATGGTTTATTTTATGAACTACAGCACCCTCGCACAGATTGGACCTTATGGCAGTCGGTATTCACCATTGGTTCATTTATCCTTAGTTGCCATTCTTGATTGGGGACTCCGTCTTAGTTCTACCCAGTTCTGTGGATCTAACATTACCCCTTTTTTTCTGGCTACTTTGGAGATTGTCTTGCAGGCTGAGGACAGTCTTTGAGGACTGGGCAGTGAGTCTCTCACCGTGCTTCAATTGGACTACACCTTAGGAATGTTATGTTTATCTGCTGCTGTTCTTCATTTAAATGTGCTATGTCTATTGTGCGGCTTATTACATACAGATTTCTCCTGCTTGTTTTTTAAGCCAGGGGATTTTCAACTTGTAGTTAAAAAAAAAAAACGAAAGTTCTTGCAGGTTATAATAGTCGCTGTTCTCCTGGGAGCTGGGGAACCTGCATTTATTTTTTATTATTCCATAATTTAATAGGGGAGTCATTTGACCTTATTGGTCTCTATGATAATAAGGTGCTTGGGAACCTTTCTTGGCTGACTACCCTGGGTACTTCCCTGGCTGCATGCATTCATGTGCTCTTTCTTTCTTGGGAATATTATGAGTCAGTAGACTCAAGGGATTCACCCCAATGCTATATTTAATGTGGGGGTGCCTGACAATGATTCCTTTTCTAAGTGTATGCTTGGACATATGTATTTCTATATGTTATCCATCCTGTGGTTTTAATATTTGTAAGTTCTTGCTTGCAAAATTAATATATAATGCAAAAAAGTTCTATAAAGTTGAAAACAAATAAAATTATGGAATTTAAGGCAGCTTTTACATTTGCTCACGCACATGCACAAAGGAAACATTTTGTGGCTACTTGGGAGAGTCGCAGCTGCAGAAGTGTCTCAGTGTAGCATCCAAAACAGCTCAGGCTGCAGGAGGCTTGCAAATGACAGCCCAACAAGCAGCAGGCGGACAGTAATGCTGTTCAGCCTGGATGATGGGTGGAAACTTTGTGTAGTTGGACAGAGGCAGCCACACCTACCAGGGTGCAGCTGCATCATTTTGTCTACAAGATTCAGTCCAGCAGCCAGATAAGTGGTGTTATGATCACCTGTCCTTGTCTCACCCCCCTCCCCACCCCCATGTCTGGCAGTCATCTACCATGGGTCACCAAAGAAATACTCTTGTAGCTCTGTATTTTGAGAGCAGCAGTGCATCTTACAAGAAACTGCTTTATATCCTTGTCTCACTCTCTTACTTTCTCTCTACCTAGTTCAGGTTGGCAGGCTGTAATGCTGCCAGTCTGATCAGCTGAGTTTCTTTTCACAAGAATATTTTCTTAATCTCTGGCATCTAGCGCCCACCAGTCCAGAGTGTCCCTCCCTGGCAGCCAGCAGCCCCTTCCCTCTGCCCAGTCCTGGACATCAATCCCTGGCATCTAGTGATCCCTTCCCTCCCTTTCCCCATTCCCGATCACTGTGCTGGGCTGCCTTGCTCTCCTATTCCCCTCCCCCCATCTCTATCATCAGCAACACTGCTAGAGTCTGGACCCTTTTTTTCCTTCCTGGCGTTTAGAGGCCCCTCCATCGTTTCGGTCCCAGTCATCAATCCTTGATATCTATCAGTCCCTCCCTCCCACTGGTCTTAACTCTTGCACTGGGTCCTTTTGTTTTCTAATTCCCATCCCTCCCCCGTCTTGTAACATCAGTAACACTTGCTAGAGTCTGGACCCTTTTGCTGCCTGCCATCCTTCCAGCGAATGCAGACAGACTGCAGAGAAGGTAAGCACTACAGATAAGAGAAGGCCCACACATCAATTAACCGGTCAGTACCAGATGACAAGAAGCACACTGGAAGCTGCAGCTTCAAGCTTGCAATTCATCAATCCCTGCCTGGTGCCTAGCAACCTCTTCCTTCTCTCTGGTCCCGGTCATCAATCCTTGGCATCTAGAGAGCCCTCCCTCTTCACCAGTCCCAATCATCAATCCCTGGCATGTAGTGGCCTGCTGCCTATCCCCTGTCCCTGTCATCAGTCCCTGACATCTAGCAGCATCCCCCACCTTGTCGACCCCACCCACTGGACCCTCTTGCTGCCTGCCCCCTTCCTAGTCCTGATCATCAGTCCCACCCATTTGGCCCTCCCTCTTGAGCTCCATTCCTCGGTACAACCCACACCCCATCCTAGCCCAGATTGCTGTACTGGGCCATCCTGCTGTCTAATCCCATCATAAAGACAATCAGTAACACCTGCTGGACCTTTTGCTGCCTGCCAGCCTTTCAGTGACTACAAAAAAACTGCAGAGGAGGTAAGCACTACAGACGTTAGAGAAGGATGTACTTTAAACATAACAAAGAAAAACAAAAAACCAAAAAAACCACTGCTAATGAATGTGTCAGAACCAGATGAGAAGCAGCACACTGGGAGCTGCAACTTGCAGTCAGATTTCAAAATCAAGCATTTCTTTCTAGTTCTGGGTGGGGTTAAATGCAAAAGCAGGTGCAGTTATTTCTGTGGTGGAGCTGAGTTGTTCATCTCAGTCAGAGCCCAGGATGTCCAGAGTGGAGGCCAGCAGGCAGGGCTCGGAGCATCTATTAGGACGCTCCCTTCTGGGAGAAAGGAGCTTGTTGCAATGGCATGAGGAAATCAGTGAAGTTCTTCACCATGCTACATCTGCATCCAGATCGCTTGCTCTTGAGTGAATTCTGCAAGGTACATATATGTGGTATAATGGATGGCTATTCACTGCATTGCAGAACTTACATTCATTAGGATAAAACACCATGTAAGCTAGGTAGGTACCAGATATGCAGCCATGTTTTGTCCCTCTGTAACTGCAATCCTTCAGTTCAGTGCCTATCCCTCTACCAATTCTTATTCTTTACCTTAGCAGTTATCCATTATTTGTTTTGTTTTGTGATCAGTTTCTAGTGAGATTGGTTTCTGATCATCTTCTTGCAAATGGACCTAGCAGGTGCAGCTACATATACTGATGGAAAGAATGACTTTCGTTCAAAGATCCAAGATGTCTACTGCCCTGGATAAAATTAGCCACAGGATAACTGTGCAATCCTGCAGAGCATGAACAATGCAGTTAATCCACTTGATGAGTAACTAGTTATTTTCCATTCACCTTAATAGAGTGCTAAGCTTACTTGAGAGTTTTAGGACAGTTTATTTTTAAACACTGTCATAATTGCTTGCATTTCAGAGTTTTTCTACACAGACTTGCCTCATCATGACAAACATGGTTTGAATGTTAAGCAGCACCTGATATTGATGTTACACTGAATCTGATTAAGCTGCATTAGCAATATAATGCAAACAGAGGTTACTTTCATTAAAACTTTTTTTTTAACTTGCGACCGTGATTTTTTGCATTATTGTGACAAGTAATTTCCTTCACAGAATGGTCATAGTCATTATGTTACACTTTTCTCAATTTCCGTGCAATATATATATATATATATATATTTTATTTACTCTTTCTGACTCAAAATTTCCTCAATGCTACCACTCCACTGCAGCTCCTGCTTACCTCTCCCTCCCTGTAGCTGATCACTGGTGTCGTCCAGCTGTGTTGTTCCTGCCACCCTGTGGCTGACCTCCTCTGCAGCGGGCCCTCTGTACAGCCAACCTGGAAGGAAGGAATGATATGTCGGCTGGAGTTGAGCAGAGGGGACAGCTGCCAGAGCAATTGCATCTGATGCTTGCCAGTGAGCTAGGCACATGCATGCAAAGATCCTGCTATTAAGAGGGAGTGGTGTAAAAAGGGATCTGTCAATATCACTCTCCCAATCCCCTCAATCATGAGTGGGCAGTCATGCAGCAGCAGATAACACCAACCCTCTCGTGGTCCCAAGCTTTGCTCTTCCTAGTGGACCGTGCTAAGCCTCCTACAAGCCCAACTGGAATCCCAGGCTCAGCATGTGAACTTGGGTCTCCACTATGGAGACTGAACATGCTCTTAACTAGGCAGTTCTTGTGCTCTTACATCATTCAGTGCAATAGTAATACCCCTTTCACATTCTGCACACCTCTTTTGTTTTTCCCCAAATGCAAATGCAGCTGTTAAATCCTTCTCACATTTCATACATCCTATTACAGAAAATACACTGGAAAAATTGTATCATGCTTCTTTATGCCTAACATTACCTTAAAACATGATGGGAAATTATGACTTGCTGGAAAAGGCATTAGCATAAACCTTAACTTCAGACTTGTACACTCTGAGTAATGTACTTGATGCTGTTCCTTCTATTGGCGGTGAGTTCTGATGTATACATTCCCAGACTACCCACTTTACCTTATTAGGAACTTACAGTAATTACTATTTTTTATTTTTTTTTTACTTACATTTAACTCTCAGAACTTTAGCCCTTTTTCCAATATACTTCACAGTACACCGCCCTACAAAAATACTGGCCATGAAGAAAGTAGCCCCAGCTCCACCAAGAATCATCGTTGTTCTCTAGAACTACATAGGGAACACACCTTGAAAAAACAATCTTCTTCGAGGATATCGCCTCCATTAGTCTACACCTTCAGAAATGTTTCTGTGGCCGATTATTCTGTGAGCTTGCAGTAATGGTAGTGGTAGTATTAGTGTTTGTGTATGTCTACATGTCTGTGTGTGCATGTGTCTAATGTTTGATATAGAGGCATGCTGGCTCTGTCCAACCATTATTATAGTTTCCTATTGTTTAATAAAATGCATAATTACCGTGTTTTTTTCAAAAGTGAATAGACTTCAGACCATACAGAAGAAGAAATCTTGGGCTACCACCAAGTGGTCAGCCAGCATACTAATTCTACAGGTTGAATAACATGCCAAAAGGTTATTTCACTGAAGAAGGCAGAAACGCTAACCTCTCTGACCTACACTATACAACAGTTTAAATTATGTGACTGTCAACTTGGACATCAAAGAAGCACAATTCAGTTATTTGCTTGTCTTACTGTACAACGGTGCACATTTATAACCACTTAAACAGCAGATAGGTTAATTGATTACCTTAAAGAGCACCTTTTGTGCTCTTACCAGTTTCACCCCCCCCAAAAAAAAAAAAAAAAAAAAAAAAAACACAGAAGGACCCTTACCTGCCTCCAAATTAAAATCTACATTAAGTAGAATTTTTTTTCTGCCTCTAATTAGGGAGGGAAGGGATCATGTTTTGGCTCCCTGGAGCTAAGCCGTCAATCCCTTCCACTTCCCAGTCCTGAGCGCCGCCACCACACTTGCACATTTTGTGATGTAATAATATAGAGAGCGTGGGAGCATGCTCAACAGAAGGTAATGGGAACTTTTTTTTTTTAACCTTGAATTTTCAATAGTTAAGATGGTCTCTACAAACAACTAACAAAGGAGCAGTGGCCTTGATTTGCTTGTACTAACCATCTCCGGTGTCCTGGCCAAATTTCCCTCATTCACTAAAAAAAAAATACCACCAACAGCATAATCTGGTTCAAGGTCAGTTGGCATTCATCTGTATCCCCCTCCCCCGGGTAATGCCTGAAAATAGGCAGGATTTGTCTATTGCACTTACCCAGTCAACAAAAACTAAATAAATAAATTATTCCCAGCTGTAGGATTTTAAGTCTGAGAAATAAAGTAACTCTAAGAGGCTCACACTAGGCAGCTGTCTGGATGGCACAACTGGTAAAACACTGACATAGTATTCTAAGTAAATAGGGTCTCTGAGGGATGTCTCTAGTGGTATAAGAGACTCTGAGCCAGAGGTTTGGGTGAGAGGACCACAAAGCAAAGTTGAGTGGTTCTGGCAGCCAAACCTCAGGAGGGCAGTCTCTTACACTATAAGAGACATCTCTCTGGGGCCAGTCCGCCAGAGCTGTGGTAGCACTACCGCTCACGAAGCTGATGACCAGAGTTCATTAGTGGGCTTGGGTGCTGGCGTGCCAGCCAGGGTGAGGAGGATCGAGCATTCAAAGGACTGGTCTCCTCATCTGGGGAGGGTTGGTTTGGCCCCTGGTGTTAGCCTGGTCCCTAGCATCAGCTGGGGTCAGAAAGCTAGGACCGCATGTAGGGGGACAGAGGAGGGTCAGATATTCAGTGTGCTGCATGTGGAAACATGCGCAACTTGTTCATTGACATCACTGCATGCCACCTCCTCTGTGCTACGGGGACAGAAGGACAATCACCCTGGCTGGCAAGGAGGATCCTTGAACCCTTTGCAAGTCCTGCACCAGCAACCTGGCATGGCTCCCACCGGATCCTTTCCAGCAGGTCGAGCAACCACGTGGGGCAAGCTGTGGGGGAACGGAGAGCCAAGCAAGTCCAGGAGAAGTTGGGAGATGAGGCTTGGGGAGACGAAGCCACGGAGGGAAAAAAAGATTAACAAAAAATGAACAATTAAGAAACCTCCACTGGAGGCTTAAATCATTTATTTTATAAAATGGCAAGAAAAAGTCTAGAAATGTCATTGGCCAAGAGACATAATCTGACCACATATTAAATCTGTATAAACGCACAGTCAGGTGCCTAATCTCATTTTCCTCCCCAAAAAACTTTTAGAGTAATTTTATAAGGTAATAAGCCCCTTCAGGGTGTACAGCAAAGGATTTTAATGCAATTCCCAGAGACGTTAGGAAACTTGGCCTTTGGCCTTGTGCCTTACTACACCTCTGCGGCATGCATTAAAATCCTTTATAAAATAGGTCAGGAGTTTTCTGCATCCTGACTGGCTAAGAGGTACTTTTGGCCGCATCCTTATCAGTACATATTGTGCCAACTGATACCTCATCAACTAGTCAGGACATTTTACAAGACAAGTCACTGTGTCGTCAACATCTGCATTTTAAAAGAATGTCGACCTGGCTGGTTGAGCTGAAGAACACTCACCCCCCGCCCACACACACACAGTCAAGTACACAGCATTATCTGATGCATATCACTTTCGGACAAAACACTTGCAGTTTTCAAATCACAGCCAAGACCCGCACCTCCATTAGCAGTTTAATTCCATAATTCTGCCTTTATTACCTCACGCCTTTTAAACATCAGACATAGAACATGTGTTTATTAAACAAAATCATTAAACAGCACTAAGTTCCACAAAGCGTTAACTACGGCAGCTAACGTGGGACACGCTCGCTCTCGCTCCTCTGACTAACTCACTGGGCATTCATTCACTCATCAGAAAACACAATCAAAATAAATGTAAAAAACAAACTAAAATAAAAAGTATATTCTGGAAGAGTGTGTGTATGTGGGGGGGGGCACCACCCTCTAATGGATTTTAATTAAATATCTCCATTACAATGCAATTATAAAAAGGATTACTTTTTTCTATGATATGATCACAATTTTTACTCCTTATGTGCACTTTCTATGTGCATTTTTTAATTAACTTTTTTACTGGGGGACCCATTTTATATGTAGAATAAGACAATCCGAGGTATGGTTTATGGCCTGATAAAAGTACTTCCCAGGTGTTAAAAGCACTTGGCACAAGTGCCTTGTGCCTTATTACTCCTCTGGGGTGTCCTTTTATTAGGCCATAAACCACACTTTATCATGTCTTATTCTTTACATAATAAGTTGGCTCTATTTTTTCCCTATAGAGGAAGCGGTTATATATTGCCATTATAACCAGCTGGTTATAACAGCATTCCCATGCTGGTTACTGTGACAGGAAGGTCTTGCCACTCTTGAGGACTGACCCTTTCTTAAATCTGTTGCAACACTTCTTCTATTTCTTAGCCTAATCTATCCTTTACAATTTCTAGTCCATAAGGTTGGCCACCTATGGGCACCACCTTCCCTTTCTTGACTATGCTACAGTGTCCTCTTTAATTTTCCTTTTCCCTCTCAGGTCCTCATACAGGGAGATTATTGTGGTGATCTCTGAGCTGATATAAAACAGGCTGTGTTCCTCGTTGTTGGATTTAGTATGCAATGGCACTATGTCATAAAATACTTTAATGTATATACTTTGTGTATAAAGCCTGTAAATGTTGACAATACCATGGCACTAGGTGTTTTTGATAAAGGTAAAAAGTACTTGTTGACTGTATTTTAAAAATTAAATTAGTTGTGCTATTTAAAATGGATGTAAATTGCTGTAAACTGAACACGTTTGAAATTTCATGGTGCTCTGCATACATCCCATGATGCTTTGCATTATGGAAGCATGTATGATGTTGTATTTCTTTGAAACTTGATTTGTTGCCAGTGCCCTTTGGGGTAACCCTTTTTCAGTGATTCTGCATTGAGGTTCTTTATCTATACCTTGTTTTGTTTTTTTCCTTTTGAGCCCCCACTACCCAAGCACACAGGGCCCACATAGGGATGAAGGGTTTTCACTAAAAAGTAGTGAGATCAGAGATCAGTGTCAGTAGGTGCTGGCTAAGTACAGAAAAAGGACATTCATAGTCTTGCTGCAAACTGATGTGCTGAAAAAGGAATATGCTATTGCTGAAACTTATTTCCTGTATTTTGAATAAACATCACAGAGATTGTGTGTTGAACCTGAAGTTCAGTGTCTGGTCCATCTGCTATACTACAATCCCTCCACAGTTACCCCTTAAAAAGCATATGCGCACTGCTGCAGCTCAGCATGAAAGAGCCAGCTGCACTTTCAACTCCCAGCCTGTATAGAGCTCAGTTTGCAGCCTGCTCCATAAGGGTGGCAGAAATGCATGGAGGTGGTGAAAGCTGTGGATAGAGTGCCTTTCTCAACTGACCTGTTCCACCACTCCCTTGGCTATGTTTAAATGCCCAGAGGGGCTCATTTTGCAGGCAGCAGAGCAAGTGTGGCTGTAGCTGCAAACATGAAGCCCTAGGCTGTTCTGCATGTGCCTGATATGGCTAATTATAGGTTAAATAAATAAGACAAGACAGGACAGGGGGAATAGTTGGCCCTCCATGGAGAGGATCTGTTAAACTTCCATCACTGCTGTTGGTTAGACCCTCAGGGGCTAATATAAAAAACTGAGGGGGGGAGACTTATTGGGTAAAAAAAACACATCCACAATAATATAAAACAAAACATGGGGAGGTGTGTAAACCTCAAAATATATATAACCCTCAGTGTGGGATGCTTTTATAAATGTATTTAGCATCCCACATCTTGGGTGTGTAAAACATTTTCATTATACATACCACCCCATGTATTAGTCTATGCATCAACAAGACAGATAGTGTGCAGATTCACTGCTGATTATAACAAGATCAAGGAACTAAGGCTACATAATACTGATGTTGTCGAACTTTGGAGGACATGGGAAAACTAAACTAAATTAAAATGGTGCAGGGTCTGCATCAGGAACCCTATGAGGCGAGATTAAAGGACATAAATATTCACACTATGGAACAGAGGAGAAGGGGGGGGATATGATACGAGACTTTTAAATACCTCATGGAGGTAAACAAGGTACAAGAGGGAAGTACTGTATTTTTCAGAATAAAAAGATGGTCAAGGACAAGGAGGCATGATAAGAAGCTGGAGGGGGTAGATTCAGTAGAGATGTGGGGAAATACTTCTTCACAGAAAGAGTGGAGGATTCCTAAAACAGTCTTCCAGCAGAGGTGGTGTGGGTGAAAACAGTACTGGGGTTCAAGAACACATGAAATAGGCATAAGGGAATCTTGGAGGGAGGTGAATGGAACAGAGATCAAGTAGAATCAGCAGCAGCCGGGCCGCTGGCACGAGCAGGAGCCCCACATTTCTGGCGCTGACAACCCTGGTTTGGGAATGGACCTGTGAACGTCAGAAGGCCAGCCGGGGGGGGAAAGGAATAAGTGTCCTATTGACTGCTCTCCTTCTCCAGGAGAGAGGGAGGTAGAGTGTCTAGTTCGACCGGGAACCCTAGTGAAGGCTGGGGTACCCCTGCATCGGTGCCAGTACTTGTGGGGGGGGTGGACACAGGACGTCATTGCACATCCCCACCCCAGGGGTCAAAATATCAAAACAAAAATCGTGGCTGCCGGCCCGGTGGCATCGAGGGCTGAGGCACTGGTCACCTTACCAAGTGCTACACAGGCAACCCGTGTTCGGGAATGAGCATGGGCCACCAGGGGTTGGCAGGGTTGGAGAAGGATCGAGTATCCGGAAGACTGCTCTTCTTCTCCAGGGAGGGGGGAGATCAGTAGTCGGCACACGGCTGGCCCCTGGTGGAGATTAGGGGACAGCACCGCCGATGCTGCAGAAGTAGGGGTGGGAGGAGGCAGATGCTAGGAGGGATGCACGTGCAGCAGTGTGTTCACCCCATCCATTGATGTCATTGCACACCTTTCCCGCAAGGGGAACCACACACCAGAAAATCCTCGGCAGCATGAAGGCTGCTTGCTGGCATCGCCAAGGTGGCACACAAGTCAGCTCCCTCCTGGGTCCACCCTTCTGGTATCTGCAGTTGTGGGGTAAGTACCCACTGCAAAGCGACCAGGGAGGGTAGTGACGGGGAGGTCAGATCTCTGTCCGTGACCGGGGAAGATGGCTAGACGGGGGGGGGGGGAGACACCAAAGGCACAACCTTCCCAGTCATGGAAAGTAGAAATAAATGAACAAAACAAACAAAAAAAATTGCGGCCACCACCCATGAAGTCCGCTCACCCCGGCACTGTTAGCACTCCACAGCACTTACGGGATCCGATCTATCCTGTTGTCCTCTATGGCCAATATGGGCTCCATGCCCCCCACTTGGGGAGCAAGCCAAGGAGGCAATGCTGGTGGACTCTCCCATGGCACCCTTGTCCTGTTGCTGCGGAAGTCCTGCTGGTGCAGTGGACTAGCCCTGGGGGGCAGTCCAAGGGGTATCGCGGAGCCAGGATTAAGATAAGTCCCTGGAGTGCTAGGGAAGTAGCTGACGGCAGGCAGGGGCTGAGAGACTAGGCAGGCTGCACAAAAAAAAAAAAAATTTATCTGCGGTGATACTATAGGCAGGGAAAAATGGGCAGACTAGGTGGGCCAAGCAGTCCTTATCTACCAGCAACTTCTAAGTTTCTGTGTTTCTAAAACAGGTGACATGAAATACAAATGCTAGTGTGTTAGACCCACAAACAGAGGCCCCAAAATCAAAGCATTTATAATACGATGTGACAAACTGGCATGTTAAGCCTACAATTAGGCAAACTAGTACAGAGTCAGTACTGGCGAGAGCGAAGCATTATGTGCAGTTTCACATTATCCATATTACACATTGTGGTGCCTTTATGTTTTTATAATCGTCTGTGAATCTTTACCCTGTCTGCATTTATTATATCCCACTCACAGCCATTCTACAACTGCACAATTCAGAGAACATGGGTAATAAGGTTGGTCTCTTCTTGTTCCTTCCCCCATACACAATTACAAACTAACATGTGTGAGTAACTGATGCCTGTTGTGAAGTACAGAATCGATTTTAAAAGTATTTTTAAAAGTTAAAATGATCAAATTATCTTATTTGAGGCCAGACTGGTTAATTGATCAGACCATACGCTAGTGAATGAAGGTGTAAGAGCAGCATAATGTGTGCTGAAGTTCAGTTGAACAGACACTCAGTTCTCCACCCCTTGTAACAATGCATGAGAGTTCCTGCATCTCCATCATCTTTAAATTCAATTAATATTACAGGAAAGCTTCACTACCTGGAGATGACAGTAGTTCCACGCCTGCAAATCTAAAGGTGAAAGTTCCTCTTCCCAAGAGTGTGTGTGTGTGTAGGTATCCAGTCAAAACCACAACCACGCGGGCATAAAAGTGTGCACAGTCTCGGAGTTTGTTTATATAATCTAGCGCGTTTTTGACCACGCTAGATTACATGGACTGTGCAGTGCAGTTTCTGACCAGGCCATTTTTCGTCGTGAGGGTTTTGACACAGTGCAGTGTGTGTGTGTGTGGGGGACACCACAGTAGCATACCAACCTACAGACATACACAATGAAACATCATCACTCTCAGTCAAACTGCACTTCCTTTCTGCCAGACAGGAAGTAGGTCTCCTAAAACTACATGAACAGCCATCTTTGGAATTACAGTGTAAACTGTGATTTTGTGTGTTTTGATAAATAACAAATGGAAGTGATATGGTGATGGCACATACTGGCCCTAAAGATATACTGGCATATATTAATACATTGCTTAATCCCATTTTTATTTTCATGCAGGGCCCGATTAAGACAACCTGGGGCTCTAGGTCCAGGAGAAATCTGAGGCCCCCCTCACTGCACCAGTGCCCCTTCACTGTGACCGCACTCCTTGGCCACTGAATAGCTGAAAACATATTTTCTTACTGTCCCTAAAAAGTGGCAAAAAAAACTAAACAGCCTAACAAATGCTTCAAAATGAATTAAACTAATAATATCAGTATGAAAAAAAAACATCGGTCCTAGTTTTGATCATTTAGAGAAAATAATTTTCTAATTGGGCTGGTACAAATATTGTTTTGGGTATAAAATGTCTTGATTTGCACTTCTTCCCCTCCCCTTTTCCCAAACAGATGCATGTGCACTCACAGTGTGGGTGTTACCATTTTGTCCTGTCAGGTAGTATGAACCAGAATTTGGGAGTTTTACTGGGTAGGGTAGGTCCCATCTCTGAAAAAGCAAAGGTCCTGGGTGGTGTAGGAGTTATACTGGTGGTTTACTAAAGGAGTCATGTTGAATTATAGAGAATATGTTGCAAAGTGAATGACTGCTGGAAGAAATAATTATGTTACTGATAATAAGCCAGGATCAAATAATGGCAAAATATATTGACGGGATGCTGGAAATAGATTCAGTGGTTCACCCTGAAAACAGAGCTACATCAGCGCCAGAACTTCAAAATAAATGGGATGAGGGAATTAAACAAACAAACAAAAAAAAAGTACAATTTTTGAGAGTACAATTGTAACGCATTGTAGATTTCTTGATTTTAGGAGTGAGCTTAAAGAGTTCCTGACACAGCTGAGACAACTTTGAAAAAATGTAACATTCGAGCATAGATGTAGTTTATATTTTGTATTTTATTACTAAGGGTATTTGCAAGAATACAGTATCTCTGTCCTTTTTACCTCTGACTGCCTGTCTACACCGGATATCTAATTGTGAATTAAAATATGTAGCTGTGAAGATATTTGTGTTATCATAAACAGGGGATTGTTTGCCGGCCCAGTGGCGCTGAGGGTTGAGGCGCTGGTCGCTGCACCTCGTGCCATGCCAGCAACCTGTGTTCGGGAATGAGCACGGGTCGGCGGGGAGGAGATGGATTGAGCGTCTCATGGACTGCTCTCCGGGGGGGGGGGGGCAAGACACGGTGCTTGTCTGACCCCTGGCAGAGGCTGAGGGCTGACGCAGTGCTGCCGTAAGCAAGGGGTGCGAACACTCAGCAGACACTTTATGGAAAAGCATGTGGGTGCCCGCTGCCAGTGTCATTGTACGCCGAGCACCACAACGGGAGAAAATCCAAGAGGAAAATAGCCTGGTGGCTTGTCATGGCGGCTTGATGGCTGTCCCCCTGATGCTGATCCTCTGGAAGCAACACCCTGATCTAACTCCGTCCTGGCAAGTGAGCAACCCCGCCATGGGGGGTAAGCCATAGGAGGTGTAGAGGGTGAGGGCCTGAAGAAGGAGCAGCAGCATGGGGGAATGGCGGCCAGATGAAGAGAAAGAGATAACAAAAAAATAAATAGGGGACTGTTATGCAATATTTAGAGAAGCAGTCAGAGTAGATACAATTCCCTAGTCTGGCAATTTCTATAACGACCTCACCCAACAACTAACACACTGAAATCTGGCCAATGGAAAATCATGTGCAAATGCTGCAGTCGAAACAAGATCCCGACCTGCAGGCAATAATGACAGAGGCTAAACTGGACATAGTATATCAATGGTGATGGCTTACCAGTAACCAATAATTGGGAGACTTCAGTACCTGGCTATGTACTGTTCAGAAGAGACCGAGGTGCAAAAGGTGAGTGAAGTGGCCCTGTATGTCAATGAAAATATCAAAGCTACAGAAATTCCGAATACACATAAGGAGCCAGAAGAACTGTGGGTCACCTTGGAAACAGGAAATGGGACAGCCATACGAACTTGGGTTGTCTACAGGCCTCCAGACCAAGGGGAGGACAGACACATTACTGTTAGAAGACATACAAAACATGACAGCTAAAGGGGAGGTTCTGATAATGGAAGACTTCAACATGCCAGATACAGATTGGTGAATACCAGCAGGAACAGCTGCCAGAACTAGACACATGGTGGATTCCCTGCAGGTGGAGGGCCTCAAACAACTGGTACAACAACCCAGAAGAGAAAGGGCTATCCTAGATCTAGTATTGACTACCAGGTAAAGTATCACAGATCTCCAGGTAGACGGTCACATGGGGGCCGGTGACCATCACCTGGTATGGTTCACTTTGGCCACTAGAACTAAATCATCCCAATCCAAGGCAAAAATATGGAACTTCAGAGGAGCTGACTTTGATAAGATGGCCAACAGAGTTAAACTAGCCCTGGCAAAAAAAAAAATACAGATGAGGGGGTACAGGCAAAGTGGGCAAGCATTAAGGATGCAATACTTGAAGCAACATCCCATTGTGTTAGAGAGAAAAGGAAGTGCAAAAGAAGAAGGAAACCACTTTGGTTCTCAAAAACAATAGCAGAAAAGGTCAGAGCCCAAAGGCTGGCCTTCTGGAAATATAAGGGAATGCAGCGGGATGAAGATAGGGAGGTATACCAAACTTCCCTATGGGAAGTAGGGAAGGCAGTAAGACAGGCAAAGGCCCAAACCAAGGAAACACTAGCACGAACAGTAAAAGAAGGTGACAAGACTTTCCATAGATACATTAGTGAAAGGAGAAAGTCTAGAGGGGGTATTGCTAAGATCAACGGGGATAAGGGAGCATGTGAGGAGGATCATGTAAAAGCATCTATCCTAAATAGATACTTCTGCTCAGTATTTACTGAAGAGAAGGTAGGGTAGGGCCCACAGCTCATCACCATGGACACAGGGGGGAAGGAGGTGTGCACTAGTCCCTTCACAAAAGAAAGGGTCCTACAAGAGCTCGCTAAGCTCAGGGTGGACAAAGCAATGGGATCTGATAGCATGCATTCCAGGGTACTAAATGAGCTAAGGGTGGAACTAGCAGAGCCATTATCAGAACTGTTTAGTGAGTCTCTGAGCAAAGGAGAGGTCCCAGAAGACTGGAGAAGGGCTCATGTGATCACGCTCCACAAGAGTGGTAGCAGGGAGGAGGCAGGGAACTACAGACCAATCAGTCTTACCTCAGTAGTGGGCAAGATTATGGAGGCACTCCTTAAGGAAAGGATAGTGCAACACCCGGAATCCATAGGAGCACAGGATCCAAGACAGCATGGGTTTACAAAAGGAAGGTCCTGTCAAACTAATCTCATATATTTCTTTGACTGGGTAACCAGAGTGGTGGACCAAGGGGGAGCAGCTGATGTCACCTACCTTGACTTCAGCAAAGCTTTCAAAACTGTTCCACACAAAAGATTGCTTACTAAGCTGGGTAGGCTCGGGGTGGGTCAGAAGTTGGTCAAATGGGTGGCAAACTGGTTGACGGGCAGAATACAGAGGATGGTGGTAAATGGTATACAGTTAGAAGACATGCAAGTCACAAGTGGGGTACCTCAGGGATCCGTCCTGGGGCCAGTCCCCTTAGATATCTTCATCACTGACACTGCAGATGGACTGGGGGATAAGGTTTGTCTGTTTGCAGACGACACCAAGATCTGCAACAGAGTAAATGATCCAGATGGGGTGGGCAGAATGAGAAGAGATCTGGATAAACTAGCAAAATGGTCAAAAGAGTGGCAACTGGGGTTTAATGCAAAGAAGTGCATGATCATGTACATAGGGAAGAGAAACCCTGAAGCCACCTATAGGTTGGGAGAGGAGTTGCTGGCAGTCACAAGGGAAGAATGAGACTTGGGCATCATCATCACAGATGACCAGAAATCATCCAAGCAGACCACTAAAGCAGTAGGTAAGGCTAGAGGGATGTTGGGGTATATTAGTAGGGGTATCACAAGACGGAAGAGGAAGGAAATAATACCCCTTTACAAGACACTAGTTAGGGCCCCATCTGGAGTACAGCATGCAGTACTGGAGGCCACACCTTCACAAGGACATTAACCAAATTCAGGCAATCCAGAGAAAGGCAACCAAAACGGTGCGGGGACTGTATCAGAAAACATATGAGGACAGATTAATGGAGCTCAATATGTATACCCTAGAGCAAAGGAGGGAGAGAGGTGATATGATCGAAACATTCAAACATCTTAAGGGCATTAACAAGGTGAAAGACTCTAACATGTTTCAACATAAGAAAAATAGCAGGACAAGAGGACACAGCAGGAGATTAGAGGGAGGCCGATTAAGGGGTAATGTGAGGAAGTTCTTTTTCACAGAAAGGGTGGTGGATGCATGGAACGGCCTACCTCAGGAAGTGGTGGATATGAATACATTGCAGGGCTTCAAACAGGCATGGGATAGGCATAAGGGAGCAATACAGGTGAGTATGAATAGATAGGCCATTGACAGAGCAAAGGCCGATGGCACATTCATAAGGTAGAAAAATAAATGGTCAGACTAGATGGGCCTTGCGGCCCTTATCTGCCGTCAGCTTCTATGTTCCTATGTACTCTCAAGATTTTGGTTTGTAAATATTGCATTCGTCATGTATTAATTTAACATTATTTACCCTATGTTATTTATGTGCTAGTACTGTATGTATTTTATTTTACCTACCTTTTATCTGTAATTTACCTACCTTTTATCTGTATATGTTCCTGATATATGTTCTCAGGACCTTCCTGTGAATGAGCCTGCTCAATGGAGTTATTCCTGCAATATACTTGAAACTTGAACTAGTCTACTGGATAGAGATCTTATTTTCATGCAACTCTTTTCAGTCATAAAACAAATTGAGGATTAATTATCGAAAATATATGAAGTAATAAAGAAAATGGGATGGAGCTAAATATAAATCTAATTTTTTTTTTAAGTTTTCCTAATGCTCTCAGGGGCTCTTTAAATATAAAGCATACATACTGAATTGAAACATAGAAGCATAGAAGTTGACGGCAGATACTTATCTAGACATTAGAATCAGACTGCATCCAGCATCAGTGTATTTCATCTGTCAGCAGTCCCACTTCACCCATCAATGGAACTTGGATCCCTGCTTACATTACTTGCATTACCCTGGACCCCTGTGTAAGCAGCAGAAGTCTTCCACCTTCACCAAGGTTGGAAACATCTACCATGGATACCTGGCCGACCTTTTGTCTCCTTATGTATAACTTGCTGGGGCCGGGCTCAAACCTGTGTTGGTTACACAGTAAGACATTGTTAAAGCTGGAAGACTGAACCTCTAGATGCATTTTGGTTGTCACCTAAACATTAAGCCAATTAACAAAACTCATAAGCAAACTTTCAGTTTTGCCTTGAGGCCTACAGAACTGCAATAACAATGTGTCTACATGAACAGTAGTGGTTGTAGCTAAATACAGAAATGTATAGCAAAACATTACTGGGCTAGCGGCTGCTTAAAGAAACATTGGCATGAGAAACTGCTTAGTAATAGGCCACAACATAATAGGATAAATCATTATTCTAATAATGGTTTCATATATTTAAGAATGTCCTTGTGCTAGTAAATGGCCTTGAAAGCATTTTCAGGTACATCAGAAAAATGGGAATTTGAAACACCAGGGAATGTTCTTAACTACAAAACATACTGCTGTGCACTGCCAAGACCTGACATCTAGGGACTGCAGTAAAACCCAACCCAACACTAGTGCAGGGACTGGACATTTAAAGTCAGTATTTGAAGTGGCCCCACTCTAACAACATGCAACACTACTGATATAAAGCAAAAATAGTTCCTGTTAGACAAGAATTACAGCCATATCCTATGATGTTTGATTAAACTAGTTTCTCCATTATCCACATTTATGATACTTAATGCCTATTCTACCCACCCCAATATCCATTTAGATATCACACCCAATAAACTGTACTTGGCAACAGCTAGAGACATCGGATTGCCATTTTAGACAGTGGACAGGCAGCTGGAACAGTCTAGCAATTATCTGGCTACTACTCACTTATCCACAGGTGCCAGAAATGGACACGTCATAGAATTTGTTCCAGTAAAATGAGACACACTGTACATGCATCATCATGTTAAATGAAATGTGGCTATCCCAAGGTTCTGCATAATCTTAAAAACGGCAACAGGGGCTGATCTGTCAAATATGCATCCTGCTGTGCCATTTCAGATGCAGACAGAAAAAAAAATCAGCACTTCAAGAACATAAAACCTTGTGCACTATGCCAGGATCTCACTGAAAATGAGCTCTGCTCAACTGAGTGTCCCATTCATTCATATTTTGATGAATAAAATATATATTGATAAAATTAACATTTGTTTTTCCCTGTTCTATAAGTCCCCAGTACTTCTGATAGCTGTCTTTTTTCTTTAGGTACTCTCTATTTGACTCTTCTTCCTTTTCTTTCTCATCTGCTTTTCTTCTTTTTTCAACGTGAGAATAAATACAGGGAAAATTTTCTCTTTAACATGTTGAAATTGCTCTTTTTTTTTTTACTTAACTTTTTACCTCCTGCGACGCGTCGGCGTCCACCTCTCCTTCGGGCCCTCCTAGCATCTCCATTCCCCGGCCATCCTCTTCCCAAGTGCTGCCCTCATACCACATATAGCAGCCAGCCCTCCGAGTCATCCCAGAGTAACCCATCTCCAGGCGGGTCCCCCTCCTCCATGGGGGAAGGCACCAGGGGAGGGAGAAACCCCAGCACTCTATTTCCTTACTGACTTGGGGGAGCGGCTGTGGAGAAGCAGGCTCCCAGAGGTGTGGAGAATGCGGAGGCCCATCATCCGGCGGGCACCGAAGTTGTTTTTCTGGCTTTCCTGGTTGTCCTTCCTGCACCACTGCTTAGTAGTGCCCCCAGTCTCCACCGGGGGCCGCTACAGGAGCGGGGCTTCCCACCTGACCCACCCCAGGAGAGGAGGGCAGTCATCTGGATGCTCAATCCTCTCTTTTCCCGGACAGCCCCCGACGACCTGAGTCAGTTCCCGAACCTGGGTCGCCGGCATGGTTCGAGGTGTGGCGTCCAGTGCCTCAGCCCTCTGTGCCACTGGGCAGGCCTGAAATTGTTTTTAACATTTTGTCTTGCTTTTCTTTTTTATGGGGATATGTCTATACATGCACAAGACAAAAACTGATAGGAAAACCCAAATGTACGTTAGCAATATTATTAGCCGTTATCTTATGTTATGTTTTTTATTTGTATTTTTGGCTTGCGAGTTATTTATTGTAATGTTGTTTTACCACTATTTTTCAATAAAATTGTATTGAAAAAAATTAAATGTGTTCCATGACTGACGTCACTGTTCATTACTAGCATGGCACTGCCGCATGCAGTAAAACATGCAAAGTACTATAGCTACCTTTCTCTCAAATCACAGGAATCTTGGCAGTCTTCAGGATGTCACTTTTCTTTTCTGTCTTAATTGAACAATAAAGCAACAACCATGATTCTTACAACATGTGTTTTTAAACTGCTGAACAGCAAAAGAATAATACAGCATTTGCTAAAAAGAGCTGGATGTTTTGGAAACAATTGAAATCCTCTTCTCATATAGTGTGCCTGAAACCTAGGGGCAAATCTACTCTATACTAATGTTTGGACTAACAGCCACTAGAAAGACTGCTTTTTTCCAGTTTCAATTGGTTAAAGAAATCTACCGAGAAATAATTTTGGTGTTGACTATTGCATCGGGGTCAGCGATGACTGCCCTGGAGGAGGCAGAGTTAGTTGGTTAAGCTGTATGTTCGTATATGTGGCTGATAAGTTTGATGCATGCTGCCCATATACATCCACATACAGGGCACGTGAGGCCCAATGCAGCTGCTGCTTGATGTTGAGAAGCAGCCTTCCTTGCTTTTCTGTTCTCTTCAGCTGCCATCACACATCGGCTTTCAAATGTCATGACTCCTCCATGAACAGTGGATCTCTATAGTGATATGTCTTGAGCCACTACCTCCCAGTCATTGATGCTGATGTTACATTTAGTCACTGAGTGCTCCACTGTGTCCCTGTAGCACTTCCTTAATCTGCCCAGGGAGCATTTACATAACTTCAGCTCTCCATAAAGGATATGTTTCGGCAGCCTTGTGTCATCCACATGAAGCACATGACCTGTCCATCTAAGTTGAGCCTTGATACGTTGTGCTTCAAGACTGATTGTTTCAGCTCGCTGCAGAACTTTGGTGTAGGTGATTCTGCAGAACTTCGGTGTTGGTGATTCTGTCCTGCCATTTAATGAGGACAATTTTTCCTAAACGCCTCATGCGGAAAGACTCATGCTCCTTTACATGATGTCTATACACTGTGTCAAGGACTTATAGCCACATAGAAGCACGGTCAATTCGACAACCTGGTATACTTTGAGTTTTGTTGACAGTTTGAGACCATGCTTGTTCCAGACTCTGTTGTATAAAAGGCCAAAGTTGCTGCTGGCTTTACGAATGCGAGTGACTATCTCCTTATCTATGAGTGCATCATTAGAAAAGATGCTCTCAGTGAGGTGGCACCTCCTCCTTTCTCCCCTGAATCTCCCCCCTCCAGCTTCCACCCGTGCTCTCTGGTTGCCCCCCTCCTTCCTTCAGAGCACCCTGACTGCTCCTCCCCCATTTGGGCAGACTAGGTGGGCCAAACTGTCCTCATCTGCCGTCAAAGTCTATGTTGCCTAGGTATGTGAAAGATTGGTACTTCCTTCAGTTTGATGCCATTGATATTGATATTGATGTTGGTTTCAGCAGCTGAAGTCACATCCTTTGGCAGTCTTTGGTGCATAACATATGTCTTGCTGAGGTTGATCAAAAGGCAAAATGCTGTTGCTGCTGCAGAAAAGTGATCAGACATTTCCTGGAGGTGACTCTGTGTGTGTGAACATTGCATAGTCATCTGCATAAGGAAGTTTTTGAACTAGTGCTACTACTACCAGGGTACTTGCTTATAGCCGGTGCAAACTTAATAGTTTGTCTGATGTGCAGAAACAAATGTAGATCCCAGCCTGGGTCTTTGACTTGGCTTCCTTAAGTATAGCAGCACAGAAAAGGATCAACAGGAGAGGCACCAGAATGCATCCTTACTTTAAGCCATTTGGTATCGCAGAAGAGTCTCAAAGTCAGCCAGCAACCGACACTTTTTCACACATGCCATTGTGGAATATCATATTAACTTTATTTATAAGCGCGTTTCCAAAAAGATCAATGCGTTGTACAACAATACAGAAAATCCATAAAAACATCACTATAGTGTCAACCCACCGACGCAGCAGTTGGGTTTCTATCTGCGACGCCGGCTACCTGGGTTCGGCCAGCATCCCAGCATCCCACGACAGCTCGTCTTCTCCAGTGGGAGGGTGAGGGATGCGGCTCGGCATCTGCTGACCCCTGGTGGAGGCCGGGGGTCTTGCAGAGCGTCAGTGCATGAAGTGCTTGGCGAGTCTCAGATGGAGGTCTGGGGCTATGCCGGCACCAAGGGCCTTGGCAGCAAGGGGTAGGATGTCGTGGACGTTGGCGTTAGTGCCATGACGTCAGGGACTCGCAACGCCAGCAAGAACACTGGGAAAAAGCCTGCCGGCCCTGAGGAGATGGAGTTTCAAGGAACTAGCCCAGTGTTAGAATTACAAGGGGGCTTGCCAGGGCTTAGCCCCGGTAACTCTACAGTGAGCCCTGGTAGCTCACACATCACTGCCACTGACATATAATGGGAAGGGGGGCTCAGTTTAAAGATGGGACCCTTATGGGCCCCCCTAGCTCCCAAAGCTCAAAGTGCAATTCCAACACTGAGCTAGCCCTCATATGCAACCACCTGCCTGGCCGCCCAAGGGTCTGACGAAATGTGAGTGTCGGGGTATAAGGGCCCCATCCCGTCCCCTGCCGGGGGAGTAAGCCAAGGCTCTGTGGGGATCTAGCGATGGACCAGGTAGGTGGCTTGCAGGGGTAGACTCCATGATGCTCCCGAAGATACAGGCCCAGTGGGGATTAAACAAAAAAAAAATATATAACATTTTTAACCAGAATTTAAAACAATTCATAAAAAACAATGGCGGTATGCTAAGTGCTCAAGACAGGAAATGCCAGACAAAACAAGTTTTTAAGGCAACTTTGAAGCTCTTGCTGGGCAAGCACTGTCTAATCTGACGAGGTAGAGAATTCCACAGAGTAGGGGTCACAAAAGCAAAAGAACGGGCCCCGGAAGTCTTTAGTCGAACCCTGGGAACTTCTAGCAATCCCTCATCAGAGGAACAGAGTGAGTGGAGGGGGGCGATAAGGGCAAAGAAGATCTTGTAAGTAGCACAGTCCCTGGCCATGTAGGGATTTATAGATCAGTAACCTGACCTTGAAGGTGATCCACCAATGAACAAGCAAGCCAGTGCAGATCGCAGAGCACAGGACTGACATGGCACAATAGAAACATAGAATTTGACGGCAGATAAGGACCGCTTGGCCCACCCAGTCTGCCCATTTCCCTACCTGATGGATAAGCTGCAGATCCTAGTTAACCAGCAGCCTACTTCTTCCTACCCCCACCCCCTAGAATTGCCTTATGACTGTCCCATGCATGCTTGAATTCCACCACTGTTTGTGGCTCCACAACCTCCTCTGGAAGGCCGTTCCATACATCCACCACCCTCTCTGTGAAAAAATACTTCCTTAAATTACCTCTGAGCCGCCCCCCTTCTATCTTCAAATTGTGCCCCCTTGTTCTTGCACACCTCTTTTTTTGAAAGATGCTACCCTCTTGGGCTTTGTTGATTCCCTTGAGGTACTTGAAAGTTTCTATCATGTCCCCCCTCTCCCTCCTTTCCTAGAGCTATACATATTAAGCTCCTTAAGTCTCTTCATATGTCTTCCAGTGCAGACCCTGCACCGTTTAGTTGCCCTCCTCTGGACAGCTTCCATCCTGTCTATGTCTTTGCGGAGATTGGGTCTCCAGAACTGCACGCAGTACTCCAGATGGGGTCTCACCAGCTGTCTGTACAGAGGATAATAACTTCCTGTTTTCTACTGGTGATGCCTCTCCCTATGCATCCCAGTATCCCCAACCCTCCTTGCTGCCCTCTCACATTGCTTGCCCACCTTTAGGTCATCTGATATGACTACCCCCAGGTCCCTTTCCATTTTGTTGTTGTTAGTATCTCACCCTCCATTGTGTACTCTTCCCTGGGTTTTTGTTTCCCAGGTGCATTACCTTGCACTTCTTAGCACTGAATCTAAGCTGCCATACATTTGACCATTCCTCTAACCTTGCCAAGTCCCTTCTCATCCTTTCCACTCCACCTTGTGCATCAACTCTGTTGCAGATCTTTGTGTCATCCACAAAGAGACATACTTTTCCTTCCAGTCCCTCTGCAATGTCACTTATAAAGACGTTGAAGAGGACTGGTCCTAATACTGAACCCTGCGGTACCCCACTACTAACCCCCCTTTTTTCAGAGTGGACTCCATTTACTATTACTCTCTGTGTCCTACTCTCCAGCTAATTCTTTACCCAGGCCGTCATCTTGGGACCCACTCCCAGGCTGGCTAACTTGTATATTAATCTTTTGTGTGGGACTGTGTCAAATGCCTTGCCAAAGTTTAGGTAGGCCATGTCCACAGCCCCTCCCTGATCAACTACTTTGGTCACCCAGTCAAAGAAATCTATCAGATTTGTCTGGCATGACCTTCCCGCTGTGAATCCATGCTGCCTTGGGTCCTGTGCCCCTCTGGCCTCTAGATATTTAACAGTTCTTTCCTTCAGAAGTGATTCCATCATTTTCCCTACCACTGAGGTTAAACTAACAGGTCTGTAGTTTCCTGCTTCTGCCTTGCTCCCACTTTTGTGAAGGGGAATCACATCTGCCCTCCTCCAGTCCTTCGGTACCACCCCATCCTCCCATGATTTGTTAAAGAGTTTAGTCAGTGGTGTCACTAGTTCTACCCTTAGTTCTTTTAGAATTCTGGGATGATCCCATCAGGCCCCATTACTTTGTCCTTCAGTTTTAAGAGTTCTTTCAGAACCCTTTCTTCTGTAAATGGGCTGGTATCAACTTTTGTATCCAGAGTGTTTCTACTGTTTGTTTTAGGTACCTCCCCTCTTCCTTTGTAAATACTGAGCGAAAATATTTGTTTAGTATCTCTGCCTTTCCACAGTCATCCTCTGCCCACCTCCCTCCTCCCTCCCTTTATTAAGCCTCACTATCCCTCCCTTGGTCTTCCTCCGGCTCCCTGATGTACCTATAAAAGGTTTTATCCCCTTCTTAACTGAGTTGGCTATCTTTTCCTCGGTTTGGGCCTTTGGTGTTCTGACTGCCTTCCCAGCTTCCTTTTGCTTTAACTGATACAGTTCTCTGTCCTGTTCCTTCTGTGACTCCTTGTACTTCCTAAATGCTTTCTTTTTCTCTTGAACCTTCACTGCCACTTCCTTTGAGAACCATAGTGGTTTCTTACCTCGTTTCGTTTTATTTGCTTTACATAAAGGCTTGATACCTCTGTGATGGCAGTTTTTATTATTCCCCATTGTTCTTCCACCCCTCCTTCCTGCCCATTTGCTAGTGCATTCCTTAGGCACTCACCCATTTTGACAAAGTCAGCCCTCCTAAAATCCAGTACCTTTGTCTTTGTATGGCTTGTCTCTATTGCTGTGTTTATTGTGAACCATACTGTTCGATGATCGCTGGTTCCCAGATGGCTACCCACTTCTACATCTGTGATCCTCTCCATCTCCATTTGAGAGAACCAGGTCTAAGACTGCTCCCTCTCGCGTGGGCTCCAATACTAGTTGTCTAAGGCATGCCCCCTGTAGAGCATCTAGAATAACCCCACTCTTAGAAGTGGCTGCTGCAACTGCACTCCAGTTAACATCTGGCATATTCAGATCACCCATCAGCAATATCTCCCCTTTTTCTGCCATTCTAAGTATACTTTCCATCATTTCCTTGTCCATTTCCTCCCCCTGAGAAGGGGGTCTGTATACAACCCCTGTGCGTATTGTGGTGCCATTGCCGGTCTCCAAATTTACCCACAGTGCTTCTTCTCCTCCCTGTTTACCATTTTGTTCTGTTGCTTTGATTCCTTCCCTTATGTAAAGAGCTACTCCTCCTCCTCTTTTACCCTCCCTGTCCCTCTTGTAGATAGTGTATCCTGGTATGTTTACATCCCAGTCATGGTTTTGTGTGTACCATGTTTCTGTGACTGCCACAATATCCAGATGTTCCTCCTCCATCAAGGCCACTAATTCAGGAAGCTTGTTACTCAGACTATGGGCATTGGTACTCATTGCTCTCCATTTTTGATGGCTTTACCTTCTGTGCAGCATCCCACTGACCTTTCTACCTTGGTCTTTTCTCATTTAGTACCCTGTTTTGTAGGGGAGGCCGGATTTTCCTGCTGCTTATCAGTGTCTCCCCTTGACTAGTTTAAAGCTTGCCAATGAAGCATTTAAACCGATTGCTCAAAAGACTTGTTTCCTTCCTGGACAGATGCAGACCATCCTGCCAGTATAGGCTGGTGTCCCTCCAGGTGGAACCCCAGTCCCCAATGAAGCCAAACCCCTGTGCTCCACACCATTTTTTCAACCATTCATTAAACTGCATGGTGCAAAGAACCCTCGCCTCACTCATGCCATTGACAGGCAGCACCTCTCAGAAGGATACTGTGTGTGCTACTTGTCTTAGGCCCCTCCCCAATTCTACAAAGTTCTTCTGCACTGCTCTTATCTCATGATGAGCCAAGTCATTTGTCCCTAGGTGGACAATGACGTCCAGCTCAGACTCCCGTGCAGCTGTTCCCGTGATCCTGAGGATGCACTTCCTGTCCCTCCAAGCCATGGCACCAGGCAGGCACTTACTTACTTACCTTCCTGCTCCCCCAGTTCTATCCCCTAACATTGAGTACCCACCAGGAGCTGTTTCCTTTCCTTGTGGTGTCCTCTGTCTCCTTCCTGTGGGCCTCCCTTGTGACAGCTGTCCTCAGCCTCCTTAGTCTCCTCTGTGGGTGCATCCATAGGGGAGCTATGCTCCCCCAGAATGGTGTATGGATTGTGGAGTGGAACAACTGACTGGGTGTACCTCTGTTCCACAATCTTAATAAACCAGTCAGCAACCTGGCCACCACTTTCTGCACTAGCTGCAATCGACAAATATCAACCCCCGTAAGCCCTAGGTAAAGGGCATTGCAGTAATCAAGCCGAGAGGTCACAAGGTGTGGACTAACATAGGGAGATTGCCAGGTGGGACCAAGTGCTTAATTCAACCAATATTTCTCATATGGTAAAAAGAGGTTTAAACAGTAGCAGACACCTGAGATTTTAATGTCGGCCACTACTGAACACAACACCCAGATTTTGCGCCCAGTCTGAGGTAAGCAGCTGATTTCCCAAAAGCCAATGCCCGGATGGTTGACCAGCTAGCAGCCCCATGCCTTTGTGACCTGGTCCACCACCAACACCTCAGTCTTGCCAGAGTTCAACTTCAGGCAGCTGGCATTCATCTAACCCTGGATCTCAGAGAGGCATCTGTTTAAAACTGAGACTGCCTCACTCTGCTCGGGCACAAAGGACATGTAGAGCTGAGTATCATCTGCATAGCAGTAAAAACTCAGCCCATACTGCCTTATAATGTCTCCCAATGGCAGCATATATACTGCAAACAACATGGGGGACAGTACAGAGCTCTGTGGAACCCCACATGACAGGGGGAGAGGGGCCAAAGAATAAATCCCCGACACCACTCTCCATATCCTGCCAGTTAGGAACGATCGAAACCACCTGAGAGCTGTACCAGACAGTCTACAGAGGATCTGCAGGTACTTCAACACCACCCCATGGTCCACAGTGTCAAATGCTGCAGAGAAATCGAGGAGAACCTAGAAGGAATGGCTCCCCCGATCCCTTGCTATCAGGAGATTACTAAGTACCCAAATAAGGGCAGTCTCGATACTGTGCCTCTTCCTAAACCCCGACTGGAGAGAATCATAGACATCATGGGATGTTAAATGGTCATCCAGCTGCACTGCAACCACCTTCTCAATAACTTTGCCCACACAGGACAGGTTAGAGACTGGTCTATAGTTAGTTGGACAGTCTGGGTAGAAAGAAGATTTCTTTAGGAGAGGTATCACTACCACCTCCTTCAGTAGATCTGGAAATGCACCTGTCTCCAACGAGCACTGGACTATCTCAGCAAGGAAGGGGATGATGGTTTCAATGCACCTACCAGGAGGTGCGTTGGGCCCGGGTCCAAACTACAGTAGGCTGGACGCATACCCTAGATGACCCATATGATGTCTGCGATCTCCAACTGGCCAAAGTTAGATCAGGCAAGCTGGGTGCTTGTAACCTCTTGCCAATCTCCGCAATACCCATTTGACAGCACTGAATGGATCTCCGACGTGATGGTGACAATCATATCGGCAAAGAACCGAGCAAACTCATTACACTTATCCTGTGAAAACGCTCCCCGTAACTGTAGACAGACTGGACTGCACAACCTGTCAACAGTTTGGAAGAGCTGAGCCAGTCGATTCCTCGCAACAGCAATCTCCTTGGACAGAAATTCTGCCTTCTTATACGAGATTGCCAATTGACAGTCTTTATAATGGGCTATTAACCTAAGTTTATCATCCACCAGGCCGATTTCCACCAGCACTACTCCAACCTTCGACCCTCTCGTCTCAACTCCTTCAGAGTCCCATCAAACCAAGGGAACTTTGGGCAAAGAGTGAGGGGGCTAACATGGACAGGATCAAGGGAGTTGAGGGCCCCTGTTGCTGCCTTATGATAGGCTAGTACCATTTCCCCTGGCTCCCAGCATACACTCGACACACCTGATAGGTCCAACACCACCACAAGACCATCTGGGGTCAGGCCCCTTAAAGGGCAGCACTGGACCATCTCCATAGGAGCAGGTCTATTGGGGGGATGCCTCGAAGCTGAACCTTATAGTATGATGGTCCGACCAGTTCCACCACCAGATCAGTGATCTCCATTCCCAGTAGGAAGATCAGGTCCAATGAAGGACCATGATTGTGAGTAGCAGAGGTAACTACCTGTATCAGTTGGAGCAAGTCCTGACCAGTCTGTGAGAGTTCATTGTCGACCCAGGCACTGACGTCCCCCAGAATTAACCCTCTGGGGGACTCCAATACCAGGTCAACAAAGTCTGTGACTTCCTGCAGGAATTCCTTCCCACCACTGGGTGGACAGTAGATGAGAAATATCCTGCAATGTGCAGCTGCTACTACAATGCACTTAAAGGATCTGGTAACTCCCACTGTAATGGCTACAAGGCCCAGATCCAATTTAAAATAAATGGCAACTTCCCCTTCCCTAATATCCTCTCTCGGGCAGTGTATCACTGAGTACCCAGCTGAAATTGCTGATTCTAGGATTGGTCTAGCATTCTCATCCAGCCAGGTCTCGGTGATGCAAGCCAGGTCAGTTGTACCAACAAGATCAGTGATTACAGCTGTCTTTTGTTCTTTTTATAGACCTGGCATTGCACAACACAGCCCGAGTAGGACAGGTGGAGGAGGCAGACTGAGCACCTTGCCCTCTTGATGTGGAGCCCTTGGGTATGGTGGACAGACAGGGAGAAGCCCTCTCCTGGACCCATTTCACCCCAGGGTGTCATCTTGTCCCTACTACCCCAATCCGACCACCCTGCTCCACCACACCACCAGGTCCTGTTTCCCCCAATTTTTCCTCCTTCTGGCTATCCCCAGTGCCTCACAACACCTATGCACCTCTGCTGGCAATGGGGGACAGTCAAAAGGATGGAGGTCCCTCAGCCTGGTGGGAGAGTAGTGTCCGACCACCAGTATTTTCTGCCAGCACATCCTAGCAAATTACTGGACTGAATGACTAATAAATATAAACATGCAACCACTGAAACCAATCAAGCAATTCAAACAAACAAGCTTTAAAAATGTCCACTAAACAAACACACCACACAACCAACTAACCATATGCACGCTCATGCAACCAATCATATAAACACACTACAATCCAAAATAATTCCACAAAACCCTCCTTATCCCAAACAACCCCCCACAAACCCTCAAAAATAACTCAAGTAATTCCCCTTAAGAAAAAGGGGGGGGGGGGATGTCCAAGTTTGCGAGGTAGCCTTAAGGATCTTCAGGGTACAATATCCCTTAACAGTCAATCTCCTCTCTCACAGGAGGGTGTCCTTCAGGAGCTGTATAAGGCTCATTAAAGACAGCAAAGTCTAATGGCCAATCAACACACAAGAAGCACTCGCACACCAGAACCAGGAGCTCAGGCGCTCCAGTGAAAATCGCTGACACAAATGTAAATTTTAACAATATTTATTGCTTACATTTAGCAATTACCTGAACTTTGTAGCAAGCAAGTAAACAGAGTAGTCTTCCATAGAACCAAGTTCCCCGGCACTTCATCACATAAGGCTGACAAAGCCTTATGTGGTGAAACACTGGGGCACCTGGTTCTACAGAGGACTGCTCTGTTTACTGCCTGCTAAAAAAGCATCGAATGCTAATTGTAACAATAAATCTTTTGTTAAACTGACATTTGTGTCAGCGATTTTCACTAGAGCACCTGGCTCTGGTGTGCAAGTGCTTCTTGTTTGTTGATTTACTGTTTGGGCTGCCGCCCTGCACTCGCACCTGCCCTGGTCCCTGAGCACAGCAAAATTTGTCTTTGTAAAGTGCAATGGCCAGGCTGGCTGAAATGCAACAAATCCAGTAAAACAGACTTTATGCAGTCCAGGCTCTCACCACTGAATTGCACTTAGCACAGTTCCACAGTCAGTTCTCACCCTGGAGTTCACTAAGGGACAGCTCACCACTGAACACACAGTAAGCCGTCATTTCCACCATAGGGTCCTCTCCAAAAGGCAAAAAAGAAACAGTACCTTAGCATATTGCAGTCACCACAAGAACAGCGATAGTAACCAAGCTTCCAGCAGCTTTCTCCCCCATCTCTCTTACATCAGGGGATTATGCCAGTACATCCAACTTGGGTACACCCATTCCAAAACCTGTCCAGCCAGCAACCACTTACAGTATCCAACAGGAGGTTCACACCACTCCTGGTACTACAGTATGCTGGTACAGTTTTCTAGCTGGCAGGGACCAGCAAACAAGCAGGCTCCTTTGCCTGCAAATACTTCCAGGTCTCCCAAGGTCTATTCCAGTCTTCCGCCTACTCACCACTCCCTTGCCGTCCACAAAAGGCACTCCGCAATCACTTTCAGAGGCTCAACTCTTGTCGGCCACCCGAGACCAGACAACTTCTCTACTACTTCTGAGGAGATCCTCATTCAATCTAAGCCACGTCCATTCTTCCAATTCACAAAAGACCGTGGCTCCCTTCAGAAGTTCCAGAGGACTTCTGCCACCCAGCTCCTCAGTTCAATACTGGCAATAAAATAGTAAGAGGCCACCTCGCAGAACTAATCTAGCTAGCTAAAATATAAAAAAGCTAGACTCCCAATTTTTCTAACTTTTCACTCTCCATCTACAACTTCCCAACCCTGACAACTAAACCACTAACAAAACTAAACTCAAAACTTAAAAACATTTTAACAACTGCAAAAGTTCCCCCAATTGTTAACAGAAGCCCAGCATGGATGCCATCTTAAACCCTTCAGTAGTAATTGAATGCTCACACTATGTTGACAAATTTGGTTGGACATCCTAACTTTGTCAGCAAAGCCCAGAGCGCAGGTCTGTTCATGGAATCAAAAGATTTAGTTAGGTCGAAGGACATAGCATACAGATGTGTGTTTTGCTCACAAAACCTTTCTTGGCGTAGTTCTGCAGTGAAAATTCATTTGGTCATTCCTCGACTAGTCCTAAATCCTGCCTGCAACTCTGAAAGACTGACATCAGGGATGTTCTAACCCAATCTGATAAGAACAACTTTAGCCAGAATTTTCCATGCAATTGCAATAGCATACAGATGTGTGTTTTGCTCTCGATATCTTTCTTGGGGTAGCTTTGCCATGAAAATGGAGTTGGTCGTTCCTCGACTAGTCCTGAATCCTGCCTGCAACTCTGAAAGACTGACATCAGCAATGTTCTAAACCAATCTGTTAAGAAGAATTCCAGCCAAAATGTTCCCTGCAATTGCCAGGAGTGAGATGCCATGATAATTGTTGCAGTCAGACATCGCCTTTCTTCTTGTAAGTGCAGGTGATCTGAGCATCCTTCAAGTCCTGTGGCAGCGTTTCTGTTTTCTATATGCACTTAAAACAGCGAAGCGAAGCCTGTTCACCAAGACTGGTTCAGCAACTCTGTACATTTTTGGTGGTATTCCATCTAGGCCAGTTGCCTTCCAGATTTTATCTGTCATATCACTTTGCTTATCTCCGAAGAATCTGGAGGACTGTCCATTTCATTGGTAACTCTTGCTTGTGGCAGACAATCAATGAGCCTAGATTGTAGTGTTGATGGTCAATTAGGCAGTGCTGAAATGTTCATGCTATCACTCAAGAATGAAGTCCGTGCCTGTCAACAGCTGTTTGTCATCTGCACTCCTCAGTGGTGCCGTAGTTGCACATTTAGGGCTGAAAACTTCTTTTAATGCATCACAAAAGCTTCTACTATTGTGTTGGTCAGCAAACTGCTGGAGATCATCAGCTTTCTTGATCCACCAGTTGTTCTGAATCCTTCTTAGCCGGACGTGAGCGGTTCGACATAACTTGACAAAAGCACCGTGTTTAGACTTTGAGTCTGCCAGTCATGCAGCATATGCAGTATTTTTCTTGGCCAGCAAATCTGCAATTTTAGCATCATTTTTGTCAAACCAGTCTTGGTGGCTCACTTTGCGAACCCAAGTATCTTTCCAACAGAATGCAGCACACCATCTTGGAGTGCTTACCAGTGAGATTTTACTTCTTGAAATGTCTGACTGACATCTGGAAGTGACTGGGTGAGCTCTTGATTCAGTTCATTTTGCAGAGCTTGATTTCCCTGGGTCTTCTGAAGGTGAAACACTTTGGAGGGCTTGATTTAATTTTGCTGACTTTTAATGATAGACAGCTTGGTCTAAATAAGTCTGCGCTCAGTCAAGCATTCAGCACCTCGCATGGCTCTTATAATTTGGACATAATGCTGGTCTCGCCTTCCTGTGATTACGTAGTCAAGCAGGTACCAGTAACGTGATCGTGGATGCATCCAAGATGTTTGGTGCTTCTCTTGGAAACAGAACAACATGTTCATGATAATGTGAGTTGCACTAATCCAAGTTTACGTTGTCATCCTCAGAGCGTTAATACTGTAGCTAGCGAGACCCACAACAGCCAGACGCCCTAAGGGCTCTATAATTTTGGTACCAACATGAAGACACTCACATTTAAATCAGAATAAACTAATTTCAGTTTCCAAATTAATAAGGAAAATGTCATCACACTTGTAATTAGCATATCGTTATGGGATGTTGACCTCAAAACAACCAGAGGTTAAGCTGGAAATGACTGCTTTAATAAGCATTGTTTTATTAAAAGCAATAGTGAATAATAGGCATCACTGCATGACTACCAGCAAAGTTTAAATGACAGTTATAAAAATGTTCCTTAGTTCAGGGATTTGATGGAAGTATTTCTTTACAAAATAGGTCCATTAATTCTTTTAGTATATTCAATAACAAAATATTACTCAGCGTAGTAATGTTTCTTCCAAAGGGATCCATCACCATGCTTAACAATTGCTTCATTCTCTTGGAAAGCACCACCCTTGCGCCTAGAATGTTATGCTAATTAGAGAATCTTTAGAATGAAATGCAAAACTCTGCTATGCTGTCATGCTCACTCTCACATTTTAACGGCAGATTTATTTCTAAAGCTAGGGTGAGCAGTGACCACTAAACTAAATCAATGGCTACAAATAAATATAAAAAATATTTTAAAATAAATTAGTAAAACTTTTTTCCAACATGGCAGAATCATTTTAAAATGTTATGAAATTGTTTTCTAAAATTTCAGATCACTGAGTATCAATTTTAAAGCCACTGCAACAAGAAATACTCAAGCACACAGAATGCATTGATTCTTGTGTGAATCTTTTTACGAGTTCTGGAATGGGAGGTAGGGACTAGGGATTATTAAAGCAGCAGTGCAATGGAAAATGTTTTTCCAAAAAGCTAGTTTCAGTTACAATTAATACAAATATTTAGCATACTTGTTAAATCCAGTTTTCTGGGTACCTCATGAGCTGCACACCGTAAGTTTTTTCTTTATTAATTTTCTCGCTCCTATGCCTTGCCAGCTCTATAATGCTATTTCTATGCCAAATTCGGCGGCCATCTTTTCTTCTTGAGAAAAAATAAATTCAGACATTTATAAAATACTCAGATATTTGACAGAACTAAAAAAATTACCACAAAATAAAACTTTAAGATGCCCGACATCTTTTAAAAAAGGAAGAGTCAAGTTTTTTGCCCAATTTTGTTGCACTGCTGCTTTAAGCATAGTGAGGGATCCCTCTGGAAGAAACTTTACTGCAGGTGCACTGCTGAGACCTGAACATCCAGGAGTATGCAAGGTTCTAGAGCTTCATTGCTTCTGTACACAGTTTGAAGATCTTGTTCCCCTCAGTTTGTGTATGTAATGCATAGTTGTTGTGTTGTCTGTCGTGATCTGGACAGTCTGACCTCTGATGTGGGTAGAAAAAGCTTGCATTGCCAGGTACACTCCCTCCGCTCAGGAAGTTGTATGTGTTCCTGGGTCTCTTGTGTACTCCAGATACCACTCACGGTGAGATCCTCCAGGCAGTTGCTCCAGTCCAGGAGGGAGGCATCTGTTGTGAGTATGGCTGTGGGTGACTACTTGATGAAGGGAACTCTCTCTCTGAGGCTGTACTCTTCCTGCCACCATTCAAGTGCCCTCAGCAAGCACATTGTTACATGCACTAGTTTTGAAAGCAGATCCCACCTGTGGGGCCATGACTCCCCAGGTGGTACTGGCTGTCTTTCATTTGGAACCTGGCAGCATTATAGTGGATGATGTCATGTTCCCCAGCATCCACAGGAAACCCCTTGCAGGCCTGGGCTGACATGTCTTGAAAGATTCTGCAGCTGCAATGCCTTCCCTTGCAGGTTATCTAGCTCTGCACCTACAAAGTCCAAATCCTGAACTGGGTCTGTTTGTGACTTCTGTTGAGGAGGCCCAGGCACTACAGAGAGCTTTGTGTCAGGAGGAGGGATGACCTAGCCTCTTGGTGTGATTTTCCTGAGATTAGCCGGTCGTCCAGATAAGAAAAAACAAAACAAAAAAAAATTAAAACACGCTGCCTTCTCAAATGTGCTGCCACCACAGCTACACTCTTTGTGAACACTCTTGGTGATAATGACAAGCCAAAGGGAAGAGCAGTGAATTGGTAATGGGAATCCCCTGTTCTGAATCTGAGGTACTTTCTATGACTGGATCTGATGGCTTTGTGAAAGTAGACATCTTTCAGATCCAGTGACCCCAGCCAGTCTCCTTTTCGTAGTGATGCAATCACTGAGCCCAGTTACCCATCCTGAATTTTTCCTTTTTTTGTTCAAATATCTCAGGTCTAAAATGGGCCGCCACTCCCCATTTATCTTGTGAATCAGAAAGTTTCTTGAGTAAAGTCCCTTTCACCATTTAGAGGAGGTACTTTATCCACTGCATTTGCTTCCAGTAACTTTTTTTCCTCAGTCTCCAACAAGATGTTCTCTCTTGGAGTGTAAGGGTGGAACATTTTTTGACCCTGCTGTCTCAGAAATTTTCTGAACTGAAGGAACAGACCCTGACTCACTGTTTCCAGAACCCACTTGTCTGTGGCTATTTTTGTCCATTCTCGAAAACAGTGAGTCAGCCTTCCCCCCACTGACAGTGGATGGGTGACCTGTGGAGACCTGTCAGGGGTTTTATTTTGTTTGGGCTTTTGGGAGCTGGTGTTGCAGCTGCACACCTGGTGCCTCTATTACCCCTACCCCGGAACAAACCCCTCTCTGGAGGGTGGTCGTAGGTAATTTAAGTATGGGAAAAGTATCCTCTGCCTTCTCTTCCATTAGGCCTACACGAGGTGGAGACATTTCCTCTCCCAGTGCTGCTCTTGTAGGTGCTTTTGTATTCATCCACCTTCTTCATGTAAGTCTCTGTCTTGTCACCAAACAGAGAAATCTACTGCTTCTGTTCAAGTGTTCTGAGATAGGTTTGTGGTTCTAAGCCAAGCAAACCTTCTTAAATACACTGCATGTGCCATGACCCTGGATGCAATGTCATTAGTGTCCACTGCCATGTGGAACTGGCATATAGTGGCATCTATGACTACTTTTGCTTTGTCAGCCAAATCCTGTACCAAATCACCAGTAGCCTTCTCGCTCATTGCCAATATGGAGTTCCAAAGGGCCTTTTGGTATTGAACTGTGTTGATAAAGTATGCTGCCTGCCTTAACAGCAGGGAAGTTGAATTTTACATTTTTTTTTACCCACGCTATCCAGCTTCCTGGAATCCTTCTCAGGAGGCTGGGAAGAAAGGGGCACCTTGGCCTTGTTACAGGTGGCAGTTTGGACCACTCCATCATGATCAGGGTGAGAATACAGGTATTCAGAATCTTGTCTGTCCACCTGATACTTTTTCTCAATTCTCTTATCTACGGCAACATCTGAGGTGGGTGCTGATATGATTTTACAGGTGGCCTTCTTGAGTGACTTGTGGATAGGCAAAAGCAACCTCTGTGTGGGAGTTAAGCCCATCATAAACATAAATTCCACATCTTCCTCAGTTTCCTGTGAGGAGATGTTGAGGGTGTTTACCATATGCCTCACAAAAGTATAGTGTGAAGTATAGTCAACCAAGGATCGAGGAGGGGAGCCAAACTCTTGTTCAGGAGAACCATCTGGTTCTGTGGGTTATCCTTCATCCTTCTCTTCCATCACTGGGAATGGAACTGGAGCCTGGGGAAGGGACAGTCATATTCATGACCTTTCCCATGACTAGGAATATCTTGAGCAATTGCCATGCCTATGATATGCCCTCTATCAAGGGCATTTTATTAGTGTTTACTGGTGGATCCTTTCCTTCTTCAGGAGGTGGGACAGAGACATGCGTTTCTCTTTGGTTTTTCTTAGTGGGCACCATCTCTGGTGTCTGCTCAGAGGCTCTTATTTTCACTGGATTCAGGGTTCCCCCGTTTAGACACCATGACTTCTCAATCATCTTCTGCCGCCTTTTCCTTCTCATCTGTTCACTTTGACAGGGACTTGTGCTTACTTTGAGGTCTGGACCCTCATCTGAGCCCCTAGGTGACATGGAGGTCAGGGTGTGCAAATCATATTGTCCCCTGCCAGGGGCAAGTAAATTTCCTTGAAGGGCAAGTACAAAAAGAGAGCTACTTTCATTGTAATGAATGGGGTGTGTGTGTTAAAATTCAGCTACAGCAATGGCTGGGCAACTTCTAAGAGTTTTGATTTGATGGAGGCAAACTAAGAAGCCATAATGTCTTCTAATTTCATAGCCCTTTTCTTTTGCATTTTGGGCAAAACTTAATAAAAAGCTCACAATTGACAAAATTGTGACCTGGACCTAGGCACCTTAAACACAACTCATGGCAGTCTGCCTTAATCAGGAGTTGAAAACAAACTTTACGATTTTTAAAGCCTGTGGATCCCATTTTCTTTTTGGGCCTGTTAGTCATGCCAAACATGGACGATCACTAAAAAAAGTTCCAGAGCCTATAAACAGTAGAATCATAACAGCAATAGACCCTTATTAGGTAACAAGGGTTTTTCTTTTTTTTTTTTTACAATTTCTTTATGCTCCTTCTCTCACTGGCTCCTGGACTCTCTCCAGTGGAGTCATTCAGCATGGCATCTCCTGCATCACCTGAAGTCCCCCAGTTTTACTTATATCTTGAGCTTGGGCTCAGTCTCCACACCGTGCCTCTGATCGCTTGACCCCCCCCCCGCTCTGAGTCCTCCAAGGTAGGACCAACTCCTGAACCTCTCCCCCACCATCTTTAGGCTATGCCCCCTAATGGTCTTGTTTCCACTAAGGCTGAAGAACTCCTCAGTGCTCACCTTGTTAGTACCTGTAAGGTACTTGTAGGTTTCAATCTCATCTCCCTTCTTTTCTCAAGGGAACACATGTTGAGCTCCCTCAGCCTCTCATCATGCTGGCCCTGGATCATCTTGGCTGCCCTTCTCTGGACCATCTCCAGCAACCTGACATCCTTTTTAAGATAAGGGCACCAAAACTGCACACTGTACTCCAGGTGTTGTGTTACCATTAGCTTGTACAGCAGCAGAATGACCTCCGTTTTCCTGATGTCAATTCCCCTGGCTGCGCAGCTCAGCATCCAATTTACTTTTTGCTGTTGCTCTCTTGCATTGTGCAGAGTGCAGTCAGGTCACTTTTGATGATTACTCTCAGGTTCTTTTCCTCCTCTGACCTGGTTACCTACACTCTGACAAATGAGTATTTGGTCCCCAGATTCTTCACACCCAAGTTCATAACACCGCACTTTTTAGCACTGAACCCCATCTGTGAAATGCCAGACCACTTTTCTAGCCTAGCCAGGTCCTTCCCGAGTTCCTGTCTTCCCCTCCTTCGTGTTCATCCTCCCAAAAAGTTAGGTGTTGTCTGCGAACAGGTCTCATCCATGATGTCACTTATGAAGATGTTAAATAACACTGGGCTCAGCACCAAGCCCTGTGGGATCCCACTGGTCACAAGCCTTGCTTCAGAGAATTCTCCACTTACTGCCACCCTTTGGTTTCTACCCTGCAACCAGCATCTGACCATCAAGTGAGCTTGTCCCCCACCCTCAGGTCCTCTGGCTTCCTGACCAGTCTCCTATAAGGCACCAAGTCAAAGGCCTTGCAGAAGTCTAGATACAGGACATCAACTGCCTGGCCCTTGTCCACTGCCTTAGTGACCCAGTCAAAGAAGTCTTAGGTTTGTTTGGCAGAACCTCCATGACAAAAATGCATATCGTCTCACATCCTGGAGCCCATTTTCTTCTAGAAAGCCAATCAGTCTCTCTTTCAGGATGGTCTCTATTGACTTACCCACAAGTCAGGTCAGGCCAACTATTCTGTAGTTCCCTGGTTCATACCTCGGCCCACTCTTATGGAGAGGTACACATGCACCATTCTCCAGTCTGGGGACACATTTCTAGATTCCAGAGAGGTATTAAACAGTTCTGCCAGGGTACCCCTGAGAATCTCTGCCCATTCTCCAAGGAGCTCAGGGGGCATGTCATCTGGCCCTGGTGATCTGTCCACCTTTAGGGCCCTTATGCCCTTGAATACCCTGTCTACTTGATTTCCCTGTCTTCCTCCCTTCCAGTCCCCCCCAACCCCTTGTGGTATTGGTCCATCCTTCTTCCAGGTAAAGACTGAACAGATATACTTGTTAAGCACCTCTGCCTAACCTCCCTCCTTCTTTAGCCTTATCATGTCATCCTATATGTTTCTTTACTCTCTTATATACCTGGAAAAGGCCTTTTAACCTGCTTTTCTTCCTATACCTCCCTTACTCCCATATTCACCTCTCTTGACTTAGTGGCATAGTCCACCTTATATTCCTCCTTCTGTGTATACTTGTACCTTCTAAAGGCTGCCATCAGTGCCCCCCACTGCTTCTGTGACCTTGCCAAACTAGCTGGGTATTTTGGCATTAGCTTCCTTACTTTCGATTTTGGCTCACTCAGTAGTTACCTCCATTAATCCCTTCTTTATTATGACCCATTTCTGTTCTACATCTATCCCCACTTTGATCCCAGCAAGATGTCCTTTCAGAACTTCTCTCATCTTTCCAAAGACAGCCCTCCGAAAGTTCAAGACCCTTGTCTTGGTCCTGACCATCCCTCTGCCCAAGTCCAGGTGAAATCACACAATGTGGTGATCAAGTCCTGCTAGTGGCACATCCACCTTCACAGCCTGAAAATGTGCGCAGTTGGACAGGGACAGATCTGGCACAGCCCTCTCCCTAGTGGGCTCCATGACACTGAGTCAGAAAAAGCACTCTGGAAAGCCTCCAGCAGTACTAGTTTCCTACAGCAGGAGGTAGCAGGGATTTTCCAGTCCACCCCAGGTAGTTTGAAATCCCCCGCTATTACTACTTCCCCCTTGCTAGGCATAACTTTGATCCAGGACCCCAAACTCCTATCCAATTTCTCATCCTGGGAAGGTGGCCTATAGGCCACCCCCATCCTTAGTTTCCTCTCTTTCATGGACTGGAGCCACATCCACAAACCTTTAGGCTTGCCTTCCATGTCTTTCCTCTCTGGTACAAATTATCCCCTCCTTCACATACGCCACTCCCCCCATTCAATCAATTTCAATCAATCAACTTTATTTGTATACTGGAAGGTATGTGAGCAAAAATTCCCATTTTCACAAACGTCCAGTGTAGGAAATACAACAGATGAACAAATAGGTAGGCCAATGGAATACATAGGACATACAATGAACTACCTACGACATACAATGAAGTAAATACATTATATATAAAGGTGTATAGAAGTATATTATATATACAGGTGTCAAGAAGTACAAGGAACTAACAAGCGCAAAATAAAACTAGCATATTACATGGATAAATCTGTACAAGAGTCGACCAGAAGGCAGACCGATAAACAGAAAGAAAAAATTACTCACCTTAGTAATTGCTTCTCTTCTAATGGAGTCTTGCTGTATTCTGAATTTGCAGTTAGCTCCAGCTCTTGAACTGCCCCGGAGAGTGAAGGGTTAAATTCTATGCCAGGCATAGAACGTTGGGCTCGAGCTCGGTTGAAAACTCTGTGTCCTTTTGAAACCAAACCGTCAGATTCTTACGAGCTAAAACTCACTGACTAAATGTGGAAATTGTAAAAACTCCTAGTAGCCAACAGGCAACAAAAACTTTGGATTCCCCAAAAGACTCAAGTCAGGAATCCCAAAGAACCAAAACCAGGTAATAAGAACTAAAAACTCTTAATTAAACAAATACAAAGCACCAAACACAGCAGGAGTGGGGTAAAGACACCCCTGGGGTGCAACACTGCACCTGCCCACCCACTTCCCAAAAACAGGTTCTGAGAGGGGAGGCAGGGAGGGAGGTCAGAATACAGCAAGACTCCATTAGAAAAAACACAATTACTAAAGTGAGTAATTTTTTCTTCAAACAACATGAAGTCTTGCTGTATTCTGACAATTTGCAGACTACCAAGCAGTACCTCCAAGGAGGAGGGACATAACCTACTTTGGGAATAGGCTCTGAAGTACCGCTGTGCCAAATCTAGCATCACTTCTAGCCTGGATATCCAGAGAGTAATGCTTGGTGAAGGTATGAACTGTTTCCCAGGTGGCTGCTTGACAGATTTCTAACAAGGGGATATCCCTAGCTGCAGCCAGAGATGCAGCTGTACCTCTAGTAAAATGAGCCCTCAGGCCAGAGGATGCAGTTTTTCCCAGTTTTTCAGAGCAGAATTGTATACAGGACACAATCCACCTGGCAATGATTCTCTTGGTGGCAGGTTTTCCCTTACCGGCTTCCCCATAAGTGAGGAACAACTGGAGGGAGTCAAACCTGTGACCCTTTGTACGTTCTATATAGTAACTAAGGTCCCTTTTAACATTTAAACTGTGTAGCCTCCATTCCCCTGAGGAGGTGTGATCAGTGAAGAACACAGGGAGACACACAGATTGGTTTAAGTGGAAATCAGAAACCACTTTAGGTAGGAACCTTCTATTGGTTCTAAGGACCACCTTATCTCTATGGAAAGAGATGAAGTCAGGCTCCACTGACAGGGCTTGCAATTTCACTGATACGTCTGGCAGAAGTAACAGCAACCAAAAACACAGTTTTCCAAGTCAAGTACTTGAGCTTTGCTGAGGACATAGGCTCGAAGGGAGGTTGCATCAGCTGAGCAATACAAATATTCAAATCCCATGCAGGAGCAGGATCCCTAAAAAGAGGAAGTGGTATGAAGCAATCCTTTGAAAAATTTACAGAATACAGGGTGAGATGACAGAGAGGAAGATTTCCCCATTGACAGGAAAGCAGAAATAGCTGACAAATGAACTTCGCGAGTAGCTGGTTTGAGGCTTAGGCCATTAAGGTAAACCATGTAATCCAGAACTGTGGACAAGTCAGCAGTGTCTGGGGAAACGTGCTTCTTGGAACACCAAATACTGAACCTTTTGAGTTGTAGGTTTTTCTTGTGGCAGGCTTTCAAGAAGCTTTGAGGATCTCCAGAACCCCTTGGGACAGATGTAAATCCGCATACTCCAAGTCTTCAAGAGCCATGCCTTGAGATTGAGTGACTGGGGATTGGGGTAACAAATCCTCCCCTGAGAGGAGGTTAACAGATTGTAATTCCTGGGAAGAGACAGCGGAAGATGGACTGCTAAGGACAGCAACAGGGGGTACCAAGGCTGCCTGGCCCAGTCTGGAGCAATAAGAATCACTTTGCATGGTTGTGACCTCACCTTGACTAGAACCTTGAACAATAGAGGAAAAGGAGGGAAGGCATAAAGAAACTTCCCTTCCCAGTTCAAAATCATGAGCATCCAGCGGGACTGAACCCAAGACTGGGGGTCTGCAACAAAACAGAGGAAGGTGGTGATTGTCTGGGGCTGCAAAGAGATCTATCTCCGGAGTGCCCCACCTTGAGAAGATCACCTTCAACACCAAAGGATCCAGAGACCATTTGCGATGGCCCTGGGAAATCCTGCTCAATGCATCCGCTATCACATTGTCCTTTCCTTGGAGGTGGACCGCTACTAGAGAGGTCTGCAGGGAATAAGCCAGGGACCATACTTTCATGGCCTCCATGCACAAGGCTGTGGACAGAGTGCCTCCCTGCTTGTTGATATACCACATGGTGGTAGTGTTGTCTGTCCTGACCTGAACCACCTTGTTCAGTATTGACTGAGAGAAAGCTTGTAGGGCAAGAAGTACTGCCCTGAGCTCCAGAAGGTTGATGTGAAGAAGGGATTCCTGAGGGGACCACAGTCCCTGGGTCGTGACAGCTCCCAGATGGGCTCCCCACCCCAAAAGGGAAGCATCTGTGGTAAGAACTACAGAGTGAGTCAGAGACAAATGGAACACCTTGCCTCAGATTGCCCAGGTCCTGCCACCACTGAAGGGCCTGAATTAAGGTCTGAGTAACAGGAACTAGCTTGTTAAGAGGATCTTTCCTTTGGGACCAAAAGGTTCTCTGATGGAACTGAATGTCCCTCATCTGAAACCTGGCCCCTTGGACCACTGCTTTGGAAGCTGCCATGTGGCCCAGAAGCTGCAGAAAATGCCTTGCTTATTGAGAAGCCAGAAGGAGAAAGGAAGAGGCCAGCTGAGAGATGGCTTTTGCCCTTTCCAAAGGAAGAAAGGCACTTGCCTTGAGGGTGTCTAGCTCTGCTCCTATAAAAGTGAGGAGCTGTACTGGTTTGAGAACTGACTTGGGAAAACTGAGAAGGAACCCCAGGGAAGTGAGAACTTTCTGGGCAACCTGCAGATCTGACTTGACTTGGTCTGAAGACTGGCCCACCAGAAGCCAATAGTCCAGATATGGAAAAATAGAGATCCTTTTCCTTCTTAAAAAGGCCACCACTATTGCTGGGCACTTTGTAAACACCCTTGGAGCTGAGGTTAGACCGAAGGGCATTGCTCTGAACTGATAATGGCCTGAGGGCAATTCGAACCTGAGGTACTTTCTGTGGGAGCACCTGATGGGAATGTGAAAATAGGCATCCTTGAGGTCCAGGGAGGCTAGCCAGTCTCCTGGCCTCAGAGAGGGAAGAATTGTTCCCAGAGTCACCATCTTGAATTTTGGCTTTATTAGGTGCTTGTTTAGTTATCTTAGATCTAGGATGGGTCGCCACTCCCCTGTCTTTTTCGGGGTAAGGAAGTACCTGGAGTACAGACCTTTGCTCCTGTATGGAGTAGGAACTCTCTCTATGGCCTTTAAAACCAGTAGAGACAAAACCTCTGCCTCTAGAGCAAGGGTTTCTGAAGTATTTGCAGGTGGAAAGGATCTGGGTCTCAGTTTTGGAAAACTTTTGAAACTGAGAACCAGCCCCTGGCTTACAATCACCAGGACCCACTTGTCTGAGGTAACAGACATCCAGTCCTGGACAAAGTAAGCCAGCCTGCCTCCTACTGGAATGGAGGAGTCAACCCGGGCTGACACATCAGGGTGTCTGCTTAGCAGAAGCAGCTCTGCTCATCCACCTTCTGCCTCTCCCTCTGAAGAACCCCCTCTGAGAAAAGGAAGAGGAGGCCTGCAACTGGTAGAAAGGCCTGTGAAAAGGCCTGCCCCTAGCTTGCTGCGTCTGAGGAGTTGCCTGCCTCTCCTTGGCCTGGGCACGCCTATAAGTGGTCCTGTACTCATCCATTTTCTTCATGTAATTCTCTGTCTGCTCCCCAAACAGAGAATTACCCACTACAGGGAAATCCATGGCCTTAGCCTAGGTGTCCTGCGAAAGGCTAGTACATCTGAGCCAGGCCATTCTCCGAAGAGCCACAAATGTAGCCATGACTCTGGATGACACATCATTGGAGTCCACAGCAGCATGAAATTGCACCTTTGATGCCTCAATCCCATCAGCAGCCACCCCCTCCAGCTCCTTGGCTAGCTGGAGGCCTGTTTAGCCAGTGCCAGTACAGTGTCCCACCTGGACTTCTGGTACCTGGCTGTATAGGCCATATAATTAACCTACCTGAGTCCCAAAGATGATGCCAAGTACTGTTTCTTTGCCATGGCATCTATCTTCCTGGAATCTTTGTCTGGGGGGGTGTGAAACCAAGGGGATGTTTGTCTTGTCACAGGCAGCAGCCTACACTACCCCAACATGGCTGCACTGTTGGTAATGAAATTCCGTATCTGAGCCTGACAAGGTGTACCTCTTGTCCATTCTCTTGTCAACAGGAGGTACAGAGCTGGGAGACCTAAGAATTGTTTGTGTCGGTTTCCCAAATGACCTATGAAGGGGAATAGACAGTCTCAGACTCTGGGATATCCATCATCTCTATGAAGTCAGGCTCCTCTTGATCCTCTACAGCCTGCTCAATAGGAAGCTGGAGGGTTTGAGCCACTTTTCTGTAGAACAGAAAGTGGGGAAGGGACTCAGAAAGCCTAGGAGGGGAAACACCAGAAGGTCTGTCTGGGAACATGTCCAGTTCCACAGGCACATCCAGATTTTCACCGTCGTAATCATCCTGTTCAAAATCCCCCTCCTCATCAAATTCCGGTTCGAAAAAATCTTCAGGGGAATAATCCTGAACTGGGGGAACTGACCGAACTGAACCTCTGCTAGAAGGAGCCGGATCGGTCGGAACCGTACGAAGCGATTCCACAATCCGAATCGCTTTGGCTATTTCTTCGGCAGTCGGAACATGCAGCTCTGGATCCGAACCGGCAGATTTATCCTTTCGATTTCTTTTTCTAGGAACCGATCCCTCAGGATTGGCTCTCTTCTTGCCCGAAAAAGTATTGCCCTGGCCAGAGGGCACTACTCCTGGTTTGGTAGGAACCGAACCGGGCTGGCCATCCAGGTCAGCGGATTTCTCGGCCTCCTTATTCCTAAGTCAACCTAACCTTTTCTCCAGGGTAGACTTATGGAAATTCTTACAGATTTGGCAGTCTGAATCGAGGTGGTCAAACCCCAGACAGTAAACACAGGTGGTGTGGGGATCGGCCGTAGCAAAGACCTCCCCACATACACTGCAGTGTTGAAACCCAGTGGGCCCAGTTTTTTTCTTGGGTTTCTCAGACATGGCCAACCTAACCAACGTACTCTTTATATGGCAACCGCCGGGCAAGACTCCTCTATTGGTTTCACACCGTGTCACAGGTGATGGAAAAAAACGCAAAAATTTCTTTTTTTTTTTTTTAAACCGATATGGACCGGTAACCACATACTAACTTTTTCTTTTTCAAGATCTTACTACAAGAGCGGTTTAGCCAAACCGATCGGGAAAATTTCCACACAACAACTACTACTCTAAGTACTAATGGTACCACAGACATAGTCTCAAACCAAAAAATGGAATGAAAATGCGACTAAAACCGAAACTTCAACCGCGATAGAACCGAGCAGAAGGAGAAATATCCAGAGTGACTGTTCAGTGAGGCGGAGTAAAGAATCTGACAGTTTGGTTTCAAAAGGACACAGACAGAGTTTTCAATGAGCTCGAGACCAACGTTCTATGCCTGGCGTAGAATTTAACCCTTCACTCTCTGGGGTAGTTCAAGAGCCGGAGCTAACTGCAAATTGTCAGAATACAGCAAGACTTCATGTTGTTTGAAAGTTTTCAGGTACTGCATAGGGCAGGAAGTTTTAGTACACTCGGTGGGGAGAAGAAAAGTGTGGGTAATGCAGGAGAGAGATGCTGGGATTTACCAAGAGGGCCATGGAGGAGGCCTATCAGGGCAGCTACAGGTGGACGATAGGAAGATGTGCTCCTTTAGGGAGGAGTTGAAAGAGTATATAGACCCGCAAGCCTGGATTTCAGGGGTTAGACTGATGTAAAGCTTCATTCTCTTGAAGATAATGGAGTTCTGGGCATGCTTAGTCCTGTAGAAAGGGTGTCCAAAACCACCAGGCATGAGGCACCTCTAGTCAAACGCCCAGGCGCTGCAGTGGAATAGGAGATAATGCTGGGGGGTGGGGGGGGGACAGAATATTGAGGTATATCTTATGTAGGAAGGAGATAGATCCCAGTCATGGTTTTATGTGGCACAAGTCTCAGTAATGTTTGCTATGTCCATCTATGCCTCAGCCAGCAATGATTGTAATTCCACTACTTTGTTCCCCAGATTTCTGGCATTTACACACACACACAGAGAAACATAGATCATGGTAGCAGAAAAAGACCCGAGGTCCATCCAGTCTGCCATATTCCCTATAATCCCTGGGACCTTCCCTAGAATCTGTTGTTCCTCCAGGGTACTAACCCTCCCCCATCCTATCTTCATTCTCTTCCCTTGTCTTGTTGCCCCAGGTGACCACTATTCCCTTCATTCTATCCCATGCCTGCTCGAATCCCCCGACTGTGTTTGCACCTACCACCTTGGCCGACAGACTGTTCCAAGTTTCCACCACGCTTTCCGTAAAGAAGTACTTCCTCACATCCCCCCTGAACCTCCTTCCTGTTTATTTCCACTTGTGACCACATGACCTCGAGTTGGTGTTCAGGGTAAATAATTCCCCTCAGTTCACCTTGTTAATTCCTTTAAGGAACTCAAATATCTCTATCATATCTTCCACCTCTCTTCTTGCTTCCAGTGAGCACATTTTTAGTACCTTGAGGTGCTCCTCATTAGGATCTGACCTGCCTTTCTGGACACAGTACTCAAGGCCTCACCAGGGATCTGTATAGGGTATTACCTCTTTTCTTCTGCTATCAATACCCCTCCCGATATATTCCAGCATTCTTTTAGCTTTGCTATAGGCCTTGTTGCATTGGTTCATCTGTTCAGTGGAGTTACTGATGACTCCTAGATCCCATTCCTCTTCTTAGTGCTAAGGCTTACCCACCCATCCAGTACTCTGACTTGGGGTTCCTCTTCCTAGGTGCATTACCTTGCATGTTCTGGTGTTGAATTTTAACTGCCAGACCTTTGACCAACCCATTAGTTTTTGTAGGTCCATCTGCATATCCCTTATTACCTCATCACTATCCACCCTCCCACACAGTTTTGTGGGACTAGAGACTAAAACAACATATGGAAATAAGATAATTAATATTCCTAGAAAATGTACCATACATCATCAGGATAGTTTTCTCATAGTTTATGGACAGAAATGTCATGCAAGAGCACAGAAATAGGAGCACAGAGGTAATTTCCGAGGTTTGCGTAGGCAGTAAATGGGACCCACAGAGGTGCTATTAACTGCCTTTTCAAACCTGGTCTTAACTGGGTGGAAAGCCGTAGCGGCAAGACGGCTGTACTGCAGCCGCCCACTTCATCACCCTCCAAACCCCTGTCTCGATGAATATAAAGGATTCTCTGGTGTCTAGTGGCACCCCCACCCTCTGATCTACCATCCTAATCCATGTCAATGTTCCCTGGTGTTTAGTGGCACCCATCCACCCTCCAAAAATCCCCACTGTGTCTGTCCTCCCTGGTGTCTAGTGGCACCCCCCAATCTCCAAATTCCCATCCCAGTGAATGAAAAGATGCCCCAATATCTACTGGCTCCCACCACTTTCCGATCACCCATACCAGTCTGTGTCAATGTTGCCCATCTACCCTCCACCGTGACTCTGAACCCCCATTTTACTCCTGACCTGCCCCCTTCCATCCCCCTCTTCCTCGGTCCTATCCTTCTTTCACCACCTCTCCTGTCCCTCCACTCCTCCTGCTGCCCTGCTTGGGGGGGGGGAGACTATCGGCCTCTTCCACCAGGTGACTAAGGGTACTGTGCACCCTGCTGCCTCCCCCACCGTCAGTTTAAATTTAGATTTTTAATCATAAAGTTCTCCAGCTTTTCCTTCTGGATGACTGTGCCCTTTCTGCTTAAGTGTAACCTGTTCGATGCATACAGGTCCTTGTTTTTCCATGTTTTTCCTCACCACCACCACAACCAACACACCCATACCCTTCCAACTCACACCACCCTCGGAGCCATTTGTTTGATTCAGCAATCCTTGCCCTCAGGACCAGAAGCACCTCCGAGAAAGCTACTGACTTCCCTTCTACTCTGCAGATTCTCCCCACCTCATTACACCACCACATCCTCACATCTTGCAAGGTCATTTGTACTTAGATGAGCTATAATGTGAGATTTTCTTTCCTCCCCATCCCAATTACTGCGCTTCTAGAGGTCCTATCCTTCCTACCATCGTCTCTGGCATTCTACCCTCCTACAGTTTGGCCCTTCCACGCCATCCCACCCCCCCTTCACAACCTTAATACCCCATGATCACTACCCTGCCCCCTCATCATGGACCCTCCCTCTCTTCTGTCGATACTGCTACCCAATCCCACCCACCTTTTTTTGTTTGTTTGTTTTTTTAGTTGTTTTTTGTTGTAGAGACCCCATCTGATCCTAATCTTGAGGTGCAGACCCTAAACATTCCATGCCTATAGGAGGAATTCCTTCTACCAATAAGATCCTCCTGGAGATCAACAAGCACGTCATAAAATGTGGAGAGGGGCCAGCCCACTCAGGGCCTTAAATATTAACAGTAGTACTTTAAAGTTAGAACACCACCTAATGGTGAGCCAGTGCAACTTGCAAAGAACTGGTGAGATATGCTCTCATCTTAATTTAGATGTCCAGAGCTGACCTGCTGTGATCTGCATCAGCTGTAGGCATCACAACTGACTGCAAAGCAGACCACAGTACAGTGTAGAGTTGTCTGTCCCTGCACATATACACATTAATACCAGTATATAGTCACACCTTCTTAAAAATACATTACAGGGATAAAGAAAATTGTTTCTCACTTGACAGGCCTTCTAATTGGTTATTAATTCAAATCTCTAGACTCTCACACGCATACAGCATCCTTGGAAAAAAAGATAATCAAGGAACATTCAGAGTCCTTGGAATGCATCTAATAATCCCCCCTCCGCTTAGGTTAAGCAGCCACTGGTGGCAGAGGTGGGGGGGGTCAGATAAAGGTTTAGGCTACCTGACTGGACCCCACAGTAAATGACAAAAACGGAATTCTGCTCAAGAGCAGCAGGGTCCCAACTTGCTGGAAAGCAATATATTGTTTTTAAAAATCAGTCTCATTATAAAGATTTTTTTTTTTTTTTTTTTTTTTTTAAACAGAATGCTCAGCTTCAGGTTTTGCCCCTACAGATGGCCTTTCTGCTCTCAATTTCAAGATAATAAATTTTGAGATATCATGGCATTCTCTGTGACAAGTGAAGAGCAGATGGCAACAGGACTGATGCTTGCATTTGATTATATTTTGTTCCGCTACAATCAGATTGATAAAGAAAAAGACATAACACCGTTTTTAAAAACAAAACCAATGACTCTTGAATTTGGGATTCTTCAGCATTTCACTTTATAGCTACATTCCACTGCCTTAAATACAGCAGATGGTCTGAGGTTCCCAAATCAATCTCAAAAGGATGCAACTGTGGCTATATGTTTGGTCTGGCCAAACAGGTCCCACATTCATAGTCCCATTAAGCCTGTTTCTACACAGGTAGGCATGCAATTTCAAGCCGGCCCAGTGGCGCTGGAGGTTGAGGTGCTGGTCGCTAAATCTCGCACCATGCCGGCAACCTGGGTTCGGGAATTAGCCCAGGTCGGCAGGTGGGAGAGAGGATCGAACATCCGGAGGACTGCTCTCCTCTCCCAGGGGGGAGGGAGACCAGTAGTCTTGCTCATTGACTGTCCTCTTGCAGTGTCTGGAGGGCAGTATGGGTCGGGAGGCTTGCTCCAACGTCCTCACGTCGAAAAGGGGGTGTGGACAAAAATGGAGGAAAATGAGCCTGGCAGGCTTAATAATGGTCCACCGCTCTCAGGGGCCATCCCCGGATTCTGGATTGGGTCTCTGGGAGGGGGGGAGAAGCCAGCAACCTCTTCCTGGCCCCGCCACGGGGAACTACTGGGGACCACAAGTACAGGAGCGACGGGAGCAGAGAAAGAGTCCCTCTATCAGGAGGGCCGAAGCCGCCTGCCAGGAATCCAGAGGATAAAGAGATAATAGAAAAAAGAAAAAAAGCAGGCATGCAATTTATAAGGTTGAAATCCAGAAAGCATATTTAGAAGTCAAGATTTCAAAATGCGATGATGGTACCTCGTGATAACACCATCAACTTATTATCAACAGTAACAAAGCACCCAACTCATGACAAACAATACTGCTTTGTCCCCTTTCTCCACATGAACAACCCATTTATTTTCAATAAAATGAGCTATTTTGTAGTGAACAAAAAACATTCTGGAAGGCATTATGGTCAAGGGGTTAGAGCACAGGCTTGGGAATGGGAAAAATCAGGTTCAAATCTCTCCAGAGATGCTCACTGTATTACCCTACCTAAACCTACCTATAAATCTGTACTTCCCAGAAATAAACTGGAAAGGACCAGGGCTTTACTTTCAGTTTTGCTATACTGGGCAAGTAAATTATACAAAAAAAAGTTCCAGTGTATTGGAATAGTGTGGGACGTGGCACTGACAGTCTGTTGTGGATACTGCATCGGTTGTCATACCACTGTATCATCACAACCTGCTGTACTTGATTTGTCAGTTTTAAAACTGCTCCTCAGGCAGTATTGTTGCATTCATTTCTAAATATATTCCGAGCATTATTTGCAATGCAACATCTATATGGAAATGAAACGCAGTACTTTTAATGAGTTCTTGCATGTGTACATAATGCTGTCATGCAAACATGCTCCAGCTTCTGTGACAGAGCATTATCAGAAGGCAACATGATTACAGAAAGTATCCTACCAATGTTCTGAACACTACACAAAAGATATAGGGATCTTAATTAATATTAGATATCCTACCTAGTATCATATGGTTACTCATGTTCAAAATATGGTGGTTCATATTCAGACTACTTTATTATCCCATTTAGATTCCAGATTTGTTTTCAGAAAGCTAGCTCAGTACACAGACTAGTGACTGAACTTTCACTGAACACTAAAGAAAACATACAGGGATCCTAATTAATACTGGATATCTTACTAGCATAATATAGTTACTTGTGTTCAAAATATGGTGGTTCATATTCAGACTATTTCATCACCCATCACATTTAGATTTCAGATATATCTTCAGAAAGTTAACTCAGTACACAGAGTAATAACTAAAATTTAAACTGCACGTAGCTTTCTAAATTCCAAATGTGTTACCCCTTAAGAATAATCTTTTTTTTCCATAATGCCTGCCTGAATTATAAACTGGCTGCTCTGTATGGTGGTTTCAAGATCATCCTGGGGAATGAGGAATGCATGGTATTCTTTACCACTGGGTCTAAAATTGTTAGATTAACTGCATTTACTTTAATGTCAGCACTGGCAAGCATGCTTGCTGAGCATTAGTACATGCACCACTGCATAAGGTTTATCATGTCAGGAGACCAGCATTATTAAGCATGAATGCTTTACCTAATTGAACTGCCATAGAACGAACATAATTAGCACAGCTTTGTGTTGTTCTCATCTATGTATACTTTTAAGTACAACGGCACTTGTAATGCTCAGTTAACCCTCAGTCAGTAGCTTAAATCATTTGCTGCTGCTAGTTCCTGAAGTCTCCTTAGTCTTTACTTAAAAAAAAAATTGTACATTTAGGGCCACTCAATGGCCTCATGATAAGCACATTTGCTTAATATGTAATGCAACCTGCTAACATGCAAGCTCCAGACTCCGGCTTCAGAAACAGCTGCTCATGCCCGCACTAATGCTCACTAGTTCCTGGCAGCCCCTCCATTAATGCAACAGTCTCCTTGCAGTTGCGGGGCACTTTCATCCAGCTCCTACTCCTGCTCTTGCTAACCGTGACCACAGAAGATCTGTGTTTGCACCCAAAACTCAAACAGGTACAATTCCATAATATTTATTTAATTCATCATTTTATTTATTTCATTTTTAAAAAGACTGATCACTGTCTGAGGGACAGGCAACAGTAAAACAGTACAGTACAGTACTGTACTGTATTGTGTATTTCAGCATCCCTCACTATAACAAATCAGGAGTTATAATCAATGCAGGTTATGGCTCCCAATCAGTTCAATTCAATTCACTTTATTTACTGGGTAAGCTCACTGGGCCAAGGCCCTTTTTCAGGATCGAGCCAGAGTTTCGTTTGCAAGGAAGCTTAGATGACAGAGATAATACAAACATATGTATAAAATACATTACTAACAAATGTAAAATATATGAAGTAATACAAAATGGGCTGTCAGTATAACCTAGAGGTTAGAGGAATGAGGTGTGAATGAGCTTGATACATCCAGCAGACCAGACCCGAGTTTGATTCTCACAATCTCCACTTGCATAATGTGCGACTCTGAGCAAGTCACTTAACCTCCCAGTGCTCCCAGGTCGCCCCTGAAAACAGGCACTTGTGCCTAGTGGGGGCCTTACTCAGTTACCAAAGACTCAAATAAAAAAACATATTCCTAGATATTTAGTTTCCATTACTTGTTGTATAATGTTACCTGCTAAACCACTAATTATTAAGGATTCCACATTACGCAATTTAGGTGTGAAGCCAAATAAAATGCATTTTTTTTTTTTTTAGAGTTTAATATCAAGCAGTGTTCTAACAACCACCTGTTCAAGGCTGAAAAATCTTGGTGTAAAGAAACATTTATATTGCTTATTTCTGAAGAGCTTATAAACAAAACTATATCGTCAGCATACAGCAACATTCTAGAAACACAAGGGACCATAACAATGGGGTCTATAAACACGGAGAACAATAGGGGCCCCGGTATGGACCCCTGTGCTGAAGCTCACCCAGTGTCTACTCCATACCCCCAAGATTTACCTTTACTGGTCGGGCAACTAGATAACTTTGAAACCATTCACAAGATATTTCAGAAAGCCCAAGGCTCCTCAGTCTCCGGAGCAGCATGGCATGATTGACTAAATTGAACGCTTTCAATAAATCAATAAATTCTGCACCTGTCAACAAACCAGCATCCATAGATATTAAAGTATGGTTTGTGAAGTGTGCCAGTGCTGTGCCAGTACTATGAAGCCTCCGAAAGCAATACTGTTCCGGAGAGCGAAGACCCTCAGCTTCCAAATATTCCTCCAATTGGCCATTGACCAATTTTTCAAAAATCTTGCTTGGTGGAGAAAGAATAGAAATAGGTCAATAATTATCTATATCATAAGGTTGATTCAATTTAATTATTGGTTTGATAGTCTGCTTCCAGACCTCTGGAAAAAACCCAGTAATAAGGGATAAGTTAAAGATTGCCATCAAAGGTTCATATATAAAGTTGGAAACACGTTTTAGGAACCGTGGTTCCAGGCCATCTGATGCTGCACTTTTGTTGATAGGCATTTGTCTCAACAGCTTATACACTTGTTGTGGCTGTATCCTTATGAAACAATAAGAACTATTGAAATCAGAATGATCAGATGCTAAGTCACTCAGAGAACAGAAAAAAATCAGTACAAGTTAAGTAACTGGATAAATCATTGAACATTTTTAAAAAGGGGTCACAGATTTCTTTTGTCAGTTATGACAACCCCATTTAAGTTAATGGTACTGGTTCCTATACTTGTCTTTGGATCTGTAAGTTTTTTAATTAATCCCTCTAATTTTTTAGAATCTCCTAATGAATCTATTTGTTGCCTCTGATAATCCGATTTTTCCTTACGCACAAGCAGCTTACATTTATTTCTCAAAATGCGATAGGGATAAAATACCTCGATGTTATTAGTAGCTTTATATATTTTCCATTGTTTGTCTCTCTCCCTCATTAATGCGAATAAATTATGTGTAATTCATTTACTGTTTTAACCCTTGACCCTTCTTTTTATTAAGGGAAAATGTCTATTTTGTATATCCAAAAGTGTGGTAAGAAAAAATCAACAGCTGCATTTGGGTCAGGAATGGCATTCAAAAATGACCAGTCTATCATTTGTAAATCCAAATCTAAACTATCATAATCAATATTATTGTAATTTCTATAATTATTTTAGGTGGTGTTTTTATTTTAGTGTTCCTCCAAATACAATATACTGGCATATGATCACTAATACTATCTGGGTATGTCCCACTCTCTATTAACCTATCCACTGTCAGTTACAATCCAATCAATTAAGGTATGTTGGTTGCTATGGTAATTTATCCTGGTAAAGCCAGAGACCAGCTGGAATAATCCTGCACCAGAAACCAGTAATTCGAGTTCATCATGGGCATCCCCATCCAATTCAGATTAAAGTCTCCCATTACCACAACGTATTTAGGTGAGACAAACTGCTGAAAATAATCTAAGAACTCAATTAGTCCCTTTGTGCCAACCTTAGGAGGGTTATACACAGTACAGAGCCCTAATTTAATACAGGTGGCCGGTCACAGTTCTAAGTGCAACCATTCGCAAAGCGTAGACTGATGAAAAGAAACATTCACACTCACTACTTCAGGCCTGTCTGTAACAAAGGTCATTATCCCCTCCCCTTCTTGTTACCCTTCCTGTCATTCTTAAATACATTATACCCCTCTATTGTGCACATTCCATCAGTAATATTGGGTTTTAACCAGGTCTCACTTATACTGAGTACATCCGGCCTGTGGATCCCAATCCAGGCCTCAACCTCAGCTTTTTCATTAATAAAGCTCCTGATGTTAATATGAGTGAATCGCAGCCCACTGTAGCACCAGTTATGATCACTATCAGCAGCTGCAGGTCCAGGGTTGGGCTCCACATCCACGATATAAAAATCCATATGTTATAGTGAGAGGTTACTGGAATAAAAGTATTATTGGCTCACCATGATCATCAGTATCTTAGATCACTACAGCTGCTCTACTCCTGAAATCAAGTCATCTTATGTCAGTCCTAAAATGATATCTACTCTTTGATCCATTTAGGACTTACACATTTGGACTTAAGTGGGAAAATGCACAAAACGTGAGTATTTTCAACCCACATCGATGGGATTCCAGTCAAGAGCCACATGCAAGCATATACACGTCATCTAACTGACTAAATAGAAGAATTTATTTCAAAAAATTCAATTTTCACATGGTAAACAAAATATGCAGTTTATAAAACTCAAGTTATGCTTTCCCTTAGGAATACTGGGATGCCCCAGTTTATTTACCATACAGGGGAGGCAGAAAATGGAAATTACGTACATACCATAATTCTTGATCTTCTTGGAGGAAGTCTCTACCACTCATTCACATTAATGGGACTATATCAGAGGCACTAGGACCAAGCGAGAGCCAAAAATCTTCAGGAGGGTGAGCACCAAGGTTGGGCCATGAGGAAGTGGCACCGCAAGACTGGCTCGTGCTATATAGGCTACCTCAGTGTCAACCTTCTAACTGCCTCAGTACCTTTTTTTTTTTTTTTTACAGAGGAGGTGCAGTGTAAACTAACCTAGTGAAACTAACCTATGTCGGACATAAGATAGTCTGAATAACCCATATAAGAAAAGTCAATACAACAGAATCTTCACAGCCCAGCCATCAAGGAAGTGAAGACCAACAACAGACAAGTGAGCTCAGGGGATGAAGGGAAGGGGTGTGAATGAGTGGTGGAGACTTCGTCCAAGAAGATTAAGAATTATAGTAGGTATGTAATTTCCATATCTTCCTGGACATAAAGTCTCCACCACTCATTCACACTAATGGGAAAGTACTGAGCTAAATAATTCCCCGAGAAGGGTGGGAGAAGAGAGAGGAGCTCACTTAGGACAGAAGTCCATTAAGGATTGAACTGCCGAAGGACTGATGCTATCTGGCATGGACATCCAAAGCATAGTGCTTCACAAACGTGTGTAAGGAGCTCCAAGTAGCTGCACTGCAGATGTCTGCAATGGGCACATTTTGTATTTCTGCCAGAGATGCCACTACTGCTCTGGTAGAATGGGCGTATATCCTGCCTTCCAGCTTAACCTGTGCCATGGAATAGCAGTGGTGAAGACATGCCACTAGCCACGCCGAAATACATCTGACAGCAACAGGCTGACCGAGCCGGACCATGCTGAATGACACAAAGAGTTGCTTTGACTTGCAGATCTCTTTAGTTCTATTCAAGTAGACATGCAAGGCCCTCTTAACATCCAGAGAATACAGAATACATTCTCCTTCATTCTGGAAGTTTGCAAAGTAAGTCAGAAGAACCAAGGGCTGGTTCACATGGAATTCCAAGACCACTTTGGGGAGAAATTTAGGATGGGTTTGAAGAACCACCTTGTCCTTGTGAAATACTGTCTAAGGAGGGTTTGTGACCAAGGCACATATTTCGGACACTCTTCGAGCGGAGGTAATGGCTACGAGGAAGGCAGTCTTCCAGGTCAGGAACTTCAGCTCACATGTTGCTAGAGGCTCAAAAGGTTTACAGGTGAGCATGTCTAGCACAAGGTTAATATCTCAGGCAGCTACCAGTCTCTTGACTGGTGGCCTAGAGTGGAGTATAGCTTTATGGAACCTCTTGACCAAGGGTAACTGAGCTATAGACAATATGTGTGTATAGGCTCATGATAAGCTGAGACTGTGCAAAGATGGACTTTCACAGTTGAGTACTGTATTAGACAGGTCTAGAAGATACTCTAAGACTTTGGTGGGCAAGAAAAGGGATCCAGGGAGGACTTTGCACACCAAATGGAGAATCGCTTCCACTTTGCCATGTACGTTTTCCTAGTAGCTGGCTTATACGCTACTAAGAGTATGTCTGAGACTCTACACAAGACATCAAATCTACCCAATTCTATCTCCTCAGGAGCCAGGCGTGGAGATGAAGGGATCTTAGGTTGGGGTGGACCACTGGGCCCTGGGTCAGAAGGTCGATACAAAGTGGTAGTTGTTTTGGTGGAACCTCCGATAATCTGTTGATCAATGGAAACCAAATCTGACAAGGCCAAAATGGGGCAATGAGAATCATTCTGTCCCTTGTGCCTCCAGCTTGAGGACTACCCTCTGAATTAAGGGAAGAGGAGGAAATGCATACAGATACCGTCTTGCCACCGCAGTCTCAATGCATCCTAACAGAAAATGCCAGGTTCTAGATTTGTGGAGCAGAATAGAGGTAGTTTTGCATTGAGTGGGGATGCAAAAAGGTCCACGTCCGGCATGCCTCACTCTTTGAAGAGTGACTGCATGATGTTTATGTCGAGAGACCATACATGAGGATCCACTTCCATTGTGCTAAGGTGATCCGCTAGATTGTTCTGGACTCCTGGTAGGTAAACTGCCTGGATCAGGGCTTCATGCTCTAGGCACCATTCCCACACTTTCATCGCTTCCATGCACAGGGGATAAGAGTATGCCCCACCCTGTTTGTTGATGTAGTACATCACCGCTTTGTTGTCCGTCTGAAGGAGAATTATTTTGTGACAGAGAATGTCCTTCAGGGCTCAGACAACATACAGGACAGCTCTTATTTCCAGGACATTTATGTGGAGTTGAGATTCATCGTGACTCCACAGACCTGGGTGTGGAGATCTTGACAGTGAGCTCCCCATCCGAGTAGAGAAGCATCTGTGGTGATGGTGATCTGAGTCTCCAGTGGAGAAAAGGGAAAGCCTTTCAGAATGTTGTCCTCTTCAGTCCACCAGGTGAGTCACCACTTGAGAGATTGCATTACTTTGATGTGAAAGGACTGGGGATGTGTGGTTGGAGACCACTAAGTACTGGGCATCCATTGAGTGGTCCTCATGTGAAGATGAGCCAAGGGCACCATGAACAATGAAGATGCCATGAGACCCAGCATCTGCTGCATCAACAGAGCTCGGACTGAGTCATTCTCTTTGATAAAGTGAGCCATCTGGAGGATATCGTTCCTCCTGTCCTCTGGGAAGAAGGCCCTTGCGTTGGAGGTATCTAAGAGGGCATCCTTTAAGAGGAGTTACTGGGAGGGCTATAGCTGTGATTTTTCCAGATTTAACAGGACTCCCATGGATGTGAGGAACCTGGAAGCCATGGTAACCTCTTCCTGTGTCCTTTGTCTAGAGAGGCCTGCCAGGAGTCAGTTGTCCAGATGCAGGAAGACTTGAACTCCAAGTTTTCTTAGGTGGACCGCGAGAACTGTGAAGCACTTCGTAAAGACTTGTGGTGCTAAGGAAAGCCCAAAGGGCAGTACTCTGAATTGGTAGTGCTGATCCAGGGCCATGTGGTGGCTTGGGGGCACTGGAACATGTTGGTAGGCGTCCTGCATGTCAAGGGGAGGCCAGCCAATTATTTTGATGAATCAGCGGTAAAAGTGTACCAAATGATATCATTTTGAATTTTTCCTTGACGAGAAACTTGAACTTCCTTAGATCCAAAATATGGCGCATGCCGCCTGTTTTCTTTGGAACCAGGGTAGTGGGAGTAAAAGCCTGTGTTCTGCTGCTCTGGAGGAACTATGTCTACTGCCCTGTTGCTCAGAAGGCCTTGAATCTCGGAGGCGAGGAGGTCTGACTGAGTTATTGACAGCGTGGGCTGTAGTTTGGGTGGATGATCCGGAGGGGTATCTGAAAAATTCAGAGAATAGCCCTCGCGAATTATCCTGAGAACCCATTTGTCTGAAGTGACTGATTTCCACTGATTGTAAAACTGAGTTAGATGCCTCCCCTACTGTCGAGGAAGTGTCCCCTTTGGACAGCTGAGGAGGGGGACCTGGGCCGGATTTTCAGAGGGTGGCACTATGCGCTTTTGGGCCCTGTGCTTTTTACTGGCGTTTTCTTTTGTGGTTGAGGGGCTTGATTTCTGCTGAAACCTCCTCTGCTTTTTCCATGAAAGGACTGACGGTTATGAAACTGCCGGTGGTTCCCACCCTGTTGAGGGACAGTAGGAGCTGGTCTAGCAGTCTTGGTAGCCCATTCTAGTTTTCTGAGTGGCCTCAAGTGCCTGCTCCACTTGTGGGCCAAACAGATATGCACCATCAAATGGTAAGTTCATGACTCGTTGCTGGGCATCATTTGTGAACCCCAAGGTTCATAGCCATGACTGGCAACAGGTACATATCCCAACTGCTGCTGGTCTAGAAGCAGTGTCAAAGGCATCCATAGCAGCCTTAAGTTGCTGATTATTGGACTCAATACCTCTAGTGATAGTTTGGAGGAGCTTTGAGGAAACATCCAACTCCAGAAGAGCCTCCACAGAAGCTTTTATCGAATGCCAGAGGGTATACTCATATTGAGAGAAGTAGCCCTGGCAGCTAGCAATATGCATACCCAGGGTAGCAGCTGCAAAGACGTACTTCCCTAATGTGTCAATCTTATGAGATTCTTTGTTTACGGGACAAGCCGTGGACTCCTGAGGGAGGACGGCCTTGTCATTGTCTGCCAGGACCACTATGGCATCAGTGAAGGCTTGAGAGGCCAGGATTGGGCGATCCTTACGGGGAGCGTACTTCCTGTCTGTGGACTTAGCCATGGAAGGAATAAGTGCCGGAATGTCCCACACCATTTATAAGAGAGTCTCAAAAGAAGGTTGTACTGGAGGAGTCAATTCCACAGGGATCTCCGAGACATGCAGATATTGAAGGCGCAACAACTTCCCTGGGTCCACCTCTGAAGTCTGGAGAGAGAGAGAGAGAATGGAATTCATATTCTTCAGTAGAGACTTAAAAGACAGGTCCTCACCCAGAAGCTCCGCTGAAGTAGAGGGCTTATTTTCCACTCAGAGATGGATCTCCATCAAAGTCGTCTCCTAATCGCAGATCAGGATCAGGCTCAATGTCATCTCCTACTAGCCGAGAAGGGATAGTATAAAAAGGAAAGGGAGGAACAAGAGGAGGAGGAAGCGCTCCTCGAATTGGAGTTGAGAATCCAGGATTCTGCGGCGGCGCCAGCTCAGACCGTGGTGCTGAACACGGTGCTGCCAAGACCGGAGTCGAAGAGGGCACTGCAATTGGCACCGCGCCAGCACTCAGAGATCCCAACTCAACTCTTGGTGCACCCAAGGATGAAGATCTGAAAACATGAGTAAGATAAAATTGTACCTGTGCTGGCCCCTGCGCCGCAGCCATGTGATGGGGAAAAGCACAAGGGCGCAGTGTCAATGGCACCAGAGAAGGTGCCGCTTGACTAGGTAGACCCAACAGTCCCGCCCGCAGATTCGAAGCCCGCCGACTCTGCAGGCTCAGAAAGTCAGGACAACCGCCGAACCCACTGCTCCATAAGAGCAGCCCAATGATGAAACTGCTCACTGGAAGACCCCCCAGGTGGCAGGGAGGGACTACGGAGTCGAGGATGTCGGTCACTTAGAACAGAAGCCGCAGGTGACCCTGATAGAGTCGGCCTTCTGTCCCCGTTCCCGACTGTCATGCAAACATACCAGAGGGTGACCTCAAGTGGTACCATCTCTTCTTCAACCGGTGGGACGAAGAAAAACTCAAGGCCGAGCACTGTTGGGTTCTCGACGAGGATCGAGAATGGGCCTGCTTCTTTTTGTGCTTCTGGAAGGACCGCCCTTCTTCCTGAGCACCAGACTGCCCGTAGTCAGATCCCCCCCCTTCCGTAGAGGGTGGCGGACTGGACCCAGCCCTGCTGAACACACAATGCAAAGTCTTCCTACCGTCACTGGCCCCGTTCATGGTTGACTCCGTCAAAGGCAGGCTGAAGAGGACTTCTGTATTCTTCTGAATAACATTTTTTTTTTTTTACTAAAAATAATAAACAAATAACAGTATACTAAAACTACAAATCTGATTCCACGCTGCCCTACCTCAGTGCCGACCCTCCTTAAGATTTTTGACTCCTGCTCGGTCCTAGTGCCTCCAGCGTAGTCCCATTAGTGTGAATGAGTGGTGGAGATTTTATGTCCAGGAAGATCTGGTTGCAAGTTCAGAAGTGAAGGGTAGTTGGAGGAATCGCAACCAGAGAGTTTGCTGTGCCATGCCGAGCAGGTAGAAATCAGTAAGAGGAAATGGACAGCTGGCACCAGTAGCCAAAACAAGTTCTCTAAGCATGCTATAGCAAGTTATAGCCAATATATTTTTTTTTGTTGCTGCTGTTTATTCTTTTGGTAACCTGGTAAGGCCCACTAGGCACAAGTGCCTGTTTTCAGGGGCAACCCAGGAGCACTGGGGTGGTTATGTGACTTACTGAGAGTCACACAGTATGCAAGTGGAGGATTTTGGACTCAAACCCAGATCCACTGGATGTACCAAGCTCATTCACAGCTTGTTACTCTAACTGCTAGGCTATACTGCCAGCCCCAAAATTCACCCCGTCTTCAGGGAGGAAGGCCTTGCCCTAAGGAAAGTCCAGAAATGCCCCTACGTACTGTAACCACTGAGATGGGGTCAGCACTGACTTGGACCAATTGACAGTAATGCCCAAGGACTGGAATAACTGCAGGGTGCATTGCAGAATCAACAACAGGAGCTCCCTGGACTGGGCTTTTGGTAACTAGTTGTACAGGTATGGGAACACATAGAGGCCTTCGCACCAGAGGGTTACTGCAACAGCTGCTAATTACTTGGTAAATACCCGTGGCACATAGGATAAGCCAAAGAGCAATACCCTGAACTGGTAATGCTTCCCCTGGAACAGGAACCACAGGTATAGTCTGTGAGTGGGACAAACCATGATATGCAAGTAAGCATCTAACATATTGAGGAAACATAGCCAGTTGCCCTACTTGAGCAGAGGAAGAATGCCGTGCAGCGTGACCATCCAGAACTTTTTGTTCTGGATAAAAAGGTTCAGCTCCTTGAGGTCTACAATGGGCCTCAAGTCCCTGTTCTTTTGTGAACCAGTAAGAACCCCTTGTTCCTTTGCTGCCTGGGCACTGGTTATATGGCCCACTTGCACAGCAAGGTGAGTACCTCCTCTCTAAGCAACTCTGTGTGGTTAGGAGGATAAAAGGTGGGGACTGGGGGAAATATCTGGAGGTTGTTCTAGAAGTTCTAAAATATGGCCCTGTTTGATTATCTGCAGGATCCAAGCATCTGTTGTGATCAGTCTCCAGCGAGTCAGATGGAGGGAGAACTGACCTCCGACCAGCATCTCCTGGCTTGGGAGGTGGGGGGTCTGTCAAGGACTCAGGCTGAAGCTGAACCAGCATCTGGGCCACATCTCCTCCTCCTCCTCTGGATTGCTTGGCAGAGGAACCAGAGGTGGTGGAGGGGACAGGCAAGGCAGAGCTGGCTCTGCGTTTACCCTGGAGCTTGATTCCGGAACCCTACTTGTGAGACACCTTACAAAAGAAGGGGCATTATAAATGGAGTGGAGGGACTGACTAGCCATGCCAGAGGCCTGCAGGTCATTGATAATACCCTGCACATCTAGACATAAAAGTCTGTGACCCACAAAAGGGGCATGCAACGATTTTTGTTGGACATCAGCTGCAAAGACAGAGTCCCTGAAGTGCCTGGTAAAGCTGGTCAGCCTTTCTTGGCATGACTGGTACCAGGTTGGGCCTATGCCAAGCAGCAGTGGCAGCATCATTTAGTGCTGGCAGCAGAGGAGGAATAACTCTGGGTGGAGATTCTGGAATCTTCAAGAAATCCACCAGATTCCTCCTTGTGACATCCTGTTCCTCAGTCTGGAACCCCAGAGGGGATTAGAGCTGCTTCATAATGTTGAAGAAAGAGGGGTCCTCGGGGGAGAGCCTGGGCGTATGTTTGACTGAGTCCTCACTCTTGGAGGAGACAGTGGACCTATCAAAGTATTCCATTTCAATGTCTTTCTCCTCCTCCTCCTCCTCCTCCTCCTCAGGGAGGTTGAGGTCAGGATGGTATTCCTCCTAGATGTTTGCCTGCTCTGAATGAGGGGACCAGTCAGAGTACTGATGGCTCTCCAGAAGGTGAGGGGCGAATGGTTTGAACTGGTGTTGATGCCAAAGCAGCACCCAATGGCATGGGCAACAACAGCCCAGGCTCTGGAACAAACTGTCATGTAAAAGACATGACAATGGAGGAAAGAATGGCATTAATGTCAATGGTGGGAAAACTAATCATCGTCGACACAGGCATCAACAGAGGGGGCGCAGAGCCCAGCTCAAACGAAGCATCACCAGCACAAGTTGAAGCGGTGGGGTTCAATGCCTGAGGACCTTGATCTTTGAGAGGTCTCAACAGCAGGGCTGGGGCCGATGTCTACTCCACAGCCTTGTGACAGTTGTGTGAAGACTCCTCAGTGGGGGGCCTGATAGGAGCAAAGGCCTGCACAGAGTGAGGCGCAGACGCCAAAGCAGTCGACAGAGTGATCCCAGGAGAAGAAGAGGAAGAATTCAACAAGGTCTGGGATCGCTGAAGGGGGGAGGGGTCCTTGGGCTGGTCCTTGTCCCAACAAGTGTGTTTCCTCAAGGATTAGTTCCTGGCCTTGTTGGCCTGACAGCCCAAAGAAGATGCTGGCGACTTGGGGGGGGGGGGGGCCTCAGAGGACCCCTGCTCTTTGCTAGCTACCTGTTGCTCCATGAGGAACTTCTGCAGGGCTTTCTTACATCGATGCCAGGTGGTGAAATTGAACTTCGGGCAGAACTCACAGGCAACAACATTGTGGCTAGGCCCAAGACAGCAGATGCAGAGTTCACGGTCGCTGGTGGAAGAAATCTTCTTTCCGCAGGGGCAGCAATGGAAGAGAGCAGATGAAGGATTAGTTCTCAACATACAAAGGTCAAAAAAATCACTTTAAACTAAAGTGATTCAAAGCCAAGTATAAAAGAAAAAGTAAGTAAGTTGTGGCGGTCGAACTAAGCAACAAAGCTTCTGCGGAGTCCATTCATGAATGGTCGAAGTATAGGGAAAGAACTGTGGGGGGAGCAGGGCTGCCTGCACTTTCACAGGGTGTGCAACATCGGAGCCAGACGTTGGCGTGGGTGGCCCCTAATAGGCTGCTGCAGAAAAAGCTTCCGTGGGATCCTGACACCTGACTGCTAAGTTCCATAGGTGTGACTAGATGACAGAGATATCCCCGAAGATGATCTGCCCTACTCTTCTTCAATAATTGCTGTGGGATCTTTAACTTCCACTGAGACACTGACCAGAGATGGGAAGAAAGGACCCCAGTTTAACATCTCATCTGGAGGATGGCACCTCAACAGTGTAGCATTTCTCCCTCATACTGCATTAAATACTTAGTGTGGGGCTAGAACCCACAACCTTCTGATCTTCCAGACCCAGAGACAACTGTACTACCTACTGAGCCACTGACTATGATTAAGATGACATATTAATCAAGCATACAAAAACTTTACAAGAAATTGCTTCTCTTAAATACATGATCAAAGTGAAAGAATGCAAATAAAATAGTTTAATTCAATCCAAAATAAGAGTGTATCATTTTTTTCTACTGAGCTGGAAGAAAAATGAAATTACACAAAGTTTCTTTTTAAGTCTTAACTTCTATACAACACTACCTTACCTGCGGTGAGTTGGTTGTTAATTTTTGTTACTGATCATCTGATGGCGAGCATGAAGTACAGTAAGTGGGAATGAGTTCCATGCATGTGGTTCACTTTCTAAAAAGATTCATTAGCAAAAACAACAAAAAAAAAAAAAAGAAAAAAGATTTCTTCTCATGGTTTAATCATTCAGATATTTGGGGAATGATGCTTACAAAAACAAGATGCACCTGCTAGTGCTGTGCGTAGATCTCCCTTTGTACACCACTGGTACAGAAGTAGCCAACAATATGTCTCGGTATATTCAAGATATATCTGGGTATTCCTCATGAAATCACCATTCATTTTAATGGAAATTTTCTGAGATACACTCAGATATATGTAAACATTTACTGGGACATATCTCTGGCTAACACTGGTAGTTATAGCTTGTTTTGGGGATCTAGTTAATTTATTTAAAAAACTTCTTCCTTTGGACCACAAGAAAAAATTATATACCACGGTAATCTTGTTTCTTCCAGGGGATACTCCAATATTCCTAACTCTTATGCAGTATGCCTTTAAGCCAGATCTTCCCGGAGATGGACTGTTATGCTAATGATGGAATCATTGGCACGTGCCACTTTTTCAAATGCTGCCACCTATCAACTGCCTATATTCTACCCTCAGATTTTGTGGACGCCTGACAAGACAGGGCCCGAGAGGAGCTTAATAATCAACTGTAATAATTATATTAATAAAACACCCAGAAAAGAACCTCCAACTGGAGAGAAAAACATCAGCAAAACACCCCTGTCAGAAACACCTGACGATGGGAAACTCCCTTGAACACAGTTCCAAATAAAAAGCCAGAGTGTGGCACACATACCCCTGGTATTACAGCATGGAGTGCAGAGGCCACTGGCTCTAGCAGGGGAGGCAGTGTGGGAGAGTTAGGAATACTGGAGTATCCCCTGGAAGAAACAAGATTACTGTGGTAAGTAATTTCTCCTTCTCACCCCAGGAATACTCCAATATTCCTAACTCTTGTGCAGACATAGAAGCAGTACCTTTGGAGGTGGGCACAGGACCTATTTTGGAAACAAGCTCTGCAGGACAGCTATGCCAGACCTGGCATCACCCCCTTGCCTGCATATCCAGGCTATAATGCTTGGTAAAGGTGTGCACTGTTCTCTAGGTAGCTGCTTTACAGATGTCCACTAAAGGAACATCCCTGATAGCTGATATAGGAGCAGCTGTACCCCTTGTAGAATGGGCTCTAAGCCCTGTTGGGGCCTCCTTCCTAGCTTCTGAATAACACAGTTTTTTACACTGTACTATCCAATGAGAAATTGACCTCTTAGATGCTGGAGTTCCTAGTCCTACATCCCCACAGGTCAAGAACTGTTGCTTCCTTTCCTGCCTATGGGACTTAGTGGCTGTCATGTAGTAGCTAAGAGCTCTACTGACATCAAGACTGTGCAGTCTGCAATCACCAGAGCATGAATGCTCAGTAAAGAAAACAGCTAAGGTGATGGACTAGTTCAAATGAAAGTCAGAGACCACCTTTGGAAAAAAAATTATGTTAGTTCGCAGGACCACTTTGTCCCCATGGAATGAAATGTAGTCCTGCTCAATACAGAGAGCCTGGAGCTCACTGATCCTTCTGGCAGAAGTGACTGCCACTAGGAAAACTGTTTTCCATGTGACATATTTCAAAGGAGCTGAAAACATGGGTGGTTCAAAGGGGGGCCCATAAGTTTAGCAATACAGATATTTAGATCCCAGGCTGGCACCAGTTCCGATAGGGGGTGCAGGTGGACCATACTTTTAATGAACCTTTTAAAGATAGAATTTGATGCCGAAGAGACACTCTTCCCAGCTGAAGTGTAAGCAGACAATGAAGCCAAATGAACTCTTAGAGTAGAGGGCTGCAGGCCCAATGAATGCAGATGAGTAAGGTAATCCAGCACAGCTGGAACCCCTGCCTGGGCAGGTACTATATTCCTGGTGGAGAACCAGATAGAAAATCTTTTCCATTTATAGGCGTAGGGTTTCTTAGTGGAAGGTTTCCTGTACTCCCTTATATCCAGGACACTTTCCGAGAGATGCATATTTACATACTCTTAAGACCTCAAGAGCCATGCTTTGAGTCTGAGTGACTTGAGGTTTGGGTACAGAAGTCTCGTCTCACTGGAGGTTAGCAGGTTGTGTCTCCTGGGAAGGTGTATTGGTTCGGCCACAGACATGGAGAGTAGCAGAGAGTACTATGGCTGTCTGGCCCAGTTTGGGGTTAAAAGGATCATTGTGGCTGACTGTGCCCTGAGCTTGAGTAGCACCCTGTACACCAGACGGAATGGAGAGAACGCATACAGGTATCTCCCTGACCAGTCCAGAATCACAGCATCCATGGGGTACTGTTCCCATAGCTGGGAGTCTGCAACAATACCGTGGCAGGTGGTGGCTTTTGTGGGATGCAAGCAGATCTATCTCTGGGGTACCCCACCTTCTAAAAATCACTTCCACCACCTACGGTCCATTCGTGATGGGCCCGGTTGATTTTACTCAATGCATCTGCTAGGGTACTGTCCTTGCCTGGCACATGAATGACCCGAAGAAAGACTCCTAAGGAGTAGGCCAAAGTCCAAATTTGCATGGCTTCTGTGCAGAGAGGATCCAACCTTATTCCTCAATGCTTGTTTATGTAATACATGGTGGCGGTATAGTCTATTCTGACCTGTACCACCTTTCCCTGAATTAGTGGCATGAATGCTTGCAGTGTCAGGAACACCACCCTGAGCTCCAGCAGGTTTATGTGAAGTGACTCTGAACTTGACCAGGTGCCTTGGGTAGTGTGATCCCCTAGGTGAGCACCCCACCCTAGAAGTGATGTTTCTGTTGTGAGAATCACTGATGGAGGTTCTTTTCGGAAGGGGAACCCCTCTCTGAGGTTGGCTTCCTCTTTCCACCACTGAAGGGCCAGGAGTAACATTTTTGTTACTGGGACCAACTCTGATAGAGAATCCCTTTTTTGACACCAATGAGCTCTTACATGGAACTGAATCTCTCTCATCTGGAACCTGGAACCTAGAACTGTGCCTTTGGAGGCTGCCATGTGGCCCAGTAACTGCAGAAACTGTCTTGCAGTTTTTGGTCTGTTGAGGCTGAAGGAGCCAGCCAATTGCAGGATACTTTTTACTCTGTCCGGAGGTAGGTAAGCTCTGCCCTCCTGGATATTTAATTCTGCTCCTATGAACTGCGGCACTTTTGCAGGGAATAGGACTAACTTTTTGAGATTTACCAGAAAACCAAGAGACTCCAGGAGTCCTTGGGTGAGCTGTAGATGTTCCTTTACCTGTTGTGGTGACTTTCCTAGCACCAACCAATCATCCAGATAGGGGAACACTGTGACACCTCGCCTTTGCTGATGTGCCACAACCACTGCCAGGCACTTTGTGAACACTTCTGAAGCTGAAGTGAGATCGAATGGCAGGGTTGAAAATTGGTAATGGCCTGAAGGGAGTCTGAACCTGAGGTATTTTCTGTGAGACTCCCTTATAGACATGTGGAAATAAGCATCTTTTAGGTCCAGGGATGCCAGCCAATCTCCTTTTTGGAAAGCTGGCAGAAACTGTGACAAGGTTACCGTTTTGAACCTTGGCTTTGTTAGGTGCCTATTTAGCACCCATAGGTCTAGGATAGACCACCACTCCCCATTTTTCTTGTTATGAAGCATCTTGAATAAAACCCCTTTCCCTTTTACCCTTCCAGGTGGCTGGTTCTGGGGGACTTCAATGCCTGGGTCGATGATGAACTCTCGCATTTTGGCCAAAACTTCCTCCAACTAATGATTTAGTTGGGCTTTACACAGGTTGTTACCACTGCTACCCATATTCAGGGTCACTCTCTGGATCTGGTGTTCACTCTGGAGATGGAGATCACAGTGCTGGTGGTGGAACCAGTTGGGTGGTCTGACCATCACTCCATAAGGTTCAATTTCGTGACCCCCCCCCCATGAGACCACCCCCTTTGGAGATGGTCCGGTATCGCCTTTGAGGGGGGTTACCCCAGAGGGTCGGATGGCTGTACTGGACCTATCGAGTTGGCCTGTGGAGTGCATGGAACCCAATGCCTTAGTGGTGCACTATAACAGTGTGGTACTGGGGGCTCTGGATTCCATTGCACCTGTCCGTGTTCGCCCCCCCCTCCCTTCGCCCCCGGTCCCCATGGTTTGATAGGACTCTTAGGGAGTTGAGGAGAATGGGACGAAGATTGGAACGCTGCTGGAGGAAATCTGGCCTGGAGGAGGACAGACTTAGATTGATGGCCCATTATGTGGACTACCAATCAGAAATCTCCCGTATGAAGGCAGAGTTCCTGTCCAGGGAGATAGTTGCATCAAGAAATCAACCGGCTCAGCTCATTTGAACCGTGGACAGACTGTGCAATCCAGCCTGCTTGCGGGGTCGGAGAGCTTTTTCACAAAAAGAGTGTGATGAGTTTGCGCGTTTTTTTGATGATAAGGTGTCCTCAATCAGGTTACAGATTCGCAGTATGCGCTCAAACGAGCAGGGCGGTGATTGATACAAGGTCACAGGCCCTCAGATTATCTGGGCAGACTTTGACCAGCCAGCGATCATGGACATTGTGATGATTGTCCAGAACTTGCGACCGACTTGCTGTAGTTCGGATCCTGGTCCCACGCGCCTCGTTGTGTGGTGTATGGATGTGATCAGACCAGTCCTTGCTGAGATTGTCCGGTGCTCTTTGGAGCAAGGAGAGTTTCCGGAGTCTCTGAAAGAGGGCATCGTAATGCCCCTTTTGAAGAAATCTTCCCTTGACCCTGACTGTCTCGCCAACTACAGACCGAGCTCTAACCTTTCCTTTTTGGACAAGGTTATTGAGAAGGTAGTCGTGTTGCAGCTCGAGGATTTTCTTACCACCCATGAAGTCTATGATCCTCTCCAGTCCGGTTTCAGGAAGAGGAATAGTACCGAGACGGCGTTGGTTCGGGTATTGAATGATCTCCTAATAGCGAGGGATCGGAGGAGTCATTCGATCTTGGTCATCCTTGATCTCTCTGCAACGTCTGACACCGTGGACCATGGGATGTTGCTAGATCACCTGCGATTACTCTGCGGACTGGTGGGAACAGTCCTCAGATGGTTTCATTCTTTCCTGATGGGCAGATCTCAGAGGGTAGTATTAGGAATTTTTTCCTCTGCCCCCTTTGTTCTGCCCTGTGGGGTGCCACAGGGCTCTGTGCTTTCCCCCATGTTGTTCACGGTGTATATGCTGCCGTTAGGAGACATTATAAGGCATTATGGGCTGAGTTTTCACTGCTATGCAGATGATACTCAGCTCTATATGTCCTTTTTAACCGAACAGAATGACACATTATCGGTCTTTAACAGCTGCCTCGCTGAGAATCAGGACTGGATGAGTGCTAACTGGTTAAGACATAACCCAGACAAGACTGAGGTGTTGGTAGTGGACCCGGGTCACTGTGTGGAGAAGTTGACTCCTGGGTTTCCCTCTGACCTTGTGCTAGGAGGAAACCAGTTGAGACCTTCTGAGCAGGTGTGGAATCTGGGCGTAATTCTTGACACTGAGCTGACGGTGAAGGCACAGGTATCAGCCGTTGTCAGGTCTTCCTTTTACCATCTAAGGAATACAGCCCGGATAAAATACCTAGTTCCACACAATGATCTTCCGGTATTGGTTCATGCTTTTGTTTCTTTGCATTTTGATTACTGCAACACTCTATATCTAGGGTTGCCAGTGGTGGACCTCCGCCACATGCAGCTGGTGCGGAACACAGCAGCCAGGTTATTGACTAGAGTGGGAAGATTGTGCCACATCACTCCTGTGCTGCGCGACCTGCACTGGCTGCTGGTGCGGTGGAGAATCACCTTCAAGGTCATGTTGCTGACCTATAAGACCCTACATGGTCAGGGGCCGGGCTACTTGCAAGATCTCCTTCGACCTTACCGCCCTCTCCGCTCTGCTGACGAGGGATTGCTAGAGATTCCCAGGATCTGCCTTCAAAATCATCTGGGGTCGGAGCTTATGCTTTTATGGCCCCGACCCTGTGGAATTCTCTACCTCATCGGATTCGAGAGTGCCTGTCCACAGAGTCCTTTAAGGCAGTGTTAAAAACATATTTGTTTGAACAAGCTTTTAACAGATAGATTATTCTGCTTTTATTGTTTTTAGGATTTATATTTATGTTTTTATTGCTGATTGTTTCTATTATGTACGTGTGCTTTGATTATTGAAAAGCGTAATATAAATAAATTTGATTCGATTTACTGGGGAGGCACAGGTTCCACTGCTTTTGACAGCAATAGAGTTTGAGCCTCCTTTTCCAGCAGCCTTCTTTCTGAAATGGAAGCTGGTTTGTACACTCTGGTTCTTAGGGCGGGGAGGGATTTGAAGCTTAGGGACAATCCCTGACTCACTACTTACAGGACCCACTTGTCTGTGGTGATCTGTTTCTAAGCCTGGAAACAGTGAGTTAGTCTGCCCCCTACTGGAAGTGGGGAGGCGGCCTTGGCGGACAAGTCAGGGGTCCTGCTTTGCCTGGGGCTGAGACTGGGAACCACGCCTGGAACCCCTTCTGCCCCTGCCTCTGAAGTACCCTTGCTGAGGGTACTGTTGTACTTTGGGTACGGCCATGGCCTGATAAAAAGATCTGGAGTGGAATTGTCTGCCCCTGCCTCCCCTTCCATATGGTCTTGTGGATGGGGAAGCTTTCTCTTTGGCAGAGTTACTTCTATAAGTGACCTTGTACTCATTCACTTTTTTTTATGTAGGCCTCTGTGTGAGTTCCAAAGAGGAAGTTACCCTCTACTGGGGAGCCAGAGCCTGATTCGGAGTGTCCTGGGTAAGGTTTGTGGCTCTTAACCAGGCAAATCTTCTCTGAGCAACAGTATTTGCCATCCACCTAGCAGCAGTGTCACTGTTGTTTGCTGCTATCTGGAACGGATATTTGGCAGCTTCCAAGCCAAATTTGGCAGTTTCAGTAAGGTCTGATGAAAAGTTAGAAGGAGCCTCATCTGCCATAGCCATGACAGACTGCTAGAGGGATTTTTGGTACTGGGCCACACAGGCCTGGAAGTTAGCCTGTCTTATGGCCAAAGAAGCTGATAAGTAGCCCTTTTTGGCCATACTGTCTATTTTCCTTGAATCCTTCTCTGGAGGGGTGAGAAGCAAGAGGAACTTTTGCCTTATCACAGGCTACAGCTTGTACCACCCCCTGGTGGTCAGGGTGGGAAAATAAAGATTCAGCCCCATCCCTGTGAAGCTGGTACTTTTTGTCCAACCTTTTATCCAAAGGTGGGACAGACCCAGGTGTTTGGAGGAGTTTTATTGCATCCCTTTTAAAGAACTCCTTTATTCGGAGTAATAGCTTTCTGGTGGGTGTTAACCCCATCATTTCTAAGAACTCTGCCTCTTCCTCATCCTCTGTCATCTCAGTGGTAGAAATATCCAGTGCATCTACCACTTTTCTGACAAAAGAAAAATGAGATGAGTAATCCTCTGATGATTTGGGAGGAGAGCCAAACTCCTGCTCAGGAGAGACTATCAGGCTCTATAAGCTCTCCGTCCTCCTCCTCATATTCCCCATAGTCATCACGTGCCTCATGCAGAGAGGACTGGGTAAACTCTGCAGGGGTCTGGATTATAGATTGCTGTCCAGCAGGCAGCAGACTCTGCAAGGCTTGTAAAAATGTAAATGCCTGTGCAATTTCTAGAGGAGTAGGCATGGTTACAGACACAACAGAAGTCCCAATAGGCAGACCAGCAGGGGGTTCAGTGTGTTTATAGTTTTTATAGGTGTTTTTTTCCTTGGGAACCGGAGAGTTAGCCAGTTCAGCAAGCCTTTTTGTAACTGTAGCGGTGTAGAAAGTATGGCTCCTGTGGTTTCACCCACAGCCACAGAGGGTATCAGCTGATCAGAGCCAGAGGGACCCTTAGGTGAAGGCAATTTCTTTTTAAGCCTTTCCAAACATTTTTTATGCATTTTTTTTGTCTTACAGATTTCACAATCTGTCTTTCAATGATCATAACCAAGGCAAACAACGCAGGAAGTGTGTTTATCTGCCTTGGCAAACACTTCTCCACACTGTACAATTTTTGAAACCAGGTTCACCGGTCTTTTTCTTAGGTTTTTCAGACATTTCACCAAAAATTGCAACCACAATTAATTTAGACTTTTAGAAACAAATTTATTGGTTGCGGTCGGTTCAAGAACCAATCGGGGAACCAATCAGAACCATGAACCGGAAGAAAAAAGAACCGGGATTAACGGTTCAGTAACAGATAGTAACAGTTACGAAAAAATTAATTTAAAAAAATTCCGCTAAGGCTAAAAAAAAGCACCAGTTCCCCACTGGTTATACCAAACCATGAGAAACTGAGAAAGTTAATAATTTAACTAAAATAAGCTAACTGTTTTACTATAAACAAAAGATAAGGGCAGCAAATGAAAATAAATATTTATACAGTATGTATTTTTTAAAGTTTCACGGCGAGATGATGAGGAAATGATCTCCGAGCATCTAGTCTTGACAGGCAGAGAGAGAAATCTGAGGGTAGAATGTAGGCAGTTGATAGGTGGTAGTTTTTGAAAAAGTGGCACGTGCCAATGAGTTCATCATTAGCATAATATTCCATCTCCAGGCAGATCTGGCGTAAAGGCATACTTCATAAGAGCTAGGAATACTGGAATATTCCTAGGGTGAGAACACAAGATTCTTAAAATTCTTAACATTTTTTTGCAACAAATTTCCTTTCTATTTTGTGATAGTAGAATCATATCCTTATTCACGAAGATTCCTTTGGGACATGTATAAACAGATCCAAATGCACTCCTACAGGACCAAGTGTTCACCTGGCTGTGGAAGCACCTGGCCCTTACGCCCTGCATTTCCATGCAGTTAAGCATGCAGAGGTGTGGAGCCCTCTGGGCAGCATGTCAAGAGTAGCCTTCTTTTCACTATATGGTTATTTGTTGCCCATGTGGCTTATATTGCACTGTCCATCTCAAGGCCAGGAATGGTGCCACAAGGCAGTGCCTTCCCTCCAGTCTCAGCCCACCCAGCTCGCTCACTGAGCTCACTCCCAAACTCAGCTAACTGGCATGTGCTTGCAACATGTTACCCACTGGGCCAACAGCCAGCACCAAACACATCTTTTCTTCATAAAACTTTGGTTTGTTTCACGTTTTGATACCAAATTTTTTATATAGTACATTTATGACCCCTCTTCCCCCTGAACATGACAAGTGTCATTTATAAAATATTGGCCAAAATGTCATTTCATAGCAAAAGTGCAAAAACATGTTTTGGGTAGGATTTGAAAAATAACAGCTGTCATGTTCATGAGGTAGTGTTAAAAATGGCTATGTTAAAAATTTGGGGTCAAAATATTGAAAATTACCAACAATACAAGTGAACATTGAAAAATATCAACATTCACTCAAACTGTCATTTTAACCAAATTTAACATACTTTTTTTATGACCCCATCTTATAAACCATGTAGGTGACATTTTTCAAATCCCACCCAAAAGGTGATTTTGTGGAGTGACAGCAAAATCGCCTTTCAGGACTGATATGAAAAATTTCAACTAATAGGTTCAAGAGATGGGGTCCCAAAAAGGCCATGTACAAAATTTGGTGCAAAAAAAAAAAAAGATAAATAAAAGATCAAAATGCATTGAAACTACTCTCTCAAATTTTCTTGTTTAGTTCGAGGCCATGGTTGAAGGAGGAGGTGTTTCTTGACAGAGAGTCGGTGATCACTTTCTAGGTGACTGAGGGGTGTGGTGGGAAGTGGAGTGGTGGGTGTAGTGTTGGTGGTTGTGGGGGTGAAGCCACAAATTAACAAAATACATCAATGGACAGTTTTCATTGCTTCATTAACAAAAGAAATAAGATAAGGGGCAATTTTCTTCATTACAGGTATGCTGGGCTGTTCAGCGGCACTGGGGATGAGCACCCCAGTATTGGTACATATATGGGGGGATAGGTTAACACATGGAGGCAGGGTTAAGTATGGCAGCACCAGGGGTGGGCACCCCGATGCCTCTCAATACTGGGGGAGGGGACTGTAGGCCAAAGCTGAGGGCTGGGCACACCTGTTTCAGAACAAACTTTATGCATACAGCAGAGGGATTGGGCACCCAATGTTATAAACTCATGAATTGGGAGGAGGAGGGTGGATATACCAGCTGGCAGGACTGGGTAACTGCCTGCCATTTTTAAAAGAAAGACATGGGTCGGGGGGACACTCAACAATGGGACTGAGCACCTGCTGGCTATTTAGGGAAGGGGGGGGGACATGTAGTAGAAGAGCACACATCTGTTCTAAAGATAGCGGGGATCAGCAGTGTGATCAAAAGTGATTTTTTCAACACTGCTTTCATCAGCCACAGATAAATCCAGCTATCCTAAGAATGCACATTTTTTGAACTGAGCATACTGAGAAGAAAATTTGTTCTTAAATTTTAAAAACTATTTATTTATTTAAAAGTTTAACCAGGAAATACTGAGCTTATAACAAACAGCTCGTTTCCAGATGTGTCCTGAGGAGAAGGGAGAAGACAGCTAAACAATATAATTACTAAAAATACAAGAAGTCAAGTACAATGATATAGAAATACAAGCAAAATAATAAATATTAGAGGAAATATAGTAATAAATATAATAAAAAAATATAATCACCTATATGTAAAGAAGGGGAAAGTAGTGAAACAGCATGAATCGGGCAAAACTGAAGAAGGGGATAAAGACTATCAGCAGCAAGCAATGAGGGCATAAAAGAGGAAGGGGTCAGACAGTTGCAGGAAGGATAACAAAGGTCACAGAGAAGAGACTTTAGGGAGGGAGGAAGGAGAGGAGGCAGAATGAATGGGAAAGACAAATTTGAAACTTGCAAAAGTGTGTACCTTGTGCAGGACTGTCAAACCTATACGTTTCAGGTTTCAAAATAAAACTGTTTTTTTAGTTTAAGATGAGCAAAAAAATATTGAAAATGGTTAATTTTAGCGGTTTGCACACCTGAACCAATTAACACATTTTTTTCAGGCTCCAGAGACCTTGGCCCAGACTTCACGCCTACCAATTTCTTGGCAAGTTATTTTACCAGGGGCAGCATTATTAAAGTGCAAAAATTGGGGTTTATCATAGAAGTGCTTATTCAACCCTAATATACAAACATAACAATACCTGTGTAAATATATATACTATACTAGTGTGGTAGCACCAGTGTAGATAGGGTTGTTCAACAGATTCTATGTCAAGCCTCTAACTCTGCAACAGAATAGCTTTGGTGACATTCTTTGAAGTTGCCTGACATTTGGCATGCACTGTGTAGGAAGCAAGGTCTAAATATGTGAAAACTTTCGTGACAGCAGCTTATGTGGTTTCTGAGATCCACATATGTCGTTTTCCTATAGACATTGCATTTTTTCTTTTATTTAATATTGATTTTTGGTTTTGCTGTCATGTATGACCTAGTTATGATGTAATTTTTTTCCCCGCAACTTTTAGGGTAGAAGCTGGGTGTGCCAAGGTAGTGCCATTCAAAGGTTTTGTGAAAAAATATTAAACTGCTGCAGAGTTAGAAGAATTTAAAGTTTTTTTGGGCTGTTCTAAGCATGCTCAGTTAAGCTTTTTTCTGGATAACGTTCTGATACATCATGGGAAATTCTGTGTCATGGCAGCGTTTTTTCGTCTCTCACCACTTGCTACTCACAATATGAAAAAAAAAACTGTGTCATGACGACAGCCATCTTGGTTTTTTTTTTCCCTGATCCAAAATAAATGGAAAAATGGAAATCACAATAAAATGATTGATTAAAAAAAAAACACTTGAACTAGCTATTGGGACCAGTTTAGGTAGATGCTGGCATTTTTCTTTTAAACAGTCCAAAAATTCCTTTTCTGGGCACATCACATCCAGGGTGCCCAGCTTTGCAAGAGAAGCTGTTCACCCAAATTCTCTGTATGAGAACATAGATACATAGATACATAGACAGTGTCGGCAGATAAGGGCCTATGGCCCACCTAGTCTGCCCATTTGAGCTTGTAAGTTCAGTTTGTTTTCCTAGAAGTCTATTTCCCCTTACCCCTGACCTCTAGAATTCCTTTATGTCTATCCCATGCATTCTTAAATCCCGTGATTGTTTCAGCCCCCACCACTTCCTCTGGCAGGGTGTTCCACTTGTCCACCACCTGTTCTGTGAAGAAATTCTTTCTCATGTTTCCTCTGAATCGTCCTCCTCCAACTTCATCCCATGCCCTCTAGTCCTGAAACATCTTTTTTCGCTTAAAACAGTGTTTTCCTGCACCCTGTTCCTCCTTGTAAGATACTTGTATGTCTCTATCATATCCTCTCTCCCTCCTCTCCTCCAGGAGTACATGTTCAGTTCCTTCAACCTGTCTTCATAGGACTTGTGATGCAACCCATGCACCATCTTTGTTGCCCTCCTCTGAACCTTCTACCCTGTCTATGTCCTTACGTAGGTATGGTCTCCAGAACTGTACACTGTACTCCAGGTGGGGCCTCCACTAGTGTCTTGTATAGCGGAATTATGACCTCCTTTTCCTGCTGGTGATGCCCCTGCCTATACATCCCAGCATCCTATTTGCTTTACCTGATGCCTTGTCACACTGTTTCCCTACCTTGAGGTCATCAGAGATGACAACCCCAAGATCCCTTCCTGCTTGGTGCATGCTATATCCTCACCCCCAACTGATATATTGTGCCAGGGTTTTTGTGCCCCATATGCATTATCTTGCATTTCTTTGCATTGAATTTCAACTGCCAAACCCTTGACCATTCTTCAAGTTTCTGCAGGTCCCTTCTCATTCTGTCTACACCCTCTGGTGTGTCTACTCTGTTACAGAGCTTTGTGTCATCAGCGAACAGTGAAATTCTGCCTTCTATATCCTGTGCAATGTCACTGATGAAGATGTTGAATAGGACCAGTCCCAGCACTGATCCCTGTGGTACCCCACTGGTCACTCTTCCCTCTGTGGAGTGACAGCCATTTACCACCACCCTCTGTGTCCTGCCACCCAGCCAGTTACCTACCCACCACACTACTGTCCTGCCCACACCCATATTCCCCAGTTTGTGTAATAGTCTTCTATGTGGCACAGTGTCAAAGGCCTTGCTGAAGTCCAGATAGCCATGTCCACTGCCCTCCACTGATCCACCTTCCTAGTTACCCAGTCAAAAAAATTCAATGAGGTTGGTCTGATGACCTCCCCTGGTGAAACCATGCTGCCTGGGTCCTGTAGTCCATTGACAACCAGATGTTCCACCAATCTCTCCTTCAGTAGTGCTTCCATGATCTTTCCCACTACTGAGGTGAGGCTGACTGGTCTGTAGTTCCCTGCTTCTCTTTGTTCCCACTTTTGTATAAGGGACTACATCTGCTGTCCTCCAGTCTTTGGGTACCTCCCTGTTTCCAGTGATTGGCTGAACAGGATAGCCAGAGGTTCAGCCACCACCTCTTAGTTCTTTAGGACCCTGGGGTGCACCCATCTGGCCCTATTGCTTTATCAGCTCTTATTACTTTCAGTTCCTTCAGGACCCTTTCTCGTGTAAAGGGACTTGTGTCCATTTCTGCACCATTCTCACCCCTTGTACTCCTTCAGACCCATTACCCTCTTCCTTAGTAAAGACTGAGCAGAAATACCTGTTCAATATGTCAGCTTTACTGTTGTCATCCTCCACGCGGCTCCCATCCTCCCCCTTCAGTCTCACTATCCCTCCCTTTGTCCTTCTTTTTTCACTTATGTACCTGTAAAAGGTTTTGTCCCCTTTAACCACTGATTTTGCAATGTGTTCTTCTGTCTGAGCTTTGGCTTCCCTTACTGACTTCCCTGCCTCCCTTTGTTTCTCCTGGTACTTCTCCCTATCCCCTTCTGCCTGTGTCTTTTTGTATTGCCTGAATGCAATCTTTTTGGCTTTCACTTTCTTTGCTACCTCTTTGGAAAACCATAATGGTCTCCTCTTCCTTTTCCTCTTGCTAACCTGCTTAATGCATAATTCTGTTATAATCCCCATTTTAAATACTGCCCACTGTTCCTCAACCCTTGATTCCTGTCCCATTCCCCTTAATGCCTCTTTCAAGTATCTCCCCATTTTCCCAAAGTCTGCCCCCCTAAAATCCAGGATAAGTGTTTTGTGTGGTTTGGTTCTGCCCTTTCTGTGATTTCAAACCACAATGACTGGGTGGTCACTGTTACCCAGGTGCTCCCCACTGTTACTCCCCATCACACTGTCCCTGTTTGTGAGCACAAGGTCCAGTATTGCCTTCTGCCGAGTTGGTTCCATGACCAGTTGCTTGAGGAAGGCACCCTGAAGGACTCCAGGATAAATCTGCTCATAGTTGATGCTGCTGCTGGGATGCTCCAGTCCACGTCTGGTATATTGAAGTCTCCAACCAATACTACCTCCCTTTGTCTGCCATCCTTTGGATGGCTAGCATCAGCTCCCTATCTGTTTCTTCCTCCTGGGCTGGTGGTCTATAGACCACACCTGTGCGGATGGCTGGCCCCATTTTCCTTTCCAGCTTAACCCACAGTATCTCTCCCCCATTTTGTTCCTCCTGGATCTGTGTGGCCCTTATGTCATTTTTCACATACAGTGCCACTCCTCCTCCCTTCCTGCCTACTCTGTCTCTTCTGAAGAACAGCAGAACTTTCCTGACACTGGCAGCTGTAGATGGAGATGTGCTGCCAACATGTGTGCCAGCAATGAGCTGGCGAACTCTCGCTGTCCTCGTTTGAGTTTGCCATGTTATATGTTACAGTTTTGTTAACTAGCTGGGGCCAGGCTCAGTTCTAGTGCTGCTAACACCACATGCAATCTATTTTTTGTCTCAATCATTTTTCTCCCCCTGGGCAGCCAGTCAGCCTTACCTTCCACATCTTTGCATCCTCTGTGCTTTCCAGCCACCATCCTGAGGCCCTTCCTCAGCTCCTATTCGGGTCCTGCAGCTTCATCCCCGTGGCTTACCCCTAACGGCGGGGAGGTGGTGACCCCCCTCTGCTCGTCCACCAGGACCGGATCCAATGTTGCTGCGCTCCCCTCAGAGCAGAAGCTTCCCCCATAGAGAGGCCATCATGCCATGCCGTGACTAGTGCCCAGTTTTTCCCTTTTCAAGTTACCCCAGACGTGTGAGGCATGCAACGACACCAAGGGACAGGAGCGCGCGCTTCCGCATGCACTCCTTCCCGGCGTCTGCCCCACCACATCCCCCAGTATTGCCAGGAAACACTGCATCACCCCCTGCCTCCACAAGGGGCCACCAATGCTCCAATGGCTGCACACCCCCCTCCCCATAGAAGGAGAGCTCCCGAACCCGGATCGCCGGCATGACGCGAGGTGTGGTGTCCAGCACCTCAACCCTCAGTGCCACCAGGCTGGGCTCACATGCAGTCTGTTTTTCTCTTTTCCAGCATGTTCTTTGTGCCATGTTTGGCCCACTTTTCCGTCATCTGGTTAAATTTGTACTATTCAGTGCAATTTCTTTATTATTTAAACATTGTAAATCTAAACTACGTGTCTCACAGATGATTAACAAATGAGAATAACCTTTTGTTGGTTCTTTTATTACTCTTAGTTGTGTCCCAGACAGCTGGTAATCACTTACTGAGATGGGGGGGGGGTGCATACGAAGTGTGTGTACCAAACGTGGAAAACATGTCATTGTCTGCATAACACAGTGGATGGGTTCGGGTGAGTGTAGTAAACAAAACAAAACAAAATCTACCGTGCCTGCAGGTCTGTATGCTATAATGATTACACAAATTATGAGGCAAATATCGATATACGTTATCTCTCCACTACAGAGTTGCAATAATACCCTATCACCCCATCCCCATCCCATCTCATCCCTTAGAAACCCCCCCACCCTCTCCTTAGCACCACCTCATAGACCACAAGCATTAAATAGGTGTCTGAATAATGAATAATGTGTTCCTGGGTGTTTATTTTTCTCCCCTGATCAGATCACATTCTTGTAAATGTCAGAAGTGGGTGTCCATTACTGCAACCAAGAAGATGTTGATGCAGGAAGCTTTCTGATAAATAGATGTGGACACAGAGGCTGTTTAATCCATATGAATTGCCCAAAAGATTTGTGCTGAGTTAAGACTTGCTCCCTACGTGCAATGTATGCTTCCAATTTTCCTCTTTTTTTTTTTTTTTTTTTTTTTTTAAAGAGGCATCATTCATGAATGCAGAGAGCTCACATGGATCATTTTAACATGCCCATTTATAAAGAATAGTCTGGTATTTAGTAATTGTACTGTTCTCTCGTCCCCTGAACTAAAACCGTGTGTATGCTGCTCAGATTAAATGGACAAGTTAGTTGCCCATTTTCCACACTCTCAACTAAGAGCAGGCATATGAGTTTGCTAACACAATTTTAGCTGTCAGAATGTGTAAATAGGATACCGTGGGTGCCCAGCTGTGCATCAGGAAGGGGTGTGTACAGGAAACACTAATGCGCTCAATTTTCATTTAACATTTTTTTTACTTGGGCGACATCTTTTCCCATCTTCTCTCACATATAATATAAAAGGCTGTGCAAGCCTTATTATGTTGGCATGGATTGTCTGTCAGATGTGTGCATATTTTAGGTATACTCTATGTACATAATCTTTGCTGAAAATTCACATTTTGCATGCTGTTCTATTTGAACAACTTGCTTGTCAAGCTTGTGCTTGAGCCCATTAGAGCGTTACCTGTACACTCCCCTTCTTGACCCGCTGGATCCCGTATACACACTGACAGCTAAAACTAATTCAGCCATTTAATTTGTGTAATATGCACACAATTTTAGTTGTTGGGAGGACACCACCAGCTAACTGTAGAGGCAGTGTGCAACTCATGAACGATGCCTCAATTTTACAAGACATTTAAAAGAATATGTTCAGATCGAAAAAAAAAAAAAAAAAAATCAACCAGATACACATTATTCATTCTTTAGACACATATTTAATGAAATTCTGCTTCATCACGCTTCCCCCCATTTCATCAGCACACACATACACACAGAAACAATTCAGTACCACATCTGAAAAACAAGCAACCATCAGCACCTGTCCCAGGCAATCAATTAATTGTGTAACCCATTATCAATTAAAGCAATATACCCCTCCAGGGTGTGGGTATACTGGTGGAGTTACCACCCAGTCATGGTAAGCCACCAGTATACCCACACCCTGGAGGGGTATATTGCTATTATGCAATGGTTCATTTTATTTTTGTAAAAAAATAAAAAATTAAAAAAATAAAGAGAAAGTGTTTTTAATTTTTATTATTTTCATGGTATTTATTTCTCCGCCACATCAAATAGTTCTATGTTGCTAGGCAGACACAGCTGGTAGGGAGATGAAGCTCAGGTGTGGGGGGTTTCGGCAGAGTGTGTGAGGGGGGACAATGGAAAACAATGCGGCGTTGAAATGACTTGCGGTTTAGTCACCGGTAAGTGTCAGGACCGAGTAAAGTGTATGGTTACAACAGCGGTTCCAGAAGCGAAGTAGAGGATGCAGGGTGGGGATCAAGCAGATGTACAACTGCACTACCGGGTCATCAAACAGGGCTATATGGCATGTAGTACAGTAAATAGTAACATAAGTAATTTGGAGGAGTGTGGAGAGATGAGCAATAGATTCATCACACTTTCTGTTTTTTACAGTTTCTTTTTTGTCTCGGGTTGTTTAGTTTTAACAGTGGATACTGTGCGTGCCTATTAGAAACTCTCGTGAAGGAAGTGGCAGTAGTTTTGTTTAGTGTGTGTATGATCTTGTTACCAAGAACTGCGGCTGGAATTTGGACTTGCGTTTTTTTTGTTTTGTTTTTTTGTCAGAACAGGTGGTATTTTGAACCGTGGCGTTCTGTGAGCGAGCATGTTAACGTCCCGCAACCTGTTTGCAAGAATGCCAGTGGTGTGTTTGGCATGGTCGGAGGGATTTTCGATGGGGTTACTAATGCAGCCGACTGGTGGCTGGCACCTTTTCCAGTGGGTACACTGGAGGATTTACAATGCTGAAAAGGTGCCAGCCAGCCAATCAAAATGCAGCATTCTGTCTATTTGTTTGTGCCCATTGTATAATAAATGATTACCAGCTATTTGGGACACAACTAAGAGCAACAACAGATCCAACAAAAGGTTATTTTTATTTGTTAATCAGCTGAGACGCATGTAGTTTAGACTTGCAGTGTTTGAATAATAAAGAAATTGCACTGAATGGTGTGAATGTAACCAGACGAGCTAGTGCAGAAAAAAAACACCACCTGGAAAAAACTGCTTAAAATACAAAGGACAATCAGATGTTACAATTAAATCTGATCAGCTGTTTCTGACAGAACTGGCAGCTGAAATTCTACAGCAAACAAGACTAAAACTTACAAAAAAATAAAAATCTCACATTAACTCGGATACAAAGCAGAGGCAATCATCAGGTCTCTGCCCTACAATGCTGTTCCCAAGTACAGAACTTGCAGTACATGCTCGAGACTGACATGAGCTTGCATGTAATATGTTACTCTTTCATTGATGTCAGAAGCTGTCTCAACTGGAGATGACTGGGGGGATTAGAACTGCTGTTTCTTATAAATGACACCTACTGAGTCATACATATGTTACTAAAACTAGAAAACATCACAGTAGACATATATATTCATGTTTCAACACCACATTTTATTATGCTGCCATTGATGAAAGCTCTAGAAGTAAAAATGTTACGATAACTGGTGACAGTTGTTTTCCACAGGGAAACCAGGTTATAATTCAATCATTATAACCAGCTGGTTATAACGACAAACATGCACCCGGTTTCCCTACTTCACTGCATGCGCCTACCACGATCTTCTGCCATTCCCTGCCATCTCGCTCCTCAGCGCTGCACCCACTCCAGTTCCCTGTCACAAGCAGTTGGCAGTAAGTTATTTTCTTTTATTTTTTTGGGAACAAAAATATCACTGGGCACAGAATCTATACTGCAGTGGTGAAAAAAAAAAAAAAAAACATAACCACTACAAGTCGCCACTGACCACGCACTGAAATCCCAACTGTCCACAGTTTGAAACAAACCCATTTATTTTGTATAACTGCTGTGGCGAAAAAAACGATCCCCAGCAATTATACAAAATAAAGGGAATGGGTAGGGTTTAACGAATTTACACACAGGGTGGGATGCCAGAATAAACCCCTCAAGCTTCACTCTCAGGGTTTATGTGACATCTCACCCCTCGGGGAAGGTGCAAAATCCTCGCTATAACCCCCTACCCATCCATGATTCTCTATATTATATTTGCAACTGATTGGTAAGTATTCTACCCAAACACAGACTTCCCCTACAGATCTGTCCTCCTACTTGTCAACTTTTCGTAATAAGTACTGTAGTTGTTTAGTGTGCTGAGGTAACTTTACTGGGATGGGAGCAGTGAGAAGTTATCTTCCAGTGAAGACACTTGTTCCTCCAGTTCACCAGTCTGGATTGTAAGACCTTCCACCTTTTAATTTATTTCCTGCACACAGTTATAACATGTCCCACTGTTGATTTTATAGCCCCTAAGGCAGTCACATCATGTCCCATCAGACAGCGGACATTAAATCAGTTAAAGAGGTTGTGTACTGCCTAAATCTAATATTAATTTCTAAAAGCAGTCAACCATTACCTTTCATACTGTATCTGAGGTATTTTTTTCTTTTCCTTTAGGTTAACTACAAGATTGTTTACCGAATGTTAGTAGGTGCAATGTGTGGGAAAGCACTCTGTCTGGCAGAGCATATCTACCTCTAGTCCCCCCCCCCCCCACTACATCATCAGCATTGTGACCTCAGTGACTGTGACATCACTGCTGCTTAGGAACAGCCACTAAGTAGCTGCCAGATTAGCTACCTGTGATGTCACGGTCAGCTGTCAATGGTGATGATGCAGTGGGGGAAGGTAAGAGACAGATGTGTCAGATGCCAGGCTGAGACTATGCCACATATCCAACACACTATTTTCACATAGAATACTCTACTGAGCAAAGAGAAAGAAAAATATTTCTGAAATCATATGTTACAACAGATGACTACTTGTTAAAATTTGTAGTTTTTCCTCGCTGCCTGTTTTGGTTCCACTAGCCCTTTAACTGAATTTTTATCTGTGGTTGTACCTGTGTTTGCGGTAGCCACTCCAGCAAACGCTGCTATGAATTGGAGCTGATCAGTAAGCTCACTTTGTTCAGCTGGTTTTAATTTTCTCAACAGCTTGTTCACAGAGTTTTAAAACAAAAAAATGCAGCTTATTTTTTTTTTATTTAAATTCTGTAGTGTTGCAGATGCTGGAAGAGGAGCGAGGTGTTGCCAGTAAAAGGTTCCAGAGATTAGGCAGACCTGGTGAGTATCAGTCACAGTGTGTTCTCCATTTGGAGAATTTTTTTTTTCCCTCAACTCTGCGAACAGATTTTAACATTGCAGAGCAAACGAGAACTTCACTTGAGAGATTGGACTCTCTAATCTATTACTCTTTTCAGTAGCTGTGGTACTACAGTCAAACATTTTTTTTTAATCTGTGAGAGCTCAAAGCTGCAGCAGCTTTGGCTGGCAGTTTGGATCGGCTACCAAAAGGATTAAACAACTTCTGTTTCACAATATTCTCTGCAAAGTGATCTGGCTATAAACTGAAATGCATCCCATCATATTTAAGACCCCTCTCTAATATCACTTTTTGGAGAATTTCTTCCTAATCTTGGTATTTATGTAGTTTTAGAAATACAGTTCATGGAAGTGGATGAGAACCAACAGCAACCCTAGCTCCCTCTCGATGTGCCCTATCTAGGACAATTTTATCTTCCAGGTATTGCTACCTATGGCAATTGTCAGCATTTTTTTTTTAAAGGCAGCTGATCCCCTAATCTCTCTATTAGAACATACAAACATATGAAATTTGCCAGCAGAAAAATGCCACTTGGTCTATCGACTCTGCTCAATTATGCAGCTAGCAGCCCTATTCTGAACTGCCCCACCCTTTATCCTCCCTCTTGCCATGTCCCAGCCCCTTCTGAAGCAGCCCACTGTTTTACATGCTACTACCTCCACTGGTAACGCGTTCCACCCTGCCACCACCTTCTCCATAAAAAAGTGTCTCCTCATTTCCCTCCTGACCCTTCCCTCTCCAATCTCATGTCATGGCCTCGAGTGTCCCTCCCCACCCTTGACCTGAACAGCACCTCCATACCAGTCTTGTTTATCCCTCTCATGTACTTGAATGTCTCTATTATATCCCCTCTGTCCCTCCTCTCCTCCAGCGAGTAAACGTTCAACTCCTTTAGCCTACTCTCATATGGCAAGTCCCCCAGCCCCTGGATCCTCTTAGTTGCTCTGCGCTGCACCCCTTCCAGTAATTTAATGTCCCTTTTCAGATACGGGCACCAGTACTGCACACAGTATTCGAGATGAGGTCTAACCAGTGATCTATACAGCAGCAGAATCACCTCCCCCCTCCTCGACGTTATTTCCCTTGCTATGCAACCATGCATTTTGTTGGCCATTGCTGCTGTCTTCCTACACTGTGCCGAGTTGTTCATTGATCCCATGATGACCACCCCCCAGATCGTTCTCCTCCTCAGTCTCCGCCAGCTGCACCCCCCAAGTTGGTAGTTTCTCCTAGGATTTTTTACTTCAAAATGCAGTACCTTACATTTTTTGGCATTGAACCCTAGCTGCCAAGTGTCTGTCCAAGTCTCCAGCTTTTTCAGATCTTCCTGCAGACCCTGCCACACCTCTATGTCATCCTCCACTGCCCCTATCTTGGTGTCATCAGCAAACAGGCTGATCCTGCTCTTGATGCCCATGGAAATGACTGCAATAAATATCCCAAATAACACCAGTCCCAGCACTGAGCCCTGTGGAACCCCGCTCGTTACTGCCCTTGGGTATGAGAGTTCCCCTTCCACCACCACCACCCTCTGCTGCCTTCCCTGCAGCCAATTTGTCACCCATTCCATCATTTCTGGTCCCGTCCCTGTGCCTTCAAGTTTCATTCCAAGTCTCCCATGTGGCACCAAATTGAACGCTTTGCTGAAGTCCAGGTACAGGACATCCACTGCATGCCCTTGTCCATCTGCCTAGTTACCCAGTCATAGTAATCTACCAGGCTGGTGTGGGAGGATCTGCCTGCGACAAAGCCATGCTGTCTACTGTCTTGCAGCACACTGTACTCCAGCAGGGACACCAGCCTCTCCTTCAGGATCGTTTCCACTAGTTTCCCAATGAAGGACGTGAGGGTCACCGGTCTATAGTTCCCTAGTTTATCTTTGGGGCCACTCTTATGCAGGGGAACCATGTGAGCCAGCCTCCAATCCTTGGGTACGCATCCTGAATTCAGTGAGGCACTGAATAGGCCTGCCAAGGGCCCCGTCAGGATCTCTGCTAGCTCCTTCAATTCCCTGGAGTGAATGCTATCTGGCCCGGTGCCTTGTGCACCCTCAGTGCTCTGAAGCCCTCCAGGACTCTAGCTTCTATGATCCCCTGTCTCCAGCCTTTACCTCCCCCCAACCCCCTTGGCTAGCACTCCCCCTTTCTCCTTCATAAATATCAAGCAGAAGTCGTCATTGAGTGCTTCTGCCTTTTCTCTCCTCTTCTCTACCTATCCCCCGTCCTTCTTAATACTTACTATCTGTTCTTTACAGCTCCTTTTCTCCCTGATGTACCTGAAGAAACTCTTCTCCCCCTCCTTTATGCCTTATGCCAGCCTGAGTTCTTTGGTGGCTTTTGCTCTTCTTACTGCCATTGTCACTTCCCTCATCTCCTGCAGGTACTCCTCACAATCTTCCTCCATCCCTGATTTCCTGCATCTCCTAAAGGCCACCCTCACCCTTTCCACAACCCCCTTGCACATCTAGCTTTGGCTTTTTTGCCCAGGTCTTTTTACTCTGAGTCCTGCTACAGGAATTGGTAGCCTCTAGTATCCCCTTCTTTATGAGCTCCCATCTCTGGTCCGTGCCCATACTAGACTGGATCCCGGCTAGGTACCCACTCACTACTTCCCCCATCTTTGCAAAATCCACCCGCCTGAATTCCAGCACCTTCGTGTTGGATGCCACCCCTTCTTTGCCCATCATCAACCTGAACCACACTAAGTGATGGTCACTCCCCGCTAATGGTTCGTTCACCTTGATATCCATCACAAATTCTCCATTAGTGAGCACTAGGTCTAGGGTGTCCATCTCCCCCACCCCCTGGTTGGTTCGCTGACCACCTGTGTCAGGAAGCTTTTCTGAAAGGCGTCCAGTAGTACCTGCTTCCTTTTACTGCTGGTGGCTCGGGTTCCCCAGTCTACCCCCAGCAGGTTGAAGTCTCCGACAACCACCACACTCCCTTTCCTGCATGCCTTTTTTGTCTGCCTCACAAGTTCCTTGTCCAACTCCTCTGTCTTTGTATTCCCTTAAATACTCTGCCCAAACATAGGTTCCCCCACTGGATCTGTCCTCCTGCTTGTTAACATTTTGTAATAAGTACTGAACTTGTTTAGTGTGCTGCGCTAACTTTGCTGGGACCAGTGAAAAGTTATCTTCCAAAGGGGACACTCAGAACAGATCCGATTGTGAGAGTTTCCATCTTCTGATTTATTTCTTGTGCAGAAATACTAACGGGTAACTATAGTCACTCTGCTGATTCAATAAGCTGTATGACAAGAAGAAAAGCAATGTCACTGAACTAATTTTTATCTCAGTCACAATCTAGCATCACAATAAAATAGCAAAGCAGGCAAGTGTACTGAATTAGCACCAGAGTGACAGATTAGCAGCCGTCAAACACTGCGCTGTATTACTGACATGGCAAAGTTTGAACAGCGGCTGCAGCAGCTGTCAATGGATCCACAACTTGGGGCCTTCCAGATATGGGGTCATGACTCAGTGGCAGACTTCTGCACCAGCACAATCAAAGTAATAATCTCCTGCCCAGCCTTTTTTTTTAAGAGCTATTACATAGTCTCCTGCAGTACTGAAATGCAGTGATACTGAGCGACACATACACACACACCCACACACAATCATAGGTTCTTCCCCCTACATTTTTTTTTTTTGGAGGGATCATCAATACTGAAAATTAGAAAAAACAAGCTCTCTAATATTTACATGATGTTTAGAAGTGCATAGCCTTTCTGCAGTAATTATTTTAATTGTAATAAGGAAATGTAATTCTTAAAGTGCAGCTTATTCTAAAAGAATTCTGTGACAACAAATGCAAGAATTGCAAGGCCAGTAACTGACAATCAGACATTACACAAAGCTGTGCCATATGTAAGTAGTGCAGTATATGTAAGCAGTATTTAGTGAACCAAGGAACACAAGAGCCAAGCAAACACACAGAAGCCAAATTATCTGGATATGTTTTTCTGTCCTGGCACCCTTTTAAGGATCCTACGTACTACTCTTTCTGCAAATTGCCCACTACTTCCAGGTGTACTAAATGCCCAGATACTTTTTCCCAGTCATATGAATTTTAAATCAAAAACAGTTACTGGAAAGAAAAAAATGCAGCTGATGTGCTGACTTTCTGGATTTTTATCTGTGGCTGCATAAGCACAAGCCCCACTGGGGCCTGTACTTATGCAACCACACCTATGTGTATATCATGCTGCATGCATGAGTACATGTGGCTGCAAAAACATAGGTCCCATGAGCCTGCACTTCTGCAGATAGAAGGTCCTATGGGGCTTGCAGCCTGAAGTACTCATGCACACTGTATGATGTACCTCACTAGACAGCATAATCCAATAGTGCATGTTTTTTTGTATGCAGCTGCGTAACTGAAAAATGTCTACTCTTTGAACAATTTCTAGATCAACTACTGAAACCAAGATACCCACACTGCAACAGGACTTCTGTCTGAGTGGAGTCTGCCTTCTGGAGTCAGAAGTCAGTGTGTACTATAGGTCTTACACCTGTGACTGAAGAGGCACGGACCCCTTAGTGGCCCACGTGTCTACAGACAGAAGACTTGTTGCAATTTTAGTATTATGGATTTTGTAGCACCTGCACTTCTGCAGCCAGAGGTCAGTGTATGTCTTACACCTGTGGCTGCAGCTGCGCAGGACCATAAAGTGTGTGTATGTCTTGCAGTGTGCATGCGTATCTGAGGCTACAGAACCACTGGCCCCATGGGGGCCTACACTTCTGCAGGCAGAAGAACTGTTATAATTCAGGTATTGTAGACTGTATCTGTGGTTGCAGGGGCCTGTGCTTCTGTACACAGAAACAGTGATGTGATTTGAGTATTGTGGATCTGTACCTGCAGCCACAAGTGAGGGTGTATGTCTTGTGGTGTACATGCCACAGATATAAATCCATGAAGGTAGCACATCAGTGCTACTACATTTGTGTCATCTGAAAAAAGTTGTATGTCACTTGTCTTACCTGATGATGGCTGCCTGTGGTTGCTTGTGTGGTCTTGTCCTTTTGCCGCTTGGGTTGGTGAGGAGTTAGGGTTGGAACCATAACACCACATTTTGCTACTTTTGCGGCATTCAGTTGAACTTTAACTGGTGCATTAGTGAAGTTTTTTAGTTTTTATTGACTGGGAAAGGAGGACTAGACAATTCTGCCTATTTTCAGGCTTGTCCCAGAGAGGGGGATACAGATGTATGCCAACTGACACTGAACCAGATTAAGCTGTTGGTGGTATTTTTAGTGAGGGAAGGAATTTGGCCAAGACACCAGGGAAATTCCCCTACTCTTTTTGGATGGTAGTGGACACTGCCTAGGTGTGTGCGAGTCAGTTGTGTAATGGAGGAGCAGAGAGAGGCTGTACTCACGCAGCCTAGAGAAGAGGAGGCAGGAGTCTCCGGAATACAGTTATCAGAGGATGAGGAGCGGTATGAATCTGCTCCTATGTCGGGCAATACCGGAAGCGATCTCTCGGAGGAGGAGGGAAGTGGAGTAGAAGATGGAGTGGAGGTCGAGGAGGACTTACAGACGACTTCAGACCAGGATATTGGAATGGCGGCAGCACAGCTGGAACAAGTTATGGAGGAAAAATGGCAGCGTGTCCAGAGGCTTTTGGAGGAGGACAACGAAAGAAGAATGGAAGAAAGGAGGCTCCAAAAAAGCTGACTGCTGAACCCGGAAACAGTGATACCGTGCCCAGGAGGGCAAGTAAGGAGGTGGCAACAGGAAGCATGCAGACCATGGAGCCTGTAACACTGGGTGAAACAGCAAAGCAAGTGGTGGTGTGAGCATTCAGGCTACTGCTAAGCGACTATCCGAATGAGGAGTGGTCACTGGGCAAAGCCCTGCAAGGAATTGGATGGGTGCAAAGGTCAGATGGTAGATGGGAGAAGGTCAGCGGATGGATGGACCTCTTGCAAGGAGGGGTGAAAGGTACACAAAAGAGCGGAATCGCAGAGGACTTTTCAGACCAGGTAGCACAAGGAAATCCTGGTAAGGGCAAAAGTGTACAAAAAATTTAGCTATGAGTGGGGAGAAGCGTGTGGGACAAGGAGGAAGTTCCCAGTCAGAGGAACTGTTGGGAGAATGAAGAAAGGCTCAGGAAGGAATGGGGGGAATAGGAGGTGGGGTTGAAGAAAGTGGTCAGCCAGGCGTGCCCAAAGCTCTGAATAGGGTTGAAAATGAAAAAAGGAAAAATTGCCAGGTAGAATCGGGGTCGGGGAAACCATAAGCATAAGGCAGTGAAGGAGAGAAATTGCTTATATCAGAACTGTGGGGAAGTAGGAGACACAGGATTATTTTTTATTTCATTTTAAGTACGCGAAAGGGCTATGGGGGTATCTTGCAGGAAAATGGGAGTTACCGTGGGTAGGAAAACTTAACTATAAAACATTGGTTTTAGGTATTTTTCTGTCAGTAATATCAGTCATACTGCTCAGCTGTTTTCACTTTGACTGGAGGAAGAGAGTTTTATCCCTCGAAAGCTAGTCTTAAAAATAATTTTGTTAGTCCAATTAAAGGTATCACCTGCAACATATTTGTTATTTTTTCTCTACACTGTTGACTGGACTAACACAGCTACCACATTTCTTTTTTACAGGTACTTTTCCGAAATTAACAGACCACTACCACAACTGAACACTGCACATTTTGTTCACTTGTTGAAAATGTTACTTGTGGCAGAGTCATTGCCAGCTATTATTGCAACAGCAAGAAATTATGTATGAGGGAGTCAGGAAGCTATGTGAAAAAGCAATGCAGGAGATCTATAGAACAGAGTGCAAAAGCAATCCAAAGGTTACAATGTGGTGGAGATGATTTACATTTTTTTTTAAATTTGTGTAAAATACTAGTCTTACAGAGGGTGGGTAAAATACTTAGGGTAGTGGTGTATAGGAATATGTAAAATTGCACAGTGTTTTGGGGTAAGGGATGGAGTTGAGGGTATTGGTAAAAGGGTATCAAGTAATGTGTGATGAATTGTGTGTGTATTCATGGTGATTTTGATTGTATTATGTTTGTTGTGGTTACTAAATAAAAAACTCCCCTACTTTTTTTTCCAAGAAGTGCCATGGGATCTTTAACATCCACCTGAACTACCACCAGAACAGGCAGACGGGACCTTGGTTTAACGTCTCATCTGAAAGACGGCACCTCAGTAGTGCAGCAACCCCCCCCCCCCATTCTGCACTACAATGTCAGTAATGGGATTTAAACAAAGTGCCTGGTGTGGGGATAAACCCCACGGTCTTCTGATCTTCCAGCCTCAGAGGAGAGTGTGCAACCTGCTAAGCCACTGACTGCAAATATATATATTCTTTGCAAAAAACTTTAATGCATCAGTTAGGGTTCAAGTTAACACCACAAAGGTAGGGTAATGTGGTGTTAGGGTTTCCAACCCTAACATACACACACACACAGCAAAAGAAAAAAAATGTTAGGGTTTTGGGTTTCTGGAGTCTTGATGAATCAGTTGTGGCGACTTTCTTGGGTAATGCTTACCCCCTCCCCCAGCCCGTGGCCTCCTGTCCCAAAGAAGAAGGTACAGTTCCAAGCCAGTGCCTCAAAGTGATTCACAGTTCAAAGATAAAGAACTATGCCTCGCCACATGTTGCCAACACAATGGATAAGATGTTATTTATTACTGTGGTTTTTAATGCTGTATGTGGAATTTTGTAAAGGCACCCTGAGCTTGGGAAGGGCGCCTTATAGAAATACATTTTTACTTACTTACTTATAATCTGTTGTAGGTTTCTTTGGCCCTGAATGAAGAAAGGACATCTCATCTAAAATTGTTTGCTCAGGGAACAGGGTGAGCATTAGGGCTGACAACCCCAAAGGAGACCCCACCACTGATTCATCAAGACTCAAGACCCTAAAGTTTCCTCCTTTTGCTGCTTGGAGGGTGGGGTGGGGTATTAGGGTGGGAAACCCTGAAATTGCATTTCTCTACTTTGGTGGCATTAGCTTGAACCCTAACTGATGCAGTAACAAAGTTTTTTGAAATAGTGGAATCATATCCTCATTTCCCACCGATGCAGATGCACAGGCATTTGGGGCCCTTTGGGCTCTGCACCAAGGGAACACATTGTCTGCCTATGGAACTGCAGCAGCAGCCATCACAAATTCATGGGGCTGCGTAGTGGGCTGCAGAAGTGCAGGGCACTCTGATCCCTGCACTTTCACATGGCCACAGATACTGTACAAATGCACAGAGCATAAGGCAAATAGTCCCTTGCTGGCCCTGTAGTATTGTGTAGTGACGGATGTCAAAAATTCATGGGGTTTAATATCAAAAAGTGCAAAGATAAGCACTTAGGGAGTAGAACTCAAAGCAGAATACAGGACTGGTGGTAAGATACTGGAAGCAATAGAACAGGAAAGGGACCTTGGCATAATCATATTTAGCGAACTCAAAGTGGCTAAGCAATGCAAGATGGTAGCAGCGAGGGCCAGCAGAATGCTGGGATGCATAAGCAGGAGTATTACGAGCAGTAGGAGGGAGGTGGTGATGCCCTTGTACAAACAGCTGGTGAGGCCACATCTTATGTACGGTGTCCAGTTTTGGAGACCGTACCTTAGGAGGTACATGGTTAGAGTCCAGAGGAGGGCAACGAAAATGGTGCAAGGACTCAGCCATTTGACATATGAGGAGAGGCTGAAAGACCTCAACATGTATACCCTGGAACAAAGAAGGGAAAGGGGAGACATGACAGAAACCTTTAAGTACCAAATGGGTATGACCAGGTACCAGATAGCAGTATATTCCAGAATAAGAGGCTCTCAAGGGGTCATGACACAAAGCTAGAAGGCGGAAGATTCAAGGGAAACATTAGGAAACACTACTTCACAGAAAGTGTAGTGGATGGGTGGAATGCACTCCCTGAGGAAGTGGTGGGGGGGAAAATAGTGACTGGGTTCAAGGTTGCTTGGGATAGGTACAAGGGAATTCTGGAAAGGAGGCAGGGGGAAATTACCCGGATCACCTAGGGTCCTTGGGTAACACGGGGATAGAACACTTGGACAGACTCGGTGGGCCTGGAGATCCTTATCTGCTGACAATTTCAATGTTTCTATGCTTATATGGGTGTGTGGTTGGCTACGGAAACACAAGGCCCTCTGGTCCCTACCATGTATCAGCCAATGCACAGGTCACTCTGCCACTCATAGGGGCAGAGGTGCAGGGCCCTATGCCAAGAAAAGAGCTGTCTTCACTATATAGTACCAGGGCTCATGCGGGTAACCCTGCAGCTTTCATTTCCTGGTTGGGGGGTTCACATAACAGCACCCTCAAGCCATGTAGCTGGGTCACTGATTTTACTCCCAAACTCAGGGCACCGGAACAGAACCACAAAGCATACCAATTGGGTGAAGACTGGAACTACACACAAAGTTTCTTAATCGTTATAATTTTTTTTTAATTTTGACCACAGATTTTCAACATTCATCATTGTATGACTCCCCTTATAAACATGACATGTGGCATTTACGGTATTTAGTCTGAAACCTCATTTTACAACACGAATGTGAAAACACGTTTCACCCAGGATTGAAACAAATGACATCTGTCACGTTTATGAGTTGATATGGAGAAATGGCTATGTTAAAAGCTTAGAGTTAAAATATTGAAAATTAGCAAAGTTATGAGTAAACATTTAAATACTGCAATGTTCACTCATAACCTAGGCATTTCACCATATTCGTACACCAAAATTTTAGCATAGCCTTCTTATGAACTCACTTCATGAACCCGGTAGGTAAAAATTTTCAAATGCCCACCGAAACATCATTCTGGGCCACAGGTGCAAAAACACATTTTGGCCAGAATTTGAAAAACAATAGCTGTCATGTTCATCAGGTTGTGTGAAAAACTGGCCATGCTGAAAATTTGGGGTCAAAACGTTGAAAATTACCAAAGTTATGAATGAGCATGGGAACATTTCAGTGTACATTCATAATGTCATTTTTACTATTCTTACCCCAAATTTTCAACATAGCTTTCTTATGACCCCACCTCATGAACAAGGGTTGTGAAAATGTACAAATCCCACTTGAAAGGTGATTTCTCAAAGTGACCGTTAAATTGCCTTTTGGGCCAGATTTGCATAATTCCACTACCATTGGTCATGAGGTAGGTTTGAAAAAAGACCATGCTGAAAATCTGGTGTTAAAAAAAATATGTACAAATTAAAAAAGTTATAAATAAAAGTTCAAATCCCACTGAAATACATTACACCGGACTTATCTTATTTTCTCATATCACAGTCAGCGGTTCCAGCAGCAAAACGTGTTTTCAATTGGAGAGTGAATCTACATCATGGAACATGTTCAGTTGGAATGAGGGTGAGCAGGGGGTGCAGTGTGGTGTGATGGGTGGGAGGTTGGGGTGTGTGTGTGGTGGGGGGAGTCAGATCAGTGAGGAACCCTATTCTTTTTTACAGGTTTACAAACAAAAAATCATTGAGAAATTATTGTCTTTATTTCAGTTCATATTCCAACATCAGGGATTGGTGCTCAATCCCCAGTGTTGGGTTACTTTTTGGGGAACAGGAACAGGTGACCTGGAAGGGAGAAGGTCAAGAGAAGCAGTACTTTGGGTGGGCACCCTAGTCTGCTTATATTATACATACAAATAAGCACTGAGACGGGTGAGCAGGTGATCTGGAGGGAAGGGGGAGAAAGAAATGATACCGGGATGGGCACCCCTGTACACGTCACAAATATCTTAGTTAGTCCAGCTGCGATCATTACAGTACTGTAACTCTAACCTTCCACCATACAGAAAAAGGGATCATGCCACACACCGCACAACAGTCAGCATTTCTTTTTCTTTTAATTTATGGTACCGTTTACTGCTGCTTTCGTTGCGATTGCTCTTTTGCCCTCAGCCTACCCCTATGATGTGCAGTCTGGGATTGGCCAGTAACCCAGACCATCAGGATCGCAATCTCATGCATTCTCTTCTGCCCTCATTACAGCAGCAAGCATTTCATTTCCCCACAAAAATAAAAATTAAGTAGCATTTAGTATTGCTTGTGTTGTGATCGTGATTGCTCCAGTCCAGTTCCACCAGCTAGAGCAGTACTACTTGCTAATATGACACACAATTGCATATAACTGTATGTTTATACTGGACAGTCAGATAGCTAGCTAGAAGAACAGACAGAACAGGGGACTGTTGACTTATTGCTTCAACTTAAGCCAGATGCAGATTTAGAATTCAAGAAAGTCCTGCTGTTCTCATACAGAGAATGTGGGTAAACAGCTCCTCTCACTAAGCTAGGCACTCTGGATTTTGTGGTGCCCAGAAAAAAGTACTTGTGGCCGTTCTAAACAAACAAAAAAAAAAAAAAACAGAATCTAGTTAAACAGGTTCCATGTGTCTTATTTTTTTTTTTAAATTACACCTTTTTTATGTATTTTCCATGTTTTTTAGTTTGATGAGAAAAAACAAGATGGCGGATCTCACGGCCTGAAAACATTTTTTCATGCTGAGAAGGAAGTGATGAGAAACCAAAAAAGGGTCTTGTGACATGGAAATTTTCATCTCGTATCAGTACCTTATCTCACAACCCCTACTAAGCATGCTCAGCACAGGGAACAACTCTAAAACCTTATAACTCTAGAACTGTTTAATATTTTTTTTCACAAAATCCTCCAAAGATACTACCTTAGCACAGCATGTTTCCAAGTTCTGGAAAAAAATTCCATTTCATGTAGTCTGTATGTGACAGTAAAACAAAAAACAATGTTAAGAATAGGAAAAAATATAGATGCCTACAGAAAAATTACATATGCGGGTCTCAGAAACTGCATAAGCTGCCATCACGAAACTTTCCACATGTTTATAACTCATCTACTAGACAATGAATGCAAACGTTCAGCTAACTTCATTTAACACTGTCAAAGCTATTAAGGTGCAAAGTTAAGGGGTTTAACATACAACTTGCCACTCAGACCTAACTGCACTGGTGCTGCTGCGCCAGTATAACATTACATTACTGCTCTCCACTACACACTGATTTGGTGAAGTAAAACGTTATTCACAACTGAGGCAGATGTATCATTCATACCCAAAAAAACTGACCTCATCAGCTGCATGGTTATCCATGGCTGAGATGCCACTACTGGAGCCCACATTATTGAAAATTTGATTCACTCACCAACAAAATGTTTTGTAGAACATACAACAAAATAACCTGTCATGTCACTAGTATTTTGTAATGACTGCTTTCTTAGTGTAGACTGGCAATGTTTAGCTTTTGCTGATTGTTCTATTCAATTTTCATGAGTAAACCTTTCAATTCATAAGCCTTTTTCTTTCTTTTCAAATGCATTAGTCTATAGTACACAGTAACTTTTTTAGTTTTGTCCTGTATTTTATTCTATTTTCAGAAGTACGCCTTTTAATTCATAAGCTCTTTTCTTTCCAAATGTAACAAATGCTTAGGATTCAAGTAAGTCCATTAACCACTGTCACTGCTTTATAGTTACTCCATACAGCATGACTGATAACCTTTCCTTCAGTCAGCCAAGGGAAGTTCAACAGAGTCATGATATGTGGTTATTTCTGTCTCAGTGTTACAAGGATTTTGTTTACCTCATAGTTAAGATGACAGTATGTTACGAGTTAGCCGAGAATAGTTTTCATACTGGCTATTCTATGGGGGATTTGAATGGATATCTGGTGGTATGTCAATTATTTTGTCTTCTGTGTGTCAGCTGTAGAGAGTGGAGCTACCAACTGATATGGCATGATAGATGTACCCTCTGCACTGGAGAAAAATTGTTTTTAGGATATGGTTGTTTGTTCTCAAATGATTATGTCATATTTGTTTGCTTCATTTTGCTTATACTGCTCTTTCAATTTGTAAATTGTTAAAGTTACATTCTTTAATTTTTTTTTTTAAACATTTTATGAGTGTATCCACAGGAGCACTCACAACTATGTTACTTAAAAAAAACATAAATTTAGAATGGTCATCAATCCAGGCTTTGCATTTTCATACCCCTGATCTGGACTCTTCTAATCTGCCAAGATACATCAGAAGTCTTAGAAAGGAAAATACAAAAATGCTAATTAAATTTTCTATACTACTCAATATTTGTGAAAATAAATCAGCAAAACCTATTCTTGCTTAAACCACTCAGAACCCAGAAGAACTGTGCTTCACAACACTGCTAGTGCCAAAAGAGAAGCAGAGTTCTTCCAGATTTGGATAATTTCCAAATGGTTCGGTGACAATCGATACTCTCTCAAAAAATAATATTTTTTTTCTAAAAGATGATTAGCAACATTGATCATTACTCACCTTACCTAAAGAAAAGTCTGCACCATTTGATCAATACGCAAGATCTAAAGGTGAGATATTGACATTTTGCTTAAAAGCTAAATGTACTAAATGGCTAATATTGCAACTCTAGCAATGATGTGCACAAACTGATTATACTATAATTACTCTCCATGAATAACAACTTTCTAGCATGTTAAAGAGGCAGAGAATGCCCAGAATTTCAGCTAAAGCTCTGGGTGTCCGTCAGTTACTACAAATGTTTACTGCGGCTATATTTTTCACACACGTGGCACTTATATATACAGTTACTGCATCTCTTAAAGCTATACAAGTGCATTCCCTATTTCTTTGGGTGAGAGAACTGCAAAGGGAAGCTGAGCAGTTCTGACACACAAGGCATTTGAAAAGAAACTCTTACAACCATAAGAAATACAGGAAATGGGTTGGCCCATCAGTGCAGCAACAGTGCTACTTCTCATGATGCCAACAACCCAGGCTCAGGAGTGAACCTGAGTCACTGGGGGCCAACCAGATGATGTTTAAGCATCCTAGAGGTTGCTCACCTTCTCTAGAAAGCGTGGGCAATGAGTCCCATTTGGATACTGTTCCCTGGGTGACCAAAGAGGGCAGTGCAGTTGGGACTACTCTGGGTGTGGGAGGATGCCCCTGTCACTCATGCACACACACAAACATACATGCGCGCGCGCACACATCAGTGTGCATGTGTGTTTCGACATTCTCATGTGCCCTGTCCTCCAGGGACAGGAGAAAACCATAAGGAAAAAAAAACCCTGACTGTATTGCATACAGGGACCATGGATCTGGCAGGCCTCAAGTGCTGACTCAGGTTCCCCTCCCGGATAGCAAGCAGGGTAGATTCATTAAGGGTCAGGTCCTCTCCTGAAGGCCCTGCTATGGTGGGCAAGCCATAGTGGTTCCAAAGGACTAGATAAATTACCTGGGAAAGGGACACCGGGGGGGGGGGTAGGTATATGGGCAGACTACATGGGCCTGGTGGTCCTCATCTATGTATCTATGAAATGGTGGGGTGACAAGGCTGAGGCACTAGCCGATAAATGAACCTGAAGCATAAAGAAAAAGTTATGAAAAAGAGATACAGAAAACTGTACATAGAAGCATATAGTAAATCATGTTAGAAAGAGAGAATTTATTTAAAAACTCCTTTCTGAAAACCAAGGTGTGTTAAGTAAGTATAACATAAGAAATATAATAAAAAATAATAAACCTAGGAAATGTTAAAGACCTTTGTTTAAAAAATGGAATCTGAATTTAAAATAAACTGTTCTACTTTGCAGAATATTACAGAATGCCCTTTTATGGGAAATGAACTATGCCAAATGAACTTAGAAATTCAGATTTTTAGAACATTGTGCAGGAGACACCCTCTTATGGTTAAGAGCACCTGGAATGCTTAGAAATATTCCTTATTTCGCAAAGAATTATTTCATAATTTCAAGAGGAACAGTTAGCAGTAAGAGCCCAACACCCAAGTGTGGAGTTGGCCCCCCTTCCTTTTTTTTTTTTTTTTTGACTGTTTACCGCAGTAAAGTAGACTTTATTGGACTGATTCAGTTGATTTGTAAACTGAGATTTTCTTTAACTACAAATCCCAGAATCCCCTGCAGCTGACATCAGAGGAGGGCAGCAGCGGAAGATTTAACAGCCTGCGGTGCATGTTAGAATTTGTATAAGCTCTAATCTCTTGTTTGCTGGTTCCACCGTCCTACCTGGGTGAAGTACACACCCAGAGAACTCCGGTTTCTCACAGAGAAAGGCGAACAAGCTATTGACCAAGCCAAACATTCCCTTAATGAACACTGGACAAATTTAGAAAAATGAAGGATTCTAACATAAATTCATTAATTTTTCCTAAATTTTCTGTAACCCTGTATCTGTATTACTGAGGACAGGTACATAAAAAACAGGATCTGCATCTCCTAGACTTCATCTGCTCTGGCCTCTTGTCTACACCTGACATAATTCTGTGTTTAGGATATACATATAAAATAATACATGGGGAGGTGTGTAAAACAAAAACATTTACACACAGCTGAGAAGTAGGAAGCTACATAAACCCTAAAAGTGAAGCTTAAGGGGTTTATAAAAGCACACCACACCAAGGGTATGTGTAAAATTCAAGTTTTACACACCTTCTCATGTTTTGTTTTATATAATTGCTGGGCTGTGTTTTCTTGCCTTGGAAACACTACCCACCAATTACAGAAAACAGTATGGCCACTGATTCCAGTAGCATGGTCAGGCTGAAGCATAGTGTGTGCACAAAGGAGGCAGTGTGGACATGCATGAAGCAAGGGAAACCAGACACATGTTCGCTATTATAACCAACTTGTAATAATGGCGAATTATAACCTGTTTAAAGATCCCTCCAGGCCCTGCAGTTCAGTGTGGCAATGGATGTGAAGGATTTGGGGGGTTGCCTAACAGGCTGTGGAAGCACAGGACCATTTGGGTACTGCGCTTCCATTTCACTATAGATACAGACATGCAGGGCAAAGAGTCCATCTGTCTGCTGCAGTGCAGAACACTCTAGCAGCAATATGCAGAGGTGAAGGGCCCGATGTCAGAAGGAGATTTCTCTTCACTATGTGGTACTTGGACCCATGTGGGCAACCTGCACCTTCCCTTTTCAGGCTGTGGGGAGTGAAGCTGCTTGACAGTGCCGTCCACCCAGTCTCAGCTCATACAGCTGGCTCACTGAGCTAACCCCTGGATTCAGCTCACCCGCATTGGATCATGAAGCATTACCCACTAGGTTAAAGGCTGGCACTACACACAACGTTTCTTGATAATTATGTTTTTTTATTTCAGATTTTCTGGATACTCATTCTACGATTCCTCATTCTGAACATGACATGCGGCATTCATAGCAGTGGCCGAAACATCACTTCGCACAACAAGTGTGAAAACACCTCTCATCAGGATTTGAGAACTACACTTGTCACAGTTATGAAGTGTGTGTGTGTTGGGGGTTGGGGGTGGCTGTGTTAAAAGATTGCAGTCAAAATATTGAAAATGAGTAAAGTTCTGAGTGAACCTTGAAACATCTCAACCTTCATTCATAACTTGGTTATTTTACCACATTTTTACAACAAATTTTCAAAACACTCTTCCTATGACCCCATCTGATGAACTTGGCAGGTGAACATTTTCACATCCCACCAGAAACATGATTTTGCAGAATAACAGTGAAATCACCTTTCAGCATGGATTGTGTCTGCAGTTAGCTATTATTAATAGATTTTGGTCACATGTAACAGGAAACACGATCAGCAGCAAAACAAATACATTACTGAACACAGCCACACATGACAGCAGGTTGGCAAAGGTACATTAAGCACAGCTCATTTATACAAAAAGAGTGGTAATACAATACTACTGTGTACATCAGGTTAGGACAGTCCTAAGAACAGACACTAAGTAAACTGTCCTAAGGTTCAGTGGAAGGAGGAGGAAGCGCAATCCAATTTTCAGGGGACCCCCTCATGGTGAGGAGAAGACAAGGGGGTGATCACTTGCACAGAAGGAGGGTCCGACACTGCGTAACGAGAGTGTAGACAGGGGGTCCCAACTTTTTGGCATCTTTCCATGATCTTCCTCGTAAACTGCAACATCCTTACTATGGTGCCTAAGTTACGCATTGCTGCCAGCCAGTGGGTCACACTAGGGATCTCCTCAGAACACCATCTCTGGAGTACCGGTTTCCACACTGACTTTCAGGAGCCATTGCTCTGTCTCATGACAAAGGATAGCCCAGAGGGGACAGGCTCAGGTGGTAGAGCTGTGACTTATGAGGGAGGGAAGCCCCTAGGATAACAGTGCAACAGTCATGGATGTTGGCCCAAAAGGGATCAAGTTTGGGGCAATTCCACAGAATATGGAGATTAGCCCCCACTGCCTGGCACCTCCAGCAGTTGTTATGGTGCAAAAGCCAAGGGAACAAGAGTTTAGCAGGAGTATGGTACCACATGTGCATAATCTTATTCTGAACAGGATAGCCTCTGGAGTCTGGGCAGGCTGTGTGATGAAGCAGCCACAGCCGTCACCCTTGGGTTTCAGTGACATGAATCCCAAAAGACGGGGACCATTTTCACCAAACACCACTCGATGGGTCTTGCAGCACCTGTGAGGTTGTTAAATCAGGCCTGCCCTGCCATGAGAAACCTGTAGCCAAGATTGGAGGGGCGTGTTGGCAGTAACAGGGGCCCAGGAGTAGCTTCTTGAGGCAGTTCACAATGGCACTTCTGATTTGCAAGTACTTCCAAAAATGCTTCATGGGAAGGTAGTACTGCATCCTGAGATTCTCAGAGGAATCCAGAAAAACATAGGCTGGGTCCCATAAATCTTAAGAGGATTGCAATCCTGCAATTATTCCAATTCGACCAAGACAGTGGAAGTCCTCCCACCAAAGGAGTGGGATCACCCAGAGTGGAAGTCTGGATAGTGGGACCATGGGAGTATGGAGCCCAGTCCCCAGTTTCTTCCATACCTTGAGGGTGGGACCTGCCAGACAAAGTGCTGACCTATGAGAGAAAAGACAAATGGCAGAGTCAATCATTTTTCCCTAGCAGAGCTAAATATTAACCTATAGTAGGCAACCGTTGGAGGAGTTTCTCCCTGCTGTACCTCAGTGGTTTACCCTCCAACAGGAAATCCCCAATCAGGGCATTTGTTTAGGAGAACCACCTCATAGGGATCTCCTCCGCCAGGTGTGCAAAGCAGTGGATCAGTTTTGGGGCCATAATCATTTTCACCGCTACGATTTTCCCAAAGACAGTCATAGTAGTTTCCAGTGGTCACAGTCCCCCTTCAAAGCTTTCAAAAGCGGGGCAAGGTTTTTGGACACCATACGAACAGTATTGGGGTGAACCTGATATTAGATATTTAATTCCCTTAGGTGACCAGTGTAGCCTAAAGGGGGCTACAGAATCCTGGGTGCACAGAGCATCGAGGGAAAGTATCTCTCTCTTGCTGGAATTAGTCTTAAGACCAGAAATGTCCTGGAATGTGCCAATAACCTCTAGAAGAGTAGGGAGGCTATCTAGAACATCCCACAGCAATACCAGACAATTATCAACATAGAGGAGAGTGCGGATGTCAAAATGTCCCAACCTGGATGCACTCTGTCACAGCTCAGTCGGTGGCCAGCCATGGTGGTGAGAGGAGGGCTGTGCTGGTCACCGGCTGGGCATCGGGCTGGGGGGAGCAGGGTGGTGGGTCAATACCAGAGAGAGTGTGGGGGGGTCCACTAGACCACCAAGGTTATGTTTTTCCCTATTTCACGGGATGGGAGGGGCCACTAGATTACCAGGGAACTTTAGAAAAAAAAGCAATACCAGGAGGACAATTAGAGATCGGGGGAGGAGGGGAAGGAACACTAGACTACCAGGGAATATTTCTTGGCATAAGGGGAAGGCGTTCAGACATTGGGGGAGGGACCACTAGACTACCAGGGAATATTTTCTGAAAAAATGGGAGGGCAATGGGGGGTGTGGAGAAGACACCAATGGACTACCAAGGAATATTTTTTGTCATAAGGAGACGGTGACTGGATATTGTAGGAGGGGGAAGGGACCACTGGACTACCAAGGAATATTTTTTGAAATACCGGGAGGGTGATCGTAGAGGAGGGTGGGACCACTAGACTACCAAGGAATATTTTTTGGCATAAGGGAACAGCAATCAGACGTCAGGGAAGGGGGAGGCCTCAAGACTACCAGGAAATATTTTTTGAAATACCTGGAGGGCAGCCGGCCCGGTGGCGCTGAGGGTTGAGGCGCTGGACGCCACAACTCGTTCCATGCCGGCGACTCGGGTTTGGTGATGGACTCAGGCTGCTGGGTGTCAGTGGGGGGGGGAGAGAGGGACTGAGCACCCACTGGTGGCTCTCCCTCTCTGGGGAGGGTTGTTCGCATGCCCTGCTACTATATTGCCATCTCCCGGGTGAACCCGTGTATTGGCAGTGCAGTCGGGACAGCAGGAAGAAACAGGAGGGGCTGACGTGGGCTGAGGACCTTGGGCGGAGCTGCGTCTCCGCGTGCTCCTGTCCCATTGGCCCTCCTTGCATGCCAGCATCAGCAGGGGAAGGGCACAAAGAAAGAAAGGAAAAAACATTTGTCGGTCCTAGGTGACAATTGCTCTGGCCTCCTAGCCACTTATCTATGGGCAGATTCCACTGTGCAGGCACTCCCCTGATGTTGGGAAGGTAAGGGGGAACCTTCCTCACTTCACCTCACCCCACCTGGGGGGTCATCTAGGACTCTAGAAATACTGGTGTAGCCTAGCACTCTAGGGCAGACCCCGCAACGATGGCATGGGGGAATGAGCAGTCCAAATGAGTGGATAGATGGGGACAGGTTAGGAGGGATAAATGATCGTTAAAAAAAAGAAAAATTGTATAAATACCTGGAGGGCAATTGGGTGGGGGGTGGGGGTGGCATCAGACTACAAGGAATATTATTTGGAATAAGAGGGACGACAAATGGAAATCAGGAGGGTGGGACCACTAGACTACCAGGGAATATTTTTTTGAATAAGGGGATAGCGTTCAGACATCAGGGGAAGGGAGGAGGGACCACTAGGATACCAGGAAAATAGATTTTTTTTAGACAGGGATCGGTGAACTGGGGCGGAGGGAGGGACTACTAGGAAATTATACAGTTTTATACATGGAAATGCAGTTTCTTGAGATGCCAAAATCTTTTTTTCACAAATTGAGAAAAGAATCCTTTTCTAAGGTTCTTTTTTCACAATTTGTGAAACAGAATCCTTGTCCGCGGCTCAGAATTCCTTTCCATGGCTGATTTTTCACAATTTGCAACAAAGGAACAAATTCTTTTTCGCAAATTACAAAAAAAGATCCTGTCTGGTGACTCCTTTTTCACAATTTGCAAAAAAAGATTTTGGGATTTTAAGAAGATGCATTTTCAACCAAGTTGTATAAAAAAACTAAACTCAGAATCGGACTCTACAGGCCTATATTGGGTAAACACAACCACTGGTGTTTACTAAAGCCCTCCATTTTTTGTGTTATTTCATTCTGTTGCCACCGCTAATTGAAAACAAGATGGCAGCAGCACAAAAAAGGATTTTCTATTTGCGACAAAGGATTACCTATTTGTGACAAATGATCCTTTTTCGAGCAGGACATTTAACTGCTCCCATTGAAAATAAAGGGAAATTTTGAAATTTAATAACTTTGGAACAGATTAATATTTTTTCACCAATCCTTCAAAAAGCACATCTGTGACCCAAGAACTTTGTACTCTAAAAATTGCAGATCAAAATCCCAAGCCATTTTTGCGCAGCAGCGTAACAAAGAATTTCACAAAAAATTTTAATTTTCACTTTTTTTTTGACACTCCATATCTCCACACCCACACACTCGACCAAAATAAAACTTGCCATATCAAGAGATCTTTGCTCCCTGATAGTGCATGTGAAATTTCATGTGAATTGCTTGAATGGTTGCGAAGTTATTAAAGTGCACAATTTCGAGTTTGACACAGAAGCGAAGACTGAACCCTAATTATAGGGGCGAGACCGCACCCCTACAATGTGTGTGCATATGTGTATGTATGTACAGTGCCTTCAGAAAGTATTCACCCCCCTTGGATTTTGTCATATTTTGTTGTGTCACTACCAGAATTTTTAATGCATTGAAATGATTTGTTTCCCCCTTGATTCACACAGCATACTCAACAATTGAAAGGGGCCAAAATATTTGTATTGTGTAACAAAAATGTATGAAACATTAAAAACTGAAATATCTTGTTTACTTAAGTATTCATCCCCCCCCCAAGTCAATACTTTGTAGAAGCGCCTTTGGCAGCAATTACAGCTTTGAGTCTTCTTGGGTATGTCTGTATCAGCTTTACACATCTGGATTTGGGGATTTTCGACCATTCTTTCTTGCAGATTTGCTCAAGCTCTGTCAAGTTGGATGGGGAGCGTCCGTGAACCGCAATCTTTAAGTCTTTCCACAGATTCTCAATGGGATTCAAGTCTGGGCTTTGGCTGGGCCACTCAAGGACATTCACCTTCTTGTTCTGAAGCCACTCCAGTATTGCTTTGGCTGTATGCTTGGGGTCGTTGTCCTGTTGGAACGTAAATCTTCACCCCAGTCCAAGGTCTATTGCAGACTGATACAGGTTCTCCTCAAGGATGCGCCTGTATTTGGCTCCATTCATTGTTCCCTCTATCCTGACAAGTGCCCCAGTCCCTGCCACTGAAAAGCATCCCCATAACATGATGCTGCCACCACCATTCTTCATGGTAGGGATGGTGTCACACGGGTGCTGAGCTGTGTTCGGTTTGCACCAGGCATAGCGCTTTGCATTCAGGCCAAGGAGTTCAATTTTTGTTTTATCAGACCAGAGAATCTTTTGCCACATGGTCTCAGAGTCTGCCACGTGCCTTCTTGCAAACTCCAGGCATGCTATTATGTGGCCTTTTCTCAGGAGTGGCTTCCGTCTAGCCACTCTCCCATAGAGGCTACATTTGTGAAGTGCTGCAGAGATTGTTGTCCTCTGGACAAGTTCTCCCATCTCAGCCATGGAACTCTGTAGTTCTGTCAGGGTAGTCATTGGGTTCTTGGTCACTTCCCTGACCAAGGTCCTTCTTGCCCGGTTGCTCAGTTTGGGATGGTGGCCTGCTCTAGGAAGAGCCTGGGTGGTTCCGTAATCTTTCCATTTCCTAATGATGGACTTGACTGTGCTCCTGGGAACTTTCAACACCCTAGAAATGTTTTTATACCCCTCCCCAGATCTATGCCTCCTCACAATTCTATCACAGAGTTCTACGGACAGCTCCTTGGTCTTCATGGTAGAGTTTCTGCTCTGACATGCACTGTCAACAGTGGGACCTTATATAGACAGGTGTATTTCCTCTGAAATCATGTCAACCATTTGAACTGACCACAGGTGGACTCCATTCAAGTTTTAGAGTGATCTCACAAGGAAACTGGATGCACCTGAGCTCAATTTGGAGTGTCATAGCAAAGGGGGTGAATACTTATCAAATCAAGACATTTCAGGTTTTTATTTTAAATTACATGTACAAAAAATTCCAGAAGTTTCATTCCACTTTGACATTATAGAGTAATTTGCGTAGATACGTGACAAAAAAATCCCATATAAATGTATTTTAATTTGAGTTTGCAACATCACAAAATGTGAAAAAAATCCAAGGGGGGTGAATACTTTCTGAAGGCACTGTATATAGTATATTATATATATATATATATATATATATATATAACACACATATATATATTGCTAAAAACTTTGTTAATGCATCAATTAGGGTTGTTACTAGAGCGACAAAAGCAGGGAAATGGGGTGTTAGGTTTTCCAGCCCTAACACCCCACCCCCACTCTGCAGACACTGACAGGCATCAGGGGAATACTTTGCAGTTGTTGGCTCTAATGCTCACCCTATTCCACCCCACCCTGCAGACATGTGTGCCTTGGGGTCGTTGGCCTAATGCTCACCCCATTCTCCTATACTGTACCCATTTTAGGTTATTTATTTATGGAATGGGGTGAGCAGAAAGATGATGACCCCAAGGCACACCTCTGATGCCTGTCAGTGTCTACAGGGTGGGGGTGGGGTGTTAGGGTTGGAAACCCTAACACCCCATTTCTCTGCTTTTGTTGCTTTAGTAACAACCTTAACTGATGCATTAAAGAAGGTTTTTGCAATGAATTTCCTTACTTTTTCAGATAGTATAATCATATCTTTATCTGTGTGTGGGAGCACACCCCCATCCCTTTAGAGATGCATATACTGTAAGCATGTAGCCATGATAACTTTGTCATTTTTTCACATTTTGACCCCAAATTTTCAACACAGTTTTCCATTCACCCCACCTCATAAACCCCTTAGGTGAAAATCTGTTAATCCGTGGCAAAACGCAATTCCGAGCTACAGGTGCAGAAAGTTGTTTCGGACATGGTGTGAGAATTGGCAGCTATACTGTTTATGAGGTGGTGTGAAAAAATGGCTCTGTTGAAAATTTGGAGTGAAAATAAGTAAAACTGGCAAAGTTATGCAGGTGCATAAGAAAATGTAAACTGCCTCAAATAATTCTGGCGTTTTTGGGAATTTTTGCTCTAAATTTTCAACATGGGCTTTTTGGGACCTGATCTCATGAACACTGGCACTATCATTTTGTTATTCAGTCCCAAAAGGTGATTTCGTACAGAGTCGAGGAAATCACCTTACAGGTCCAATTAACAAAATGACAGTAACAGTGTTCATGAGGTGGGGTCCCCAAAATCCCATGTTGAAACTTTGGTGACAAAATACCTTAAAATGGGCGAGATATCAAAATAAGTTTAAATCGCCATTGACAGTCACTATGCGGCACCTACCTTGATTCTTCAGTTTGCGGTTCGGCTTTGAAGAGTGCAGATGTGTCCCAGTCCACGGAAGATGGCAGCAGACGATCTCCAGTGGTAAGCACAGAATGGGGGGGGGTGCTGGGTGCTCAGTGGGAGGGTCGGGGAGAGAACGAGGGACAGTTTTCTTTTCCAGGATAAAAAAAAAAAAAGGACATCGGGGGGACTGTTTTCTTTTTTTTTTTTTCCAGGGATAAAAAAAAAAAAATTTACACTCTTTGGGACACTGGGAGTGGGCTTCCCAGTGTCCAAGACTAGCAGGGTCTTACATTGCCTTAAGGGGGACTGGGCACCCCACTGTCGGCAAATGAAGAAATATTTTTTGTGACACTGGGAGTGGGCTACCCAGTGTCAGACAGTGGCCAGGAGGCTTACAATGTGGACAGTGGGATTGGGCACCTTGCTGTCGGCAAATAAATATAAAAGCATGGCAATGGGAGGATGAGGGGGTGCCACTAGACACAGGGCAACATAAGGGGGATACCACTAGACACCGGGGATACGATGGGCTGGTACGGGATGGCACTAGACAACCAGGCTACAGTACCTGCAACACTATGAACCTTGCCTATGAAAACATGCTGCCGCCCTATGGAAACAAGCTGCCTCCCTACAAAAACAAGCTAGTTTTCGCACGGCACATCTATTTTTCACCGAAATTCAAAATTTTATAACTTTTGAACATATTAATATTTCTTCACCAAACTTCAAAAGGAAAAGGCTTTCAACCCTGAAAATTCCAGACCACAACCAAAAGCCATTTCTGAGAAATGACTGTCAAAAGAAATTGAAAAAAAAACATTCAAATTTAGCATTTTCCACCACTCTATATCTCAAACCACAAAAAGGATTCACAGGAAATTTGGCAAGTCAAGAGACCTGCCCCCTAGTGGCAAAGCATGCCACATTTCATGCAAATCCATTGACTCGTTGCAAAGTTATTAGAGTGCAACATTTGAGATTTAACATTAACCTGCCTGGTTAATCCTAACTATACTGGCGCTACTGAGCCAGTATAATATGCGAGAGAGATATAGATATATAGACATACTGTATAAGAAAACAATTGCACATACCCCAATAATGCAAGCATCATGGAAACATATGCAAATCCCATGACAGAGTCTGAACTGGCTCAATTTTAAAGTAGAATTGCATGGCACTGAGGCCTTCCGGCACCATACAATTCTGCTTGGATTGAAACCAGTCAAAATCTCATGGGGATTTGCATCTTCCATGATGTTGCATTATTGGGGTATGTGCAATTTTGTTTTCTTTAAAATGTGGCTGTATGGCCAATATACTCCAGGATAACCCATGCCTCGGGGCATTTGCTTTGGGGTTCTTTTGTAATATCTATATATTTATTACACACAGACATATACATACACTATCAATCGTGAGCTGCTTTTTTCTTACACAATATTGTGTTTATGTGCACTATATCATTACTGTACTGTTTTTTGCCATCTCTATTATTTACCCTTTCTACTCTAACCCCCACCCTGACTGCACCTGTAAAGAGTTTCAGCTGAGTCTGCCTTTCGTGGTCATCAATTTTAAATAAAGAAAACTGTAGATGTGTCATGGTTTATATAAGAATTAAGGGCAGAGATAAAAAAAACAGTTAAAAGTTTAGGGGAAGGACATAATGTTTTATTTAATGAATACATAAATTATGGTGTACTTCCATAGGTCAGAGTTCACCTCAGTTGGTTATGGATCTTGTGCGTCTGTTCAGACCATTTTCGTTTTAATAAATTTAAGTTCTGATATCCGGTGTAGTTGCCTTTATGTATCCGTACTGGCAAGTCCTGTAAGTGAGCAATTAGGCTGGTCGAAGTGGGGCCATAGAAACACAGACTGATGGCAGGTAAGGACCGCTTGGCCCACCTCGTCTGTCCATTTCCCTACCTACTGGATAAGCTGCAGATCCTAGTCAAACGAACAGCCTATATTTCTTCTTACTCCCACAAGAATTGCCTCATGTCTGTCCCATGCATTCTTGAACTTCCCCACTGTTTTTGACCCCATGACCTCCTCAGGAAGGCCGTTCCAAGTATCCACCACCCTCTCTGTGAAGAAATACTTCCTCACATTGCCCCTGAGTCGTCCCCGCTCTATCTTCAAATTATGACCCCATTTATTTTTCTGAAAGATGCTACCCTCTTGGACTTTGTTGATTCCCTCAAGGTACTTAAAAGTTCCTATCATATCCCTTTTCTTCCTCCTTTCCTCAAGGGTATACATATTAAGCTCCTTTAGTCTCTCTTCATATGGCTTCTGTTGCAGACCCTGCACCATTTTAGTTGCCCTCCTCTGGACTGCCTCCTTCCTGTCTATGACCTTGCAGAGATGGGGTCTCCAGAACTGCACACAGTACTCCAGATGGGGTCTTACCAACTGTCTGTACAGAGGGATAACAACTTCCTGTTTTCTACTGGTGATGCCTCGCCCTGAACATCCCAGTATTCCCCCAGCCATCCCTACTGCCTTCTCACACTGTTTGCTAACCTTTATGTTATCTGATATGACTACCCCCAGGGTCCCTTTCCATTTTTGCTGTTACTACCCCCCCCCAATTGTGTAATCTTCCCCGGGTTGTTGTTTCACAGGTGCATTATTTTGGACTTCTTTGCATTGAATCCAAGCTGCCATACTTCTGACCATTCCTCCAACCTTGCCAAGTCCCTTCTCACTCTTTCCACGCATCCTTGTGTATCAACCCTGTTGCAGATCTTTGTATCATCTGCAAAGAGGCATACTTTTCCTTCCAGTCCCTCTGCAATGTCACTAATAAAGACATTAGAAAGGACCGGACCCAGTACTGAACCCTTCGGTGCCCCACTAGTAACCCCCCTTTCTTTTAAGTGGACTCCGCTTACTATTACCTTCTGTATCCTGTTGTCCAGCCAATGTTTTACCCAGGCTACCACCCTGGGACCCACTCCCAGGCTGGCTAATTTGTTTATTAATTTCTTGCAGGGTATGAAATTCGTGAAAAAAAGTACATGCCCACTTGGGAATGTAAGAAGAAAATATACATGCCCAACAAACTATTTACATGCTGCCCCTTAGTTTGCATAATTTTACACGTCATCTTCACTGGACCAAGCACTTTCATTTTCATCACTACCACTAGGGCTGGCAGAAGCAGCATGCATTGACAGTGTTCTGGAGCCATAAGCTTTGGTAGTGGGCCTTCTTTTGCCATTTTTCCACCACAGTGATATGGCACCTTCAGGGTTGTAGTCACTAAGTTGGGGTCCATTCAGAGATATAGACATTAGGTCGTGTAGGGTGTCTGGGCATAATCCAACCCTCCAGTCATTTTTTATTCTTCCCATCAGAAAGGAGCCTCGTTCTGCAGCAGCAGTGTGAACAGGAATCAGGAGAATGATTCTGACAATGGCCAGCGCATTTTGAAATTGTTGATCCTGCACATCCGCAAGAATCACTTTCTGCCACAATTTCAGAGACTTACAATTTTCAACAGACAGCAAGTGGAGTATGTGCTTTTTTAAGTCTAGCCACTCCGGCAGTACCAAAGTAACATCAACCCCACAAGACTCTAGGACCACTTTATAGTGATCAACAATTGTTTGAATTGCTTGATCTCCATATGTTTGAAGTGCCTCTGTGGATGTTGGCCAGGACTGAAAATTTAAAGCTCTTGCAGCTAGTAGCACTTTATTGGTCGTGAAGGACTGAAAGCGAGATTCAATGTGCTGTGACGTTTTCTGAAGAATTTTTTTGATCTCTGAAATTGTGGCTTCTACAATGTCTGATCTGTGCCTGCTAGTTTCATTAGTTAAGTCAACACTGTTGTACTGAGTTAGGTTCTCATTTACAGATGTAAGTGTTATGCGGTGAAGAGTTTCTTGATTCGAGAGACCATTTAGTTTTTGAATTGTGCTTTCTACTCTGCTGTGAACTTTTTCAACAGTGGCATCCTCTTGCTGAAAGCACAGTCTAAGAGCAGATAAGTAACAAAAACACTTTCAGAAAGTTCATGTATATAACACATTTTAAAGTCTTAAGCACTTTAAGTATTCCTAGTGCTTTTGGCCATGATCCTGCTTGTTTGTCAGTGACACATGTTCAGGTGAAGCACTAATGCAGCCCAGTTCCTTTCAAGGGCAGAAATGGCCTGTTCTCTGTGTGCAAACCACCTAGTGCCACCAGTGTTAACTGGTTTGACCATTAATATTTAAAGGGATCCCATTTCCTGTAGGCCTTTCCAACTTTTGGTGACCTGTGGTAAAATGAGTAAATGTTCAGCAGAAGTTGTTCTAATGACTTGTAAGGGACAGTCTCTGAACAAATCCTTTACAGCAAGCTCTAAAGCGATGTGCACAGCAGTGTATGTCAATGAGGTGTGGCACTGGAAATCTTGCTTTATTCGACTAAGGACACCTGAAGTGCTCCCCAACATTACAGCAGCACCATCAGATGCTGCACTTATCAGCTTATGTTTCCAACCACCATCCTTTAAACCACCTTCACCCTCTAAAGCATTAATTACAGTATTTAAAATGCTTTCTGAATTAGGGACACTGACCGGTTTCAGTGCAAGAAATCTTGTTACAGGTAGGCCATTTCAAAAACAAGTACATAAATGCCCTCCTCCTCAGTCACACTTTTATCTGTGTAGGAATCAACAAGAAAAGAAAAGAAGTCATTGTCTTGTAATAGACCAGTAGTAGTGCTTTGAATATCTTGGGCAATATAGTGAATGAAGACACGGCATTGCTTGTCACTACTGTAACTGTGACTCATAGCATCATCCCCATGATTTCTTCTTTGTAAATCTATCAACCTATCAACCCAGGAAAATCCCTGAAAGGCCTTTCGGTCCTGGCAACGTAATATGCAGTACAGAATAATTTACAAATTTGATCCATTTCTTTTTGTTCCATAAATTGTATAGATTTCTCTATTGGTCTTTCTCCAACTTTTGTTTTATTTGCAATGTATGCCATCTCAGCATTTTTGTGTGCTATGGACACTTCATGTGCTGAGATAATGTGTACTCTAAAAGTACTGCATCCAGTTCTGAAATTATTTTTGCTTTGGCTTTTATCATAACTCTGACACCATGTACAGAACATGGCACATTTATCTGTGTCAGTAAGCCACTTCCTGCCCTTTTTCTAGGATTCCTGAAATTTTCTAACTTTCGGGGCCTTAACTTGGCTTTCAGTACAAGCAGTAACACTTGAGGAAACTTCAGTGGTCACAACAGTTTCACTGTCTGGGCAAAGAGATGGTGGGGTTATAGCTGTGCCTATAGTGGTACTAGTACTTTGTGTTAGGGAATCCGAGTCAGCTCCTGCAGTCTCATCAAAACGCTTTCTCTTAAATCCAGATTTAAAAAAACTCATGGCATCTGCCTGGCTGTTCGGAGTTGAATTTGTGAATACTGATTTTAAGAATTTTTTATTTGTGTTACTCAGTATTAATAAATGCAACAAGCAAAAAAGTGTGTCTTGTCTTTTTTTTATAATAAACTTGACAAGAAAACCTGACTGTGTGTTGTCTGATTATTTATTATAACAGGTATTATAACAGGTATTCAGCTTTTAGATAGTCCACAGACAGTGTACTGTAGCCTGTAAAAAGCTAGAGATTTTTATAATAGTATTCAGATTTTAGATAGTCCAACGAAAGTTTTTTTTAATAACAGTATTTAGATTTGATTGAGATAGTCAACTCCACATAAAGTAGCTTTAGCTAGTAGAATAATAGTAGATCCCCCTAAGTTTTAGGTGTTCCAACAAGTTCACAAAAGCTTTTAGAACTTTAATTAACAATTACTTTTAATTAGATTTTCTTAGTTTGCAGGGTAGTTTTTTTTTTTTTACAGATCCCTTTGTATTTAGAGTTTAGGTAATCCACCACAGATTATTTTAGGTGGTCCAAGTAGCTTTTAAAAAAGCTTTTAGAATCCAACAATTCCTTATACTGTATATTCCCTATTAGATTTAATGCAATACACAGCATACAAACTTATTAAAGCTTGTTAAGAGATTCTTTTAACACACTAAGTTTGTAAAACTATAATGAGCTTTTTTTTATATGGTTTAGTTAGGTAGAGGTTTTTTTTCTTTGCCTCAGTTCAGTTCCCTTCCCAGCCAGTAACTGTGTGAATACAGTCAACACTAGTGATGCGCTGATTATTGACTTGCTGCTAGTCCCCACTCCCCACACAGTATTTAGTATCTAATCTAGCCCTTTTTTCTTTTTTTTTTTTTTTTTTTTTAATTGGAACTTCGAGCAGTGAACTGTCTGTCAGTATCAGTATAGGCTGCTGACTGATCTTTATTTTTTAGTTAGCTTCAGTTAGATAGATAGTTTATTATAGGTTTTAAATTCAGTTCCCCCTGCAACTTAGCAAGTTTAGCTGACAGCAACTGTGGCTGCAGAGATCGCAGAATAGGTCCTCCTCATCTTTGCTGCAGTTGGTTTTTCCTACTGTCTGCCTCTCCTGCTTTAAATTTTTAACACTCCCAAACAAAGAATTAATATCAGGCACTAGGTTAAACTCAGTAGACTGCAATGCTCAAAACTGGGTATTGTCTTTAAAAAGCCCTGTTCTTGACTTACTGAGTCTGCTTCTATTCTATTAACAATGTCAAATTGTATGATCTCTTGTACGATTCCCGATTTCCTCTGAGTCCTTATAGAAACCTGCAAGGTCTGACGCTCACCCTCTGCCTCCTCTCTCACTCCCAAGTCCCCACTCCCTGTCTATAAATGCTCCACACCTCTGACTGTACTAAAGAGAGCTCTTAAAAGAGCTTTTGGGCCTTTTTTTTTTTTTATAGAAATGCCAATTGCAGCAGCACACTCGCAGTCTACAGCACTCAGCACGGACCTCTGTCTCCTAGATCACTGACAGAATGGCGCGCTGAGCTGCGTTCCAGTGTAACAGCGAGTTAAAGAGGCTGAACTCCCGAACACAGTCACCTCAAATTGGTTCACGACTTCCGCCCGTCCCAGGAGAGCAACCGACATGACAGACCTAGGCAGGCGGCTGGCTGATGAGTGTGCCAGTCAAATCGGGGGGGGTTTCATTACTGTACCGTCAGCTGACAGTTACAAAGGCACACTCGTGATCGGCGCATTCACTCCTTCAAAGGCTCCCCCCCACCCTTCTGAAAGAAAAAAAAAAAACCACTACCACTAAAAAAACGGAGCTCTGCACCACAAATACCTTAGGTGCCCCAGTGGGCAGGCAGAAAACAGCAGTAGGTGTCCAGAGGTAAAAGTGCCTGCCCTGGGGCACCTAAGGTATAGGAATTTCGCACCCTGATTTCTTGTGTGGGACTGTGTCAAATGTCTTGCTAAAGTCTATGTAGGCCATGTCCACAGCCCCTTCCTTGTCTACTACTTTGATCACCCAGTCAAAGAAATCGATTAGATTCATCTGACATGACCTTCCCGCTGTGAATCTATGCTGCCTTGGGTCCTGTGCCCCGCTGGACTCTAGGTACTCAACAATTCTTTCTTTCAGAAGTGATTCCATCATTTTTCCCTACCACTGAGGTCAAACTGACAGGTCTGTAGTTTCTTGCCTCTGTCTTGCTCTCACTTTTGTGATGGAGAATCACATCCACCCTCCTGCAGTCCTCAGGTACCACACCATCCTCCCATGATTTGTTAAAAAGGATAGTCAGTGGTGTCACTAGTTCTCCCCTTAGTTCTTTTAGAATTCTGGGGTGAATCCCGTTCAGCCCCATTGCTTTGTCCACCTTCAGTTTTAGTTCTTTCAGAACGCTTTCTTCTGTGAAAGGACTGGTATCGACCTCCCCCCCAATCTAGAGTGCTTCTATTGACTGGATTAGGTACCTCTCCCTCCTTCTTTTGTGAATACTGAGCAGATGTATTTGTTCAGTATCCCTGCTTTTTCACTGTCCCTCTCTGCCCACCCATCCTCACTATCCCTCCCTTTGTCCATCTTCGCTCCCTAATGTACCTATAAAAGGTTTTATCCCCCTTCTTAACTGAGTTGGCTATCTTTTCCTCAGTTTGGGCCTTTGCTATTCAGACTGCCTTCCCCGCTTCCTTCTGCTTTAACTGGTACAGTTCTCTGTTCTGCTCCTTCTGTGTTTCCTTATACTTCCTGAAATCTATCTTTTTCTCCCTAACCTTCCCCGTCACCTCTTTTGAAAACCATAGTGGTTTTTTCTTTCATTTTGATTTATTTGCTTCACACAAACGCTTGTTGCTTCTGTGATGGCAGTTTTGATGTTTCCCCATTGTTGCACCACCCGTCCTTCTTGCCAGTTTGCTAGTGCTTTTCTGAGGCACTCTCCCATTTTAACAAAATCAGCCCTCCTGAAGTCCAGTACCCTCACTCTTGTATGGCTTGACTCTGCAGCTGAGTTTATTGGGAACCACGCTGTTTGGTGGTCACTTGTTCCCAGATAGCTACCCACTTCTAGATCTGAGATCCTCTCTCCATCCCCATTTGAGAGTACCAGGTCTACGATTGCTCCCTACTGCATGGGTTCCAGCACTAGCTGTTTGAGTGTTTGAGGCATGCCCCCTGTAGGGCATTGAGAATGGCTCTGCCCTTGGATGTGACTGCGGCAAAGGTGCTCCAGTTAACATCTGGCATATTCAGGTCCCCCATCAACAATATCTCCCCTTTCTCTGCCATCCTAAGGGTGCCTTCTGTTCATTTCCTCCCCGAGATGGGGGGTCTGTATACAACCCCTGTGCAGATTGTGGTGCCATTGCCAGTCTCCAGGGTGACCCACACTGCCTCCTCTCCTCCGTTTACCCTTTTGATCCTACTGGTCTGCTGGCAGTGATTCATACTGGTTTAAAGGGGCTGTTTGGTTTCTCTCATAGAGCATCCTTCAGGGTATTTATTTCACTGTATGAGATAGCCGATGTTGCCTGATTTGCAGGTTTATGATCCATGTATCTGTATTAATATGTTTGGCTGTGTTCCAATGGTGGTTTGTTTGTTATTGATACTAATTGTTTAATGTCAACCTTTGGTAAAAAGACAAAACTGTTTTCTCTGCTCAGTCTGCTAAAACACCTGCGTAATGGACCTATGTGTCCCCAAAAGCTTATGTACTGCAACATCATTGATCCAATAAAAGGTATCAACATCTGCAATTAAGCCAGTATTTCTTTAAGCAGGAATTAATATAGTGTGATCTAACTCGAGAAGCAAGTGCCTAATAAACATAAGCACCCAATGTGACTAAACTAAAATAACAATAGAAAGTAAAGGTCATGTCATGTCAGCCTTATCTTGCTCTAGTCAAAAGTACTAATCCAGAAATTTAGAAGTTAATGAGCACTCCAGAGAATACTCACAAATGCAAATAGCTCTTAACTCCCAGGAGGTAAGCAACGGCAAGAGCTGCCAAATATCCAGCACACTATAAAATCCACTTGTTATTCCCGTAAAAGTACTGCTTCTCGGACCTTCTCCTTCAATAATATTTTCTCTGATCTCATACTTCAAACACCTACTATAGTTTTGCAATATGCTGTCTTGCAGAACTTAAATGGTGTGTTAAATGCTCAATCTGCACACAGATCTCTTCCCAGTGAAAACATATAGAAAGAACAGTGTATGGGAAACCATGCACAACAAGGCTAGGTTTCCACCGAGGGGTTGCCATGATGACAAGAGTGGCCTCGTGAGCGAAGCTCAGGAGGCCTCCTGTTGTCATGGCAACCCTGAGGTGGAAATGCAGCCTTGTTGTGCATGGTTTCCAATACACTTTTCTGTACAGTGTATGGGTCACCATCAGCATGATGCAACAATATTGAAAAAAAAAAAAAAAGGAAATGCAAAGCTGGTTTTCGTGTAATGGATGTATTCAGCTAGTAAAACACCACTAGCTGGTACAATTGTGGAGCGGGAAAATCAACCGTTGCACTGTAACAAAATAAACAGCTTTCAGCTGCAGTTTGGCAACATGCCTCCTCCCCTGCCTCCTGGATTACAACTTCTACAGCTTCATTTGACACCAAGGAGAAGAAAGAAAAATGTACTTTTCTTTTTAAAACAGGCATCTCTTTTTTATTCACTACAGTAACAGCTATCATGCCACAGCAGTCACAGCTGCACTCATACTCCTCCCCCCCCATCTCCGCTCACGCATCATGTATCCTCAAGCCCACCTGCTTCTGCATGAGGGTTACAGCCTCCAGTAGTGGTGATCTTGGTAATTTCCCAGTGGGTCAAATGTGACCCAACAGCTGATTCAGCTATGAGCGGGTGAAGCACAGCTGAGCAACTGAAATTGGCGCTTTGATCCTGTGACGTATCTACTGAAGCAGAACAAGATGCTGTTCTGCTGCAGTAGGCACACCACTACTGCAGCACAGCCACTATTTTGAGGCTAGTGATTTCTATGCTGAATCAGCATTCCCCATACAATATAACACCCTCTTTAATTTATGAGATAACAGGTTGAACACAAGGCTCCCGAGATTTGAATAGCTCTGTTCTACCTTTATTAAAACTCTGTGCTATTATTTTGCTAGGTTACCATCTCTGTTTTTGAATAAGAAATGACTACTGTTAATCTGCCGTGTGTGTTGTTGCTACACAATGTTCATGGTTACAATGATCCTTGGAAAATTTGACTCGGCATAAACACCTTTCATTAAGACGACACAGATACTGTACATAAACATTAAAGCTTTCAGTGCCAAACAGGTTCCTTCACCAGATGCCTTGGCAGTCTTAACAGGGGAAGTAAATTATATGCGTACAGTAGCATGGAATTTACATACCTTATCTGATATGGAGGTCCCCCCCCGCCCCGTACTCCTCTCTGTGCTTATGCCAGTAACCCTTTTCTACTCTCAAACATTGCCACTCCATTAAACCCTATGGCATCTGTACTTGTCACTGATACTGCTTTTGCCTTGACCATTTCTTTGATGATACCCCAGCATTCGCAAAACAACTAGCAGTGTGTGAATACCTGCAGGCAAATGTTTGTATATTGTACCACTAGATATTTGTTATTTAGCCAAAACAATGTTTTGCAGCTTTTGCAGCAAATTTATTTCAAACAAACTCTGAAGCTCCGCAGGTTGCCAGGACTATTTGGTCTCATGGTCACCTCACCTTACATGTAGCCACAACTCACTTTCTAGTCCTTACATCTCTTGCAAATTGTATCTGCTCTTCTGTTGACTCTACTCAATACTGTCTTTTCAAGTGCCCTCCCAACCAGTCCCCCAGTCCATTATGATTTATGTTCAAAAGTTACACCTTTAAAGGTTTTCAATCTCCTCCAGTTTTCCTGACCCATATTATTATTCTGAGGTATGCATGGAGGGTTGACTAAGAAGGTGGAATGGCCAGGGGACTAGCCCTTGCCATTTGTTTTATTTTGTGGGTGTGATCTTAGTAGCAGCTGTATAAGGAATACCAGGACTGATATTCATTAGATCTGAATAGCAAAAGAAGTTGGTGGTTTTTAAGAATATAAATCTGTTGTTTGCACAACTTTACTTACAAGTTTCTTCATACAGCTGCACTCTTTTAAACCAGACGAGATCAGTCCGAAGCATATTGTCTACTGGGATCTCAGGGGTCAAAATTAGGTTTTGCAGTCTCCAGCCAGCAGGGCTAGTAAAGAACAGTTACAGTATGTAAGAACTTACCATAACAGTAGATCTTCGAGGAGATCCCAGCCATCAGGTTACACTGTAGGAACCTTCATCGTCTGAGACGGGGAAACCACATGGAAGATTTTCAGCAGTACAACTGGGGCCGCCCTCACTGTCAACGTCTGCTGACATCATCCACCCCATACAGGCGTGAGAAGCCCCACTCCGTTCTCAGTTCTCTCCCTTCAGAGATGAAGGGAGCAAGGCTGATGCTTTGGGGAACAGAGGAGAGACCAGGGGATCCATCTCTAGATAGAAAGAAAAAATTACTCACCTTAGTAATTGTGTTTCTTCTAATGGAGTCTTGCTGTATTCTGACAGTATTCAGTTAGCCCCAGCACTTGAACTGCTCTGGAGATTAACGAGTTAACTCTATGCTAACAGCATAGAACGTTGAGCTTGTGCTCGGTTCAAACCTCTGTCTGCTGCACTTTCAAGTATAACCACCAGATTCTTACGAGCCAAGACTAACTAAGTACACCTATAGTGTGGAAATCGTACAAAAACACTAGCCATAAAGGCAACCAAAAGTTTTGGAATCCCAAAGACAAGTCAAGAACCCCAAAACAAAAAACTCAGGTAGTGAACTTATCATAACTTTATAATAACAACAAAAAAGCCACTATGCACAGCTCCTCCCAAAGGAGAGGGAGCCAATGCACCTCTGGGGTGCAGCACTGTACCTACCAGCCCACTTCCCAAAAAACAGGTTCTGAGAGGGGAGGGGAGGCAGAGGGGAGGTCAGAATATAGCAAGACTCCATTAGAAGAAACACAACTACTAAGGTGAGTAATTTTTTCTTCAAACAACATGAAGTCTTGCTGTATTCTGACAGTATGCAGACCACCAAGCAGTACCTCCCAGGAGGAGGGTACAGAACCTACTTAGGAAATAGGCTCTGCAGCACTGCTGTACCAAACCTAGCATCACTCCTGGCCTGGATGTCCACAGAGTAATGCTTAGTAAAAGTATGAACTGTTTTCCAGGTGGCTGCTTTACAGATCTCTAAGAGGGGTATATCTCTAGCTGCAGCCAGAGAAGCAGCTGTACCTCTAGTCGAATGAGCACTCAGGCCTGAAGGGGTACTTTGCCTAGCTTTTCATAGCAGAATTGTATACAAAAGACAATCCAACTGGCAATAGTCCTCTTAGTAGAAGGTTTACCCTTTCCTACTTCACCATAAGTGAGAAACAACTGGGTACAGTCGAACCTAAGTGCCTTAGTGCGATCAATGTAGTAGCTAAGTGCCCTTTTAACATCCAAACTGTGTAATCTTCTCTCTCTCCTGAAGAAGAATGATCAGTGAAGAACACAGGAAGGGACATGGACTGGTTCAGATGAAAATCTGAAACCACTTTGGGTAAGAACCTCCTGTTGGTTCTAAGGACCACCTTATCTCTATGGAAAGAAATAAAATTAGGCTCCACTGACAGAGCTTGTAATTCACTGATACGCCTGGCAGATGTAATAGCTACCAGGAACACAGTTTTCCAAGTCAAGTACTTAAGTTCTGCTGAGGTCAAAGGCTCAAAGGGTGGTTGCATACACTGCGCAATGCAAACATTAAGATCCCAAACAGGAGTAGGATCCTTAAAAGGAGGATTAGTATGAAGTAGTCCCTTAAGAAATGTACAGAAGACAGGGTGAGAAGCCAGAGAAGAAGGCTTCCCCACTGATAAAAATACAGAAACAGCAGATAGATGCACCTTGAGGGTAGCTGGTCTGAGGCCTAAGCTGTTGAGATGAACCATATAATCCAGAACTGGAGACAAATCAGCAGAGTATGGTGATATCTGTTTACTAGAACACCAAATACCAAACCTTTTCCATTTGGAGTTGTAGGTTTTTCTAGTGGCAGACTTACGAGAAGCCTTGAGTATGTCCAGAACCCCTTGAGACAGATTCATGTCTGCATATTCTAACTCTTCAAGAGCCAAGCTTTGAGATTGAGAGACTGAAGATTGGGATACCAAATTTTCCCCTGAGAGGAAGTTAACAGATTGTGTTTTTTGGGGACAGCCAATGGAAGATGGACTGCCAGAGACAGCAAGAGAGGATACCAAGGCTGCCTGGCCCAGTCTGGCGCAATCAGGATCACTCTGCAAGATTGTGACCTTATCTTGACCAGAATTCTGAACAATAGAGGAAGGGGGGAGCATACAAAAATTTCCCCGGTCAATCCAACAGTAGAGCATCCAGGGGGACTGAGCCCAATACTGGGGGTCTGCAACAAAAGAGAAGAAGTTGGTGATTGTCTGGGGCTGCAAAGAGGTCTATCTGAGGAGTGCCCCATCTTATAAAGATCACTTTTAGTACTAGAGGATTCAGGGACCATTCGTGATGGCCCCGAGAAATCCTGCTCAAAGCATCTGCTAACACATTGTCCTTCCCTGGAAGGTGGACTGCTACCAAGGATGTCTGTAGAGAATAGGCCAGAGACTAGACTTTCATGGCTTCCATGCACAAGGTCATCGACCGAGTGCCTCCTTGCCTGCTGATGTACCACATGGTGGTGGTACTGTCTGTCCTCATCTGAACCACCTTGTTTTGTACTGAATTCACGAAAGCCTGTAAGGCTAAGTATACTGCCCTGAGTTCTAGAAGGTTGATATGGAGGAGAGACTCCTGAGGGAACCACACTCCTTGTGCTGTGAGGGCTCCCAAACAAGCCCCCCATCCCAGGAGAGAAGCATCTGTGGTCAGGACCACAGAATGAGTCTGAGAGATGAATGGGACTCCTTGTCTGAGGTTGTGCTGATCCAACCACCACTGGAGAGCATGGATCGAGGTCTGAGTCACTGGAATCAGTTTGGTGAGATGGTCTTTTTTCTGGGACCAAAAAGCCCTCAAGTGAAACTGGATGTCCCTCATCTCAAACCTGGCCCCTGGAACCACTGCAGTGGCAGCTGCCATGTGGCCCAGTAGTTGGAGAAAATGTCATGCAGGGTGAGAAACCAGGAGATGAAATGAGGAAGCTAGGTCTGCAAAGGCCCTTACCCTTGACAAGGGAAGAAAGGCCTTTTCCTGGACAGTGTCCATCTCCACCCCAATGAAGGTGAGGAGCTGCACTGGTTCGATAACTGACTTTGAAAGATTGAGGAGGAATCCCAGGGAAGTGAGCACTTGCTGGATCACTTGTAGATTTGACTTGACTTGCAGGGTTTTAAATAATTGGTTAGCAGTTTTTTTCTTGGGACTATACTAACTGTACAGAAAGTATTTATATAGATGTTCTAGAAGTGCCGTGTTTGTTAAACACAGCGAGGCAAGAGCTATGCATTTTCACAAGGATTTAGCACTTTTACGAACAAAACGCTAATCAATTTTTATAGTTAAATAAATCCCTGACTTGGTCTGGAGGCTGCCCCACAATGAGCCAGTCGTCGAGATATGGGAAAATAGAGATTTTCTGCCTCCTTAAAAAGGCTACTACTACTGCTAGGCATTTTGTAAAGACCCCTCGGTGCTGATGTTAGCTCGAAAGGCATTGCCCTGGATTGATAATGGCCTGAGGGCAGTTCGAATCTGAGATATTTTCTGTGGGAGCACCTGATGGGAATGTGAAAGTAGGCATCCTTGAGGTCCAGGTAAGCTAACCAATCCCCTGGCCTTAGAGAGGGAAGAATTATTCCCAGAGTCACCATTTTGAACTTTGGCTTTAGGAGATGCTTGTTTAAATATCTTAGGTCTAGGATGGGCCACCACTCCCCTGTCTTTTTTAGGGTAAGGAAGTATCTGGAGTACAGACCCTTGCCCCTGAGGGATGTAGTAACTCTCTGTATGGCTCTGAGAGCCAACAGAGAGGAAACCTCTGCCTCTAGGGCAATGGTTTTGGAGATGTTTGCAGGTGGAAAAGACCTGACCCTCAGCTTTGGGAATTTTTTTGAAACTGAGGGTCAGTCCCTGGATTACTACCTCCAGGACCCTTTTGTCTGAGGTAACAGACTTCCAGGCCTGGAAGTAGTAAGCCAGCCTGTCTGTCTCCTACAGGGATTGAGGAGTCGACCCAGGCTGACACCTCAGGGTGTCTGCTTGGCAGGAGCCTTAGGCTGAGAAGTGGATGAAGCTCTGCTCATCCCCCTCCTACCTCTCCCTCTAAAGAATCCCATCTGGGAAAAAGGAGAGGAGGCCTGTGCCTGGTAGAAAGGCCTGTGAAAAGGCCTGCCCCTGCCCCTAGCCTGCTGCCTCTGTGGAGCTGACTGCCTTTCCTTGGCTTGAGCACTCCTGTAGGTGGTCCTGTACTCATCCACCTTTTTCATGTAGTTCTCTGTCTGCTCCCCAAATAGAGAATTACTTTCCACAGGGAAATCTATGGCCTTAGCCAGGTTATCCTGTGAGAGGCTAGTACATCTGAGCCAAGCCATCCTCCGAAGAGCCACAGATGTAGCCATGACTCATGACGACACATCACTGGAGTCCACAGCAGCATGAAACTGAACCTTAGATGCCTCTATCCCATCAGCAGCCACCTCCTCCTCCAGCTCCTTGGCTAGCTGGGGGGATGCCTGCTTAGCCAGATCCAAAACAGACTCCCACCTGGACTTTTGGTATCTAGCTACATAGACCTTGTAGTTAGCCTGTCTGAGTTCCAGAGGAAGATGCCAGGTACTGCTTCTTAGCTATGGCATCTATCTTCCTGGAGTCCTTATCCGAGGTGTGTGAAGCCAAGGGTATGCTAGCCTTGTCACAGGCTGCAGCCTGCACTAGCCCAACATGGCTGCAATGCTGGTACAGGAACTCTGTAGTTAAGCCTGACAACATGTACCTCCTGTTCATTCGTTTGTCCACTGGAGGCAATGAACTTGGAGTTTTTAGCATCTTGTGAGTCTGTTTCCCAAAAGATTTGTGCAAGGGAATAGACAGTCTCTTGGACTCTGTGGACTCTGTGATGTCCATCATTTCTACAAAATCAGGCTCCTCCTGCTCCTCAACAGCTTCATCCACAGGGAGCTGGAGGGCATCAGCCACTTTCCTGTAAAACATAAAGTGGGAAGGGGACTCAGAAAGCCTGGGAGGGGAAACTCCTGAAGGTCTGTCTGGGGAGATGTGCGGTTCAATGGGCTCATCCAGATCTTCCCCACCGTCCTCATCCTCATCATTGTCAAACTCTTCTTCCCCCTCCCATTCCGGCTCATAATATTCTTCCAAAGAATAATCGGAAACCGGGGGAAATGACCGAACTGAGCGCCTACCGAGAGGTGTCGGATCGGTTGGAACCGAACGGAGCAATTCCACAATACTTATCATCCTGGCAATTTCCTCAGCGGTTGGATGGTGGCGATTTGGATCCAAACCAGCCGACTTTTCCTTCTTTTTCCTTTTTGCAGGAACTGATCCCTCAGGATCGGCTCTCCTCTTGCCTGAGGAAGTCTGGCCCTGGTCAGAGGGCACTCCCTCAGGTTCGGTCGGAACCAAACCGGGCTGGCCATCTGCGTCAGCAGACTTCTCGGCCTCTTTCTCCCTAAGCCTGCCCAACCTTTTATCTAGGGTGGCCTTAGGGAAATTTTTGCATATTTGGCAGTCTGAATCGAGGTGGCCAAACCCCAGACAAACACAGGTGGTGTGGGGATCGGCCTTAGCAAAGGCCTCCCCACACACACACACACTAGAGTGCTGAAACCCAGTGGGCCCGGTTTTTCTTTTGGGTTTCTCAGACATGGCCACAGTAAAAAGAAAACTTACCCTTTACATGGCTTCAGGCCTGGTAAGACAAACTTATCTGTTCCTAACTGTGTCACGGGTATTTGGAAAAAAAACGTTAAACACGTTTTTTTTTTTGGAATCGATCAGCACTGGAAACACTACAGAATCAAAAAATGATCGGTTCAGCCGAACGGACCGCAACAATCTTTAAGATTTACAATTTCCACAGAATTCACTACAGTCCACTACCTTTACTACTTACTGTACCACAGACAGGGATCTGAACCGAGGTAAAAGTATAAATTTTCAGATTAAACTGACGATTTTCACTAATGCGAACCAAAAGCAGCAGAAGAAACTCTGGAGTGACTGTTCAGTTAGGCAGAGTGAAGAATCTGACAGTAACACTTGAAAGTGCAGCAGATAGAGGTTTGAACTGAGCACAAGCTCAATGTTCTATGCTCTTAGCATAGAGTTAATTCATCTCCGGAGCACTTCAAGTGCTGGGGCTAACTGCATGCTGTCAGAATACAGCAAGACTTCATGTTGTTTGAATGATGGAATACAGCAGATAGCCAGGTCCTGAACAGGAGCCCCAAGAAGGGGGGCAGTGGGAGGGAAATCATACCTGATGACTGAGATCCCCTTAAAGACCTTCTGTTATAAGTTCTTACATAACTGTTTTGTCTCCTATGGGGGTATCTCGGTCATCGGGTTACACCGTAGGAATGAGTATCAAACAGTGAGAAGTGAAAAACAGATAGTCTGGGAGGTTTGATCTCCATAAACGCAAGACAGTAGTCCCTGTAGCTCAGCTCTGCCAAATCCTGCACAGGCTCTTGATGCAATGTCCAGACTGTAATGCTTGGTAAAAGTGTGGACTGTACTGCAGGTGGCAGCAGCGCAAATATCAGCAGTTGAGACCCCCTTGAAATGAGCCACAGAGGCAGCCACATACAGAAACACAGAAACATAGAATCTGACAGCAGATAAGGACAGTTTGGCCCACCCAGTCTGCCCATTTCCCTACCTGATGGATAAGCTGCAGATTCTAGTTAATCAACAGCTTACTTCCTCCCATCCCCTCCACTAGAATTGCCTTATGTCTGTCCCATGCATTCTTGAATTCTACCACTGTTCCGGACTCCACAACCTCCTCAGGAAGGCTGTTCCATGCATCCACAACCCTCTCTGTGAAAAAATACTTTCCAACATTACCTCTGAACCGTTCCCCCTCGATCTTCAAATTGTGCCCCCTTGTTCTTGCACATCTCTTTTTCTGAAAGATACTACCCTCTTGTACTTTGTTAATTCCCTTGAGATACTTGAAAGTTTCTATCATGTCCCCCTCTCCCTCCTTTCCTCAAGGGTATACATATTAAGCTGTTTTAGTCTCTCCTCAAACGTTTTCTGGTGCAGACCCTGCACCATTTTGGTTGCCCTCCTCTGAACAGCCTCCACTGTGTCTATGTCTTTATCGGAGATGGGGTCTCCAGAATAATACCTCCGGTGGAATGACGTTTGACAGCACTAGGCAGTTCTTTGCAATACTTGTTATAGCAGAACACAATGCAATTTGCCAAGCATTTGAATAAACATTGCTTAGAAACTGAAGCACCCCCTCTACCTGGGGTGAAAGACAAATTGCTTAGACTTTCTGGACTCCTTAGTCCAAAGCTGATAATACTTCAAAGTTCTACGTACATCTAGTGTATGGAGCAGTGCTTCCCCTGGATTGGCATGCTCAGGAAAATGAAAAGGAAGGTAGATAGACTGATTCGGTATAAGCTCTGAAACCACCTTAGGAAAAAACTTAGAATCTGTGTGCAAAGATACACTGTCTTTGTGAAAAATCAAATAAGGCTCCTCACACCAGAGGGCCAGGAGCTCTGAAATTCTTCAAGCAGAAATAATGGCAACTAAACACGCTTTCCAAGAAAGAAAGTGCAAATTGCAAGTTACAATTGGCTTAAAAGGAGACAGGGTCAACTTTTCCAAAATAAAATTAAAGTCAAAGGGGAGCGGATTAGGGGTTTCAGATGCAGGATGTCCCTAAGAAAGGTATGGGAAGCATACAGCTGAGCAATTGTGCATTCACCCACGGGCTCATGAAAGGCAGAAACAGCCGAAAGGTGGCCCTTGAGGGAGAAATACTGGAGGCCTGAGTCAGATAAAGAAATCAGGTAGTCCAGGACATGCTTCACAGGACAGGTGAATGGGTCTAGGGCGTGCCTGACATCCCAGACAGCAAACCGCTTCCACTTCATGGTATAAGTGGCACAGGTGGAAGGCTTGCAGGCGGCCACCAGGATGTCCGCCACCCTGTTAGAGACACTGAACCTGGTGATGGCTACATCTTCAGGAGCCACGCATGCAGATGGAGGGACCTGAGGTTGGGATGGACTAGGGTCTCCCGACCTTGGGTCAGCAGATCCCTGCAGAGGTGCAGAGGGACCAGAGATGCCTCAGTCAGCTGCTGAAGCAAAGGGAACCATATCTGGCAAGGCAAGAAAGGTGCTACCAGAATCACGCTGCTCCCTTCCATTTGTAGCTTGATCAGCACCCTCTGTATTAGTGGAAACAGAGGGAATGCATAAAGAAATCTCCTGCTCCAAGAGTGGGGACAATGTGTCTCACCAGAAAACTCCAGGCCCTGGATCTTGCGAGCAGAAATTAAGCAGTTTTGCCTTGAGTGGGGATGCAAAAAAGGTCCAGCTTTGGACAACCCCATCTGTTGGACAAATCTTCTGCTATGGATGAGGGAAGCCCCCATTCATGCATGCTGGACTCAGTCCTGTTAAGACTGTCCACCAGGGTGTTTAGGACACCTGGCACATGGACTGCTGAGAGTTTCAGACTGTGCTCTAGTGCCCAATACAATACTCTCATGGTCTTCCTGCACAGATGAGAATCTCACCCTGCTTGCTGATGTAGTAGACAACACTCAGGTTGTCCGACTGCATCAGCAGCTGGCCTGGAGCCAGATGCTCCTGAAAAGCCTGCAAAGCATAGAGCACCACTCTCAGCTCTACGACACTGATATGTAGCGTGGTTTCTCACGGAGACCAGGAGCCTTGGGTTTGAAAGGGACCCAGGTGTGCTCCCCAACCTAGTCCCAAAGCATCCGTGGTTAGAATCTGATGCAGGGAGGAGATCTGAATGGGGACTCCTTGAAGAAGGTTCAATGGGTCCATCTACCACTGCAGTACCTTGCCAACAGGGGAGGACACCAGGACTTCATGGTCTTACTTGGCCATACGCTGGTCCCACTGTACTCTGAGGGTCCACTGAAGGGTGCACCAATGAACCCTGGCTAATGGAATGGTGGGAATAGCTTGAGGTACAGTCTGGTAGGAATGTACAGACTCTGGGTGACTTCTTGAGCCTGGATCACAAGGCATTCTGCCCTGTTTTGAGGCAGAAAGTCCTTCCCCTGCTTGGAGTCCACAATCGCCATGATGTACTGCAGTCCTTGGGATGGAACTAGCACAGACTCGGGCAGCTTGACTGTTAAGCCCACAGATTGAAACAGCTGTAGAGTGTGCTCCAGAGTCAGCAAGAGCTGCTCCCCAGACGGGGCCTTGAGAAGCCAGTTATCCAGGTAGGTGAAAACATACAGTCCCCTCTCTCCTGAGAGCTGCGGCGACCACTGCTAAACATTTGGTAAAGACATGCGGCACAGAGGATAAGACAAAGGGCAGCACTTTGAACTGGTAATGCTCACTCTGAAAGGCAAAGCTAAGAAACCTCCTATGAGAAGGAAAGACCGAGATGTGCAGGTATGCGTCCTGCAAGTTCAGTGAACAGTGTCAGTCCCCAGTCTTGGGAAGGGTCATGAGGCCTGGCAAAGTTACCATCTTTTTGTGCTGAACAAAGAGATTGAGGTCCTTCAGATTTAAAATGGGCCTCAGAACTCTTGTCTTTTTGGGGATCAGGAAGAACCACCTCGGTACCAATTCGATTGCCTGCTTGTGCAGAAGAGAGTGTACTTCCTCCTGGAGGACAGACAAGTGAGCCGGGGGGCATCTGGAGGGAGGGGGAAGGGTATCTAGAGGCTGTTGAATAAGCTCCAGGGTATGACCTGATTCTATGATATGCAGGTTCCATGCGTCTGAAGTTATAGATCTCCACTGATTCTGATGGAGGGAGAACTGACCCCCAACCACCACCTCTTGGGTCTGGACCAGAGGAATGGGGTCCGGCAAGGAGTCAAGCTGAGGAGGGACCAGCAGAGGAGGCTGGCCCATCATTTCTGGGACACTCTGACACTGCTCCAGCATTGGCAGGGGAAGGCAAGGAAGCTTGGGCTCTGTGCTTATCCTGGGTGCGGTGGCCTGAGTCTGGCCTACTGACCTGTCTATGAAAACTAGGCCACCCTCTACCACAGGGCTGAGTGTGGTAGAGAGAATGCACAGACTTGATGGCTGTGCCAGAGGTCTGCAAATCATTGATGAGGTCCTGGACATCAGGGCTGAAGAGCTTGGTGCCATTAAAAGGGGCATTAAGCACCTTATTTTGCACATCGGCTGCAAATCCAGAGACCCTGAGCCATGAGTGCCTGGCAGCTGCCCTGGTCACTGTGTCCACAATGTCATATAGGGTTCTGAGGAGATGTTTACTGACATCTTCTGCAGTATGCAAACATTCGAGCAATTCCTGCTTCTGGGAACCACCTGGAATCAAATCAAACTTTATTTATATAGCACCTTTCAAAATCAAGGCACTGCACATAAAATCGAATATAAATATGATTTAAAACAAAAAAATTAAAACAGATTAACCATAATTAGGGAAGGCCATATTAAATAAATATGTTTTTAGCCCAATTTTAAACAGTCAGGCATTCTCTTAACCGATGACGTAGAGAATGCCACAGGGTGGGAGCCAAAAAAAGGAAAAGCATGGGCCCCAGATGTTTTTAGTCGCACCCTGGGGATCTCTAGCAATCCCTCATCGGCAGATAGGAGAGGACAGAGGGGGCAGTAGGGTACCAGGAGGTCTTGCAGGTAAGCAGGTCCCTGATCATGTAGGGCTTTAAAGGTTAGCAAGCCAACCTTAAAGGTGATCAGCCACTGGACAGGCAGCCAGTGCAGTTCATGGAGTACCGGCGTAGTATGACTGGACCTGGAGGTCCAGTCAAAAGCCTGGCTGCCGCATTCTGCACCAGCTGCAAGTAGCGGATATCAACCCCTGGAAGCCCTAGTATGAGGGAGTTGCAGTAATCAAGGCGTGTAGTAATGAAGGCATGGACCAATGTTGGAAGATCTTCTAGAGGAACCAAGTGTTGCACCCGGACGATATTCCTCAGATAAAAAAAGAGAGGATTTGATGACAGCCGACATTTGAGATTTCAGTGTCAGACCATCATCAAAAATAATGCCAAGGTTACGTAATCGGTCTGAGGTAGTGAGCTGTATGCCATCAATCAAAAGGCCAGATGTCTGTCCAGCCACCACACCCGCCCCCAGATGACCAAGGTCCACTACCAACACTCCAGTCTTGTCTGGATTCAGTCTCAGCCAGCTAGTACTCATCCAGGTTCTGATCTCAGCAAGGCAGTTATTTAGCACAGAGAGTGCATCATTCTGTCCGGGCAGAAAGGACATATACAGTTGAGTATCGTCTGCGTAGCAGTGAAAACTCAAACTGTATCGCTTGATGATGTCTCCCAATGGCAGCATGTACACTCCAAACAAAATGGGGGCCAAAATAAAGCCCTGTGGCACCCTGCAGGGCAGGGAGTGAGTGCCACAGGAATAAATTCCAGCGGCAACTCTCTGAGACCTGTCCGCAAGGAATAAGTGAAACCATTTGAGGACTGTACCAGACAGCCCACAAAGAAGCTGCATGCGCTCCAACAGCACACCATGGTCTACAGTGTCAAAAGCTGCAGAGAGATCAAGAAGGATCAGAATGGTACGTGCCTTCTGATCTCTTGCCATTAGGAGGTCATTCAATACTCAGACAAGTGCAGTCTCCATGCTATGCTTCTTCCTAAATCTGAACTGGAGAGTATCACAGACCTTGTGAGTTGTAAGGTGATCGTTCAGTTGCAGTGCAACCACCCTTTCAATAACCTTACCAACAAATGGCAGGTTAGAGATAGGCCGGTAGTTAGCTAGACAGTCTGGGTCCAAAGAAGATTTCTTTAGGAGTGGTCAAATGACCACCTCCTTAAGGGGATCTGGAAAGACCCCCATATCCAAGGACCTCCAGACAATTTCAGCAAGGATCAGAGAGATGACATCTATACATCCTACTAAGAGGAGTGTTGGGTCTGGATCCAAACTACAACTGGTTGGGCGCAATGTCTGGATGATCTTCACAATGTCTATGAGTTCTGGCCGGCAAAAATCTGACCAGATAGACCAAGCGCACGTCACTTCACACCGATCACCACAATCCCTCACAGGAGAGGCCAGGCCAATGCCAGACCTGATGCTGGCAACCTTATCTGTGAAGAATTGAGCAAACTGCTCACATTTCAGCTGAGAAAAGGCTTCTCTGGGCTGGAGACAGATCGGATTGCACAATCTGTCAACAGTCTGGAAAAGTTGAGTTGGTCGATTCTGCACAGCAGAAATCTCCCTGGACAGGAATTCTGCCTTCTTACTGGTGATTTCTGACTGTTAGCCATCATAATGAGCCATCAGCCTAAGCCTGTCGGCATCGAGGCCGGACTTTCGCCAGGCTCTCGCCATCCTTCGGCCAACTCGCCTCAATTCCTTCAAGAAACCGTCAAACCAAGGGTTCCTTGGGCGAAGGGTGAGAGGCTGAACACGAACAGGAGCAATCTTGTCCAGGGCATCTCCCACACCCTTGATATAGGCCAATACAAGATCACCTGGGCTCATGCATCCACCCATCAAACCCGATAGGTCCAGCACCGCCGACAGGTCAGTAGGGGGTAACTGGCAGTGGGTGGCCACAGATGGCATTCTGCTGTAGGTAAAATGAGGTCATGGGACCAATGAATGCTAAAATAGCATAGCAGTGGAATAAAGGGATACATGATTCACTGTGAAGCATTGTTTTAAAAAACTAGAAGGAATATGTTAGGAGCACTGAGCAATTACGTAGCTTCAGTGATCAGCAGTGAAAGCACAGTCTAAGGCAAAGGCAACTTTGTTACAAATTGTAACAGTAGCTCGAGTAATACAATGTTATTCTTTAGAGGTGCTACAAAGTAGCAAGTGAAGACTTTTTTTTCCAAGACTGTCTAGCCAATAATGAATGTATCCATTTGACAAAAAGTAGGATACTGAAGTAACAGATAATGTAGCAAATGAAACAATGTATCTGTGACCAAAGAAACGAAGCGGTGGTTAAAAACATATAATCTCTGTATATGTACTCACCCTTTTTGATATGATCTTTGTTCATGATCAAGGAAAATCTGCGAATAGCACTGGAGGAGAGATGGATATATAGTCTGTAGTGGGATTGATTGTGTCTCAGCATGTGAGTTAATAGTAGATGGACCTGGTTGAGTGAGGGACAGGATGTCCGGTGCACCACAGGTCAAAAAAGGCATCTCGATGGAATGGTCATGATGGTCTATAAACAGTGATACCTGAGAAATTGGCTAGATGTATCGGGCCGATGTGAAAAAAAGGCCTCAGTCTTTTTTGTGGCCCCAAAAGGTCCCCGAGGCCAAGAAGAGGGGACTGGAGCGGAGTCTAGAGTCTTTAATGAGGGGCAGAAGCCCCAGGGCAACCGGAGTGCGGCCACGGGCCGGCTTCACCGGGGTCCTTGTTACTTGTTCTCTGCCCTTAAAGGTGTCACATGGGGTATAATTAGTTCCAGTTTTGTATGAATAATTATACTGAGGGCATGGTTTTTGGTACATGTATTGTACTGTTTTCAGCTGTCTGTCTGAGGCTTGTAGGTTCTCCAGTATCATTGGAGCTCCTGGCCCAAAAAGATGGTCACCTGAAAAGGGGGCATTAGACACTTTGTGTTGAATATCAGGTGCTAGCCCTGAAAGTCGGATCCATGCCTGGGCAGCGTATAAGAATACTGATTGCAGAAGTTCAAGCCGAAGCATCGGCAAGATCATATCCTGATCTTAATAGATGCCAAGACAGTGAAATAACTACATTATTTATAGATGTAAGTTGCTGTCTTTCAGGGGATGCAGGTATTCTGTTTATAACTTCTCCAGCAGAAGTGCTCACTGTACGTAGGTATTGCAGCATGTGCCCCATATAGTTAAGTATTCTAATATTTAGTGTGTTTAGAGCAAACACTCTCTTCCCCATATGGTCAAAATGTTTAGTCTCTCTCTCTCTGGAGGTATCATGCTTGTATGTTTAGGCATGCCAGTGCAGTTGTGGGCAGCCACAGTAACCACAGAATCCGCCACTGGCGTACTCGTTAAATACTGATGATCAGGAGGAGCCTGATACAGCCCGTAGACCTTTCTAGGTAACTCCTGCGCTGCTATGGGTCGACTCCAAGCTTCAGTAATAGCATTTCTGAACGCAGGTATAAAAGGGAGGATAGCCCAGACAGGCTCTTCCAATAGGCCCAGATATTCAGCCATACCTTTACTTAATCTGTCCTGTTCCATTGTGGTAAACCCCATTGTTTTTTGTATCTGTAGCATCATTTCGGGGAATGAAGGGTCATCCAGTGGAGAAATTACCTTTCCTGGTTGTAACAGCCCTTCGTCCCAGTACAAAGGCACCTCCGAAGGGGATTCATATCCTCTTGTGTCAGGGGAACCATCATTAGGTCCTATGAAGGTTTGGATTCATGTGATATCTGAGAAATATTCGTCTGAATATTTGGGAGGAGGCAGGACCGGGGAGCGTTCTAGCTCTGTGCGTGCTTGTTTTGATGGAGGTGGTGATATCACTGGTGTTTGAAGGTTATGTTCTGGAGTGAGGCTATAGTCAAAACCCATAGAATCCAGTACTCTATTTACTATGTCTTCAATATTTGGAACTTGTGACGAAGAAACTGTCATGTAAGCAGGTTCTGAATCCAGCGTACGTGGGGACGGGGGATCAATTTGTGCCTCCCGGTAGAGTGATCCAGTGTTTCTTTGTCGTCTTTGTTCAGTTCCAACGGGGTTGTGAGCCCCGTGTAGGAACGACAACGAGGCTGGAAGGCCTCTGTGTTCTGAAGCAAATAGTTCTTTATTTTGTAGAAATGCAGCTCTATATGCATCTGTCGATACATGTTTTTGACAATATTCTTGGCTTTTCATGGTCGACCTTCCATAAGGATCATCCATAGCTGTACTATATGCAGGCAGAGGTGTTGTTCTATGCTGCAGTGATCATCTTCATGATGGAGGAATCAGTCCCGTCGACAGGAGAGGCAGAGAAGCATGCCTCGTCGATGATGTACTGTGTCTTATAAGTGGAGGGTCAGTAACAGCATGCTCCATCGACGGAAGAATATACTCCATTGATGATGAGGAAGGCAGGGCATGTGCCGTTGATGGTGGGATATGCTCCGTTGACGATGAAATAGTGAATGCATGCTCCATCGACAACGATGGGGGGAGTGAAGACATGCTCCATCGACGATGGGAGAGTGGATACATGGCCTGTTGATGGTGGCAGGCCTCTCGTAGACGGAAGAGCATATGGAGCATGTCCCGTTAATGGGGAGGCAGCCCCATCAACTAGGAAGCATGTAGCAAGTGCTCAGTCGATGGAGAAGGCATTCTCATAGATGATGCTGTCTTGTAAAGCCCTCCCGTTGACGGGGGGGGGGTTATGCCCCATCGATGGGGAAGGCAAGATCTCTGTCGTTGACAGTGCAGGAGCTCTGGTTGACCGGGGAGCTGAGGAATGATGCCCTGTCGACGTAGAACGTTCCTTTTTTGATGGAGTAGAGCCTGCCATTGATGGAAGTGAAGTGCCCATCGACGATGAATATCTTCTTGATGATCCAGGTTTTGGAGGCACAACCGCTAAAAGGCGGTTAGGCAAGACTTTAGGTGAAGGGGTTTCCTTCCCAGTATTATCTCTTGAAGAGGACTCTAAGTTTTTTGAGTCCTTTGGTTGAGCACCCTGTGTGTGTGACAGGGAATCATCTATTGTAGGTATATGGTGTCTGTATGAAACCCAGGCTATGGGTTCAATCCACATCGTAGACTGCTACTAGACAAGTTGCTGCCAGAGCTGAAGCCAGTGGGAAAATGAACGGAGCTTGCCAGGGACCACCTACTTTTATAGGTACAGCCCAGGAAGTGAGGTAGTGTGGGTAGGCCCTGGTATAGAGACTGCTGGAAGAGACTTCTGTGCTGGAGCTCCACCTATCGGGAACTCCCAGAAGTAATGACTTACTGCAAGAGACCATTCCGTGGAAGATCTACTTTTACAGGTGAGTAATCAGTTTTTCTAGGGACACGGATACGATGTACTATTCAAACCTCTGACAGATTTCTAGCAGTTCTCTGGGAGAAGGGGCTAAGGCGTACATCCCCTGTTTAGGGAATAGAGATTGGAGAACAGAGGCCCCCAAACCAGCATCCCGGCGTAACTCAAGGTCGATGTGGTAGTGGGAAAAGAAGGTGTGTGTGGACTTCCAGGTAGCAGCCCTGCAGATTTCCTGGATAGCGACATCCCTGGAAACAGCCACCAAGGCAGCGGTATGATGGGTGGAATGCACCCTTCACCCTACAGGAGGCTCCCTACCCACCAACCTACTGTACAGCAGATGTCAATGCAGGATACAATCCTCCCACCAATCATCCCCTTAGCTGCCAGTCTGCCAGGTGAGGCTTCAGGGTGGGCAACAAATAGCTAGCAAACCTCTCCTCGAACTCCAGGTGTACACTCCTTTTAGTAGGAGAGCGCTCACCACAGGTCCAAAGTATGGAGCCTGTGCTTGGCCTCTGAGGTGTAGTTGGTGAAGTACACTGGGAGACTGATCACCTGGTTAAGGTGTAACTCGGACAAAACCTTTGGGAGGAACTTTGGGTTGGGGCGAAGGACAACCTTGTTCCTGTGGAAGACCAGGTAAGGTGACTCCACCGAGAGCGTCTGGAGTTCACTGATCCTTCTGGCTGACGTGACAGCCACTAGGAAGGCGGTCTTCCACGACAGGTGAGTGATGTCACACCTGTGCATCGGTTCAAATGGCTTGCCCATGACCTTTGTCAACACCAGCAACAATTCCCAAGGTGGTGGTGATTCATGCACTGGAAGGGAAATGTGGTCAAGGCCTTTGAAAAAGCACTAGAGCACGTTCTCCTGCACCACTGATGGCATACCAGCCTGCTCCCGGTATGCAGAGAGAGCTGCCAGTTGCATCTTAAGGGTTGTCGACCAAAGGCCCAACAGAGAAGGACCACATGTGGTAGAGAATGCTAGCCACCAAACAAGAAAAAGGGTAAAGCCCCTTGCCCTGGCACCAAATGGAGAAACTCTTCCATTTGAAGGCACATCATTTTTGGGTCGACTCCTTCAGAGAAGCCTCAGCCATAATGAGGGCATCTTTGGAGAGACCCAAAGCATGGAACTCTAGCTGCTGAGGAACCAAGCTGTCAGGTGCAGTGATTGAAGGTCTGGATGGAGTACCTTCCCCTGACTGCAAGAGAGCAGGTCCAGGCAGAGAGGAAGATGCCACGGGAGCCTGCAGCTGAGGCTTAGGAGATCGGGGGTACCAGAATTGGTGGGGCCAGTCCGGAGTCACAAGGATCATCTGTGCCTTGTCCCTCCTGGCTTTGATCAGCACTTTGTGGATCCGAGGAAATGGGAGGAAGGCATAGAGGAGGTCTGGGGTCCAGGGCCTCAAGAAGACATCCAGCTACAGCATTCCCTGCTGAGGGGGGTGGGCATAATACAGCCTCAGCTTTGCGTTCTCCCTGGAGGCACACAGATCCACCAGAAGGGTTCCCCATCAGGAGAACAGGCTGTGCACTACACCACTGGATGGAGAGAACACTTGTGAGATGCCTCACCCACACAGCTGAGGGCATCCGCCAGCTGGTTGGAGACATCGGCCACATGGATGGTCAGATAATCATCGTCCAGTCTGAGCATGATGGTTCATATGCAGAAAGCTTCCCTGTACAGAGGAAGAAAGGGATTGCATCCCAGCCTCTTTGTAGGAGTAGTACATGGTTGTGATGTTGTCCATCTGGACCTGAAAGACCTGACCCTGAATGTGCGGAGTGAGGGCTGTCAGCGCCAGCTGAACTGCCCAAAGCTCCAGCAAGTTGATATGGCATGATATGCCATATCAACCTGATATGACAGAGCAAAGGCCGATGGCACATTTATAAGGTAGAAAAAGAAATGGGCAGACTGGATGGGCCTTGCAGTCCTTACCTGCCGTCAACTTCTATGTTTCTATGGCATCAGTACTCCTTGGATGTTTAGAGTCCACGGACTGTGTGCTCCCCCAGGTGGGCATCCCAGCCCATCAGGAAGGCATCGGCTGTGATGGTGACCGTCGGCTCCAAGCAGACAAAAGGGATCCCTTCCTGCAGATGTTCTGGGACTAACCACCACTGGTGGGTATCCCACATCAGCTGAATCACAGTGACTGGCTGGTTGAAGTGGCCCTGGTGCTATGACCATTGACGGGCAAGCTCCCACTGTAGAGAGTGCTTTCTCCACCAGTCCCAATGGACCACACTGGTGCATGCTGCCATGTATCCCAGAAGGTGCAGGAAGTCCCGAGCAGGGCGCAACTGCCCAACCCGAAATGATCAGGCAAAGGAGGAGAGAGCCTCTGCCTGGTCCGCTGGAAACCAAGGCCTGGCTCTGTAAGAGTCTAGCTCTGACCCGATGAACTGTATCACCTACGAAGGTATGAGCTCCGACTTGGCCTTGTTCCCCAAGAGGCAAAGGGACAAGCAGGTCTGGAGGATCAGGTCCCTGCACCACTCCACCTCCGCCCTGGAGGGACCCACTATAACTCAGTCATCCAGGTATGGGTACATCCAGGCCCCTTGATGCCTCAGGTAGGCTGCCACCACAGCAGTGCACTTGGTGAATATCCTGGTTGCTGATGAGAGGCTGAAGGGCATGGCATGGAACTCATAGAGAACCCCTTCTGCACAGAACCACAGGAACCGGTGGTGGGACAGACGGATGGGAACGTGTAAGAATGCATCCTAAAGATCCAGGGAGCAGAACCACATGTTTTGCTCCAGAGATGAAATGATCTAGTGACCATCCTGAAAGTGCATGACCAAAGAAATCTGTTCAGGTCGTGCAGAGCCCCCCATCCACTCTGACACCAGAATGTACCTGGAGACAAACCCTGGGCTTACTGGAGGGTCTGGGACTGGAGTCACTGTCTCCTTGTGATGGAGCTGGGCAATGTCTTCCTGAAGGGCTGACAGAATTTCGATGGACACCAAGTCCTCCAGGGAGGCATGGGCTCGACAACGTGGGTAAGCCTCGAATGCTAGAGGCAGACCATGACCAACAAGGGTCTGCACCAGAAGACATACGAAGAAAGACTAAAGGAGCTTAATATGTATACCCTTGAGGAAAGAAGGGCGAGAGGGGGCATGATAGAAACTTTCAAGTACCTCAAAGGAATCAACAAAGTCCAAGAGGGTAGCATCTTTCAGAAAAAGAGATGTGCAAGAACAAGGGGGCACAATTTGAAGATAGAGGGGGGATGGCTCAGAGGTAATGTGAGGAAGTATTTTTTCACAGAGAGGGTTGTGGATGCATGGAACAACCTCCCTGAGGAGGTCGTGGAGTCAAGAACAGTGGGGGAATTCTAGAATGCATGGGACAGACATAAGGCAGTCCTAGTGGGGGGTAGGAGGAAGTAAGCTGTTGGTTAACTAGGATCTGCAGCTTATCTGTTAGGTAGGAAAATGGGCAGACTAGGTGGGCCAAACAGTCCTTATCTGCAGTCAAATTCTATGTTTCTATGACCACCTCAAGTACCCACCTGTCCATGGTGACAGCGGACCAGGCGGAAAAGACATGGTGGAGCCAAGCCCCTATGGGACAATCCAGGAGAGTCAGTACGGGCATGGTGGAGGCACCCCCAATCCTGTCACTCGGCAGGCTGGGAAACGGGAGGAGGGACCGGCTGAGGAAGCAGTGGGGCCTCGACCACCTCACTTTCAGATGACCGAAGCAACCAACTTTGGTCAGGGACACCAAGCATGGGTCTGTTGTCCAGCTGGGAGCTGGGATGGCTCAGCCACAGAGTCAGAGAGTGGCCAACAGGGTTTCTTCCTTTGGAGCTTAGATCCCTCTGTGTGAAGGAAACAGAGTCCAGGGTGGCACTGCACTTCTCAGTGACAGTAAGGTGTTCTTCCACCCTCCCGGGCCGAGCAAGTCAGTGCCCAAGAAGAGGACAGCACCAACTTATGATGGGTATCTGCCATAAAGGTAGAGATCCTCAGCCATGCCCTGCAGTGCATGGCCACTGCAGCGGCCACAGACTGGGCACAAGAGTCGCTGATGTCCATAGCTGTCTGGAACTGCTGCTTAGCCACCGCTCAGCCCTGGTACCGGACTTGCTTGATCATGGTCCATAAGTCAGCCAGATGTTGGGGAAGCACCTCATCAAGAGTGCCCAGCAGAGCATGAGCAAAATGGGCCATCAAAAGAGCAGAACTCGCCTGCTGAAGGCCAAAAGAAGAAGCTGCATAGACTTTCTTGGCCATGTGATCCAACATTTTGGATTCCTTGTTGAGAGGCTTGTCCATATCCCCAATATTGCCAGTATGCCAAAAACCAGAGTTGGCCCCAGACCCTTGGCCAAGGAATGCTCGGTGAATCTAGACAGGGAACCTGTGGGGACCGCATACTTTTGGGCCATATGGGCCAACAGCGTATGGCAAGAGGCAGGGTTCTGCCAAAGCTCCACAGCAGAACTAAGAATGGCCACGGTGACCGGGAAAGCCACCCTAAACAAGTCACCATGGTTGAGAATCTGGGTCAAAGAGCACTTGGCCCATTTTTGGATGGGCTCCACCTGGAGTTCCGTCGATTTCGATATTAAATGAAGCAGGCCCCCAAAAGAGGTGGGACCATGCTATGTAGAAAAATCCTCTCCTGACTCTGCATCCAATGGCTGGGAGTCTAAGAAGGAGCCCTCAAACTTCAAGGATTGATCAAAAAGCGGTTAACCACCAGAGTCCCCGCTGACCCTATGGCATCTGTCAGGAGTCACAATGACCGATAGCCAATGAGGAAGCCTGAGAGCAGTACGGGCATCCTTATAAGGAGGGCTCTCTGGCTGGCCCAGTGGCACAGTGGGCTGAGGCACTGGACACCTTTCCTCATGTCACGCCGGTGACCCGGGTTTGGGAACGGACTCTGATTGTCGGGGAGCCGGCCTGGGGGGAAGGTGGACAGGAGCAGGATTGAGCTGCCTACTGGTGGCTCTCCTCTCCTGGGATGGGAGGGAATTGCTCTCCCGCAATCCCGCTGCCTCCAGGAGGAGGGCCGGTGGTGGCACAGATGGGTAATGGGTGACCAGTAGGGTGGTGGCGTCCCGCAGTGCGCAATGTGCATGTGCCTCCACATGCACGTGTTTACACCAAGGATGTGAGGGTGGGGGAAAATGGCTAGACACATAAAAAATAAAATGAAAGGGGGCCCTCTTTCAGTTGCTTAGATGGCAGCTCCATCTGGATGTGTGGAGAAGCCAAAATAGGCTGAGTTGGAAATGGCAGTGCCGGGGCAGGCTGAGGCCTCAGTGGCAGGAGCCATGTGAGAGCCGGGGTTGGGTCTGGGATCGGCTTAACGCCGGTAAACATGAGCTGATGCCACATGAGTTCCTCGTAGCACCGGCGCATTTTGCAGCAGAGCCTCTCCTCATCCAAGGAGGAAGACAAAGAAGAACAGCAGCAGTGCCGCTTACCCGAATGCCGATAGCAGGAACACCAATGTTGGGGTGGGCTGCTCAACTCCAGACCTCAGGATCATGACCTTGATCTCGACTGTCGGGGAAGCTGATGGTGAGCATCAGAGGGAACCGGCGAAAGCCGAAGATCCTCCAGAGTCACAGGATCCTGATGGTTAGTGACTGAATCAGCATGCTGGTCCAACCCACCCTGAGATGTAACAGGTAGGACCAGAGTCCTAGAAAGTGAGGTATCCATCTTGTTCTGTGATAGCATGTCGACTGTCTCAAGAAAAATCTCAGCATGCTGGTCCAACCCACCCTGAGATGTAACAGGTAGGACCAGAGTCCTAGAAAGTGAGGTATCCATCTTGTTCTGTGATAGCATGTCGACTGTCTCAAGAAAAATCTCGACAGGTTGGTCGACGGGTGTCTCGACTGACAGACCCGAGAGGGAGACCGTGGAGCCAGTGGCCTGGACCGAATGATCAACCGTAGCTGAAGCCTCCAGAGAAGCACAGGAATGCAAGGCCCGAGCCTGCTTGTGATCCCAAGATCGACAGCGAGACTTCTTTTTTGTCTTTTTTTCAAAGATTTAGAAGATTTCATGTCCTTAGTCGGCCCCTGCCCAAAAGTGGGAAAGGACTGGCACAAATCCTTAAACACCTCTCTAAAGTGAGAGCCAAAGGAATGCAGCACAAAGGCCAAAGTCGAAGAGGTATGCTCTGCAGCTGGAGCCACAGTCTCTTCAAATACCACAAGTTGTTCTGCGGACCACACAGCTGCGGACACCGCCCGACTGGCATCTTCTGATCCAACGGGATGGTCCTGCTCATCTGCATGCTCTAAAAGTAGCCCAGCATGCCGGTCTTCCAGAGTACTGGGAAGCAAGGGGCAACACAGGCCACACACCTGGGGATTGTGTTCATGGCCTAGGCAGTAGATGCATGAGGTGTATGGATCCATCCGGGACATCTGTCCACACTCGCACCATTTGAAACCTGGTGACATCCATGTCAAGAGTTCAAGGACCTATGGGGAGAAGCTCGAAGAGCTAAATATGTACACACTGGAAGAGACAAGGGACAGGGGGGACATGATAGAGGTCTTCAAGTACATGAAGGGCGTAAATAAGGGAGGCTCAGTCAGGGTGCTCTGAAGGAAGGGGGGGCAACTAGAGTGCAATGGTGGAGGGGGGAAGGCTCAGAGGAGAAAGGAGGAGGTGCTACTTCACTGAGCGGGTGGTAGAACTATGGAATGCGCTGCCCAGGGGGCTGGTGGAGGCAGAGACTGTAGAGGGGTTCAAGAGGGGGTGGGACAGGTAAAGGGGAAGGGTTGTGGAAGCAAAGTCCAATGCAGAGGGAATACCCTGGACTGGAGAGGGAGAAGCCCGAGAGGGCAGGGGGGCTGCAAGGTCAGCTCCCAGGGTAGGGGCTGACCAAACAAGCAGACACAAAAGACCACTAGGCCTATTCTGCTGGCATTTTAGTATGTTAGTATGTTCAAAGGATTCAAAGTTGCTTGAACACGATACTCATTTTACAAAGTTTCAAAGCAAAGGACGTACTCAGTGCAGAGAGTGGTAAGAAGGGAACCTTCTTCCAGTGGAAAGGAAGATCTGACATCACAGGTGGTGCAGAGGAAGTTAGAAGCCAGCTTAAAGACATTCCGGCAGGATTTAAAGGGGAAAGGAACACTGCTATAAGTATGCATAGTACATCATATCCATATCCCAAGAAAACGATTTTCAGGTATGGAAACAGGAACTATGGCTGCATGCTTCCAGGCAAAAAGCAGAATTTTAATAATCACTTCCTAATTATCCAGTACTGCTGCTTTAACAATTACCTTTGTTCAGTTTTTACTATGGAGGATGGTGGGCCCTTGCCAAACAGTGGCATCAAAGTGGCCCTAGTGAAAGGGTCCCGAAAGGGCTGGCAACCCAAAAGACAGCTAAGGCCCCAGGACCAGATGGGTTGCATCCTAGGATACTCAGGGAATTAGCAGTGGAACTAGCTGATCCCCTGGCAGGTCTTTTTTAATAGCCCTCTAAGAAAAGGGGCGGTTCTAAGAGATCGAAGGATGACAGACGCAGTTCTACTCCATTGGGAGGGGCAGAGCGAGACAAGGAACAAGCAGGAACTACAGACCTGTCTGTCTTACCTCTATTGTAAGAAAACTGATGGAGTCACTGGTCAAAGAGGATCCCGTGGACTACTTGGAGAGCAAAACTCTCCAGGATTGTAAGTAGCATGGATTTGTGGCAGGGAGGTCTTGTCAAACTAATCAGATAAGCTTTTTTTTTGGCTGACGAGGGAACCGGATAGGGCCATGCTGTGGATTTGCTCTACTTCATATTCAGCAAGGCTTTTGATTCATTCAGTAGAGGATCTGGATGCAGCTAAGGTCACAGTAAATTGGATAGATAACTGGCCAAAGAGGAGGCAACAGAGGGTAGTGATCAACAGGTTTAAATCAAAAGAGAGGGAGGTTATGAGCGGGATTCCACAGGGGTCTGTCCTGGGTCTAGTCCTATTCAACATGTTCATCAGAGACACTGGTGAGGAGATCTAGGACAGGCTGTGTCTCCTCACAGAGGACACCAAGCTCTGTGGGAGATTGGATAGTGACAAGGGAATGAAGGAAATGCAGAGAGGTAAAGCACCTAGGAAACAGGAACCCCAGGATGGAGTACTGGATGGGAGAGGCGCAACTCAGTACCACGGGTGAGGAATGAGACATTGAAGATATCAATAGCATCAGTGCAACAAGGCTAACAAGGGCAATAAGATGCTTGGATGTATCGGGAGGGGTACTGCTAGTAGAAACATGGAGATAATACTTTCCTTATATAAATCTTTGGTGAGGCCATACCTGAAGTATTGCACCCAGTCCTGGGGTCCTCATCTCTGGAAGTTTAGGGATAGGCTTGAGACGATGCCATGCAGGGTAACAAAAGTGATTCAGGGCTAGCAGGGCATGTCCTATGAGTAATGCCTTAAAGCACTGAACATGCACTCACTGGAGACTTTCAAATTCATGAAAGAAATTGCCAGGGTGAACTGCGGCGCACTATTTAACTTGAATAGCAGCTTGCAGTCATGAGTGGAAGCTGACAGGCAGGAGGTTCAGGAGGGACATGAGGAAATACTGTTTTACAGAAAGGGTGGTGGAGTCATGGAAAAGGCTGTCAATTGAGATGGTGGGTTCAAAAACTCTTAGTGCTTTTAAGCATGGCTTTTCCACAATGAAGGGTACAGTGGTTGCTCAGGGAATCAGAATTGGGGATGAGAATGGGGGGGGGGCTAGGACCCAGGAAGAACAGTAGGCCCCAGTGCTACACAGGGAACTCACACAGACTGGATGGACCTTTGGTTTTTTCCTGCCTTCATAGTCTATGTTTCTATATTTAAAACAGATTATTTAACTGTTTCACCAGGAAAGACATACTGAGCTGACAACAGCTAGTTTCTAGATATGTCCCGGGAGGAAGGGAGCAAAGGAGAGTAATATATACAAACAAGCAAATAATTAAATGGAGAATAAGGTATACAAGCAAGAATAATTCCATGGCAGTAAATCATTACATGGCAGGTAGAAGGACTAAGTAACAATCACTAAGATGCAATCATATATGCAGTTTAACAATATCTGTGCAAGTTATGCAACTGAGCAGGAGAAATGCAACCCAAAGGGTAGCAATAAACAATATTTGTGCAAGTTATACAACTCTGAAGGAGAAACGCAACCCAGAGGGTAGCAAGGAGGTACTCGTAAAGTGCATAGTGCTGCAAGAAGGAGACAGAGAAAGTCATTCAGTGGGTTTCAAGGAAGAATGAATTTAAGGAGCCTGGGGAAGCAAGGGATAGCAGAGGGGTAGACAAGGGAAGGTAGGGAGGAGGTGGGGCAGCTGACAGAAAGAGGAGGGAACATGGATAGTAATCAGGAGCAACTGAACGTGTAGGCAGAGAAATCATGGAGTATGGAGGAGGAGAGTAAGCTCTGGGAAGAGGCAGCATGGATGTTTTGTGGGAGGGAATTCCACAGTTTGAGGAATGGTAAGAGAAAGCAGCCTGGCCAGCTGATGATTTTCTAGAAGGGAGTACAAGAAAGCAGTAGCCAGAGTTACGAAGAGGGTGGGAGTGGAGAGAGGAGAGGAGACGGGCAAAGCAAGGAAGAAGGGGAGGGAGGTTAGCTAGCATTTAAAGACAAAGGAGGTACAGTGAGCGAGGCGTCTGGCTTCGAGGGAGGAACAGAGGGAGCAATGGTGGGTGCGTGGTGGACAGTCCAAAGCAAAATGTCAGAAGAAGTGAAAGAGGGGAGCCAGTCTGGCTAGGGTAGTCTTAGGAGCAGCACTGCAGACAATATCACCAAAGCTGAAGATGGGGAGAATCATTTTCTGGACAACAGATCGGCAGGCAGGATGAGGAATACAACCTCTATTCCTGTACAAAGCACTGAGTATAAGGTGACTTTTTTTGTGGAAGGCATCCACATGCCCAGAAAAGTCGAGGCAATGGTCATGCCAGACTCCTAGGTGCTAAAATGAGGAAACATCATCATCAACTGTAGCCCCATCTAAGGTGTGGAAGGGGGGGGCAGTAAACTTTGTGAGCTTCTGTCTGGTCCCAAAGGACATGGAGACCATTTTCTTGGCACTGAGTGATGGTTGGACCATAACCACTGCTGGATGTTGTTGAAATCCAGCTGAAGTTTGGCCATCAAACAGAAGAGGGAGGAACCAGAACTAAATAGAACCATGTCATCTGTGTACATGTGGATGAATGCAGAGGAGCAGGCAGTAGGGAGGTCATTCAAGAAAACAGAAGAGTATCAAACCAAGAATGAATCCTTGGGGGACACCAGTACTGATAAGAAGTGGGGGAGGGTGGAGGTAAGGAATCACCAATCCTAACAGATTGAGTCCTACCCACAAAGTAGGAGCGGAACCAATTTGTTGAGGAGTCAGAGTGCTCTACTGCCTTAAGCTTGTCAAGGAGAAGGGGTGTGGGCTACAGTGTTGAAGGCTTTGGCCAAGTTGACAAAGATGGCTGAGGTGATAAGGCCCTGATCCATGCTCGAGAGAATGGAGTCAGTGAGCCAGAGAAGGGAGGAAGGGGTGGAATAGAAATTTATGGAAACCAGACTGGAAGGGGGTGATGAAAGAGGAGGAGACAAGGAAGGGGAAGAGCTGAGCCAACACCAGTGTTCTTAAAGTTTAAATAAGGTGGGGAGAAGAGATGGTAGTTACCAGGATGGGTGGAGATGTTTCCTTTAGGAAGGTGTATGACAGTGGGCTGTTTCTAGGCACTGGAGACAGAGGCAAGGGAGAAAGGTTAAAAAGGGAGGTGATAGGAATGGCAATGGCAGGGGAAGATTATTAGGGAGTTGTGTTCTGGGAAGCAGTAATTGTTTCAAATCCCCCTGTTGAGAGTAAAATGTTTACCATGCTAGCGATCTTCTCTTCCTAGGTACTGCACTACCCTTCTAGTGCTAAAGGCATATAACATATCTGAAAATATTAAAACACAAAAACCAGCAACATATACACTCCATACTCTAAAGCAATTATCATAATATTATTCCCTTTACATGCATAACTAACCAGTTTATAATTTAACATTAAATCAGTTGCTAAGAATGCTTGGGTAAACAGCAATGCCTTTAGGAGCAATATAAAGACTATGACTAAGGAAGCAGTACAGATAGACAGTGGTAGGACATTCCAACACCTAGGGGCAGACACCACAAAGGCTTGGTCCCTAGAAGATTTCAGTCTTGATGGCAGTATTGTAGTAGTCAGTGGGTGACTAAATGAAAGATGTTTCTGCCTACATTCACCTCTTGGTGGGGGGAATAACTCCAAAATGTAGGGGGCAGTCAAATTTGGGCCTTAAAAACCGCCAAAAATATTAAAGTCAGTGTGCCACCTTACAAGCAGCCTGTGTATCCTGGGAAGTGCATGGAGGATACATTCATATTTAGTATGAATGTCACCATCCTTTGTGCAGCATTTTGCACTAGCAGAGGCAGTGCAATTGATTCACCAGCATGTCCTGGTAGAGCAGGTTACATTAGTCTAGTTGCAGTGTGTCAAAAACCTGAAATAGCATCCCCAAGTCATCTTGGTCAAAGTAGGGGCACAACCTGGTGATGTTTTTATTTTTTCCATGTGATAAAAACCACTCTGGACCATGTCATACACTTAAAGAATAAGTGCAGCTCAACATCCATAGAGCAACTTCTCTGCCTCAAACGAAAATCATCCACTGTGGAAAACCTAAGGAAATCCTTGTCAGATGACACAACTCAACTTGGGCCTACCAGTAACAGTTTGGTCTTGCCCAGGGTAATTCTTCAGTAAATGATGGCCATCCATCATTTTTCTGGTTTCTGAGATAGCAGCTCTCTATCAGTCACTGGATCTCACTGACCAGGCACAACTGAAAGATAAAGAGGATCATTATCTGCATAGCAATGAAAATTCTAACCATATCTGCATATTACTCCTCCTGTCGGAAGCCTACTTACACCCTGAACAACTGGAATAGTACTGATCCCTGTGAGATGGCTGACACAACAGTGAATGGGGATGACTGAAAGCCCTCAGAAGTCATCTGTTGGCAATCCTAGAAGGACCCGAACCAATCTAAAACAGTCCCGTTCAGCACACAAAACTTTCTCAGGAGAATAATCAGTTCCCAGTGATGAATGGTATCAAATGAGGATGAAAAATTATGGAGAATGACAATTGACAGCTCTACTAAATCTCTAACAGGAAAATATCATAATCACCTATACAAGGGCAGTCTTAGTATTGAGGCAAGCACAGAAGCCAGACTGCAGATGCTCATAGAGTTCATGTTCCTCAAGATTTTCCCTTAGCCATGACACCACTACTTTCTCAATAACCTTAACCAAAAAGAAAGCTTAAAGATAGGTCTATAGTTCTCCAGCTAGTCGAGAACTAAATATGGCTTAAGGCGCTGCCTCGCTGTAGCCACCTTCAGGATTACAGGAAAGGACCCCATAGTCAAAGAAGCATCGACAGTCATGGGGATTTCATTAACTGCAGGTACTGTGGAACAATTTTCAGAAGGACATTCTTACAGGATTTAGGACACTGTCCTACATGCTGGGCCTTTGGAGATCTTAGGTCTCAGCTCCGGGCAGCATGGGCAGAGATTGCACGCCTCAAATTTCATATTGAAGAGGAAATACATTATAAGAACCACCCGCCATTTCCCCAGCATCCAACAGAAAAACCTCAACCGCAGAGGGTAGTTGGTCCAGGAGGTTGGCAGGTGGTTAGGAGGAGCAAATCAGGTGCCCCATCACTCTCTGCTCTCCAACACATTACCTCCAAAAACCATATAAACACTACAAACAGGTATCTGCCTCTATCTCTGAAATCAAATAAAGAGGCAGAAGACACTGCAGAGCAGGACACTGCGGCACAGGAGCTAGCACAACAATACTCACCCAAATCAGGAACCAAAACTAAACAAGCACAAGGAAATCCAAAAACTTCTGATCATAGGAGACTCCATGATTCGGGAGTTGATACCCATCTCCAGCCAGGGTGATGGTCAGATGTCTCCAGGTACATCAGCATGGAGAGACACTGACCGCATTGCTAAAATTGTTCACAAAGCAGGAGAAAACATTGATGTCCTAGTACACATAGGGACTAATGATCTCGCCAGCCGGTCAGTTGTGGAGACCAAGGAACACCTGACTAGGCTGGGTGACAAACTATCATCTATTTCGTCTGGCATCTCCTTCTCTGAGATCCTGCCAGTCTGGGAGAAGGAGCAGATGGACGGAAGGTCAGAGAAGGGGAGATAGGGAGCTAAACACGTGGCTCAAGGACTGGTGCCAGAAAAAGGACACAGATTTGTGAGGAACTGGCAACAGTTCTGGAGCGAAAGTTCTTTAAATTTGATGGACTGCATCTGACTAAGAGAGTCAGTGCATTGGGGCAAGTTTGACGTCTTTGCAGAATATTTAAACTAGCAAATGGGAGAGGGGTGCAGCACCCCATACGCTGAATGGGAAGAACACCCTCCCCCTCAGCTAGTGGTCAAACTGAATTCAGTGTGTTTGCCGCTCATTTGCATCACCAGGTAAGAAAAAAGGTTTGTCTCCCCATACGATGCACGGGGTAATGCCAAACCTCACCCAACAACTAACACACCAAAATCTGGCCAATGGAAAATCATGTACACAAATGCTCACAGCCTGGGAAATAAGATCCCAGACCTGCAGGCAATAATGTCAGAGGCTAAACTGGACATAGTAGCAATTAGTGAGACGTGGTTTACCAGTAACCACACTTGGGAGACTTCAGTACCTGGCTATGTATTGTTCAGAAGAGACCGAGGTGAAAAGGGGGGGAGGAGTGGCCCTGTATGTTAATGAAAATATCAAAGCTACAGAAATTCAGAATACACATAAGGAGCCAGAAGAACTGTGGGTCACCCTGGAAACAGGAAATGGGACAGCCATAAGAACTGGGGTTGTCTACAGGCCCCAGACCAGAGGAGGACATGACACATTACTGTTAGAAGATATACAAAACATGACAGCTAAAGGAGGTTCTGATAATGGGAGACTTCAACATGCCAGATACAGATTGGTCAATACCAGCAGGAACATCTGCCAGAACTAGACTCATAGTGGATTCCCTGCAGGGAGGGCCTCAAACAACTGGTACAGCAACCCACAAGAGACAGGGCTATCCTAGATCTAGTACTGACTAACAAAGAAGGGATCACAGATCTCAGGTAGAAGGTCACCTGGGGGCCAGTGACCATCACATGGTATGGTTCAATTTGGCTACTACATCTAAATCATCCCATTCCAAGGCAAAATATGGGACTTCAGAGGAGCTGACTTTGATAAGATGGCCAACAGAGTTAAGCTAGCCCTGGCAAAAGAAACACAGGTGAGGAGGTACAGGCAAAGTGGGCAAGCATTAAGGATACAATACTTGAAGCAACATCCCATTGTGTTAGACAGAAAAGGAAGTGCAAAGAAGAAGGAAACCACTTTGGTTCTCAAATACAGTAGCAGAAAAGGTCAGAGCCAAAAGGCTGGCCTTCAGAAAATACAAGGGAACACAGCGGATGAAGATAGGGGGCATACCAAACTGCCCTAAGGGAAGCAGGTAAGGCAGTAAGGCAGGCAAAGTCCCAAACTGAGGAAACACTAGCACAAACAGTAAAGAAGAGAACTTTCTATAGATACATTAGTGAAAGGAGAAAGTCCAGAGGGGTATTGCTAAGCTTAATGGAGAAAAGGGAGCATGTGAGGAGGAGGACCCTGTAAAAGCATCTATCCTAAATAGATACTTTTGCTCAGTATTCACTGAAGAGAAGGTAGGGCAGGGCCCACAGCTCAGCATCATGGACACAGAGGGAGGGAGGTGAGCACTACTCCCTTCACAAAAGAAAGGGTCCTACAAGAGCTTGCTAAGCTCAGGGTGGATAAGGCAATGGGACCTGATGGCATACATCCCAGGGTACTTAAGGAGCTAAAGGAGGAACCAGCAGAGCCATTAGCAGAATTGTTTAGTGAGTCTCTGAGCACAGGAGAGGTCCCAGAAGACTGGAGAAGGGCTCATGTGATCCCACTCCACAAGAGTGGTAGCAGGGAGGAGGCGGGGAACTACAGACCGGTCAGCCTTACCTCAGTAGTGGGCAAGATTATGGAAGCACTCCTTAAGGAAAGGATAGTGCAACACCTGGAACCATAGGGGCACAGGATCCAAGACAGCATGGGTTTACAAAGGAAGGTCCTGTCAAACTAATCTCATAGATTTCTTTGACTGGGTAACCAGAGTGGTGGACCAAGGGGGAGCAGTTGATGTCGCCTACCTTGACTTCAGCAAAGCTTTTGACACTGTTCCACATAGAAGATTGATAAATAAGCTAGGTAGGCTCGGGGTGGGTCAGAAGTTGGTCAACTGGGTGGCAAACTGGTTGACTGGCAGAAAACAGAGAGTGGTGGTAAATGGTATACAGTCAGAAGAGATGCAAGTCACAAGTGGGTAACCTCAGGGATCAGTCCTGGGGCCAGTCCTATTCAACATCTTCATTAGTGACCTCGCAGATGGACTAGAGGGTAAGGCTTGTCTGTTTGCAGATGACACCAAGATCTGCAACAGAGTAGATGATCCAGATGGGGTGGGCAGAATGAGAAGAGATCTGGATAAACTAGCAGAATGGTCAGAAGAGTGGCAACTGGGATTTAATGCAAAGAAGTGCAAAATCATGCACATAGGGAAGAGAACCCTGAAGCCACTTATAGGCTGGAGGAGTTGCTAGCAGTCACAAAGGAAGAAAGAGACTTGGGCATCATCATCACTGATGACCTGAAATCATCAAGCAGACCTCTAAAGCAGTAGGTAAGGCTAGGGGTGTTAGGGTGTATTAGTAGGAGTATCTGCAAGTCGTAAGAGGGAGGTAATCACCTCTTGTACAAGACATTGGTTAGGCCCCATCTGGAGTACTGCGTGCAGCCGAGGCCACACCTTCACAAGGACATTAACTCAAATTGAGGCAGTCCAGAGAAGGGCAACCAAAATGGTGCAGGGACTGCATCAGAAGACATATGAGGACAGATTAACGGAGCTCAATATGTATACCCTTGAGCAAAGGAGGGAGAGAGGTGATATGATCGAGACATTTAAACACCTTAAGGGCATAAACAAGGTGAAAGAGTCTAACATGTTTAAATATAAGAAAATAGAGGACAAGAGGACACAGCATGAGATTAGAGGGAGGCCGATTAAGGGGAAGTGAGGAAATTCTTTTTCACAGAAAGGGTGGTAGATGCATGGAATGGCTTACCACAAGAAGTAGTGGCTATGAATACAGTGCAGGGCTTCAAACAGGCATGGGATAGGCATAAGGGAGCAATACAAATGACTATGAATAGATAGGTCACTGACATAGCAAAGGCCGATGGCACATTTATAAGGTAGAAAAAGAAATGGGCAGACTGGATGGGCCTTGAGGTCCTTATCTGCCGTCAACTTCTATGTTTCTATGTTTCTATGGAACACTAAAACAAGTACCTCATAACTGGCCTTTGCCAGGTGCAACCAAACTGGATCCATGACACAACTAGTTTGATGCAGGTCTGTGGCACTAGGAGGATTTCTACTTAATCACCTAGAATTCCCACAATACAGGCTGTGCTTCCATAACACTTTATCTCCACCACTGTAACTGTGCACTGCCCTAGATAAAGAAATCATACTACAAATTCCCACAGTCTTGGCCAAGATTAATTCAGAAAACTGCTCACTCCTTTCCAGACAGGCCTACCCCCTCCACTGTTTGTCAGAAACAATCTTGTTGGTGAATATTATCCACAACTTGTTAGAGGGCTGCAAGCCTGTTTCTCCTAACTGTGATGATGTCATGATGAGGAAAAAAATCTTCTTGCAGCCATCAGTGCCTTCTGGTACTGTGAATAATGTGACACCAGGACAGACTTATTGTCTGTTGTGCGGACGTCCTCCACCTACACTACAACTGCTACTCAAGCACTTCAAACCCCCAGAAGTCATCATTAAAAGAAAGGAAAGTACCTGTGAAGAACAGGTCAGGGATGAACTAGTAGCAGGAATTCAGCAACTGACAGAACTGTTTCGACCATAAGCCTCATTTGCTGTGCCTAACCCCTTGTGGAAGTGGTAAAAATGCACACACTGTTCACTTTGTCGTCAATGCACAGGTCAGGAAGCATAGGAAAAACAGGAGCAGTTATAAAATTCGCAAGTAGTGTTTTATTATCAATAACAGTAAAATAAAAAATTAAATTTTTCAGGAAAATACTTTACAAAAGCAGTACAAACAGAGGAAGTCCTTTGTCTGAGGGTATTTCTAATTCTAAGTTTCAGTTTCTCCCTCTAACAAAAGATTGCTGCTCATTTTATAATAAGTCTTTGCCTGACAACTAACTTCTGCAACCTCAACTCATTAAGAGGCATCCAGTTTCTCACAAAATGTATCAGACGTTTGTCAATTTCCTTGCAGGTGCAACAAAATAGAACATGGTGTCCTAGAACTAACCTCCTGTTGACAACTCGGCAAAAGAGTTAATGGAGGTCAAACTGCATCTCAAAGTTAACCCCTAAGTTCCAAATAGCTTTTTGCAATCATTTCAACAATATAACTACTGTATATACATTTTCAAACCAAGGGATTCCACTTTCACATAAAGATTTGCATATATTTTATAACCACAGATACGCAAAGGGAAAGAAAAGACAGAAAAACAAGAAACAGCAAGTGAAGGCAGGGAGATAGCAGGAGCAGGGAGAATCACAAGACCATCCGAGTGATCAGTTCCTAGGTCTCACGAGAAAATTTGACTGTGCAGTCAGATAGAGACAGGAAAGGAGAGGATAGAACAGATCCTTGCGTTTAACTCTTTCTGCATAATAAATAGGTCAGGGCCTTATTCAACCCACTTACCCAGTAACACACTTACTCATCAAAAAAGGGATCTTGGCTCTTGCAATCCCAGACATGAAACAGTGCTGCGGGGGGGTTTACAACTGATTACAGGGTCATCTGGTCAAATTGTACAGATCCATTGGGCAAGATTTTAAGTTAAAAGCTGCAGCTCAAATAATGCCAGTTCTCAGAAGTAACAGTTTTGTGTCCCTTCTAAGGCTGTGGTACATAATATAGGTTTTTTAGCATGCCTTCTTGAAAGCTACAGAAGAAACATGCTAATTGATTCACTGTAATAACAAAGGAAGACTGCAAATTCCAAATCATTTTAATGTGATTAAACTGCTATTCAGGATGTCATTCAGCTTCCCCACAAGGTTTTTAGCAAAATGCTATTAATCCAGTGGTCTGCGCTTCCTACTGTATTAGATTTCTTTAGATTATGAGAACAGCAAAAGATAAAAACACAGAAAATGAAGCAATGGCTAACCAGACAGCAGAATCCATACTGCCTAAAACAGATGTTACGTACACTGACTGTGAGAAGAGACAGTTATGTTAAACATGTTTTTCACATTATCTGTTTGAAATTGAATGTAAAAACACTTTCTAGCTTACTTCGGTTGGTGAAATGAAATATAAAATAGTTTTTTTTTTTGCTGCATTTATCTTACTATAAAAAAGTGTACTTGGAAATCACAGATTTGCTAGCACTTTTCTCCTCTTAAATAATTTATAAGCTTAAATGTGCTGGGCTGCATTTACTGTACCTGCATTTTCCTGTGGTAATGTTTGAAGTGCAAATCAGGCAGCAACAGGAATCAGATGGGCACTCCCCTTATAAAGCAGGAAAGCGCTAGCAAATTTGCAGTTTACAATTACACTTTCTTCTTTCATACAGGTAATGCCCTCATAGTGGCAGACTAAAAACTGAATTAGAAAAATCATAAGTAGAGAACTTTAATCAGTAAGATTTTTTTCATTGTTTTGAGAAAGGTAAGATGGAGTCACTAAATACTTCATGGAGCCATTTAGAATATAATGCGACACTGAGTATTGTGAGCACACAATGAGAACAAGGATTTTTCAGGCACCGTAAAATAATGAGAACATCCAAAATATACATTAAGATGAGTTTTAAGTTGTACAATTTACATATTTTTTATTTTTGAATAGTGAGATGGTGGACCAATATTAACAGAACTCAGTGATGAATCATGCAGTATAGCAGTGGTGAGGTATGAATGAGGTATGTGAATGAATGGGACATAAACTTCGGCCTCAGTTAATCTAATACTGCTTTTTGTATTGATGGTCATACATGTATACTGTATTAATTATATTATTTGTTACAGGCAGCCACTAAACTTACACTGCATACTAAAAAAAAAAAACTAAATAAAGAATTGAATAATTCCTTAGACGAAACGGAGCATACACTGTATGATAAAGATTTTGGTAGGAATTATATGCATCATTTTTACTTACATATTTTAATATTGCTGTACAATCCAATGAAGAAACCGCAGTGGTTAAATGGGACGTGTTGCAAATAAAATAAAGGAACCTAATAGTACTGTTTGGAGTGGATTTTTCAAAAGTTAAGTGAATGGCCTGATTGATTTGTTTGTTTGTCTGGGATATTCCTGGCCCAGCTACAGTACCATCAATAAGGAGCTGATGAATGCCACTGCCTGTTGTATTGTAGCTTAGCATACAAATATAGATATATATATATACACACACACACACACATATATATATATATATATATATATATATTCTTACATGTGAGATGCCATTTAGTTTTTTGACTGTACTACTGGACGTCATCATGGAGGACAAATTACATTTTGTACTTTTGCTGTTTTTGTAACTTTTTACTATTTCTATCACAAAACCACCTAAGCACTTTTTGTATAAACTGAAAATGACATGGCCCGGCTTAAGATATCATGCTTTACCTATTTGAGGGTACTGATCTACTGCAATCATGGGTTTGCTAGTTATAAGGCATCAACAGACTAATTCTGCCTCATGCAGGTAAAAAAATGATATCTCATGTCAGGTCATGACATCTTCTCTATATCTAGATGTGTATGTTTGTGTTTGTGTGTATTTATTATACTTGCATGGCAAGTATAGTTAGGGTTGAGCGGAGGTCTCCATGTTAAATCCAAATATTTGCACCTTAATACCTTTGGTATGTTCAACAAAAGTGCCCAAAATTTGGCATGCGTTGTCCAAGTGGCAAGTTCTTGAGATGTGAAAGGTTACATGAGTGGCACTATCCAGATGCATCACAAATACAGAAAAATCATCACTTCTGGCCCTTTTTTTGCTCTCACCTACAACCTAGACCATATGGAATTTTGTCCTGATACTTTAAGAGTTGAAGGGGCATGTTCCAGGGGTGTGCCTTTTGAAGGTTTCAAAAAAACATTAATTGGTTCCAGAGTTATACATTTGGTTTCTGAGCATGCACAGTAGGATTTTATGATAACTCTCTGAAAAAGACATCAAAATTCTGCTTTCATGAGCCATTTTACTTTCATAAAATTATAGGTTTTCATGTTATGCAAAATATTTTTTCAGAGTTATGATGGCCGACATGATTCTTTATTGGTTAAAAAAGAATAAAAACAAAAATAAAGTTATTTGAATAAACAAACATGTAAATCTTGCTAAACAGGACCAGTTAAGCAAGATTCAGTTTCCCAGAATGAGCCAGAAATACCTTTTTGGATTTTAGCTGCCATTTTACTGAATGGCCGAGTTTCATGTCGTGAGCTAGAAATTTTAATGTCGAACATTTAACTGCAACACTAACATTTTAGAATCACACTCTAGTGTCGCACTTAAATGTGCAACACAAGAATTCCATTTTTGCATCTCATGTACTTGTACTCATAACTTGGCCATTTTACAGTATTCTAGTCTCGCATTTGACATACACTGTTCATGACTACCTCATGAACAAGGAAGGTGGGAATTTTGAAGTACACATCAAAAGGCAATTTTGCAGTCACTTTGCAAAACCATGTCAGACAAGATTAAACACATTCTAGTGAACATGTTCATTACACAAAATCAACACAATCTTCATGTCACACATTTAAGTGTGACACTAAAAGTTGCGACACTAAAACTTTCAATGCAAACCAAAAATAGAATTCTTGGTTTGGGAACGAGCCTGGGCCACCAGGGGTTGGCAAGGGAGGGAGAGGATTTAGCGTCCGGAGGACAGCTCTCCTCTCCTGGGAGAGAGGGGGTGGTCAGTGCTTGGCTGCCCTCTGGCGGAGGCCGGAGGCATGGCAAGCATGGAGCAGACATCTGGGGATGGGAGTGGTGACGTCGGCAGTGATGCCTTGGCATAAGGCGTGTGACACTCCCACAAACAGGGAAAAACACTCTGCAAGCTCCGGGTAGACAGAGCACCAAGGCAGACCCCAATGGCTCCCGCCTGCCTGGTTTCAGGGTCCCCCAATGAGACTAGAATAGTTCGGGTTGTTCTGCCCCACCTCGTCCCCGCCCGGGGGGGGGAGAAGAACCATGGCTCCATGGGGGGGTTGACCATGGAAGCAGGTAGCCCCTAGTTCTGGGTGGCACTTTAACCCCGATTTCTGTGGTAGGGTTCCAAAGCTTCTGCAGAGGCATTTGCTCATTCATGTGGCATGCCTTATTCATTTTTGTAGCAGAATGCAGTTGTTCCCTTGGGTAAACCATGGTGTGAAGTCACTGATGACATCACATTGAGCACAGTGGAATGGCTACAGGATAAACAGGAACAGAAATATGCAGTATCATGGCTGTCATAGTCATGGCCTTGGCAAGAAGCAGGGTCATTTTAGACTCCCCAGCAGGAGGTGTTTCTGAGGCACCTAGTCAAGGAACCAACCTGTGATGGGGTAATATTGGACCTGGTACTTACAAACAGGGGCAGTGTTGTAAACATCAGGGTGGGATGCAATCTGGTGACCAGTGATCACCAGACAGTGTGGTTTAATTCTGGGATGGCAGCTGAGGCAAACCACACAAGGATGAGGGTCCTGGACTTCAGGAGAGCAGATTTAAAAAACAAACAAAAGGTGAATGCCTCAGAGATGCTCTGGCAGGCAGGCATTATCCTGATGGGGTGGAAAGACAGTGAGCCAGATTAAGTGATGTAATAGTGAAGGCAACAAGCATCTGCACAAACAAGAGGAAAAAAAAAAAAAGAGACCAATATGGTTCTCAAGGGAGGTGGCCGCAAGGGTAAGGGCAAAAATGGAGCACTGAGATACAAGGAGACATGGAGGGAAGAGGGCAGAGAAGTGTACCAGCAAACACAGAGTGAAACAGGGAAGACTGAGTGGTACTAAGGCACCAAATGAAGAATGAATAGCCAGGAGGATAATAAAGGGGGACAAGATCCTTTTAGGTGTATAAGGGAAAAAAGAAGAACAAGGGGAGGAATTATGAAGCTGAGGGGTGTGGAGGAAGACTGGGGAGAGATGATCAGGAAAAAGCAGATATCCTGAACAAATACTTCTTCAGAGTGTAAGAGGAAGTGGATGGCAAGGCAAAGTTTATTTCTTCGGCGCCCATTCCCAGAGGTTCTGGGTGACTTACATAAAATCATAGAAAGATAAAAACACACAACAAATACAGATAGAATAGAATACTAAAGCAACTAAGAGAGTAATACTTACTATATATCAGAAGTCTATAATTCTTTACTAAATATTGTAGTTACGTTTGGGAAAGCTAGTAAGAAGAGGTAGGCCTTGAGGCAGCCCTTAAACACCTCGACTGAAGGGGCCCACTGAAGTTTAGAGGAAGCAAATTCCACAGGACGGGGCCAACGATGCTAAAAGTCACATACAGGTTATAGAACCACTGGAGGGAGGAAAGTAGACTCAAGTCTATTCTAAGAGGAGGGTGAGTCCTGAAGGGACCTGCAAATCTGAGAGTGGACAAGGCTGTGGGGCAGGATGGGGAACATCCAAGGGTACTAAAGGATCCCAGGGAGGTACTAGCTGCACCTCTGACAGCTCTATTCAATAACTCACTAGATACAGGGGTGGTCCCAGAGGACTGCGGAAGGGCAGATGTAGTCCCACTCCATAAGACCAGCAACAGGGAAAAGGCTGGCAACTACAGGTAGGTCAGTCTGACTTCAGTAGTGGGGAAACTAATGGAGTCACTTCTAAAGAAAAAACTGGTAGATTACCTTGCTTCAGGCAGGTTACAGCACCCAAGGCAGCATGTATTCACGATAGGGAGATCATGTCATACAAACCTGATAAGACTACTCTGGCTGGGAGACAAGAGAAATGGATTATGGGGAGCAGTGGACATGGCCTACCAAGGCTTCGGAAGCAAAACAGAAAGTCGAGAACGTCCCCCTCTTTTTTCCTCATTAATATTACATGTGGTCCAAGTTATGTTGGACTAGAATCAGTACAGAAACACAAAGTCTTGGATGAAAAATGATGTATTTTAAATAAAGTGTATAACTTTTATTGTTCATCAGCCATAATTCTTTTTTCCTTTATTTTAAAAATTCATCATTTTTTTTTCCAGCCGCCAGAATTATTTTTTCCAATGTTTCGAGACCATTAATATCTCTTCAGGGATTTTGGCTGAAATATTAATATGATAAACATAAAATGATAGAACATTCATTCATCATCTCATACATTTGACTGTGTTTGAAATAAAAATTATAACATGGAGTGTAAAAACCTCCACATTACGGTGTTGCTCCAACTAATTATGCACTCTCTACTTGCTGCTTGTAATCCTTATATTTTTTTTTCAAAAAATCTAAATTTTCAAATATTTAAAACATTTTGCCACTTCACATGCTTTTTACCAAATAAGGTTCTGAATATATAGCCTCAATATATTCTGCTTCCTTAACATAACTAGAGATCAATAAGCTGTAAGCCACTCCATTTTCACTAAATATAACATACTTTGCTTTTTAAATATACAATAATCAGTGCTTGGCAACCCAATCCATTTTTTCACCAAATACTATGTTTATCCATCATTTCTAACACCACTCATGATTTTCAACCTCTAATTAATGCAGTGTCAAACAATTCAATGCTCATTTCAAATGGTTACCTTAATTATTTCCAACAAATACTGAACTCTCGTATTTAGTTACAGTCAGGATCATTTCCAGATAGATTCTTCTGCTGTGTCAACCAAAACATTTCAGACTATGATTTGAAAACATTTTAAACTACACTACGTTTCTAATGTGAGAAGTCAAGCCTCACTCAATTGCTTATGCTCACCTTGTTTGTCTAGTGTTTAAACTTCTTGCTGTGAATGTTTTTTTTTTCCTTTTACGGTGCTGCGGTCAGAAAAATAGAACATTTTTAAAACCTTTTTCAACTAAGTTTGCCACATGTATGCTTGTTTGCTCTGGAGAGCATTACCTGTTGTTTAAGAAATGCTCCTTCTCTGGCGTCCTCCCAAAACTCCATTACTGCTCTGATGCAGTTTAAATTTCCTTCTTCTTGAAGCAATGTACTACGGGCAGTGAAGTCATCAATGATGTACTTCACTGCCCAGTCCAAGAAGGAAAGCTCCTATTTGGCAAAGGACCCAACATGCACAAAGTGCAAAACCAGAGCTCAGTGCTTTGAAAAAGTAACTGGCCTGGAATTCGTGTTCCAGGGGCTGAGGCCCAGCATGATTGTCTCTGCTCAATCAAATGTTCTCCAACCCCTGGTGGACCATAACATCCTGCTAGATAAGCTAAGCAGTGTTGGATGCTCTGCTGCCTCCATTGCATGGTTTCACAACTACCTTTTTGGACATACACAGGTAGTCTGTATTGGGGGGGGGCAACTTTCAGCACTCATGAGGTGCATACCAGGGTCCCGCAAGGATCCATACTTGGACCCATCTTGTTCACACTCTTCATCAACTCCCTTTCCATGAATGACATCATGTACAACTCACTACTGCACGCTGATGATCTTATCCTCTAGCACAGTGCAAAGACCACTGCTGAACTTTCATCCACTCTCCCGGAAAATTTTGGCACTGCCCAACAATGGTTCCTCACCAACAGACACTTGGTAAATGCCTGGAAGATTAAGGCCATTTTTTTGGGCTCTAAACCCAAACTAGCCAGGTGGGCTGGACACACCAACTCGCTGCATATCCTGTCCCCTGACAGTTCACTCCTTGAGTCTGTAACTACGTTTAAATATCTGGGAGTCACCTTCGACGTTCTGACTTTCTATGACCACATCAGACTCACAATCTGGCACATAAACCAGAGACTAAGAGTTGGCTACCAGTTCAAAGATTTCATGACTCCCAAAGTCAGACTTGCCACTGGCTAGGAAACCTTACTCCTTCTGTTGGACTGCTGATCACCCGTCAACACACAAACCTCATCATCTTGCCTATACAGACTAAACACAACCCACAACTACATCACTAGAATTGCCCTGATGGCTCCTTATTCCATGCATCACCGTTCCCTCAACCAGGCCCTAAGCCGGCTCCTCCCTTAGGCCCAGCAGGGCTACCTTCTTGCCTGCCTCATTAACAGATCCATCAGAGAAAAGGAGCTTCCCCCCCTCCCCAACTCAGGACAAAGCCCTGCTGTAAGGACCTCTGGATCTCCACTATCCTACCATTACAGTGTCCTCAAGTTATCATGTGTATGGCTCAAAAGGCTTTCTCCTCCTCCTCTGCTGCAACAAATCTTTGAAACAGTCTATCTGCTCCACAGTGGACCCTGGGATCACATCCCCCATTTAAATCCCACTACACAACTCACCTCACTGCCACCATCACCTGCAACTGTCCCCGCAATGTTAAATTGACCTCTCCCAAGAGCGCAACTTCTGCCCCCCCCCCACCCTTGTCTTGTTGTGACAATCAACATGCCACAACTACCTTGGAAACTCGTTATTACAATGATATTTGACTCAGGAAACAGTTTGCTGTTGAAATGTTACATGCTGGGCACTGTGCTGCCACACAGACTCTGTACACTATAACTGCTTGCACTAAGATTACTTTATACCCAATTTGATTAATTATGTACTTTTTGTTTAGTATCACTTAATTTATATTGTAACTACTTTGCATCTTTTGTACATTTTTGGTTTCGCCTGTACATGCCAGCTTCATGGCCTGGGTCGTACCTGAAAATGATCTCTGGGATCAGTGTAGCCACCTGGTTATTTAATGAAGGAAATAAAAAAAAATGGAAAACTGTACACTTTAAATGCGCGAGCACCCCCAAAAAAATGACTGTGCAGCAATGAATACATTCTGCTGCATGATAAAGGTTTAGTGGAAAATTCTACAGTTGTGTAACTGTAGAATTCAATGTGATATGTATAAAGTGCAATAGATTCTGGTTGCTGTAGAGGTGGTGAGGAGGTACAGATAAAACAAACATTTCTGAGCTGGGCCATCTCTGCAGCAGTAGTGCTGCTCATCACAACTCTGGTGACCTGACTTCAGGGACAAGCTTAAGTCATCCAGGGGTTGGTTGGGGGGTTGGGACTGAACAGCCCACAGGATGCTCTCTTCCTCCAGAAAGGGAGGGTTGCTGTGGTCACTACAGTAACCACAGGTGCCAGTACAGCAACAATGCTTCAGAAAAGGGGACAGTGACAGAGCTCCCCACTGCATGCTCTGCATGTATATACTTGAAATAAATGTGATCGCGCTCCACAGGGAAGGGACCAGAGCAAGAAAAAGCATTATTTGGTGCAGATTGTTCTGGAGCAGTCAGGCTCCAACCCACCCCTCTCCCTTCACCAGGAAATCCTGCCTTCACCCTCAAGAGGAGGTGGGGGGGGGTAGATCTGGCATGGCCAGACCCCACCACTGAGGAGGGGTAACTCCATGTGATTGAAAAAAGAAAGGAGATAAGCAGCAGGGATATGGAGGGGTGGGGCTGGGTATGACCCAGATGAAGGGGGCTGAGATAGAGTGGAAGTATAAACAAACTTAAAACAACAATTTCTTAGCTTGATAATTTTTTGTTTACTTATCAGTGCATTTATCACTATCAATGTATGGCCAGCTTTACTCTCAGCAGTCGACTATCCAAACTGCAGAAGAATGATGCCTGTTGATAGGAACCACCCCCGAAACCCTGCAGTAGTCTTAACGCCCATATGATAATGTCCCTGGATATAAAACAGAAGAGAACAGTGAAGACTACCAAGCAATATTTAACTATATAGCAGACAGAAAAAGATAAAACAGGAAGCAGAGTCTAAAGTAAAATGGGTGATAGATGCACTGCTTGGAGAAAAGGTCTGTAAACCGATGACCTAATACATAAGTAAAATAAATAAAAGTCATTATCAAGGTAAGACGTTTTATTTTCTCCAGTGAAGATGGCATACATCTATCACTTCTAATGTAGTGACCCAAGTAGCAATGTTCTCAAGAACCAAGGAAGGGAATATACATGCTAAACTCATACTGAATGCAACAGCATGGAGGAAAAACCTTAGACTGAAAAAGATGAAGACCAGTGGTACGTGATGCAGACAGTATAGCTGCTCAGCAATTTCTGCATTCAAAGAACTCCTAACATATGTTCTTTCCATAATGTTTAAATGCCTTCAGAATGCCACCTCAAGACTATGGAGAAAATGGATCTCGACTCCAGCAGTTTTTTTTATTTTTTTAAGATAGATGAAAGAAAGGGGCAAAAAGACAGAGAGGGTAAATTCCACATAGTGAAATAGGCAATTCTTCCACGGCCCTGACATTTAATGAAAGTTACTTGCTGAAAAACCTCTTCAGAGGCCTCAGGGAAAACAAATCCTGGTCAGAGCCACCATGGCTGCATTATGAAGTTAGTGAGACTGTACTGAATTGTGAAGGATACATGGAGAAACAACACAATGCTTTTTAACCAGTAAGATTCGTTTTATTTTCGATTCTAAGGAAGGCAGACACATTATTAGGAAAAGATATGGAGGTGTTGATTTTAATGGAAGGAATGGTAAACAATAAAGGTTTTGTATAACGATCATATACTCATAGTGATAGAAACAGACTGATTCAGAACCCTGGAACCTCACCATCAGAATCAATTAGGGATGCACATTTCATTATTCACATTGAGGTCAATCAAACCAAACGTCATGACTCAGTTGGCCTATATGTGCATGGCATGGCTAACCCCTGTTCTGCAGATGCAGTCACTGTTCTCTACATTAAGATGCAACATTTTATCTATGAACTACTGATTGCTACTTTTGTGATTGACATCAGGACTATTACACTTTCTGCTATGTACAATTGGCTCAAAAAAATATATATTTAGGATAATACATACATTTTTCACAGATAACACATGAGTGCTCCTATTTTACATAGCAACCCTTATTCCAGTTTCTGTTATGCACAAACTTGTACCTAGGAATTACAGCATTTGGATCAGTCCAATTTCAGGTATTAGGCTATTGCTATTTAATATATGACAATGGATATGTCACCTTGGGAATATTTCTATATTATCATTTTTTTTGGGGGGGGCAGATTTTGCATAGAACAAACAAAGACACTCATGATATTGATCACAAAATTAGTATTCCATACTCATTACACCAAGATATTCCATCTTACTGTAGAGAATAGGGACTTTATCTGTGCAGTGGGGGTTGACCATACCATGCCAAGATACCTCAACTCATCGTCAAGGTGGTTGCCGAGGGACTGGAAGGAAAAGTATGCCTCTTTACAGACACAAAGATCTGCAACAGGGTTGATATACAGGGGAAGGTGAAAAGGATGAGAAGGGAGTTAGCAAGGTTGGAGGAATGGTCAGAAGTATGGCAGCTTGGATTCAAGTGCAAAGAAGTGCAAAGTAATGCACCTGGGAAACAAAAACCCAAGGGAAGAGTACACAGTTGGGGGAGTAGTAACAACAACAAAAATGGAAAGGGACCTAGGGGTAATCATATCAGATGACCTAAAGGTTAGCAAGCAATGTGAGAAGGCAGTAGGGATGGCTAGGGGATACTGGGATGTATAGTGAGAGGCATCACCAGTGAAAAAAACAAGAAGTTGTTATCCCTCTGTACAGATAGTTTGTGAGACCCCATCTGGAGAACTGCATCCAGTTCTGGAGACCCCATCTCCACAAGGACATAGGATAGAGACAGTCCAGAGAAGGGCAACGAAAATGGTGCAGGGTCTGCAACGGATGCCATAGGAGGAGAGACTAAAGGAGCTTAATTTGTATACCCTTGAGGAAAGGAGAGAGAGGGGAGACATGATAGAAACTTTTAAGTACCTCAAGGGAATCAATGAAGCCCAAGAGGGTAGCATCTTTCAGAAAAAGATGTGCAAGAACAAGGGGGGGACAATTTGAAAATAGAGAGGGGATGGCTCAGGGGTAACGTGAGGAAGTATTGTTTTCACAGAGAAGGTGGGGGAACGCATGGAATGGCCTTTGTGAGGAGGTTGTGGGGTCAAAAATAGTTGGGGAATTCAAGAATGCATGGGACAGACATAAGGCAATTCTTGTTAGGGGGAGGGAGGAAGAAATAGGCTGTTGGTTAACTAGGATCTGCAGCTTATCCAGTAGGTAGGGATATGGGCCAAGCAGTCCTTCTTCTGTTGGCACCCTTTGCAAACTGTGTGAGAGGCCTTTCGGCACCATGCAATTCTGCTTAAAGCTGGACCAGCATAACATTCTGTGGTGATTTGCATATGCAGTCCATGATGCTTTGCATTGTGTGGGCATGTGTGATTTTGCATTTTCTTGAAACTTGGCTTCCCAGCCAAATGCCCTTTGGGGTAACCCTTGCCTCAGTGTTCGTGCACAGAGGTTCTTTGTCTTTTAAATAGTTTTTTATTTTAATGGGTTCACCACAACATATCCAAGACACACTGTCTTAGGGTAGCTGGTCCATTCCACTGGGGTGTCAAACAGACGAGGCATACTGATGAGTCCTGGTAGGACGAAACACGTGTCTATGTCTTCTGTTAGCACCCTTTGCAAACTGTGTGAGAGAGGCCTTTCGGCACCATGCAATTCTGCTTAAAGTTGGACCAGCATAACATTCTGTGGTGATTTGCATATGCAGTCCATGATGTTTTGCATTGTGTGGGCATGTGTGATTTTGTATTTTCTTGAAACTTGGCTTCCCAGCCAAATGCCCTTTGGGGTAACCCTTGCCTCAGTGTTTGCACACAGAGGTTCTTTGTCTTTTAAGCAGTCCTTATCTGTGTCAAAGTCTATGTTTCTATATTTCTATGATTTTTGTGTTGCATCTTTTTTTTTTTTTTTTTAAACTATGCTTCATGAAATGTGCATTCCCTATTGATTCACTTGGTGGGGTTCCAGGGTTTCACTCCTTTGTGTTTCTCTCATACCATTATATGACTGAACAGTTGTTTTACAGGTCTTGTACCAGTCTACTGTACTTAGTAGACTACATAAATTTTTATTTTAATTTATTTTTACACTTATTTTTTAATCACAGTTGGAGCGCTTAGTAGCTGTGCACAACAGTAAGATAGGCCCTAGGAGTTTCATAAAGTACATGCATCATAAAATAACTTGGATCATAAACAAAAAAAAAATGGGAATTCCTAGATACTGAACCAAGTCTGAATAATGTGATATCAGTATGGCCACAACTAACATTTAAACGAACCAGTACTTTACAAGATACCCTTGTTAAATCTATATTTATAAAAGTAACATTTAATCTGAGAACAACGTGAATGCCTGACAGTCCACACTGAAGAAATTATTTTGACAGTTTGAGAGGAGACATGCGAAGGAGATAGCTTCAGTGAGAACCTTACTGGATTTATGAATGTCACAGTTTGCAGCCAAGAGGTTTAAATGAAGATGTTAGACTGCACAGTTATTTATAGTTTTTTTTATTTTTCAGTAGTTGTAACTTGTTTAGTGAAAAAAAAAATCATTTTCCAGGAACTGGGAGGAATCAGTATATATTTTCATTGGTTTTACTGTGTATATGACGTGTTTTTGATATGGCATTACTTGTAAGATATGTGCTTTGCACCCTTGTTTCTATGGTTACAAGCTTAGTAAAACTACACACACAAAAAAGAAAGAAAACCAAGTTGTGTTTGCACCTCGTTTACAAGGGGGTCTTTAGAAATCAGTGTGAGCATAATAAAGTAACTGGGAAGTTATATGTATTGAACCTTGTTATTCAAAGGGCAAACAAATTACAATTAAAAACTGATAAAGGTATAAAGCTGTAAATAAGAGTGAAACAACCATGCTGGTATGCACACCACATAAAGTAGTTCTTGAAAGGATACAGATTGGGGCCGGCTCAATTAACACTGCAAGTCCAGAGAAAAATATGCATTATCACCTCTTGCTGTACTGAAATGCTACAGCTGATGCAAAATACAAAGCAAGGTGGCGGGGGCGAGGCTGAAGGATGGGTGTGAATAACACCATATACCAAACAGGAGGGACTTTACATCTATCGGAATTTATTTGCGAAAATGACTGATGAGGGTAGGAATGTAAGCTGAGGCAAGGCTGGTTAAAAAAAATAGTTGCTTAACTTGCAGACTTGAAATAATTGCATGTCTTCCTTTCTGGAACATCCTTCCTTGCACAAACAGGCTTTGCTTTTGAAGCTAACTTGCTAAACTGTGTTTGGTAGATTTTACTCTTGATTACTGTTTATGACAGGCAGTAAACATTCCTGCATGAAAAGGCTTTATCATTGAAGCACCTATAAAGTGAGGAGCTACACAGTGACATAAAAATAGCACTTTAAAAACATAAAAATAGCACTTTATAGGAGTTTCAAAGGCAAAGTCTGTTCCAGGAATACTGCCTGTCATGAAAAGAAGTCAGGAGTCAAATCTACAAAAAACAGTTCCATAACTCACAGCTGCATTAGCAAATATGATTTACACTTTTACAAACATTTATCAAGTAAAAAGACACGCTTCAACTTACTCTAAAAACAGAGAAGTAAAACTCAGTAACCACACAGGCTCAGTACACACTGCATTTCCAAACAGATGCAGTTTCACCTCATGCCCCTCTCATACGAATAAAAAAAAAAAAGGTAGGGGTAGATCTTTAGGAGTTTCTCAGGTGAAGGTAGGATGGATCTTACTCCCACAAAAAATATAATGCTTCCTCCCACTACTCAGGTTCCAATTCTTGTACTGCCCATTGAAGAAAGAAAATAGTACCCTGCAACCACTGACTAACATGAAAGCATATTTATCTGAGGGCGGAAAATACTTCTTGGAGGAGGGTAAGGTGGAGGAGACTATTTACACCTTCAGTCAGTTCCACAGACAGAAAACAGGACATCACTCCTTTTGTACATGCAAAATGTCTGCAGGCTCCACCTACTGCAGCCATAAAAAGACAAATTAACCTGTTCTTGGACAACATGAGAAGTGAGCGGGAGGATGACGTTTACAATTGGCCAAAGAAATATCTCTTCCTTATGGAAAATGACATGAGTCTCTGGTATGGACAAAGGCATGAGATTCAGTGGCTTCTAAATAACAGACTGTCTCCAGGAAGGCTACATGCAACATACAGAATGCCAAACAGCACAGTATGAAAGGAATGCAAATCTGGTATGGGTGGGGGGGTGCAGCTGAAATAGATATATAATCCACTGAACAAAAAGCAATTAAAACAGTGCACTCTTCCTTCAGACTAAAACAAAACAGTTCAAACAACTGTATAAGAAAATGCACGAAATATGAAAGCTTTAATAATTACCACACCAAATGGTAGCAGCAGGGTTTACAGACAGGGTACGAGTCCCAGACTGGTATGCCCAGGGGTACTGTGATGCACATCTGCTTTTTCATTTGGTGTGGGAACTATTGAATCTCATGCTTTCTGAACTCACTAAAGCAGCCACAGCTCCCTTTGTTTTAGCCTGAGGTAGAGTGCAGTTGTTGCTTGCAGCATATAATTGTAGACTGCCACAAGGTGCTGCCATCTACTGAAAAACTGGATGCATGTGATCACTCAACACCAGAATTCACACTTTGTGGAGGTATTCTACCATAGAAAATTTACAAGATGGGAGGCTTGAAAAGGTCACAGAATACAGAGATAAATGCCCAATAAAGTAGGAATCACCAAGCAACAGCAGGTCTTCCAGATGTGCTGTCAGGACATTAAGGGAAGTTATACAGAGACCCATAAAGATTTCTTGCAACGGCAGCTATACAAGTTTAAGCCCCTCTGTCAGGAAATTCTATGGGCTGCCACCAATCCTTAAGTAATGTGACTGGTGGAAATAAATCTGGGGTACCAAGTATGGATATGTCTTGCTCAATTAACCTCATTTAAATTTAGTTTTGTTGTGGTTATAGCCAACACAGCCAGACTATACACACCTGGAAGATAAAGTAGTCCTAGTGGGCAAAAGACCTACTAAGGTGAATGCTGCAAAGAGCTAAAACAGAATATGTAACTTGTACACATGACAATGCCCACATGGAGCCATCAGACTTCAGTTATGATCCAGCAGAACTTTCAGCGGGATCATGGGAAGCATGAGGGACAGTGAAGTCAAGAATGTCCTTGGGCTTCTATGGAAAAGAAAAAAAAATTTGTTCCATGCCTTCGACCAGAGTCAAGAGTAGCAACTGGGAATCTTGGAAAAGATTCCTTGACATGAAGTGATCCAAAAGAGAAGTGTCATGCAGCGCTTGCGTTAGCTGCAGGAAGTTTATTCCCCTGACAACTGGCCAGAAACCAGTTTCCATGTAAGCTGGTTTAAGACTAGGTTGTTCTGGGACCAGCCTGGTCTGACATCAGTTTCTGCGCCACCTGGTCTGGGGCCAGTTTCACCGCTGTACAGGAGCTTCCTTTGTTGCACTTAGTTTTTTTCCTGCACCAGCTCCCTTTAGTGTAGATTGACTATTACCAGCTCCATGCCACCATGGATCACCACACCAGTGAAATCTGCAGTCAAAATAATTTTAGGGGAAGTGAGATTCAAACCCAGACTCCCAGGATGACAGCCTAGTGCACTAACCACTACACTATGCTGGCTGCTGCCAACCAAGCCAGTGGTTAAGCACATGTGACAATAACTGATCCCAGACCAGTTCAGCTGGAAGGAGAAACTGGTCTCAGTCCAGGTGGCACGGAAACTAGTCTAAGACCAAGCAACTCTGAAACTGTTCTCAGACTCTCCGCTGAGAGGCAGTGCCATGCATCCACCACCCTTCCTGTGAAAAAAAAATTCTTCCTGTTTACCCGATTCTACCCCTCCAGCCTCATATCATGACCCCTCATTCCTGAATATCTTTTTTTTTTCCTTAAAGATGCTACCTTCTTGTACCTCATTTATGCCCTTGAGGTATCTGAAGGTCTCTATCATATCCCCCCCTCTCCTCCAAGGTATACATATTGAAGTGCTGCAGTCTCTCCTTATATAATAATGGTATATTTAATGGTGCACCTTTTTTGGCATTAATTACTGCTAGCATTGAAAGAGCAGTGGATGCCTTTGGAAAAGCTTTGAAAAACATAAATTCAGCTTGTATTTCATATTCATGTATATATACAGTGTGTATATATATATATCTTTTATAGATTTCTCCCCCCATTACTTATTACTGAAGACATTTCCACAAAAACAAGTTTATATCCTTTGGAGTTTATCTGCCTCTGTAGCTTATTCCCTACTTGAAGTTACAATGCTCTGTTGTGACATCAGTCTGTTGCTATGGGAATAACTAATGTCACAGGCAGAGTATTATGACATCAGGCGGGTATGATACAATAGGAGCTGATGAACCTTCAAGAAACATTTATCCTGTTTTCATGCATATTACATCAGTAATACATAATGGGGATAAGAAATACAGAGCTAATGAGAAATATAAGCTGCTGTGTGTCTAAGTATTATATTTTTCAAAGTTCTTCTTGAGGCGTTAGTGGATCTCTATGGGCAATTACCGACAACGAGATATACATTAGAAAATCTTTAAGATAAAGAAAAGATATATTCTTCACTGTACTGTGCCTTGAACTGAGGTCTTTGTAAAGTGTTAGCAGTCATACAAACTCCAGTCCCAAATAGTGCATCAGGGACACACCACACATTCAGGAGTCTGATCTCCTGTGTCTCTGTAACTCAGCCTACCCCTGTTTTTACCTACTGTTGGACTTGTTTATGAACTGTGAAGTGTAAAATAAATCATTTCAAATTGCTGCTTTGAGTGCACTGCTCTTCTTCATCTCCAATTTATATACTTTCTTGTGTTAATTAGCAGCACCTCTGATCTGGGCAGCATGTTTCCTTTGCTGTGTAAGATCTGGATGGAATTTAGTGTGAGGAGCCTGATGTGACTTATCAGGTTCACATTAACGCAAGGCAAAATTTATTTAAAAATACCCAATCCCAGAGGCTCTGAGCGCTGTACAAATAAACAAACAAATCTTCAAGAAAATAACGCACAGATGCACGACAGATTTAAAAAAAAATACAGAATAGCAGCACATCAAAGAAGCATCACAAACAATCGATCAAAAGTTAGTAATTGAATCCTGAAATGCTTGGGCAAATAGGAGGGCCTTAAAGTGGACCTTGAATACCTCCAAGGTAGGGGCCCCCTTAACCCCCAGGGGGCAGTGAATTCCAAAGGACGGGGGCGGCGACACTAAAAGCTCTGTTGCCAGCTGATCTCAACCTCATTCTAGGAATCACCAGGGGGCCTCCACAGGAGGAACGGAGGGGGTGGACAGAGAGGGCAGATACGAGAAGGTCTGACAGACAACCAGGACCCTGCCTGTGTTGGGTCTTAGAGGTGAGAAGACCCATCTTAAAATGGATCCTCCACCTGACCGGCAGCCAGTGCAGCTCACGCAACACCGGTGTAATACAGCAGAATTTTGGCTGCCCAGTAAGTAACCAGGCAGCTGCGTTCTGCACTAGCTGCAGTCTGCGGAGAGATCCTCCTATGACCCCGAGGTAGAGCGCATTACAGTAGTCAAGCCTTGATATAACAGGGTTTTATTTAACTCTAAAAACTGATTAGCGTTTTGCTCATAAAAGTTCCAAAACATTGTGAAAATGCGTAGCACTTGCCTCACTGTGTTTAACAAACACAGCTAGAAAACCTATATAAATGCTTTCTGTACAGTTAGTATTCTCCCAAGAAAAAAAACTGCTAATCAATTATTTAAAACCCTGTATAACTAAGGCATGTATCAAGATGGGGAGGTCCAGAGGCAGAACAAGGGTCTTTATCCGCGTGACATTTCTGAGATGGAAAAAACAGGAGCAGACCGTGGAGGATAATTGCGCCTCCATAGTCAAATTCCTATCCAGAATGACACCAAGATTATGCACCCAGGAGGAGATCTTCAATGAAACAGATCCCAGAACAAGTCCAGTCTCCGATTCAGAGGCCATCCTATCATGCACTCTCGACTCCGCCACCAATACCTCCATCTTATCGGGGTTCAGTCGCAACCAGCTAGAGGTCATCCAGTCGTTGATCTCAGCAAGGCAGCTGTTAAGCACGTCCACCACATTGGATATTCCAGGGGCAAAGGAAAAGTATAGCTGGGTATCATCAGCATAGCAATGAGAACCCAAGCCATACTTCCTAATGAGCCCTTCCAGGGGTAGCATGTACACTGCGAACATCACTGATCTATACTTATGAAAAGCAGGATCCTTGGAGAAAAGAATCCCCTCAATTATGGCTGTCTAAAAAACTGTGTTACTCATTACTGCAGGAGAGACTGGCTTAAAGTGTGAAATCAGGATCTGAGATGAGGGCTTCTCTGGTTCTGCGAAAAACGTTATAACACAAGGCAAAACTAAGGCCTCTTGTATTTTTTTTTGGGGGGGGGGAGGGGGCTTACTATGGTCCCATAAGGAGCAGTTGGCCAAAAATACTGAACATGGACACTTTCACTATACTTTGATTGGAGACTGATAATGAGATGAAGAACTTAGATTTCTCTAGTTGCTGACCTGTCACCCAGAGATATCTTTTTAAGACATCCCAAGCTGACCTGTGCCTGCATCTATCAGGGGATCCAAGATCCTCAGTGAGAGGTTTAAATGCTTCATTGGCAGGCATTTAAACTAACCAAAGGGGGAGGCAAATGTAGGCAGACAGAAGCGAACTGCACCCCCACTGGATGAAGCAGTCAGTAGGGAGGACCCTAGGGTTGGGAAATCGACACCAAAACCTAAAACTGAGATAAGTAGATAGAAGAGATATGGAAGAATGGGAGTAACAACAGTAGGGGAAGAGAGGGAAGACAGGGAGATAGGAGGGGAACTACTAGAATGGGAGGTTGCAAAGCTTGGAATGCCATGTGCAGGAATGCCCGTAGCCTGGGAAGTAAAATCCCAGACCTAGTGGCCTTGACGGCAGAGTTGGACCTGTACATAGTCGCTGTTACCAGGACACACGAACATATGAAATTTGCTAGCAGATAAAGGCCTAGAGGTCCATCAAGTCTGCTCGAATGTGCAGCTAGCACCCCTTATTCTGCAGCTGCCCCTCCCTTCCACCCTTCCCCTTCATTAACCCTCCCCTTTGTCCTGTCCCATCCTTGTTTGAAGCAGTCCACTGTTCTACTGCATACCACTTCAGCAGGTAGCGCATTCCACCCAGCCACCACCCTCTCTGTAAAAAAGTGTCTCCTCATCTCCCTCCTGAACCTTCCTCGCTCCAGTCTTATATCATGACCCCTGGTGGCCCTCCCCTCCCTTACTTTGAACAGCCCCTCTGTACCCGTCTTGTTTATTCCTTTCATGTATTTAAAGGTTTCAATCATGTCACCCCTGTCTCTCCTCTCCTCCAGTGAGTACATGTTCAACTCCTTCAACCTCCTCTCGTATGATAAGTCCCCCAGCCCCTTGATCATCTTTGTCGCTCTGCGCTGCACCCCCTCCAGTAACCAATGTCCCTCTTCAGATATGGATGCCAGTACTGCGCAGTACTCAGGTGTGGTCTAACTAATGACCTATACAGTGGCAGAATCGCCTCCTCCCTCCTAGGATATACCTTGCAATACAACCCAGCATTTTGTTGGTTGCAGCTGTCTTCCTACATTCGCCGAGTTGTTCATTGACCCTGTAATGAGCACACCAGATCCTTCTCCTCCTCTGTCTGGGCTAGCTGCACTCCCCTAGCTAGTAACTCCTCCTTGGGTTCTTCATCCCAAAATGCAGCACCTTGCACTTTTGGCATTAAAGCCAGTTGCCAGGTGTCTGACCAGGTGTCAAGCTTTGCCAGATCATCCTGCAACCTGCCATCCCCTAGGTCATCCACCACCGCACCTACCTTGGTATCATCAGCAAACAGACTGCTCTTGCTCTTGATGTCCCATGATATGTCTGCAATGAATATCCCAAACAATACTGGTCCCAACACTGAGCCCTGTGGAACACCACTCGTCACTGCCCTTGGGTGTGAGAGCACCACCCACCACCACCCTCTGTTGCCTTCCCTGCAGCCAGTTTACTACCCATCTCACCAGCTTTGCACCCGCCCCTGTGCCTACTAACTTCCTTCCCAGCCTTCCATGTGGCACTGAGTCGAATACCTTACTGAAGTCCAGATAGGACATCCACTGCATGGCCCCTGTCCAGTTGCCTAGTTATCCAGTCATAGAACTCAACCAGGTTGGTTTGGCAGGATCTGCCACGTGTAAACCATGCTGTCTGCTGTCCTGTAGTCCTTTGGCCTCTAGGAGGCCACCAGCCTCTCCTTCAGGATAGTCTCCATTAGCTTACCCACGATGGATGTGAGGCTCACTGGTCTGTAGTTCCCAGTTCATCCTTGGGGCCACTCTTGTGGAGGGGCACCACATGAGCCATCCTCCAGTCCTGAGGTACACACCCTGTTTTTTTTTTTTTTTTTTTTAAAGGAAATTATCTGAGGATCAGTGGCAGGATTTTTAGGACAGTAAATTAATAAAAAGGGAACTAGGAGAGCTTCAATAGCAGACAAGTAGTGGAATAGCAGTATAATTGCAGTATAATGTGGGGAGTGGTGCAATGCAGTGGCTGTGGGGCAGCCATATTCAGGCAGACCTTCTGGACACTGAGGTGCTGCCCTAACTGCATGCATCTCTCTGGATTGCAGGATGAGGTAGCCAGACTCAGAGCGGAAGTAAACTGGGTCAGGAGTACCATCACCCCTATCTAGAGACCACCCAGTCCAATGCAACTGCCTCAAAGGATGCCGAGAACGAGGAGCACTTGGATGACAGTGGGCTCAGGGAGAATGAAAGCGGTCAGGCAGAGGCACATCCTAGATCCTATTCCACTCAAGAACTCATATGCCACACTGGCAAACGAGGACAACCAAATAGAGGTACCCAGAGAAGTGGAAGGAAAGGATGTGGAGGTTAGCCAAGGAGGTGACCTCAGCGGGAAAGCAGTGGACCCCAGAGGAGGCGAGATCCTGGTGGGGACTCCATCATAAGAGGAATCCAGCTAGGAACACAGGAGGGGAGGACAGGGAGGTGAGGTGCTACCAGGTGCCACGCATGGAGGATGGAAGGAAGATCCTGGGATAACTGGGAAGGCAAGACGGGAGGGTGAGCTGGATGTCATTATCCACCTAGGTACTAATGACCTGGCAAATGGGGAGCAAAGGAAGTTCAGGAAGAGTTTAGGAAATGTGGGAGGGTCTCAAGCAAGTAGCTACTTCTGTCACTTTCTTAGAAGTAGTACCTCGAGAGGCAAGGAAAGCATAGAGTGCATGCACCAGGAACTTTAACTCATGGTTGAAGAACTGGTGCTGTGAGAAAGGTTTGGATTCATTGGTGACTGGGGACCCACCGGAGGGGATGGAGGTTTGTTCAAGCCTGACGGCCTGCATCCATCCTGGAGGGGAATCCAAGCACTCAATGATAAGTTTAAACGCTACATTGACAAGCATTTAAACTAGCAAAGGGGGGTGGCAGGTCAGCAAGGAGGGTACCTACTTGCTCACCCCCCACAGCTAGCAGTGGAACCAGTGAACCAGAGGAGTGGCTAGCTCTGCAAAGCAGTGTGCAAAAGATGGAGATTAGTGCCCAAGAGGTGGATAGGCAGAAAAGGGGCAAAATTCAGCAGAAGGGCAGACAGCAAGGAGAACCAGGGATAAGGACAACCAAGGAAGGGGCTGGAGTAGAACAGCGAAACAGTCTAGGGAGGTCAAATCATGGAAAGCCATGTGTGCAAATGCCAGGAGCCTTAGCAACAAGATGGAAGATCTGGAGGCTGTCATGGTGCAGTCAGACCTGGCATTGTAGCCATCACTGAAACCTGGTGTAATGATAACCACGACTGGGAGATGGCCATACCCTAGCTACAACATATTCAGAAGAGACAGAGCAGGCAGGAAGGGAGGAGGAGTGGCACTGTATATGAAAAATGACATAAGGGCCACAGAGATCCAGGAGGAACAAAATGGGGGAGAGATACTGTGGGTTAAGCTGGAAAGGAAAACGGGGAAAGCCATCCGCACAGGTGTGGTCTATAGACCACCAGCCCAGGAAGAAGAAACAGATAGGGAGCTGATGCTAGCCATCCAAAGGATGGCAGACAAAGGTTAGGTAGTACTGGTTGGAGACTTCAATATTCCAGACGTGGACTGGAGCATCCCAGCAGCAGCATCAACTAGGAGTAGATTTATCCTGGACTCCCTTCAGGGTGCCTTCCTCAAGCAACTGGTCATGGAACCAACTCGGCAGAAGGCAATACTGGACCTTGTGCTCACAAACAGGGACAGTGTGATGGGGAATAACAGTGGGGGGCACCTGGGGAACAGTGACCATCAGTCATTGTGGTTTGAAATCACAGAAAAGCAGAACCAAACCACACAAAACACGTATCCTGGATTTTAGGGGCAGACTTTGGGAAAATGGGAGATACTTGAAAGAGGCATTAAGAATGGGACAGGAAATCAGTGGTTGAGGAACAGTGGGCAGTATTTAAAATGGGGATTACAAGAACAACAGAATTATGCATTAAGCAGGTTAGCAAAAGGAAAAGGAAGAGGAGACCATTATGGTTTTCCAAAGAGGCAGCAAAGAAAGTGAAAGCCAAAAAGATAGCATTAAGGCAATACAAAAAGACACAGGCAGAAGGGGATAGGGAAAGTACCAGGAGAAGCAAAGGGAGGCAGGGAGGTCAGTAAGGGAAGCCAAAGCTCAGACAGAAGAACACATTGCAAAATCAGTGGGTAGAGGGGACAAAACCTTTTACAGGTACATAAGTGAAAAAAGAAAGACAAAGGGAGGGATAGTGAGACTGAAGGGGGAGGATGGGGGCCGCGTGGAGGATGACAACAGTAAAGCTGACATATTGAACAGGTATTTCTGCTCAGTCTTTACTGAGGAAGAGGAGGGTAATGGGTCTGAAGGGAGTACAAGGGGTGAGAATGGTGCAGAAATGGACACAAGTCCCTTTACATGAGAAAGGGTCCTGAAGGAACTGGAAGTAATAAGAGTTGATAAAGCAATGGGGCCAGATGGGGTGCACCCCAGGGTCCTTAAAGAACTAAGAGAGGTGGTGGCTGAACCTCTGGCTATCCTGTTTGCTCGATCACTGGAAACAGGAAGGTACCCAAAGACTGGAGGACAGCAGATGTAGTCCCTTATACAAAAGCAGGAACAAAGAGGAAGCAGGGAACTACAGACCAGTCAGCCTCACCTCGGTAGTGGGAAGATCATGGAAGCACTACTGAAGGAGAGATTGCTGGAACATCTGGTTGTCAAGGACTACAGGACCCAAGGCAGCATGGTTTCACCAGGGGAGGTCATGTCAGACCAACCTCGTTGAATTTTTGACTGAGTGACTGGGAGGTGGATCAGGGGAGGGCAGTGGACATGGCCTATCTGGACTTCAGCAAGGCCTTTGACACTGTGCCACATAGAAGACTATACACAAACTGGGGAATATGGGTGTGGGCAGGACAGTAGTGTGGTGGGTAGGTAACTGGCTGGGTGGCAGGACACAGAGGGTGGTGGTAAATGGCTGTCACTCCACAGAGGAAGAGTGACCAGTGGGGTACCACAGGGATCAGTGCTGGGACCAGTCCTACTCAACATCTTCATCAGTGACATTGCACAGAACCTAGAAGGCAGAATTTCACTGTTCGCTGATGACACAAAGCTCTGTAACAGGTAGACACACCAGAGGGTGTAGACAGAATGAGAAGGACCTGCAGAAACTTGAAGAATGGTCAGGGGTTTGGCAGTTGAAATTCAATGCAAAAGTGTGCAAGATAATGCATATGGGGCACAAAAACCCTGGCACAATGTATCAGTTGGGGGTGAGGATATAGCATGCACCAAGCAGGAAAGGGATCTTGGGGTTATCATCTCTGATGACCTCAAGGTGAGGAAACAATGTGACAAGGCAGCAGGTAAAAGCAAATAGGATGCTGGGATGTATAGGCAGGGGCATCACCAGCAGGAAAGGAGGTCATAATTCCGCTATACAAGACACTAGTGAGGCCCCACCTGGAGTACAGTGTACAGTTCTGGAGACCATACCTACGTAAGGACATAGACAGGGTAGAGAAGGTTCAGAGGAGGGCAACAAAGATGGTGCATGGATTGCATCACAAGTCCCTATGAAGACAGGTTGAAGGAACTGAACATGTACTCCCTGGAGGAGAGGAGGGAGAGGGATATGATAGAGACATACAAGTATCTCACAGGGAGGAACAGGGTGCAGAATACACTATTTTTAAGCGAAAAAGATGTTCCAGGACTAGAGGGCATGGGATGAAGTTGGAGTGAGGACGATTCAGAGGAAACATGAGGAAGAATTTCTTCACAGAGCGGTGGTGGACAAGTGGAACACCCTGCCAGAGGAACTGGTGGGGGCTGAAACAATCACGGGATTTAAGAATGCATGGGATAGACATAAAGGAATTCTGGAGGTCAGGGGTAAGGGGCAGCAGACTTCTAGGAAAACATAAACTGAACTTACAAGCTCAAATGGGCAGACTGGGTGGGCCACAGGCCCTTATCTGCCGACACTGTCTATGTATCTATGAATGTAGTGAGGCATTAAATAGGTCTGCCAAAGGTCCTGCAAGGACCTCTGCCAGCTCCTTCAGTACCCTGGGGTGGATGCCATCTGGGCCTGGCACCTTGTCCACCCTCAGTGCCTTCAAACCCTCTCAAACTCTGCTCTCCATGATTTCCCCATCTGTCACCACTCCCCTGCTTCTGCCATTTATCCCACCTTGGGTGTACCCTCCCTCTTCTCTTTAGTAAATACTGAGCAGAAGTACTCATTTAGTGCTTCCGCCTTATCGCACTCTGCTTCCACCCAACCCCCCTCCTTCCTAATCCTTACTATGTGGTCCTTACAGTTCCTTTTCTCCCTGATGTACTTAAAGAAGTCCTTCTCCCCCTTCTTAATGCCTTGTGCCAGCCTGAGTTCCGTAGATGCTTTGGCTCCCCTTACTGCCCCTGTCACCTCCTTCGATTCTGTCAAGTACTCATCCCTGTCCTTCCCCCTCCTTGTTTTCTTGTACTTCCTAAAGGCATCTCTTTTCCTCCTTACCTTTTCCATGACCTCCTTGTTCAACCAGATCGGTTTCTTAGCCCTAGCCTTCTTGCTCTGGGCTTTGCAGCAGGTTTTGGTTGCCTCAACTATCCCCAGCTTTATGAGCTCCCACCTCTGGTTAGTGTCCATACTAGATTGAATTCTGGCCAGGTATCCTTTTACCACTTCCCCCATCCTCCCAAAGTCGGCCCTCCTGAAGTCCAGCACTACTGTGTCAGATTCCACTCCTTCCTTGCCCATATCCAATGTGAGCCATACTGAGCGGTGGTCACTCCCTGACAGCGGTTCCTCTGCTGTAAGTTCTCTCACAAAGTCCCCATTTGCCAGCACAAGGTCAAAGGTATTTCCTAACCTGGTTGGTTCACTGACCATTTGCAGCAGGAAGCTGTCCTGGAAGGCATCCAGCAGTACCTGCTCCCTTCTGTTCCTGGTTGTTGGTACCATGAATGAGACATAGCCATACCAGGTTACACTCTATTAAGAAAAGACAGGGTGGGGAAAAAAGGGTGGAGGGGTGTCTATCTACATCAGGGAGGGAATTAAAGCAACGAAAATTCAGGGAATGCAGGAAGAAGCTGAAGCACTGTGGGTCACCCTGGAGAAAGGGAATGGCACCACAATTCACACTGGCGTGATCTGCAAACCCCCAGCACAAGGGGAGGAGAAGGGTGGAATACTAGTGGAAGCCATCCACAAAATGACAGCAAAAGGTGAAGTGCTACTGGTGGGAGACTTCAGTTTGCCTGATGTGGACTGGAGCACCCAGGCTGTAGCCACAGCCAGGAGCTGAGGCATCCTGGATGCCCTGCAGGGGGCATGACACAAGCAGCTTGTGGTGGAACCCATCAGAGAAGGAGCAATATTGGACCTGTTGATCACCAATGAGGACAGTCATGTAATGGTGGGTAGCCACCTGGGGTCCAGTGATCATCATATGGTGTGCTTCAATGTGAGAACTGTGGAGGAGTTAAACCACATGAACGCATAAGTCCTGGATTTCAGACTGGTTGACTTTGTTAAAAAGTGGGAATGTCTGAAGGAAGCCCTGGCAGAGGAGGAAGGGGGGGGATGTACAGAAACAATGGGCTAAACTTAAGGGAGTCATAGTAGCAGCGGCAACAAGCCTTTCTGTTAGTCAACTAAGCAAAACAAAGAGAAAGAAAAAAAACACTATGGTTCTCAAAGGATACGGCCAGGAAGGTAAGAGAGAAAAGTCTAGCTTTTAGGAGGTGTAAGGAAACACAGAAAGGGGAAAACAGGAAACTGTATCTGGAAAAGCAGAGGGAGGTTGGGAAAGCAGTCAGGAGCACAAAGGCACAAATGGTGGAAAAAATAGCCAGGCAATTAAGAAAAGAGACAAGACCTTTTTTTCAGGTACATTAGTGAAAGAAAGAAGACCAGGGGTAGGACTGTGAGGTTAACAAGGGAGGGAAGGGGGTTGGAGGGGGACCTAGAAAAAGCAACAATTCTGAACAAATATTTTTGTTCAGTATTCACAGAAGGAGGGGAAGGAGAAAGACCACTACTGGAGCACCAGTGGGAGAGAGGTGGACACCAGCCCATTTACGGAGGAAGAGTCCTAAAGGAACTCGAGAATCTGAAAGTGGTCAAGGCTATGAGGCTGGATGGGATATATCCTAGAATAGTAAAAGAACTTAGAGAGGTACTGGTGGCACCACTAATAGCCCTATTCAACAAATGAATAGACAAAGGAGTGGTTCCAGGGGACTGGAGGAGGGTGAAGGTAGTCCCTCTCCACAAAAGTGGGAAAAGAGAGGAGGCTGGCAACTACAGGCCAGTCAGCCTGACCTTGGTGGTGGGGAAATGAATGAAGTCACTGCTAAAGGAAAGGACTGTGATATTTCTTGAATCCAGTGGAGCACAGGATCCATGGCAGCATGGATTCACAGTGGGAAGGTCTTGTCAAACAAATCTGATTGATTTCCTTGACTGGGTGACCGGGGAGGTAGATCAGGGAGGTGTGGTGGATGTGGCCTACCTAGATTTCAGCAAGGCCTTCAACACTGTCCCACACAGGAGGTTGATAAATAAATTGGGCAGCCTAGGAGTGTGCCTCAAGGTGGTAAACTAGGTCAAAAACTGGTTGAACGACAGGGCACAGAGGGTGGTGATAAATTGCGTTCAGTCTGGGGGGGGGGGTGACCAGTGGGGTGCCACAGGGATCTGTGTTGGGCTGCCAGTTCTCGTTAATGTCTTTATAAGCGACACTGCAGAAAGGCTGGAGGGGAAGGTATGCCTCTTTGCAGATGACACTAAGATCTGCAACAGGGTCAATATTCCGGTGGAGTGGAAAAATGAGAAAGGACCTAAACATGCTTAAGAAGTGATTGAGAGTGTGGCAGCTAAGATTCAGTGCAAAGAAGTGCAAAATCATGCATTTGGGGCACAGAAATCCAAGGGAGGAGTACAAGATGGGGGGAAAGGTACTGACTGCTACCAATCAAGAAAGGGATCTTGGAGGGTAATCATATCTGATGACCTAAAGGCAACCAAACAATGTGAGAAGGCTGTGGGGAGAGCCAACGGGATGCTAGGGTGCATAGGGAGCGGTATCACCAGCAGAAAAAAGAAGGTGGTTATGCCACTGTACAGATTACTAGTGAGACCTCATGTGGAGTACTGTGTCCGGTTCAAGAGGTCTCATCTCTGGAAGGACATAGACAAAACAGAGGCACTCCAGAGAACGGCAACAAAAATGATGCAAGGACTACACCAAAAGTCATATGATGAAAGACTAGAGGACCTCAATTTGTATTCCCTGGAAGAGAGGGGGAAGAGACAGCGAGAGAGAGGGGAATAGGATAAACATTCAAGTACATCAGGGGTATAAACAAGGTAGAGGAGAGTAGCATCTTTCAGAAAAGAAGGTGTATAAGAACCAGGGGCATGATATGAGGCTTGAGGTGGGGTGGGCTCAGAGGCAACGTGAGGAAGTACTTTTCACAGAAAGAGTAGTGGATGCTTAGAACAGACTCCCTACTGGTAGTGGTGAGGCAAAACAGTAGGGGAATTCAAGAATGTATGGGATAGACATAAGAGTACTCTCACAGTAAGGAAGAAAGGGTAAGCCGCAGATCAACTAGAGTCTGCGGTAATGAATTAGGTAGGGAAAAAGGGCAGACTAGGTGGGCCACACAGTCCTTATCTGCCAACACCTTCTATGCATCCATGACCTGGTAATGGCCCTCATGCCAAAAGGAAAAAAAAATTAAGAGTGAATCTGTTATGTCTTATTTACTGGGGGCCACATGTCTGACACGTAATAACTTGCTGGTCTTGACTACCCAGTACATGAGATAGCCAGCCTCCCCACTCCTAGAGTTCAGAATCTAAACCATCTGTGAATTTCCCTATAGTCCTATTTAGTGTTGCCATAAGAAGAGTCTTCTAAGGAGAGGAGACTAGCCAGATAGTGGCAGATGAGCTGTAGACACCTTACTGGAACAAGAATACACCTCTAAAACCATGTGAGATCACAACTTGATCTGGAAGTTATTTGTTTCTGTTAGCTGAGAAAGGAATACCAGGAAATGTTCCTATGTTCAGAATCATTGCCCCGGGGGGGTGGGGGTGGGCAAGGAAGTTACAGACTGATACTAAACTAAACCAGGTTAAGTTGTTGGCTGATTGGTGAATGAGGGAAATTTGGCCAAGACACGGGGGGAATTCCCCTACTCTTTTCAGATGGTCAAATACACGTTTACTCAACATAAATTATCAAGAATGTCAATCTCTTTCCAAGGATCTGTTCTGTCATTCCGAAAAACTGTTACCTGGATTTGATTTGTTCTCTTAGTTTTATGCCTGAAGTTTTAGGTAGGGCATTTCTTACCAGGCTGGTATATGTTTAACTTCTGTTTTTGTTCTTTTATTACGTCCATTTATGATTTATCTTCCCCTTCCAAGCATTTCCTTTTTGTTTTGGGGATTTTAAATTTGTGTTTTTCTTGATTCTTTATGTGACTATCTCTGATGTGTCAGTGATCGTTTAATTTTGCTTTGGTAATGTACGATTCTTTTTCCTTTTAACAACATTTCCCTACCCTTTTTGAGAAGAGCCATGAACTCTTTAAAATCCACCTGAACCACCATCAGAACAGGCAATAAGGACTTCTCTTTTCACACCTCTGCTGAAAGACAGAACCTCACAACACCACAGGGTCCTCATAACACCATGCTGCAGCACTGCCAATGTTACTTATAACAAATGGCAGAGCTGCTAACACCCCTTCTAGCTGCACCAGGTACTTTTTGGAAGACTCCCATTAATCTACAGACCATGCCCAACCCTGTTTAGCCTCAGAGATCTGATGGGATCAGCCTTCAAGTGATACGGCTGCAGGAGAGTCTGGCAAGGTGCAGGGTTGATGCCTGGCAGCTGATAGGTAATGCACCATGAGTCCAATTTTCCAAACCTGTCAGTGTACTGGTGAAGTCCACAGCCCTCCATGGTATCTTGGGTCCCTCAGTGACCAGACAAGTATCACACCTCCACATTTCCTCTATATTGCCCCTTCTGCTCTGTGCGCTGTAGGGCTAAAGGCCATACTCTCCGTTTTTTCTCTAGAGGGCCCATGCTGATATATTAAGTTAATGTGGAGCTCAGGGAAACACTGTACTGCACTGAAGACAGGACCATGTTAGGGTAAGGGAGGCAGAACAGTGCATTAACATTGGGCTTGGTGAGTACTCCCTTCATGTACTTGCATGACAATATGACAATTTATGAAATGGCTCCTAACACAAGAAATGTGATTGACTACTTCCTGTATGCTAAAGTGTCTTACATACAGGAAGAAGGTCCAACACTGCCCAGTGGGCATTGATATGGGTGATGCTGCCCACTCAGAACCTTAAGAAAACAAAATGCAGCCATCTTGTTTCTGCCAGAAGTGGTGCCAGCCTAACTGTAAAAAATTAAAAAAATAAAATAAATACCTTTGACCTCAGCCTTTGAATGTTTCTGTTTTAAATCCATGTACCTGTCTCCTCATGGATGCAGCATGTAGTAAAGGGGGGAAAAAAAACAAAGTGCCACGATCTGTCACCCAGCCTGCTTGCTCGCTCTCCATCCTAATCAAAAAGCGATCAGTCTCCCAGCCTGCTCACTCTCCATCCTAATCAGAAGCTGATTACAGATTATTATAGCCGATGAAACATTTAAACAAACTACTACCACGATCAGTCTCCCGGCCCGGCTGCTCAGTGGCTGTTCCGACCAACTGCTAACTTGGCAGCCGGTCGCAACTTCCCCCACATAGCATCTAATTTCTGATTTATGTAAAAGTAATTTATTTGCTGTATTAGTCACAGAATTCACTTCTTTGCTTGTCGGGGTTGTGTGAATACTGCCATGGCAACCAGATGTAAACTACAGAAGCCTTTGTAGGACAAAATTCCTTAAGTAAAAAAAAAAAACAAAAAAAAAACAACACACAGGACACTTAGGTGGAGGAACTATTTTAGTAAAAGCCGACAAACACACGTTTTTTCCTACTTAAAATTGGGAATTTTACTTACTAAATGCAGTTGCATTACAGATGGCCATTTCATAAGCACAATAAGCCACTCCAGGGTGTGTGTTAGACACAACACACAGCTAGGAGGCTGGACGCACTCAGCCAGTGGCCTCGTGCCTCACTACGCCTCCTAGTCACGTGTTAAAGTGTCTAACACACACCCTGTCGTGTCTTATTGCTTACATGACAGAGAAAGTTTAAAGACACAACACACACCACATGGACTCAGAGCAGCACAATACTCAGTATCCGAGGAACATCCAGCATAATAGGGCAATGCCACTGAGTCAAACATGCTAAATTCCAAGGGTAGGGACATGGACAACAGATGAACTGCAAGGGAACATGGAAGCATCATGAGGAGGGAGATGCTATATCCGAAAATCAAGTGACTGGGGAGACACATTCATGAGGGTTTGGACAGCTGTAGGGGGTAGTGGGCTTGATGACCTTACGCTGCTTCAAACTAAAAAAAAAAAAAAAAAAAAAATAAAAGCCAAAAAAAAAAAAACACACCCCAGAGATCCAATATGAAAACCACAGAGGTCCCAGTTAAAGGAATAAAATCCTTGGTTAACTAAAAACATCTAGCTCTATCACTGTATACAGCTTTTTAATATGGGGAGCTGCAAAGTAAAACTCTAAATAATAGGAACAGTTAGTCTGAAATAGAGCATGTGAATAATGTACTGTACACATAAACACCTGTCTTGACAAGCTTCATCTGTGAATGAACTAAACCACAACCCCACATATAATAAAAATGATGTCACAAATGACTGACAAAGCTGGCATAGAACAACATTTGCTTAGACACTAGAAAACAGCAAATTATTCCTTTTAAATATTTATCCAGGGTATTGTGTTGAGATGCAATATCTTATTTACAAAGACAATGCTCAAAAGTTATGCTACATTAAGCCACAGAATTTGTTCTGATAATTGTATTAAGTGTTACAAAAATAGATCTCTAGAAGCTGGTCTTGCTGTATTATCTAAAAAGACTTAAAGCAACTATTCATACCAGCATGTCCTGAATATTAGTCCCTGAATCATAAAGCAGTTCCACTCATGCTAGCAGAGTTGGCTTTATGTAAAAGTTCATCTAGCATCTCTCATTTCGTCAGTTATACAAATCATAGTCATCAAATTTTATTTACATCAGCAAAAACAAAGGAGAAATATTGTATCACACTTGTCCAATCTCCAAATCCCCCAGAATATAAGTGATAGTGGGCCTCCTTCAGTAACACCTGATCCATGATTTTGTTTGGGGGCAAACAGTGCCTAAAAATCCCAGTTAACTAACCAGGCCCTAACACATTGTGCCCACACCTATTACTATAATAGCCATTAAACAATTTCAGCAATCAGAGCACATGACTTAAAGTGAGGAACAAAATACTACAGAGCACACATCAAATACATAAGGCTATAAATTTATTGGTGCAATATCAGGATACCATGACCAACCATCCTTCGTATTGCCATGGTCTGTAGCATCCTCGGGGTAGAATGCTACATTTACCCATTCTGTCCACATGACTGGAAAGGATGGGACGCTGGGGGTCTGTGTTATTAATGTTGTTATCCAGACTACCTGAGGGAGCTTCTGCATCCCTATGTCCCTGGACGTTCTCTCCAGTCAGTGGGGAAAGGCCTCTTGAAGATCCCCAGAGCCAGACTCAAGTCTTCAGGGAAATCAAGCTTTCAAGGTGTCCACACCGATCCTCTGGAAATCTCTGCTGAGGTACTGAGGGAGGCCCCCCTTAGAAATATTTAAAAGGAAGCTTAAATCTTTTTTCTTCTTCCAACAAGCCTTTGGGGACTAAGTAACGATTAACTTATGATTAGGAGTTTTATTGTTCAGACTTAAGGTATATTTATGTGTTAGTGTGTTTAATTCATTTATATTGGGTAGTCGTCTATACTGTCATAAGTTGTGTTTTTTTTAATTTTTATATTTTGTAAAGGCGCCTTGAGCCTTTTGGGGAACAGCGTCTTAAAGAAATAAAATCTAATACTACTAATTGGTTAGTCTACTTAGCATCATCAATAATCACTCCATCCCCCTTCCTTCCGAGTTACATGCCCTAATCGCTAGGACCAAGTGGGAGCCAAAAATCTTCAGGAGGGCTGGCACTGAGGTAGGGCCACGAGGAAGCTGCGCTCCGAGACCAGCTCATACCACACAGGCTACCTCGACGTTGACCTTCCAACCGCCTCAGTACCTTTTTTACCGAGGAGGTACAGCATAAACTAACCTAGTGAAACTAAGCTATGTTGGACATAAGACAGTCCGAATGACCTGTATAAGACGGGCCAACACAAGAGAGTCTTCACAGCCCAGCCATTGAGGAAGTGAAGACCAACATCAGACAAATAAGCCTGGGGGATGGAGGGTGGGCGTGTGAATGAGTGGTGGAGACTTCAGCCAAGAAGATCAAGAATTAAGGTAGGTATGTAATTTCCATGTCTTCCTGAACATAAAGTCTCCACCACTCATTCGCACTAATGGGAGAGTACCGAGCTAAATAATCCCCCAAGAAGGGCGGCAGGAGAGAGGAGCTCACTTAGGACAGAAGTCCATTAAGGATTTACCCACTGAAGAATTGATGCTGTCTGGCATGGAAATCCAAAACACAGTGCTTCATAAACGTGTGTATGGCGCTCCAAGTAGCTGCAGTACAGATGTCTGCAATGGGCACATTTCGTATTTCTGGCAGAGATGCTGCTACTGCTCTGGTAGAATGGGCATATACCCCATCTTCCAGCTTACCCTGTGCCATGGAATAGCAGTGACGAAGACATGCCACTAGCCACGCTGAAATACATCTGATAGCAACAGGCTGACCCAGCCGGGCCATGCTGAATGACATAAAGAGCTGATTTGACTTGCGGATCTCTTCAGTTCTATCTAAGTAAAACACAAGGCCTTCTTAACATCCAGAAAATGCAGAGTACGTTCTCCCTCATTCTGGAAGTTCACGAAGTAAGTTGGAAGAACCAAGGGCTGGCACACATGGAATGACACAAAGATCTGCAACAGGGTTGATATGCAAGATGGGGTGGAAAGGATGAAAAGGGACTTGGCAAGGTTGGAAGAATGGTCAAATGTATGGCAGCTTAGATTCAACACAAAGTGCAAAGTAATGCACCTGGGAAACAAAAACCCAGGGGAAGAGTACACAACGAGGGGTGAGATACTGACAACAACAAAAATGGAAAGGGACCTGAGGGTAGTCATATCAGATTACCTAAAGGTGGGCCAGTAATGTGAGAAGGCAGTAAGAAGGGCTGGGGGGATACTGGGATGCACAGGGAGAGGCATCACCAGTAGAAAACAGGAAGTTGTTGACCCTCCGTACAGACAGTTGGTAAGAACACATCTGGAGTACTGTGTACAGTTCTGGAGACTCCATCTCCACAAAGACACAGACAGGGTGGAGGCTGCCCAGAGGAGGGCAACCAAAATGGTGCAGGGTCTGCACCAGAAGATATATGAATAAAGACTAAAGGAGCTAAAGATGTAGAGCCTTGAGGAAAGGAGAGAGAGGGGGGACATGACAGAAACGTTCAAATACCTCAAGGGAATCAACAAATGTCCAAGAGGGTAGCATCTTTTGGAAAAAGAGATGTGCAAGAACAAGGGGGCACAATTTGAAGACAGAGGGGGGGATGGCTCAGACATAATGTGAGGAAGTATTTCTTCACAGAGAGGGTTGTAGATGCATGGAACAGCCTTCCTGAGGAGGCTGTAGAGTCAAAAATAGTGAGGGAATTCAAGAATGCATGGGACAGACATAAGGCAATTCTAGTGGGGGGTAGAAGGAAATGGGCTGTTGGTTAACTAGGATCTGCAGCTTATCCATTAGGTAGGGAAATGGGCAGACTAGGTCAGCCAAGCAGTCCTCATCTGTCATCAAATTCTATGTTTCTATGTTATTCTGAGACCATTTCGGGGAGAAATTTATGATGGGTTCGAAGAACCACCTTGTCCTTGTGAAATACTGTGTAAGGAGGGTCTGTGACCAAGGTATGTATTTCAGACACACTGCGAGTGGAGGTAATGGCTATGAGGAAGGCGGTCTTCCAGGTCAGGAACTTCAGCTCTCATGTTGCTAGAGGCCCAAAAGGTTTATGGGTGAGCATGTCTAGCACAAGGTTAATATTCCAGGCGGTGGCCTAGTGTGGCTTATACCTTTAGGGAATCTCTTGACCAAGGGTAACTGAGCTATAGACAATGTGTGTTATAGGCTCGTGATAAGCTGAGATCGCGCTGAGATGGACTTTCACAGTTGAGTACTGTAATCCTGTATTAGACAGGTCTAGAAGATACTCTAAGACTTTGTTTGGTGGGCAAGAAAAGGGATCCAGGGAGGACTTTGCACACCAAATGGAGAATCGCTTCCATTTTGCATGTATGTGTTCCTAGAAGCTGGCATACGCGCTGCTAGGAGAATGTCTGAGACTCTACATGAGACATCAAATCTATCCACTTCTATCTCCTCAGGAGACAGGCATGGCAATGAAGGGATCTCAAATCATCTCATGCTGGGGTGGACCACTGGGCCCTGGGTCAGAAGGTCCGCACAAAGTGGTAGTTGTTTCGGTGGAACCTCCGATAATCTGTTGATCAATGGAAACCAAATCTGATGATGCCAAAATGGGGTGATGAGAACCATTCTGCCCTCTTGTGCCTCAAGCTTCATCAGCACCCTCTGAATTAAGGAAGGAGGAGGAAATGTGTACAGAAAGTGCCTTGTCCACCACAGTCAGAATGCATCCTGACAGAAAATGCCAGGTTCTGGATTTCTGGAGCAGAACAGAGGCAGTTTTGTGTTGAATGGGGATGCAAAAAGGTCCAGGTCTGGTGTGCCCCACTCTTTGAAGAGTGATTACACAATGTTTATGTTCAGAGACCATTCGTGAGGATCCACCTCCGTTCTGCTGAGGCGATCTGCTAGATCGTTCTGGACTCCTGGTAGGTAAACTGCCTGAATCAGGGCTTTGTGCTCTAGGCACCATTCCCACATTCTCATCACTTCCCCTGCACAGGGGATAAGAGTGCGCCATGCCCTGTTTTTTGATGTAGTACATCACCGCTTTGTTGTCCTTCTGAAGGAGAATTATTTTGCAACAGGGAATGTCCTTCGGAGCTTAGACAGCATACAGGACAGCTCTCATTTCCAGGACATTTATGTACAGTTGAGATTCATCCTGAGTCCACAGACCTTGGGTGTGAAGATTTTGACAGTGAGCTCCCCATCAGAGTTGAGAAACATCTGTGGTGATGATGGTGACCTGGGTCTCCAGCGGAGCAAAGGGAAAGCCTTTCAGAAGGTTGTCCTTTTGAGTCCACCAGGTGAGCGACCACTTGAGAGGTTGCATTAGCTTGATGTGAAAGGACTGGGGGGGAAGTGTAGTCTGAGACCACTGAGTACTAACCATCCACTGAGTGGTCCTCGTGAAGGCAAGCCAAGGGCACCATGAACACTGAAGATGCCATGAGACAAAGCAGCCACTGCATCAACAGAGCTCAGACTGAGTCATTCTCTTTGATGAAGTGAGCCATCTGGAGGATATCATTCCTCCTGTCCTCTGGGAGGAAGGCCCTTGCATTGGAGGTATCCAGGAGGGCTCCTATAAAGAGGAATTGCTGGGAGGGCTGTAGCTGTGATTTTTCCAGATTTAACAGGACTCCCATGGATGTAAGGAACTGGAAGCTGTGGTAACCGCTTCCTGTGTCCCTTCTCTGGAGGGGATTGCCAGAAGCCAGTTGTCCAGATACAGGAAGACGCGAGTTCTGAGTTTTCTTAGGTGCGCCATGAAAACAGTGAAGCACTTCGTAAAGACTCAGGGCGCCAAGGAAAGCCCAAAGGGAAGTACTCTGAATTGGCAGTGCTGACCCAGGGCCAGAAATCGAAGATACTTGTGGTGGCCTGGGCACACTGGAACATGCTGGTGGGTGTCCTACATGTCTAGGGAGGCCAGCCAACTATTTTGATGAATCAGCAAGAAAAAATTACTCACCTAAGTAATTATGTTTCTTCTAGTGGAGTCTTGCTGTATTCTGACAAATGCAGTTAGGTCCTGCCTTTCAACTGCCCCGGAGAACATAGGGTTAACTTTTCTATGCATGGCATAGAATGTTCATCTCGAGCTCAGTTAAAGCCTCTGCCTGTTGTTATTCGAACTGCAACAGTCAGATCTTTACAAGCAAAAATTCACTAGGTATTCTGTGTGGAAACTGTAAAATTTTTAACTAGCCAACTGGCAGAAATACAATGTTTTTGGTTCTCAAAGGAAAACTCAAGTCAGGAAACCCAAAAACAAAAACCAATCAAATGAAAAACATTCCACCCAAAGAAAAAAGAGGGTGTAAAAGGGAAGGGCACCTCTAGGGTGCCAATACTGCACCTGCCCACTCACATCCCAAAAATCTAGGTTCTGAGAGGGGAGGCGGAGGGGGGGGGTCAGAACACAGCAAGACTCCAATAGAAGAAACATAATTACTAAGGTGAGTAATCTTTTCTTCAAACAACATGAAGTCTTGCTGTATTCTGACAAATGCAGACTACCAAGCAGTACCTCCATGGAGGACGGACAGAACCTACTTTGGAAACAAGCTCTGAAGTACTGCTGTGACAAACCAAGCATCACTCCTAGCCTGGATATCCAGAGAGTAATGCTTGGTAAAAGTATGGACTGTTTTCCAGGTGGCTGCTTGACAAATTTCTAATAGAGGATATCCTGGCAGCAGCCAGGGAAGCAACTGTACCTCTTGTGGAATGAACCCTCAGGCCTGAGGGTGGAATTCTACCCAGTTTTTCATAGCAGAATTGTATACAAGAAACAATCCACCTGGCAATAGATCTCTTAGTGGCAGGTTTGCCCTTCCCAACTTCTCCAAAAGTGAGGAACAACGGGAGGGATTCAAACCTGTGACCCTTGGTACGCTCTATGTAGTAGCTTAGGGCTCTTTTAACATACAAACTGTGCAGCTTCCTCTCTCCCGAGGAAGAATGATCAGTGAAGAAAACAGGGAGAGATATAGACTGAGGTGGAAATCTGAAACCACTTTATGCAAGAACTTTCTGTTAGTTCTGAGGACCACTTTATCTCTGTGAAAAGAGATTAAATCAGATTCCACAAGGCTTGCAATTCACTGATACATCTGGCAGAAGTAATGGCTACCAGAAACACAGTTTTCCAAGTCAAGTACTTAAGCTCTGCTGAGGACAAAGGCTCAAAAGGGGGTTGCATAGGCTGAGCAAAGCAAACATTAAGATCCTAAGCAGGAGCAGGATCCGTAAAGGTGGGATTGGTGTGAAGCAATCCCTTGAAAAACCTACAGAATACAGGATGGGATGACAAAGAGGAAGACTTGCCTACAGACAGGAAAGCAGAAACAGCTGCCAAGTGTACCTTGACAGTAGCTGGTCTGAGACCTAGGCCATTAAGGTGGACCATATAATCCAGAACCGTAGGCAATTCAGCAGAGTCTGGAGAAATATTTTTCTTAGAACACTAAATGCTGAATCTTTTCCATTTGGAGTTGTATGTCTTTCTGGTGGAAGGCTTTCGAGAAGCCTTAAGGATATGCAGAACCCCTCGGGAAAAATGCAGATCTGCAAACTCCAACTCTTCAAGAGCCGAGCCTTGAGATTGAGAGACTGAAGATTCGGGTTCCAAATCCTCCCCTGAGATGATGTTAACAGGTTGTAATTCCTGGGAAGAGACAGGGGTAGATGGACTGCCAGGGACAGCAACAAGGGATACCATGGCTGCCTGGCCCAGTCTGGAGCAATCAGAATCACTCTGCATGGTTGTGACCTTATCTTGACAAGCACTTTGAACAGGAGAGGAAGGGAAGCATACAGAAATTTCCTTCCCAGTTCAGGATCAGAGCATCCAGGGGACTGAGCCCAAGATTGGGGTCTGCAACAAAAAAGAGGAAGTTGGTGATTGTCTGGGGCTGCAAAAAGATCTATCTCTGGAGTGCCCCATCTTGAGAAAATCACTTTCAACACCAGAGGATCTAGGGCCCATTCGTGATAGCCCTGGGATATTCTGCTCAGTGCATCTGCTAGGACATTGTCCTTCCCTGGGAGGTGAGCTGCTATCAGAGAGGTCTGCAGGGAATAGGCCAGGGACCACAACTTTATCGCTTCTGTGCACAAGGCCATAGACCAAGTGCCCCCTTGCTTGTTGATATACCACATGGTGGTGGTGGTGGTGTCTGTTCTGACCTGAACCACCTTGTTCTGTACAGATTTGGAAAAAGCTTGCAATGCCAGAAACACTGCTCTGAGTTCCAAGAGATTGATGTGAAGCAGAGATTCCTGAGGCAACCACAGTCCCTGGGTGGTAAGTTCCCAAATGGGCTCCCAGCCCAGCAGGAAGCATCTGTGGTGAGGACCACTGAATGAGACTGAGTGACAAATGGGACCCTCAAATTGTCCTGATTCTGCCACCATTGCAGGGCTTGGATCAGAGTTTGAGTCACTGGAATTAGTTTGATAAGGGAATCCTTTCTTTGGGACCAAAAAGCTCTTAAGTGGAACTAAATGTCCCTCATTTGGAATCTTGCGTCCTGGACCACTGCTGTAGAAGCTGCCATGTGGCCCAGCAGCTGAAAGAAATGCCTTGCTGGTCGAGACACCTGAAGGCTGAATGAAGAGGCCAGTTCCATGAGGGTCCTTGCCCTTTCCAGGGGAAGGAAGGCTCTTGCTTTCACCGTATCCAGCTCTGCCCCTATGAAGGTGAGGAGCTGCACTGGTTCGAGAACTGACTTTGGTAGGTTGAGAAGAAATCCTAAAGAAGTGAGCACTTGCTGGGTCACTTGCAGGTGTGACTTGACTTGGTCTGGAGACTGGCCTACTATAAGCCAGTCGTCCAAGTAAGGGAAAATTGAAATCTTTTGTCTTCTTAGGAAGGCAACAACTACTGCCAGGCACTTTGTGAAGACCCTTGGAGCTGATGTTAGGCCAAAGGGCATTGCTCTGAACTGATAGTGGCCTGAAGGCAACTTGAATCTGAGGTACTTTCTTTGGGAGCACCGGATGGGAATGTGAAAGTAGGCATCTTTGAGGTCCAGGAGGCTAGCTAGCCAGTCCCCTGGCCTGAGAGAGGGAAGGATAATTCCTAGAGTTATTTTGAACTTTGGCTTTAAAAGATATTTGTTCAGGTATCTTAGGTCCAGGATGGGTCGCCACTCTCCTGTCTTTTTGGGGGTTGGGAAGTACCTGGAGTACAATCCTTTGCCCCAGTGTACGGTAGGTACTCTCTCTATGGCTCTGAGAGCTAGGAGAGAAGAAACCTCTGCCTCTAGGGCAAGGGTCTCAGAGATTTGCAGGTGGAAAAGATCTGGCTCTCAGCTTGGGAAATTTTTTGAAGCCGAGAACCAGACTCTGGCTTACTACTTCCAGGACCTACTTGTCTGATGTAAGAGACATCCAGTCCTGGACAAAGTAAGCCAGCCTGCCCCCTACTGGTATAGGAGAATCGACCGGGGCAGACCCATCAGGGTGTCTGCTTGGCAGGGGCTTTAGGCTGAGGGATGGTTGCAGGCCTGCTCATCCCCCTTCTGCCTCTCCCTCTGAAGACCCCCCTCTGTGAAAAAGAAGAAGAGGCCTATGCTTGGTAAAAAGGCCTTTGGAAAGGCCTGCCCTTGACCCTGGACTGCTGCCTTTGAGGAGTTGCTTGCCTTTCCTTGGCCTGAGCACTCCTGTAAGTGGTCCCGTATTCATCCATTTTCTTCATGTAATTCTCTGTCTGCTCCCCAAACAGAGAATTACTCACTACAGGAAAATCCATGGCCTTAGCCTGGGTATCCTGTGAGAGGCTAGTACATCTGAGCCAAGCCATTCTCTGAAGAGCCACAGATGTAGCCATGACTCCTGATGATACATCACTGGAGTCTACAGCAGCATGAAACTGAACTTTTGATGCCTCAATCCCATCTGCAGCCACCTGCTCCAGCTCCTTGGCAAGCTGGGTAGGAGCTTGTTTAGCCAGTGCCAGTACAGTGTCCCACCTGGACTTCTGGTACCTGGCTGCATAGGCCATATAATTAGCCTGCCTGAGTCCTAAGGATGATGCCATGTACTGCTTCTTTGCCATGGCATCGATCTTCCCGGAGTCCTTGTCTGGGGGGTGTGATGCCAAGGAATGCTTGCCTTATCACAGGTAGCAGCCTGTACAACCCCAACATGGCTGCATTGCTGAAAAAGGAACTCTGTATCTGAGCCTGAAAGAGTATACCTCTTGTCCATTCTTCTGTTCACAGGAGGTATGGAATTGGGAGACTTAAGAATTTTTTGTGTCTGTTTCCCAAAAGATTTGTGGAGGGGAACAGACAGTCTCCTGGACTCTGGGATGTCCATCATCTCTCCACAGTCAGGCTCTTCCTGATCCTCCACTGCCTTCTCCACAGGAAGCTGGAGGGTATCAGCAACCTTTCTGTAAAACATGTAGTGTGAAGGGGACTCAGAAAGCCTAGGAGGAGAAACACCTGAAGGTGTGTCTGGGGAGATGTCTGGGTCAATGGGCACATCCAGACTTTCACCATCACCATAATCATCTTCAAACTCTCCCTCCTCCTCAAACTCTGGTTCATAAAATTCTTCCATGATATAATCCAGAACCGGGGGAACCGATCGAACTGAACCCCTGCCAAAAGGTGCCGGTTCAGTCGGAATCGATCAAAGTGATTCCACAATCCTAATTGCTTTGGCTATTCCATTGGCGATCGGAGTATGAGATTCTGGATCTGAACCAGTCGACTTGTCTTTTCTTTTTCTTTTTGTCGGAACGGATTCCTCGGAATTGGCTCTCCTTTTGCCTGAAGAAGTATCGCCCTGGTCAGAGGGTACTCCTTCTGGTTCGGTCAGACCCAAACCGGGCTGGCCATCCGGGTCAGCGGACTTCTCGGCCTCCCTTTCCCTCAGTCTACCTAATTTCTGTTCCAGGGTAGATTTGCGAAAATTTTTGCAAATTTGGCAGTCTGAATTAAGGTGATCAAACCCCAGACAATAAACACAGGTGGTGTGCGGATCAGCCTTAGCAAAGACCTCCCCACACACATTGCAGTGTTGAAACCCAGTGGGCCCATTTTTTTTCTTGGGTTTCTGAGACATGACCAACCTAACCAAACTTACCCTTTTTTCGGCAATCTGCCAGGCAAGACTCCCCTATCGGTTACTGACCGTGTCACGGGTCTTGGAAAAAAAAGTACTAAAACCCGTTTTTTTTAGAACCGATAAGGACTGGTAACCACACACTAAAGTAAAGTGCAAATTTTACCTTAAAATAACCGGTTCAGCCGAATTGATCCACAAGTTTACAAGTTCCACACAGAAAACAGAACAAAACCTATCTAGTACTCACGGTACCACAGACACAGACTTGAACCAACTAGCGGAAACAACAATTTCGGAAGAAAACCGACCAAAAAGCAACACTTCAACCGACTTTGAACAGAGCAGCAGGAGAAATCTCCGGAGTGACTGTTCAGTGAGGCGGAGTAAAGAATCTGACGGTTGCAGTTCGAACAACAACAGGCAGAGGCTTCAACCGAGCTTGAGATGAACATTCTATGCCATGCATAGAAAAGTTAACCCTATGTTCCCCGGGGCAGTTGAAAGGCAGGACCTAATTGCATTTGTCAGAATACAGCAAGACTTCATGTTGTTTGAATAAAGTGTACAGAGCGGCGATATTTTGAATTTTTCCTTATAGAGAAAGTTGTTCAACTTCCTTAGATCCAGAATAGGGTGCATGCCGCCCGTTTTCTTTGGAACCAGGAAGTAGTGGGAGTAGAAGCCTGTGTTTCACTGCTCCTGCGGAACTATGTCTACTGTCCTGTTGCTCAGAAGGCCTTGAATCTCAGATGCGAGGAGGTCTGACTGAGTTTCTGACAGCATGGGCTGTCGTTTGGGTGGATGATCCAGAGGGGTATCTGAAAAATTCAGAGAATAGCCATTGCGAATTATCCTGAGAACCCATTTGTCTGAAGTGACTGACTTCCCCTAACTGTAAAACTGAGTCAGATACTCCCCCTACTGTTGAAGAAGAGTCCCCCTCAGGCAGCTGAGGAGGGACCTGGGCCAGATTTTCAGAGGGTGGCACTAGGCGCTTTCGGGCCCTGTGCCTTCTGCTGCATTTTCTTTTGTGATTGAGGGGCTTGATTTTTGTTGAACCCCCCACTGCCTTTGCCACGAAAGGACTGACAGTTATGAAACTGCTAGTGGTTCCCTGCCCCATTGAGGGGCAGTAGGAGACTGTCTAGCAGTCTTTATAGCTGTTCTAGTTTTCTGAGTGGCCTCAAGTGCCTGCTCCACTTGTGGGCCAAACAGATACACATCATCAAATGGCAAGTTCATGACTTGTTGCTGGGCATCATTTGTGAACCCCAAGGTTCGTAGCCAAGAGTGGCGATGGGTACATATCCCAGCTGCTGCTGCTCTAGAAGCAGTGTCAAAGGCGTCCAAAGCAGCCTAAAGTTGCTGATTACTGGACTCAATACCTCTAGTGATAGCTTGGAGGAGCTTTGAGGAAACATCCGACTCCAGAAGAGGCTCCACAGAAGCTTTTAGCAAATGCCAGAATGTTTATTTATATTGAGAGAAGTAGCCCCGGTAGCTAGCAATATGCATACCCAGGGTAGCGGCTGCGAAGACTCGCTTCCCTAATGTGTCAATCTTACGAGATTCTTTGTTTATCGGATGAGCTGTGGACTCCTGAGGGAGGACAGCCTTGTCATTTTCTGCCAGGACCACTACGGCATCAGTGAAGGCTTGAGAGGCCAGCCAGGATTGGTCGATCCTTAGTGGAAGCGTACTTTCTGCCTATGTACTTAGCCATGGAAGGAATAAGCACCGGATTGTCCCACACCATTTGTGAGAGTCTTGAAAGAAAGTTGTACCAGAGGAGTCAATTCCACAGGGATCTCCGGGACATGCAGATATTGAAGGCCCAACGACTTCCCCGGGTCCACCTCCGAAGTCTGGAGACAGAATGGAGTTCATATTCTTCAACAGAGATTTAAAAGACAGGTTCTCACCCAGAAGCTCTGCTGAAGTAGAGGGCTTATTTTCCACTCTGAGAGATGACTCTCCATCAAAGTCACCTCCTAATCGCAGATCAGGATCAGTCTCAATGTCATCTCCTACTAGCCCAGGAGGGATAGTATAAAAAGGAAAGGGAGGGAGGAAAGAGAGCAGGAGGAAGCGTGCCTTGAATCGGAGTCGAGAATCCAGGATTCTGCAGTGGCGCCGGCCCTGCAAGCGGCGCCAGCTTGGACCACAGCGCTGTGAGCAGCATTGCCAAGACCAGAGTAAAAGACTGCAATGTGCCAGCACCCGGAGACCCCAACTCAACTCTCGGTACACCCAAGGATGAAGATCGGAAAACATGAGTAGGAGAAAATGGTACCTGTGCTCGCCCCTGCACCGCAGCCATATGAGGGGGACAAGCACAAGGGCACTGTGTCAAAGGCATCAGAGAAGGTGCTGCACGACTAGGTAGACCCAACCATCCTGCCTGTGGATTCGAAGCCCATAGGCCTGAAGGCCCCGGGGCCGACTCCACAGGCTCAGAAAGTCAGGACAACTGCCGAACTTACTGTTTCATAAGAGTGGCCCAATGATGAAACTGCTCACCAGAGGACCTCCCAGGGGGCCGGGAGGGACTACAGAGTCGAGGATGTCAGTCACTAGGAACAGAAGCCACAGGTGACCCAGACAGAGTCGGAGTCGTCCTTTTGTCCCTTGTTCCCGACAACTGTCATGCAGACATACCAGAGGGTGACCTCGAGCGGTACCGTTTCTTCTTTGACTGGTGAAATGAATAACAACTCAATGTCAAGTGGTGCCGGGTTCTCAATGAGGATCGAGAGTGGGCCCACTTCTTTTGTGCTTCTGGAAGGTCCGCCCTTCTTCCCGAGCACTGGACTGCCCACAGTCAGATCCACCCCCCTCCTTAGAGGGTGGCAGACCGGAACCAGCCCCCGCTGAACACACAGCTTTCATGCAAAGTCTCCCTACCATAACCTGCCCAATTCATACTAACATAGTATGAAACCAGCAGAATAGGCCCTATGGTCTATCGAATCTGCTTGATGGTCAGTGCCTATGCCATGCATCGATTTTTAGCCCTCCCTACCACCCACACAAGGATCCCTATTTCCCAGAGGGAATCCTGGATGTACCCTCCCTGTGCACCTATCCCAGCCCTTCATGAACTCCTCCACTGTAGTAGCAGTCACCAGCTCTGTGGGCAACGCATTCCAGGGCTCCACCACTCTCTCAGTGAAGTAGTGCCTACCCGTTTCCCCCCTCAACCTCCCCCATCCAGCTTCATGGGGTGCCCCCTGGTGGCCCCCAGTTCCCTTAGCTGTAGGACCTCAAGGCTTACCCTATTGACCATCTCTATCATATCCCCGGTCTTGTCTCCTTTAGCGAGTATAGGTTGAGCTCCCTCAGTCGCTCCTCATAGGGCATTTTCCATAGCCCCAGTAACATCCTAATCGCTCTCCTCTGTACCCTCCCCAGTAATGCAATGTCCTTCTTTAAGTAGGGATGCCAAAACTGCACGCAGTATTCAAGCTGTGGTCTAACCAGGCTATTGTACAGTGGAAAGAGCACCTCACTACTCTTTGAGGTTATCCCTCTGGCTATGCATCCCAGCATTTTATTTTCTTGTGCCACTGCCCTTCTACACTGCTCTGGAGTTGTTCATTTTGGCATCCTCCACCACCCCAAGGTCCCTCTCCCCCCTTGAAACCTGCAATGCCTCCCCCCCCACAAGGTGTATGTACGAGTGGGGTGTTTGGCTCCCAAGTGGCACCCTGCATTTCACAGCATAAAACTTTAGTTTCCAGATACTTGACCACCTCTCTAGAGTCTCCAGGTCCTCCTGGTTGATTCAGTCGAAGGCGGGCTGAAGAGAACTTCTGTATTCTTCTGAATAAAAACTTTTTTTTTTTTCTTTACGAAAAATAATAAATACTGTATACTAAGACTTCAAATTAAAACTAAATGACTAAGCTGCTGTCATATAGATGAAGATTTGACTCCCAGTGAGCAAGCGACATCGTCACTGAAGTGTACTCGATGGTGGGAAAAAAAAGAACTGAGGTGGTTGAAGGGTCTACACCAAGGTAGCCTATATGGCATGAGCTGGTTTCGTGGCACCACTTCCTCAAGGCTCTACCTTGGTGCCAGCCCTCCTGAAAATCTTTGGCTCCCACTCGGTCCTAGCGCCTCCAGTGTAGTCCTGTTAGTGTGAATGAGTGGTGGAGACTTTATGTCCAGGAAGATCAGTGGGCACACCGTAGAAGGCGGGCAATTGAATTAGCAAGGATTCTGGACACTATTAGCCCTCCCCGCCCAAAATAATGGATAAGAGATTAAGAAGAGGGGCTGCTATAAATCACTTACATTATGGGATGGGGCGGGCTAGGGAGACGGTATGTTTTAAAAGACATGGTTGGCTCCTGTCACAGTGTCAGGACAAGGCATTTTGTTCTTAAATAAGTGTGTGTGGGAAGATTTGGAGGAGAGCAGCAGGCAAGAAGGGACTGGGGTCGTGAATGGGTTATCAAGGCACTATCTAAAGTTACTTGGGAAGGACTTTTTTTGCAACTTTTTAAAATTTTGACCCAAAGTACTGAATACAGGGATGACCCAGGGAACTACAGACCAGTCAGTCTGACCTCAATTGAATGCCAGCGCATGGATACCATACTTAAGGAAAGGTTAGTAGACTATCTAAATGAGAAAGGTCTCCAGGATGAGAAGCAACACACGTTTATGTGAGGGAGGTAGTGTCAAGCAAATCTGATTGACTTCTTTGTCTGGGACACTAAAGAAGTGGACAAGGGCCAAGTGGTGGACATCCGTTACTTGTACATCAGTAAGCCTTTGACTCTGTACCCCCACAAGAGTTTGATCAGAAGGCTGGCAGATATAGGGGATGGCGAGAATTTGACCAGGTGCATGGAAAACTGGCTGAGGAGCAGCACCCACAGCGTGTTGGCAGAAGGTGAGCTCTCCAGCTTCAGGGAGGTCAGCAGTGGGATCCTAAAGGGCTTAGTGCTCAGATCAGTGTTGTTCAATGTCTTCATCAACAATATTGGGGATGACATTAAGGGCAAAATTTGCCTATTCATGACTGACAAGTTCTTTGGTGGGGGGCACAGCAGAAGGTATACGAGACCTAAGGAAAGATCTGGAAAACCTAGAGAGGTGGTCCAGAATTTGGCAACTTGGCTTCAATGTAAAGAAATGCAAAGTTATGCACACTAGAGCCAAGAACCAAAGGACTGAGTACAGCTTGGGAGGTGTCCGGGTATCTGCATCAGAGGAGGAGAAGAACTTGGGAGCAATGCTCACTAGTGACCTGAAACACTCCAGGGAATGAAGGAAAGCAGCAGCAAAGGCAAATAAAATGCTGGGCTGCATTGCTAGGGGGATCAGCAACAGGTGAAAAGAGGTCATACTGCCCCTGTACAGGTGATTAGTGAGGCCACATCTGGTGTACAGTGTACAGTACTGGTACCCGCAACCTTAAAAAGGACTTAAACCTGCTGAAGACAGTCCAAAGGAGTGTAGCTACGATGATCATAGACCAGCAGGGTAGGATATATGAAGTTGGAGGCCCTGAACATGTACTTCCTGGGAGGAGAGACATGACTGACACCTTTAAGTATTTGAAAGGAATAAATGGGATGGACAAGTTGGGTCTCTTCAAACTTAGTGGGAATCTAAACATGAGGGGACACAGTTGCAATTTGGAGGGGGTGATGTTTAGGAGACAGGCTAGGAGGCACTTCTTCATGGAGAGGGTGCTGGTGGATTGGAATGAACTTCCTCTGGAGGTGGTTTACTTGAAAATGGCAGGCAACTTTAAGAGAGGCTGGAACAGAGTTAAGGAGAAAATAAGGGTCAAGAGAAAGAGACAGAGGGGAAGGCTGGACAGGGGGGCAGGTTCAGTAGCTGATGCTGAGGACCCTGCAAAACAAGCAGACTCAACAGACCCAACAGCCTTATTCTGCTGGATTCACTGTATGTTTGTATGCCGTATACTGAGCAACTGGGGGCCAAGAATGACTATTTAAATTAGGAGTGACTACAGACGCAGACTCCTAGAATACTGGTAGACAAGATTTCTTAGTCAATTACACCTTCAAAATTTCATCCACAGTCATCATGTTTGTTCTCAGCATGATAGGATGCTGGTATTCTTTTATTTGGGGGGCATAACCCTCTGAGCCATCCCTCACTCCTGACCTCCAAGAAGCAATTTTTCAAAAATCTTTCCCAATTTCTTTTTTCCCCCTATATATCTTTTTTCCTGGCATTGCACAAGCAAGCTATCTGCCCCCTCCTTGCATCCCCAACCGGCATTCACCTTCCACAGGACTTACCTCACCTCAACGTTCTTCTATGGATTATCCCCTGTGAAGTGGCCAGGAGGGAGAGGGCCATTCTTCCCTCACAGGGTGACCAAATCCAGAAGTGAGGGTGGGGGATGAGCTTGTTCCGGCTATGGTACAGGTCAAAGGCAGGCAAATGAGGCTTCATGAAGCCCATGCTGCTTTTTCCATTTTCTTCAGTTCCCCTGCAGCTGCACAGACAGGATGTGCTGTGTGTAGCCTAACACATCCTGCATCATATCTGCAGCACCCTCCCTGCGACGCTATCTGTGCTTGCACTGACACTGAGCCTCCACTCAGTAGCAGTTGACAGCAGTATGGCAAACCACCCCCTCCTTAAGAGAACAGAGCTGTTCTCTGGATGTTCTATTCTTCTTCCCTCCTGCTGACCCCCAACAACACAAGTCTGCTCCCAAACCCAGGTCACCAGCACCCAGTGCCTCTGCCCTCCATGCTACGGGGCTGCTACATTTCCCAGTTTATGTGGTCTGTACTCCATTGTATGTTTCCACAATGCATGCATCTCCAACTTATAGAGCGGAGGCTAAACTACTTTTTTTTTTTTTAAGCTATATCTTTTTTTTTTAATTGTTGCCAACTACCTTCCGGAGGGAGTCCCCAGCCCCGTCTGCCATCCAGTACTGACCCGGCCCTAGGGCTTACGCACCCCCCGGCAGGGCTGGCGGGGTTCCCCAACCCCCCACCGGAGAGCGGATTCAAGGAACCAGCACCGTGGCTGGCCAGGAGCAGAGCCTGCGAGGCGCCCTCCACCATTCTGCTTTTTCCTGGCATTTCTCCCCTTGAGTCGAGGAGTGCAATGACACCTGCGGAGAGGAGCACACATGCATCCACACATGCTCCCTCTAAGCGTCTGCCCTAACTCCTCCCGTCTACAGTGTGGCAGCCATGTCCCCCAGCCTCCGCTCGGGAGCAGACAGGCGCCAACATCTGGGAACCCCTCTCCCTGGAGAAGGAGAGCAGTCCGTTGGATACTCAATCTTTCACCCCCGCTGACCTCTGGTGGCCTGTGCTCATTCCTGAACATGGGTCGCTGGCGCTGCGCGAGATAAGGTGTCCAGTGCCTCAGCACTCGGCACCACTGGGCAGGCAACTTTTTTTTTTTTAAAAAAAAAAGATCTATTGTGCATACAGTTGCAGCCTCTATCAGTCACAACACAAACACCTTACCCCAGTGCTCTGCCTATAATACAAGGCTTTGTCAGGGGTGGTTTGGCCTCTGTTCCGAAAGTTGGAGTGCAAACATTATGGAAACGAAGCATTTGTTGGGGTTAGCCACCCAGCTCTAACCACTTGAGCACAGTGATGGTTTGGAAATATTTGATGTACTCCATAGTAGCTTAGCTGTATAGCCGTGATGCTGAATTTTTATTTTAGTCCCATTTCAGTGGCCATTACTGTAATCTGTACTGCTGGCCTAGCTGTGTGACATTACAATACACTATAAGTTTTTGTGCGATGTTCCAATCTCGCTCTAAAATTTCATATCTAAAATCTACCCTCAAAGGAGTGAATTAAGGTACTCACAACTCCCTAATTTACATTTTATGTACTGTGTTTTATACTGTGTTGCTGAGAATTCTGTGCCTCTTGCCCTAGGTTTCTCATTAAACAGGCTAGGTTTCCATAAGCTCTCACCTAGTAATTACAGAGTAACTATAGAACTGCTTTATTTAACAGAAGAAGACAATACTCCTTACTTGGCAGTGGTAGAATTTAAGGGGAAAAAAGTGGTATTCCTGGCAGATTACCAAAATCAGAATTTTGGTATTCCGCCATGAAATTTAGTATTCCACCCAGTTTTCATAAATTTTCATATTTTTAAAGGTAAAACATTTGAAATGCACTTAATTTCTTTATTAAAACCCCAAAATAAACACATTTTTCCTTTCAAATGCTACCCCTGATTCCTGGTCTTCTCCTCTCCGGGCAGGCTACAGCTGCACTTTGCTCTGAGTCCTGCTCTGCTGCTCCCACTCGGACAACACCTCCCCCTTCCCCCTATACCTAACTTGTCTCAGCCAGTGACTGAGTGATCAGTTATGCACTGAATGACCACCCACCACCTGACCTTTCCTCTGAAATTGGAGTCTGTCTGCTAACCTACACACAGCCAACTCCAGTGATCTGCTGCCCTGCCCACCAGTCCTGAGCCCTTGCTAGGTGAGTCTTCACCTCTAGGTCCTCTGCTCTCACTTCTTCCCAGCAGGCTGCCGCTACACTTTGTTCAAATCGTACAACACCTGGGCCCCCCTTGCCCATTCCCTGATGTGCTCAGTATCATGTGGATACCATGACCATGAGAAAAAATGCCACTGAAATGAATGGGCTCCCATTCATTTCAATGGTGTTTTTTTCCTCGTGGGCATAACTTTTTTATCTTTTGATATTTTGTAATGACAACACTTATGTTTGTGAGAGGGGATCTAAATGACACATCGACAGCAAAAGGTAGAAAAAATATCAAAGGTAAGAAAGTGACACACATCAGAAAAAAATTCCATTGAAAGCAATGTGCCATTCATTTCAATGGCATTTTTTCCTCATGTGCATAATTTTCTTACCTTTTGATATTTTTTTTCTACTTTTTGCTGTTGAGGTGCCATTTAGATACCCTCCCACAAACACAAGCATCATCACTAAATAAAATATCAAAAGGGGAGAAAGTTATTTGTTGGGGGTAGGTCATGTGAGACAAATCTTACAACCTTCTATGAACATATACATAGATGGGTGGACGAAGAAAAGAGTGTGGATGTGGTGTTGCTGGACTTTAGTTGAGCTTTTGATACTGTACCACTTAAGATTATTGAGAAATTGGTTAATCTTGGAATAGATTCTGGTATTGTAACATGGGTAGAACAGTGGCTAACGAATAGAAAACAACAGCTTAGGATCCAGGGTGTGTTGTCAAAACCTCAAAGGGTGGGGAGTGGTGTTCTCCAAGCGTCGGTGTTGGGACCCTTACTGTTTAGCTTATTTATAAGCAATTTGGATATAGACAGTGGAAATAAGATGGTGAAATCTGCAGATGATGTGAAAATAGGAGGTATAGTAGATACATTTGATGATGGATTAACATTTGGCAGATAAATAATACAAAGTTTAGAATGGGCTGATGGAAATGGAATGAACTTTAATGAGGACAAATGTATTATAATGCATCTAGGAAGGAAAAATGTTCACTAGAATTATTATAGGAAGGGTATAAAACTGAAGGTATCTACATGTGAGAGAGATCTAGGAATCTATATCCAGAGTAACTTAAAGAATAATATACAGTGTAGAAATACATCAAATAAAGTTATGTATTTGGTAAACAGTATTACATGAGGTTTCCACTCTAGAATTAGAGAGGTGCTAATGTTGTTGTATATGACTCTAGTCAGGCCCATACTGGATTATTGTTCAACGGTATGGAGTCCTTACTTAGTAAAGAATGTCAAAATGGTGGAAATGCCACAACGGACATATACAAGGATGATTTTAGGGTGTGAAGATCTGGATTATGAAGAAAGATTAAAAAAATTGGGATTGTAGACCCTGAGTGATAGGACAGTAAAGGAGGGTATGCTGTTTCTATTTAAAATCTTAAAGGATGAGTGTATGAGGATGGAGATAGGAATGAAATTTAAAGATCAAATATATCAGCTAAGAGGGCATAATAGGCAGTTGAAGGAAACGGTATGTAGGACGGATATAAGAAACAAGGGATTCAAAAACAGAGCAAACAGGTTGTGAATAGTGTACCATAGGAAGTTGTAGATGCAGAAAATGTTTAGGTTTTTAAGACCAGAGCAGATCAGTACCTAAATGAAGTTGGTGACTTAGGTTACCGCCACTGGATTGTGGGGAAAGCTCACATGGGCTTTTGCCTTCTTAACTTTCCTATTTTTCCAGTATGAAAGCTAGTATGCCCAGGAGAAAAAACAAACAGACAAAAAAAAAACAACTAAAATGAATGAGCCTGCATTAATTTTAATGGCATCCTCCCCCCGATGGCTGCATTCACAGAACCAGAAGCTCTATGTTTTAGAAAAATGTGCACATTCTGAAGTAAGAACAGCCTCACTACATGGTAGACAGTCAGTACTACATGCAGCTAACGTGAGAAAAAAATGGTATTTTCAGCAGAATACCAGGACTCAAATTTAATTTAAACTTTAATATCATTATAAGTGACATTGGAGAGCACCTGGAAGGAAAGGTATGCCTCTTTGCAGATGACGCAAAGATCTGCAACAGAGTTGATACACAAGGTGGGGTGGAAAGAATGAAAAGGGACTTGGCAAGGTTGGAAGAATGGTCAAATACATGGCAGCTCAGATTCAATGCAAAGAAGTGCAAGGTAATGCATCTGGGAAACAAAAACCAAGGGGAAGAGTACACAATGGGGGGTGAGTTAATAACAACAACATAAATCGAAAGAGACCTAGGAGTTATTATATAGGATGACCTAAAGGTGGGCAAGCAATGTGAGAAGGCAGTAAGGAGGGCTGGGGGGATACTGGGATGCACAGGGAGAGGCAACAACAGTATAAAACAGGAAATTGTTCTTCCTCTCTAGAGACAGTTAGTGAGACCCCATCTGGAGTATTGCATACAATTCTGGAGACCCCAACTCCGAAAAGACACAGAGTGGAGGCTGTTCAGAGGAGGGCAACCAAAATGGTGCAAGGTCTGCACCAGAAGACATACGAGGAGAGACTAAAGCAGCTTAATAAGTATACCCTTGAGGAAAGGAGGGAGGGGGGACATGATAGAAACTTTCAAGTATCTCAAGGGAATTAACAAGGTACAAGAGGGCAGTATCTTTCAGAAGAAGAGATGTGCAAGAACAAGGGGGCACAATTTGAAGACAGAGGGGGGACGGTTCAGAGGCAATGTTAGAAAGTATTTTTTCACAGAGAGTTGTGGATGCATGGAACAGCCTTCCTGAGGAGATTGTGGAGTCAGAAACAGTGGGAGAATTCAAGAATGCATGGGACAGGCATTAGGCAATTCTAGTGGGGGGCAGGAGGAAGTAAGCTGTTGATTAACTAGAATCTGCAGCTTACCCATCAGGTAGGGAAATGGGCAGACTGGGTGGGCCAAGCGGTCCCTATCTGCCGTCAAATTCTGTGTTTCTATGTTTAGCATTCCGGCATGAAATTTGGTATTCAAAATGTACCGGAAGACAACTAAATTGGAGCCCTGCTTCGCAAATATGCTTCTTACATGAAGTTTACCAGGCTGTCATGGTACTTCCTCTGACTTATGTGTTCTAATATGGTTGAGGGGCCCAGTTAATTGAACTCCTGTTGGTGTTTCTATCCTTAGTTGAAGTTGTGATGGGCCTTCACCCAGAGAACTTTAGATGGGCTAGGTTACTAACTGTTATTTCCCCTCAGTAAAACAATACCAACCTGCCATGACCTCACAATTTCAAACCACCCACTTCATACACAGTTCAGTATCAACTAAAATAATATGCAATGCAGACTTGACAATGAAAGGGACACAGTAGTAACCTTCGCAACACAGAAAAATTATTTTTTGCACATTCCACTGTAGCCCCTGACCTCCCACCCCTTCTGGCTGCTCAACATCCCTGTCTAACAGTCAATCTCAACTTTCACTGCCATTTCCTGCCACCTGCCTCCCCAGTCTGTCCTCACATCCTCAGGATCTGGCCTGACAGGGGGCCTCCCTCCCTGGAGGAGGGGAAGGGAGTAGCATTCCTGAGGGTCCTCCAAAGTATGCAGGGCTGGGGGGCAGGAGTGATGTGCTAGGGGTACTGGGCATTAGGGGACTATGCAGCCATCATCCGGCAGGCTGAGACAGATGCTAAGTCTCCATTTTTCTGGGCACCACCCTACACCTCAAAGGCATGCACCACAGCAATGCCCCATAGGTGGAGTAGGCCAATGTGTGGTCACCCATGCTGGCAAGACACTGCACACCACCAGGTGCCACTCTCCAAATGATGCTCCGCAACTCCCTCTCCCTGGAGCAGAGCGTCCATGAAGATGCTCCATCACCCTCCCTGCCAACCTCCGCTCATGATGTCCTAAGCTCAGGCTCAAATTTGGGTTGCAGCATGCCAAGTGGGTGCTCCACCACTAGATGCCTCAGAGCCAGCCAGAAATACAGGTTACTCACCTGTAACAGGAGTTCTAGGAATGGTATATGTTGTTCATCCACACTTATTGGCAGGTATCCTTGCCGCTTTAAATCTTGCCGGAAGGTCTTCAAGCTGGCTCCTCCCACCCACCCGGGTGGCAAAACTCTCGGCTCTGCCCCATGATGCCAGATCTGGCCCTCTGGAAGCTCAGGTTGTGCATCGAAGCCGGGGAGGTCGGGTGGGTCGTGTGGATGAACAACATATACCATTCCTAGAACTCCTGTTACAGGTGAGTAACCTGTATTTCTAGGGACATGGATATGTTGTTCATCCACACTTATTGGCAGACTCCTAGCAGTTCTCTGGGAGGAGGGAGGCAAGACGCACACCCCCTACTTAAGGAAAAGAGACTGGAGAACAGAGGCCCCAAAACCAGCATCCCGGCGTGACTCAAGGTCGATGTGGTAGTGGGTGATGAAGGTGTGTGCTGACTTCCAGGTAGCAGCCCTGCAGATTTCCTGGATAGGGACATCCCTGGAAGCAGTCACCGATGCAGCGGTATGGCAGGTAGAATGAGCTCTTATCCCTCTGGGAGGCTCCATGCCCGCCAACCTACAGCAGAGATCTATGCAGGAGGTGACCCACCTGCTTATCGTCCGCTTGGCTGCAGGTCTGCCAGGTGCGGCTTCAGCGTAGGTGACGAACAGCTGGCGAACCTCTCCCCGAATTTCAGCCATGCGCTCCTTATAGTAAGCGAGCGCCCTTCTAGGGTCCAGAGTATGGAGCCTATATTCGGCCTCCAAGGTGTGACTGGGGTAGAACACCGGCAGAGTCAACACCTGGTTAAGGTGAAACTCCAACACCACCTTTGGAAGGAATTTCGGGTTGGGGTGCAGGACAACCTTGTCCCTGTGGAAGACCAGGAAAGGAGACTCGATGGAAAGCGCCTGGAGCTCTCCCATCCTTCTGGCTGACGTAATAGCCACCAAGAAGGCGGTCTTCCACGACAGGTGAGAGAGATCACACCTGTGCATTGGTTTGAATGGCTTGCCCATGAGCTTTGCCAGTACCAGCAGTAGATCCCACGGAGGTGGAGGTTCTCGCACTGGAGGGGAAATGTAATCAAGGCCTTTGAAAAAGCGCCAGACCACCTTCTCCTGTGCCACCGACTGCTTCCCGGCCCGCGCCCGGTAAGCAGAGATGGCTGCCAGGTGCACCCTTAGGGTCGTCGACCTAAGCCCTTGCTGAGAAAGGGACCATAAATAGTCCAAGATGCTTGCCAAGGAACAGAAAGAAGGGTCCAGGCCCTTGCCCTGACACCAAATGGAAAACCTTTTCCATTTGAAGGCATAGCATTTCCTGGTCGACTCCTTACGGGACGCCTCAACTACATTGAGGACCTCGTCGGAAAGACCCAAGGCCTGGAACTCTAGCCAGTCAGGAACCAGGCCGTCAGGTGCAGGGATTGAAGGTCCGGATGGAACACCTTCCCCTGATTGACCGAAAGCAGGTCCGGGTGAGCTGGAAGCTGCCTCGGAAGCCTGGAGCTGAGGCTGAGGAGATCTGGATACCAGCATTGGCAGGGCCAGTCTGGGGCTACCAGAATCATCTGTGCCTTGTCCCTCCTCGCCTTGAGAAGCACCTTGTGGATCAAGGGAAATGGGGGAAAGGCATAGAAGAGGCCCAGGGTCCATGGCCTCGTGAAGGCATCCCCCTGCAGCGAGCCCTGCTGAGGGGGGCGGGCATGGAACAGCCTCAGCTTCGCGTTCTCCCTGGAGGCAAACAGATCCACCTGAGGTGTGCCCCAATGGGAGAACAGATCTTGTACTACCTCCGGCAGGAAAGACCACTCGTGGGACACAGCCCCTATCCAGCTTAGGGCATCGGCCAGGGTGTTGGAGGCTCCTGCCACATGAATGGCTAGGAGATCCACCTTCAGGCTGCGCACGAGTGACCAACTGCGGAGAGCTTCCTTGCATAGAGGCATGAAGCGCGTCCCACCCTGGCGGTTTAGGTAGTACATGGTCGTGGTATTGTCCGTCTGGACCTGAACCACTTGACCCCGTAGAAACGGAGCGAAGGCGGTGAGAGCTAGGCGGACCGCTCGGAGCTCCAGCAGGTTGATATGGCATCGGGACTCCCGCGGGGACCAGAGGCCGTGCACTCTGTGCTCCCCCAGATGGGCACCCCAACCCATCAGAGAGGCGTCGGTCGATAGAGAGACCATCGGCTCGGGGCAGACAAACGGGATGCCCTCCTGCAGATGAGCTGGAATGATCCACCACTGGAGAGCGTTCCACATCCCCTGGGTCACCGTCACTAGCTGGTCCAATGGATCACAGCGTTGAGACCACTGGCTGGACAGCCCCCATTGAAGGAGGCGCATGTTCCAGCGGGCCCAATGGACCACGCTGGTGCCGGCTGCCATGAGACCCAGGAGGCGCAGGAAGTCCCGGGCAGGGTGCGATTGCCCAACCAGAAATGATCGGGCAAAGGAGGAAAGAACCTCGGCCCTGTCCGCCGGGAGCCACCCGATGAAGAGAATCACCTGCTTCAGTTCGAGTTCCGACTTGGCCTCGTTGATGAGGAGGCCGACCTGAGAGCAAACCTGGAGGGACAGATCTCTGCACCGCTCCACCTCCTGTCTGGAGGGGGCTGCTATCAGCCAATCGTCCAGGTAAGGGTACACCCGGATCCCTCGGCGCCGCAGGAATGCTGTCACCACTGCCATGCATTTGGTGAAGACCCTGGGTGCAAGAGACAGGTCAAGGGCATGGCTCGGAACTCGAAAAGGGATCCTTCCGCTCGAAAGCGAAGGAATCTCTGGTGAGACGGACGGATAGGGACGTGAAAAAACGCATCCTGCAGGTCCAGAGAGCAGAACCACATGCCGCGTTCCAAGGATGGTATTATCTGAGCCAGAGTGACCATCCTGAAGGTCCGAGACCTTAGGAACTTGTTTAGGTCGTGCAGGTCGAGAATGGGGCGCCAGCCCCCCGTCCGTTTTGGGACCAGGAAGTACCTGGACACAAACCCCGGGTCTGAGGGAGGGTCCACCACCTCTCTGATCACCTCTTTCTCGAGGAGCAGAGCGATGTCGGCGCGGCGAGCCGACAGCGAGGCTGCGGACCCTGAGGCCCCTCTGGGGGCGACAGCTCGGAAGGGCGGGGCCTGCTCGAACTCCAGAGGCAGGCCCTTTCCTACCACTTCCAACACCCACCGGTCTGTGGTTACAGCAGACCAGGCGGAAAGGAAGTAGCGGAGCCGCTCCCCCCACGTGGGAACCTGAAGTGGGGTGATGAGGTTGGGGGCGACACCCCTCAACCTGTCACTGGGCAGGCTTGGAGGAGGGACCGGCCGAGGGACCTCCAGGGCCTTTACCTCCCTGCTTCCTGGAAGAGGAAGCCACAGGCTTGGGTTTGGGATGCCAAGCGCGAGCCTGCTGGCCCTGATGCTGCTGGGCCGGACATGCCACGGGCGCAGACGGACGAAAGGGCTTGGGTTGCGGTCTGCGGCCCTTGTCCCTCTGGGCGGATGAGACTGAGTCCAGAGTGGCATTGGACTTCGATCCTCTGGAGGTGACCTTCCACCCAGGGCCAAGAGGTCGGTCCACAGGAAGGGACATCCGCCAATTTGTGCTGGGTATCCGCTGTGAAAGTTGAATATCCTCAGCCATGCCAGCCAGGCGCGCAGCCACTGCGGCCGCTACTGACCTGGCGCATGAGTCACCGAAGTCCAAAAGCAGTCTGAAGTTGCTGCTTGGCCACTGCCCTGCCCTGGTCCCGCACCTGCTTAACCGTGGTCTGCAGGTCAGCCGGAGATGAGGGACTACCTCGTCAGGGGCCCAACAGGGCATGAGAGAAAATGTGCCATCAGCACGCCGAGCTGGCCTGGCGAGGCCAAGGGAGGGCATAGCGTGAGACTTTCGCCCGGCATAGTCCAACTTCTTGGACTCCTTGTCGGGAGGTTTGTCTACGTCCCTGGCGTTTCGGCACGCCGGAAGACGCTGTCGGTAACCAACCCCTCGGCTGAGGGGTGTTCCGAGAAACCGGACAGGGAACCGGTAGGGACCGCATACTTCCTTGCCATCCTGGCTGAAGGCACAAGGCAGGAAGCAGAACGCTGCCAGAGCTCCAAGGCCGGGCCTACAAAGGCCTCGGCCACCGGAAAGGCCTCCGTAGGAGAATCCCCTTGGTCCAATATCTCCGTGAGGGGATACTTGGCCCGCTTGGATACGGGTTCGAGCTGCATCCCAGTGGACTCCGAGATGAGCCTAAGCAAACCCATGAAGGACGAAGGGCTATCGTCCAGTGACTGACCTCCTGAGGACTCCAAGTCGACCTGCCTGGAGAACAGGGAGGAATCGTCGGACTCAGAGGAGTCCGCAAAGAGCTGCCTTGGGCCTGAGCCACCCTCCACCTGCCGAGGGCGATCGGGAGTGAGAGTGACAGACAGCCTATGGGGCAGACCTTGGGCCGACCGAGAATTCTTGGTCGGAGCCCCAGACAACGGCTGTGGAGGCAGAGGTTCCACCAGAATTGGTGGGGCAGCCGGTTTTGGCCGAGCAACAGGCCTGGAAGCAGGCGCCTCGGCTAAGGCGAGGGTTGCTGGCATCCGATGACAGCCACTTGATAGCGGGGAAGGGCGATGTCAGCTTGCTCCCGGACAGAAGAAGCTGTTGCCACATGAGGTCCTCGTGATCGTCGGCGCAACTTGCGTCAAAGTCTCCCCGTCCGAGGAGGAGAGGCCCGGCGCGCCGCTGCCCATGGTGCCGAGACCGAGACCGCCTGTGACGGCGGGATCGGCTGGACCGAGAAGAAGTCCGAGACCAAGACCACGAACCTCGGCTTTTCCGAGGAGGGTACGGAGGTAGGGTGGGGGAAACCTGCTCTCCCCTCGGCTCTGAGGGCTCAACCGTGGACTCCGGAATCTGAGGCACGGGCAAGTCCACGGACACCTCAACCACCGCCGGGGGAACCGGGAAGTGAGAGTTTTCGGCTTCATCGGTTGACAGCCCGTCCAATGGGTCGAGAAAAATCTCGACTGCGTCGACGGGAGTCTCGGTCAACTGACCCGATGGGGACACCGTGAAGCCAGTGGCCGAAGCCGAAGGAGCGACTGAAGTCGATGGTCGACTACTAGGAGAGAGGGACGTCTCCCGCTCCCAAGAGCGTCGACAGAGGGACTTACCTTTGTGGTCCTTCTTCTTGGACCGAGAGGAAGGTCCTGAAGATGTTGGTCCCTCTCCCTTAGTGGAGAGGGAGAGACAGAGCTCCTTAAAAGAAGCTGAATAGGAGGATCCCAGAGAGAGCGGGATAAATGCCGAGGCTGAGGAAGACGAAGATGCGGCCTGCGCCGCCTCCTCCTCAAGGGCGATCATCTGCTCAAGTTGTTCCGCCGAGCCCGCCGCCGCAGAAACCGCCAACCGGCCTCCTTCGACTTTACCGAGTATAACGTGCTTTCGACACCTAAGTTATAGACGGCAGCACGGTCTTCCAGGACGAGGGTCAAAATGAAGAACACAGGTCGCAAGCCTGCAGGTCGTGCCCAAGGCCCAAGCAGTAGACACACGTGGAGTGCGGATCCGTCCGAGACATCTTCTGCCCGCATGAGCACCTCCAGAAACCGTGAGTCAATTTGTCCATCACAGCCGCGAGGGAAATAAGTGACCGAAGTCTTGAAAACCTTAAAAGTAATTTCGGGTAAACCGAAGAAATAGGAACCAGTCTTATACGCAGAGCGTTAAGGAGGCAAACTGAGCTTCTAAGCGGTAAGGAAGATCTGGCGTCATGGGGCGAAGCCGAGAGTTTTACCACCCGGGTGGGTGGGAGGAGCCAGCTTGAAGACCTTCCGGCAAGATTTAAAGCGGCAAGGATACCTGCCAATAAGTGTGGATGAATAACATATCCATGTCCCTAGAAAATGGTTTTATTGAGGAACAATACAGGATCTGTGGAAAGCAAAGGGTTAAGGCAATCAGTGTAAATAATAAACAACGTAAATATGAAGCAGTTGTCCCCCTCTGGCACTTTGCTATGGGCTATACCAATGCCAACTTCAACCATTACTTATATCATGCCCGACATTCAGTGCAGTTCCTTCTCACAAATCTCCTACTGGTACCAGTATACTCTGACCATTATAACTCTTACAAATTAGAGAGCTCCTGTGCTTCACTGGGTACCCAGCTCTTGGAACGGTGTAGGCCCATTGACAGTAATAGAGCTCATGATAGCTAGTGAAGGAAATGCAAAACTAACCAAAAGTGCTGTTTGTACTCTCAGACTCTTTGGCCTGTTTGTAATCCGAAAGGGGAAATGAATGTTGGGGCACAGTTAAATCCCAAAGACTATTAATAATCCTGAACTATTTTGCTACACTTAGCTGCAGGACCAAGGTCCTGGGTACATACAGTCACAACAAGGCAATTCAGGCCTGTCCTTTCTAGTCAGGTCTCTACTGCAAGCTCGTTCTCCGCTCCTACAGTACAGGTCTTCTGCCCTCTCAGCCCTTCCTCTGCCAATCACTTTACGGCACCTCATGCAGGTCAGCTCTGTCTGTCTCTCTTGGAGCATCTGGTATAAACCTGGACTAAGGAGTGCCCACCTCCATGCCCAGTGCAGCTCCAAGGTAACCTCACATTGCCGCAGACCAGTCACCTGGTTGTGGGTGCTGGTGGCAGTGGCTCCCTAGACCCTCAGACTCGGTTTCAGCTGTAGACCCTCAAGTATGTACCGGAAGTATCTCTTAAGAAACACTGAACAGCTTAGCTGCAGGACAGCTTACCTACTGAGACATACTCCCTCCAGCTGCTGTGTTCATTTCTCTCACTGCATACAGCAGTCTCCGCACAACTCTCCCTTCAAAGTACTGCTACAGAAATAGGTACAGTATTGTTGAAGATGCTGTGTCGGCTTCTCACTTTACTCTGGATAAGTTCATGAAATGGGGGTACCAATGACCAAATATTTAGTGCATGAATTTAAAAAATAAAAATAGCTACTGCAGTTATAATCAGCTAATATAAAAGATGGTCGCAAGTACAGATAGATTACATAATCTGAGAAGCCCGAGTGTACCCGTGTTTTTTTTTTTTCTTTAAGTCAAATTCCAAAGTGCCATAGAGTTCTCTCAGCAAAACATGGCATGCAAAACCACACCATATTTAGGGTTTACGGTTTTCAGTGTTTATTTTTTTTCCTAATTCTGGTGTTTATTTTTCCATATTTTTTCAGCAATTTTTAATTTAAAAAAAAAAATGTTTTACAGATGTTTACAAATTAAAGTAATAACAAGCATTTGTCAATGTCGAAAGCTAGCCGTTGGTACTGCTACTGTACCAGGTAGAGCAGGACTGCAGTTCCCAGCAGTCTCAGCTGTTGGCTTATTTATATGCGCCTTTTAGCACTTTTAAAAAACAACTTTTGCCACCCCTCAAGTCAATCCCTCCCTCGTGCCTCCAGACCCCGATAAGGTGACTTGGGGGTCCAGGAGCACAAGGGAACCTCTGTTTTGCCGCAGGAATGACATTTAGAGTGCAGCTGCATGGCGGCCACGTCTGTACTCCTTCGGCCTTCTGCTTTCAGGAAAACACTACAGGGGGTGGCCAGGAGATTTCCAATGGTGGCACAGGACCTTTGCTGGTGACAGTGAGCAGCAGGGGCGGTCAGGGGCAGGAGGTAAGCCTCACATTGTTGGGGGGGGGGGAACAAGTGTAAGATTGTCCCGCTCCCATTCTGAAGTGGAGACAATGAGGAAAGGGACCGGGAGGGGGGAGCACAAGCATACCAAAAGGGGGTGATGTCAGCCGGTCTGATCAGGACACCAAACAGCTGTTTGCTGGGCGTTGTCCTGCAGATCAAAGGAAAAAGCCGCTAAATGATTTCTTCGGCTTTTTCCTTTGAACTAGACAAAGTTTCCGCCCATCAAGGCAAAACCAGCATCAATTAGCCTGGCTGACGATTGGTGTGGCCCTGTCTCACCCCTTGCAGACCACTCTGCATTGGACAGTGTCACACCCTTCAAAAGACACTCTTACAGCAAGAGGTTTGCTGCATGTGCACACACGGTGAACTTAAAAATGAGATAATTTTATTTATTGATTCAAAGATTGGTAACCAGAAGAGGCACACTGAGCTAAGTCTCATTTCCAGGTATGACCCAGGGGAGAGAAACAGTCATAGAACAGTAGTAGCATATACAACAGCAAATAAGTTGAACAACAAAATAAGCTGGTACAAGAGTAGATAAATACAAAATAGCCAGTACAGATAACAAAATGTGGTTACAGTGTGGTAAAAGTGGCAGAAACACAGAACATACAAATACAATACTGACAACAGGTGAGAGACCTGCCGGATGAGCTTATGCCTGCCTCGTGGTGCAGAGAAAAAAAAGAGATAGTGAAGAAATGAAACCTGTAGGCAGATAGTGGGGATCCAACAGGATGCCTTACCATGGACGTCTGAGGCTCATGCCAGGGACATGTCAAGAGGAAGGGTAACAGAAAAAGGTAGGGTGGGGTTGAAGTTTCAACTGGTGATTGAAGGAGCATGGGGAGGAGGGAAGTCAACAGAATCCAGACCAGCCAGCAAAGAAGTGGGGGTGAGGAGTAAAGTGTAATGGTCCCTGAAATGGATGCAACAGGAAGCAGGAGGGAGTTAGGAAAGGAGACAGCAGAGGTAACTGGGAAGGGAACCCAACCAGTATTTAGATATGAAGGAGGTACTGTGAGAGCCAGGTGACGTGCAGGTAGGTGGAGGACAGTGGAGAGGGCAGTGCCACAGACCATATCCATGTAGTTAAGACAGGAAACACCATTTTGGAAACAAACTCCCTGCAGACCTGCAGAGATAAGCAATCTGTTGTGGTACAGAGCACAGAGTTTGGGACAGAGTTTTGCATGGATGGCGTCAATCTGGGCCAAGAGGTCGAGCTTACTATCAAGCCACACACCGAGGTATTTGAAGAACTGAACTGCTTCAAGTGGGTTGTCATCCAGCGTGATGAAAATTGGGGGGGTTACGAGTTGGCCCAGTTTCTGACTGGTAACAATGGTCATGGACACCATTTTTTCCACTGCTGACTCTTGAGTTGCTTGCACAGAAATCAGTACAGAACCTTGCTGAAGTCCTGCTGGAGCACTGGCTCTGCACAACAACCTCCTACTGGTCCAACTACAACACCAAGCTAGGGTCACACATGTATTGAGACAAGACTCAATTCAACTGTCAAGCCAAAATATAAAATATTTCATTTACCACTTTGAAATCTTTGTGGTGCTTTTACTTTAAAATCATAACACCTGTCAAAATAGTGTCTGCCAAAATCCTGGACATGGGAGTAAGTTGCACAGAAACATAGAAGTTGACAGCAGATAAGGACCGCAAGGCCCATCCAGTTCTGCCCATTTTTTTCTACCTCATACAAGCTTAAAGAAAATAACATAAGATAATTCTGGCACTTAAATCCTATAGACAGGATTTTCATAAGGGTCAGATGCAGTGTTCCCATTAAGGCTGCAGATCTAGGGGTGCACTGCACCCTCTCCAAAAATTTTCAGTGGTACAAAATAAATTATACAGGTTCATTCTACCATTTGTACAGCATTTTTGAGCAGTACATACACTTGAAACAGAATTATGGGGGTACAATGTACCCCCTTCACACAAAAATGTACTTTAATTTCATAATTTGTACTTGAATCAAGTACAGATGGGGGTAAATGTGAACACTGGTCAGCTGTGAACGCAAATGCATGCTGCACTTGTGTCTGTATCTGAGCAGCTCTACTGCTGTTTTGAAAACATACATCCTTTGCAACAAAAAGACTCAATTTGCAGTAAAACAAAAGATTATGCTTTGCTTAACTGACCCCCAAGGAAAAAATCCATATACAGTAAGATCTTCAAATAAATGGTCTAACTGGGCAGATTAACCTTTTGGGGGAAAAAAAGCAGCTGGCAGATCCTGAATGGATCCTTTTGGCAATCCTACCCTGTGCATTTTAAGAATGTCATGGTTCTCCTGTGAGGTGATGGTTTTAGAATGACTGTATGAAAATAAGCAGCATCACATGGTATGTAAATGAAAAACCATGAACCTCAATGCAACAGCACTGAATCAAGCACTATGCAAAAAAGAATTGCATGGTATACTTACAGTATGTGAGCAAGTAACATAACAGTTCCAAAAGAGATGTCCTTAAAACTTAAATCTCAAAAGGGAGCTCATGTCTTCTGAAACATTTAGATGCCTGAACACTAAATTAATTTTTGATGAAACCCTGAAAGTAGGGTCAATGCCAACAAGAACTTTCCTCATACAGAAACTGTGGCCCAATTCTTAGTCACATGGGACTGTCATAAAATTAGTGTGAACCACAGTTAGCCACTGTCCCTTACTTGAAATACCTTTTGGGCTATGTCTGGGGGGGCATCCCTTCTGCACCAGTGCACATCAAACTACACATCTGCCAAGAAGAAGGCACTGTTTGGCATGTAAATGGCACCCACGATACTTTTGACTGGGTATGGGGCACATTATAGGTCCAGTCATGGCAAGTCTAGTGGATGACTGCAGCATTCTTTGCTTGAATAAATATCCAGTTATGCACTATGTTGCTTTATTGGCTAGAATGCTAGTTGACCTTTGCATGGTGCTTGGGGTGGTAGTGATAGTACTGACATCTGAAAGAACTGGAAGGGGACAGGATCAGTTGTGTTCCAGGACAGTAGCTGCTGCTGCTGTTGTTTTCACAGGGTTCTTGTGGATTTTACTTGGTAGGTTAGTTCTTTTCTTTCTTACTTCTAAGGGGCTAGCAGGGTATTGTTTTTGGGGATGCTGGATGTTTGTAAACTGATTTGGTGGCTGTAAGTGGGGCTGTTTTGTGGATGTTTCACTGTGTAACAGGCTGCGCTGGTAGAGGCCTATTTCTTCTGATTTCAAACCTATTTGGTGGGATTTGCTTGGGCCTGGTTCTTTAGCTGCAGGGCTTGGAGGGAGACACAGGGCTGATACACTCTCTTGTCAGGTGTCTGCCCAACACCTCCCCTCCACCCTTCCCTCCCAGAAGTCTGCCAACGTTAGGGGAACACCTGCCCTGCAATTGAGGAAAAGGCTGCTGGTGCAGCTCATGTAGTTCTAGCCACTGGGGTTGGATTTAAAGGCTGGGAGAGGAGCTTAGGGAGTTGTTCATTTCCTATAAGTTTAATCTGTTGTACTGCACCTAGTAACAGAGTTACTGGTGTACAGTGGACTGTCTCTAAGATTAGCGGGTGACCTGATTAGGCAGTAGGGGTATCTTGGACTGGGGGAACCTGGTGGCTCACCCAAGGAAACCTATTTGGAAGGGATGGAACCACACATCATTAGGGCCGGCATCTTGGGAGGGTGGTGGGGTGCACAGGTGTGGGCAGCCATGATACTGGACTGGGCTTGGAAGTTTGGTGGTTGCCCAGTATGCTACACCTAGCACAGCTTAGGGAGGAGGTTGAGGGGATGAGGAGAAAGCTGGGGAAGGGGTGGTATGGTTGGGGAAGGGGCTGAAATCTCCACAGGGTTGCACCACGCACTGGGGGTGGGGTATTGGGAAAGGAGCAGGAGAATTTCAGGGGTCAAGCATAGGGACCCTAAGAGGGGGTCCAAAAGGACACTACCAAGGAAGCAGGCAGGTAACTGGGGACCATCACAAAGGGGGGATGGAGGGACAACATTCTCAGGGAAGTAGGCAGATGGCCAGGGCTGGACAGAAGTAAGCAAGGCGGGGAGGTGGATCAGACCTTATACTCAGTAACCGCTTCAATTCTCTTCTTCTGCTCAAGGATGAGGGGGATGATGTAGCCACGACAGAGGTGGTTAGAGACGGAAAGGGTGTGGGAGTAGGAGGCAGGGGCCAGATAGCAGGAAGAACGGGGGACCTGGAATGCAGGAGAATGGGGGAGCAGTGAATCAGAGCAGGAGGGCAGGGGAAGAGGAGGAAAGCGCAAGGAGAAGGACCAGTTGGGAGGAAAGGTAAAGGAGAAGGACCAGAGGTACAAGGAGGATTCAGTAAAGGGGCTGAGGGTTTAGGCCAGGGAGCACGACGAGCAAGGAGGAACTAAATGGAGACAGGAAGGAAGGGAGGATGAGTCAGGCTAGTTTAGCAGATGGGGAGAAGGACCAGTTGCGAGCAGTGAGGGGGATTGGCAAGGTACAGAAGGATACTCAGGAGGAGGAGAGGCATAGGATTGGAGGGGAGGGAGTGGCCATGGTAAATAAGGAGGGGGTGGCATGTGGCACCCAGATAGGGGGAGGAACAAGGAGCCAGCTGGGTGGAAAGGATGAAGGACATGGAAGGGGGGGGAATGGAGGAAAAGGAGTGGTCAGAGTGCTCCTGCTGGGGGATCCTATGATCAGGGGTATCAAATGGGATAGGGAGGGAGAAGCCTGGCCAGTTAGAACAAGATGCTTCCCTGGACTAACGGTGCACAGGGCTAAGCATGAGGTATATCAGCTGGCAAAGGACTGTGGGGGTTCCCCAGACATACTGGTCCACCTGGGTACAAATGACATTGAGGGAAATAGCGAGCTAGAGATACAGGCAAGATTCAGGGAGCTTGCCAGGGTCTGTCATGACATAGGATGCACAGTTTCCTTCTCAGAAATCCTGCCAGTGCCAAGGGCTAGTGGGGAACACAAAAGAAAAATTAGGGAGATAAACCAGTGGCTCAGGGAGTGGTGTGAGGCCAGAGGGTATGGGTTGATGGGGGATTGGGGGGAGACCTGGGAGGATAAGGAGCTGTATGCTAGAGATAGACTACATCTCAATTTGGAGGGGAAGGGAATCCTTAAGTTGAAAATAGAGGAGTTCATTGGTGAAAAGTGGGGTTTAAACTTGTGAAGGGGGGTGAGATGGGAGAAAAGGCTGTCAAGGGGGTGCCGATAAAGGACGGACTCTGTCTCCACCCCCCTGGGGACCAGGAGGATTGCAGGAAAAGGCCAACTGGCAAAGTGCAGACCAGGAGGAAACAGAATCCCCATGGGAACACGAGCAGGGGAAATGGAACTATAGGGAAAGGGTGGAAGGTAGTCCTGCTAAATGCCAGGAGCTTGGGCAATAAAATGCCTGAGCTCAGGCGATGTTAACTGAGGGGAGCAGTGGATGTGGCAGCGGTCACTGAGACTTGGGCCACTACAAGACATGACTGGGACCTGAACCTGGAGGGTTACACTATGTTCAGGAAGGACAGGGGAGGAAGGGGAGGAGGGTAGCTATGATAGTCAAAAACTGCATTGGCATAGGGGAGTAGAGGAGGCGGAGGGAACCGTGGAGGCGATTTGGGTCACTTGATAACAGAGGGGGCAAGAGAGTAAAAATAGGAGTGGTGTATAGACCCCTGCCCTGGCGGAGGAGCTGGAGGACAGCCTGGTGGCAGATGTTAGGAGACACTGCAAACTGGGCAGAGGAAAGGTGGTGGTGTTAGGGACCTAAACATGCCAGGAACAGACTGGGAGACTATGACATCCTCTGTGACCAGGGAACAGAGGTTGTTGGATGTCTTTTAAGACGCATTCCTAACTCAGCAGGTGAGGGAACCGACCAGAGAGGCACGGGTACTGGATGTGGTCCTGGCAGACAGTGACCAGATTGGAGGCCTGGAGGTAAGGGACCCATTGGCGGGGAGTGACCATGCCACGGTCTGGTTCTGCCTGGAACTAGGAGGGGTAGAAGGCTGCACAAAGACGGAAGTAACCGACTTCAGGGGGGTGGATTTTAAGGAAATGGGAAGGATCCTAAGGAGCATTTGGATGGGATTGGGTCAGACATGGACGCTGATAGTAGGTGGGAAATCATCAGGAGAGGGTGCAGGATGCTACCAGCATCTGTGCAAAAGTAAGCAAAATGCGGTGAGGGCCCAAAAAACCCTGTTGGTGGACCAGAGGAGGTCCACGGAGGTCGTGAGGGAAAGAAAGCAGCCTATAAAATTCAGTGCTCAAGGAGGAAAGGGATCGAGGAGGAGTAGAGCTGATGGCTAGAAGGGCCACTAGAGTGGTGAGGGCGGCTAAGGCAAGGAAGGAGCAGAACCTGGCCAGGGAAATTAGGAGAGGGAAAAAGGGGTTCTTTAGATACATTGGGGAAAGACGAAGGGTGAAGGGGCAGATTAGCAGGATTAAATCAGGGGAGAGATGGGCACAAGACCCAGGGGAGCAGGCTGAGGTACTAAATGAGTACTTCACCTCAGTTTTCACCAGGGAAAATGGGGATGCTGCATCATACATGGGAGGAGACAGAGATAATGAGGAGGGGGACCCTCACCGATCGGCAGGTCTGGGGAGGGGCATCACTGTCACGTGGGGGGAGGGCCAAGCAGTGAGAAGAGGTACCAGAAGTGGAAATCACAGCAGAGAGTGAGGGAAGCCCCTCAGCCTCTAAGACGGAGAAAGCACCGGGGCCAGATAAATTACATCCTAGAGTGCTGAAGGAACTTGCAGATGTCCTGGCAAACCCCTGGCAGAGCTTTCACCATCTCTCTGAGGACAGGGTGGGTGCCCCAAGACTGGAAGGTGGCGATGTAGTGCCTCATCTACAAGGGGGAACCAAGGGAGCTGGCAGGGAACTACAGGCCTGTCAGCCTGACATCGGTGGTGGGCAAGGTGATGGAGGGCATTGTCAAGGAGAGAGGCTAGGGTGGGACCTGGATAAGTCAGGGGTGCCTGGACGATAGACAGCATGGATTCATCCCAGGGAAATCGTGTCAGACAAACCTGGTGGAGTTCTATGACTGGGTGACAAGTGCCTTGGACCTGGGTAGACCAGTGGATGTCCTCTTTCTAGACTTCACAAGGCATTTGACTCTGTTCCTCACGTGGGCCTGTTGGATAAGCTAGGAGAAATGGGGTGGGAAACCAGATGATCAGATGGATGAGGCAATTGGCTCCAGGACCAGACCCAGAGGGTCGAGTTGGTGGGATAGTCCATCCCCAGGGAGGTCATTAGTGGGGTCCCACACAGGATCAAGTCCCTGGGCCCCTCTCTGTTCAACGCCTACGATCTGACATAAGGACAGGAATCAGGAGGAGATGAGTCTCTTTGCAGATGACCTGAAACTGGGGGCAGTGGTGGATGGGGAGGAGGGGAGGGTGGCCCTGCAGGGGGACCTGGAGGCTCTGGAAAGATGGTCTAGAAAGTGGAAGCTGAGGTTCAATGCAGGGAAATGCAAGGTACTCCACCTGGGGGCCAGAAACCCAGGCCAAGTGTACACCCTGGGGAAATACTACAAGTCTCAATGGCTGAGAGGGACCTGGGGGTGGTGGTGGATGTAAAGATGAACAACTCTGAGACTTGTAGGAGGGCAGCAGCCAAGGCCAACAGGATGCTGGGATGCATCACTAGGGGGATCACCTCCAGAAGGAGGGAAGTGATACTCCCTCTGTATAACTGCTTGGTGAGGCCGCACCTGGAGTACTGCGTGCAGTTTTGGAGGCCACACTTAAAGAGGGACATTAACCTCCTGGAGAGGGTCCAGAGGAGGGCAACCAAACTGATTTGGGGTTTGGGGGACAGGACCTATGAGGCGAGGCTCGAAGAGCTAAATATGTACACATTGGAAGAGAGAAGGGACCGGGGGGACATGATAGAGGTCTTCAGGTACATGAAGAGGGTAAATAGGGGAGGAACAGTCAGGGTGCTTCGAAGGAAGGAGGAAGGGGCCACTAGAGGGCATGGGTGGAAGCTGGAGGGGGGAAGATTCAGGGGAGAAAGGAGGAGGTGCTACTTCACTGTGAGGGTGGTGGAGCCATGGAATGCACTACCTAGGGGGCTGGTGGAGGCAGAGTCAGTGGAGGGGTTCAAGAGGGGGTGGGACAGGTACAGGGGAAGGGTTCAGGAAGCAAAATCCAATGCAGCAAGAATATCCGGAACTGGGAAGGGAGAAGCCAGAGAAGGCGAGGGGGACAGCAAGGTCAGCACCCAGGGTGGGGGCTGACCAAACGAGCAGACACGAAAGACCGTTAGGCCTTTCTGCTGGCATTTTAGTATGTTAGTATGTATCTTGCAACAACTCCTCACTGCTGGTTCCTTCTCTCCCTCAGTGGTTAAAATGGAAATGTTTAGTTGAGGGAATTCCCACCTGTATATTTTCAAATGGGAGAAACTGTCATGTCTGAGTAGCAGAATTTTCCATTATTTCATTGAAAAATATGACCAAGCTGAAGGAATTCTTATACAATTTTGTAAAAGATGAGGAGAATGAAGTTCCAATGGGTTCCTGCCCAATTTAATCTCTGGTCCTGCTCATCCCCATCTTGGCCCTTCCCAACAGGTCTATTAAGACCAAGTCGAGCACCACTTTGGTGGTGCTGCTGCTGCTGCCACAGGAGAATATGCTTTGCTTCCAATTAGCTATATTATCCATCTCTACTAGGACATAAACCTGGTTTCCTGACTCACTAGAGACTGTATAATGTGACATATTCCAACATTCTCATCATTTTTTGTCAGTCACATACAGTAGAAGTCCCATACTGAAGATGTTATGGATAATGAAGTCACAATTTAGCTGTTGTCTGTCTGGGGAAGAGGAGGTGGGGCACAAGACCTATGTCTCTAGTTGTAACCCCATGTCTACTAGATTTATTTATTTAAAAGTTGATAACCAGGAAAGGTACATAAAGCCTAGGCTCGTTTCCAGGTGCGACCCGGGGCAGGAGATTAGGACATAGAATGCATTTATACAAAGGAAAATCAACAGCAGGAAGTAACACAACATTTACATTCTGCAGTGCATCAAGAACATAGTAAAGATAATACAGTAATAAGTATATAGGTTGGTGATAAGGCACTGAGTATAATACATAGTGAAGCAGTGCAGCGATAAACAATATGTAGAGTAATAGGAATGCACACAGTACAAAGAGCATTGCACGTGGTACTGACCAGAATGAGTATATACACTAGAGACCTGAGGAGTATAGGTGAGGTGGGAGGGAGCATAAACGGGGGTGGGGAGACATCTAAAGTATTTTTGAGGGATGCTGCAGTTGGTAGATGACGTACTGAGAGTGGTAGCTGTTCAAAGGGCTGGGAGCCGATAAGCAAAGGCCAGTTTCCCAGAGAGTGAGAGAGGCCGGGTAGTGCAAAGGCAGTGACCAAGAAAGTACATTAACGCACTTTGACTACATACTACGTCCTGAACCAAATCTTCATTAACTCTTGATATGCGCCAGCAGCACTGTAGATAACAAATTATGTTGTTGCAGTCAGTACACACTAAAAATATTTCTTTCACTCACAAGAATGAAATAAATTAAGTAAACCCTAACCCGACACTTCAAGAGTTTCGGAGAATTAATACATGCCCCATGTCAAGCGGAAGGCACAATACCTGACCAAGTGCCTTTTAACATACTCAGAAAGTGCATTAGCTCAAGAAACCTGTGCCAATGAGTGGATTATTGTCTGAACATATATTTTTTTGAATTTATTTTCAAATAACTAGCCTGTTGCTAGGTAGAATATGCAAATTTGGTAATGAAGGGCACATTTTTTATTTTTATTTATTTATTTAGTTTTTGTTGACTGGGTAAGTGCACTACACAAATCCTGACTATTTTCAGGCACGACCCGGGGGAGGGGGATACAGATGAATGCCAACTGACCTTGAACCAGATTAAGCTGTTGGTGGTATTTTTTTTTTTTTTTTTGTGAATGGAGGAAATTTGGCCATTGCACCGGGAAAATTCCCCATCTCTTTTCAAGAAGTGCCATGGGATCTTCAACATCCACCTGAACTACCACCAGAACAGACACATGGGACCTCGGTTTAACGTCTCATCCGAAAGACGGCAGCTCCGGGGTGCAGCACCCCCCTCATGCTGCACTGCAGTGTCAGTACTGGGATATTAAACCAAGTGCCTGGTGTGGGGATAGAACCCACAGCCTACTGATCTCAAGGCCTCAGAGGTGAGTGTGCTACCTACTGAGCCACTGACACTGCAAAATGCTTTGAAATGATTCTTTGAAGTACATTTATTTTGTAGAAATCTATGTCCTGTTGTGGGTTCTTAAATAAAAAACAAAGCAAATTAATTAAAGTTGTTTCCCTGATTATCACCCTCTCCTTACACACATAAACAAATGAGAAAAACGAAGTGCCATTCATAGTTTTCATTAATAGGTCATTCTTTGTGGACCATGAAAAATCCTCCTACAGTATGTTTTCCTGCTTATCTAGAAAATCTTTGCTAATTACATTGCCACAGAAAGTTGAAGCCCTGGCTCCACATGAGGTTTTTGTTATGAAGGTGTTTTTATATTGGGAGATGAACATTCTACCAATGGAACTCTGCAGAAATTTGAATTCTGTTATTCCATGGTATGCATTCCATCTGATGAACGTGGGGATTCATAGAGAAAAATGAAATAATAAACAATGAGGGAAAGGGTAGGGAAAACAGTTACATGGGTAGAGGCAGACCAAAACTGCTTGGATTAATTTATGACGTTTATAACAGCACATGACTGTTTTCAGAAGAAATCTACCACCACCACCACCATCCCACACACCACAAAAAAAAAACTGTCAGGTTCAACTGTTTTGAATACATTTCCATTAAAAATATACATGTATTGGTCTGAAATGCAAATCAGGTATTTATTTTTTTATAAAAATGAGGGCCACACATGGTTTTCATCATCTTTTATTGTATTAGCATCCCCAACTATCATAATGTGGATTTTTTTATCATCTAAGTTAAAGCGTAAGCTTACTAAAATCCAATAGTCCAAATTTTGCCTCTGAACAAATAAGTGGTCTACTGAGAAATACAGGATATTCTTGTCTCAGAACAGGACAATCAGGAGCTTAAAGGGAACACAGACAGAAAGTAAGGAGAGAGAGAAAAAAAAAAACAGAGGAAAGAGTAAGGATTGCAAACAGTTAAGGGGCCAGAAATAAGACATGATTGGAGTGGTGCAGTGCAGTGGCTGTGGAGCAGCAGTCTTCCGGGAGATGTTCTGGAGGATGCGGTGTTGTCCCATCTGCAGGCACCTCTCTGGGCTGAGGGAGGAGTTGCTCATCTCAGGCTGAGTTGGCCAGGATTTGTGGGACCCCTCTTCCATCCAGGGACCACCAGTGCCACTGCCGTTGCCTCAGAGGTTGCCAAGAAAGAGGAGTGGTTGGACCACAGTGGGCTCAGGGAGGGTGAGGGTGATGGAACAGAGGCACATCCCTCCAGTTGTACCTCTCCACAATTCCTGTGCCATTCTGGCAAAGTGTGGTTCCTCTATGGAGGCACCTACAGTGGAGACCAAGGAGGATGCTGGGAACCTCCACAAAGGAGACCCACAGGAGGGTGGCAGGGGACCCTGCAGGGGAAGGAAACAACTCCTGGTGGGGGACTCCATTGTTAGGAAGGTAGAACTGGGCAAGGAAGGGGAGAGGGAGGTAAGGTGCCTGCCTGGCGCCATGGCTTGGAGGGACAGGGAGCGAATCCTCAGGATTGCCGGAGCAGCTGCACAGGGAGGGAGCTGGATGTCATTGTCCACCTAGGGACAAATGACCTGGCTAAGAAAGGATTAGAGAGGCAGGAAGAGTTTGTGGAATTGGGGAGGGGCCTTAGTCAAGTAGCACGCACGGTAACCTTCTCGGAGGTGCTACCCATCTATGGCATAGGAGAGGCTAGGGTGTTCCGTACCATGGGATTCAATCAGTGGTTGAAAAACTGGTGTGGAGCTCAGGGATTTGGCTTCACTGGGACTGGGGGTCCACCTGGAGTGATGCAAGCCTATACTGGCATGATGGGCTGCATCTGTCGGGAGGAACCAGGATCCTAGGTGATAGGTTTAAATGCTTCATTGATAAGCTTTTAACCAGCCAAGGGGGGAGGCACTGGAAAGGAGCAGGAAAATCCTAGCCCCACCCAAAAACAATCACGGTAGTAAGTGTGGCAAACACCAACATGGAGGTGTCGATAGGGAGAAGGGCAGTGGTAAATGGAGAAAGTGACAAAGGCAAGAAGGACAGGGATGGGGCAAAAGGGGGTAAGGCCATCAGGAAATGGAGGGTAATGAGTACCAATGCCCGTAGTCTGGGCAACAAGCTCCCTTAGCTGGTGGCCTTAATGGAAGAGGGATGCCTGGATATCACAGCAGTCACAGAAACATGGTACACAGAGAACCATGACTGGGATGTTAACATACCAGGGTACATAACCTACAGGAGAGACAGGCAGGGAGAAGAGGGGAGGAGTAGCTCTCATGTAAAGGAAGGATAAAAGCAACTGAACAAAAGAGTAAACAGGGAGGAGAGGAGGCACTGTGGGTCACCTTGGAGACTGGAAAGGGCACCACAATGCACAGGGGTTGTGTACAGACCCCCATGTCAGGGGGAAGGAATGGACAAGGATATGATGGAAGGCATTCTTAGAATGGCAGAGAAAGGGGAGATACTGTTGATGGGAGACCTGAATATGCCAGATGTTAACTGGAGCACATTTGCTGCAGCCACATCCAAGAGCAGGGCCATTCTTGACGCCCTACAGGTGGCAGGCATTAGACAGCTAGTTTTGGAACCCACTCGTGAGGGAGCAATCTTAGACCTCGTACTCTCAAACGGGGGCAGTGAGAGGATTTCAGATCTAGAAGTGGGTTGCCATCTGGGGACAAGTGACCATCAAACAGTGTGGTTCACGTTAAACTCAGCTACAGAGTCAAGCCATACAAAAGTGAGGGTACTGGACTTTAGGAGGGCTGACACTTGCAAGATGGGAGAGTGCCTCAGAAAAGCACTAACAAACAGGCTAGAAGGAGGTGTGGAGCAACAATGGGAATTATCAAAACTGCCATCACAGAGGCAACAAGCCTTTGTGTGAAGCAAATAAACAAATCAAAATGAAAGAAAAAGCCACTATGGTTCTCAAGAGAGGTGGCTGTGAAAGTCAGGAAGAAAAAGATAGCATTCCGGAAGTATAAGGAAACACAGAAGGAGCAGGACAGAGAGCTGTACCAGTTAAGGCAGAACGAAGCAGGGAGGGAAGTCAGAATAGCAAAGGCCCAAACTGAGGAAAAGATAGCCAACTCAGTTAAGAAGGGGGATAAAACCTTTTATAGCTACATCAGCGAGCATAGAAAGACAAAGGGAGGGATAGTGAGGCTGAATAGAATGAACGGTGGGTGGGCAGAGGGGGACAGTGAAAAAGCAGGAATACTGAACGAATATTTCTGCTCAGTATTCACAAAAGAGGAGGAAGTGCCTAATCCAATTAACAGAAGCACTCTTGATAGGGGGGTCGATCCCAGTCCTTTCACAGAAGAAAGGGTTCTGCAAGAACTCCTAAAACTGAAGGTGGACAAAGCAATGGGTCCTGATGGAATTCACCCCAGAATTCTAAAAGAATTAAGGAAGGAACTAGTGAAACCACTGGCTACTCTTTTTAATAAATCATGGGAGGATGGTGTGGTACCCGAGGACTGGAGGAAGGCAGATGTGATTCCCCTTCACAAAGTGGGACCAAGACAGAGGCAGAAACTACAGACCTGTCAGTCTGACCTCTGTGAGAGAAAGTGATGGAGTCACTTCTGAAGGAAAGAATAGTTGAGTACCTAGAGGTCAGTGGAGCACAGGATCCAAGGCAGCATGGGTTCACAGTGGGAAGGTCATGTCAGACGAATCTAATAGATTTCTTTGACTGGGTGACCAAAGTAGTAGACCAGGAGGGGCTGTGGACATGGCCTACCTAGACTTTAGCAAGGCATTTGACACAGTCCACACAAAAGATTATTAGTCAAATTAACCAGCCTGGGAGTGGGTCCCAGGGTGGTAGCCTGGTAAAACATTGGCTGGACAACAGGACATAGAAGGTAATTGTAAATGGAGTCCACTCTGAAGAAAGGGCGGTTACTAGTTGGGCACCGCAGGGTTCAGTATTGGGTCCAGTCCTTTTAATGTCTTCATCAGTGACATTGCAGAGGGACTGGAAGGAAAGTATGCCTTTTGCAGATGACACAAAGATCTGCAACAGGGTTGATACACAAGGAGGCGTGGAAAGGATGAAAAGGGACTTGGCAAGGTTGGAGGAATGGTCAGACGATGGCAGCTAGGATTCAATGCAAAAAGTGCAAAATATGCACCTGGGAAACAAGAACCCAGGGGAAGAATACACAATGGGTGGGGAGGTAGTAACAACAACAAAACAGGAAAGGGACCTGGGGGTAATCATATCAGATGACCTTAAGGTTAGCAAGCAATGTGAGAAGGCAGTAGGGAGGGCCGGGGGTATACTGGGATGTATAGGGAGAGGCATCAGCAGCAGAAAACAGAAAGTTGTTATCCCTCTGTACAGACAGTTGGTGAGACCCCATCTGGAATACTGTGTCCAGTTCTGGAGACCCCATCTCCACAAGGACATAGACAGGATAGAGGCAGTCAGAGGAGGGCAACTAAAATGGTGCAGGGTCTGCAAGAGAAGCCGTATGAGGAGGGACTAAAGGAGCTTAATATGTATACCCTTGAGGAAAGAAGGGAGAGGGGGGACATGATAGAAACTTTCAAGTACCTCAAGGGAATCAACACAGTCCAAGAGGGTAGCATCTTTCAAAAAAAGAGACTTGCAAGAACAAGGGGACACAATTTAAAGATAGAAGGAGGGCGGTTCAGGGACAATGTGAGGAAGTATTATTTCACAGAGAGGGTAGTGGATGCATGGAACAGCCTTCCTGAGGAAGTTGTGGGTCTAAAACTGTGGGAGAATTCAAGAATGCATGGGACAGACATAAGGCAATTCTTGTGGGGGGCAGGAAGATATAGGCTGTTGGTTAACTAGGATCTGCGGCCTATCCTGTAGGTAGGGAAATGGGCAGACTAGATGGGCCTAGCGGTCCTTATCTGCCGTCAAAGTCTATGTTTCTATGTTATTTTTATCTTTTTAAGATAAAATGTCAGATATTTAAAAGTCATTTTACACATGTAATAACTCCTGGTTAAACAACTGAAAAACAAACAAAAACAAAAAACACTCCACGGTGTGATATTACAGTGATACAACTGCACTTCTCAGGTGTGTTTTACAACACACCTACGGCATGTGATTATATAACATTAGAAGATGAAGAAGAAAAATCCCAGTCTCCGATTGGCTGAGCACCCCAGTTAGGGGGTGCATTTACGTGCCAAAACAGACTGGGTAAAAACAAGTCCCATGCCAACCTGCCAGTGTGCAAAGTGAAATCACTACCCACAAAACCTTTTTAAAACCTCCATCTTTGTTTCCTCAGTTAGTGAGTGACAGACTCCTCAAAACGCACGCACACATACACAGCCTACATGAAGTGCCGCATAAACGGACACTTTCTATTACTTCCTCTTCACCACATTAAAAAAAAACATGTTCCGTTCTTGTAGCGCTAGCACAGGGTATGCTTATCTGTGAGCACTACTTGTATTCCCACCTTCAGTCACCCGCCTTTTATAGTGTCGCAAGCTGACATCATGTCTCTAACTGTGGAAGTCGCAACAGAAAAAAAATATCATTCCTCTCACCCACATAGTAGGTACCACTTGCCCAGCTTCACTCGCTTCTAGCAACAATAGAATGAAACAAACAGGAGGCTAATAAAAGAAGAAACCAGGAGGGAAGATAAACTGCATGGTGGGGAGGGGGAAGAGAAAATTCAAAATGGGCACAGAACACAACACAACAGTGCCCTCCAGTGCAAATGCCAGCAGCAGAGGGTACTTTACAATGTTTGTATTAATTTTAATGACATATTTACAATAATGTTCTTACTTTTTTATATAAAATGCAGCCCAAATCCCATTTTCTAAGTGCAATAATACCCTCCAAGGTAGGTGGTTTGGGCTATACTGGACCTTCCAGGGACTATAAGGCCCTCCACCTGTGGCACTGGGCCTCGTTACACCCCCTGGGTGGTTCGGTACAATCCAGTACTACCCATCCTGTTAGGTTTGACTGCTAGCGTAATGCACACTCTGTCATGTCTTATTGCTTACTCATGCCCCAGACAGAAGTTCCAGAGCAATGCAAATACTTTATTCTGTGCAAAATGAGCAATTAAAACAACAGCAAACAGTAGGGCAGCATGTCACCGACCAAAACCCCAGATGCAATTCACTTACTGCATGTAAGGTATTTCAAAGAATCATCGGTTTCGACTGCTCATTTTGCACAGTATAAAGCATTTGCATAGATGTCACTTTCTATATTGGATAAAACTGCTAATGGGTACTGATCTCCTTGCTGCAAAACAATTTTATGGTAGTGATTTGGGTGCAATTACTTCCTGGTGTGGTCCCATTTTACAGTTTGAACACCTGTAACTTCACTTTTGGACATTTAAACTTTTATGCAGTTCTGTGTTTTTTCTAAACTGCTTTTTGGCATTTCCTTATTTTGTAGCGATCACTGCCGGAGGGTTACAACCTGAGCAATGGAGCACATAGCTCAGACAGCATGCAGGATGGGTTAGAACTAAGGCAAGCGAATGTAGCAGGTGGAGCTACAGTGCAGTATATTCAAAATACTGTTTGGGATGTAACTATACATAAAATACAACATTATTATATACAGTCAATATGTGCTGGCTTAACAGAGGATATAAGAACTACTGTATCTTCACTTCCCTTGACCTCTACTGGCTTCCCTTGTAGCTTTGTCACTTGTGATGTCAAAAGCCAAATACAACGTAAAAAAATATTTCTAAGATCCTTAGTACAAAGACAGCACTAGATAGGGCAAAAAAAGGAAAAAGTTGCAGACTACCCAGATATGACCCACTTCCTCTTGATAGTGGGTCCATACCAGTGCACCCTCTCTATGACTATAGCTGAAAGATGAAAAGCAAACAGTAAGTATTTTTACTTGACAAGTTTTAGCTTCTGTACTGGTGAAATTTATACTTTCGATTAGATTTTGACAGCTGTTTCTCATTGTGACTTTTTTTTTTTTTTAAGCACCAATGGGTCTAATGTGACCCCCATGTTTTAAAACCCATAGTGCTGTCACTGCCTCAGTAAGCCACCATGTATCCCACATCTGTTTATTTGCTAAGTAAAACAAAGTGTACATATGTAATTAACATTCTTTACAACAAACCACGCTAATGCACTGGTTAGCATTGAGATTAAAGTGACAAAAGTAGGGAAATGTGATGTTAAGGTTTCCAACCCAAACTCTCCACCCCCAAGCAGCAAAAGGGGAAAAAAAAAATACGTTTTTGGCTGTCCCGAGTCTTGGCGAATCAGAGGTGGGGTCTTCCTTGGGGTTCTCAATCCAAATGCTCATCCCATTTCCTAAGCAAATAAGTTCAGATGTAATCTGTTTTCTTCAGGCAGGGCCCACAGGTTGTTGGCAACACGTGGGGGGAGACAGTTCTATAGATCTGAAGACTATATCAGATTGGGGTGAGCATTAGGGTTGAGAATCCCAATAAAGACCCCATTCCTGATTCAATCAAGACTCAGGACAGCCAAAACTGTAATATTATTTTCCCTTTGCTGCTTTGGGGGGTCGGTGGGGGAGTTAGGACTAGAAACCCTAATGCAACATTTCCTACTTTTCTCATTTTAATCTGAACCCAAACTGGTGCATTAACGCTATATATATATATATATATTTTTTACAAAGAATTTCCTTTCTTTTTAAGATAGAATTGTATCCTCATTCATTCATTCTTCATTCAGGTTCCTTTGGTACCTGTGTGAACACATTCATCTGGCTGCAGAAGTGCAAGGCCCTTCCATGCCTCCACAGATGCACACATCCATCTGGCTGCAGAAATGCAGAGCCTGGAGGACCCTGCATTTCCATGCCTCAAAGAAAGCAATTTAAGTGCTATTTTGTAATTTATTTTTTGGGGGGGGAGGCTCACTTCAAAGAAAAAAATATATTAAGCGTGCCTCTTAACTCCTGGCAGTTGACTGTGTATGGGTAAAAATGTGTTTGTTTTTTTAGCCCTACCCATAACTCAGTAAAGTTTTGTTGGTTTGGTGTGCAAGTTGCTATGGCTGTAGTCCAAGACAAGATGCACCTTTAGTGCATGTTTGATGATGATCAGACTAACTGTGGATTTGGCACCATGATGAAGTTTGGAGGTAATTTGGGGGTGCAGTATGTACCCCACGCATTTTGGGGGTATTATGCATTAGCCTTGTAGTACTCATTGAGACCTTTTTTTTATATGCAGACTGTCCCTTAACTCCAAATATTGATGGAGTTAAATAAGGTTTGTGAAATTTGCAATGTTATCCTATGGGAATTAATTTTTTTTTTAATTTTTATGTTTTTTACATGGCTCCTGAATTTTTGGGGGTGTGTTATGTGTTAGTCCTATAGTATTTATCAAGATCTTTGTTGTGATATATAGATTGTCAGTTAACTCCAAATATTGATAGAGTTATGGCTTGTTAAAATTGAAATGTACAAAAAAAAACTAATTCCAAATTCTTCTTTTGTATGAACTCCATCTTTTGTGAGATTTTTGTGAGCTCACGAAAGATGATTTGATACAGAAGAAGATTCAGAAAAAAAAAACTAAGTTCAAAATCTTTCGTATGGCCCTATTCCTCCTTTTTTAGCCATACGAAAGGAAATCATCTCATGGAACAGGATTTTTAAAATGTTTTAAATACACATTTAGGGGGTAATTTTTCAAAAACCTAATTCCAGAATCCAGCTAAACAGGTACATTTTAACAAGATACATGTGTTGGTGTTTCTGCAGGACATAATTTTTATGGGTTTTCCAAAATTTTTTTTTTTTTGAAAAATAGAAAAATGGAAACAAGATGGCCACCATATGAAAAAGGAATTTTCTCTCACAAGAGAAGATTACACCCCTCACGAAAGAGAAATCCTCTTTCATACGGCCAAATTCTTCTTTTGTATTAAACATCTATCCAATAAACCCTACTGAGAATGCTCAGAACCAAAATTTCAAACCTTTGTAACTTGGGAATAGATTAATATTTTTTCTCCAAACCAATGAAAAGCACCATTCTGCAGCAAGCGCCTTCTACCCTGAACAATTCAGACCAAAATTCCAAACTTTCTGGGCTTGAGGCAATGACAAAAAAAAAAAAAAAAAAACATCAGATTTTTCTATAAATGCACTATCCAGTTCTCAAAATCCACACATCTGATTGGAATAAAACTTGGCAAATCAAAAGATCGCCCCCCCCACCATGCAAGCAAAATTTTGTGCAGTTCTCTTGAACAGGGCAAAGTTATTAAGGTACCAAGTTAGGGTTTAACATTAAACAGCCTACTCAACTCTAAGTATAGTGGTGCTACTACACCACTATAATGCAATGAGGATTCACAACCCATACTGCAGATATTTTCCAGGGGTGCATCAGAGAATCGTCTTAGCTAAACATAAAATATATTGCATAATATATATTATATCGCAATATAATAATCATATATGTTCTGTTAACTCATTTGCTCCCCATGGCCATTTGGGGTCGGACCCAGCAATGGATGGTTCAGATGCCACATGGTGTCTATGGGAACAAATGAAATACACACCTCTTGAAGAAATCAGTGTAAAATTACAACCGTATGCCCCAGAATAAGTTTTCATTTTGACGTCCTTAAAAATATTAAAAAGTAAAATAACATCTGTGCCAAAGTATGAGATATTTCTCTTTGAATTCTGCATGTACAGTATCTACAAAATTTCCAGAAATACATACTTTTTAACATCTGTGCCAAATTATGAGATAGTTCTCTTTGAATTTTGCACATATCTACAAAATATCTATGACGTATTAAAATATGTTAAAGCAGCAGTGCAACAATCTGGTGAAAATTTTGACCTATACTTTTTTTATTATTATTATAGATTGCCACCTACCTCCTGACTTGTATGATACCCTTCTTTCCACAATTTGAGTCTGCTTTAGTACTTTTTTTCATGTCTGAAATAATAAAAGGAGCATTCTTTTAATATTGCTCAGACCAAGTTTTCATCAGTATTTGCAGCTGTTTTTGAACAACTATTGTTCTGTAAGGCCAGTGAGCACTGCCTGCTGCATAATAGTTAATTTTAGTCGCAACAGAAGTGATATATAAACAACTGATGGTCAAAACCAGCTGAAAATACTGATGACCAGGTCCGAACCATATTAAAAGGAGCGCTCCTTTTATTATTTCAGACATGAAAAAAAAGTACTAAAGCAGACTCAACTTGTGAAAAGAAGGGTATTACACAAGTCAGGAGGTAAGTGGCAATCTAAAATAGTATAAAAAAAGTATAGGTCAAAATTTTCACCAGATTGTTGCACTGTTGCTTTAACTATCTCACTGTATGTAAATATAACAATATATAGTTACTTTCAAAATGGGTAATTAGAGCAGTAGGGGCACATTACATTTGAATCAGAATCACAGCTATATAAATGATAGGGAAGGGAGTTGGTCATCAAGGAGGCATAGTTGTTTAAACATGGTGTTGCATAATAAGTGCCCAGTCAAAGAGAAGGCATTGCTGTCAGTGGAGCTCCAGAACTAAGTTGAATAATGGCACAGGAGCAAAATCCTAGTTGAGAGCTACTGACATTGATAAAGCTAGCCAAAAAGAGTAGATCTGTCCCACAGACTCAGTTTTGGCATCAGCAGGGCAAGATGAAATTAATGTTAGACTTCCAGGGTCATCCAGCCTCACCCTGATATGGAAGACAATACTAGATGTCCATGTTAGAGTTTAAGAAGAATCCAGCTAGTCTGTTATATAAAGGTTCATGTTTTTTGTAGCAGGGAACAAGCAGTATTGGCATAAGTAAAACCTGCTTAGTCAGAAAAGGGAATTATCCAGGTGTTAGAGAGATTAACGTTTAACCTCAAAGAGGAGACCAGGATGGTGTTAATGGAGGGCCCTGATTCTGGAGTAGATTTTTTTGGAAAGGAAGTTCAGTATTATATCCTATTTATGTGAGGGGTCCAACCAAAAACCTAGATATTTTACAGAACCATTGCTTAATTTATTATCAGTGAGGGAAGACATGCTCAGAGGGTTTGAGATCTGCTTTAAATGATGGTGAGAATGCCAAAACATGGCTTGAATTTTGTTAGCACTGAGTACCAGATTATCTGCTTTAAAGTAACCCTAAAGGAAGGTAAATTTTTGCTACAGGGCATACCACATCCCAGGTGGCTTATTGCTATGAAGATACTGTAGACAATGTCTCACAATTCTAAAGGTGGGTTTTTACTTCCTTTAAAATTGTGTTAATACAGAGAAGAAAAGGAGGGCTCCAGGCTGGATCCTTGGGGAGCCCCTCTCAATTGGGAGAAGCTAAGATTTAGTGCCAGACAGGAAAACCAACCGTCAGTTCATAAAGTAGCTTTTAATCCAGTCAAGAAAGGAGAGTTTAAAACAAAACAAAAAAAAACCAAAACAATACTTTCATGGTTAATGGAGCCAGATGTTTTCGAAAAGTCTATAAAGATAGTACCAGTGAGTTGGCTCCCAATAACGGAGAACTGATGGTCATTTGTAACTTTGGCTAATGCAGCAGCACTACCATCAAAAGAACTAATGCTGGGTTGGTTTATATTTAACAGATTATGAGTGATGAAGGTATTTAGCTGTTCAACAATACATTTTCTAGTAGCTTTTATCTGCAATTATTGGCATCCTTCCCCAGAGGATCAGGGCACTATTACAATCAGGCCACATACAACAGGAAAATGACACACCACAATACCATATTAAAACAAGACATACGATGAAATAAATGCAGAAATATTTAAACTAACTAGTTTAAGCTAGCCATACAATTCAGTTCTTGACAACATTAAATCTGCTGATGAAAATATAACTATAAATATAAATAAACTGGGTACAGAGATGGTATAGGGGTTTAATCCCCAAAGGCCTGCATAAGTAAGAAAAGTCTTTAGGCCCACTTTAAAGGCATCCATCAAGGGGGGCCTCCCTCAGGGCTCTCAGGAAAGAGTTCCACAAGACCGAGCCCACTACCTTGAAGACCCAGTCACCCAAGGTTTTTAATCTCACCCTGGGTATTACAAAGAGGCCATCCTTAGTGGAGAGGGCATGAAAGCACATAAGGATGTAGCAGATTTGTCATATAGCCTGGGACCAACCTGTGTAGGGCCTTATAAGTTAACAGTCCACCTTTAAAAAAGATGCACTACTTTATTTATTTAGCTTTTGTTGACCAGGTAGGTACACTAGACAAGCTGTATGCCTATTTTCAGGTACGACCCGGGAGAGTACAGAGAAAAATACAGGTTCAAACAAGGTACAACATGACAAGAGGGCAATGTACATAGTTGCAGGAGAGCAAGATGAACAGATAGTCTACAGTGAGCAGTAAATAGGTCAAATATACATATAATATACTTATACATACAGAATAAATAGACTAAGACATTCAATGGCAATTACATTGCATGAGTGAACCTTTTTTACTAGGGCCACATAATTCATAAGCAGATAGCAAGCAATCACGTGCTTCCAGAGTTAAAGCACAGTGGACAATGGGATTGGATGAGACCAATTTGGAGACCTGATTAAGGTGATTTAGGGCACTCACACAGAGGACAGTTTCAAGTGCTTCCACAGGGAATTCTGGAGGCTCTGGTGGGAGGGGGAGGTGCGAACATGGTCTGGAAGGGAGTTCCATAGCCTCAGAGCGCACGTTGCAAAGTCCCTTTCACCCATTAGGGGTCGAGTATGAGGAAATTTGAGCAACCCGGGACACCAAGACCTGAGGGAGCAGGAGGAGGATTCAGCAGGCTTGAGGAGTTGCACAATTCCTGGAGGGGTTTCGGTTCTGAACACCTTTCCTACGAAGCAGCCCAATCCATATTTCAAGTGATTGGCCGGGGAAAGCCAGCCCAGTTTGTCGTATAATTTACAATGATGGGTGAGATGTGGGGCTGCCAGAGCAAAGCGATAGATGTTGTTGTAGGTCATGTTCCATCGAGCAAGGTGGACCTTGGAGGTGCTAGTGAACAGGAGAAGACCATAACTAAGTGAAGGGAGCAACACACCTCTGGCCAGCGCCAGGCGAGCTGCAGACATCAAATGTTTCTTTGCCCTGTAGGCAAGACCCAGTTTGCAGTTTATGGTTCCGCAAACATCTAGGATGTGACACCCCATGTCAAGTTGGGGGTCAAGTGTCACTCCAAGGTATTTTATTGAGACAGTGGTTAAGAGGGGAGAGACGTCAGCACCACTGACACATAGAGGGCCAGGGGAGGCCTTGATCTTGGCGACTGACCCAAAAAGCATGGCCTGAGTTTTCTTTAGGTTGAGGACCAGCTTGTGAGTCATTATCCAGGATTGAATATTCTTAAAGGCCTCACTCAGCTGAAGGTTGAGAACCCCAATGTCCCAAGAGTGTGCAAAATGACAAGATCATTGGCATAGAGGGTGGCACTACAGTTGGAAGCAGCAGCAGGGAGATTGTTAAATTCAGAAAAAATAAGAGGCCCCAAAACTGATCCCGGTGGGATGCCAGAGGTCACCGGAGTGGGGTCAGAGAGGACCTTGTTGAATTTGGGCTGCTGTATTCTGCCTTGGAGATAGTGACTAAGCCAATTCAAGGCAGGAGGGGACAGGCCAAGGGACTGCATCTGTGAGCAGAGTAATGCATGGTCCACAAGGTCAAAGGCCTTAGATAAGTCTATAAATATGGCCTCAGAGAGTTCGCCCTGGTCCATGGCCACCCTGATGCTAGCAGAGACTGAGACCAGGGCCGTGGACGTGCCATACCTTTTCGATAGCCATGCTGTGCAGGGGACAGCAACTTATGAGCTTGGATGTACTCTGTGAGCTGCTCAGCCACCGCTTTCTCTAAGAGTTTACCAGTGGCTGATAGGATGGCAATTGGACGATAGTTGTCCAGGACTTTAAGGTTCCCTTGTTTCAGAATGGGTACAATCCTCACTACTTTCCAAATGACAGGGATAACACCAGTAGCAAGAGACAGGTTGAAGATATGTGCCAGTGGGATGGCAATGTAGGAGGCACCCAGGTTCAGAAGCTTGGGCTCCATGTTATCATGGCCAGCGCTGGAATGTGGAGAGTGACCAGAGAGGAGTCTCTGCGTCTCCATGAGAGACACAGCCCTGAGATAAAATAATGGGTGAGGGAAGTGATCCCCCTGAGGGACAGAGGCTTGTCCTGCAGGGTGCCAAAATCAGTGAGAAACTGGGATACAGCTGTACAGGGGTCATGGGTACTAAGCACTTCTGACCAGTCAGTGATTCTCAGATCCTCATGAAATGACCCCAGATCAAACCTAGAGAAATTCCTAACCTGAATGATCTTGTGGGGAAGTTTTGGTGAAGGGACTTTCCACACACAAAACACCAGGGTGTGATCCGAGATGGAGTCAGGTAGAGTTCCTGCGGAGCTAATCCTATCTGGATGGTTTGATAGTACCCAGTCCAATAGGGAGTTCATTCCACCATTAGTAGACCATCTGGTGGGCTCCTGGATAAGCTGAGACAGGGCAAGACTTGTTAACAGAGGTTCAAATTGCTTGGAGTTGCCTCCTGTCCAGTTTAAGTTCACATCGCCCAGGATCAAAAGTTCATTCTCCCCAACATAGGGACCAATGGTATCCAGGAGGTGGGTGAGGCCAGACAGACCACCCTTGGAGGGATTGTATGTGCATACAACATGCAGCTTCTTTGCATTTCCAAGTAACAACATAGTATGCAGCAGCTCACAGGAAGACAAGGAGGACTGCTGATGGATAACCTCAGATACTGTCAGATGATTCTTATAGTAAATTAGGATACCACCCCCATGCTTTTTTCCTGGCCGATCATGTCTAATAAACTCATAGCCAGGAAATGCACAGGCCGAGTCTGGTATTGAGGGTTTCAGCCAGGACTCTGTAATGCCCAGTATGGCAGGCTTATAGTGAACGACCCAGGCAGACAGTTAGTCAAGACTGGGTAGTAGACTGCGAATATCAAGGTGAGCAATTTTTAACCCCTTTCCCAATTTCCAGCTTTCCGGGATAGAAGAGGCCTGATGGGCAGGACCAGGGTTTAGCTCAATGTCACCAGCAAGGGCCAGTATCACTAGGAGGAGCCAGGGGAGAAGCCTGATAGGGGAATGGGTACCTCTGACCAACGTCTTCTCTCCATGGTAGTACCAAGAAGGCATCCGAGGTTGAGACAGGTGGTAGGGCAGGGAGGCAGTCTGTCATGAGCTAGAAGATTAGAGAAGGTGAAATCAAATACCTCATGAGGGGCAGCAGCCTGTGCAGTTCATGCAAAACCGGGGTGATGTGGCAAGGCCTTGAAAGGCTGGTTAGCAACCTAGTAGCTGCATTCTGCACTAGGTGCAGGGACAGCAGCATACCTCTGCTGACTGTAAGGTTCAAAGCATTGCAGTAACCCAGATTTGACATTACAAATGCGTGTACCAGTGGTGCCAAATCTCCAGTCGGGATAAGAAATCTAATCCAGCTGATGTTCCCGAGATGGGACAACTGTTGACATCTGAACCGCAAATGACGACTCCTCACCCAAAATGACTCCCAGATGTTTTACCTTTGTGGCAGCCAAAAGTCCAGAAGAGCCAAGCCAAAGCCCTGTCACCCTCTCTTAAACCCAGCTCAAACACCAGCATTTCAGTCTTGTCCAGACAGAGTCTCAACCAGCTCTATGACATGCAATCTTGGATCTCGGCTAGGCACCTATTCAGCACATCAACCACATCCTGTGACACAGGTGCAAATACTAGATAAAGCTAGGTGTTATTTGCAAAGCAGACCCAACTCCATACTGCCTAATGGTCCTCCCCAAGAGCATCATATACACCACCACCACCAACATGGTCAAATGGACAGAGTTCTGGGGTACACCATAGCTCAGGACCATTAGGGATGAGGAAAACCTTTGCACCATTACCCTCCGAGTCCTTCCTCTGCGATAGGGTTCAAACCAGCAGATGAGTTTGCCAGTGAGCCCTAAATACCTCCAAGATGATCCAGTAACAGCTCATGGTTCATGGTGTTAAGAGCTGATAAGAAATCAAGGCAAACAAAAAAGGACTTCTACTTATTCCTTGGCCTGAGCAGGTCATTATGCAGTCTGACCAGTGCAGTTTCTGTGCTATGCCTGGACCTAAAACCAGGCTGGAGAAGCTTAGATATGTCAAAGGCAGTGAGGTGTGCCTTGAGTTGAAGCTCAAGCACCTTCTCAATAATCCTACCCAAAAGGGGCAGGTTAGAGACTGGTCAGTAACTCACACACACCTAGGTCCAAATATGGCTTCTTCAGGAGGGGCTTAAACACAGCATCTTTCAATGCATCTAGGAAAACACCATCTGATGGGGAGCACTGGCAGTCTCAGCAAACACCGGGTCCAGCTGCCCAATGCAACTCACTAGTGATCGTGTTGGACCTGGATCTAGTTCACACCATGTTGGCCTCAGCCCAGAGATTGCCAAACTAACCTCTTACACGTTCATTAGTCCAAACTCTTAGATAGATAGATAGATAGATAGAGACAGACAGATATACTTTATTTCCAAAGCACCCCTTCACGGGGGCTCAGAACGCTGTATAATCTATACATTACAATACAAATAAGACATTCATCTTTAGATATATAAAAACACTACAATACAGAGCAGGAACATCAGCAAACTCAAATCAACTTTGAATCACTATATTAATAACTAAAAAGACAGTCATCAAGTGCTTCATACTATAATAAATTGAATGATTTTTCAAACAAAAATGTCTTGAGCCTCCTCTTAAAGGCTTCCACTAAGGAAGCCCTCTCTCAGATACCCCAGAAGCGAGTTCCATAGAGTAGGTGCAGCCACGGAGAAGGCACAATCTCCTGACAGCTGCAGCCTGACTCTGGGAACCACCAAGAGGCCACCATCGGAGGAATGGAGAGGGCAAACTGGGCAGTAAGGCACAGGAGGTCTTGTAGATAATCAGGTCCCGACTGTGTAGCGCTTTATAGGTCAGTAATCCAACCTTGAACGCAATCCTCCACATTATCAGCAGCCAATGCAGTCCATGAAGGAGTGGCATACTATGCTTGAATCTAGAAACACCCATCAGTAACCTGGCTGCTGCATTCTGCACCAGCTACAGAAGGTGGAGATTGCCTCTTGACAGCCCCAGGTACAAGGCACTGCAGTAGTCTTACCTCGATATGACACAAGCATGCATCACAGTGGCAGGGTCATCCAGCAGTATCAGGGGAACTTATCTGGGCAGTGTTTCTTAGATGGCAGAAACCACTTTGAACGATGGCTGACACCTGACCATCAAGTGTCAGGTTGTCATCAAGTATCACACCCGAATCCCTAACCAGAGTGGAGGGAATCAGGGATCTGCCACCCAGTCTAAGACCCAGGTCACTCCCCATCACCCCTCTACCTCCCCGATGACCCTGCTCCACCACCAATACCTCCGTCTTGTCTGGATTGAGTCATAACCAGTCTCGGGTCATCCAGTCCTGGATCTCGGCCAGGTAGGTGTTAAACACAGAGACCTCCATCTGGGCTCCCAGGCACACAGGACAGATATAGCTGGATATCACTGGCATAGCAATGAAAACCCAAGCCTTGGCGCCTGACAACGTCTCCCAAGGGCAGCATATACACTGTGATCAGGAGGATCGACAGGACCAAACCCTGCAGAACTCCACAGCACAGGGGCCTCAGGCTGGATGAGGATAAACCCATCTCACCCTTTGCACTCTGTCCATGAGGTAGGACCTAAATCAACTGATGACAGTCCACACCAGTTCCACAGGCGGTCCACCAACACCTCATGATCCATGGTGTCAAATGCTGCAGAGAGATCGTGCTGAACAAGAATAGATCGCTCTCCTGTATCTCTCGCTCTAAGGAGATCGTTAGACACCCTCACCAGGGTGGTCTCTGTACTATGCCCAGGTCTAAATCCAGATGGGAATGACTCAAAAATGGCAGAGGAGGCGAGACAAGCCTCAAGCTGACTGGCCACCTCTTTCTCCAAAACCTTCCCTAAAAATGGGAGGCTTGAGACTGGTCTGTAGTTAGTGAGGCAGTCTGGGTCCAACGAGGGTTTCTTCAGAAGGGGTCTCACCAGAGCATCTTTTAAGGCAACCTGGAAGACCCCACTCCTCATGGAACATCAGACAATCTCAGCAACCTCATGTCCAATTAGGCCAATACAACTGACCAAAAGTCGAGTTGGACTCGGGTCTAGTTCGCAATAGGTTGGAAGTACTTTTGAAACTATCTCGCTCTTCCGATAACAACCAAATGCATCGGAGACATGAAGGCTCAACCCTGTGGGGCGGTGATGGCCCATTTGGTGAGATCCCAGCCTGGATGGAGGACACCCTGTCTGACAGGAACTGAGCAAATTCCTCACATTTAGGAAGTGAAAATGCATTCACAGGCTCCAGAGAGGGCACATGTAGATGCTTGACCACAGTCTGGAAAAGCTGAGCTGGTTGACTCCTCCCAGCAATGATCTACCTAGACAAAAATACCACCTTTTTCTGGATGGTTGCCCTTTGGTACTCACCACAGTGAGTTGACAAAGATAGTTTATCTTCTGGAGCTCCAGAGCTCCTCCAGCAATGCTCAAATCTCTGCTCCTTTGCCTTACTCCCTTAGCTCACTGTTGTACTATGGTGACCCGAGAAGTGAAGCCAATGGGTGTGCAAGAGTAGGCATTACAAGGTCGCAGTCTGCCCCAATGGCTCTATTATAAATTACCACGACTTTCTTTGAACCCATAGTACATGTTGCCATCATACCTAAGGTAACCAGTACCATTAAGTGTCCCTTGGCTGCAGCCCACACAAAGAACGGTACTGGAGCATCTCTAAAGGGGGTGAACTACAAGAGGGGGCCTCAAAAGATAACCTGATAATGCAGTAATCTGACCAACTGACTGGATCAATCTCCAAATCAGTGACCTCAAGCCCCAGAGAGAATACAAGATCCAAGGCAATGCCATGCTGGTGGATCACAGAAGCAAAACCTCATGCGAGGTCCGGGATTTCATACCCTGGTGGAAATCTTGCCCAACATGCAAGAGTTCATCCTCAACCCAAGCATTATAACTGACCAGAATAAGCCACCTGGGAGACTTCAACACTGTGATGAAGTCTGCAATTTCCTGTATAAAATTTCCTTGGTGTCTCAGAGGCCAGTACACAAGTAGGAATCTGCAACATGCACCTGGATCCTCATGCACAGCAGTGCATTCAAATGATGAGGTATCGCCAACTGAATTCATCACCAGGTTCAGTCTGGATCTAAAACATATAGCCACCCCATCTCTGTGGTCTTTCCTCAGGCAGTGAACTACAGGATGGCTGACTCCAATACCAGGTCAGTTTTATCACCAAGCCAGGTCTCTATGATGCAAGGCAGACTGACAAAAAAATCAAAAATAAAGTCTGCTGAAATTGCAATCTTATTCTTCATCAATATAACTCTATACAGCACAACCCAAAGAGAACAGAGGTAACAGACCCGTCAACTATCTGCCCACTCGGTCTGGTGGGATCCCCGAGAACGGGAACCAGACATGTCTGGCCTCTTCAAGTTCCCAATTTGCCCCAGGGTGCCTCCAAGTCCTCACAGTTCTAATGGCACCCTGTAGGGATGGTGGAGTTGCTGAGCCTAGGGGCCTGTTGCTCTCTACACATCCCAGTTATTACTATACCAAATGGCTAGTTCCGCATAACCACCCCCCAAACCACCCATCTGACACTCTCACACACACACACAAACACACACTTTATCCAACACACCATCAATTAAACATCCATACAGATTACTACATATAATTGCACTAACTTTCACTCATATCACCGTCCACACATTCACAAACCAAATCACAATCACACTCATACTCACACTCACCCAGCAAATAAACAATCAGTACAAAATAAGACAACTGAGCATAGAACAGACCCTTCCCAGATTTTAAAGTCCAGATGGTATCACATGTTCAGCAAACAAGCCCAAATGAAAGCCAGTTACTAGAGCTAAATTGCTGTCAATGTCTATGAAAAAGCCTTTGAAAAAGTACTTAAAGAAGAACTGCCTTGAATCTGCATGCCTGTGTCTTCTGTAGAAGCCATGTTTCTAATACTGGTTCACACTGTGTTACTGTTCAATCTATACTGGCCGTTTTGTAAATTCACTGGGTGTTTCTGCTTTACACTCCAGTGGGCAGTACCATTTTAGAACAGTATGATATACATTATGTCCTTGTTATGGAATTTACATTGTTTTCACAATGTAGTCATGTTCTACTCTGAAACTTTGTGGCCCAAAGGGGACATAAAAGTACTGTACCTGAAATGACACTTCGCAGCAGTGCATTAACTCAGGAATACCCACTGTGTTTACTAAAAGGCCAGTAAAGATAGAATTATAACATGGCGGTGAGGGAGCGTGGGCATTGTTAGTCAACTAGTGCCCACGTGTCCTCAAGAAATTGCCATTAAAATGTAAAAAAACAATCAGAAAGGTGCAGCTTATAAAGTATAATATCAATGTCTGTAGTTTGCTAAAGAAGATTGACTCTATACAGACCTGGGCTCTACATGCATCTCCTGATTTCTTCATGATAACTGAATCCTGGCTCACACCCTCGACCCTGGACAAATCTATCAACGTACCCAGATATATTATCTACCGCTGTGATAGACCGACTAGAGGGGGAGGGGTTGCAATATATGTCAAAAAGCAAATTCACAGTCTTTGACTGTACCTCAAAGGCTAAGGAATTTGAATGCCTTGCTCTAAAATGATCACTTTCCAGCGAGAAATCACTCATGGTAGCATGCTACCGACCACCGTCTGGTGGCTGGGCACTTCTGCCACACCTTCAAAACCTTCTCAACTCTGCTGATACGGAGTGTATTCTAATGGGAGATTTCAGTTTAAATTGGAATGATGACAGCTCTAAGAAATTGAAGGATCTATGCGATGTTAATGGTCTGTTACAAACGGTGACTGCTATAACCAGACCTAACAGAAAAAACCCTGAGCGCAGCACCTCCTGGACCTTATCCTAGTAAACAAACCTCACACTATCTCGCATACTGGAGTATTCTTCAACGATATAAGCGACCATTGCGCTACTGCCTGCATCAGACATCCTTCCCAAATAAAAACAGCCTTCAAATTCAAACTGAAAAGATGCCTGAAAAAGTTCTGCCAGTACACTTTCCTGAAAGATCTAAGCAACATTTGTTGGCAGGATTTCTACCTAGCCCCCACCTTTAACGAGGCATTTAACATCTTTCACAGCCTCTTACTGGAGCTAATAGACAAATATACCCCACTAAGACTGATCAAATCAAAAAATAAAACTAGTGGCTGGTTCTCTCCCATCCTGAAGAAAGCACTTAGGGATAGGGACTACTGGTGGAAAAAATGAGGAAATCCCACCTGGAGGCTGATTGGCTAGCATTCCGTACCACTAGGAATGCTTGTACCAAGATAATTAGGTCAGAAAAAGCTAGGTACTTCCAAAAAGAACTAGAAGACAATAAAAACAACTCTGCCAAATTTTGGAACATCCTCAAAGAAGTCGAAGGTCAGTCCACTGCAACACCCCTTCCAAACAAAATTGTGCCTGATGGTACCACCTATACGGACAAAGCTGATGTACTAGAAAAGCTTAATGATCACTTTGCCACTGCAGCGCTTGCCTTTGACACCTCACCTATCGGCAAACTTAGCCCGGCAAGAGACTACACTGTTGGCTTCACTAATAATCACAACCATAACCAACCGCATCCCACCCCCTTCAGCTTCCTCACAATTACGTTCAAGCAAGTGGAGGACCTCCTCCTTTCTCTGGATACAAAAAAAGAGTGCGGGTGCAGATAATATTGAACCTTACTTCCTAAAACTTGGCCATACATATCTGACCACCCCCATTACACACTTATTCAAGCACCTCTCTGTTTCAAGGTGAGCTACCTGTCTTGTGGAAAACTGCCCACATCCTACCATTATTCAAGACTGGGGATCAGAGTGATCTGAACAATTACCGGCCTATTTCTATACTGTCCATCCTCTCTAAATTACTTGAAAAAAATTGTCAACATCCAACTTAGAGAACATTTGGATTCACAAAAGTTGCTAAACACGGCTCAGTCCGGCTTCAGAGCCAAACACAGTACAATATCGGCTATTGCTAAAGTAACTACAGACTGGCAAATGGCCTTGGACTCTAGGAAGCATATATTTGCCCTCTTCCTTGATCTAAGCAAGGCCTTCGATACTGTGGATCATACCATCATGCTTATTGCACTGAGTAACATCGGACTTGATAGTTCTGCCATTAAATGGTTCACCAGCTACCTAATCAATAGGTTACAACAAGTCAAAGCCATAGGAGATCTGTCCCCACAAAAATCCTTGTATGAGGAGTCCCACAAGGCTCCATCCTGCGCCCTATCCTCTCTGCAATATACATCAATAATCTGGACTCGCAGCTGGGCACAACAAATGTGCACTTATTCACAGATCATACTGTACTCTATACCAAAAATTCATCCTCGGATCTGGCCCATGAGTACTTACAGAAAGACTCCGTCACCCTCCAATACAACCTTCTCACTCATAAGCTCCTCCTCAATGCCAAAAAGACTACAGCAATGATTCTCTCACCAAAGTCTACTTCCGGATGTCCACATATCACACAGATCCGAACACTCTTAGATGAACCACTTGAAGTAGTTGATACCTTTAAATGCCTAGGGTTCTGGCTGGATAACAAGCTCAACTTTCGTGCCACTTAAATGAAACCTTGAAGAAACTAAGACAGCAATTAGGTTTATTCTATCGCATTTAACACCTACTCACGTTACAAGCCAGAATGAGACTAGTACAAACTACATTCCTACCTATACTGGACTACGCTGACTTCCTTTACAGTCATTGCCCATCAACGATGCTAAACAAACTGGACACCCTTTACCACCGGGCTTTAAGATTTGTCTTAAATCTACCCCGTAGTACACATCACTGTCGTCTATACCAGGTTTCGGGATGGACCTCACGCTCAACTAGAAGAAAAAGGAATGCTCTCCTCTGGTTTTTTAGAGCATTATCTGATAACCTCCGTGCATACGTCTCGAACATCTTCAAACAGGCTAAAGGTTCCTATGGCCTGAGACGCTTCTCCTTAATCTGCTTCCAGATTCCTAGAGTGAAAACTACCCTTGGCTCAGCAGCAATCAACTTCTCACTTCCATCACTTTGGAACACTATGCAAGACTCATTAAAATTATCCTCACTTCCAAGCATTTTCACATTCAAAGCTCTATTAAAGGATTATCTGAAGGAATCATACAACTGTTTTCAGATACCGATGACCCCTAAGCCTGGGTGCCACTCTCAAATCAAGCGCCTAAGTATCTCATCATCCCCCATTCCTAACAACAGAAACCTAGGACCTACAAGCCTAGTTCCCTTAATCCAAGATGACCCTGCCTATTCTCTACCTTTTACCTATTCTGGCCTCCCTTTTGGCTGCCTACTCTTTCACCCCAATTTCTATCCTATTCCTTAATACCTCCTTATTTTTTATCATTTAGGTATGAGTTCTTACTCAGCGGAAACTATATGGGATTGTTGTCTCTTCTCATTTCAGTAAAGCTTATCATTATGTACTTTTGCAAGTTAATTATGTCGACCGGTATGTATAGGCCCATATTGACCAGCACCTTCACAATGTTTTTTGCACCATTGTCCACCGTAATTGTAATCTTATGAAGTGTGCTGTATTGTATTAATGCCCAGGACCACCTTGAAAATGAGCTTGCTCAATGGTGTTTATGCCTGGTTAAATAAAGTGAGGTATATCAGCTGGCAAAGGATTGTGGGGGTTCCCCAGACATACTGGTCCACCTGGGTACAAATGACATTGAGGGAAATAGCGAGCTAGAGATACAGGCAAGATTCAGGGAGCTCGCCAGGGTCTGTCATGACATAGGATGCACAGTTTCCTTCTCAGAAATCCTGCCAGTGCCAAGGGCTAGTGGGGAACACAAAAGGAAAATTAGGAGATAAACCAGTGGCTCAGGGGTGGTGTGAGGCCAGAGGGTATGGGTTGATGGGGGATTGGGGGAGACCTGGGAGCATAAGGAGCTGTATGCTAGAGATAGACTACATCTCAATTTGGAGGGGAGGGGAATCCTTAAGTTGAAAATAGAGGGGTTCATTGGTGAAAAGTGGGGTTTAAACTTGTGAAGGGGGGTTGGATGGGAGAAAAGGCTGTCAAGGGGGTGCCGATAAAGGAGGGACTCTGTCTCCACCCCCCCGGAGACCAGGAGGACTGCAGGAAAAGGCCAACTGGCAAAGTGCAGACATGGGGAAAACAGAATCCCCATGGGAACACGAGCAGGGGAAATGGAACTATAGGGACAGGGTGGAAGGTAGTCCTGCTAAATGCCAGGAGCTTGGGCAATAAAATGCCTGAGCTCCAGGCGATGCTAACTGAGGGAGCAGTGGATGTGGCAGCGGTCACTGAGACTTGGGCCACTGCAAGACATGACTGGGACCTGAACCTGGAGGGTTACATTATGTTCAGGAAGGACAGGGGGGAGGGAAGGGGAGGAGGGGTAGCAAGGATAGTCAAAAACTGCATTGGCATAGGGGGAGTAGAGGAGGCGGAGGGAACCGTGGAGGCGATTTGGGTCACCTTGATACAGGGGGGCAAGAGAGTAAAAATAGGAGTGGTGTATAGACCCCCTGCCCTGGCGGAGGAGCTGGAGGACAGTCTGGTGGCAGATGTTAGGAGACACTGCAGACTGGGCAGAGGAACGGTGGTGGTGTTGGGGGACTTAAACATGCCAGGAACAGACTGGGAGACTATGACATCCTCTGTGACCAGGAACAGAGGTTGTTGGATGTCTTTCAAGGACAGTTCCTAACTCAGCAGGTGAGGGAACCGACCAGGAGGCACGGGTACTAGATGTGGTCCTGGCAGACAGTGACCAGATTGGGGCCTGAGGTAAGGGACCCACTGGCGGGAGTGACCATGCCACGGTCTGGTTCTGCCTGGACCTAGGAGGGGTAGAAGGCTGCACAAAGAGCGAAGTAACCGACTTCAGGGCGCAGGTTTTAAGAAATGGGAAGGATCCTAAGGAGCATTTGAATGGGATTGGGTCAGACATGGACGCTGATAGTAGGTGGAAATCATCAGGAGAGGGTGCAGGATGCTACCAGCACCTGTGCAAGAGTAAGACAAAAAATGCGTGGGGCCCAAAAACCCTGTTGGTGGACCAGGGAGGTCCAGGGAGGTGGTGCGGGGAAAGAAAGCAGCCTATAAGCAATTCAAGTGCTCAAGGGTGAAAGGGATCGGGGAGTGCAGGCTGATGGCTAGAAGGGCCACTGGAGTGGTGAGGCGGCTAAGGCAAGGAAGGAGCAGAACCTGGCCAGGAAAGTGGGAGGGAACAAGGGGTTCTTTAGATACATTGGGGAAAAACGAAGGGTGAAGGGGCAGATTAGCAGGATTAAATCAGGGAGAGATGGGCACAAGACCGGGGAGCAGGCTGAGGTACTAAATGAGTACTTCACCTCAGTTTTCACCAGGGAAAATGGGGTGCTGCATCATACATGGGAGGAGACAGAGATACTGAGGAGGGGGACCCTACCGATCGGCAGGTCTGGGGAGGGAGGCATCACTGGCAGGTGGGGAGGGCTAAGCAGGGAGAAGAGGTACGGAAGTGGAAATCACAGCAGAGAGAGTGAGGGAGACCTCAGCTCCTTAAGAGAGAAACCGGGCCGGATAAATTACATCCCAGAGTGCTGAAGGAACTTGCAGATGTCCTGGCGAAAACCCTGGCGGAGCTTTTCACCATCTCTCTGAGGACAGGGTGGGTGCCCCAAGACTGGAAGGTGGCGCATATAGTGCCTATCCACAAGGGGGATCAAGGGAGGTGGCAGGGAACAACAGGCCTGTCAGCCTGACATCGGTGGTGGGCAAGGTGACAGAGGGCATTGTCAAGGAGAGGCTAGGGGGGGACCTGGATAAGTCAGGGTGCCTGGACGATAGACAGCATGGATTCATCCCGGGGAAATCGTGTCAGACAAACCTGGTGGAGTTCTATGACTGGGTGACAAGTGCCTTGGACCTGGGTAGACCAGTGGATGTCCTCTTTCTAGACTTCAGCAAGGCATTTGACTCTGTTCCTCACGTGGGCCTGTTGGATAAGCTGGGAGAAATGGGGTGGGGAACCAGATGATCAGATGGATGAGGCAATTGGGTCAGGACCGGACCCAGAGGGTCGTAGTTGGTGGGATAGTCTCATCCCCAAGGAGGGTCATTAGTGGGGTCCCACAGGGATCAGTCCTTGGGCCCCTTCTGTTCAACGCCCACGTATCTGACATAAGGACAGGAATCAGGAGTGAGATGAGTCTGTTTGCAGATGACTCAAACTGGGGCGGTGGTGGATGGGGAGGAGGGAGGTGGCCTACAGGGGATCTGGGCTCTGGAAAGATGGTCTAGAAAGTGGAAGCTGAGGTTCAATGCAGGGAAATGCAAGGTACTCCACCTGGGGCTAGAAACCCAGGCCAAGTGTACACACCCTGGAGAATGCTACAAGTCTCGATGGCTGAGAGGGACCTGGGGGTGGTGGTGGATGTCAAGATGAACAACTCTGAGACTTGTAGGAGGGCAGCAGCCAAGGCCAACAGGATGCTGGGATGCATCGTGAGGGATCACCTCCAGAAGGAGGGAAGTGATACTCCCTCTGTATAACTGCTTGGTGAGGCCGCACCTTGAGTATTGCGTGCAGTTTTGGAGGCCACACTTAAAGAGGGACATTAACCTCCTGGAGAGGGTCCAGAGGAGGGCAACCAAAATGATGTGGGGCTTGGGGGACAGGACCTATGAGGAGAGGTTGAAGAGCTAACTATGTACACATTGGAAGAGAGAAGGGACCGGGGGGACATGATAGAGGTCTTCAGGTACATGAAGAGGGTAAATAGGGGAGGAACAGTCAGGATGCTTTGAAGGAAGGAGGACGGGGCCACTAGAGGGCATGGGTGGAAGCTGGAGGGGGGAAGATTCAGGGGAGAAAGGAGGAGGTGCTACTTCACTGAGAGGGTGGTGGAGCCATGGAAGGCACTGCCTAGGGGGCTGGTGGAGGCAGAGACAGTGGAGGGGTTCAAGAGGGGGTGGGACAGGTACAGGGGAAGGGTTCTGGAAGCAAAATCCAATGCAGCAAGAATATCCGGAACTGGGAAGGGAGAAGGCAGAGAAGGCGAGGGGAACAGCAAGGTCAGCACCCAGGGTGGGGGCTGAGCAAACGAGCAGACACAAAAGACCATTAGGCCTATTCTGCTGGCATTTTAGTATGTTAGTATTGATTGATTGATTGATTGATAATGGAGTGCGTTCCTGCCGCTACCTAGCATCATGTCATAACTTGGCAGAGCGCGGGGGTGGAGGGTGGGCGGCACCAGATACTGGGAAGTCCTTGGGACCCGGTTTTCTGGATTTTATGAGGGTTACAGCTTTTTTACTACTGGATTATTTGGGGCAACATTCACATGAGGTGGCTTCCTATGAGGTAATGCACCCTTATATCGGGTGCAGGGGCAGAGGCTGGTAAGTCTCTTTAAATGGCTCCACACATGTGGAAACAATGTAGCCAGTATGTGGGGTGGACATTTACTACACCACAACACTAACTAAAAAACAAGAACTCGCGCACTGCTACCACTGCCTTACTTCAAATCCCTGTCTACACTACTAAATCTAACTAAAAATTGGAGGTGTTAAACAATTAAACATGCTCCTCAAACCCTTAAAACAAGTTTTGTCAGTAGAAATTACAGAGCTCAGTACTACCTACCCAGCCTTGGCAGCCATCTTATAGCAAGGAGAAGGGAGCTGGGCCAGTAGAAACTATAACCAGATTTGAAGATTATGACCTGTATAGACTTCTACTGGCAAGGTAGGAGACCAAAAAATTAAAAATTGTTAAAACAGTAAAGGAGGGGGGTGACTGGGGCAGAATAAATCAGGGGTCTATTACAACGGCCACCATGCTCTGCTACAAGTTCTTTTAGGATTATATTGTAAGCTGGGGGTTATAGAAAATAGCTGGTTAACTGATAATTTATTGCTCAGATGTTTGGGAATTACACAGTTCTCAGTGGGAGCGAGGCTTTTACCCTTCTCAATAGAGAGTTTATTGAAGGTATCTGATATTTTTTTTTCTCACTCGGTCATTGACAGAGATACTATTAATGTGAAATGCATTTAGCAGGAGGGAATTAGAGAGAGGAAGGAAGTAATGAAGGCAGTGAGTGAGTGAGTGAATTTCCAGGTTTTGTTCCATCAGCAAAGAGGTCATACTTTGTGAAGCGATTTTTCTCTGGGAGGGAAGAAATGCAGGGAAGACCACCAATTAAAGATGGCATAAACACTGCTGAACTACTGTATCAGTCACCTCTACAACAGCATTAGTAGAAATTTCTGCAGGAACGAGCAACTAAAATAGAATAAGCTGGGACCATTGATAGAGGATAAGGAATAGAAATGTAACTGCATTTGAAGAAGCAATATAAATAGTTCATAGAATTCCTGACAAACATAAATTTTGAGTTAATTATTCCCAATTAGACATGTGGCTATTCTACGTCATACTTCAGTTACCCAAGATCTAGCTAAGCAACATTTTTAACAAGATTAAAATATTTCAAAAGACTGGCAGAATCTGTGAACTATGAAAATAATGAGCTCAGAAATGCAAATGATTTGACCCACTTGACATGGTTTTCGCCCAAAACAAAGGACCTATGAGATTATTAATGTCTAGTTTAATGACCGGACACTCTACAACATTACAGTCATAATAGGATAATGATTACAAAGATTTAGCTGCTCATTATCCTATTGTGCATTGCAGTGTTCAGACCAGCAACAACCTAATTAGAAAAAAGAAATTCCTTTAAAAATACGAGTTAACTTGTAGCCATATTTCATGTTAAAAGAATTATGAAAAAAAGGTTTTGGGAATCAATATTATGAACTAATTTTCAACACGTACTGTATACCACTAATACCTTACAAGACTACATTTACTAAAACCATATTCTACTTTACATTAAAATGAAGATTCTGATTTTATGCCATAAAATTTTAGTCAAAAACACTTCATGAATAGCACCTCAAACTGATCCCCAGATTGATGCTGTATTTTGTGTGCTGAATCAGTTCCTGCTTCAGGCAGCTAATTTGTGCAGATTAGTTACCGCCAAGCTTGGACCATATTTTTTAAAGGTTTCTCCCATTCTGTGCGCAGATAATGTCTACCACAGAACTGAAAAGGAGTTCCAGAATTCTAACCATGCAAGAAGAAAACATTTTCCTAGTTATGACAGACATTCCTCTGTCATTAAGACAGACATGAACAGAAATGTAAACAATAATGCCCAACAGATCAACCAGTCATGTTACAAGATATAGCCACCCTGTGTGTGTTATGAGGCATGAGACAAAGCCAAGTATCTTAAACCACCCAAGAAGTCTATATATTTGCGTACACCAGAAGCCTTTGCTACTGTGGTTATAAAACAGTCCTAAAAGATTAACATCTATTAGTAACCAGCTGTAAGAGCCCAGCTTTCAGGTTATGCTGAAATAATGACACCAGTGGCAGTTCTCAGCCAAACAGAGTTTTGAATTCTTCTGACCTGCATTGCGTTTAATTTTTGTTGAATGGCCACCTTGAGTTCGAATAACAAAGATATTTTAAATGGATAATCTTTTTTCCATACAAATACTGTTCCAAATCTTGCTATGCCATCAGTGTGTTGCATGAATGGCAGAACAGCATTATGACATCACATCAATGTGATAGCACCATCACAGATATATAAGTGCAACGACATAAAACCACTTGGCCCATCAACTTCACCTGTCTGTTATCCTAACAGCAATAACTAAAAATGTCCTTCTCCTTTTGGTATCCATGAAATCTAGCCTAGAAACTCTTAAGGCAGTGGTTTAGTGATTAGAGCACTGCCTTTAGAACCAGAAGATCACACATTCAAACCATGCTGGAGCTATATACTCACTTTGTGACTGTGGGCAGGTCACTTAACCACCCAGTGTTCAAGCCCAACCAGCTGTGAAAACTGGAAGAAGGTGAACACCACTGGAAAAAAAAAAATACTCTGTATCTCAATGGTGCTCTATCACGAGCTGTAAAGAAGTTGTAAAATAACAAAAAAACAAACAAAAATGAAACCTAGCACTCTGGCAAATTAGTTCCACAATCCTATTACTCTCTGAATGAAAAAAAAAGCTTCCCTAAGTCTCTTCTGAATGTCTTCCATGCCCCTTCATTGGCACTTGATCCCCTGATTCTGCAATCCTGGATTCTGCTACATAGTCTGAGCAGGTTAATTGTTGTATTAACCTTTCATGATTTTGAATTCTTTACTCATATCACTACTTAATCTCCTGTTATTTTTTCCATAGTCCTCCAGACCTCACAGCTACCAGAGGTAACATCAACCCCATAACAAATAAATTCTTAATTAACAAATATATCTTCCAAGTCTGAGCTCCTTGCCCCAATTGATAATTACAGCAAAACTCAAAAGTACACTTTACCTACTCTTTTAGTATTAATACAAAACATGTTAACACTTTATTACTAAAGTGTCATTAACTACACTGCAATGCAACTATTCTACCGTTACATGTAATTACTATGTAGCTGTTATGTACTTTCACATTTGTGACTTGTGTAGTTATATGTGCAACTACTACTACGGTCTCCCTTTTGGCACTAATCAGTTCTTTCTTACAAGTATAGCTACATGCACAAGTAATAGCAATTTCAGAGTGCAACAGCTAGTCTATTGTGCAACTACAACTGCATCTCTTTAGGCATTATGCAATTCACTCAAATGATTAACTACACATGTAATAGTTACTGCAAACTAACAGCAAATCTATTGCTCAGGCAGTTTTGTGTAAGTTACTTTCAACTAAATGTAATCAGTTACAGTTATTTATTACTTGTATAGACAAACTAATTAGTAACTGTAATGCATATTACTTTGTATATTACGTTTGATAAATTGGCTATCTACGCTCAGTAAACATAAGCATTTAAGTAAGCATTAATCTTTGACAGAGGAGGGCTCTATCGGTGGATTAACACCCGCTGGGGTGTTGGTGCACAAGGGCAAAGCCCGAGGGTTCCAACCACCCAGCGGGCATTAATCCTCAGTAGAGCACGACGCTGGAGGTGATTAATGCTTTGTAATACGGCGTTAACGACGGGACATTGTGCGAGCCATAGACGTCATAGTCACAGAGGACTCGCCGGAAGTCATACCGCCTCCCACGATATCCTACTTTTGCTTGCATTGCAGTCAGTGTGAGGATGTGCCTGGATGCGCGTTCCCGATGCACGCTCCACATTCTTTTACATTGTGGTGCCTATTTCGCATCTGGCAGCAAGAGAGGGTAACTGTCTGACACACACAAGAGCTGTACATTTTTTGTGTTCGGAGCAACGTGTTGCATCATTTCTCCTCAGACAGTATATGCCCTATTCCCATCTCAGTGCTGCACCCTCTGGCTCATGGACAATCTGGGTCCTGACCCAATGGGCTCTAATGAGTGCTGCTGTCTGCGGCCACAGGTGGTTCTAACTGAGCGGGCATTACCTGTGGGTTAATCACCGCTCGGTTAGTGTCACCTGAGCCATTTCAGCCAATGCCGTTGCTGGCTTTTACTAGTGTCTGGAGTGCCGTGTTACAAGTGCTGCTGCTGTTCTCTCATGAAATACAAAACAAATCCTGGTGACCTCCCAAATCACAGCCAGCTCAGTCCCACATGTGATGCCTTTTGCCATCTGCTGATGGATGCCTGAATCTGATTGGCATCATGGAATCAAAGTTTTTTTATCATATCATGCCATTTGCTTCCAATCCTCCATGCCATTCCCAGCTCACCTGATGGAATTTTTTTTTTTTTAACATCTGCCACATCTTTAGCCTGCATTTAAAAACTTGAACATGAGTGCCAGATTAACTAGACAGTTGATACAGACAACAATCAGGAGACATATTAACACTCCTGAACTGATTATAATGATGATTATTATTTAGTTTTTGGTATCCAGGTAAGTAAACTAGGCAATAAATGCTAATTTTCAGAAATTATAGAGAGTACACAGTACAAGTAGGCAAGGCAAATTGTATTATTATAGCACTCTATCCAAAGGCTCAGAGTGTTTTACAATGAATAAGTACTGAAACCCCATGATTTAAAATCACCAATTAAATAATGCTAAACACTTTATCAAACAAGAATGTTTTTAAAGAGGCTTTAAAAGCCTCCACCCAGCTGGCTGCATGTATTGTATGTGGTGTGGCAAAGAATTCCAAAGCACTGGTGCAGTAACATCAAAGGCCCTGTCGTCCAATCTCCTAAGGTGCGAAGGAAGCACCACGAGCAGGTCAGTCTCAGTGCAGCAGAGGGAACAAAAAGGTAGATAGGGAACCAGGAGCTCTTTAAGGTAGTCGGGACCCAAACCATATAGGGCCTTGTACATCAGCAAGTAAATCTTGAAGGTGATGCATGAACGCACAGGCAGCCACCGCAGAACGTGCAGAACAGGAGTGATATGATCCCTCAAAAGAGGCACCTGTCAGCATTCTGAACTAGCTGCATTCAATGCATCAATCCTCCAGACAGCCCTAGGTATAAAAAGCATTGCAGTAATCAAGTCTATAGGTGACGAAAGTGTGGATAACCGTAGTCAGGTCTTTAAGCGTCAAGAACGTCCAGATCCTGGCGATAGTCTGGAGATGAAAGAAATTGGACCAAACAACTGATGACACCTGTTGTTCGAGGGTCAGTCAGTCATCCAGAAAAATGTCAAGATCTCTAGCTGTACTCACCACTGACAGGGGCTACCCACCGACAGTTGGGGCAGGCACTCTCCCATCAATGGAAACACCCCCATGACCAGGCTTAATCACCATAAACTCAGTCTTGCCAGAGTGAAGACATAGCAAACTGGCAACCATCCAGTCATTTATCGTGGCAAAACTCTGGCTCAGCATAACCAATGCGGAGAGGTCATCCAGGGCACAAGACAGGTACAACAGGGTATCATCCGCATAGCAGTGAAACTGCACATTGTACTGCCTAATGATCTCCCCAAGTGGCAGCATGTAGACCATAACAGTAGCATAACAACAATGAAGTACAATCCATAAAATTCAGAGTATACTCAAATTGAAAAGCATAGCATCCTGACTCTCGTAAAACGACATGATGTCACATAAGCTAGAAGGTGTTGAAAGGACCAATAACATAGCAGACAAGAAGGTCAAGTCACTTGTTGCCAATATTGACAAAGCATTAATGTAATTATTTGTTTACCACATCACCAGAACTCTATAGATGTTTAGCCTATAGACTGGCTGATCATTTCAGAAAATGATGCCAGCCACAACAAGATCCTGATAACCAAAGTCAATGAATAATATTACCAGTTGAGCCTTTTTTTTTTTAATTGGGGGTAAGCTTCTTGCCATGAAGGCCATGTTGCCAGCAAATGCAAAAATAATGCCCAAACTGACAACTAGTTTCCAAATAATGAAAACTAATGTTTAACCTAAATAAAGTTTCATCAGACAATATCTCATATTTTAGTTCCCATGTAAACGGGTTAACACCATGGTTTTCAACTGCCAAATACTCAACAATCAATCAATTAATCAATCACTTTATTTAACCAGGCATAAACACCATTGATCAAGCTAATTTTCAAGGTGGTCCTGGGCCTTACTACAATACAGTACACTTCATAAGATTACAATTACAGTGGACAGCGGTGCAAAACAAAAAAACTCGACAAGAAAGTCTTTATTCTGCTCAGTAATTTAATCAAATTGGTAATGATTCTGAGTCTGGAGAAAATTTGTTCATCTGCATTCTTGAATGACATAAATACAGCTTCCAACTTCAAACTTTTTGTTTTAACCACTGATGCCAGTATTAGATGGTGGTATGGCTGTCACAGAGAGCTGTATTACTCTGTGAAAGCTATGACTACTGCCCAAGAACTGTCATCGCCTGTTATGGAAACTTCATAAATAAAAGAACAATGTTTCACTTATATTTCATGTAAACATGCACATCAACATCAAAATGTATTTTCGTCCTGTCTCTAGAGGAAAGGTTGATTTTAAACAATATCAAAAAGATGAACTTCAGATCCACTGTTTATTTGTGACAGCAGAGAAACACAACAGACAGCAAAACTGACACCAGGAAATGCCAGCTGCAGGACATCATACAATATGTATGCCACTGCCTAGGGATATGCCATTACCTGGCTGTGCTTACCCACTCTCTTTCATGATATTACTGGCCCCATAGACACTGGCCCCTCCTGCCTTGCTACTTAACATACTGAAGTCATATCCGGCGTGGTCACCGTTGTTAAAACACTCAGTGCATACAGACTTGCACAGTGAGATGCCACAGGTCCGACAATGACAGGCCATGAAGTTGGCCATCCATACCAAACCACATAGGGTGGCATTGTAATACGAGTAGCGCACTGCCTTGCAGAACTCTTCGATGCCCTCCCCACTAGACAGCAGGCACCTGCACCACTCAAGGACCTCAGCCTCAGCCCCCAGTGTCTCTGAGCTTGGCACCCTGTCCAGCAGCTCATTCAGTTGGTGGATCCCTGAACTGCTGTGTGGTCACTTCACCGTGGCCTTCAAGTGAGCCACTGTGGATTTCTGGTCCTAGCATGACTGTGCCTCTACCAGGAGAAGAATTCACACTGGCACCAAATCCAAAGTGCTACACATCACTCTGCAGCTGCGTGTGCTGACTCACTACTTGCTGGCTGCTCGTTTCTACCTGTTTTGCCAGCACCTTCTAGCTTGTTACTGCTGTCACCCTATTAGAATGAGAGTTGAGGGGCACATGACAACAGCCCTAGCCAGCAGAGACCAGTCGCCAGTCAGAACACAGCAATGGAGTTTGTTAATAAACAGGCAACACACAGTGGCTGCATTTACCATTTTATGATGTGTGGCAAGTCGGTGGCACATCAAAGGAAATGCCGTCAGTCAAGTGGATTTTAATGGTTCTCCGCAATACACACATAACCACAAGTGGCAGATTTAGAAGTAATATGAAAATTATGTTACAGTAATATGAGTTATTTATTAGAAAATGTTATCAGTAACTTCCTTAGATTACACTTTCTTATATGCAACTACTGTATGTTTCAGGGCAAAGTAACTGGATTACTGAAACTCGTTCCTTGTAATGTGTTAGTACACAACACTGTGCTCAGCTACTGTATTACTTTTTGGGCATTATTAAATTTCATCTGACAAGTGTAACTACATATGTAAGCAGGTCTTGAGCCTTGGTTTAACGGCTAATGGCCATCTGACATGTACTTGAAAGGTAATCACATTGTGCCAGATATTCAGACTGCACCAGGCAGTGACGCAAGCCTGGGCACAGCACAACTTGGCTGCGCCGGGGCCAGGACCCGATATTCGACGGTGATGCACCTTGGCACTGCACCGTTAAATATGGCAAGGTTGGCGTGCACATACTGCGCATGGTGCAGTGGCGCTGCACCAGCGCAAGCCACAGATAGGGAGCACAGGGATGCACCAGCACAAGTACAGTTGCGCTAGGCACATAGGTGAATACGAAATCGAGGGACAAGCCCATTTAGACTTCGCCACCCCTAACCTGGGTGGTAGTGATATTTAGAATCTCCCATATAAGTATCTAAATTCATTTTTAATGGTTCGAGATCTGCACTATCTACTACCTCTTGCGGAAGGGAATTCCAAAGTGGAAATATTTGCTGAGTTACGTAGTTTTTCCTCTTTATAGTCTTTGCTAAATAAGTCTTTATTTTCATATTATAAGATCTAGTAGTACTTATAGAGTGGTACCATTCCAGACATAGGATTTCAAATAAGGCCTCATCTCTAGTTGCACGAAAGATTAAGCACAAGTCACCTCTAGTTGAACGATACTCTAGAGATTAAAGATTCAGTTTTCTGAGTCTGCTATCATACAGGAGCATTTTTTAATTTTTTACATTTTTTTGTAAATCTCCTTTGTACTTCTTCTTTTAAAATCTTATCCTTGATTAAAGTTGGCGCACAAAAAGAAGAGCAGTAATCAAATTTAGATCTAATTATACTGCTATACAGTGGAATAAGCACTTCAGGTTCTCCACTTTTCAAATTTTTAAAAATACAATTTATTAGCTGATGGCACCTTTTAACTGTAAAGTTGTTATGATCAGTAAATTTTAAGTTATTACTAATAAAAATTCCCAGATCTTTTTCAGACGTAACCTTAATTAATGGTATATTGTTAATAACAATTTGTCATGGAGTTATTTTTACCAAAATGCATGAGTTTGCACTTAGATATGTTAAGAGTCAATTTATTATTACTAGCCCAAATATATTATTTAGATTGGACTGTAAATTCTGTACTGAAGAAGAGTTATTGACGATGCTACCTAATTTTGCATCATCAGCATTATTTATTAAGCCATACATCATCTGAGGTTGTCATACTAGATATAAGAATGTTGAACAAAACTGGGCCCAACACAGAACCCTGCGGTACTCCACTGGTAATTTCGCTCCATGACAAGTTATAACCACGGATACAAACTTGCTGCTGCCTAGCGCTCAACTAAGATATAATCCACTTGATAATACTTTCATGGAACTGCAACCTTACCAAACAATCAATTAAGATTGTGTGAGATATTGTGTCAAATGCTTTTTCATAATCTAAGAATATCACATCCACAGAAAGGCCCAAGTCCAGAGCTTCACTGACTAGCTCAAAGAAATTTATTAAATTACTTTGGCATGATCTACCTACAATGAACCCATATTGTGATACATCTAAATGACCGTTTTTCATGATATGCATATTTATTTTATGTGACAGGAGTTTTTCCATAACTTTCCCTATACCAGATGTCAGACTAATTGGTCTGTACTGTTTTACATTCTGCTTTGAACCACCTTTATGAATCGGAATTACCCAAGCTTGTTTCCATTCATTTGGAACTATACCTTGAGATATTGATGCATTAAATAATAGGGTTAAGGCACCTACTAATTCATATGCAATTGATTTAAGAAAAAGGGAATATTATATGTCCCTAATGAAGTGGAAGACTTAAAGGGCATTAAAGCAGAGAAAGTTTCTGCAGAAGTAAATATAATATCAGGATCTTCATTTTGCCAGTTAATTTGTCCCAAGTTTTCTTTATTTTTGAAAATGCTAGAGAAATGATGATTAAATTCATCTGCCATAGTCTGTTCATCTGATACTAAATTATCCTCTATTTGAAGCGGTCCAATCCTACATGTAGAATTTTTTAGGGATTCAATATAATTGAAAAAACTCTTTTTGTTATCTTTTTATATTCAAGCTGTTTCTTAGCCTCCCCAATTACACGTTTTGTTTTATTTGCTTTTTGTTTAAACCTGTTCCAATTAATTTCAGACTTTTTTTTATATTTATTAAATGCCTTTTTTTCCCTTCTTATTGTTCTTTTTATATCATTAGTGTACCATACTGGATATCTCCTTTTATTAATATATTTTTTCCTTTCAGGTACCCAAGCGGCTATACAAATTTCAAGTTTAGCTTTAATGTGTGCCCATATTTCTTCAACTGGTAGTTTGTACAAGTCTTTTTGCCAGTTCCAGTTTGACAAATAGGTTTTTATTTCATCAAGCCTTGTTTTGTTAAAATTTCTCAACTTTGTTACACCCCTTCTTTCATGTTTATGATAATTAATGGACCAAAATAACATACAGTGATCAGAATCCCCTAAAGGTTCCAAAATAGTTGGTGTGTCATAGTATTCCTTTGTATTTGTGAAAATTAAATCAAGGATATTTTTTTGCCTCATAGATTCAAATACTATCTGGTCAAGGCCTAGAATGAAAGTAGTTTCCAGAAAGTTTTTTTCTTGATGAGTAGTCCCAGTAAGAGTATCCCAGTTAATTCCTGGATAGTTGAAATCTCCCATTAGAACAATATTATCAGGTAAATTAATGTTCTGTAAGTAATTTATAAAAGCTTCATTATTATCACTCGCAATATTCAGCTGGGGGCATGCAAATGAGGCCATAATATTTGCAAGGCGCAACGGTGCCATTTGCATGTCATTATGGCCCCATTTGCATGCCTTGTGCAGGGAAGCCGCAACTTAGCATCTGGCGCCTGCACAGCACATGACGCTCGCAGTGAGGATCCTGGGGCATGTGTATAATGAAATCCCTGATAGTCTAGTGGCCCCCCAGTCCCCCTTCACATATATGGGACTGTCTATATTAGTATGCCCTGCAAGCCCACCTTTGTCCACATAGGGGACCAATGGGCTTACAGCCCATACTGTACCTGTCATTCAGCGGGCAGCCAGGTGGTTTGCGGGTGGGATGCAGCTGCCCGCCAATGATGGCGGGAGAGCGAGCGGTCCTGTGTGAGTGGGAGGTGCCATTTGATCACCAGGGAATTACGTGTGGGCACTGTACTGCAATCAGGGGCTCAGGAGGGGGTACCACTGGACTACCAGGGACTGGTACCTAACACATCCACCATGATCGGGGACCCTGGTTGGAAGGGGTCCACTAGACTACCAGGAAATGTTGTATCTAAATTTACCGCAATCGCGGCAACGGGTGGGGGGGGTGTTCCACTAGACCACCAGGGATGGACAAGAATAACATATCTCAAGGAATCAGGGACTTGGGGGCCACTAGACTGCCAGGTATGTCATTGTATATGTTTACCACACAATCGCAGCTATGGGCCGGGGTCCGGGTCACTGTGCGCTTCTGGACGGTGTTTTGGGTGGGCAGGTGGCTAGCCAAGGCTGGGCTATGGTGCTGCACCCTGTAGTGCTACAGCCTGCCTTTGGGTGACTGGGAGTTACTCCTACTTTGCAAGGGCTCAGCCCTATGCATAACAATGCGGGGTTGTGCCAGCATATGCGCCGCACATCCTGGGCTTATTATCGGGTTGTGCCGCATATGCATCGGCACTACATACCATTACACTGCGTCCCAGCATATCAGGAGTTGCACTGCACCAGGCAGTCTTTTCAATATCCCTCCGGGGCGCAATGCGGGGCTGCACCGGCGCAACTCTGCTGCGCCAGGCTCAACCCCTTTGAATATCCTGGCCATTATGTTTACACCTTACATTATATATGTAACATATGATTACAACTTCAGTTGGCTACACTTAAATGGATTGACTGACAACTGTAGATTATGTTCTTCCACCTCTGTACATCAGTTCCACATGAATTTACAGGTGAATGAACATACAATCTAATATTGCTAACTGAAATGTAACTATACACTAAAAATATTTCATTTGCATAATTACTGAGTTAACAATGTTGTGGTTATGAAATAATGGCATTTGTTTCCACAATTAATGCCTCTCTAACATATATTTGCAAGGTAGGTGCACAGAAACTGACCCTTAGAGTGTAAGAAGAAAGATAACTAAGCTTTGACTACAATGTAAAGAACAGTTATGTACTTACCGTAACAGCAGATCTTCGAGAGAATCTCTTCCATTATGCCACACCTGTGGTACTACACCCATGTCAGTGCAAGGACTACACAAACTTTTGTTAGCCAGGGCTGCCCACAATGATATCATGCATCAGCATGTACATAAACATGGGTGGCCCCATTACTCCTCAGTTCCCCGTGAGGACCTCCAACCATCGGGAATGAGAGATCAGACCAGCACCAAGCATACAAGGTGAAATATGGTGCTGGGTATAACAGCCATGGATTAGGATCTGGTACGGTATCTGACATAACCCTCACTGAAGCAGAAGGGGGATGGAGGAAGGGATAGCATAACTGAATGGAAGAGATTCTCTAGAAGATCTACTGTTATGGTAAGTATGTAATTGTTCTAACTTCTTCAAGGACCCTCTCCCATTAGGTGACAACTTTGGAACGAGTTCCAAGCAGTCCTAAAAGCCACTGGGAGGCTGGTACAGGCAGATCAGATATATCCATTCAAGACAGTAGGCCTTGCAGAACAGCAAGCCTACAGCCAGCCTGTCTAAGAGAGACTACATCCAGACTGTAATGTTTAGTGAAGGGGTAGACAGTACTCCATGTGGCTGCAGCACAAATGTCAGTAGCAGAAACATTTCTGAAACAAGCAACAGAAGTGGCCATTTCCCTTGTGGAGTGACCACAAACCACACCAGGAAGTTCCTTACTATAGTTCCTGTAACACGACGTAATACAGTGCGCCAGCCATTTGGACAGGCACTGTTTAGACACAAAAAGCTGCAAGGACTTTCTGCAGTCTTTGGTGTGATTCACATAGTATCTCAGTATTCTGTGTACATCTAAAGTATAGAACAGTGTTTTGCCTTGACTGGCATGCTCAGGGTAGTAGATAGGAAAGTGCATAATTTATTTTGGTGTAAATTCAGATACCACTTTTGGTAAAAATGTATGATTTGCATGCAAAGAAACTTTTTCTTTGTGAAAAATCAAATATGGAGGCTCACACAGACCCTGCACCTCTGAAATCCTTTTAGCAGAAGTTATTGGAACCAAAAATAACATTTTCCATGACAGGAAACATAAGCCACAGCTTATGGCCAGCTCAAAAATGAGCCAATGTCAGCTTCTCAAGCACTGATTTCAAGTCAAGGTTTCATATGCAAAATACCTCTCAGAAAAGTACAAAACATCTCTAACTGGGTGACCATATGACCCTCAATAGGGGCATGAAATCTAATATAGTGGCCAAATGCACCTCAAGTGAGGAATACTGCAGACCAGAGTCCGACAGTGACAGTAATATTCAAGCACTGCATTTACAGGACATATAAATGGGTCCAAATTCCTGGAAGCAACCACAATGAGAATTGCTTCCAATTCAAAGAAAAGCTATGTCTGGTAGAGGCTTTCTAGCCACAACCAATACCATCAGCAGCCTTCGAGGATACCCCCAACACACGCAATGGCTATGTCCTCAACAGCCATGCAGGCAGATGTCGTGACCTCAGGTCTAGATGGACCAGGGAACCCCTGACCTGTGACAACAGACCCCAACACAGAGGTAGAAGCACTGGAGGCCCTACTGCCAGTAGCTGCAGAAGTTGAAACCATATCTGGTGAGGCTGTAATGGAACAGTGAGGATAAGGGTGGCACCCTCCATCCTCAGCTTGAGTAGTACCCTCTGTATTACAGAAACTAGGGGAACTACATACAAGAATTTCCCTTTCCAAAAGAGGGACAATGCATCTCACCAGAAAACTCTAGCCCTGTAGCAAGCGAGCAGAAAAGCAGCATATTTGCATTGTATGGGGACGCAGAAAGGTCCAACTCTGGATGACCCCATCTTATGAAGAGGTAGAGGCCGTCTACTACTAGGAATAGGTGGATAATCGTTCCGATAAATAAATCCGATCGGATAGCTGATTTTTCATGCAAACTGATCCGATCTGATTTTTTTTCCATGTCAGCACAGAACAACACTTTCTACATTTAATACTTGATGCCCTAATTGCAAGTTCTGTTTCTTTGCCAATTAACAACAGATGCAAGTTGCAAAGTGTATAGGTGCAAAGTGATTAACTTTTCTCATTAAGCACATGTGAACCTGTTAGTTTTCTCTCAAAATTATCTCAACAAGTAATAGACCAACAGTACACGCAGATGCAAGGTGATAGTTGTGGTGTGCAAGTCTCCGAATTGCGATCGCTTTCAACTGTACTAGAAATGTCACACAAAAGTTTGGTATGAACATATTTTAGATTGGATGGAGACTCCGACTCGAAGGCTAAGTGTACTCTGTGCCACAATCCCACGTTCATAAACAGGGGGTCTTCAGTCCGTATCTTCGGGACTTCAGGACTCTTAAATTATTTGCGAAACAAGCACAGGTCTGAGTATGCTGATTTGCAAGGGGGAAAAGCTCGTAATGAATTAGCAAGGCATGCTGAAATCTCTTCAGGAGCCACAGTCTAAAAAGATAAAATGGGAGATCCAGACTATTGAATCCTGTCTTGCTCGTGCTAACCCATTTGGCAGTGATCACCCACGGGCTATTGAAGTCACAAATTCAGTTGCAGAGATGATTGCAGCTGATGAACAACCTTTTTCCTGTGGTTGAGAATGTAGGGTTCAAGCGGCTGTTATCAGTATTGGAGCCAAGATATATTTTACTGTCAAGAAGTCAGTTTGCCAAGGTAACAATCTCCTCTATGTACCACATGATACGGTCCAGAATGCAAGATGAGTTGGCAAGTATTACGCATTTTTTATTTACCACAGATACCTGGACAACAGCCTGCTCAATCGTGTCCTACCTACCAGTGACAGCACACTGGATAGATGAATCCTTTAACAGATGGTACGCACTTTTGTTCTTAAAGCACCTCACTGACAGACATACCGGGGAAAACCTTTCAAAAGATTTTTTTACATATTCTCGACACATGGGGGGAAAAAAAGAGTAGTCAAAGGCATCTAGTTGTAAGGGATAATGGTCCAAATATTGCTAAAGCAAAGAAACTCAGTGATGTGCAAAGTGTTGGTTGTTTAGCGTACACACTACAGCTCATTATTCATGATTCCCATTTTAAACAACGTTCAGTTGAGGAGTTACTAGCCACGGGGAGAGCAACTGTGGGACACTTTAAGCACTCTGCCTCGGTATCTGAAAAGATTAAAGAGCTGCGAAAGACCCTTCAGTTGCCAGAGCACCGTTTAGTGCAGGACATGCCCACAAGATGGAACAGCTCTTTTTACATGCTAGAACGCTTATTACAGCAATGGAGAGCATTGACTGTTTATGCTGCCGAATGTGAGACCAGAACATTTACTAACTCACAGTGGTCTCTTGCAGAGAAGGTCTGCACTTTATTAAGGCCATTTGAGATTGAAACCAGACAGCTAAGTTCTGCTTGTGCCTGTGTTTCTGACATTATTCCTACTTCCACAGTGCTGTTTTACTCAATTGAGGGGGGTAAAAGTACCGGGGCTGTAAGCAATGAAAATGGCAATGCTTGAATCCATTAACAATCGATTAGTGCAATATGAGTCCATGAGGAAGATTGCCGTGGCTACAGTCATAGATGCAAGATACAAGTTTCACTTTTTCAGGACTGAGTGTGGGAAATCATTTGCTAAAGCTGTCATTAAACAACTTGCTGAGGAGCACTGTGAGATGTCTGATGAGCCACATAATAAAGTACAGAAGCAACTCAATGAAAAAACATCAAGCAGGACTGTGACACAGATGACCCATGGGACGTCTTCTCACAGAACAACTTGCTACCAGAAGACAGTAAGTAAAAAAATATTTACAAATTGCAGTCAGTAGCAAATTCTGTTTTATTATGTTCCATAAAGGGGGGTAGCACTAGCAGGCTTTTACTTATTTTTCAGCTTCAGTTGATGGTGTGTCCAGTCGCATTCAGGAGCTTGACATTTACCTAGCAGAAAAGCTGGTGCCGAAAAATACACCTGATGCTCTTACTTTCTGGCAAACGCAAGGACACAGGTTCCCAGTGCTAAACAAAATTGCAATGCGGTACCTGTCCGCTCCACCCACCAGTGTGTCTAGCGAGAGAATTTTAGTGTAGCTGGCAATATAATAACAGAGAAACACTCATGACTCACACCTGAAAATGCGAACATGTTGCTTCTTATAAAACAGAATATGGACAATTTTTATAAAAATTAAGTGTCCCTGTATTCATTTATGATTTCTTAACAGTGCTTTATTAAAGTGATTATTCTGTCAGATTCAGTCATTGTGCGTTTTTTAAGGGCAAACATTTTATTAGTTCACTGTTTCTCTCCATCAATATATCAGACTCGATAAATATCCTGAACCGGTCAGATATATTGATGGATAAATCCAAATCCGATATCCGGAGGAATTATGCTATCCGCCCACCCCTATCTACCACAGAGGTCAGCAATTCCCATTTGTGCATCTTGGACTGTGACCTGCTTACCCTGTCTACCAAGACGTTTTAGAGGGCTGGGAGATGAACAGTTGACAACTGTAGGTGATGTGACAGAGTGCAGCACCACACACTCACTGCTTCCCTGCAAAGGGGACAGGAATGAGTGCCCCCTTGTTTCTTGACGTGATACATCATACTGGCACTGTTCTTCTGGACTAACAGAGGACCTGGACTTAGATGCTCCTGAAATGCTTGAAAGCTGTGCAAGACGGTGCTCATTTCCAGGACACTGATGTGTAACTTGGCCTCAATCTGGGACCATAACTCCTGCGTCTGGTAAGGGTCCACATAAGCATTCCAGCTGGAGCCTAAGCATCCATGCTGAGGAACTGTATAGGAGTTGGTACAAGGAATGAAACACTCTGTAAACAGTTGTTGCGATCCATCCACAGTAGCACTGTTCTACACACTGGGGACATGACAAGAACCATTTGAACCAGCTCATCCGTCAGCTGATCCCACTGGACCCTGAGTGTCCACTGAGGTAGCCTCATGTGTAAGCGGGCCAGTGGCACTGTCACAATGGCCGGAGCCAAGAGACCCAGATGACATAACAGTGTCCATGTAGGGACATACTGACTTCTGTATACCGACTGTGTTTGAGCACTCAGGTAGACTGCCCTGTGGCAGGAAAGCACCTCCTTTCTCTGTATCCAAGACCGCTCCTATGTATTGCAGTCTTTGGCAGAGTCTCATGACAGACTTAGGCACATTCACTATGACCCCTAACTTACCAACTTCCTTGCCTGCGAAAGGGTATGTAGTAAACCTTCCCTGGAGCTGGCCTCCAGCAGTTAGTTGTCTAGGTAGGGGAACACATACAGGCCCTTCCCTGTGAAGGGCTGCTGCCACTACTGCCAAGCATTTGACCTGTGGTGCAGAAGACAAGCCAAAGGGTAATACTCTGAACTGGTAGCTCTCCCCTTCCAATATAAAGTGGAGATACTGCCTGTAGTCTTGACTGATCTTGACATGAAGGTATGCATCTTTCAAAGCCATCCCCTTTTTGCAAAGGGGAATCAGAGCTTGCAGAGATACCATCAGAAATCTGTCCATATAAAAATTACGATCTCTGAGATCTAATACAGGATGCAGATCCCCTGTCCATTTTGGGACTAGGAAGTATCTGGGATAGAACTCTGTTTCTTTGCCTCAAAGGAACTGGTTCAATAGCATGTTTGTGGCATAATGACTGCTCTTCCTCCTTTAGAAGGGACAAATGGTGTGAAGGAAAACAGAAAAGAGGTGGAGGAGGATCTGGAGGGGTTTTCAGCAACTCCAGAGCACCCCCCCCCCTTTACTATTATCTCCAGGACCCACTCATCCATTGTAACCTTCTGCCAATGGTTTAGGTGCAGAGAGGTTTTGCACCCCTACCTCCAGGGGTGGTGAGGGTGTATCCGGAAGAGAGTCATGTGGAACTGGTGGGGATAGAGCCACCTTAACTAACTGCTTTAGATGATAATTAATAGACACCTAGGGAGGAGGGGGCCTGGCAAAGGGTCATTTCTCCTACCTCAGCCTTGTTGGTGTTAGGCATGGCCACCTCTGGCAACAGGGTGACAAAAAGATCTCTGCCCATGTCCCCTAGAAGGAGTGGAACAGTACAGCTTTGACAGACTTTAAGGTAATTTTGGATGTCTGAAGGACCCCCCCCTTCCCGAGTGCCTCTTCAACATCATAACCAAACATATTTGTCCCTCTAAAGGGGACATTTAAAACTACCTGCTGGACATCATTAGCAAACCCTGTAACTCTGAGTCAAGAAAAGCATTTCATACATACAGTATGCCAGGTAAAAAGCAGCTCTGGCAGAAGCATTAGAGATGCCACAGGCTAAACGTAGCAAATGTTTAAATCAACTAATTCTTGGCAGAACCCTCAGGCAAAGCCTGGGCTACAGTTTTTGCAGATGTGCACAAGCCGTTCTGGTATTTTATCATATGGGTCTGACAATTTGCAATAATAAGGCCCAGTAAGGCAGAGGCATACATACATTTGCCCATCACATCTAGCCTCCTAGATTCTTTATCAGGAGGCTAAGTTCTAATGTGTTGAGATGCCTTACACCTATCAAGAGCAACCACAATGACTGCGGAGTCGCTTTCTGTCTGGCTGGCATAATAAAGCTTAGCACACAGAGCAGGATACTACTTATCAGCTTTCCTGGGAACTTGCAGGCAGTGAGTTAGGTCTGTACCATGCAACGAAGGTAGCATCCTCTAATACACAATAAACACGTGGAATTATAATAGAGGGTTTGCAGGGAACCTCAGAGAATTCCATTAGGTTCTTTTTAATCAAATCTTTTTCTTCCACAGCAAAACCCATGGCAGTCTGCATTTGCTGCATCATGGCTTGAATAGTAAGATCCTCAGAAGGAGATCTCATGGTACAGACCACCAAGTTCTCTCCACAGGATGAGAGGGTGGAACTAGAATAAGTTGCCACATACTGTTCTCCCTCAATCTTCCTCTAAATCCTCCTCTGATACCATGAGGTCAGGATTACATTCCGCCTCGTCGTTGAAATCTCTGTCAACGACGGGAACCGCTGAAGGCACCAGAAATAACAGCAGCGGCTGAGAAGGAGGAATTTGCTGTGTGCTATAAGAAGTCATTGACAGGTTAAGAATGCCTATAGGTCCTGTCGACAGAAAGACTGCCTGCATAGGAAGGCCAGGCAGAATGCATCATATCATCTCTGAAAACATCGCCAGCAGAGCTTGTGAGTCAAAGATGCCCTAGCCAGGGGAGGTGATTACTTGTATTGACAACAGGCCTTGTCCTTAGTAGGTACAGTTGCACCTAAGCCAAACCCTGATCCTGGTGTCTCAGCAACAGATTTGGGCCAGGGGGGAGGCTGCTATCAATGCCGCAGGAGCAGGCAATGATACAGTAGGATTGACTTGTCTTAATGGCAAATGAGATCTCACAAGGGAAGCAGACTTCTCATAGTCTCACTGGTTATGCTTATGCCTTGACGAGGAGGAAGGCCATGACGACAACCATTCTCTCCCACTCCTGTGACTTCAGGGGTTGTGTCTTGGCCAACGTGGACAGTGACACCAATTTTGGGCTTTGTTTCTTCACCTTGGCTGCTAAGGCTTTTTGGAGAAGGACATTTTCTAGAGCTTTCTTCCACTGTCACCTTGTTCCTTGGTTGAAGCCCTGGCATATCTCAAGTCCTCACACTGTTTGATGGGCCCAAAAAGCACACACAAACTCTGTGTGTATCTTCATTATAAATTTTATTTCCACACTTAAAAGCACTGAAATAAAGCCTCTTTTGATTCAGATGGCATGCAGGGATGACAAAAAAAATACTTTAATAAATGTATAATAAATGTCAATGGCTAGTTGGCAACGTTTCCTTCAGCAGGTCCGACAAGTATGATCAATGATGGTAAAAGAACCAAGGAGTGATGGGGCCGCCCATGTTTATATATACAATGACATATGATGTTGTGGGCGGCTACCCAGCTGGCAGAAGTTTCCATGTGGTCCTGGCGTGGACGTGGGTACAGTTCCAAAAGTGTGGCCTAATTAAAAAGATATCCTTGAAAAAATCTGCTGATGATTGCTATACACTTACATTTATCAAATTTGAATGATGTAGTTCTGATGTATGTTCTCCTTTAACAGTTAGTCCCTCATGCACTAACTGCTTAATAAACATGCAATCTACTATTGTTTACTGATATGCACCTACTTATACAGTACAACTAGCTCATTTACATATTATTTCTTACTGACTGCAACAATACTGTAGTTCAGAAATGTGTAGCTTTTTTAATACAGTAAAAATTGTTCAATTACATACAGTTATTACTGAGTGACTTCGCAACAATACTGTAGTTAAGAAATGTGTAGCTTCTGTGGCACTAATTTATTGCAATTAGTGAGTAATGTGGCATTACTCACTAATTCCAATACAAAATCAAATATGAGCACCGTCAAAACAAAACCTGTAGTTATTCCATCTCAGGATTCTGGTGCAAATTTTATTAAGTCAACAGAATCTTAGTTAGGAAAACACATCGTTACATACGGCTGCCCCTACAGTACATTATTCTTTCTCTTCTGACTATAAATGCATCATCACCTGATTATCTCATTCAAGATCTGTCAAAATGGAATACTACCCCTAACCACTGGGAGGGCAAGCAGCTTTCATAGTACTGGATGACGCAACAAAATCACTGTGCTGCACTACTGTACAACTAAAACAGCGAGCTCAACAGAAACAGTTTGTCCCTCTAGGGAATATGTTTATAAACATAATATATAATTTAGACCCCAGTTCAGCTTATTTTTTATATACTTTCTGTACTACCATTTCTTTTTGTTCTTCATTACTAAGTTCAATTACATGGAAACAGTATTCCTGTCCTCTAAAGTTGATCTACTATACTGCTGCTTTTGATTTTTTTCTTGAAGTCCAAACTTCTGTTTGTAACATAGTACCATACAGTGGTGCCCCAGCAACAGGTCCCCTTATGTCCATCTGTGCTCTGAGTGAAGAACGGTTTAGAATGGTCAAGACCATCACACTGCACCAGCCTGTTCTCTTACAATTTACTAGCTGACAGAGCCTGCATCCTAATGGGCTTTTTGGAGGCACACAAATGCACAACACTATTTCTATATATAACCACCTGCTGCTCTATTAACAATCCTGCACATGGTGATTTACAGTATCTTTTTAGTTTTAAAAAACAGTGACACCATGAATTGCATCTAATTGCAACAAGAAAAAGATTAGAAATTGGGGAGCACAGAAAGCAGTTCCAGATGGATGGGCCAAAGAGGGAAAGGCTCTGCCACCCACAGTGGATAGCTTTTGGGCTGGAAAAAGAGAAGAGAGCTGCAAAGGAAGAGTGAACGGAGTGAGCTGGTGAACAGCAAGAGACAATGGGATAAATTCAGGAATACGAGCATTAGCACTAAAATATAAGGTAACCTAGCACTGCAGCACTACTGTTGCATATACTGCATGTACATGACCCTGGATGATAGCATGCAGCAGTAGGCTTAGCATAATTTGGGCTGTATTGCTGATCATAAATATTCATGAGCCCCACTACTGCACTGTGTGTATCCCTCTGATGGCACTATGGCACTAAAGTTGCCAGGTGTCAATCTAAGGCTGCCGTGGATACCCCACTGACAGAAGGCTGCCTAACCCGGCAGAGGTTGCAAGCATAACACGGTAAAGTACCTGATGTCTGTGGTACTCTGTTTTCTACCACAGGCAGCATTGCTATTGCGCAATCTGTGGATGTTTTGTGGGGGGCTTGAAGGTCTGAGGTGCTGGAGAACATCTAAGAAGGTATTTACTTTCCTCCTTAAGCCCCATCTGCATATCTGCTGCAAGATTCTACCCTATGTGCTGTGATCCCATACAGAGAGAATGCAAATGAGCCCAGCAGTCCTGGACACTATGATCACAATTACCACAGCTTCCCCCATAGTAGATAGTGCTCAGGCCAAAACATCAGGGCCAGGACACTGGGAGGCAAATGCTGAGCTCCAACAGGATTAGTGCTTCACTAACAGTATTTAGCACACCAAAGCTGGCAACTCATTAAATATGCCATTATGAAAAGCACAGTTGGTGAAACACCAGAGATCAAAATAAGGGGGTACTGGGTGCCAATTTATACGCCTTAATCAACTCAGTGCCTGTGGCTTTAAATTGGAAGGGCTTCTAGCAGCTCTTAGTGCATCAGCCTCTGTTACTGAGGAGGGGAGGGAGGGGAGGAAACAAAGCTTTAGGCTGCCTTCTTGAGTGTCCAAGCAAGTGGAATGTCAAGGGGGAGGGAGCAAAGTGAACCATGGTTAGAAACAGAACAGATGTTGGATGAGAGCTTTGAAGTGACATCTGAGTCATCAACAGCATCGGCATTTGCATAATGGAAGTCCAGGGGAGTGAGCTTTTATGTTTCGTCTGAGTGGCTTTTGAACATCTTCTCACACCAGAACACTAGTAGTCAAAGCATATGAGCGAAATGTGAGCCAGCCTTTCTCACTCTGTAGAGGTATGGTGTTTTTTTCCACTGTTGGGCTTCATTTTATCTTTATGCACACTGACTCCACTTTCATGTTTACAACAAATAACAGTTACTTGGCCCCAAAATGTGGGAAACAACAGACAGGTACATACAAGCTGAAAACAACTGAATCTAGTGCCTATTTTATCTGTACAAAGTTTTATATTGTTTTAGCATCACAGTAATACAGCACCTTCTCTGTGTGGGCATCACCTTTTCCATATGTTATGGATGTGGAATGGAGCAATTAATTCTTAGGGGTAAAATGTTGCATGTGCCTCTTAACACAGGGTAGTTGTTAAGGGGTGGGGTGGGGTGGTGTGTGTGTGTGTCTTTTCAGAATTTTTTTTATTTTATTTTTTTTATATCTGCTCCTAGGTTGGTCTAAGTAGCTTCTGGTCAGCTGTAAAAGGCCGATAACTCAGGAGCTATTCATGGCTCTTGATCGCCAAATCCTAATTTTGGCTACTGATCACCAACCCTTTAGTGAGTGGTACTGACAGATGCCTATGCAGATCAGCTGACTGTGTTTGCACACAGGCGCGATGGCACATCAAAAGGCTTATGGAAGTGTTTAACAGCCATTAGTGCCATGCTATTTAGCAGTTACCCATACATGGTCTACTGCAGTGCAACACCTCCTCCCTGAGTGAGAGAGAGAGAGAGAGAGAGAGAGAGAGAGAGATGTGTGTGTGTGTGTGTGTGTGTGTGTGTGTGTGTGTGTATAGAGATATAGATATACTGTAGATCCTGGCAGTCCACATGTCCTCCCACTCTTTCAAATGCCAGTCTGTGTGTGTGTGTGTGTGTGTGTGTGTGTGTGTGTGTGTGTGTGTGTGTGTGCGGTGTGTGTGTGTATATATATATATATATATATATATATATATATATATATATATAAATAAAAACATACACCTGCAGTCTAGTATTTCCCACTCCAAATGCCAGTCCATGCAAATACATGACACAGATATATGCCCTGGTCATCTAGTGGTTCCCCCCATCACCATCATCTGTATTATCATTATCCCCCCTGATCACTGTGCACTGGCCCCTAACCCCCTACACACTACTGGTATTGACAAAACCTTCACCACCATGATCACAATCACCGGTATTTACTGAAAAGACCTGCTGCCCCCACAATCACCAGTCCATGTACTGCAAGCAACTCCTTAGTAGTTCAGTGGCTTTTCACCCCCGATAAGCAAAGACTCCCCCCCCTTTGATGGTGGCTGACACTCCCCCCCACTCACCGCTAGCGAGCATCAGCCACACATAGCCAATGCACAGTAGTCTAAGTACAATCCTGTATGTCGGTGTATTTTCATTACCAATAACACAGTCAGGAGGTAGAATACAGAGGATGGAGATGAAGGAAGTGGGGGTTATGACAATTCAGGGAGGCCGCCAGATGACCAGGGAAGAAAACAAATCCTTTTCTCTGAATGGACCAAAGTCAATCACATGACATTTAAGATTTTTGAACTATTGACCAATTTCAAATCAAAACTGGTCAACAGTTCAGTTTGAAACTGGTTGATAGTTTAACAAACTGGGTAACAGTCTTAAACTACTGACCAGTCAAACCTGTCAATACCCCTTCACCATGCTTCTCTGCTCAGCTCAAGCCAGCTTTACCTAGCTACTACCTTTAGTTTTATTTTGTATTTTTTTAAATATAGAAAAAAAAATTCCTGGCTCTAGTGGCCCTCTAACATCATGACAATTTCCCTGGCAGTCCAATGGTCCATCCATTCCCTTCTCAGAACCATAATCCATCCCACTCCCCCCTTTACAACTGGCACTCATATTTCCCCTTTCATTTTCTCCCCCGGCCCTGCTGCAAAGTCTCTGGGGGTGGGGTAGTGTGTGCCAGTGTCAGTATCTGGACATTTTGTTGTTTCCCCACCCTATTTTCAAGTCCTTGGGGCAGGGGAAGCAAACTATATCTTCTGCTTCAGTAGCAGTGGGTGGCATGTAAAACTTGGATTCAGGGTTCACCAACTGCGAATCTTCTACTGTGGTCAGTTGGTCAGGGCCATGAGTTATGACCTTTGTCTTTCCCAGCCCGGTTTGCAACTCCTGGGCCAAGTAAAGAAGCTAGTTGTGCTGTGGGGTGGGGTGGGGTGGGGGGTTGATGACAAATTACACTACAAGAAAAGAAGCAGCAACAATAACTTCACTCCAGGATTACCTACAGACAGTAGCAGGTAAGTCAATGCTTTATTTATCTGGTTTTGTAATGTATACCTACAAATTCTACTTAACAGTTAGCACAGCATGATTGATGGGGGTAATAAGAAAGTTAACTCACGTATAGACTAGGAAATATTTTTGAAAATAAGTTGCCCATGGGCAACCATTACTTTGAATTGGGTTGTCTGGCACACATTTTCTGTTCTCCTGCAGTTTAAAAGCAATTAAACCAACAAGCTTTAATTGGATTAAATTCTGTCATGGCTCATGATGACGTTTCGAATAAATTGTAAGGGTTATTCAACACACAAATACAACAGAGTAACCATGCTGAAAGATTGTAACAAGCACGGATTTTTAAAACCTAGGACTTAGTCTTGTTTCAAGCCAATTTTACCTGATCCTATCTTTTTTTGGTTTTTAATTTTCAATAATGAATGTGCTGTAAAGCCTCAGAGTCATTCCTATCCTACTACTAGGACTGGACTCTCACTGCCTACTTTCCTTGCTTGTTCTCTCAGGCAGAACAGGGTTTGCTTTGAAAATATTAGCTCTTACAAGAACTTTCAATTTTTGCTCCCTGCTTCTTCACAGTCAGACTAACTCCCCTCACATACAGTATGTTCTCTAAGCAGCTTTTTTTTTTAATCAATTTAGCTCTTAAAACATATAGAATTTGTCCCTCTGCCCACTCCCTCCCCTCACAAACTATCAGACTGGGTCCAGGATAGGTCAAACACCTATACTTGCACTCGCTCGATCTGGCTGCAGCAGGGCACACTTTTCTTTTTAAACCAACAGCATGCACGATCTCGCCTCAAGAGATTCGATGGAGTTTGAGCGAAACTCTGTAGCTTGAGGGTCTCTCACTCTCTACTTATGCCGGCCTGCCTTCGCATCTTTTATGGAGGCCATGCAGATCAATTTACAGATCCTGAGGAAGTGGGTCATCTGGCCCAACAGATCAAAAAGGAGTATGCAGCTGTTCAGAGTGAAAAGGAATCAAATTCCAACTCAGGCGAAGAAGAGACCTGAAATGGTGAAAGGTCCTGGGTCATTCCACCATATCCATTTTAATATGGACTGAAAGCTTGTTAGACTCTACTGAACTTCAGGCTTTCTTAACAGGGCTGTAATCATTAATGTCATTAAGTGCCAACTGTTGTAACTTAGCGCTGTTCTGTTTCTCACAAGAGATTAAAAGGGAAATATGTCCTGCTTGATACTTTAAGTAAGTAATTAACAATTTAGTTTAAATAGCAGATAAAGAGTTGTACTCTTATTGCCAAGTGCATGTGTTCTGAATCACTAAAATGTTTGGGGAATATCTTTGGAGAGGGGTCATATCAGCTATAATGGCCATTTTCCACTTAATGATTGGACTCATTATATTTAAACTGACCCCTAAACTCTTGTTAGGTGGAGCGTCTGGACTTATATTTAGTTTATAGTTTTAGTGGTATACGCCTCATCTCCGTAAACTGTGTGTTAGACTATGTGATTCTGTACCATTGGATGGATCTAGTGTCAAATGTGATGTCTGACATGTGAATGTAATGTTTCTTTTGCTTTTAAGAAATATAATAAAAATAAAGTACAAAAAAAATGACAGCATGGAGATAAGCTCTTAAAAGAGCTTTTTATTTTAAATATAATTTGCTTGGAAACTACTGATTGGAACACTCCTCCATGATACTCACTCTCCGGTCACTGTGACACGATTTTTCTCCACTGCAGTAATAGGCAATGTGGTGCATTGAACAGGTAGAGCATATATTACTTCATTCAGAAGAGGGCAGGTCAATTAATGTGAGTCAATGACAGTTGCCACTGGTGTCTGTCCGCCATCTAACTCCTGTCCCTTTCCAGCTCCCTGAATGGCTGCAAGTCTGTCAGTCACAATGGTGCATGAGAGCCAGATGAGGGGACTGATGCTTGCATGTATTCTGTCACTGTGTCAGAGTTGGGTCAGCCGAGTGCCGACTGCCTTTTGCCAAAACAGCCTGGTCTTGTCATCACCACCAATGCATCTGCACCTTCCTTCATGCTCAACAGGTTAGAAAAAAAAAAATGTGCCCAGTTCATCAGTTGCGCATCCCTAGTCCTCCACAGGCTGGCAAAAAAAAAAAAAAAAAAGCCCATGCACAGACTCATGTATTTAGACCTGCAAACTTGTGGTTGCCCTGTGGGCAGCTGTAGACAGATTTATAGTGTATAGTACAGCATTGTTTTGTATAGAATTCCATCACTTACAAAATGCTGTTTGTACCATAGTTCAAAGGTCATGGAATGTGACTGTACCCTTCCGTGGTACAAAAGCATTCTAAAACCACTAAAGACTACACAAGTCAGTTTCATTCTGAAAATGAAAGCACCAGTGTGCACATTTCACATAACACTATAAAAAATACAGGATGAGCAACTTTATGCCCAACCAGTGTGTTCTGCCACCTCAGAGTTCTGATTCTCACAGACCTATCAATTCAATTCATTAGTTTATTGATCGGCATAAAGCCATTACAATATCAAAATAGCATCAATACATTTTTCCCCTTTAAAAACAATCTGCAATACAAAAACTCTTAAAATACGTATACAAATATACATACATTAATACTAAATACAATTATTTCCATTTAGGTAATTTTGGCTCTGTAACAAATCAATAATATTTGATTAGACAAATATTGTTACAAAACACAGCATGAAGCATGCAGTTGCAGTCCATTACAATAATGTATTAAAATATCTTTAGATTAAGTCCCTTAAGGGTACTTTGACTATTAAATTCATATATAGCATATTGTGTCAATACTTTGTTTATGGTTCAAATATGTAAGTGCTGTATCCTTTGGTACCAGGATCTATTCCAATTTTATGAGAACTACGCCAGATCAATACACTGATCTATTTACCCATTCAGGTGAAGCCCTCTTTGTTCTATAATTTTCAGAAGGGAAACCACAGGGACCAGCACATCTAGATCCTGGGAGTTTAGTAGGTAGATCAACAGTTGTTTGGGCTGATATTGCTGTTTTTCTAAAAGTTTGCCTAATAAGGAAGAATGGTATTTCCCATACAAAGGATATAGTATAACCAAATGTAATAGAGTATCCTGTGCTAAGTTACATTTGTAGATTGACTCATTAACTGTTTTCCCTTCATACAATGCTTTTTTTCTATTAGTTAAAAAGGACTCAAATCTAAACTTTGCCAGCTGTATATTCTCTGTCTTGGATCATCAAATATGGTTAGATATTTTTCTAATTTGTGCGTCCTTTTGTTTTTTGCTAACCAGTAGCAGGCTGTAGAAAGTCTACCAGCCTCTAAGTCCTTTTGTATATAGGCGTCCTTAATTCTGTTATTTACAAGTTCTTTAACACATTCAACAGGGTATCGTAGATTATCCGGTATGATATGTAGCAAACCATTTGGTTTTACTATATCCTCCAAAACCCTCAAAGATGGAAAAGATGCCTCAAATCGTTCATAATTAGTTGCTTCCTCAATACATAGATGAGGGTACCCATCAGCGGTCATCATAAAAGCTTTGATCCAATAGTTGATTAGTCTTTGGACGCAATAACAATCGAAAGGTAACCAACCTAATTCGGCCCTTACTAGTGCTGATGCAGTACAGTCTGGAACATCTAGGAGTTTCTTGTAGAGTTTATTTATGGTAGGTTCTAGTTTGTCTTTACAATGTAAACCCCAGATTTCAGCACCATAAAGCAGTTGACTTTGGATTTTAGCAGAGGCTACCATTAAGTTTCCTTTGATTGAGTTGCCTCCATATTTATATGAAAAAGGAGGTCAATATTGGGACAAAGCTTTTCCGCTTTTGATTTTGCATCCCTCAAATGTGCTCCCCAATTTCCATTTTGATGAATTGTAATGCCCAGATAGCAAAATTCTTTCACTACTTCTAGTTTGTGTTTATTCATATAATATTTGTATTTCTTATTCCCTCAAAAAACCAATTACTTTGCTTTTATCATAATTGACCTGTAAATCAGTTTTTTGATACTCAGAATGAAATGTTTCCAAGTTCTTGCTCATGCCAAGATGACTGAGAGAAAGTAAAGCAACATCATCTGCATTTACTAAATAGGATATCTATTTTACTCCAGTTTTAGGTAGGTAAAAGTCAGGAATGTGTATCTGTTTAAGAACTGTTGAAAAATAAAGATTAAATAGCAGAGGGGCCAATGTACAGCCTTGTTTCACACCTATATTGGCTTGAAACCAGCTACTCAGTTCTCCCAAGTCTGTAAAACGGACACTAGTGAAATTATTCTGACGTATAAGTTTGATCATTTCTAACAATGAGTGCTCTATCCCTAGATCATTCAGTCTTTCCCACATAAATATCCTATTTACTTTGTCAAATGCCGCTTTGAGATCAATGAGTACAGTAAAGTTTTTGTTTTTTTACTACCTTATATTTGCGAATTAAATGAGCCAATGTGTAACATTGGTCTGTTGTTAAGTAGTTATTTCTGAAACCTGCCTGGGCTTCATCTATTATTTTATTAGTCTCTGCCCAGTGCTTTAATCTATTATTTAATATTTTAGTGAATATTTTGCCAGTTGTATCCAAAAGACTTATGGCCCTACAGCAGGCAGGATTCCTTCTATCTCCCTTTCTGAAGATGGGAACAATGATGTTTAGCTTCCAGCTTTTTGGGATACCCCTGTGTTCCAAATATAATTAAATGATTTATGGAGAAATGAGATCCAATAGAGTTTTGTTCTTAAAATTACATCAAGTGGTACTCCATCTGGTCCCGGGGCCTTTCTTTTTTGAACGACTCCACAGCAATTTCCACTTTTGAGAGTGTTATTCTGGGACAGACTCTCTATTAAATACCCTGGCTTCAGTGGATCTATGTAGATATTCCTGATCTTCTCTGTAGAATAGTTGTTTGGAATGACTGATCCAATCCTTTGGTTCAATCGAGGTTAAAGTTTTACTATAATTTGTTCTGCCACGATTTACAATACTCCAAAAAGTTTTGCTGTCTTTTGAGGTAACTGCTTTTTGTAAATCTGACCATAGCTGTCTGATATATCTGTTTAGTTTTGGTTAATATCTCTTTGTATTCCCTTCTTGCCAAGTTCATTAGTTTATTATTACTTTTATCCGGTTTTTGTTTCAATAATCTGAATTTCTGATTTAGTTGTTTTATTGCAGTTTTGCATTCAGTACTGTACCATGCAAAAATTTATTTGTCCCCCGTTTCAACATTTTTTGTAACAATGTATGCTATAGTGTTTATAAGGGAACTGAATTCTGGGATCAGCTGAGATCCTAGACACTGATCCGTTAGGGCCAGAAGATTTGATAAAATATCTTTACTTTCCAGGAGTTCCTCAAAAGTGTCTCCCTTAATAGCTTTCCATTCTATACTCTTCCTATTGTATTGTACATTTGGAGCCCTCTTTTCTATATTAGAATTACATTTTTTCACAGTAATTTTCAATTGAGCGCTAAATGATGGCTTTCTGATTTGGGCACCATTTTAATGAATAGCATCTATCAATTAAGTGCAAGTTAATCCAGATACAGTCAATGGTAGAAACACCATTTCCTCCTAGGAATGAATATTCTTCTCCTGAATCCAGGGGTGTCTTGCCATTCAGAAGGAGTAAGGCCCATCCTGTGAGAGTATCATGTGATTCTGTACCTTTTTTTATTAATAATTCTATCTCTAGCATTTCTAACTAGTTTAAGTTTAGTTTCAGGAAAAGAAGAAAGTGCCTCTGTGATATCCCTTGAACATCACTGTAGTTGTCCCAATCTGGCGTTAAAGTCACGTCACCCATAATAAGTAGAAAACCTCTGGAAAGTCATTTTTCATATTAATCAATCAATTCACCTAATGCAATAAGACAGTTTGGGTCCCCATTACCATTTCCTGCTGGATGCAAATAAACATTAACAATGTACCAAACTCTTATTTCTTTCAGTCATTTTGGCAGCCAGGATACTACTGCTGTTAGTATTTATTTCCTCGGTCACTATGTCTTTGTTCAGTTTAATAAATATAGCTAAGCTCCCATCTCCCCACCCATAGTGTTTTAATTCTTGGCTTTTTATTATAAGAGCTATAACCACTTAAAAATAGGTTGTTCAGTGCCCAAGTTTCTGTATAGCAATAAGATGGAATTGATTCAAATAATTATTAACATCAGGATCACCAATTTTATTGCCCAGTCCAGATGAGTTCCATGAAAGGATTTTACATATATCCCTTGCTCAGGGGCAATTTTTCTATGTCCAGAATACGATTACTACCTCTAACTTCCAATCTTATGATAGGTCCCTGTGATCTCCACTCCCAAGTCCAGTTCTGTCATTGCTGCCAAGTAGTAAGATAGGAACAATCTGAAGGTAGAGGGGGGACGGCTCAGAGGTAATATTAGAAAGTATTTTTTCACAAAGAGGGTTGTGGATGCATTGAACAGCCTTCCTGAGGAAGTTGTGGAGTCAGGAACAGTGGGAGAATTCAAGAATGCATGGGATAGGCATAAGGCAATTCTAGTGGGGGGTAGGAGGAATTAAGCTGTTGATTAACTAGAATCTGAAGCTTATCCATCAGGTAGGGAAATGGGCAGACTAGGTGGGCCAAGCAGTCCTTATCTGCCATCAAATTCTATGTTTCTATGTAAGCATTTCATATCTGTTTGAAGTTTCAACCAAACTTTCCCAGGTCTCAGAGTTTGTTTGGATTTTATCCTGGTTATAGAGCAATGTTTCATTTTCCTTCTCAGAGAATAGATGGATCCCCAGTTTGTCTAAAACGGTTTGCTTACATAACAATTCCCCCTGTCATTTTATCTTGGTTTACACAGAATAACTGGCCTTCCAATTCCAATCTACTCACATTTCCTATTTGGAGACTGCTAGCTTGTGATCCCAACCATGCATTTAAAAATTCAGTCAGTTTACCACTTCTTTTAGATTTATTTTCTTTTGGGAATTATTTTAGCCCAAAGATTGAGAATATTATTTCTACCTGTTTTATCCCATTGACACCTTTATGTGTACAGAATTCAGGAAAGATTTCCTTTAGTTGGAAGATGTCTCCAGTTACGATTCCCAAATTAGCTAGATTTTTGGCCCCCAAGTTATGGCATTCAGAATATAAAATTGGTCAGTGACCAGCAGGACCAGTTCTGAGCCAAATATTGGCCTGATAATACTGACCCTATCTTTCATTATAATGCAGCCATCCAGGAAGGAATACAGTAGACTGGTTACAGAATTCACTAATTCCTCTTGTAATTCGTTTGGCAGACAGGTCATCTTGTATAGGGGTAATACAAAATCAGTACCCAAGGTTTTTACCAAAACAAGTTTAAAATGATCTGACTGGATACTTGAATTAGGATTTACAGTTGGCGATTCCCTAGAAGTTCTCTCAGGTAGATTGCTCTCCCCTCTCGGGTTAGTTTTGTGATTACTCTTATCATCCAAAAGCATGTGTTTCGTGTCATGGTTGATTTGGTCCCCAACACTCAGAGTTTCCTTCTGTTGAATGTTCTTTTCCTTTTTGATTTTACTGAACATTTTCTATTGCTTTTTATTCCAGTACTCTTAAAAGCAGCAGTACTACGAAAAACAAAAACTGTGCCCTGCTAATCATATATCTGGTACTCTTTCTCGCTGGCATTGTACTACCACCGAGTAATTTGCTCAGTTATTCTCTACTTTTGTTTACGTTTCTGCCACTAAGCATGTTGCACTGGAACCCCTCTGCTGCCAACTGCACATGTGTATGACTTGCAGGGACATCGGGAATGGTCAGCAGAGGGTTCCTCTGTTGTTGTCAAAAGACGTGATGTGACCTGCAGAAAAAGTGCAACATAAAACTAGTCAGCCGCCATATTTGTTTTAGCACCACAACACTTCAAATAAACTGCAAATATCTAAAAAACTAAAGACGACTGGGAAAAAAAAAAAACATTTACAGGTATGGAAACTGGAACTTTGGCCACATGCTTACAGGCAAAAAACAGAATTTTGATAGCTGCTTTAAGTTTCTTTTTTTAGCTCCCCTTTTGTTTAGTCCTTGGTGTTTAGACAAGGCTCGGGATTGTTTTGCCCTTTCACTTGACTAGTTACTGTCATCTCTAGACTTACTTCGTTGGTCTGCTTTTTTTTTCTCCCATTCATATGTACTGGGGGCACCATCTCTATGTCAGATGGGTCTGGTTTTGACTTCCCACTTATGTCAAGTATATCAAGGAGACTGTCTTCTGGGGATTCAGCTACCATTTCTTGTAATTCACCCTTCTGCCATAACTCTGCATCTTTGGCAGCCATTTCTCTACATATACCATTATCTCTAAAATGTTTGGCTGGTAACATAATACATTCAGCTTAGTTAATGCAATTTTCCCAAATTGTTAGTGTGTCTTCTAATGGAATTCCCTGTCTCATCCATCAGAGACTTCAGGGAGGGTTCCAGTTTACCAGGCATTTTTTCTGTAATTTGATTCTTAGTATCAACAGAATCATAAGGGAAAGGTGATAGTTTAAGCTTAGCGTCCATTTCACAAACTCCGGGTGTTTTAGGGGAAGAATTCAGTGTCAAAGATTCTAATTTAATTCTGTTTTCTAAACAGAGCCCTTTTATAAATGAGATGCCCTGTTTTAACGCAGTTAACTGTTTTATCAAAAACAGATTAGTATTAATCGGGTTTCTGACAATAGCCAACAAATCTCTAGAGATACCTTCTATATCGAAAGTACCAGATATTGTCTCTGGATCAGGGCTCATTGCCCAGGAGCAAGAACTATTAAAATTAATTGAAGTCTCTTCTGGGTCATCCTTGAATCTGACTTTGCTATTCTTTTCTTGTGAATTATCCCCCTCTGTTGCCCAAATTTGTTCCATCTAATTTTCTAGGCAATATCTTTTGTGGTTAATATTACCACTTGGTGTATTTCAATCAGCCCCCTGCAGAGAGCTATGAGGTTGATGTGACTGGTTGAGTTTAGTTTTGCAATTCTCCATTTCACTATTTTTGGTCTGTAGTGATTCCTTCATGCTTCTTACTTCAGTATCCAGAATGGAGAGATTGTAAAAGATTTCAGAGAAATCAATTTTCTGATCTATAGACGGATAAACTGGGAGTCCTGTTTTTCTTTTATAAGGAATGAGCTAGGGGCGGTCTTATTTAATAAGGGCTTATCATGTTCATTTAAGGGCACATTTCTGAAACAAGCCTGGGCGGAGGAACCAGTTCTTAGTCTTGTTTCTGCAAAAAAAACTTGTGGATATCTTCATTATCTCCACTAAGTGTTGATATAAACTGGTGTTGAATTTTTTCCCCCTGTGATTGCTTATTTATGACTTTGTGAATCTCTCTCCTGATATTTTTTCCCTGATCTTTTATTCTAATATGAGACCCCTCAAGGAATCAACTTTGATGCTTACCTAATACTCTTAAAGCATGCGTTTTCAGCGCAGGAGGGCCTTAAAGTTTACCGGTGTATCTTTTCCCCGCACCCCCTCAGCCACCCTTTGACCTATTGCTTGTAGGACCCCTATTCTTACTGCGAATTATGGCAGGCATAGCTGTTTCTGGATATCCACTATGTAATATAAGATCAGCTTATAACACAGAAAACAATAAATATATTTAAAATGCAAAAACAGACTTAGGTTTTAGCAATTGTCTAGGACTGTAAGGACTTTCAAGAATAGTCTGGTACAATGGTTAAATGTTAAATCCAAGTGCAATTGCTTTCACTAAGGATAGGATAGACTGTTCTTAATTGTATTGTCGTTATTTATATCTGCTTTGTAATGTATTTTGCATTATATGATCTGTGTTTTTTATGTAAAGTTGTCGCTTGTGAAAACGGTCAATTTGCCCATCTTGTTTACAAGTATAAAAAATAAATGAAATGAAAATGAAATTTCAACAATTTCAGTAAAAACTAAAGCTAGAACTGATTACAATGATAAATAGATTGCCTTAGTCAAGAGACACCAGACAAAAATTTATGAGAACAAAGCAAATAAAAAACAGTTGCAAATCGCTTTGTTGGGACAGAATGATAGGCTCTTCAGACAGACTCTTAGCCCGAAGCACAGTGGAGGCTGGAACTATTCTGTTAGCAGTAATAAATTACCTTAGTCCAGGAATACCACAGACATAGATTTACAGATGCAGAGCATGTAAAAACAGCTGCAAGTCATCTTGTTCGGTCAGAATAAAAGGTCCTGGACCCACCACCTTGGGACCGTCTTTTGTTTCTATTAGTACTTTGGATATTAGTTCCTGATAATTGCTTGTCACCTTCAGCTTTAATTTCTCTTTAAAAATAATGTTCACTTCCACTTCCAGCAAAACATGCGAAGATAATGGATAAATCTGATGAGACACTAAAATATAAAAAAATAATAAAAGCACTCAGAAACTATTCATACAGGTATAGATGTTCTTTCTTGTCCTTGATTACTTAAGACAGCAAAAAGCGAATCAAAACATAAATTAAAGGAGTACCAGAAAAAAACTGATCCAAGATTTAGGAACTTAAGAAAAGTAATGTATGAAATATAACATACAGCTATAACATACAAAATACTATTTTTATTTACTCAGTATTTCAGTTATTTTGCACTTGTTCATATTTTATTACCTTGTCTAATGTTATACTGCCTGTACCCTGACCTTGTTCTAAACTGTATTTCACTCAACCTCTTTCGTTTGTTCTGACCCCCTACTGTACTACCTATTTCATGTGCTGTGTCACATGGTGTGCTCATGTATTGTTCTTTAAATTTGATGGACTGCATCTGACTAAGGAGGGAGTCAGTGCATTGGGGCAGAAGTTTGATGTCTTTACAGAATATTTAAACTAGCAAATGGGGAGAGGGGTGCAGCACCCCATACGTTGAATGGGAAGAACACCCCTCCCCCCTCAGCTAGTGGTCAAACAGGAATTCAGCATGTTTGCAGTTCATTTGCATCACCAGGTAAGAAAAAAGGTCCGTCTCCCCATACGACGCACAGGGGAAATGCCAAACCTCACCCAACAACTAACACACTGAAATCTGGCCAATGGAAAATCATGTACACAAATGCTCACAGCCTGGGAAATAAGATCCCAGACCTGCAGGCAATAATGTCAGAGGCTAAACTGGACATAGTAGCAATTAGTGAGACGTGGTTTACCAGTAACCACACTGGGAGACTTCAGTAGCCTGGCTATGTATTGTTCAGAAGAGACCGAGGTGCAAAAGGGGGTGGGTGGCCTGTCGTCAATGAAAATATCAAAGCTACACAAATTCAGAATACACATAAGGAGCCAGAAGAACTGTGGGTCACGCTGGAAACAGGAAATGGGACAGCCATAAGAACCGGGTTGTCTACAGGCCCCAGACCAGGGGAGGACAGAGACACATTACTGTTAGAAGATATACAAAACATGACAGCTAAAGGAGGTTCTGATAATGGGAGACTTCAACATGCCGGATACAGATGGGTCAATACCAGCAGAAACATCTGCCAGAACTAGACACATGGTAGATTCCCTGCAGGGGGAGGGCCTCAAACAACTGGTACAACAACCCACAAGAGACAGGGCTATCTTAGATCTAGTACTGACTAACAGGGAAGGGATCACAGATCTCCAGGTAGGTGGTCACCTGGGGGCCAGTGACCATCACATGGTATGGTTCAATTTGGCTACTACATCTAAATCATCCCATTCCAAGGCAAAGATATGGGACTTCAAAGGAGCCGACTTTGATAAGATGGCCAACAGAGTTAAGCTAGCCCTGGCAAAAAGAAACACAGGTGAGGGGATACAGGCAAAGTGGGCAAGCATTAAGGATGCAATACTTGAAGCAACATCCCATTGTGTTAGACAGAAAAGGAGGTGCAAAAGAAGAAGGAAACCACTTTGGTTCTCAAATACAGTAGCAGAAAAGGTCAGAGCCAAAAGGCTGGCCTTCAGGAACTATAAGGGAACACAGCGGGATGAAGATAGGGAGGCATACCAAACTGCCCTAAGGGAAGCAGGGAAGGCAGTAAGGCAGGCAAAGTCCCAAACTGAGGAAACACTAGCACGAATAGTAAAAGAAGGTGACAAGACTTTCTATAGATACATTAGTGAAAGGAGAAAGTCCAGAGGGGGTATTGCTAAGCTCAATGGAGAAAAGGGAACATGTGAGGAGGAGGACCCTGTAAAAGCATCTATCCTAAATAGATACTTTTGCTCAGTATTTACTGAAGAGAAGGTAGGGCAGGGCCCACAGCTCAGCACCATGGACACAGGGAGGAGGGAGGTGAGCACTACTCCCTTCACAAAAGAAAGGGTCCTACAAGAACTCGCTAAGCTCAGGGTGGATAAGGCAATGAGACCTGATGGCATACATCCCAGGGTACTTAAGGAGCTAAGGGTGGAACTAGCAGAGCCATTAGCAGAACTGTTTAGTGAGTCTCTGAGCACAGGAGAGGTCCCAGAAGACTGGAGAAGGGCTCATGTGATCCCGCTCCACAAAAGTGGTAGCAGGGAGGAGGCAGGGAACTACAGACCAGTCAGTCTTACCCCAGTAGTGGGCAAGATTATGGAGGCACTCCTTAAGGAAAGGATAGTGCAACACCTGGAATCCATAGGAGCACAGGATCCAAGACAGCATGGGTTTACAAAAGGAAGGTCCTGTCAAACTAATCTCATAGATTTCTTTGACTGGGTAACCAGAGTGGTGGACCAAGGGGAGCAGTTGATGTCTACCTTGACTTCAGCAAAGCTTTGACACTGTTCCACATAGAAGATTGATAAATAAGCTGGGTAGGCTCGGGTGGGTCAGAAGTTAGTCAACTGGGTGGCAAACTGGTTGACGGGCAGAAAACAGAGAGTGGTGGTAAATGGTATAGAGTCAGAAGAGATGCAAGTCACAAGTGGGGTACCTCAGGGATCAGTCCTGGGGCCAGTCCTCTTCAATATCTTCATTAGTGACCTTGCAGATGGACTAGAGGGTAAGGTTTGTCTGTTTGCAGATGACACCAAGATCTGCAACAGAGTAGATGATCCAGATGGGGTGGGCAGAATGAGAAGAGATCTGGATAAACTAGCAAAATGGTCAGAAGAGTGGCAACTGGGATTTAATGCAAAGAAGTGCAAGATTATGCACATAGGGAAGAGAAACCCTGAAGCCACCTATAGGCTGGGAAGGGAGTTGCTGGCAGTCACAAAGGAAGAAAGAGACTTGGGCATCATCATCACTGATGACCTGAAATCATCCAAGCAGACCTCTAAAGCAGTAGGTAAGGCTAGGGGATGTTAGGGTGTATAAGTAATGGTATCACAAGTCGTAAGAGGGAGGTAATAATCCCTCTTTACAAGACACTGGTTAGGCTCCATCTGGAGTACTGCGTGCAGTACTGGAGGCCACACCTTCACAAGGACATTAACCAAATTGAGGCAGTCCAGAGAAGGGCAACCAAAATGGTGCAGGGACTGCATCAGAAGACATATGAGGACAGATTAACCGAGCTCAATATGTATACCCTTGAGCAAAGGAGGGAGAGAGGTGATATGATCGAGACATTCAAACACCTTAAGGACATTAACAAGGTGAAAGAGTCTAACATGTTTAAATATGAGAAAAATAGCAGGACAAGAGGACACAGCATGGGATTAGAGGGAGGCCGATTAAGGGGAATGTGAGGAATACTTTTCACAGAAAGGGTGGTGGATGCATGGAACGGCCTACCTCAGGAAGGTGGCTATGAATACAGTGCAGGGTTTCAAACAGGCATGGGATAGGCATAAGGAAGCAATACAGATGAGTATGAATAGATAGACCACTGACAGAGCAAAGGCCAATGGCACATTTATAAGGTAGAAAAAGAAATGGGCAGACTGGATGGGCCTTGCGGTCCTTATCTGCCGTCAACTTCTATGTTTCTATGTTACCTGTATTCTCCCGGGTCATGCCTGCAAATAGGCATTCCCATGCCTAGTGCACCCACCTGGTTAACAAAAGTAAATACATAAATAAAATAAAAGATAGAAATTTTAAGGTCTATACCTCTTTAATCTTATCAAAATCAATATCTGTTGGGAAAATATTTACGCATCAGCAAAAATTTATACTTCACTATGTTATGCTTAAACCTAAGTAACGCCTTCTTAACCTTTACTTGCAGTAGTTGTCCAAAAAGCCTGAGCTTCAAGTTCAGGAGTAAACTGGCTATGAGGAATAGGTGCTAGGGGTACCATGACCACCGATAGTGCCATGGAGCACACTCTCAATGCCTTGTTCGATTTCAATCCAAATCAGACCAAATTACAAGCTGCAAATGGCGGGTGGTAAACTTCTCACACACACACACACACACACACACACACACACCTGCTGTTTCAGGACCCAACCTTTGCCTCCAACGTTAAGGTGTTAAGGCTAATATGCGTTACTTAATACTTTTAAAAGCTAAGTTTGTTGAAAGAAAAACTAGAAATGCTAAAATTTAAATCAGTAGAGTGACCAAACAACAAACATATGCCAGCCAGATTGAGAACGCTGGAACATTAAGATGCCCAGATGAAGAAAGCACGCATGCACTATTTATCTAGCTGATCATGTGAGCTTTCTATGGTGCGATTTTTTAAATGTATAAACAAAATAACCCAATGTATAAATAATGACTGTAATAGTAGAAGACAGGCACCACACAGTTGAGTGTTGCAGTGATAAAATACTAAATAGTACAAGCAATATAATAAGCACACTTTCACAACATGATCCCCAGCACAGATAAAAGCACAGATATATAGAATTTAGATTTGCAGATGCAATCACGTATAAACACAAGAGCATTTACAGTCTGCTTTTACCACTACTCTGCACTGAACACGAGCTCAAACAATCAACTGATCAGTCATTAAAAGAGTTTTACATCTAGGCGGCCATTGCGGCCATGGTCAGACAGTGAACAGTAGATAAACAGCGTATTTTAAAGGAAAAAGAAGAAAAATGTTGTTCTCTTCTGTTCTCTTCTTTCTGCTCTCAAATTTCTGGTCACCGATCAAATCGTTATTCCAGTGCAGGTACTGTGCTATCTCCTTGAGACCGTGGAACCGAAAATACAGAACCACAAGCACAGAGCCCAGGGAAGTAAACAAGTCAGAACATCCAGAGTGTTTAAATGGTCCAGGAATCTCCCACGGGGGTCCGGCTCAGCTGTGAGATACAAGATCTTTACCAAGAGTAGAGAAAAATAAAAAAGGGCTCTATCTCAGTTTTTCTCAGTTTCTTTCTCAGTCTCTCCAGCAGTCTCACAAATGACCTGTTTCCAAATCTAAATCCAGATGAAAGTTCTGCTTGGGTGTCTTCTACTGCACCAACCCTCCGCAGGGTGGTTTGCTAGCCCACAGCCTACAGGGCTCCTCCACCGCTCAGACTCCTTTTCAGATAGCTGCGGGAGGTCAGGTAAACAAACAGCAATAGAAGAAACACCAGGACACCAAGGGCAAAAAGGAGGTCTGGAAAGTGCAGACAGCATTAATTCACTCAGCCCCAGAACTCACATGCGAGTCAAAATGTTCTATGCTTAACCTTATTCAAAATGGCCACCTGGGGCTGAATGAGTTAAAACAATTAAAAAAAAAAATCCACAGACCTATCAAGCTTTGCTCTTGAGGTCAGAGGGAATCAGAAACCCTCTCTGGCAGAATGCAACAGTTGTGCATAGTTGTCCATCCAATATTCTCTATATGTTGTTCCGATCACTGTTTTAGTTGTCCTAGGCTGCCGGGCAATAAGATTTCTCCTAGCCTGCTCATGCAAGTTTTTATGAAACACCTTTAACAAGGAGATGCAGAGAGAGGAAGATGGGGAAGCATATCGGGAAAACAGAGAGAAGCAGGGACAGCAGTAAGAAGCACTAAGGTGCAAACTGAAGAGATACTAACTAAGGAAGTAACAAAAGGGGACAAGTCACTTTTTAAGTATATAAGCGAAAAAAGGAAGACTGGGGTGGGATTGTAAGGTTAAAAAGGGGGGCTGTGCAGAGGGGGAAAAAGAAAAGGCAGGCAAATACTTTTATTCAGTGTTCACAGAGGAGAGCAATGGGACGGGGCCACAAAAATGTAACAGGAGCATTGGAGGGAGGGAGGTGGTTACTAGTCCATTTTCAGAACAGAGAATCCTTAAAATGAACAACACTACAGCAATGGGGTCAGACAGAGTCCACCCAAGTGTACTGAGGGAGCTCAAGGTGGGTACTAGCTGCACCTCTGTTGGTCCTATTTAAGAGCTCATTGGAAATAGGAGTGGTCTCGGAGGACTGGAAGAGGGCAGATGTAGACCCACTTTACAAAAACAGGAGCAGGGAAGAGGCTGGCAATTATAGGCCAGCCAGCTTGACTTTGGTGGTGGGAAAGTTAATGGAATTGCTGCTGAAAGAAAAGATTGTGAAACATCTTGAATCCAGTGGGTTACAAGACTCAAAGCAGCATGTATTCATTGGGGGTCATGTCAAATGAATCTGATAGAGTTCTTCACTCAGGTGACCAAGGAATTAGACCAGGGTGGAGTGGCAGATGTAGCCTGCATAGATCTCAGTAAAGCATTCAGCACAGATCCACACAGGAGATTAGTAAGCAAACTGGGTAGTTTTGGAGTGGGTCCAACGGTGGTAAACTGGTTAAGGGGTAGGCAGCAGAAGGCGCTGGTAAACAGAGTTCACTCAGAGGATGGGAAGGTGACCAGTGGGGTATCTCAGGGGATCAGTGCTGGACCCAGTCCTCTTTAATATCTTCATAAGTGACACAGCAGAGTATATGGAAGGTAAGGTCTGCCTCTTTGTGAATGACACCAAACTCTGCAACACCTTGGAGGGTGTGTGTGGAAAGGATAAGCAGTGACATGAGAAAACTCCAGGAGTGGTCAAGGGCATGGCAGATGGGTTTCATTGCGAAGAAGTGCAAAATAATGCACCTGGGGCACAGTAACCCAGAGGCAGAGCACAGAATTTCTTTTGGGGGGGGGACTGACGCTACTTTTGGTAGACTAGAAACTTCACAAGATGTACCACAGACATAAAAAAATAAGATTGCAGACACTGTAGTGTCAAGCTTACTAAATGTGCAACGGGACCAGAATAATAGTCCACCGTTTCCCACAGGTACTCACTGGTGCATGGGTTGTAAGTTTTCTACAGTATTGCAAGTGGGAGAAAAGAATTAAACTTCCAAATAGAAGGGAAGAATGAAAGCAGAAATTTTTTTTTTTTATCTGTAACACTTGCACATAGGTTTATCTTGCAGTTTGCTCAGTATGTGAAGCCTATTATATAGGCAAAATGAAATGTGCATTCAAGCTTAGGGCAGGAGAACACCAGAGAGCAGTACAAAGGAGGGACAAGAAAAATGCTTTGGTGAAACATGTTATGAATTGTGGAGTCCAACAGGAATTTCAATTCAGAGGTTTGAAACATGTCAAATTGGGTAGGAGAGGAGGTGACAGATAGTGAATTGCTGAAGTGCAAAACAAAATGGCAATATAAACTGAAGTTCTATATACCTCCAGGACTAAAGGACATGTTCTGTTTGGGTCCACATCTGAAATAAAATGGATGGAATATAAAAATATCATACGATATAAGGAATTGTGCCAATAATGGTAACATACTTGTATGACATGAATAGTAAAAATGGACTGTACAGATAATTTTTGAATTGCTTATGAACTGGTAAATTAAGCACGATAACATAGGAAAATGACAGAGAAATACCCAAATGCTAACTGAATTTCTAAAAGAACACTCATTTTTACCTGCCCCCCCAACCTCTCCTTCCCAGTCTTCTCTTCATTATATTGTTTGCATCTTATTATTGACTGTGTATGTTTTTACATATGCTTTCATGTGTGATATATTATGTGGTTGTGGTTTTCTTGGTGGTCATATATTAATATATGTATTGTCACTTTAAGGACTTTTACTATACATATTGGTCATTTATAATTATGACGCCATCCTTGACAAAGCGCACATGCATGAAATGGAGGTCGGTTCAGCTTTTTTTGTTTGGTACAAAATATGTAAGTAAAGCTTTTTAAACATAAACTGCATCCAGAGTGATTTTTTTAATGACTTTTTACTGTATATGAAGCTGGCTCAAAAGAATTTTGCAGGACTGTCGGATACGCCTGAGCTCTATACAAGTGCTCCTAGATGCCTTATTTTACTTCTGGAGTTTCCAATCTTAACTCCCCCCAATGTAGCCCCTCTCCTGAAGCAAAAGGAAAGAACAGTAAGATTTTGGGTTTCTGGAATCCTAGTAAATCAGTAGTGGGGTCTTCCTTGGGTTGTCAACCCTAATGCCCAACCCGCTGCCTGAGCAAACAAGAGACATATTTCTCTACCTTTGAGAAGTGTATCAGTATGAGACACTGACTTGGAGCTGTATCTTGTGCTTCGTAACTGAGGCTACAGGATGGGGGGAGGGGTGAACATTAGGGTTGACATCCCCGAAAAGACCCCATCACTGATTCACCAAGACTCCGAAGACCCAAAACCCTAATCTGTTTTATACCTTTGTTGCTTGGGGGTGGGGGTATGGTGTTAGGGTTGGAAACCCTAACACCACATTTCTATACTTTTGCAGCATTAACTTGAACCCTAACTGGTGCATTAATGCATTTTGTTTTGCAAAGAATTTACATGTGTATTACATAGAGAGAACGAGAGATATATGGATGGGTGGTGGTGGTGTTGGGGGTAGGTGTTGAAACCACTAGATGACCCAATATACAGTACAGCGCTAGGGAGGGGTGGAATCCCCATTTGCTCCTGGCCTGTAATGAGGCTTTAGTGAGATGCAACTGACCCCACATCGTTGTGCCTGTGCTATGGAGTCCTTTGCATGGGTAAGTATCAGTATGGCAGCTTGCTCCACAGCAGCAATCACCATTTGTGAGCCACAATGGCTCCTTTGCTTCCGTCATCCCTATAACTTCCTACCGATCACACACCTCATGTAGCCAGCAGGTGGTTGTAGTTTGAAGGACAAAACTACATAGTCACGCTCCACAGGTGCATACCGGTGCTCCAACAGCAAACAGCAGCAATCTGAATAATACTGCACCAAAGAAAACAAACTTCAAAAGGAGCAGATTACACTACAAAGCAATGCCACAAGCCAGAAGAAATACATCAATTGCTGGAATATTAGTGCAAAAGGCGAAGGACAGAACAAACTCCCCAGAGCTTTGGTCTGCCAGATCTTCAAGAGTCTGCCCTGAAGAACGATCTGGCAATCATGTTGTCTTTATGTGGTTCACCTTTTGGACTAATAAACCAGCAAATGATATATCCTTCTGGCCTGTGGCATCACTTTGTAGCACAACCTGCTCCTTTTGTTTGTTTTCTTTGATACAAACTATAAACTGGCTCTTTTGGCTGGTATTGGAAGATGCCTTTAGCACTTGTTATGTGCTATGGTCAAGTTCCAATATACCTGCAGTTTGCTCCAGGCACAAATTTGCTCCTGGAGCAAACATTCTGCCAATACATATCAGGATCTACTGTATGCACATCCTGACCCAGGAGTTCCATTGTGATGTTCTGGTGAAATTACAAACATGACATCATGAGAACCTAGAGATATAATTACTAGCCATGTTCACTGCTGTCTTGTGTTTCCATTTTTCTCAATGCATGGATTCAAAGGACTAAAAAGTGAATGAAAATATTTTAATTAGACTTCATGAACTGTGAAACCATAATAACTTGACAAAGTGTCACTACTGCACACATGTTCAAAATAATTTCCTTTGCTTCAACTGCACTTTTTTAAATCTGTTTGCAGGATTGTTAATTATGACTTTTATACTATGGGTGGGATATTCAGAACTGCGCCAGGCAGGAGCGCAAGCTGGGTGCAGCGCAACTGGAATGCACCAGGGCGTGGTATGGGCGATATTCAATGGTGCTGCATCATGGCTCCGCACCATTTAATATGGCACCGTGGCCACCTGCATCGCACAGTGGCACTGGGCCAGCGCAAGTGGCCAGAGAGGAGCAGGGGGATGCGTTAGCGCAAGTGCCATTGCGCTAGGTGCAGCAACCACGATATTCAGCAGTAGACATGCAAATGGAGCCATAATGTATGCAAGGCGCAAATGGGGCCAATTGCATGTGATTATGGCCCCATTTGCATGCAAGTGCGCTGATCCCCTATGACTTGTGCCTGGCGCCCTGCCAAGGTTACGGCTGTCGGGGACCAACGCCCGCCCCTCACCGGCACGCCCACGTCTGACCGCTGTATTACTTTTTGGTAATCCCCGGTGGTCCAGTGGACCAAACACCTTGCCCGATCGCAGGCTGTAATATTTATTTAACTCCTGGTGGTCCAGTGGACCGAACTCTTGCCCGATCGCAGGCTGTATATATATTTAATTCCCTGGTGGTCCAGTGGACCAAACCCCATGACAGATTGCGGGCTGTAACATATATTAACTCCCTGGTGGTCCAGTGGTCCGAACACCTTGCCCAATCATGGGCTGTAATATTGCTTATCTCTGGTGGTCCAGTGGTACCAGCCTCCTCAGCCCACCCATCATACCCGCGACCTTCTCCCCGGTCAGCACGGGTGGCACACCACCTGCAAGCCGCCTGGCCACCCGCCGACTGACAGGCGTACAGTAAGGCTGTCGCCCGATGGTCCACAGCGTGGAGTCAGTAGGCGATCAGACATTGTACTACCGATCCCAATATGTGAATGGATTCATTCACATTTCGACTGTGTAGTACAGTACGGTCTGCACGCCCCACAGCCATACTCGTACGCTGTCAGTCAGCGGGTGGCAGGGCGGCTTGTGGGTGGGTGCTGCCACCTGCCGCTGACCAGGGGGAGGGGTGGAGAGCCGGGTATGAGTGGGCAGGTTGGAAGGGGGGTACAGGTACCACTGGCCCACCAGGAGTTATATAATTATTACAGGCCGCTGATCAAGGTTTCAAACCACTGGACCACCAGGGAGTTAATGAATATTACAGCCCATGACTGGCATTGTGGGGGAAGCACCATCAGACGGTGCCACCAGGGCTCAGGTGGCCACCCAGCTGGCAGCCGCCGTGTTGCACCCGGCAATACAGCAGCCGGCCTGTGGGTGGCCAGTCCCGCTCCTGTTTTTCAGTAACATCTTTGTGCTCCCCTGTGCAGCGCAAGGCAGGTGTGTGCCTGCATATCGCCGCATCCCAGGCTGAATATCGGTGTGCCACATATGCATGGGCACGCCCAACACTTGTGCCAATACATTACTGGTGCGCCCCGGCGCATCAGGATTTGCGCGGAGTACATTCCCCTTTTGAATATCGCACCAGGGTGCAATCCCTTTGAATATCCCACCCTATATGTCTCTTTTACCAGTTGTAATGGTTTTGCTTATGAATGCTTTCTACACATACTGTACAATGCTGCATAATTTATATTCCTTTTAAATATGAAAACAAACATTTTAAAACTGAAAAGGAAAAAGATTCCTTATGCCATCCCACATGCCAAACAATAACCATGGCACTAGTATGTAGCACATGTTAGAAAGATGGTAAATTACACAAGAGGGAGTCCCAGTTTCCCCTTCCTATGTTACAATCTACTAAAAAAAGAGCAGCAAAATGCTGATGTCTTCCTACACTGAAGCAAGCTTGCATGTTTAATAAAAATCAAAGACCATGTCGTACTGAAAAATCTATTAGAACAAAAACTGCAAGACTTATGCACAAGCAGTGACAAGGAAAAAAAACACAACACCTATTATTTTTATCTGTTGTGGAAGCTACATACAATGTAATCGGAACAGCTGCAATTATCCTGTTTTATACTGGAAAAGCGTTCTTAGCCAATCAGAATGCAGAGGTACTGCATGGTTGGTCTGCAATAACCAGACAGCATAAGACAATGGCTCTGCATTCTGAGTGGCTAAGAACAATAACGGCATGGTGGCTCCGCATTCTGATTGGCTGCAGTATGTGTACTTTGTCAATCAGTGAACAAGCCTAATTTTGCCCTCCCACTTCAATACACAGAAGCCAGTCAGAGAAGTCTAGTGATGTTACAGCATATCTGTGAGAAACAGTTTCTGCTTTTTTAGACACTCTGTAGCATGACGAACAGATTTTTGTCAGTTTTAATTTTGTTTTACATTCTTCCAGAATAATAGTGACAATATCAACAGTGATCTGGGTTTCCTTGGTAATAACCAGACCGGAGTGAGGGTTAATAAACACCTCAGCCTTCAGCCTGAGTGTTTTCTTTATCCCTAGTCCAGTTATTACCTCATAAACCCAGACCACTATGCTGTTATTGCTATAGTATCTGCTTTCATAGTCAATGGAAACAATTATATCCATGGGGATAAATACTTTAACTGAATTTAACACACAATGTACAGAACTGAAATGATCTTTTGCATGATTAACTACTTAATTGACTATTTCAGTCCTGCATGTATGTTTTTCCCTCTTAAAAGGTCAGCATACTCAGATAGAAATGTGACTGTCTGCAAGCACTTTAGAAGAAAAAAGTTAAACATTGTGCTATATTAAACAGGCTGTGTATCATTAACTATCTGAAGTCCAAAACTGTTTTCATAGTATAATCAAATTATTTATTACTGGTTGTTCAGGTTAAAAAATATAAATAATAATTGCCCCAACCCTGTGTATGGGAATAACTTGTCACATGCTGTACAAGCTAAAGTACTTCCACATGTGATATACTATAACATACACAACACACATTAGCTACTGAAGATTCTTCTTTTAACACATTATGACGACAGTACATTAGTTGAACGTACCTTTACAGACATATACGTAGTAAGGCCTACAATCCCCCCGCCCCTTCAACAAATTACTACTGGTAAATTAGAAGGTCCCTTCCCCTATTAGAGTGTCTTATTGTGATTGTGAAACACAGTAAGTAGTTTTAATTAATATATATGTGCAACCCATGAGGTTACCTGGTGGTATCAACAGGCGTACCAGCCGGTCAGAAAACAAGATTTCCATCTAAAGGTTTATAATGTAAAAGTAAATGCATCTTGAGTGGCAATCTCTAAAACAAATGTGTATAATTATATAAAATTAAAGGTGAAAGGCCTAACACATTTCATGATAGCTATACAGCACTTTGGGGGTACCTTTTAATGCTAATCACCCCTTTTAGTGAACGGCACTAAATCACAATGCCCAGTCCATCACAGCGTACAGCCTAATTATAACAAATGAGGACACTTTATTCAGTAGCACTGTAGTTTGTTTTTAGCACAATGATAGCTGCAAGAAATGGTTGAGGCTTATATAATAAGTTAAATAAAAGGCTGGCTATAAAATAGTGAGTGTTTGCAAACCAACATACTAAAATAAACAAAAAATATATAGTATTGAATACATTTTTGTAATAAGCACTGTAAGCCAAGAATCAAACGGCAAGACAAATTACCTACACATATCCAATCCCTGGTCTAATCAATATATATACACTTGCTTGCATACTGCCTTCACAATGACAAATGATGTGTTCTATCTTCTCATAACAAGCAGTCTGCGAATATGGACAAATAGAGCAAAAGGCATCAATAGTAGGAATGCTTAACAGATTGTATTGCTTCCATGAAAAATCCCTAAGCTCTTTTCTGGTAAATGTCTTGTCTACCTACAACTAATCCAGAATTTCCCACTGGACAACGGCACTCCATTTTTAGTCTTACTAAGGTTTATACACCACTATTAACACATTTTTTTGGTTGTTGTTTTTTGTTAAATATAGTCAAGAGCTAAGCACCACAAGAATCCTGGGGTCTACCTCCAGAGTGGCCAGTGAGACATCCCAGTGAGCAGACTATGAAGGTCTGGGTGTCAAAAGTAAGGAGAACAAAACAGTAAGTTTAAAAAAAAAAAAGTTTCACAACACAGATATTTTGAGTAAACTGTATGGAATGTAGCAGTCATACTGGTACAGTACAAACTAGTCAGCGTATGTGGTTTGAATTGTGAAACTCAGAATTTACCCTTTTTTCTTAGCCATTTGTTTACCCAAGAAGAAAAGCACAGTCAATTCATGGAAAGTACTGCCAGTTGAGAAAATAAAATATACCACTGTGAATTGATTTATAATATAATCTCTTAGAAGACAAACCTGCTAAAGGTCACCACACAAGCCCAGGAGAACTATATTTTACAACAACATTCCACTTTTCCTTCCGGGGTATATCTCTATCTTCATTAGGTACTAGATGGGGCAATATAGTCCAGACTTGGAACAGTAAAGGACTCTGCAGTCAGTACAATTTTCCTTGCATGACACAGTTTTCCAGCTTTGCAGAAATCCAATGCTTTATTCACTGTAACATGCAGTAAAGCAATTTGCCAGGGCTGCTTGCTGGTGTAAGCCAGGGAGGTCACCCACAAACCAACATTTCACGCTCATCACGAGTCCTTTGTCAAGGTATAGTGCACCCACTAGAGTACAGACATATTTAATTACCCAAAATGAAACATCACACTGAACATGAGAATGACTACATACAATTCCACCAGTAACGACCCCATATGTAGGTCAAACACAGGCAGTTAGGTAGGAGCAATTATAGCATTAATATGTTTTTTGTTGTTTATAATTAACATACCATCTCAATGGTTGCTATCTACATCTAAACCCTTTTATTAGTATCCAACATGGATTAAAACTTTATTCTTTCAAGCTTTATTTGATATAGCGCAATTCTCATTTTGATTCAATGTGGTTTACATAAAATTTCTAAAACACTTAAAACATTTACATATAGTACAAATAAATACAGATAAATTACTTATCAGTTAAAACTATAAATTTTAAGTTACCAATAAAACATGTCTAATTCAAAAGGAAAGCCTGCTTAAATAAAAAAGTTTACAGCTGCCATTTGAATATGTCAAGTGTGGGGGTATTGGATATAACGAGAGAGATCATGCCATATGGTTGGGGTAGCAAAGAAAAAAGCACAGGCACCTGATGTTTTTTAAACAGACCTTGGGAATCTCTAGCAATCCCTCATCTGCTGAGTGAAGGGGCGGGAGGGACGCAGGTGGTCTTGCAGGTAGCCAGGCCCTGACCATGCAGGGCCTTATAGGTCAGCAAACCGACCTTGAAGGAGATCGGCCACCTAACCGGCAGCCAGTGCAGAGAGCACAGCACAGGCATAATATGACATGATCTAGGTAAGCCGGTCAACAACCTGGCCTCTGCATTCTGCAATAGCTGCAGGTGGCGAAGATCTACCTCTGACAGCCCTAGGTACAGGGTACTGCAGTAATCGAGGGGAGAGGTCACAAAGGTGTGCACTAGCTGGCAGATCACCGGGTGGTATCAGGTGTTTGATCTTGACGATGTTCCTCAGATGGTAAAATGAGGTTTGGACCATGGCCGACACCTGTAATTTAAGCGTCAGGCTGCAGTCCAGGACAATGGCAAGGTTCTTTACCTGGTCAGAGATAAGCAGCTTGGAGTCTCTAAACCTCAACCCTGAGACTTGACCAGATTGCATCCTTGGCCCCTAGCAACCAAATTCCAGCACCAGTACTTCAGTCTTGTCTGGATTCAGCCTCAACCCGTTGGCCCATATCCAGTCTTGGATCTCATCCAAGCAACGATTAAATACCAAGACAGTCTTCTGCTGCACGGGCACAAAAAACGTGTAGCTGAGTATCATCTGCATAACAATGAAAACTCAGCCCATAACATCTTATAATGACTCCTAGTGGTAGCATATACACCGCAAACAACATGGGGGACAAAGTGGAGCCCTGCAGGACCCCATATGACAGGGGCAAGGGTGCCAAGGAAAAAATCCCAGACACCGCTCGCTGCATCCTGCCAGTGAGGAAAGGTTTAAACCAGTTTATGACTCTACCAGCCAGTCCACAACAAATCCACAGGTGCTCCATCAGCACCCCATGGTCCACGGCGTCAAAGGCCACTGAGAGATCAAGGAGAATAAGGATGGAATGTCTTTTCCAATCGCTCGCAATCAGGAGATCATTTAGCACCCAAACCAGGGCAGTCTTAGTACTCTGCCTTTTTCTCAAACCCAACTGCAGAGGATCATAGATGTTGTGAGTTGTTAAATAGGTCTCTAGTTGAATGGCCACCACCTTCTCAATAACCTTACCCACAAAGGGAAGGTTAGAGACTGGAATATAGTTCTCCAGGCAATCCGGGTCCAGTGAAGGTTTCTTCAGGAGTGGTCTTACAACCGCCTCCTTCAGTGGCCCAGGAAAGATCCCTGACACTAAGGAACTCTGGATTATCTTGGTTAGGACCGGGACGATGACACTGGTACACCCCACAAAGAGGTGTGTTGTTCCCAGATCCAAATTACAGAAGGTTGGCCGAAGTTCCTGGATGACGCTCACCACATCTACGACTGCCCACTGGTCGAAGTTGGGCCAGACCGACTAAACGCCTGCGACTATAGTTAACCTGTTAAATTTTTATGCTGGTTAGGTGTAAATCCCACTTATGTTACTTTAAAGATTGAACTGCCCGAGTTTCACTGCATCAATAGCCAAAACAATGCACTCTGTTAAAAGATTTTATTGCTATTTATAGCAATTGGTGCCATTTTTATTTCAAATCTACACAATAAGCAAAAACAATGCAGGTAAAAAACAAAAAAAATATTAATGCTTTGATTGCTCCTACTAACTGTCTGATTTTTACCTACATATGTGGTTGTCATTGATAGGAACTATACATAGGCATTCTCATGTTTAGGGTGATGTTTCACTTTGGGTAATTCGATATACATCTGTACTATAGGGGGTGCACTATACCCTGACAAAGCACTCCTGACGACTGTGAAATGGTTTCTGGGTGGCCGCCCTGGGCTACACCAACAAGCAGCCCTGGCAAATTGCTTTTATCTCATGTTACAGTGAATAAAGCTCTGAGTTTCTGCAAAACTAGAAAATGGTGTCATGCAAAGAAATTTTTCTGCACTGAGTGCTGAGTCCTTTACTGTTCCTTGTATGTTGCACAGGACTTACAAGCACCGACCCCATGGGAAGTGACCCTCACAGGTGTTTCTATTAGTACAGACTTATTCAGAAAATACTAGATGAGAAATCTTTTGTAGCTCACTGATGATATCGGTACACTTGTTTCCTATTTTAGCTTTTTTTTTTTTTTACTTTTTCAATTTAGGTATTCATTCACCACTTGGTTGCAAAACATTCACAGTCTCTATAAAATAGAGAGCCAGAGATCAAAAAGGAAACAGAGTGTGCCAGTAGCAGTACTGGAACACATATGGCATCTCATCTAGTTTTTTTTGAGTATATGGATCGCAGAGGGACAGACCAAGATGGGTTGAATGATGTCATTCCACCCCAGTTATTATGTTCTTCAGTCTGAGAGGTACCATCTGATTTAAAGTGAGATCATGTATCTACCAATCTTAGAGCTGAAATAAATGAAATCAACAAAAGAACAAGTGTCACGCAATCTTGAACCCACAGACTTAAAAGTTGTGTTCTTACAGGTGGACCACAGTACCTTGTTTTAGAAACTGGTGACAGAAGTAGATTAACAAATTAAAGGAGCAACACAACCATGCACAGGCAAAATCTACCTGTACTCTATTTTTTCCTCCTGCGTACCACTGACCGGCCTCTTCGGGCCTCCTAGGCGCACTCTGCTGCCACTCCACCCCAGCTGCCATCCACCGTCCCCATATTAGTAGCCCCAGGAAACTAGACATATCCCTTCATCGGATGGGCCCCCAAGGGAGAAGGCACCAGTAGGTGCATCTCATTGACCCAGGTGCTGCTAGGGTCGATCCGGGTGCTCCAGAGCTTTGTGGCGACGGGGACTAGCAACAGTCATCTGGCTGATCAGTGGTCAATTTTCCATTTTCTGGCCCTCCTACTCCACCCTGATTAGGCCTATGTGGGAACGGCAACCAGAGGAGGGGACGTGTTGAGGCTTCACGCTCCTTGCACGTCACCCAATCCACCTTCAGGTGCCGAGTCCCTTCCTCCCCCTGGGAGGGAAGTGTCCAATGGATGCTCTGGATCTCCTCCCTGCCAGTCTCTGCTCCTGACATCTGGGCTTGAGGCACGAACCCAGGTTGCCAGTGAGCCACATGAACCCCTTCATTTGGCGCCATGGAGCCAGCTACTCTTTTTTTGTAGTTGCTGAAGGGACATCACAGAGACAGCGGTGCTCACTATCAGACACAGACAAGTTCAAGAGCTATTCATTTTTAAAAGCAGTCAACCATTACCTTTTATATCAGGGGTACTTTTTTCTTTTCCCTTTGGTTTATTAGAAGATTGTTTACAAGGTGATAGTAGATGTGATGTGTGGGACAGCAATGTGCCTGGCAGCTAACATTTATTTATTTAATTTTATTGAATTATGATGACCGGGTAAGCCCTCTGAGACAATAAGTCCCTTTTTCAGTGATGACCCAGAATTAGTTACATACAGTGAAGAATATTTATGTACAGAGAAATACAAGACATAAGTAAATGATCAACATACTAATAGTAAATACAGATATTGACATGATTAAAGATTAGTTACATGCTATAGTATTACATACATACAATCTATCAATTATTTTAAAATGGCTATAAGTGGCTAAATACATAGGAGACTTGTCAACCTCTAATAAATGGAAAAAATATTTTTAGGTACTTTATAGTATGAACAATTTTTGTAAACAAATTATTAAGTGGCCCATATATTAGTAAACACTTCAGAATGGAAGACAGATATCTTCTAAGAAAATAACAATTTGTGATTATTGGAAAAAAAATGGTGACTTTTTGAATTCCAGATTTATATACAAAACATGAAATTACCGTTTTAAATATCATAAAGACTGCAGAGGGGATCAGGAAAAAGCAGATCTCAGATATCTATCTCTATTCTCCCCCTACTACATCATCAGCATTGTGACATCACTGACTGTGATATCACTGCTGCTAGGAATAGCCACTCGGTAGCTGCCAGATTAGTCACTTGTGATGCCACTGTCAATGAGATCACAATGCTGGTGATGTAGTGGTGGTGGTGGGGGGGGGAGATACGTAAGCAATAACCAATGAGAGGGTGCGGGGTTATAGGCATTTAATCCATGCCTGAGGTGCGTTGTGAGGCACGAGGCCGCAGGCTGAGTGTCCTCACAGCACCCCAGGCGTGGATTAAATAGAGAATAATGGATGGGGAAGGGTTTGATATGAGAATTTAATGCACACCCGACTTGTGGGATGCTACATAAACCCCGAGGGCGAAGCCCAAGGGGTTTATCAAAGCATCCCACAATGAGGGTGTGCATTAAATTCTCATATGAAACACCCTCCCCATCTTTTATTTTTTATAATAACAGGCCAGCAATTTTTCTCCAGCAGTTTGTGAGACTGTTTGGCCCCGCCCACATACAGAATGTTGGCCAATGAGGCAGCAGCATAGTTTGACTGGCATGGCTCATGAATGTCATAACAACCAGCCAGTTGTTATGGAAAATATCAACCTGGTCAGTACATTGAGAAAAACTGCTGACCAGTTATTATATGCCTATAACCCCACACCCTGGAGTGGATTATTGCACGTATAACATGGGTTACCTCATCCATACCACAGAACCCCGAGAAAGATAGGTGTTGCCCCTCTTTTGCTATCTGAAACAGATAATTTCCTTCCACTGTGGAAAGTAGTCCCTCACCGAACAGCTCTAATGCATGTTGTGTGAACTGTGATGGGACACAATTTTGTTAGAGTACATGTGTTGTACTTCGTTTGTTAACAACTTGCACTACAGACCACGAACTTAGCAAATGGCAGGTTTCCGCAATTGTACAGTACAGCATGCTGCTCATTAGATGTACGTTTGGAGTCGCTCCTTCAGCTGATCTATACTGCTATACAGTGGGATTGACAATGAATAACCACTTTCAACAGAGAACAACACTGTTACAGTGTGCAGATAACATCTGTTTTGTTTACATGTATTTACATCACTTGAACTTACTGGTATGTGTTTCTGTGACTACAGAGTGTTCACATCGGCAGTTCGAGAAGTAAAATGGAGAAAAGGGAGGATATCATCTGCTATATTGCCTCCTGTCACTGCTCGTATGCTGCACTGCTACATTATACAGAGACTCTTATAGTGCTCATCTTTAGTACTACTGAACATTGCTTTACGGAGCAACATAACCTTTCAGAGATGTGTTCCACGGATGTGTAGGAGCTGCTGCATGCATCTCTTATTTAGTATCGGACTTACCCTCGGTGATTACAGACATGCTGTGCGACTACTCGGAAGTTCACAGACTTCTCCAATGGCCTGTCCGTGCCACTATTGCTGGGATGACACTTACAGACAGACGGGAGGATGTCACAGACAGGAGAGAGGTTTAACTAAAGGTTTCTGTGCTACTGTGACATGGTACACTTACTGCTATGTGGTTTTGTGCGGCGTGGTAACACTGCACTTTTTAGCCCTCATGCACTGTGTCACTCTGCTGATGTTTAGGGTGACACTCAAGGTTTCTGTCATGATGCTAGTAAAGTGTTATGTTGAGGAACACATATTGGGCATCACTTCTGGGTCTCAACCTATGCCTCTATGCGTGAACAACTACCATTTAGTGTGATACTGGTGCTCACCTTGGTTTTGTACTGCTGGGACTATACAAGAAGACAAGTACCTATTTGAACCTGTCCACTGCTGTGTGGTTGGGGGGGGGGTCCCAGGGGGCATAAGCGGGACCTCTACAGTACGACTACTGACTCTACATAGCTGAATACTAATATCAACACATGGTACTTGCTACATGACCATTTACTTTCACACTTTTGTGCCATACGCGCTGCTGTGTACATCATTTCTTACAACATAGGAGGACTCATAACGTAAGTTATGCTGATCTACTATCATAAAGGGGGGCACAGGGAGGCAAGAGGCACCCACATATTACTAGATGTGTACAATTTCAGTGGATAACATCTCTGCCATGTAGTTAGACTTCCTTTGCTGTTGTGCAATACTGCAATTGGTGAGCGGTCCCCTACCTTTGAAGTATGTACAACGTAGAATTAAGTGCCGCCCACTGGTAAATGACATCAGACATTACCTGGACATGTTTGTTTCTGTCTTTGTAGCCCTTCTGTTTCAAACAGAATATCTTTGCCAGTGCTGTGCTACTTTTCTCCTACTACACAGCCATCACTAACATCTCCTCGCTAACATAAGAAAACAAATGGCTGCTGCTCGAGACTGAGCTGCACTAAGACTCTAGATCCCTTCACGACGTGAAGCTCCCTAGACTACTAGAAAAAACAATTCTGGCAATACAACCATGCATTAAAATGGAAATGTAATGCATGGCCACCTGACAGGTGTCCTCCAATCAAATTAATTACTGTAGGTAACCCATGTTATAAAGAAAGATATGACAGCTGCCAGGCTGGGAACTGTTCCACACATCCAACACAACCTAATCACATAGAAGACTCTCCAGTGAACAAAATGAAAAATACTTCAGGAATAAGAAGTTACGACTACTTCTTAAAATTTATATTACTTTCCTATCTGCCTGTTTTAATTCCACTAGCTCTTTCAGGAAGCATAAGACTGGGCACAATTATGTAGCTTTTTGGGTTAAGTCTGAGAAATAAATGTTATAATTACAGTGTCAAGGACTCCTTAAGAAATGTAATTTTCTCAAAGAAAGCTGTAATTTATATGCAATCTTATATGTGGACCATAGTATTACTCTGATATGAATACTTGAACAATGCTTGCCAAATGGATGGCAAGATTCTGAAATTGTTTTTGATGTTTTGGTGTGTGGGTTTCCCTATGTGAAATGAACAAATGATATAATACATGTATTTCTGCACTTTTGCTTCCTTTGCATGATTTAAGTAGAGCACCTTCAAACTGTATATTTATGGCATTGCCACTTTAAATAACATGTGCATGTATATAGGTTTCCCACCATTAGTGGCCAGTACCCTTGAAAATGCCCAGAGTCCCTGGGTGAAAATGCTGGGTGGCTAGTCATGATGGCTAGAGGTCTGTGGGTGTAACTTTTCTGCACTAAAATGCATTAACATACATAAGCATAAGCTGCATTTGTAGCAGAAAGAATTTGTACATAATCTTTAGCTTCCTGAACTTGTCCGTGTTTGACTGTAAATACCACGACCTCTGTGGCACCCCTTCAGCAACTACAGATCTGATACACCTTCAGAGAGATTCACGAGTAAAACTGCCATTGTTGTCTGAGCTGAAGGTGCCAGATGCACAAGCTGGAGTCAGAAATAGTAATCCTTTCAGTGGATCCCCCTCCACTGAAAGGATTTCTGGCAAGCCTGTTCGTGGACCCAGGAAATACCATCCTAGATGAAAACCCTGCACAGCCATCACAAGCACCAGAGACTTCAGAGGTAAACTGCAGAGAACAAACAACAAACATCAGAGAAGTACTTAAACCATGAGTGTGTAGCCTTAAAAAAGTCAGAGGCTACACTAGCAAAAATAACTCTAGAAGCTTATTTTAATGTGGGCCGCATATCACATGGCATAAGGGTTACTAAGGTGCCTGCATTCAGACAAGACAGGGAGCATTTTGTAACTAGATGGAAGGAGGAATTTCTACAAGCCTTAGCAAATTTTGTGAAGTTAATCTGAGAGGATGTTGTAGAAATAAGAGCCCAAGTAGAAGAGGATCTTAAAAACAAGAGTTTTGAACACATTTAAGGACTCTTGTAACATGGCATAAAAAACAGAAAAAAAAAACAAGAAATGTGATTAGTGGAAAGAAACCACGTGGTACATGAGCAAGCATGGTCTAATACCACAGTAGATCATGGTAGCAACTGGGTGCACGCAAAAATAATTAGACCACGCTCGGCATGCTGCTGGTGCTGTACAGCGTCGGTGAGTGAGGAGCAAGCACTCTGCACACAATGCAGCATGGCAAACGCTTTTTTGCCTCGCATCCTAGTCGCAACTGAGCAACCCACATCACACCTCACAGATTCGCAGAATTAGTGTACCAAAGAGCAATCATAAAAGAAAGGTTTAAATAGTAATACAGGAGCGTGGGTGCAAAAAAAAAAATAACCTCTTACCACAGGTGATTGGAAGAAGAGGAATCGCTGTCACTAGAATATCTGTGGGAACACAAGAGAATCACTGCATCAATGTAAAGACGCGTAGTATGAAGAGGCTGTAATCAGAAAAATACTATCAGGTGCATTAAAAGTCTCCGTAAGCCATAGCTGTAGCGCGGTCTGTATGGCAGCACACAAATGTGGAGAAATACCAAGAGTGCAGCAGCAAACAGCAGCAGAAATATTGGAGAACAGACCTGAAATGGAGAAAAAAAGACACACAGAAAACTGCATACAGTGAGCAGCGTGTGTGTGTGTGCTGCATATTTTAGCCAGTTCCTCTATAGGTACAAAAATGCACATCAGTATATTGATAGATGTAAAATCTTCAATGTACATGTGCACGTTTTGAAGTGTATACAAGATTATAGAGAGAATATAGAGGAGGTTAGTCTTTATTATTATTACAGAACAATATTATGAATAAGAAAGTGCAGTGAAAATGAAAAGTCATTAATTCTACAGCAGACCCATCCTTTCAAGTGGCTTAATCCTTACTCATGCCTTTGAAAAAATATCAATAGGTATTAAAATACACTGTTTTGGAGCATGATGCAAAAAAAGGCTGCCAAACAAAGAAAAGTCTGACAGGGACACAACCAACTATGCCTCTGGCAGAATATTAGACTGGAGTAGAAAAAGCAACTATAGAGTGAGTCAACCTATATCTACTGTACAGTATACTGAAAAAAACAACATCCACATCATAGTGAATCATGAAAAGAAGGCACAAGTTCAACTGCTTTTTAGGGGACAGTTCACCATCCCTTGCACAACCAGTTCAGAGAACGAGCAGAGTTGTGTGTAACACAGGTACTGCTGATGAAAAAGAGGCATGATCCTAAACTAAATCTATATTTAAATGTTGCCATTACCTAAAAAAACATATTACATTAATATCTCTGACTAGTGAAATTCCTGAGCTGGCCATAGCACACCAAATTCCTTGTAGGTAATGTAACAACAAACAACATAAATATTAACGCGAAAAAAAAGACTACGTGCTGTAGATACAAATTACTTCTTGGCTGTGAAAGCACATCTAGCACTGCACACTGAGGGCTATATACACATTAAAAAGCAATACTGTCATATTGTCACCAGTTATGAGGTGTCATTTCCACACAAGAATGCCTACTGAGAAAGACTCAACACAGTAGAAAAAAAAAGAGCTGGGGTCTTTTACTGACCCTGTCCCTTCCTCTTAGAATTCAATTCTTTCTTTAATGAATACATCAGCCAACTTACAGTGTCTTAATTAGTACGTGCTGCAAAGATACAAAGGATATTTTTACCTCATGTGCAAGTACATCATGTACAAAGTTATGGTTATCTGTAAAGGGCCAAACAGGGGAATAAGTTACAGTACATACAAGCCTTGATAAACAGTTTGGTCATGTTTTAATCTGGAGGGACTACATACAGTATCTTCCCTCTGATCTGTAAAAAGGGATTTTTTTGGGTTATTGCAGTTAATGCTTTATACTTTTCTTTGTTCTTGCAATGAATCCATTTAAGATGCAATTTACATGAATCCTATGTTACAAGGTCCTAATTTCAACAAACCTTTGCCACGAGTTATGAGCAATCTTTTTGAAAATATGGCACAATAAGTATAACAATAAGGGAATCAGTCAATATAATTTCATAATACAGTACTCATATCTTCGAGTGTTGCTACCTGATATTTCTACATCTATGTTAACAACACTAGTAGACCATTTTGGTATAGATGACACAAAGCTCTGTAACAGAGTAGACACACAAGAGGGTGTAGACAGAATGAGAAGGGACCTGCAGAAACTTGAAGAATGGTCAGGGATTTGGCAGTTGAAATTCAATGCAAGGAAGTGCAAGATAATGCATATGGGGACAAAAGCCCTGGCACAATATATCAGTTGGGGGGTGAGGATATAGCATGCACCAAGCAGGAAAGGGATCTTGGAGTTATCATCTCTGATGACCTCAAGGCAGGGAAACAGTGTGACAAGGCAGCAGGTAAAGCAAATAGGATGCTGGGATGCATAGGCAGGGCATCACCAGCAGGAAAAGGGAGGTCATAATTCCACTATACAAGACACTAGTGAGGCCGCACCTGGAGTACACTGTGCAGTTCTGGAGACCTTACCTACGTAAGGACATAGACAGGGTAGAGAAGGTTCAGAGGAGGGCAACAAGATGGTGCATGGATTGCATCACAAGTCCTATGAAGACAGGTTGAAGGCACTGAACATGTACTCCCTGGAGAGAGGAGGGAGAGAGGGATATGATAGAGACATACAAGTATCTTACAGGGAGGAACAGGGTGCAGGAATGCACTATTTTTAAGCGAAAAGATGTTCCAGGACTAGAGGCATGGGATGAAGTTGGAGGGAGGACGATTCAGAGGAAACGTGAGGAAGAATTTCTTCACAGAACGGGTGGTGGACAAGTGGAACACCCTGCCAGAGGAAGTGGTGGGGGCTGAAACAATCACGGGATTTAAGAATGCATGGGATAGACATAAAGGAATTCTGGAGGTCAGGGGTAAGGGGCAACAGACTTCCTGGAAAACATAAACTGAACTTACAAACGTAAATGGGCAGACTGGGTGGGCCATAGGCCCTTATCTGCCGACACTGTCTATGTATCTATGTATCTACGTATAGTTTTAGGTAATTACTGAAATAACTGTTACATGTTTCTGTTCAATCACCCCAAAAGGGTACAAGGTCAGATAGAAATCTCTGACATGCAGCAGAGTTGAAGTTAGAGTTTTTGAAATACCAATGGATAACCTAAAAATTATGCATACAGAAAAACTTTTCAAGTATTTTATTTTTGTTTACAATTGCTTAGCATTTACTCAATTACTCTGAATTAACTTGAACTATTTTTAAACGTTATAAACAAATACTAAGTTTACCTAGAAATGAACAAAGTAGATGATTTGATACCTTTTGTTGGACCATCAAGAGATTTACAAAACACAAGCTATCAGGCTAAACAAAGCCCTTCATCAGGCAATGGCAGAATCTTAAAACAAAGTTAAACACATTGGGTAGAACTGATAACGTTTTACACATGGGTGTGACAACTCCAATGATAAGGAAGTAAATAACTGGATATGTGCAGAGACCAAACAAAAACTCTCTTTGAAATTCAAGGTGGTTATAAATCAAAATAGAAAAGTAGGCTCCTCTCCATGGATGGAACGTGATTGCAGGAGGCCTATAAATTGTTAAATGCTTATGCTCTAAGAGCCACCTTAAAGAAAGACTGTGTGTGTGTGTGTGTGTGTGTGTGTGTGCACACTGAAAAGCATTTATGTATACATTTGTAAGTCAGTAAAACTTTATTTATATAGTGCCTCTAAAACCAAGGTGCTTTAACAAAGCATAACAATACCCCATATAAATAAAACAGTAATAGTAATATAAATAACTTAATAGTATTACAGATATGATAATCCAAATTAAAAACATCAAGGAAAAGCCTGGTTAAAAACATAGGTTTTAAATTCAGCTTTAAAATGTGTACTACATAAACACACACATATCCACAAGAACACAGTATGATCAAACATATAAATAAAACCATGTTAATGTATAAGGCACACATATATATTAAATGCAACAGATAATGTATATATAATAAATGTATGCACTGGAAAGGCACATGCACCTGAAGCAAGAGATAGGCAGCTCTACATACAGTCCATTATTTTTAGTGTCAAGAAGAACAAGCGTTTGTCAATGCCGAGAGTTCGCTGTTGGTATTGCTGCTGTACATGCCTCCCATATTTTTCTGTGTATATTCCTCTGTCTTGCATTTTAAGGGTAGGCGTCACGGTTGGAAACCCTAACGTCCCAGACATTTGTTGGTATTTTTGCTCCAAATTTTCAAGATGGGCTTTTTGGGACCCCACCTCATGAATAGTGGCAGTATTATTTTGTTACTCAATCCCAAAAGGTGATTTTGGACAACGAGTGAGCTATTCAGCACCACAAGTGCGAAAACACATTTTGGGCAGGATGTGAAAAATGACAGCTATACTGTTCACGAAGCGGTATGAAGAAATGGCAATGTTGAAAATCTGGAGTGAAAATATGAAAAGGTGGCGAAGTTACGAATGTGCATGAAAACTGTGCAACACATGCTTCTAACGCAGTCAAGTTTCTGAATGTTTTCATCAAATTTTCAATATGGCCTTTTTGGGACCTTCCCTCATGAACAATGGCACTGGAATTTTGTTAATCTGTCCTGAAAGTTGATTTTGCACAGTGACCGAGCCATTCTGCACCACAGGTGCAAAAACACATTTTGGGAAGGATACAAAACATGACAGCTGTACTGTTCATAAGGGGTTGTGAAAAATGGCAATGGTGGAAATTTGGAGTGAAAATCTTGAAAACTGATGATGTTACAAGTGTGCGTAGAAACTGCACAATGGACTCGAATAATGCAGTCATTTTTGGGAGCTTTTTCACCAAATTTACAGCAAGGGCTTTTTGGGACCCAACCTCATGAACAGTGGCACTGTCATTTTGTTAACTGGTCCCGAAAGGTGATTCTGTGCAGTGACCACGAAATCACCTTCCAGGCCTGGAAACGAAATGACAGTGACTGTGTTCTGTGTGTGTGTGTGGGGGGGTCCCAAGAACCCCATGTTGAAAATTTGGGACCCAAACTCCCAAAAATGGCTGAGCTATCAACCTAAATTGAACCCCCCCCCCCAATTACTTGCCATTATAGGACTTACCGTCATTTCTTCAGTTTGCGATCAGCTTTGAAGAGTGCAGACGTGTTCCCAGTCCACTGAAGATCGCTGCTCCCAACCTCCAGAGGCAAGTATAGGTGAGGGGGAGTGCAGGGAGGTGGGGTGCACAGAGCAAGGGTGCAGATTGGAGGAGGGGGTCAGCAGGAACGACGGGGACTTTGTTTTTTTTGAGGTTTAAAAAAAAAAAAAAAGACGTTGTGGGTCCGTTTTCTTCTTTTTTTTTTTTTTTTACAGGGAAACTATGGATTTCGGCACACTGGGGTGGCCTCCCAGTGTGCCAGAGTACTGGGAGGAGGGGATTAATGCCGAACTGGGGATTGGGCACCCCAAGGTCAGAGGATATTGGGGGGGTGCATCCGACACCAGGAGTGGGCATCCTGGTGTCGGAAACACCACAGCAGGTTCTGGCACACTGGGGTGGGCTCCAGTGTGCCACATTAAAGGATGAGGGCCGATACAGGCACACACAGGGATTGAGCACCTGATGTCAGCAGGCAGGGGAGGGTCCGCCAGCACGACTGATCGCGCTTTAGAGTAAGTGTCTTCGGGCACTGAATACTCCCAGCCCATATGGAGCTTAGGCTGTGGCCTGCTTCGCATGGGTGGAAGAAATGTCAGAGCCAGAGACAGCGGGGCATGGAGGAGGCAGGTGAGGAAAGCACCTCCTCTGGGCCAGTGCGATCGATCATGCTTAGAGTAAAAGTGCCTTTGAGCACTGAATACTCCCAGCCCATAAAGGAGCTTAGGCTATGGCCTGCTCCGCATGGGTGGGAGAAACTTTAGAGCTGGAGACAGCAGGATGTGGAGGAGGCAGGCAAGGAAAGATCCTCCTCCCACCTTTCAGGCAAGGCTGAGACGTCACGATGCTAACAGGTGTTTGCTCTGCGGTGACCTGCAGATGAAAGGAAAAAGCCGCCTCCTGCTTGGTGCAGCTTTTTCTTTTCAAGTGCAGACCACTGCAGTCAAAACAGCATCAGGACCAGCCTGGCTGAGAATTGGTGTGATACCGTCGCACCCCTTGCAGAGCACTCTGCATTGCACAGACAGTATCACACCCCTCAAAGCCTACTATCCCAAGCGGTTCACCGCGTATGCGTGAACTCAAAAATAAGCTTGAGCTCATAACACTGACTTTCTTGTGCATTTCTGAAGTGTCCTTTGAGAACCAAGACAGAGAGGTCAAAGATGGAGCGATCAGACTGAGAGAAATGCTGTCTCACTGTTTTTTCAGTCTTTTTCTCCTTTATGTTGTGCCTGTATGCGCTCATTTGGGTTTGAAGGGGTCACCCAGTTTCCCCTACATAGCCTGTATATGGACACTTATTGCACACTGGATGTAATAAATATCATTCTGGGATCCATGTGTATAACTCCCCTGAATCCTGACTTGCTGGTATTTGGGGGTGTTTATAAAGTCTGAGGTGGAAATGTGCTCACATATTTTATGTGTAGGAACACTGCAGGGTTTAGTGCCTCATAGTGTTCTGCTGTTTTGGTCAGGTATAAATTTGCTCCTGACAATCAGGCTGGATAAGTTAGGTTGTTGTTTGGAAGACAGTAAAAGTGGTTCCTGGAGGAGGAAAAACAAACAAAAAAAAAAACATTTCAAGGTGTCATCGTCACTGATTTTTGGTTGTAGGCCCTTTACATTTTTTCCCAGGGGCTCCAGATCGGGGTTTTATACTTGAAATTTGGAGATAGAAGACACGGACGCCTATACTTATACTATCTCAGATTCATGAGTAATACTCATTTAGGTTATTCCCATCCATATATTTGTCTAATTTGTTTTTAAAAGTCACTAAGGTCCTACTATCTATAATATCAGCTGGTAAAGAATTCTATTCACCTGTTATTCTTCGTGTATAGCACATTTTTCTTTTGTCCGTTTTAAAACTGTTAATTTTAACCTGTTCAGTGTGACCTCTTGTGAAGTGATTGTCAGTAAGGAAACCGAGATCTAAGTCATCTATCATTTCTCTATCCTTATGTAAATTATAAAACAGTAGTAGGTTTCCCCTTCTTTTTCTTCGTAAACCGTGTAATGAAAAAGTATTTAATCTTTCTTTGTAATCCATATGCTTCAAACCACCCATCATTTGTGTTGCCTTCTTTGGAATTCTTTCTAGTTTGTTTCTGTTTCCTTGGTTTACTACACCCCAAAACTGAGAACAGTAATCAGTCAATGGTCTAATACAGGATTTGTATATTGGCAGTAAAACTTCCCTGGCTCTGTGGCTGAAGTGCCATTTGATGTTTTTCAGTAAGTAATTAGCCTTGTTAAATATGTCCTTAAACATGGTGTGTTGGTTTTAGGTCTGCTATTTTAATACGCAGATCTTTTTCTGTTTTGACCTCATTTAATTTGACCCCTTTAAGAAAGTAACTATTCTGCTTGTTATTTTTCTCTAAATGCATCACACTGCACTTATTTTCATTATAATTCATACCACAAGTGTCTGCCCATCTTGCCATTCTTCTAAATCTTCCTGCAATTTTATACTGTCCTCAGTGTTATTTTTTGTCCTAGTTTGGTGTCGTCCATGAATTTGTTATACAAATTTTTTTTTATATCCACTCCCAGATCTGTTACAAAGAGACGAAACAGGACCTGTCACAGTACAGAACCCTGCGGAACCCCACTTGTGACATCCCCCACCTCTGAAGTGCATTCTTTTAGTCTAACCCTTTGGGCTCTGTCTGTCAACCAGTTATTAATCCTATTATCAGTGGAGGGATGTTAGGAATTCTTTTTCTTATTTTAGTAACTAGTATGTGTTGTGGTACTCCATCCAATGCCTTACTGTGGTCCAGATAAATAATGTCCACCGAGTCACCCTCATCTGTCTATCACAACCATGGGTATCCAGTTGGTGGTGGTCTGTTCTTTATACGGAAGTAGTTGTTCTCTTGGAATAAACATGGCATGTTCCACAGCTCTGACAATGTCTCTAGAGGAGTGTCCCTGTTCAGTAAATGTTTTATTCAGTGTGGCAAGGCATTTATGTCAGTCCTCCCCACTCGAACTGACTCAGTGGTATCAGAGTGCTTGGCTGTACATTATAGATTTTTTTAGCGTGCCTAGGGTGATTGCTGTTTTGTGTAGCCATCTCTGTCTGTTGGTTTTCTATAGATACATGTCTGTAATGATCTATATTTGATGGCATCTGTGGAGTCAAGGAAATTGATGCTGATGTCAGAGAACTCCAAGGAAAAGTAACAGGTGGGTGGAGCATGTTAACTTCCTGATGAAATTCTTCAAGTGTGTCAGCACCTTCTGTCCAAATTATAAATATATTATAATATATCGGAAGTATGCGAGTGGTTTGATTTTATATTTCATGAAATCCTCTTCCAAATTGACCATGAAAAGGTTGTCATTCTGTGGAGCCATCCTAGTGCCCATTGCTGCTCCCATATTTTGAACATGTTTGCCATTGAAACTGAAGTTGTTGCGAGTCAGAATAAATTCAGCAAGTCTGGCAATGAATTTTGAGTGGATGTCGTGGTGCTCTCCCTTCTCTTGTAAGTATTTAAGACACACAAATTCCATCAGTATGTGTGGTATTGGTGCAGAGGGAGTTCACATCCACCATGGCTAAGATGGTAATAGGCAGTAAATCTCTAAAAGCAGAAAGTTCGTGCAAGAATTGTGCAGTATCTGCAATATAGCAGTCTCTTTCTATAATAAGTGATTTTAAGATAATTTCTATAAATCCAGAGATCCTTTATGCCAGGGTACAATTGCCAATTGTTACTGGTCTCCCTGGATTCCAAGGTTTATGGATCTTAGGCAACATATAGAATATGCCTGGCTTAGGTCACCAGGGATGAGAAAAGTTCTTCGGTCTTTGTCCCATATTTCTTTAGTGTATTGTGTAGTAAGATCACTAGCCAGTTCCCTGTAGCAGATGTGATCGGTTATTTGCTAGTATGCTTCATTAACACAGTCTTAATGGTTAAGATCACAACTGCATATCCTTTCTCAGTTTACTTAATCTCGTGTGGCTGGATTTCAGTGACTGTACTGCTCTCCCTTCTAACTGGGGAAAGGCTGTGTTTTGCTTGTTAAGGATCTGGCAGTTGACTCTCTGATAAAAACTCTGAATACAAGTGTCTAGTTCGGTACCATGTCCATGCCGGGGCAGTGTTGGGTTGTGTGTGAACCTCAGATCACTTATTTTTCTCTTCTGATGGAGTGCTGATATGTGGGGTTTCTCCTTTGTTGTGAAAAAATTATTTTAGTCACAGTGAAGGAAGTATTCTTCTAGTTTACACAGAGCTGTATTTTATCATAATGTCAATCAAAATCTTTATTTAGCCAGGCAGACGTCATTGAGCAAGGCTCATTTGCAAGATGGACCTGGGGATAACAGGTTCAGGTACACAAGGAAGATCATTACATATAAAAATATATGAGGACACACACACGCACACACACATACTATATACAGTTTACATATATAAACAGAGACAATGATGATAAATAGGGTCGAATACCTGCATGGCATATTACAAGAGAACCATATACAGTTACAAGTGATAAGTGATGGTCCAGTCACATGATAGCAAATTGCAGGAGAATCATATCCTGGTGGCAGCCCCCAAGTGCAGTTATAGTTCTGGTGCTTAAACTTAGGGACAAATTTAGAAACTGACGGATGGTACAGTGGTGAGCAGGGAAGGGAAGAACCAGGATTTGGGGGGGGGGGGGCAGGACCCAAAAAAGTGTATAATGTTAGGATCCCAGGGTCGCTTTTCAAGAGTCAGGGTAAGGAGGTAAAAAGGTAGTAGAAGGGCTGGGATATGGACTGGGCTGGCAATGAGGACTAAGATGGGTATTATGTACTTTGAGTGGTAGGAGTAGGACACTGGGCTATGAAAACGTATAGGAGGACAGAGGTAGGAAAGAGATCCACAGGATGAGTGAGATTACAGGGGATAGAGGGTTAGAAGTAGGTAGGTTAGAAGAACTTATGCTGGGATCAAGGAAAGCAGTTGCAGGGTTCCTTGATCATATCTGAATAAAGGGTCCTGAAGGTAGAGATACTGACCAGAGTACTCAGCTTCAATGTTTTCTGAAGTTTGTTCCAAAGAGAGGGCAACACGGTGCTTATAGCTGCTCTACCAAAGTAAGACTTGACTTTGGGGACTCTCAATGAGATGTATGTAAGGCTTCTCAGGACATACTTGCCTATTTGGTTTAAAGGGATTCAGTCAGCAATGTATTGTGGAAGTTTGTTTGAAATTGCTCTCAGTGTCCATAGGGCAGCATTTCTGTTCTGTCTATATTGGAGGGAAGACCAGCCCACGGCTGTATATAGGTAGCAGTGGTAGGTAGAAAAGGGGAGAACGGTGATGAATCTCAGAGCTCTATGGTACAGCGTGTCCAGTTTTATGAGATAGAAGGCAGGACATTGACTGTACAGGAAATCCGTATAGTCTATAAGAGAGAGGAACGTTGTTTGAACCAGACGTACATTAGCATCTCTTGCTAGAAAGCGGCTGATCCTAAAGAACAGGCCCAATCTTTGTAATTGTTGTTTTAGAAGCTCCTCTATATGGTCTATGTAGGATAGCCTATGATCCAGCCACACTCCCAGGTATTTGAATTTATTGACAAATTCCAATTTTTCTCTGAGAATTGTAGAAATTTGCATTATTAAACCTGCATAAGCCGGTTTCACTGTACATACCAGTGGAGAGAAAAACATTGCTTTGGTTTTCTTAGCATTAAGTAAAAGCTTTTTGTTTATGAGTGTGTTTTGTAATAAGCTGAATTCGGTTTGCAGGCCACCGCATGCAGCTTCTGGGGTTGGGCGGCTTAAGTAGAGCACTGTATCATCTGCGAACAGATGGATGTTGGCCCTGGTTATACAGTCATCAATGTTGTTGATGTAGATGGCAAACAATAAAGGACCTAATACAGATCCCTGGGGGACCCCTCTCAGGAGAGGTTTGAGAGTTGAGAACTCACCTTCAGCCTTCACTTGCTGAACTCGGTCAGGGAAATAGCTATTAAACCACTGCAGGGACAGTGAGTCAAACCCTATTGCACGCAGAGAGGAGAGAAGCAGTCTATGGTCGATGGTGTCGAAGGCCTCACTTAAATCTAAAAAGACAGCGCAAACGTAGTTCCTATTCTCTTATATTAGTCCCTTATAGAGTACTGATAATTCTGCAGTGGTCAGCGTGGCTGGACAAATTAACGATTGAGAGATGTTCAGCTGCATTACCTTCCTGTTTCATGTTATTGTTTTCCTCTGTTCCACTGATGCAGTCTCTGGCTTGTCTGAGTACATTCGGCTTCTTGTTCTTGTGGAATATAGTTCTCTTCTTAGAAATCACCTCATTCACAGGATATACTTTAAGTTAATCTGAAGTTCTGTGATGGAGTGGTTCAGCATATTTTGAATTCCAAGTGGGTCTTAGTGGATTGTAGCCAATAATATCTTTGGGACAATATTTTGTTTTTTTTTTCCACTAGGTTAGGAAATAAATGTCACTATCCAGCACAAGCTGTGTTCTTGTGGATATGTGTGTTTATGCAGTATAGATATATATACACAACTCTAGATGCTTGAATCAACATAATTACTTCAATGAATTTCAGTCTGGTTTAGATATAACCACATTACTCAGTCAGCCCTGGTTAAAGTAACAAATGATTTACAGTTAGCGACTGACCATAGCTCCACAGCTGGGGCCATTTTCATTGACCTCTCCAAGGCCTTTGACACAACAAAACATAAATGTCTGTTACAGTCACAGCCAAAGATATGGTCAGATATTTCCTGATATTTCTAGAGAAATCTCCAGCTTTCTGCAGTTCCCCAGTAGGGGCAGCAGAGACAAACTCGTTAGAAATGTGAAATATCTGGAAATATCTGACCATGTCTCTGGCTACCACTGTACATAAGTTGAGTTCCTTGGGTCATAACTCAAACTTTCATTATTGGTTGAAAAGTTACTTATCTGACCAGCAACAAATTGTCTCATTTAATGGTGTACATTGTAATATTGTTTCAGTAAAGAATGGAGCTCCCCACAGCTCTGTTCTGGGTCCACAGCTTTTCAACTTATATATTAATGATTTAAAACTAACCCAGAAAAATGTTGCTTTACCTCTTCATGCCAATACTATTTTTTATAGGTGGAACCCAAATTTCTCAGATTTGCAAGCAAGGAATTTGATGAGGACCAGGCATTTTTCCATCACAATGTACTTGTGTTGAATGAAAAATAAGGATTATGCAGGTTGGTACTTCTTATTTAAAAATGTGTCCTAATTTGAATAGAATTACTCAATAATTTTAATCTTGAGAGAGTCCCATAATATAAATATAGTATTTACATCTTTGGCTTGATGAGTGCCATAAAGGGGACAATCATATCATAACTACTTTTAAGATGGTAAATGCTTGACTATGGTTCTTGTATCAATATAAAGGTTGTTTTTCTTATGACATAAGTTTAAGGTTGGTGCAATCAATAATTCTTCCTTTTTTGACTATGCCTCTGTGATTACTGGAGGCCGATCTTATTTACCTCTCTAGACTTGAGGTAGCTCATTATAAACTTACAAAAGCGCCTCATCTTCAGAAAATGTTTACTTTTCAATCATTTAACAATAATACTTGGTTCAGAGCTTGGAATTGAACTTGTTCCTATTGTAAAATATTCTATAGGGTGTCAGACTTTCACATATAATGATTCAAAATATTGGAATTCTCTGGCTATGTATTTACACCTTGCAGATTCTATCTTTAGGGAGGTTCTTAGAACATACGCTTTTAACAATTTATAGGTGTCCTGCTATAACATTCCATCCATGGAGAGGGGCCTACTTTTCTAATCTGATTTATAACCACCTAGGAGTTCAATGACTTTTTTGTCACTGTACATATCAGATTATTTTCTTCCTTATCAACACTGTCACACCCAAGTGTAAAATTGTATCAGTTCTACCCAATGTATTTTTTTGTTTTTAATTCTGCCACTGCCTGATGAAGGGCTCTATGTAGCCTGAAAGCCTGTATTTTGTAAATCTCTTATTAGTCCAGTAAAAGGTATCAAATCACCCACTTTGTCCATCCTTTTGTATAAGAACCAATACAGCTACAAATAATTCTACCTAAAATATGATACAGTTCAGTTATTAAATACTCATTTATCTTGTATTACAATCAGGGGTCCAGATAAAATTTAGGACTGGGAAGTATTTACGACTAGCTTGCTCAGCCTGGCAGTATTTTCCTCTAAATGGTAGCAATGCTTTCGGCTGACCAGCCTCAAACCCCTGCCTCTAAATCAAGTTTCAAATCCACTAGGTACCTGCAGCCACTGACTCTCTTCGACTGGTGCTGTCATGGGAGTTTGGGATACCTTTCTGATCTACATAGTGTTGTGGCCTTACTTATAACATGATGTCAGGTTACAAACACCCTTCTGGCCAGCAAGTTAGCAACTTCTGACACCGTTTTCTGTATGCAGACCCAACTGATACTTATGTTCTTTCCTGTCTCCACCCCATATGCTTCCACTCTTTTAGTGCGTGGTGCAGGGGCTGCTAGCATTGTATGGTGCTACCAATATTGCACATGTGTAGCAAATATACTTTAAAAATGCTGGGTGAGAAATAAATTCTTAAAATCAAAAAACAGTAGTAAATCGGGCAAAAATGGGAGTGAAATTTATTTATTTATTTATTTCTGGTAACCAGGTAGGTGTTCTACATATAGAAAAATGCTTATTTTCAGGCATGACCCGGGAGGTTACAATATGGTGAGATACAAGACAAAATAGCGGTAGACAACACAATACTCAAGTGGTAGAATACAATGCAATGCAATCTAACAGTCAGTACAAATTCAGTTAAAAATAGAAGATAATACACGAAGTTCAGGAAGGATATAAAGAGAAAGTGCTAGCAAAACTAGGAAAAGCAAAACATAATGAATAATTAAAACAAGTGCTGCCATTACAATTGGTTTAAGACAGTACAATAGTTATAGCCCAGTAGTCATCATGGTAGTAGGTATTTGCATGAGGCTGGAAGTAGAGAGGAGAGGGTAGCAGTAAGCAGAGGAGAGGGGTAAAGGTGGCCAGGGTGGGGATAATCAAAGTGGAAGGGGGAGGCAACAGCAGTAGGTAGTGGTGAGACAAGGGAAAAAGGGGAGGCTTAAGGTGGATTAAAGCATTTGCAGGGGGCTAGCTTAGTAAGATAATCAAGGTGTGCCTTTTTGAAGAGGTAATGACTAGGTGATTGTCTGATAGCTAAGGGAAGCGAGTTCCAGTACAGGAGGGCAGCATGGGAGAAGGCATGAGTGCCCTTAGTTGTTTTGCACCTTGTGATATGAAGGGGAGTTTGGTCCACAGATCTGAGGCCACGCGAGGAGGTTTTCTGGTACAGCACAGAGGCCAGGGATACTCCCTTGCTCCCCTTATCTGTTCCCCTGATTACAATTACTCATGCCATAACCCACAGTGACATCAACTATACAAGGGAATAAATGCTTTGGGGACAATGCTTATAGTCCAAAGGTCAAATGATTTATGGAGTGGCAATGTATTTCTTCCAGAGGTCCCCACATCTACTGTGTTGATTACTGATGCAAGTTTTTTTGGTTTTTAAAGTCACCTATTTTATTATGAGTACTAGTTTTTCCATTGTCTAAAGGTTCAAAAATGGCCATCTGACAAGTACTGTGTACAAGGCTTTTAAACTGATCAGCAAAACTGATGCAGGAATACTTCAAGTACAGTGTGTGTGTGTGTGTGTGTGTGTGTGTGTGTGTGTGTTGACTTTATTAATCTCTGTTTGATTGGCTAAAGGTCAACATAGAGCATACAAGACCACATTAATAACAACTGCTCAAAGGACAAATGGTTGTACCCACTGAGTTAGTGGGGAAATGAATATGCAGGACCAATTATCTTTTTTCTTTCTTATATGAATATGTTCATACTACTAAATTCTATGGCTGCTTACATGGCAGGAAAAAGATCTGACAGATCCCTGATCACGTTTCGTCACAGCATTGTCTATGTTCCTATTGTATACAGTACTTACTAATAAGTGCAAACTGGCACTGGTATTAGAGGAGGCTGCTTAGCCTGCACACCCTGTGTCCTGAAGTTTGATGACAGTGGTGTGACTAATTAGAGTGAAGGATACATGGATGGACTTAGATTATTCCTTCAGATGCCCAAGTTGGGGGTGCACAAAAAGAGGATCTAAAATATAGTTTAAAACTGTATTGCCAAAGACAGAAAATAGTTTCAGCTGCTACTACTTTAAACTAGAGATCCATCTCTCAACTGCCCATTTATTCTTCTAGTTCTGTCATCTTCTGATATTCTGCACTTAGTAGTTTTAGCTGAACAGTAGGTATTCTTTTCAATGGTTTGATGGCTATGTCTTCCAGTTTTGTCATCTTTTGAAATACCTGTACTTTGCTTTATCTGATTAGATTAAGTTATTCCTTTCACCAATGGGATGACATATCCTTTAAAAAGGGTACATAAACCATGTTTTCTTTTCATTTTTTTGTGCTTTATGTACATTTTTAATACAATTGCAAGTTTGGAGATGTGTGGTGCTTGTTTAAAACCCCAGACAAGCGCTTTATGTCATTATATTTAAATAGTCCTTTTTTCCCCTTATTTAGTACCCCTTGTTGATGCTGCCTTCCCACTCCCAACACTCGTTTTATTTTTATTTACACGTTCCAGAACCCATTTATATCAACTGAGAAGAGGCCCCACATGGCATGCTTATTCTAGCCTTCCACTTAACTGATGTCACTGGGTTACAGAACTCATAAGTAATTAAACAAAATCTGGTCAGATCCACCAGGGCTGCATAATGAAGTTAGTGAAGTTGTAAGATTTTTAATTTCTAATCGGCGATTATATTAATGAACAGGACCGTAGAGCAGCAGAGAATAGACATTTTTTTGGGAAGGGCATTTGGACCTCGGGGATAGTACAGTTTGCAGTAAATCACTTTGTTGTGCAGCACTAAAGTGAGCTCAAACTCATCGGACAACAGGCATGGAGGTACAGAACTACCATCTCGGGCTCGAATAAATGTTCAACTAAGTATCTGATGCTGTCACCATTCAGTGGAGTCCAGCAAGTAGTGAAAGTTCGGAGCCACCAGGATACTATAATGAATCAAAGAAACGAAGTGTCTGTGAATGGCTTCTGAGTCTGAAATGGGTCAGGTGGGATTCCTGTCTGTATGTCTTGTTTTAACCTGGAAATGATTAAAAACTACTGATGTGAGAGTTTGGACTCTGCTTTAAATTTATGAGTCCCTCGTATGTTTTTTTTTGTGTGTTCAAAACCCTTTTGGTTGCCAGTTCCCCATAAAGGCAGATAAGAGAGTGTGCAACCGTGTGCAGTACATTCATGGGTCAGTTTTTGCAGGCTGAAAGCAATACCTGAAACACAGCAGGATGCATTTGGAAATGTGCACTGTACCCAGTCGCACATGTAGTATAGTATCACTTGTGAGAGCGGCATCAGTATAGCTCCCTGTGCATACTGAATTCTCCCCCATTTATGTGCAGTGTCCTGGATCAATATCACCCCCTGCTTTGTGTCTATGTGTTGCTGCTCGCTGTGTCCCTGTATCCGTTGGAGGAGTGACTCTCCTTCTCTGTCTGTGTGTGTGTTGGTGAACAGGTGACAGCATGTGAGAGACACTGAGAGAATGATAATGCGAGTGCCGCAGAGGAGCACTGGTCACAGTGTGTGTGTGTGTGTGTGAGACCAAGAGAGATAGACAGCAGCACATTTGTTAATATTGTAGCACATGGTCAGCAGTGCCAGATTTCTGTAGTGTGTAGACAGTTGCTTAATAAAAACCTGATAGGTAGATAGATTGGTACAGTAAGGCATGGCTATAGCTAAGGGGATGGGAACAGAGGAGTGGGGGCGGTACAGTGCACAGTGGGCGGTAGCAGGAGGGTTTTGAGAGCTCGATGCAGAGACAAAGCAGGATGGACAGCAGCACATTTGTGGATAGATTCATGTAGTGTGTTGACAAATGCTTAATAAAAAAACAAATAAGTAGATAGATTGGTACAGCAAAGCGTGGCTATGGTGGGAGGGTTTCAAGAGCTTGGTGGGGAGGAGTTGCACTAAAAGAGCACGGGCACCAGAGAGGGGTGGGGTTGTGATGAGCAGAGAGAGAATCTGTTTTTTTTTTAATTAAGGAAAAAATGCAGAGTCCTCACTCTGTTCGTTAAAGGACTGCAGGCTCTGCCCATGCAGCCCTAAAAATGAATCCTAGATGGGGAAAAAGCAACATTAACAAAGGGGGACTACACAAGGAAAGATCACGACTATTTCAGAATAGTTACACACAACAATTCACGGATATATTACAGATTTTTCAAATGCCCAAATTTCTAATTATATTTAAAAAGTGTCAAAAAATAATGTCTACTTTTTTTAAAAAATTGGTAACCAGGAATGGCACACTGAGCCAAAGCTCATTTCCAGGTATGACCTGTGGGACAGAGAAATAAAGAAATTGTCAGCAGATAAGGACCTCCGGGCCCGCCAAGTCTGCCCAAGTGTGCTATTTACATGTTGTTACCCAGGGACCCTAGTGTCTCAGGTGATTTCCTCCCCTGCACCAGCTTTATAATTCCCTTGTACATATCCTAAGCAGCCTTAAAACCCATCACAGTTTTGGCCCCCACCACTTCCTCAGGGAGTGCATTCCAACCATCCACCACCCTTTCTGTGAAGTAGTGTTTCCTAATGTTTCCCTTGATCCTACCACCTTCTAGCGTCATTTCATGACCCCTAGTTTTTGAGAGTCTCTTATTCTTGAAAATACTGCATTCTGGGACACTGTTGATACTCTTTTGGTACTTGAAGGTCTCCATGTCCCACTATCCCTCCTCTGCTCCAGGATATACATGTTGAGGTCCTTCAGTCTCTCCTCATATGTCAAATTGCTGAGTCCTCGCACCACTTTCATTGCCCTCCTCTGAACCCTTTCCACCCTATCCATTTCCCTCCTGAGGTCCAGCCTCCAGAACTGGATACCGTATTCAAGATGTGGCCTCACCAGCTGTTTGTACAAGGGCATCACCATCTCCCTCCTTCTGCTTGGGATCCCCCTGCCTATGCATTCCAGCATTCTACCAGCCCTTGCTACTGCCCTCTCACATTGCTTAGCCACCTTGAGATCATTAGATATGATTATACCAAGGTCGCTTTCCTGCTTAATTGCCTCCAGTACCTGATCACCCATTCTGTACTCCGCTCTTTGATTTCTGCTCCCTGTGGGCATAATTTTGCACTTTTTAGTATGAAAGCTCAACTGCCACACTTTTAACCACTTCTCCAATTTGTGCAGATCTCTTCTCATTTTTCAACCCCCTCTCCAAAAGTGTTAACTCTGTTGCATAGCTTTGTATTGTCTGAATAGACAGACCTTCCCCTCAAGACCCTCCAAAATATCTCCTATGAAAACGCTGAACAGGACTGGTCCCAGTACCAACCCCTGAGGAACCCCACCAGTCACCCCTCCCTCCCCGATGGAATTCCATTTATGACCACCCTTTGCCTTCTTCCCTCCAGCTAATTTTTCACCCATCTCACCACCTCTGGCCCCACCCTCAGGGATCTTAGTTTGTGCAGACGTCTTTTGTGTGGCACAAAGAACAAAGCATACATAATAACAATGAATGAGCATCAAGGTACAATAATGCCATACATAAATAATGCAATCAGGAAAACAGGAATTAAGTAGATACAATATACAAGATGCTATACAGCAGTGTGGCCCTGAAGAAAAATGATTTTATATGCAATAAAAAAGGGCAGACCAGAAACAGTGGACTATACATAACAGGCAAGACTGAAAATACAAAGCCATTTTAATACCAAACTCTGTGTGTCGAGGTCACAAATATGTGAAGGGCAGAAAATGGTAAAGAAAAGGTGGAGGCTAGGGGCAAGAGCAAGTGGGGGAGAGAAAGATCAGCAGAGAGGATTTTAGAGATATACAAGAAAGGAAGAGGTGAAGGGAGGTGAGAAGTTTGTTCCAAACTGCTGGGAGTTGGAATGAGAAGGCTGACTGCCCAGAATAACTTGGCCAGGGAGGTAAAGCGAGACTGTGAGATTCAGAGCAGAAGGAGTAATTAGAGGGACAGGAGACAGCTGAGGTAAGAAAGAAGAGAGGAAAAACAGAATTTGGACGGAAAGGAAACACAGTGAAGCAGATGATGGGAGTTAAGGATAGCAGGGAGAGGAACTGGTAGAGGAGTCAGTGATGAGTGGCTGGAGGTAAGTGGCTATTTCCTGAGCAGCTGATTTTGATGTTCAGTATCCTAGTTATTCAGTTAGCTTTGGCTCTTCCACTTCTCCTAAATAAATCATGTCCTCAACTCGAGAGATTACAGGCAGCAGCAGTGGTAATATAGAAAGTACATTTACTGATGACATGTTCTTTCGGGAGGGTGGGACGAAACTCCCTGTTGATCAGTAATCCAGTGAACCCGACTGTTACTTCTAGCTGCAGAAAAATTAGAAAGCACAACAAATATTAGAGGCAGTAAGATATATACCTCAGGGTTTGAATGTTACCAGGCTACCTGCTTTTGGACAACAGCAAGAGCCTGTTATGAGCAAATGACAAAAATCAGCACTAGAGGCTTCAGCCATGGTTTTCAAGTTAATTTTGTAAGATGCAACCTTAATTGAGGAAGAGGTGAAACAGGAGATAACTAAAAGGGAAAAGTAAGTAGTTACATTTTACACATAAGTACAATACCCTATTTATTGAAGCCAGCTGAAGGAGACTATAGCCAATTATGATTCAGAGAGAAAAAAAAGTTTGAATGAGAAGTGAGGGATTTTAGCAAAGGTAATATTTTGAACTGGAGCAATGCAAAGAATGCTCCTAGATCTATACTTAAAACAGCTGCACCTACTAAAGACATTTTAACCACCACTGGCTCAGAAATCGAATCTGAATCCGCAACATCAAGCTTGGCTTTTTTAGAAGAGTGTTCAACACAGCAACACTGAGGTCAGGAGCGGAAGAGGTTCTATGGGCAGAGACAGCTGAGGAGAAGTCCATACCTGATGCATTTCAGTTCAGGAGGAAATGAACCAGAAGGGGTGGCCAGAGAGGCTGAAGGCAGCTGGAGAACAGCTAGACAGTGGGCTCCACAACGCCAGAGATATTAACCATATCAACAACTGAAGCAAGTAGTAACATTGTTAATATCACTTCACGCCAGCTATCTACAGCAAAACACTCCATCATCTCCATCATAGAGAAAGGATTAAAGTTTGTACCCACCAGAAAACCAAGTGAATTTTATAATTACATAGACTTTCAGAAATCCAACAGATTATTCAAAAACGTTCTACTTTGAAAGGAGCGAGGTGGAAAGTGATAATATAAAGATCACAAGGTTTGGGGCAAATCTGTATTTCAACCCCCAATGAACCCGACAGTCTTGGTATTTAAAAACCACTATAAATAGGACTTCAAGGAGCTATTCAAAAACATGTCAGAGAGGCAGCTGTCATTTGTAAATTATGCTATTCAGAATCTGAGGCTATACATACACTCGAGGAAAGTCTGGACATCACCATTAAGAAAACTGATGGGGGATTAGCTGTGTTGATGGATTCTTCTGATTGTACAGCAGAGGTTTTGAGACAATTGTCCGATATTACTTTTTACAACAGACTTGATGGGGACCTACTGAGGAGTTCAAAAAGGACACAGATGTATGCCTGGAGGCTGCATGTTGTAATAACATGATTACAAAACATGAATTTGACTTTTTAAGGCTAGCAAAACCAGTGAAAGCAATGATTTATATGCTCCTGAAAATTCATAAGAAACTGCAACAGCCTCTATGGAGACCCAATAGTTAGTGTCAACTGCCTCATGGAACCCCTCAGCAAGTATATAGATCACTGTATTAAAGATGTAGCTCAAAACTACCAGTTGTACATGAGGGATAGGAGTAATTTCCTATATGTTCTGAGAGATGTACAAGTTGAACATGAATGGCTGCTTGTATAATTGGCTGTGGTGTCACTGTATACCAATATTCCACATGCGGGTGGCCTTACGGCACTGGTAACTGACGTGAGAGAAAGAGCTATGTAGCTAGACTCCAAAATAGAGTTTGTTATTAATCTGACACAGAAGGTACGCAAGTGTAACAATAACAACATTATATACTTTGACAAACACTATTTACAGATGAAGGGTACCACAGCATTAGCACCCAATTATGCTTATATTTAGCTGGGGGAGTGGGAAAAATGTTATAAGAGGGATGCAACAACTAACCTGTATCTTCTATACATCAACCTCTACAGGTGATATACACACGATATATTCCTTACATGGAAAGGAAGCGTAGAGATGTTACTGTAATTTGTGGCATACCTAGAGGGTAAAAAAACAAACCTCTGCTTTACCCTAATCTATAATGTACAAAGCAACACATTCTTGGAAGTACAGATTAGCAAAAATGATGAAGGGGAGAATGACCATTGACCTCTGTTGAAAGGAAACTGATCGAAACTCAGTGTTGCATTTTAATAGCTGTCATCACTCCCACACCTGGGTTAATACCCCGAGTAGTCAATTTATTCTAAGAAGGAGGCCCTGCACCACGGATATGGATTATGGGTTTAGAAGTAGGGAATTAGAGTATAGGTTCCATGAAAGAGGGTCCCTGAATACACAAATGACAGAGGTACACAGAAAGCAGAAATGGTATGTGAAGAACTCAGAAATGGGGGTATGAGAGTATAGATGGAGGGGAAAATGCTGATACAGGAACAGAACAACCTCATGCAAGCCCCCTGTAAAAGAGAGGCATAAGCTCCCACTTTTAGGCATCCCTTTTCCCCCTCCTACCCCCCCCCCCCAAATCTAGGAATTGGGTTTAGTGCTCTGAGGGATATTGTTCTGGATGCCTCAAGGTGGCAGGAGAGAGTAAGTTCAGAGGATATATAAGGGAACTGACAAGAAGTATCTGGGTCTTTCCAGCCCAGGCATTAGGCCTGGGGATGGAGGGGAGAGGATGGAAGGGTAGAGTTAGGAGCAGATATAGTGGGCAAGTGAGGGAGCTTGGTGGTCCGGGAGGGCCAGTGGTGAAATCCCCCTTAAAAGTACAGTCAGAACAGCTTTTCCATGCGTCGTGGTCAACGAGGAGTGGGGGTATGGAGCTCCGTGGGGGCACAGATAGCCAGGTCCTGCATCGTTGAGGCTAGGGCAGTAGGAGGCTTAGCAAGCCAGAAGAGAGCAGGAGCCCTTAGGAAGCCCATGTGTGTAGTACCCCAGGTCGCCGGGGCTGGGAGGGCAGTGGCAGGTGGGGCACTGGTGGCAGTGCTTCCCCTCATACCTGCTGTGGCAGGGCGGCTGGGGGGAGGTCAAGGGAGCCGGGGAGTCGTTCACCCAAATTAGGGGGCCTGTTTGGAGGGACAGGTCCTGGGGTGCCAGTACGTTGAGATCCGGGTGGGTCACAGGCCAAAAATGGCAGACCTTGGAGGGTAGCCCTCATGCTGGAGCTTAATTCAAGCCCAGGCGGTGATAGTAGGGATGTGGGCCTGGCAGGGACCCTGAGAAAGTAAGACCAGCGGAATCCCTAGAGTGAGTTTGGGCCACAGAGTGGTAAGGTAGGTACTGAGGCAGAGCAGAGTGACAGGGGAAGGTGTTGCCTCAGCACCATGGAGTACTGCCAGCCGCAGGTGGGTCAGGCCTGAGTCATCAGGAAAATTCCTGGATGCCCTTGTGGCTTCGGCCAATGCATCCAGTGGTCCAGGTGGAGAAGGCCGCTCGCTTTCCTGCGCAGAGTAAAAGGGGGGACAACCAGTGCCAGTGTGAAAGAGTGACCCAAGGAAAAAGAGAAGGTTGGCTTACTAGATCCAAAGAAGCCAGGAGACTGCAGGAATCAGAGTTCAAGTAAGTCTCAGGTAGAGCACCTGAGAGGGATAGTAGGCACAGGAGAATCTTTGCTTGTATCTGCCTGAATCCATAGTTTCTGTTGCCTTATTTCATCCAGCCGGTATTTGTAAAAAGCTGCATAGCCCCACGGAGCTGCTTTATCTATATGAAGTATGTGACCCCTGTATTACTGGAATCATTAGCAGTACAGCTGCAAAATAAAAGCCAGTTTGGGGAGGAAACAGTGGTTTGTGCATTATTTGACTGTGGGGAGAGACAAATGAAATGAAATCCTTCTTTTCCCCCTGTATTTGCAGTCTAATTAATTCTTCCATGAGTTGCATTCCAGTGGCATTATTCATTTCAGCCTGGTTGGGGCCGCAAGGGCTTCTGAGTCAGCCAAGGTGCAGAGGGAAGTCCCGGTCCAGTGGACAGCTTCAGAGAGGAAATCAAATGCTGAGAGAGGAGGTAAAGTGCACAGCTGTGGAAGACACCAAGCAGGTCGAAGACCAACTGTTTCCCTACTGTTCTGAAGTGCACAAGTCTCGAATGTTAGGACTTAGGAGTGCTCTCCCTTTCCTGCCTGTACCATGAGCTGCAATTTTAAAAGTATGCTTCTATACAAGGCAGGACGGGGTGGGGGGTTACACTGTGAATGCACAAAATGTGCAGCAATTTAATTTTCTAACCACTTAGTCTGTCTTTTCAAAGGAGATTCAAGAAATCAATGAGAGGCACTGGGATCTATTAAAGTCTGACTAATTTAAGAACAACTGTACAGGTTAAGCCATGTATTGTGCATAAGAGAGGAACAACTGTAACAGAGCTACATTTAGTTTTCAAAAAAACAAATACTCGTCCACAGACATGGTACCCTCCACCACTAAAAGGAATGTTTCCTTGTGACAAGAGTAAGCTTTGTGGAGTGGTTAAATGTAAAAAAAAAAACAACAAATATGTTGCAGGTGATTGGAGTGGTTAAAAAAAATGCATAGAGTTTCAAAGGATTAATAAACAAGTTAGCCAGCCTGGGAGTGAGTCCCGGGGTGGTAGCCTGGGTAAAAAATTGGCTGGACAACAGGACACCGACAGTAATAATAAACAGAGTCCACTCCGAAGAAAAACAGGTTACTAGTGGGGTACCGCAAGGTTCAGTACTGGGACCGGTCCTTTTTAATGCAGCAGGACTGGAAGGAAAAGTATGCCTCTTTGCAGGTGACACAAAGATCTCCAACAGGGTTGATACACGAGGGGGGGGTGGAAAGGATGAGAAGAGACTTGGCAAGGTTGGGGGAATGGTCAAAAGTATGGCAGCTTGGATTCAATACAAAGAAGTGCAAAGCAATGCACCTGGGAAACAAAAACCCAGGAAGAGTACACAATTTTGGGGGTACTAACAACAACAAAAATAGAAAGAGACCTGGAGTAGTCATATCAGATGACCTAAAGGTAAGCATGCAATGTGAGAAGGCAGTAAGAAGGGCTGAGGGGGGGGGTACTGGGAATCATAGGGAGTGGCATCACCAGTAGAAAACAGGAAGTTGTTATGCCTCTGTACAGACAGTTGGTGAGACCTCATCTGAAATACTGCATGCAGTTTTGGAGACCCCATCTCTGCAAGGACACAGACAGGATGGAGGCAGTCCAGAGGAGGCCAACTAAAATGGTGCAGGGTCTGCACCAGAAGCCGTATGAAGAGAGACTAAAGGAGCTTAATATGTATACCCTCGAGTCAAGGAGGGAGAGCGGGAACATGATAGAAACCTTCAAGTACCTCAAGGGAATCAACGAAGTCCAAGGGGGTAGCATCTTTCAGAAAAAGAGATGTGCGAGAACAAGGGGGCACAATTTGAAGATAGAGAGCGGACGGCTCAGGGGAACGTGAGGAAGTATTTCTTCACGGAGAGGTTGGTGGATGCATGGAAAAGCCTTCATGAGGAGGTTGTGGGGTCAAAAATGATGGGGGAAATTCAAGAATGCATGGGACAGACATAAGGCAATTCTGGTGGGAGTTAGGAAGAAGTAAGCTGTTGGTCAACTAGGATCTGCAGCTTATCCAATAGGTACGGAAATGGGCAGACTGGGTGGGCCAAGCGGTCCTTATTTGCCATCACAGTCTATGTTTCTATGTTTCTAAAATCCCTTTACAGAGAAGGGATTTGATATTAGACACTATTACTTGTGATTCATCTTAGTAAGCTACAAGTAGCTGTGGATGTACGTATGTGGGGGAAATGATGCGACAATTTACAATATGTGCTGAAGAACACGTACAAAATATTGAAAAGAAGGCAGTAGATAATGCCTTAGTGAGACATGTACAAGAGAAAGGAGAGGGTCAGAAATTCCACTTAATGAGTATTGATAAAATCTTCCCACGAAGAGAAACGATAAGAACCTTCAAACTGGATGCCATGATACCACCAAAAGGTCTTAATGAGCGGTTTGATCTTTACCCATTTATTTTTTTTAAGGAACATACTTTGAGTATACTTAACTTCTTTACTTACCGCTATACTGAACATATTGACTCTTTTGAGTAATAAGAATCACACAATATGTATGTGATAGAATGAGTAGGGATTTGTGCCTTTGCTCTGGTCTTATTGCTGCTTAAATGTAAAGCCTCTGTAAATAAATATGTATTGCCATTTAGATCTGGATCCTTTATATGTGTATCTGTACAATTCAATGTCTCTTAGAGTTATAAGAGTGCATTCTTGAGTCCTTTGGGTGAGAGAACCGGGAGCTGAGCAGTTCCGGCACATAAAGGACTTAAGAAGCAACTCATGACCGTAAGAGACACAGAAACTGTACATATAGACATATTACAATAAATTGCAAAAAAAAACATTGTTAATGTTCTAGTTAGTGTTAAATCCACAAAAGTAGGGAAATGTGGCCTTAGGGTTTCCAAATCTAACACCCCACCCCCACCGTGCACACACCAGACGGGGTGTGCCTTGGGGTCCTCAGCCCTAACACTCGCCCCATTCCATATGTAAATAAGCTGAGATGGGTACAGTATAGGACAGAGTTAGGCCTGACAACCCTAAGATACACCCCAACACCTGTTGGTGTGTACAGAGTGGGAGTCAGGTGCTAGAGTTGGAACCCCTAACATGACATTTGCCTGCTTTTGTGGCTTTAACCCTAACTAGGGCATTAACAAAGTGTTTTGCAATTTATTTCCTTACTTTTTGAGATAGTATAATCATATCCTTATTTGCCCATGGGAGCGCATCGCCCTCCGACCCCTGCACTCCCATCCATCCGTAGATGCGTATATGTATGTAGCTGTGGAAACACAGAGCCCTCTGGGCCCTGTGCTTCCATTTATAGGACAACAGTGACCAAACTGTCAGCATAGCCATCTTATTACCCCACCTCATGTAAATGGCACAGAACAATTTTGAATCCCCGTCAAAATGTAACTCTGCACAACTGCAACACCATTCCGCATCACAGGTGGGAAAAAGGCATTTTGGCAAGGATTTGAAAAATGACAGTTGTGACATACATGAAGTGGGTAATAAGAAGGTTATGTTGCAAATATGGGGTAAAAATATTTAAAATTTCCAAACTTGCAAGCATACATAACGAAATTCCAACAAATGGTCATAACTTTGCCATTTTTAATAATTTTGACCCACAATTTTCAACATAGCCTTCTTATGACCCCACCCTCATTAACAAGGTCAGGAAAAATTGTCAACTCCCACCCAAAAGGTGACATCACCACCAGACCATGAAATCACCTTTCGGGCGGGAGATGCACAATGATAGTCATATTATTCATAAGGCGGGGTCCCCAAAAAGACGTGAAACTTTTGGGGTCAAAATCTCAAAAAAAAGGCTAAGTTATGCAAAAACATTGAAACCCCCATTCAAATACACTGAACCGCATTTACCTTAGTTTCTCATATTGCAGTCGCTGGTTCCAGCAGCAAGACGTGTCTTCGACTGGAGAGTGGGACCATTCAGGTGAGTGAGGGTGTGTGGGGGTGTACCTCTAGTAATGTCCTGCCAAATGATGACTTGTATAGTTGCATACTTTTAAAATGCTCTTTACTGTATTGCTGTCTTATTTGGTAAGCAACAATTCCTACATAACTGTAACTGTGTTCTGTGTTGTTCCATCCCAGGACCTCGCTGAAAATTAGTTTTGCTCAATGGAGTTTATCTTGGTAAAATAACTACAAATACAATGTACAGAGGGTTTTGTTTGATAATTAAGATAAGTAACTGTGAGGAAAAAGAGAATGCCATCAACACTGTTTATCTTTCAGCTGTAAAATTAAAGTCAAGTGTTTCTTCAGTTAATTTCCCCAAGAAAAAAAACAAACAAACAAAGAATGTATGGGGACTTTTATCAATCAATATAGGTATGAGATGTTCTGTTCTTTGCCTTTTTCACGACTTCTTACTATGCCATGACTTTTCTTTCTCTCTCTCATCACATTGTTCTCACTGTATCTTTTTCCATTATTTTCCCCCCTCTGAGTTCACCCACATGCTGCAACTGTAGCAATATTTGGGAACAAGGCTCTGCTTTAAATAAGATGGTAAGCACTGGAACGTTGCAAAAGCATGGGGCCTCTAAACAAAGGATACAGGCACCTACTTAGTCTTCCAATGTTTCTTGGGAAACAATATACATACTAGACTGACTGCACAATATTTCACATGTTTACATACAACTGCCAATGGAAAATATTTGTACGAGCTTGACTTCCTGGAAATAATTTCTTTTTAGTTCTATGTTACCTTTTGTATCATCTTGGCAGTCTTTTATATTCCCCTGCCAGTTAATTCAAAATATTTATGACAATATTGTTTCCTCAATTTTGCTTCCTAAAGGCAGTATGCCCATTTTAATGTGGCACTTCTTACAACAAGTTATATATGGCTTTCGTTTTTTTCCCCTCAACACTACAGTGTGTCAAAAATAGTGAAAGCTAGCTGTGAAAAGGTCAACATATTAAATCAGACTGCAAACACAACCCTTTTTCTTATACCCATAACTGTAATACTTGGGAGTGTGCAGTAAAACGTAAAAGTTCAACATTCTAAAAATAACTCCCTGAAACATATAGCACACCAACAATAAAACAAATTCAATTAGAGTAGTGCTGTGGACCATTTTGGGTCACAATTTTCTGATCAAATTTAAAAACTGGATTTCTTAAGAGTACTGTAGGACTGAAATTCAAAATGCATTTACTTTTTGCTGCCAGACTGTTTCATACTATCCTTGCTATTCATGCTTTTTTTTTTTTAGAATCTCTGTTCGGATGCAGTGTCATCCTAAAATAAAGAATGCCAATTATGAAAAAAGTTATCAATTTTGTACAGGTGTCTTTCAGTCTACGGATGTATGATGTAAAATACTGCTCTGTAAAATGTGCTGTAGAAAATATGAACATTTCCTGAGAGGTATGTATGGTACAGTATCTATCAACATCCAGTAATGTTATCATTAAAGTAGTTGGTGTCTGGTATCCCTCAATATCTGGCAATTTACAATCAAGGTGTGTAACGTAGTATCTTTTGACATCTAGGTACTGAGCATCATTAACACGGTGCCTTTAAACATCTACAGTAGGTATTAATTATCACCATGGTTTATTTCAACAGCTACAGATGTCATTACATCTACAGTCTGTCTTTAACAACCACAAAGCTATGGGACTGCAGGAGAGAAACAACATGCAGTCTCCTGTGTAATTTCCATGCCTCCAAATCATTATACAGAAGTCAGCCAGGAGCAACTCTAACATGTTCCAAACATCTACCACCAGATTAAGAGAGCAAATGCCAGCTAGCTTCCCCCTTCTCCCAAACAAACTGGGTAAAACAACTATTCATAAATGACTGAATGCCCTTGCCAAACAAACTCCTTATTTAACAATTCATCTTGGGAAAATGAATAAAAGGAGGGGAGTGATATTTTAACCAGGGAGAAGCAAGTGACTAACGTGTGTGCATATAACTGTGCTAATAACAATGTAAACTGTTATTTAACCTGGGTATATGCCAAGCTGGAATCAGGACAGCTGCAGTGAAGGGATTTGCTAAAAAGGAACCAATCAACGCATATAACTATCTGGTCTCTTCCAACCTCTCCCCGGCCTCCAGGAGGAAATAGACCATCACCAATGAAATGGGCTTCTAAAGAAGGAGTACTGTTGCCAATGTACTTAACAGAGACAGTTACTTAGTTACTTGCTAATTGCCTATATACTGTAACCTATTTTCTGTATGTCCCCCACCCCACATTCAGTTGCCAGTCAGCACCATGGCCTAGGTTACTTCACTGGCTATTCACCCTTCAGTGAAGCTCCTTGGCTGTGAAGCCCTCCTTCTTAAGGTTTGGTTGGCTAGCCCTTCTCTTCTCACTCATCACTTGCCCACCAAATAAAATGACCATTCCTCGCTATATGGGCCCCTTTTATACTGCTATGTTCCTCCTGCACCCTCTATCCCACGTAGACTTGCGTAAAGATATCAAACTCATGTACAGGTACTACCAGTAACAAAAACTGCCAATTTTAACACATAATAGTATATAAGGGAATGCAGTACAGTGCAGTGGGTTAAGGCTCTAAGCTGCAGATCTGGAGACTTGGGTTTAAATCTCACAGCCACCTAGATACATACTGCGTAATCCTGAGCAAGTCACTCAACTTTCTTGCGCTCCCAGGTTGCATTTGGAAACAAGCTTTGGCTTAGTGTGCTACTCCTGGTTAAACGATGTTCCCTGTTAAGCTATGTAGTAAAGTACAATTAAAATCAATAATTAAGTTCTTTGTATTACTACATTCTAGTAGTAGCAGTAGTGGTCAATGCTGTTTCTTTGTATTAAAAAAGTAACATGAAAAGGTAGAACTGTATATTTCACAACCAGCTATTTTAACATGCAAATGCAAGTCTTCTTCAAAGCTTTTTCAGAGACTTGCATCTACAAGTTGAAGCATCAGCTGGTTGTGCACTAACATCCGGTGCACATGCTACACTGAATAAGGTGAGGGGTGACCTTTTTGCCATGATGTGTATTTGAAATTGAATATTTAGTTTGATGTGCACTGGACACTGACAAAGGGCCTATTAGTATGTAAGGCATACCATATTTATTATGTGTTAATTCCACGTGTGTGCCTTACAAGTACAGTTTGCACTAGGTCACTGGGTCTAAGACATTTTCTGCAGTAAACCCTTAAACTGCGCAAGAGACTGTTAACCTGAATGGGTCAGAACACCAGTATTTCCTTTGCTGAAGTACAACAAAAAATGTTCTTCCAAAAAGCGAGTGTCTGCTACAATTAATAAAAGTATTAGCATACCTTTCGATTCTACTTTACTAGGCACTTCCAATGCTGCACACCAAGAGTCCTTTTTTATTTTATTGATCCTAATACTTGCCAGGTCTACAATGCTATTTCTAAGCAAATCTGGCAACGATCTTTTTTCTTCAGAAAAGAACTAAACTAAAACATTCATAAAATACTCAAATGTTGGTGGAACTGGAAAATGTTACAACCAAATCAAACTGGAAGATGCCTGGAATCTTTTATGGTAAACAAACAAAAAAGTAGGGTCAAACTGTTTGCCCAATTTCATTGCACAGCTGCTTTAAAAGGTGGTGTACTGCCAAAAACTAATAGTTTTGAAAAGTTGTCAACCATTACCTTTTATATCTGAGGTACTTTTTCCTTTATCTTTGGTTAATTAGACGATTGTTTTCCTGGTGTTAGTAGGTGTGATGTGTGGAACAGCACTCTGCCTGGCAGCCGACATATCTAGCTCTATTCCCCCCCATTACATAATCAGCATTGTGACCTCACTGACTGTGACATCAGTGCTGCTTAGGAACAGCCACTCAGCAGCTGCCAGGTCAGTTGCCTGTGATGTCACGAACAGATGCAGGGAGGGGAGTAAATATGTCAGCTGCCAGGCTGAGAGCTGTTCCACACATCCAGTACAGTATTGTCAAAAAAGAAAACTTTCTAATGAGCAAAGGGAAAAAGAAAAATACATCCGAAATAGAAAGTTACAAGTGACTAATTTTTAACACTTGCTGTGCCATGGACTGATATATCAATCCAGAATACCTACATGCTCTAATTTTGTCGGCAGTCTAAAGGTTAACATTTGTATTGTTTTCCTGTCTGTCTGATTTGGTTCCACAAGCTCTTCAATATTTGTATTGATGCCCTGATGAGTAAGATGTCACAAATGAGACAATTACATTTACAGATAACACAATGTTGATGAGGGTCATAGATTTCAGGGTAGAGGAAGACAATCTGCTGAAGAACTTAAATGTACTAGGCCAATAAACAGCAAATAACACTCACTATGGATAAGCAGATGGTCACTTTCCGCAACACAAATGTAACACAGGGGTACTATTTAAACAGAAAGCAGCAATCAGCAACATATGATGACAATGCTCTGGGAGTAATCATTGATGAAAGCTGAAGCTGTCACTGCAATCTGCAGTTGCAGGGAGTAAAACAAATCAAATCAAATAGCAGGCTATATTAAAAGTGAAGCAATGTAATTCTGCCCATTTATAGGGGCACTGGTAATGTCACACCAGTATGGTACCAATTAAACATTTTGATCCTTTTCAGAGCAGTAACACTAGTGGGCATATACAACACCTTACACTTAAGAGGTAAAAATTAAGATAACATGAAGAACAAATTTCTTGAAGGGATAAAATTAATAGTAACATGAACAACCAATTTCTTAATCCAAACAGTGGTAAACCTATCGAACAAGCTCCCAAAAGAAGCAGTGTGGGTTTGGGGGCATTAAATATTTTGAAAACAAGCTGGATGAGTTATTCATGAAAAAATATTTCTGGGCACACCAGTCCTAAAAGCTTTCAATATTTTATATAATGGTAAATGGTAGAGCTCCTGGATTTTAGGAGATACACATTTTTTTTCCATCTAGCATTTCAATGGTCACCCTTTTTCTGCAACAAAATGAAAAAAAAAAAGAATCAGGATTAAAAATGGAATTTACCCTTTCAAAACATCCCTTATAGACAGTTTTCCATATAAAGACCTTATTTGCACCATATTTACAAATACAATTGGCAACAAATTTGTGTAAACCTCCCCCTGCACCAATTTCTTAGTGTAAAACTTGTTTATTTACAATCAACTATGGGAGGGAAAAAATATATTTTAAGGTTCTATAAAACTGAATTACCCATTTTTGAAAACAGAACATCAATGGCCCTGCATGTCCTATGAGCCTATGTTAGTCCACGACTTTTTTTTTTCTTTTCTCATCTTTACTTCTCAAAGACTTTATGACATAAAACATTATTATGCTAGAAAATGGTCACTTGCCAGTAGTTAACGAGCTATTATCTATCAATCAGATTTTTTTTTTTGTTTACACTGATGACAGCAACATTCCATAGTAACAGGACTGAATAAGGCCCTGCCCCATTTGTTATACATAATGAGTTTAAATGCAAGGATCTGTTATATCATCTCCTTTTTGGTCTCGTTTGTCTGGTTGCGTAAACACATTTTCTTGTGAGACCTAGGAACTGCTCACTCTGACAGTTTTGCAGTTCTCCGCCTCTCGCTATCTCTCTGCCATCACTTGTTGTTCTGTCTTTTCTTCCCCCTTGCATATCTGTAGTTATAAAAAATATATGTGAATCTCTGTGTAAATCTGTATGTGAAACTGGGAGCCTTTTGTTTAAAACTGTATATAGTTATACTGCTGAAATGATTGCAAAAAGCTATTTAGAACTCAAGAGGTTAAACTAAGATGCTGGTGTGCAGACTTCATAGAGCTGTCAACAAGAGGTCAGTTCTGGGTCACTATGTTCTTTTTCCTGCACCTGCAAGAACACTGGAACCGACAAGAACATTCTGTGAAAAACAGTCTCCTTAACGAGCTCCCTGCAAAGACTTGTTATAACACACATTTGTCAATGTCAAATGTTTGCTTGCTGGTATTGGCACTGGTAGTGCAGGAGTTTGAGAGATGCATAATAGGAATGGCAGTGAAGTACTGAAGTAACACCAACCTCCACCCTGCAGAGACTGACAGGCATTGGGGGGTGTGCCTTTGGGTTATCAGCCATAACACTGACACCATTCCACCTCACCCCATGCTGCAGACACCGACATGTGTCGCAGTGTGCCTTGAGGTCTTTGGCCCTTACGCTCACCCCATTCCATAAGGAAATAAGCTGAGATGGGTGCAGTATAGAACAATGGGGTGAACATCAGGGCTGAAGACCCAAAGGCACACCTCAATGGCTACAGGGTTGGGTTGGGGGTGGAATGGGGTGAGCATTACGGCCGATGACCCCAAGTCATACCCCTCTCCCCAACGCCTGTCAGTCTGTACAGGGTGGGCGTTACAGTTGGAAACCCTATTGTCCCGGGCGTTTGTTGGTATTTTTGCTCAAAACTTTCAACATGGGCTTTTTGGTACCCCACCTCATGAACAGTGGCAGTATCATTTCATTACTCAATCCTAAAAGGGGATTTTGCACAGCAAGTGTGCCAATTGGCACCACAGTTGCGAAAACACATTTTGGGCAGAATGTAAAAAATGACAGCTGTACTGTTCATGAGCAGGTGTGAAGAAATGGCAATGTTGAAAATCTGGAGTGAAAATATGAAAAGTGGCGAAGTTACGAGTGTGCGTAGAAACTGTGCAATGCACGTTTGTAACGCAGTCATTTTTTGGAATGCTTTCACCAAATTTTCAACATGGCCTTTTTGGGACCTCCCTTCATGAAAAGTGACACTGGGATTTTGTTAATCTGTCCCGAAAGTTGATTTTGCACAGCAACCGTGCCATTCTGCGCCACAGGTGCAAAAACACATTTTGGGAAGTATGCAAAAAATGATGGCTGTACTGTTCATGAGGGGGTGTGAAAAAATGGCAATGCTGGAAATTTGGATTGAAAATATTAAAAACTGGTATGAGCATGCATACAAACTGCGCAACGGACACTCATAACGTAGTAATTTTTTGGAGTTTTTTCACCAAATTTGCAACAAGGGCTTTTTGGGACCCCATCTCAATAACAGTGGCACTGTCGTTTTGTTACTTGGTCCCGAAAGGCGATTCCGTGCAGCAACCACAAAATCACATTTTGGGACTGAGAAACAAAATGACAGTGACAGTGTTCATGAGGTGGGGTCCCAAGAACCCCGTGTTGAAAATTTGGGACCATAACTCCAAAAATTGGCTGAGATATCAACCTAAACGGAAAACCCCTCATTGACTGCCATTATAGAGCTTACCGTCATTTCTTCAGTTCCCGGTTGGTCTTAGAAGAGTGCAGACATGTTCCTGGTCCACAGAAGATCGCTGCTCCTGACCTCCGGAGGTAAGTAGGGGTGAATGGTTGTGGGAAGGTGGGGTGCACAGAGGGAGGGTGCAGGTTGGGGGAGAGGGCCAGCAGGAACGACAAGGGACCTTTTTCTTTTTTCTCAGGTTTGACAAAACAATAAAAAATACATTGTGGGACTGTTTTCTTTTTTTACAGGTGAAATATTACAAAACGGATTTTGGCACACTGGGGTGGGCTCCCAGTGTGCAAGAGTACTGGTGGGGGGAATCAATGCCGACCCGGGGATTGGACACCCCAAGGTCAGCTGAGAACATAGGGAAGTGGGGAGAGGGGCCGCGCATCCGACACCAGGAGTGGGCATCCCAGTGTCGGAAACATCAAAGAAGTATTTTATGGCACACTGGGGTGGGCCCCCAGTGTGTCACATTAATGGGGAGATACATGCTGACATGGGGATTGAGCACCCAGATGTCGGCAGGAGACAGAGAATGGAGGATGTGAGGTGGGCAGCGGCAGTCGGAGGGAGCTAATTTGTTGTTTTGCTGTGTGACTGGTTGGGAGGGAGGGAGGGACTGCCACTGCAATGACAAAACTGCCAGACAGCAGTGGCAGATTTCTTTCAAGTGTGGCTCTCGCTCTGAAACTGCCGTCATCGGCAGCATTAACTGGTGACCAATGGACATGCCCATTAAAGCGTTCACTGGATTGGCCACAACACTGCCATACCTCTGCAATGCTCTACTACCTCAATGTGTTTCTTGTGCGATGCACGTGCAAGCAAACACAAAAAGGGCAGCAATGTTTTGCAAGACAGAGAGACTGAGATATGAAACTGAGAAGAAACACTCAGAAGGAGGGCTGTTTTCTCTGCACTGCCTTTGTAAATAGTTATACTGAACAACTCTATTTTTTATTTTGCTGTTATTGAGAAAAATAACACTATTTGCACATTTTGAAACTGCTCCTGATCTTCCTAAGCTTTCTGACCTGTGCCTCGATGACAGCCATCCTATGAAAATCACAGCTGATTCTTGTACACTTAAAGTCAGGATAATGTAAATTATAGCAACAGAAAAAGCAAACCAACATTTATATATATATATATATATATATATATATATCGTGTGTGTGTGTGTGTTTAGTTCCATGATGCACTTATTTTGTATTCACCTTATCTAGCCCTTACTTTTAGCCTATATTTGTATAGTTATCAACTGATGTGTTTGTTCTTAATGCAAATGTGTTCTATTCCTTATTGTATATTTTGCTCTGCTTGTTATGCTTTGCCTCCTTCCCCCCTTCCCCCACCAGGACACATCTGTAAACAAGCTGCTACTCAGCTCAGTATACCTTTCCTGGTAAACTTTTAAATAAATAAAATTGTAATACTGTAATGGTTAAATAATTGCTTCTACCTTTATTTTCCATTCTCCGACATTCTGAATTCTCAGAGAGTATACAACACATACAGTTTACTGGAATCCATAAAATCATTCTTGGAGAGAACAGTTATACTATGTTTTTTCTGCATCTCCCCGAAGCATATACATCCCCTAAATCCTCAATCCTAGTGCAAGGCATCATGGGCATGCAAATTCTTGTAGAAGTAGGGCAGCGAAGTTTTCACCAAGCAGACATCACTTTTTAAAAGATTTGTACATCTGATCTGGGATAGGCTGACAATAACAAACTACAAACACACATTTTATCATGCTGGTACTCCTCAGTGTACTGCAGTCATTCTCTCAGCCAGGTCACACAAGTCAACACCCCAAGGCAATGGACATTTAGAATACTTGGAGAGAACATACTGAAGAGGCAGTTTGCAGGACGAGTAGTCCTGTAAACAACAGTAAAAGAAATCTAGGAGATAAATATCTAAATGGTTTGTTTTTGTGCATCTCTCCAAACCATACGCATACAGTACATAGTATGTATTCAAGATTTCCCTTTTGCTCTGTTTTCAGTCTGCATACTGAGGCAGAACTTACATTTTATTCCTAAAGTACAACTATTTTTTTTACACCAGTTAACATGACCTCTCCATGCAGGATGACTGCCACATGGAGTAAGGGAATAAATGGAGATGGCAATTCTGAACAATGTTCTACCATATCAACCCATGATAGTCAAACTGAGATGCAACACCTCCATTATAACTTGGCCGAGCATCCACATACTTTTTTTTTTTAACCTAGGCAGAGAGAAGCCAATGGATAAGGGACCTGGCTCAAAGTTACACAGTGAGTTAGTGGCTACAGTGCAAGTTCTTAATTCAATACCCTAATCACCTTAAACACACTGCTTTCCAAACAACATTCAAATGCTACATGTGATACCTTCACGTGGGACCCTATATGAATACCATCACCATAGACACTATCAATTTAAGAAATAAGCCATGAGGAGGTGTGGGTTATCGGGATTTACCATGGTTGGAGTGGTTTGCCCATGAGGTGCAGCTGAGTGGGTAAATCCTCGCCAGTCATGGTAAGTCCCCCAATAACATTCTATTGTACGCTGATGATGCAGTCATCTTTGCCTCAAATCGTAACCCTACTGCCCTCCAGGACTCGCTGCAGAAGTCCTTCACTGAAGCAGAGGGCTGGTTCAAGGGACATAGATTGGTGATAAATCTTAAAAAAACAAAAACCATGTTCTTCACTCATCCCCAAAACAAGTCCTGAAACTTCAAACTCCTCATTCACTCTGGGTCCTCATTCCCACTCGAACAAGTTTGCTCCTATAAATACCTAGGGATCCATTTTGACCCCTCCCTCTCCTTCCATGGACACATCGCTGCCCTAGCCACTGCCACTAATATCCGATTGGGCATCTTACATTGGTATAAACACTGCCTCCCCACGGAGGCTCTTCGACTCGCAGTCTCCTCCTCTATCCTGTCCCTAGTGGACTATGGACTGCCGGTGTATGGTGCTGCTGATCAGACCGCACTCCATAAAATTCGCACTATTCTGAATAAGGCCTGCAGGTTAATTACTGGAGCACCTAGGATGACACACACCTGTCTACTGTATGCTAAAGCGCTGGTACTTGATCTCGACGAGCGCCTCAAATATCTTACCTGTACCCTTACAAAAAAGACCCTCCTTGGGCTTTCCCCACCAGGACTGACCACCACCATACGCGGCTCTGTCCCACTAGTTCATACTCGGACCTCTGGGAAAACCTCTCTTGTTATCCCTAGAGCTAGGACCTCTCACGGCCAAAGAGCCTTCAGCTTTAGGGCCCCCTCCTGGTTCAACACACTGCCCCCCTCCATCTCCGAAGCTCCAACTATATCATGCTTCAAAACTTCTTACGTAACCACCTTATTAACACCCGATGCTGTAACTGCCACTAGTCAAAGCCGTACTCAATACTTATGACAAAGGTTATTACTAAGCTGCTAAGGACGACATAACTCTGGTATTGTTTGCATCCATCCTACCTGTACCAGCTTGTTTGTATCTATGTCTTAATTTACTGTTACACTTATGTGTTGTACTGCTATACTGTGTATTTTGGTTTGTCTTACTGTGACAAGGTACCTTTGTAAATGAGCCTATGGCTCAAAGGTTTTCCAAACTGCTGTTTAAATAAAATAAAAAATAAATAAACCCACATCCTCAGAGTGGCTTATTGCGATTATACCAAGGTTAATTTTTTTGCTATAATAAAATACAAATATTAAAGAGGTTGATTTGTTTTTTCATTTTTATTGTATTTTTTCCTGTGCTGCAGATGATAAAATGGATAGTCTTATCAACAGCCGTTGATTATCAGAGGATTTACACCAGTGGTAAACTGACAGTCAGATGATTTCATTGGCTGTTCACTTATGTCCATGGTATAATTCATGATAGCTCCCATCCACTGACAAACACTATTAGACGCTCACCCTTAACATACATCATGAGAATTCTATTTGTTTAAATAGGATGAGAGCACAGAAGATTTACATTATAAAACAACAAAACTGAAGCACCTTCTTACATAACAAATTATTACATAGCATGTATGTATTTAATGCACTGGAACCTCTTCCACTGTAGCTACAGCTCTGTTAGTATAGAAGAAATGAGCTGCTCCTATAAGAAAAATGACGGTATTTTTCAGTCAGAAAAATCATTCTTAGCCGGCCCAGTGGCGTGAAGGGCTGAGGTATCCGTGCCTTACCTCTTGTCACGTTGGTGACCCGTGTTCGTGGTGTGAGTGGGCCACTGGGGGTCGGCTGGGGAGGGAGAGGATCGATGAATGGAGGACTGCTCTCCTCTTCTGGGGATGGAGGACTGGCATTCCTACCAAACGACTGCCCCCACCCCGGGTGGGGGGGATGCCCAAGGGTAGTGCAAGACTGTTGGGCACCATAAGGGGGAGGATGCGGCAGGACTTCTGCAGCATGTGCACACCTCCACACACACATGTTGACATGTGTGCCCTGGCAACGAGGAAGGGAAAGGGAGAAAAGTGGAAAACAGCCCAGGCTGTGGATGATGACTGACCCTCCCTGCAGGCTCCGCTGCAGCACTGTGGCAGAGTAAGCAGGTGAAGGTAAGTTCTGGGGAAGCTGGGATGATTTGGGGGTCAGCTAGATGGGGACAGCCAGGGGAAACAAAGCAATAAAATGTATATTTAAAAAAAAATTAAAAAATCATTCTTTTGTGTTACAGAGCTTTTTTTCTCCACTGCTCACTTGTTCTTCCAGAGATATATCCTGATCCCAGTGATATACCATGTTCAGGCCTAAGACCTCTTCTGCCCTTGGATCCAGCTGACCCCATGGCTTCTTCCATGGGAGGGGCTCCAGTGGGAGGGCCATATTTCCCACCAAAGCAGTCCATCATGTGGACAGACTCCAAGGTTGGGTGCTAGGATCCAGGGGAGCCAGAGACATCAATTGTCATACAGAGGACTGTGGGGATTTTATCCTGTTTTCTCTCTGGCCCTCCCTCCTTTCCTGCCATGGGCAGAGCCTCCTGATGTTTGTGGACACACACAGTGATGCTCGTTAGGGGGCAAGCTCCCCTGGCCCACCACATATGTCACTGCAGCCCAATGCCATTCCCTCCCAGCCACAGTGCACTGCCAAATGGCAGCTGCTGCTGCAGTTCAGGCTACCTCCTGATGCAGCGACTCGAGTTCGCTCCTGGTCACCTACACAGCAGCACATCATGCTGCTACTGGGCCATCAAGGCACAGCCTACTCAAAATAATCTAAAATCACATTACAAATCCCAATATAAATATTTACTTGAAAATAATTTCACTCAGAAACACAGTAACTTAGGAAAAAAGATGGCAGAAGGAGACCAGGGGTCCATCTAGTATGCCCATGTGTTCCTTGGACCTTCTCAGATCCCAGGACTGTTGCTTTTGATCATGCTTTAGCCTTGTCCCATCCCATCTTGAATGATGTCATGGACTTTGCTTCCACTACCTCAGCTGGCAGCTTATTCCATGGCTCCATGACTCCTTTTGTAAAATAGTGTTTCCTAAGCTCCTTCTTGAAGCTCCCCCACTTCAACTTCCACTCGTGCTCTCTAATGTTAGAGTCAGAGACTCTGTTAAACAGGTCAGAGGATGGCACCTTATTTATTCCTCTCAGGAACTTGTATGTTCCAATATCTCCCCTCTCCCTCCTCATTTCCAGCAAGAATATATTTAATGCTTCCAGAAGCTCCTCAAATGGGTGGCCTTGATGGCCCTGGATCATTTTAGTCACTTTTCTCTGAACAGCGTCCAAACTGTTTATATCCTTTTTCAGATGTGGACTCCAAAACTGGACATAGTACTCCAGATGGGGCCTTATCAGGGACCTGTAGATTGGCAGCATTACCTCCTTCCTCCTGCTGTCAAATCCCCTCCCTATGTACCCCAGCACTTTGTTGGCCTTGCTGTAACCTTTGTTACACTGGACTGTCTGTTTAAGGGTGATGCTTATGATGGCATCAAGGTCCTGTTCTTCATGTGTGGTGCTGAGCTGGACTCCATTAAGATGATACTCTGTCCTTGAGCCCCCTTTACCCAAATGCATCACCTTACATTTTCTTGCGTTGAACTTCAGCTACCAGACACTGAACCATCTTTCCAGAGTCTGTAGGTCTTTTGTAGGTCCTTAATTGCCTCCTCACTGTCAGCCCTTCCTCCTTGCCTGGTATCATCCACGAATAGGGCAATTTTGCCCTGAATACCTATGCCTCTGTCACTGATAAAGTCATTAAACAGCACTGGTCCCTAAAGTGAACTTTGGGGCACACCACTAGTGACTGTCTCTTCATCAGACCTCACCCTGTTGACCACTACTCTCTTTTTTCTGTCCGTGCCAATTACCTACCCAACTGACTGTGCAATTGGCTGCCCCCAAGTCCTCCAGTTTTTTCTGTAGGTGGTTGTGCGGCACCGAAGAAAAAATTACTCACCTTAGTAATCTTGTTTCTTCCAATGTATTCTTCCATATTCATAACTCTTTGCAGTTAGCCTGCTCAGTAGAATTGCCCGCAGAATGGAACTATATGCTAATGATAGAATCATTGGCACGTGACAATTATTTAAACTGCTGCCCTCATCTGCTGCACGTTCTATCAACGTCTCAGATTTCTAGGAAGCTCACAAGGCAACCTATTTTAAAAATATTCAAGCCTGACTGCTGCTTAATACAGCATAACTGTACTCTATGTCTATATACTAAAGCTGATGCTAATGCTAATGATTATGGTATCAGTCCTACCTCAAAATGACCAGAATCACTTGGGGAAAAAAGAAAGGGTAAGATAAAACCCCACAGGAGTAAAGGTATGTGTGCCTGTGTTTGGGACTATGAGGTAAGAAGACCATTCAGAGGCTCTGGAAGGGGAGGCAAGGAGGAAGGGAAGTTATGAATATGGAAGAATACATTGGAAGAAACAAAATTACAAAGGTGAGTAATTTTGTTCTAACCCCATGTATTCTTCTCATACTCATAACTCTCTGCAGACTTCAAAGCAGTACCTTTAGAGGTGGGCAGAGAACCTGCTTAGGGAAAGAGGCTCTGCAGCACTGCTGTGCCAAACCTGGCATCACTTCTGGACTGCAAGTCCAAACTATAATGTTTAGTAAAGGTGTGTACCGTCCTCCAGGTAACTGCTTTACAGATCTCCACTAAAGGGATATCTCTGGAAGCTGCTACAGAAGCAGCTGTACCCTCGTAGAGTGGGCCCTGAGGCCTGCTGGGGCCTGTTTTCCAGATTTTGTGTAATAAAACAGAATGCAATGAACTATCCAGCGAGAGACTGATCTCTTGGAAGCTGGGGTTCCCTTTCCCACATCCCCATAAGTGAGAAAAAGTTGTTGATCACCTCTGTGATCCTTGGTGTGGGTCAAATGACAACTCAATGCCCTTTTTACATCCAGGCTATGGAGTCTGCACTCCCCCTGAACTGGCATGTTCTGTGAAGAAGACTAGCAGTGTCATGGACTGATTTAAATGGAAATCAGAAACCATCTTAGGAAGAAACCTCCTATTAATTCGGAGTACTACTTTATCATTATGAAAGGTTAAATAGTCCTTTTCCACACATAATGTTTGCAATTAACTTATCTTCTAGTAGAAGTGATTGCCACCAAAAACACCATTTTCCAAGTGATATACTGCAAGTGGACTAAAGACATTGGTTCAGAGGGGAAGTTTCATGAGCTGAGCAATGCAAATGTTCATATCACATACAGGGACTGGCTCTTTAATAGGAGGATGTAAGTGACATAGTCCTTTAAAGAATTTTTTGAAAATGGGATTAGATGCAAGGGAAACATGTTTCCCTGCAGAAATAAAAGCTGAAATTGATGCCAAATACACCTTCAGAGATGAATGATTCAGACCTTGTGAATTTAACTCAGTAAGATATTCCAACAGGATTTCTGCCAGGGAGGGAGAAATACGCTTGGCATCATACCAAATAGAAAACCTTTTCCATTTTGCATTATAGGTTTTCTTAGTAGATGGTTTTCGATATCCTTTTAGGATATCCAGAACAGCTTGAGACAGTTGTATGTTTGCAAACTCAAAGTCCTCAAGAGCCAGGCCCTGAGCCTGAGAGACCTGAGGTTTGGGATACAGGAACTTCCCTTGGTAGGAAGTTACTAGATTGTGCCTCCTGGGTAGAAGTTGGTCTGGACACGGACATTGACAGAAGGGGGTACCATGGCTGCCTGGCCCAATCTGGTGCTATCAGTATCATGGACGCAGGCTGTGACCCAAGTTTGAGTGGCACTCTGAAGATGAGAGGGAAGGGAGGAAAGGCATACAGATGCCTTCCTGACCAGTCCATGGCTAGAGCGTCCAGGGGGATTGTACCCCGACTGGTGGCCTGCAACAAAACAGGGGCAACATGTGATTCTCGTGAGAGGCAAGGAGATCTACCTCTGGACTGCACCGTCATCTGAACATGGAGTCCAGCACCTGTCTGTTCAGAGATCATTCGTGATGTGCCTGGTTGATCCTGCTTAAGGCATCTGCCAGGGTATTGTCCTTTCCTCGTACATGAATGTCCTGCAAGGAAGCTTTTAGTGAGTAAGTCAGTTCCCAGATTTTCATGGCCTCTGTGCACAGGGGATCCCACCTGGTTCCCCCCCGCTTGTTTATGTAGAACATTGTAGTGGTGTTGTCTGTTCTGACCTGCACCATCTTGTCCTGTATAAGCTGCGAAAAACTGTTGAGTGCCAGAAACACTGCTTGGAGCTCCAGCAGATTTTTGTGGAGGACAGACTCCACACTTGACCAAGTGTCATGGGTAGTGTGCTCTCCTATATGAGCACCCCATCCTAACAGAGAAGCATCTGTTGTAAGAATGACTGAGGGGTTTTCCCTCTGAAAGGGAACTCCTTCCCTTAGATCGTGGATGTCTGTCCACCACTAAAAGGACTGGATCACAAAGTTTGTTACAGGAACCAATTTTGACATTTTGTCTTTTCTTTGGCACCAGTGTGCCTGTAGATGAAATTGAATGTCCCTCATTCAAAGTCTTGCTCCCAAGACCACTCCTGTTGCTGCAGCCATGTGTCCCAATATTTGCAAGTAGTTCCTTGCTGGACATGGCCTTCCCAGCTCAAATGAGGCAATCAGCTGCAGAACAGACTGAACCCTGTCCTCTAGAAGAAAAGCTCTTCCTTTTAAGGTATTCAGTTCTGCTCCAATGAAATGCAGGACTTGAACTGGTGTGAGAATGGACTTTTCCTGGTTTAACAGGAAGTGCAGAGAATGTAACATATTTTTTGTTATTTACAGGTGTGCTTCCACCTGCTGAAATGACTTTCCCATGACTAGCTAGTCATCGAGATAAGGAAAAACTGAAATTCCCAACTTTCGCAGGAATGGTACTACCACTGCCAGGCATTTGGTTAATACTCTTGGTGCCGAGGTGAGACCGAAGGGCAGGGCTGAGAACTGGTAGTGACTTGAAGGGAGTCTGAATCCGAGATATTTTCTGTGAGACTCCCTTATGGGGATGTAGAAATATGCATCTTTTAAATCCAGAGATGTCAGCCAGTCTCCCTGCTGGATGACAGGCAAAATTAGACAGGGTTACCATCCTGAATTTTGGTTTTACCAGATATTTGTTCAGATGCCTCAGGTCTAGAATAGGCCGCCACTCCCCATTTTTCTTTTTGGTAAGAAAGTACAGAGAATAAAACCCTCTACCCCTCTGAAGATATGGCACCTGCTCCACTACTTTTATGCTGAGCAGGGTTTGAACCTCCTTTTCTAGGAGCTGTTTTTCGAGAAGAGAGGCTGGTATGAACAGCCTAAACTTCAGAGGAGGGAGAGATTTGAAACTCAGACACAGTCCCTGACTCACTAATTCCAATACCCACTTGTCCGTGGTTATGGCCTGCCAGGCCTGGAAGAAGTGAGCCAGTCTGTCCCATATTGGTATTAGGGAGGCAGTCTTGGCAAAGAGTCAGGGATTTTGTTTTGGTTGGGCGTGAGCCTGGGTGGATTGGGAACCCCTCCTGGACCCCCTCCTACCTCTTGCTCTGTAATACCCAGTCTGCTGTGGGTATGGCTGCAGCTGTCCCGAGCTTGACAGAAGGGCCTACCATATGAGGACCTTCCTCTGCCTCCCCTTCCACAAGGCCTATATGAAGTAGAAGGCCTGTCCTTAGAGGAATTACTCTTATAGGTGGCTTTGTATTCATCCACCTTCACATACTCTTCGGTTTGTTTACCAAAGAGGGAATGATCTTGTAGAGGAAAGTCCAATGCCTTAGTCTGGGTGTCCTGTGTTTTGTTTGTGGCCCTTAACCAAGCAAACCTTCTCAGGGCTACAGTCAGAGCAATAAACCTAGCAGCATTATCACTGGCATCTGCTGCCATCTGGAACTGGTATTTAGATGCTTCTAGTCCAAACCTGGATGTTTCTGCTACGTCGTCAGAGAGAGGGGAAGGGAACCTTCTCTGACATGGCCAAAATCGACTGCCACAGTGTTTTTTGATACTGTGCAGCGTAGACCTGGTAATTAGCTTGTCTAACCCCCAAAGAGGCAGCTAAATACCCTTTTTTTGACATGCTGTCCATTTTCCTTGAATCCTTCTCCAGAAGGTGAGAGGATAAAGAAGCCCTCGCCTTCTCACAGGCTGCCTGTTGCACTGTACCCTGATAACCAGACTGTGAGAATAGAGAAATTCAGCCCCTTTTCTGTCCAATTAGTACTTCTTGTCAGCTTTCTTATCCAGAGGCATGACAGAGTTAGGGTTCTGCAGAACTGTGAATAAATCCTTCTTGAAGAATTTATTAATAGGCAGAAACATTTTCTTCGTGGGTGTTAACCCCATCATTTCCATATAATCTGCCTTCTCCTCATCTTCTATGACCTCGGTGGTAGCCAGGTCAAGGGCATCTACTATTTTCCTTACAAAGGAAAAGTGCAAGGAAATATCCTCAGGCCTGGGAGGAGAGCCAAATTCCTGCTCTGGTGAGATTTCTGGTTCAATGGGCTCACCATCATCATCCTCTGGTATTTCATACTCCCCAGTATCTATCTCCTGAGACTGAGGATCCAAGGAGGGAGTAATCTCCTGAACCCTTGGAGGAGAAGGTATGAACCCCTGAATTGCCTCAATGACTTTAATAGTCCTGGCAATATCCTCAGCAGTAAGTAGACTGTGAAGCACAGAAGAATCCCCTGTTGGTTTTCCCTGCGTCTCGACATGCTTGGTTTTCTTTGCCTTTTTGGAGGGGACTAGAGAGTCAGCAGGCTCACCCAACCTTTTTAAAGAGGTTGATTCACCCTTATCAGGATGCTAAAAGAAGAAACTGCTGTTTCACCCACTGATTTAGAAGGTGTTGGCTGGTTAGAGCATGAAGCACCTTTTCCCAATTTTTTCTGCAACCTTTCCATTCTTTTCTCCACAGTTTTCTGTGGAAATGATTTACAGATTTCACAGTCAGTATTTAAATGCTTGGTTCCCAGGCAGAACAAACAGCTGCCATGTGTGTCTGCTCTGGCAAACACTTCCCACAGTTTTTAAAACCTGGTGGACCAGTCTTTTTCTTAGGTTTTTTGTATGCTCCATTTCCAGGAGAAAAACCCTAACTGCAAGAGTGTCTTTTTTTTTTTTTGCAGTTGGTTCAGGAACCGATTAGGCCCCAAAAAGAACTGATGAATTTCAAAATCAGAACCGATTGAACGGTTCACAGTAACTGGGCTAGCGGTTAAAAAAGAAACTGGGTTAGCAGCTTCAAACAATATTGTAAAACACTTTAAACAATTAAATTTTAAAGAAAATAAAGCGGAAAAACTTCACAACTAAGATAAGACTACTTGGTTCCCCAACAGTTATACCGAACCATGAGGAACCGAGAAATAAACACTAAATCTAACTAAACTTATATAAGCTAGACATTAGACTAAAAAGTAACAATGTAGGTAGCAGAAAGAAAATTATGTATAATTAAGTAATTATACTTCACAGTATAGCCAACAAACGACCTAAGGGAGTCTCCTGGGCATCTTGACTTGTGAGGTGGAGCAAGAAATCTGAGACGTTGATGGAAAATATTGGCTGCCTCATCTAGAGGACCCCCTTAGTGGCTGCTCTAATGGCACTCTCTGGCAAGGGTCCACCATCCTCCTTACTGAAAACTGAAGTAAAGTAATCATTAAGGATGGCTGCCTTTTGCCCATCCTCCTCTATCACCCTACCCCCAATAACCTTAAGATTCCCTTCCTTTCTTCCTTCCCCCCCCCCAGTACAGAGTAGCAGAACTGTTTTTCTCTGCTTTTGACAACCCTCTGCAATACACAGCTCTTTCTCCTTCTGCCTCCCTAACCACCCTCTTTGCCTTCCTGTTTTTCAGTATGGATTCTCCCCATTCTTTCTCCCCCCTGCTTTTTATATACTTATAGATTTCTTTGCCCTCACCACTTTCCAGGCTGTTGCCAAGAACCATAATGGTCTCCTGAATCAGTTCTTTTGCATGCATAACTTAGAGGCCTCTAGAATGGCTCCCTTAATTGTCCCCCATCTTTCTTTAACCCCCCCCCCGTGTCATCCACCCTGATTAACTTTTCTCTGACATGCTTCCTCAGCCTCTTGAACTCCACCCTTCTGAAATCTAGGACATCACTTCTCAATTAGGGTTTTCCAGAACCAAGGGCAATTTCAAACCAAATGGAGTTATGGTCGCTGTTCCCCAGTGGCCCCCCTATTCTCACAGCTCCAATCGTCTTTGAGTTGGTCAGCACCACATCGAGAACTGCAGTCTGCCTGGTGGGTTCCTGGAAGGTGTTCAACAAAGCCTGACTTCTGGTGCTCCTGGCCACTGGAATATCTCAACTGATAGCTGGCAGGTTCAGACCACCCACCACCACTTCTCCCTTTGCCACCCCTCTCAAGTTCTTAACCGAGTTCTTTGTCTCTCTCTCTCTCTCTTTCCCATGCCCAGCAGCTCTCCCCCACTTGCCCCATAGATCACTCCCAAGTGCAGTTTCTTGCCTGAGGCTGCCATAATTTGCACCCACAGCAAGTCAATCTCTCTATTACTACCACTGAAGCACTCATCTTCAGCTACCTTGATGCCTGCCTTGACAAAAAAAGGTTGCTGCTTCCTCTCCACCTGTTCCTCTATCCCTCCTAAACTATGAATACCCAGAGACATCAGGTCCCAGTCATTTTCTGAAACCCATGTTTCTGTGATGGACTCCATGTCTGCATTCAGTGCCTAGAGCTTGTGGGTTTTGTCACCTAGGCTCATGGCATTATGACATACACCCTTCCATCTGACCCCTGATCCTCCACTGCTACTACCCTTGTGCTTTCTTTGTCGTCCTCATCTTTTCTTTTCTTATTTTTTTTTTTTTTTGGTGTCTGAACTTTTGCAGTAACCCTCTTTAATGTCTCCTTACCTAGTCCAGTTAGAGCCACAACCCACTTTGCACCTGCTGTGTTGCTACAAGCCCCCAGATGTGGGAGTGCTAGCTAGGATCCCCTTCCTCTCACCTACCACCATGGTTTCCCTAGTTTCAGTCTCCCTGCAGTTAGTTTAAAAGTCTAATACAGACATCAAACTTCTACTTCGGTCCGCAGGCCCCTCTCATCAAGTGAAATCTGTCACCCTTGAAAATTCTCCCATCCCAGAAGCCACCCAATCTCCCACAAAGTGGTACCCCTTCTCCTGACACTATACCGTGAGCCACCAATTAAACTACTCAATTAAATCTCTCCTAATCCTATACTGCTTCCCCCCAACCCCACACAGGCAGGACTTCAGAAAAAGCCCGGGAGGCTTACTGTGCCACCAATCTGTCCTCAAGTCTATAGAAGTTCCGCTTCACTATCTCTATCGACTGGTTCACCAGATCATTGGTACATAGGTGTACCAGCACCCCCTGCTCCTTCTCCTTATCCTGTTTAAATCCCTGATGGTCAATGCACCAGAAAGGCACTGGACCATCTCCCTACTGTCCAACCCCCCTCTTCCACCACCCTCTCCACTCCTCTAATCATTGAGTCTCCAACTACCAAGACTCTCTTGGTAGACCTGTTCCCTCTGGGTGCCATCATGTTGCCCTGTTCTCTCCCTCTGACTGACGGAGTCTCCTGCAGCAGGCTATAAACGACAGGAGTTCTCGTGATAATTCCTAACAGCCAACTTTTCCCTTAGCAGTTTATCTTTTATCACCAGTAGTGGCCACCCTTAATACTAGCATCTGCATTATGCTGTCACTGTACGTCTCTATTTTGTGCTTGTTCCCACCACTTACATCCCTCCCACCTCCCTCCTTTCCTGCCACTCAGCCAAACACCAACTTAATAGATAGCATGACAACTCCCCCACCTGGCCACACCATTGCTACCACAAGCCCTCTGCTCATATGTATCTTGAGGAATTGGATACCTGGCCCATCCATCCTGCCACCATCCTTCCACACTGGGCTGTCAGCACTAAGATTTTCCCTCACACCTAGACGCCTAAACTTGCCCAATGACGTTTTGCCTTAATCAAGATGCCAGGGCATATGCCTAAAACTAAACAGCTACTTACTCTGCTGCTGCTTCTGGCAGGCGATGTGCAGCCTAACCCTGGCCCAACATGCCTTAATACTGCCACTCCTATTAAACTTCCAAGGGGCCTTAAAATAATTCACCGAAACATATGCAGCATCCTGAACAAGCTTGCCATCCTACAACCTAGTGCCCTTACACTGCGCCCAGATATACTAATCATAACCAAAACATGGCTGAAGCCCCACAACTCGGATGCTGAATTTTCGATCCCTGGCTGCTCCCTCATCCGGCATGACCAGCACAGAAATAAAAGGGGTGGAGGAGTTGCCATGTACATCACTGCTCACCTCCAATATGCCCCAGTCCAGCTTTCCTTGCCCACCCTGTCCATTGACTCCCTGCTAATAAAGCTCTCACTCCCCTACTCAGTGCCACTATACGTAGCTGGGTCCTACTGTGCCCCCGACACCCCCATGTCACTCATAATGGACCACTTGAGCACACTTAAACTGCTTGGCTCAACGGGTGAGCTGATTATCCTTGGGGATCTCAACTCCAACTGGCTCTCCAGTCCTCACTCTAAGCTATGGAATCACGTAGCATCCCTAAATCTCTCCCAACAAATTACCGAACCCACTCAGTTGAATCTTATGTCCCAGAACCACTCCCTGCTAGACTGGGCCCTTACCTCGCATCCTCACCATATTATAGACTCAGGACTCCTTCCGGACTCACTAAACGACCATCACCTGATCTACATGGTTAGAAAAATATTCATACCCAAAGCTCCAATCCCCCTCCCCCCGATACTGCTCATCAGGTCATACAAATCCCTCAACCTCCCAGCACTACTTTATGACCTGTTCACAGTGGACTGGACTTTCATCACTCAGGCATCCTCCATCGACTCTGCCCTGGACATTTCCAAATCTAAATTCCTCGCCGTATGGAACTACCATGCACTGCTGAAAAGGACCCGTGTAAGAGGTGCCCACCTGCCCTGGGTCACCACCACCATTATCGATCAACTACATGCAAGGGACCAGGCATGGAAAGCACACAAGGCAACCAGTTCCCAGGAGGCACTCGAACTCTACCACACACTCCGGAACTCCTGCACCAGGCTTCTACGCTAGGCCAAGGATAACTACTTCAAGGCCTCTTTCCATTCTAACCTTAATCACCCTGCGATATTCTGGAAAACATTAAAATCGCTACTCACCCCCGCTCAACCAGGTGCAGTGGCCTCAGCCTTTAACCTTTTCACAAGTTGTGTGGCTTCTCTCCTTTCCTCACTCCCCCAATCCCACCCTCACCCATCCATACCTAACTCACCCTTCTCCAATGTCCTTTGCCTTTCGCCTAGTCACCTAGACCAAAGTATTAAAACAGCTGCAGGCACTAAACCCTCCAAAGGTAAATGCCCCTCGAGTCCTGGACTCCAAGATGTTTTACTTGTCCACTCCAGCCATCGCCACCCCTCTGGCCGTGCTCTACAATCTCTCATTCACACTTGCCACAGTCATTCCTCTACCGAAAGGGGGAGATCCCTCCTCACCAGGAAACTTCCACCCTATTTCACTACTCCCCATTCTAGCCAAAATTCAGGGGCGCTGTGTGCTAGCCCCACTCTCCCTCAACTCCTCCTCTTACCTCACACTTTACCAATCTGGCTTTAGGAAGTCGCACTCCACCATCACCTCTCTGATACGACTCGTAGACACCGTCCTCACAAGAATGAATCACGGGCACATCACCTCAGCTGTCTTTATCGACCTCGCCAAGGCGTTCGACACGGTCTCCCACACCCTCTTACTATCCAAACTCGAGCATGCAGGCCTCTCTGTACCCAGCTCCAATTGGTTCCAATCTTACCTAGCTGGTAGATCTCAAGCTGTAAAAGTTGGTCAACATAATTCTCCCCCTCTCCCTGTTATCACAGGCGTCCTCCAAGGCTCGGTCCTCAGCTCGATCCTGTTCTCCATATTCTTGAATGACCTGCCCTCGGTATGCAAACACACATCATACACACGTACACAGATGACATGGCACTGTACGTGTCAGGTCCCTCCCACATTGAAGTGGCCTCCAGACTTCAGGATGACTTCGCTGCTGTCCAGCAATGGTTTCGCTCAAACCAGCTCTTCCTAAATCCCCCCCAAAAATCTCCCTAACCTTCGGAACCAGGCAGAGACTCGCCCACCTCCCTGCCACCCCCTCTTTCCACACCACTGGAGGCCTGCTCCTCCTTCTGGTACCTTGGGGTCTGGCTTGACCAGCACCTCGACTTCTCAGGACACATCGATTCAATCCACAAGAAACTGTACCCCAAGCTTGGTGCCTTATACCGAAACAAGGGCTGCATCCCTTTGGAAACATGCAAGGCTATCCTCCAGAAAATGATCCTACCGATATTGGACTATGGTGATGTAGTATACAGCGCCGCCCCAAAATCCACCCTCTCTAGACTTGACCCTCTCTTCCACTTCTTCTGCCGGTTTGCCCTAGACTGCCCTCCCACTATACACCACTGCGACCTCTACAAGGTTCTAGATCTGCCTCTGCTCCTAGGTCAGAGACAGCTCCATGGCGCAAGGCTAACTGCGAAATTCTGGGTGCAGACTCCCCCAATCTTGAGTCTGCTCTCCATGCTCAACCCCATCAGTCTACTCCCTCAGAACACTGACTCTCGGCTCCCTACATGTACCATACATAGCTACAGCCAAATGGCAAGCCGCCTTCAATTATCGCATGCCTAAACTATGGAAATCCCTACCAGCGGGCATTAGGCATACAGACAACTCAAAGCACCGCAACATGCTCCTCCAGGCGCTCCCCCCCCCAGCTGCTCCTGCATGCAATCCCACCGCGATACCACTTATCCCACTTCTCACACTTGACGCACTAACTGCCTTCCCGGGCCCAGTGTACCCCTGGTATAGTAGGCCTACACTCACCACAGCGCCATTAAAATTCTTCCTGTTTCTAAAACTGCGACTATCAAGTTCATATAGACACTTATACAACACTGCTGAATTTCTGAACTCTAGACTTGCTAGCTAGTTAACTTACCACCGCCCTCTAGGTACAAACTGCTCCACATCACCGATGTTATTGTACTTGTGTGTAATCTTGTTCCTCTTTAATTCCGTTGTCAGTTGTTGTAATGTACGGCTGTTACTATGAACCATTTGTTACTGTATACATCCCCTCCCCCTCCACCCCAGGATGCATCTGGAATAGAGCAGTACTCTGTTCAGCATGCCCTCCTGGTTAAACGCTTAAATAAATAAGCAGTCAGGTGCCCAAGCCTCCTGTAGGGGTGCAAAGTGGTTCACCATCTGGATGGTGCTGGGCTGGTCAACCTCCTTATGGCTACCCCTGCCCCCCTGCCCCCTCTCACTCCCCACTACTCATCTCCTTGGACCACAGGATCTCTGGGGGAGTGGGGATGTGGGGTGTGGGCTCCAGCTGAACTAGTGACACAGCTGAGATATCTCTACCCTTACTATCAGAAGCTGAACCTGCATATGGGGTAGTGTCCACTCCTCCAGAGCATATCCCTAGAGAACAGAGCCCCACAGCCGCCACAAGTGACTTCCTCCCCTTTGCACCCCATCCCTATACAAGCCACTGAATGAAGCTAAGCCTAGCTGATGTGATTTTCGACAACTGGTTCACAGTTCAGAAAATACTAAGTCAACTGGCAGTGCTCACCTGGATAGGATGCAGCTGTTAGGCACAGCTATAGCATAGTAAATAGAGATAAAAACTATCTTGTAGTGCTCAACCAGATAGGGTGTAGCTGTAAGACCCAGCTGTAACGGAACTGCGACATTAACTTGCACATCTACATCCAGATAGGGTGTAACTATAAGACTTAACTATAACACATGTACTAAATTAATGCGTATTGCTCACCCAAATAGGATGCAGCTGTAAGACCCAACTGTAATACAAGTACTAAATTAACTCATACAGCTACACCTACATAGGGTGTAGCTGTAAGACTTAACTATGCACAAGTATTAAATTAACTGGCAGTGACAGGATGTAGATGTAAGACCCAACTATAACAAATTTAATCTACTTATTCACACACATACTTCTTACTCCTCCCTTACTTACCCCTTAGCTTTGGTAAATTTAAAGGGACACTGTCTAGGATGCCTCAGTGCCATTTGGCTTGTATTTTTTTTATTATTATTTATTCAGGATTCTAGTAATGCTCACTTGTTTGGTGATGATTTAGTAAATAAAACTTGACTTTAAACCCAAAAAGTATTTTAGACCTTTTTGGGACCATTTATGTGGCCGACAAATCTCCGACTCGACTGTGATACAGCCATGTAAGGACAGATGTAAATGCTGTTGAAGTGTCTCAAGGTGACAAGCACATTACTGTCTGTACTCGTAACAGTTTATCACTCTCTCATGCAGGTTTGCAGATGAGTTGTTGTTGGTAGTGCGTGCTGTCAGGCTCTCATGGCAATGTTTATTTCTTTATCTGTCCTGTCACATCGGTATCTCCAGTGCTTCCAGACTGATTTGGCATTTTCTCTGTAACTCCAGAGCCATTTTCCTACGTTTTCCCGTAGTTTTCATTATTTCCTATGGAAGTGGAGTTGCTCTGTTTTCCTGTATAATCAGTGCAAGTTTATGGGAAGAATTTCCCTGTAGATGGCTCAAAATTCCTGCAAAATATGGGAGCCATGGTATCTCTGCCTTTTGACAGCATAAAGATTGTGAAGTATTTATCAAGAAAAAACTGATCTAGCAAACCATTAAGTAATCAAGTCGTCTGTGATACTGGTAGACCGATTAATTACAGCTGACATGGATTTTGCTGAGATATCCAATCAAACAGTATATTCAGTCTGCCTCTGCATAATAATTATCTGCGTGTCATTTTTCCCAGTACTTTTTTTTTTTTTTTTTTGAGTGGATGACCTGGAGGCAAAGGGGCCCAGCACACAGATTTTTCTCTCTCTTATTGTTGCCTTAATTACATGTAGTAACTCTCCTCACCCAGACAAAAATAACATCTTTCGTTTGGTATTAAAGCCACATACACAGTACAGCAGATGGAGCAGTCATGAGTGGCAGTGTGTGAGAGATCGAAGCAGCTCGGCCAAAGCCCTCACCACCTTCCCGTCTTTGGCACCCTAATTCCCATACCACCCATTAAAGAAAGTGTGACTAACAGTTGGAAGTCTGTGAAAATAACACAACTTTAATAACTAGTCATATCCTCACGCTGGGTAAATGGCGTGCTGCTGTTGACTGGCACTTGTAGGAGATAAAAGGAGCACCTGCATTGTGGGCTGCACGGATTATCTTTCAGAGACAACTGTGTTGGTCATAGGGAAAATACATCTTCGTCTTGTAATGATCTCATCTTTATCAATACCTTAAAACATTTTCATTGGCAGAGGGCTAGACAACTTAAAAGTACCCCCAATTGTGCTTAAAGTAATGTATTGAATAATGCAAGTATCTACGTTCACGGTGAAACCAACCATCTCCCAATACACAGGTGTGGCTTTCCTGTATCTTGGTGCAAAGGTGGCACTTAGTGGCGGAATGGAAATCAGAAAAACCTATGGAGAAAAAACAGCAATAGGCTTGACCTAAGGCTGAGCACATTAACATTTTTGTGTTATCTGAGTACTCTAACTGAATGCAGAACTTGCAATTTACTGTTCCAAAATTATCATTCTGCAATCAGCATCCCCTACTTGACTAAGGATGAGTCTCGAGTTTATTGTGCATTGTTTTCTGCAACAAAGACCATCAAAGCAAACATCCAGGGGAATCTTGTGTCTACACTAGAAACCATCTCAACCTTGCGTAAGATGAGAAAGGCACTGCACGGACAGAAAAATAATCCCAGCAATACAGGGTCACAGTCGTTTTTGTTTTTTAATGCACTTCCTCTTGGAAAATACTTGACACTCACCAGCTAGCATAACTATTTTAAAATCATAAAAGTGAATCAATTAAAATTGGAGGCACGCATTCCAATCAGCATTGAAACAAATTAGCTTCACTTAACCTTATTAAAATGGAGTTAGCGCAGTATTTTGCATGAAATGTGGCAGCTGCTTCTGTTTTTTGTATATGATGAGTCCACTTTGAATGCATGCACATGGTTATCTGTGTCTGGCACCAGATAACAGGTTGCTTGATTAAATCCAGCCTCATGTAGGTACAACTCAGCCCACATGGCAAGTCCTGCCTGCTGCAATACACCCCGCATGTTATCAGTTCTTTAACACTATCTTTATTGTGTGCAGCCAGCGTATGATGTATCCACACACAGGGCAATGCGTCGACCTGCTAAAAACAGAATTTACAATGCATAACTGTCACCATCACAATGACCATGGAAAACAACAACCCATCCAGCACCAAATGTTGAACATGAAAACTTTTACGCATTCCTTGCTCAACCCTGGCAGTTTGGGTGAACATACCATTGAACATAAATACATTTTCACATTTTGAATTATTATGGGGGGAGATCTGGTGACTGAAGGTGACTGGGTGTGGTGGGAGTTTGGGCGGGGTGCTCAGTACAACTACATTGTTTATGCTTTAGCAAATGTAATCAGGAGTTTAATGAGCTTATTGAACAGATCCAGAACTGGCTTGACTCCTGAATGTGAATTTATGACATTGTCGATCAGGACTCAACTGTAAATAAGATGTGGACCACTACTATGACCATTTTTTATCTGTTCTCGGGGGATTAAATAATCTCTGACACGTCATCAGTAGGTACATGAACAGCAGACTGATACAATGGCAAAGAAAACAGTCAAAACTACCAAAAAACACATTTTTTAGAAGTACATCCAAATACAAAAATGGGGTGGGGTGCCATACAAGATCCCCTGCATACATGACGTGGTAAATTCAATTTCAGCCAATTGTACTACTAAACAGCGTCCAAAGGGCATGCACATAAAAAAATCTTACACCAAAAATTATGAGAATGTGGTGGGTGGTTGGCGGGGGGTCAAAAATGTTGACTGTGATGAAATGGTATGTTAGATAGAAAGTGTTATTTTAATGACATGTCACTGTCCTCGGCAACTAATAAAGGACCATTAAAAGTACCAATTAACTGGACAAAAGGATCACGGTTGTTTGGTTTTTAATTTCCTGTCAAATATTCTGGCAAGGTAAGTTTTTTTAGGCAGAATAAGATACAGCAGACAAATGAATATAGCGCGAGCATGTCAAAACACAAACTTTAATCCATACTGAAGTAATCGTAGTATGCACATCAATTATTTAAAAGAGAAATCACCACTCATCCAATATCCATATCCTATCCATATCCTTTTCTCTAATCCTAAGTACCTAAATGCTCCACTTGTAAAGACAAAACAGCAGGCGCTGATGAATAACTTATCATGCGCAATACTCGCTCATGAGAGTAACTCATGAGTGAGCGAAAGTTCACATCAAGTAATGTCAAACAGGTTGTGCTGTCTCATGGCCTGCAAGCACAGACCGCGGAGAGAGAGTCAGAGAGTGGGCTGCCACAGATACAGAAACAGATAACGAATGGGGTTACATCACCATTAACTTGACATGTAATCATCATTTCTGACTCCTGCCAGGGTACACCTGACTAACTCTCATTTATGTTTATGGTCATTTTAACTAATGCGGGCAGTTTGAGACAGTATCCCTTTAAATGCTAAAACAAATAATAAGCAACATTTTCTTTTTAAGACTTATAAAACACTTCGCATTCTAGGATTTTACTTTTGGTATTCTAGAACTCAGTGAATTAAATCAAACAGCTCAGCATGTCTCTAATTCTGATTCCATCACAGAACCAGAATGCAATGGCAGGACACTTGCTCTTAGCAACAGCAGCTGACAAAAAAAGGACCTTTATGTTGCATTACGAAAACAAAAACAAACACAAAGAAAAAACAATGAGAAATTATAAAAAAAAAAAAAAAAACAGCAGAAATTAGCAACCCAGAAAGCTCCTTAAACAATCGACAAGCTCACAACAACAAATCATTCACAGGCTTCCACAACAGATCAGCAAATCCAAAATATATGACACACTAAAAAAAAAAAAAAATTCAGAGAAGGCTCAAAAAAAATCTGAAGTAATACTGCATATTAGGCATACATCATTTGAAAAACTTAATGATTAACAAAACAAAAAAGCAGCCAAAATGCCCAGACACTACACCTAGGTCCTCAAGATCCGACGCCACATAACACTCTGACAGAAATTGTTAAAAATATAGTAATAAAATGAACTACATCAGATTTTACTAATCACAAAAGAAATGTTATGACTTCACAGACTCCCAACCAACATCTATCAAGTAAGCATTAAGCCACGACGAAGGTGGCATCTAATGCTGGATTAATGCATGGTTGGGAGGGTTGTGGCCCGAGGCCGGAGGCCAAGGGCGAATTTATCCAAACTGCATGCATTAATCGCATTAGATGCCACCACCGGAGTGGCTTAATGAGCTTGTAACATGGACCGCGCGACGACAGAGTCACCAGGAGCCTATTTCATGTGCGTTGAACATCATAACACAGAGAGTTGGTGTACTACTCAAACATTTTTACTGCACTTTGAAATCCTGTAACAAAACAGCATTAAGATGCTGATGTGGTCAAAACATTCAGTAGGTGTAATTAAAGCAAATAGTGCGGCTCACATGCCAGTCCGCAAAATGTGCCGATGTGCGTGGGTATTATCTTTCATTCCAGGCGTTGGAGGTCTCCGGTGGACTGCTGACTCGCCGCGGTGTGCGATCGCTCACAAATTTACATGCAGGCCGGGTCACTTCCCCTTGCCTCTCGCAGAGTTGTCTGGCATCGGCCAGTGCGTCTTGTGCTGCATGTGCTGCTAGTGCCTCTCCGGTGTGCTGCCTTCCTGTGTCCAGCAATTCCTCCCCTCGGGTTCCGGTGCCCCTCCGCCATAATTGAAACTGACCGAGCCATGCACGGTGAAGTTGTGGCACTGGAAGCCCACCGACTTATAGCCCCGGCAGACATTGGGTGCTCTGAGAAGCTCTCCTACATCCTCGGCCACAACCTCCTCTCCTGCGTCCTCAGCGGCAACCTGAGCCGTCTGATGTCCCTCTGTGGTGCTTCTTGCCTGGCTCCCCTCCACATCTGCTAGTGCAGTCCCAGATGCGGCACTTTCAGCTGGTAGAGATCTCTGAGTGTCCCAGATGTCTACTCCTCTCCAATAGACCACTGGGCTTGGTGTGGTGTGCAGGTCACTGTCTTGGCTCTCTGCTGCTGCAGCTGTCGTCATCGGTCGCCGACAGGATGTGCAACCACTTCTTTCTGTCGCTGACACTCGGAGCCCAGTAGTTGCGGAGGCTGGTCTCGCATCTGTGCCCAGTCATGGATATTATGTCTCTCGATGTGAGACCAGCCTCTGTCAGCATCTGCACCATGGTGCTGCGCATGCTGTGATCAGTGTACCTCCTGGACAGGTGGGCATCCTCCGATATCTGAGACATCATGTCTCCGAGGTAGTTTCAGCCCATGGGCTGTCTCGAGTACCACACATCTCTCTTGTCCAGCTCCTCCTGTGGGAGGCGGATCGGGTGCAGACAGAAAGCCAGGGCTCCCTCAGGACATCTGCTGACATACTGTTTGTACAGCGCCACAGCACAGACAGCGCTGTCAGGCTAAGCATATAGAACTCCATGAAGACTCTGCCTATTCGTCTCATTGACAGCGCTGTGATTCTTGGTGGACTCGAACACCAGCGCTAGAAACTCTGTGCCACCCCTATCCCTGTCGAGCACAAACGAGGATTGGGTCAGCTGTCTGAGTCCCTCTCACCCTCTTCTTGCTAACCCCAGCTGGATCTCAAACCACACACGCCTCACAAGTCCATAGGCTGTGCGTGGGTTCAGGTTATCACTGTCTCTAATTCTGCGGAGGTCTTCCACGGTTATCACTGGGAAGTGTGCAGCAACGTCCTTTCCAGCTCGGCGATATTTCTTGAGGACTGTCAGGAAGACGTTGTTCGTGGTTCAAAACTCGGAGTCAGTCATTATGTTTATCTGCCTTCTCACCTCGGCGCTGTTGATGTAGCGATTGAGGCCGGCTTATGACCACCAGGGGGCTGATGCTGTACTTCTCTCCCCCCTCTGCTCTCACACTCCCATAGAACTCTCTCAGTATATCTGCCAGCACTGGCACAGTGACCATCGCTATGTCCACACTCATGCTGTTTTCCTCCAACCAGTCTGAAAACACATTGCATGCCCATGCGGTGCTTTTGTCTGTGTTCCGCTCCACTTTGCTGCGTTCAAGCGTGTCAAGGTCAGCTGGTGACAGATACTGATGCCTCCGGCTCTGCGTGTCTGTGTCTATCTCTATCTCTGCTCTACTTCTCTTCCCAGTCCTGCTGCTCCAACACTGGCTGCTAGCTACTTCTTTCTCTGCTCCTGTGTCGCTTCTCGTGCCCGCAGCCCACTTGCGTAGCATGGTACCCTCATCTGTATGCTGACTGTCTATCCTGCTATGGTGCACATATGCCTCCTCCATGGTGTGCTGCCTGTTCCACACTGTTTCCGGTCTATGCTGCTCCCCCTTCAATACTACTCTTCCCTCTTGCCTCCATCGCTGCTCCACTCGCTCCTCGTTCTCCCTCACTGTCCACAGTGCCTGCCCGTCCAAACTGCTGATCAACCCACTCTTCCATCTCGATGCCTCCTGTCACCAAGAACCATACACCACTTGCCTGCATACTATATCTCTGTCAGACTGTCCTAGCTATCCCTCCTGTGCGCCCCTGCCTCTTCTCCCCCTGCCCGTTTCCATGTGCGTCCAGCTGGTCTCACTCTCGCTCTGCCACACTTGCTTCTCTAAAACTCGATCCCCGCCTGTCCCCAGTGCTGCTAACCTAGCTGTCTGGCTCACATTAGTACTGCAATTTTGAACATGGCAGGTATCGTGGATTAATACCCACTCCGACTTCGCCCTCGTGATGCCATTTGCCCAATCGCAGGTACCCATTTTGCCATTCACATTATTGCCATGTTACAAGTAAATTTTACACCTTTCTGGAGGCAACAATGTCCTCTTTCACAATCACCACAACTGACATGAAAGAAAAATACAGTACTTTAAAAATGAAAAATATTGCAAACAGCACTAAGCTGAGGGAGCTCCTCACAAACACAGCCACTCTGCTGCTGCCAAAATTCTAGAACACCTACAAACATTTTTTGAAGCGCACACAAAGTTGGAAAATCTTTGTACTGCAAATCTTAAAATTGTTCACACTAAGTAAATTTGTAAAACAAAAAATTGTAAAGTATTACTTTCTGAACATTTTTATATTTAATTACCTATAATGAATTACTAATTAGTTTATTTAAAAAACAAACTACAAGGTGTACCTTGTAATACTCCTCCTTCACATACACTTAACCCTTACCCTCTACTTTTGAGTTTTTAAAATGTTTTATTACTGTATTTTTTTTTTTTATATATACTTTGTTTATCTCCAACCCTGGAGAACTCCTTCCAGCAGCCCCGGGGGCTTTCCAGCCTCTACCTCCCCCCGTGACCACTGCTCTTCCCCGTGCACCAAGCACCACCTCCGGGTCTGAACCCTCCAGAGGTAGGGCCACCCTATCCACCCAGGGCGCTCTATCTTTATAGGGCAAAGTACCCAGCACACGAGTCGGCAGGAGAGGAGATAGCCCGGATTTGGGAGTGTGGGCTATGGAAGGTCGAGGTGCCTTCATCTATCCCCAGGATCAGTGTTTTTCTCTCTTTTTTCAGTCCCCTCCTTCCCTGTGGAGCCGCAGCCAGCAAGGCGACATGGTGTCGTGGCTCCACCCACTCAAGGCTTACGCCGCGTTGTTCAGTCGGCGATCCTCCAGCTGCCGCCAGAGGTCACTCCATGAGCGAGCGCTTCACCCACCCTCCCTGGGAAGAGAGAGCAGTCCTCCAGACGCTCGATCTCTCCCCCCCCCCCCAGTGGCTCCTGGATGTTCCTGAACCTGTGGCAGTGTGCAGCAGAGGTGTAGCGCCCAGCCACAACCCTCAGTGCCACCAGGCCAGCAAATTATTACTGTAGTTTTAAGTTTTAATTTGTGTAGAACTTTAACATAGTGAAAAAGTGTCCATGTAGTTTTAGCCATTTTTCTTGATGTTTTAACAAGCATGTGCAAGCCATTAAACGCAATTAACGTAAACATTTTTTTATTTTTTTATTTTTACAAACCCCCCAAAAGGACATTCTCCCATATGATATCTACAAAACCTTTAAGTTTCTTAGCTCAACTCCAAGCCTAGCTGAGCAAAAAAATTTAGCTACTAAATAGGGGAAAAATTTGTAGATATTTAAGGGCCGAAATTACGTAAGTATAACTGAGCCTCCTGAAATTTTCAGAGTTAAAGACCATATGCAAAGCCCTTTTGGGCTACGTCACCAAAATGCATAATAAAGTCAAAACCCTCACCTCTGTGTGTTGTGTGCATATATTCTTTATTTGTTGTCTGCCAGATGTGCCCCATTTTTAATATTTGTTGCATTATTTTAAGTTGTGCTCTGCTCCTCATGCTCAATCCATCTGTGGCTGGTTAAGCACTGCCCCTGCTGCTCTGATGTCACTGCAGAGTTGCAGGTAATTTAACTGCAGCTGTAGTTTGTCTCAGAACTGATAGTAGATGAATGCTGAATTGTTTTTTTGTTTTTTGAAAGTTTCATGTCCTCTATCATTGACTGTGCATCCAGGCAAGAAGCGGAATATGTGGTATGCAATTTTGGGATGTTGCCAATACGCCTAGCGCACAGCTGCCAATGTCTGTCAAAATAAAATTGCCCTTTTGCGGTATCATTTGCTACAGACTGCTCATAAGTTGGCTGCCTGAGAGTGCTGAGATCTGTGGCCATGTGAAGGACTCACATTGTTTTTTTTTAATATACTATATACTATATATACCACCTCCTCTCTACTAAGACTCACAGACCATATCCTCACTGGGATGGATAAAGGGCTAATCACCGCTGCTATTTTCATAGACCTAGCAAAAGCCTTTGACACCGTATCCCATTCTCTCCTACTATCCTGCCTTTCTGAAGCTGGGTTAGCCGAATCCACCACAAACTGGTTCAGTGCCTACCTACTAAATAGAACCCAATCCATCAAAATAGCTGACCATATCCGCCCCAGTCACCACTGCGTACCCCAAGGCTCTGTTCTCGTCCCCATCTCTTCTCCATCCTTCTAAATGACCTGCAAACTTGTGCTCTTCCTCCGCCATTCACATGTATGCAGGCGATACAGTCCTCTTCACCTCGGCGGACCCATGCAGAAAATCACCTCCAAACTTCAAACCGACTTCAACAAAATCAACACTGGTTCCTCAACAACCAACTCTCCCTAAATGCTAAGAAGACAAACTCCATGACTTTCGGCACCAGACAGCGACTATCCAAACTCACCTCCCCTCTGAGATTCCACACCTTAAATAACACCATCCTCGAAGAAGTACCCACCTTCAGGTATCTAGGGGTTTGGCTTGACCGTCACCTCTCCTTCTCTACTCACGTGGATGCCATCATCTCTAAATTACGCCCCAAACTTGGTGCCCTCTATCGTAACCGCACTAGTCTCCCACTTCCTGTCAGACGCGAAATAGTCCAGAAAATGATTCTACCCTCCTTCGATTACTGTGACGTAGTTTACAGCTCCGCTGCACATACCACCCTAGCCAGATTAGACCCCCTCTTCAATGCATTCTGCCGCTTTGCCCTCGATGCCCCCCTCGTACACACCACTGCATGCTTTATCGTTCCCTGTCCCTGCCTTCTTTAAGTAACCGGCGCCTAATTCATTGCGCTAAATTCACTTCTAACGTCTGGCTCGGCTCCCTCCCTCCCTACCTCTCATCCGTCCTATCCTCCCCTCCTCCCCCCTCCCACACCCTCAGGTCTGCTGACACTAGGCTATTATTCATCCCCCATCGAAGGACCTCCACCGGCCAATCCGCTTCCTCTTACTTCCTCCCCAAACTCTGGAAGCCTGCCCACCCAGATCCAATTCTTCATCCAGACTCTCCTCTCCCATGCCCTCTCTAATTTCCTTACACCCAACTGCTGCTGCCCTGACCACCCCGTCCTTCTCCCGTTCCCCCCCACACCTGACCAGCGGCCCGGCTATCGCCTAATAGTCTGGCTTGCCTAGTCCCAGCGCACTTACACTCTCTCTTTACTCACTCCCATACTGTCCATTTCCCCCCTTCCCTCAACCCACGCTCCCACCCCCCTCCACCTAATCTCCCCTTCCACCTCCCTCACCCCACCCTCCTTTCCCTACCTCCATCTTGCTCTCCCTACCCCCCTGCTCTACCTGGTATATCCCCTCTTGCTCAACTTCTGCTACTGGCAACCAAGTTCTGTTTTACTACCCTGTTCTGTAACACATATGTCCCTCATGCTGCCTCATGTATACTCTGATTTGTATTCAAACCACTATGTTCATGTTCAGCTCTGCTCCTAACTCACTAATGTAACCAAGATGCTGTATTAACTGTCATTGTTTGCTACTGCTGTGTACTATACTGTCTCCCCTGAATACGCTCAATTGTAATACCTTCCACCTATACATTGACTGTAATATACTACTGTTAAGCTCAATTATTTTTATGTTTACTTGCCTCCTCTGTAAACCCCCAGGTCGCACCAGTGAGGCGAGCATCTTTTTGCTCAGTGTGCCTTTCCTGGTAAAACATTTTCAATAAATAAATAAATAAACTATATACTCACACTCACTTTTTTTTGTTTGTTTTGTTTTACGATGGACATTGGCAGCAGCACCTAGACTGAACGGTTGTACAAATGGACCTTGCTTCCCATGCCCAGAATGTAATGGTTCACAATTTTTTTTTTCATGGCATGGTTTAGTCACTTTGACAAGCACTTATGTTGATGTTGGCACCTTGCCTTGTTGGTATCTGCAGATGGCCCACGTATGTAATGCTTGTAGACTGAGGCGATCCTGCACCTGTTTGTGTGACCCTTACCCAAACTGATGCATTGCATGAATAGCAGCAGGATGTACGGTCGCATCCAAAGGAGGGCACACCGGTACAGTACCGCATTGCCCCAATACTACACTCGGGTCCCTGCATGTTAGGTTCCATTTTTTTGGGGGTAGCCTTTATTGTGCTTTCCGCATAGCTATACTTCATTTTTTCACCTGTGCTTCTGTCAGGTGCACACCGAAACACCCACTTATTACAGAGGTGAAGAGTACTGTTGCAGCCAGTATCAGACAGTACCTATTTTGCCGGCCCCCCCGTGCTACATATGGCTCAAAATCTCAGTAGTCTCACTCATGGTCTAGATGGGCAGTCTGTGGTAAATTACATTGCCAACAGGATACGTTTTATTCAAAGAAACAAATGCAGCCCCCGTGATATAGTATTTGATACATGTCTAAACTTCCTTCCTTATACTGAGATTCTTCATTCATCTGCAAGCCAAGAGGGGCAAAAATAACCAGAGCTACCATTCATTCCTTGTGAATTCACACCATTGCACAACAAATTTCATTTTTCAACCGCACGAATGTCACATATAGTGCATCCAAATGTGTTTTACAAGTCATGCTAGCCTGCTATTGAAGTGACTGTACGTAGTGCCAGCCAAATTGCTCATGAACGTCAACACAAAGTCCTGAAAAGTGCATGAACAAGGAATATTGCCCTGGGCACAGTGATGCATTGCCCCAAAACCGCACTCAGGTGCCTGCGTGTTTGATTTTTTTTTTTGGGGCAGTCGGGATCTGGTCTTCTCATACTGCCTGTGCATCCACCAAGCATCTGATTACATGATATGGAAATGTGAAATGTGGTAAATACCCTTAGCACACGGCTGACTATGTCTTTCAGCAATACGTATCACTTATTTGGGAGTGTCATTGGACACAGACTGCTACCCGCATGCTGACTGAGAGTTCTGTGATTTGTGGCAATATGTAGCACTCGCTTGCGACTTGTTGGTCACGACTCATGCAGTCAGAAGGCAGAATATGGACTTTCTCCTGGCCTACTGTTCGCATTAGTACATAGTCACCTCTTCCATAACTGAATGCTTTCTTGTGTAACCCACAGAACACCATCTGTGACAAATGAATTAGTCGTAAAATGCGTGTAGACAAGAAAACCTTGTCTGGTCTTGGCCGGCAGTAATGCTATGTGCGCTTCCTCAGCTGGTATGGTGTGGGGACAGTGGGTGGTTGTAGCCTGATGGATGCCCTTTCCATGACCTGACAAACATCTGGACTACTCATTTTGCCACAATCATTTCTGGCTCCCTGTCTTCTGTCAGTTGCACAGAGAAACATTCAATTTTTACAGAGAGGAGGATGTGCTGTTGTGGCCAGTATCAGACAGTTACTATCCTCCCTTCCCACTAAGCTACAGATGGCTGCAAATCTCGGTACTCTCACTCATGGTACTGGCAGGAATTCTGTGGTCATTTACATTTCTATAAGGATATGCAATATTGAAGATCACAGCTAGCAAAAAAACGCTCAGCACCAGGATGCAGCCAAAACATAAGTTTATTTGGTAACAATAAAAATCATTACAGTATCTGGTTGTGCTGTGCTTTAAAGTGCAACAGTCTCGGCTGGATAAATGGTGTTTGTCCAGCCAAGACTCTTGCATTTTAAAGCACAGCACAACCAGGTACTGTAATGATTTTTACTGTTATTAAATAACCTTACTATGTTTCTGCTGCATCCTGGAGCGGAGCGTTTTTTTGCTAGCTGCTGTACTGTTTTATGCTTAGGCACAGGAGCAGTAGCACAGCAGCTATTTTTTGCATCCACATTAAAGGAGTTCGGCAGCTGCATGCTGTAAGTATTTTACACAGCTTTAAAATCCATAGTATGTGTTCATATTCTGTTGTCATCCGAAAGTCAAAAGCCACTAATAAAAAAAAAAAATTTGGAGTGCGATAGGGTATACACACACAGCCATGCTATGAGTTCTGTAAGCACATTCCATTTGATTTTCCATAGCCCACAAAACCGTTTTGGTTCAAGTGCACCCTGGGAACAGACAATGTATCAAAATGCACTTCACAGTCAACTTGAGCCTGTTAGTGCAGTGAATGCACCAGTACTGCCAGCCATACGGCACATCAACAACCACACACTCCGATAAGTGCATGGCTCAGTTACATGATAATGGGACCATATGCGCATGGTGTTATCCTCTCATCCAAATAATGGCACAGCTACCCAGTGCCACATCACCTGAATATAGCACTCTAGTTCCAGTGACCCCAGCATGCGTGGCATTTCATGTAGTTCAATGATGACCATGCATTTTGTCAGGAATCTGCATACAGGATATGCAAATTTTCAATGTGTCATATACCCCACGCTCACGGCTGTCTATGTCCTTCAATAGTCCAAATCCTGTTTGCCGTTTCACTGGCCACAGACTGTCACATTGTGTTCACTTTCACCGTCCTGACATGCTCTTTTTGTCTCTGCATTTTACACAATTCACTGCATGTCCTGTCTATTCTGTCACTTTACATGGAAACATGCAATTATTGCTGAGGGGAAGAAGGTCTGTTGTGGCCAGTATGTGGGCACACCATTCCCATTCTGCATGATCACTGTGCAGCATATGTATGCAAATCTCTGATCTCTTGAACAGCATTCTGGTTGGCAGTCAGTGGACAATGACAGCGCTAAACAGAGATGAAATACTGATGGACATAGGTTGCAGTCAGCTAGACATTTTTGTCATTCTGTTGACATCCATAGCATGTGTTCTGATTTAGTATATAGGCCTCGGGGAGCCAATCAACATTTTTGGGGACAAATGGTACAAACACACAGCCATAATCTGCACTACTGTACATTACAAATGTTGTACTACAGCTGCCCAACAGCAAACAACCCACGGCATCACATCTTGGAGTATGTGAGCATTTTACAGTGCACGTAATTGCTGGCAACCACCTGCTGCTGCAGAAAACTCAATTTCCTTATGCTCTCTCATTACTCCCATTCACATACCTCTTCACCCTTTCTTCTGTGGCGATCTTGCCAGCAGTACTGTCCCAGTGTACCTTCCTCCCAGCAGAACATAACACACCATGGTGCAACTCAGTTACCTACATGTACAATATACAGTGTCTGACTTCGGTAGTCTGTGCACTTTACTGCCCATAATTGACTCCGGTTGAAGTGCACGCAACCCATTCATTCTACCTCTCAGTCATCTCCTCTTCAGCTGTCATAGTTATTACATCCCCCACCCCATTCCACGACCTGGCAACCTACAGGAGCTGACAACAGCCTAAAGGATCGCTCCATCATTTTCATTATTAGTGCACAGTAACTGGACAGAACTCCACAAGGTGCACAACATATCCACTACGTTGTGACCACTAATGCACCATGTTGTGTGTTCAAGTGCGATTGCTGTGGCAATTTGGTAACTCACTGCATATGAATTCTTTGCTGTCTTCACTCCTAAGGACTCCTAAAGATGCTCACATCACTGGGCAAAAGGGGTATGGCACAAAAGGGCAAAGAAAACTAACACCACACATCAGGGGTCACAAAGAGGAGAATAACTTTTTCCAATTGCATCCTTGTGCATTACCCGGTGGAGTTGTCTTTCTACTCTGGACAAATATTGAAACTGATAGTGCGGAGTATTAGGCGGCTCATGAATCATATGCCACCCAATTACTGCATTACTGACTGAGCAATACAAGTAAAGGCACATTCAAATATGTTGCACTGTCATTCCCCGAACATGATGCTGCAGAACAGCGAGCATGAAACCCCTTTTTTTTTATTTTTTATTATTTATGGGGTGATGGGGGTGCAAGCACTTTCCAGGTGCTGGACCACTGCAATTTTGTACATACCGATTGCTGTTTTATATTATGATTACTAACCGCCGGCATCTTGCGCCTGTTGTCAGGACCAACCACAGTCGGGGCCACGTCCTTCACCACATTGAGTCATCAATCCCATTCTGGCAAGCACTGTGGAAACTGGCAGATGGAAATTCTAAAAATGATGCCACATACACATTCAGTTATAATTATTTTTTTCAGCATTAGAACAATATTCATTATGAGACATAGCAGTGCAGAACAGGGGCTTGTAGGGCAGAGACAGTAGAAAGTAATATGTGCAGAGGGGACATGACAGGGCATGGGAAAATGTAAATAAAATGATATTTTTGGCAAAGACAGTTGGAATCACATAACAAAGACAGAGGAGAACCGTGATTCACCCAGAGTAAACACACAGTCAAGAAATATTTGATTTCATTCCATTGCATACAGTTCAGTGTACAACTGAGACCCTCCCTCGGCTTGCAACTCCACAATGATGTCACTGCAGAATACCCCGAACCAGAAAGCAGAATACAAGCGTGCACCTTCGGAGACCAGAACAGTCAGAAAAACAAAACTGATTTTCATGAAAACTGCAAGCAGAAAGTAAGTAAAACTGGGACTATTATCTATCGCAGTCACAGTTATCTGTTTAGTGGTGACTGTAGCACAAAATTAAACCATTGCACATCATCTTTAAGACACTCTAGGGCTGAGAAGGTGCATACCAAATTTCACAGTCCTAGGGTCTAAAAATAACTGTGCAACTCTAATACACAAGTACTACCCCACCTATATAATATACAGGTGTGTGTATCTTTATGCAATATGTGTGGACCCAAAAGCCATTACCTAAGGCTGTTATTTCAGCTACTGGGTACACAAATGTTATCTCTGTACAACTACACAGTAGACTCATCATCAGCATGTATGTACATAGTAGCTACATCTCCCCCCCCCCTCCACATACACACACACACACACACACACACACTGCCCACTGGCACCATTTCCACACTACACTTCAACTTTTTCTTTCAGAACCATCCACTGCTTCCCACAGCATCTCCCTCTGTCCCATACTTGTGCTCAATCCCAACTCCTGTCTAAATACATACACGGCTACCCAAATCCAGTGGCTGCACTCATCAAAATGAAACTCTTTTTTTTTAGTGCAACAGCAAGCTTCATGTTCCCCCCTCACATATTTCTGTCTGGTACTTCCTCGTTTTACTAACCTACAGCTACTCCCCTTCCACACTCAGCCTCCCACTCGCTCACAGTTCAGTACAGTACTGCCAACGCTATACGCAGTACTCAAAATGGTTTTGAAGGCTTTCTTTATTTAAAACACCCACTCATTAAACTTTCATCCTTTACCGTCACACGCTGCATTCAGGATCCTGCTTGCTCCAGCCCCTCTCACACCACACTCCTGCTTGCTCCATCCAGATTCAGTAATGGGAACTTCACTTGAATTTTTTTTTTTTTCATAATTTCAAACAGCAATCCACAAGTGAACCCATCTCCCACAGCACTTTGAACCACCAGCTCGAGCATCAGTTTGCTTCACTAAGCAGCACCGCCATATTTTGTGTGAAATTTTTAGCAAGCCATTTCTGAACCAGTCAGCAGCAATATCACCACGGCAATGCTAGCACCATAACACAGAGTCCATCACAACAGACACAGGAACAGTTCTCCTCTAAGACAGAAGAGAAGTACCTCAAAGAAATCTGTGGAAATTTCAAAATAAAAAGAGACCAAAAAAAAAAAAAAGGCAGCACAAGGTACCAGTTTATTTTATAAACAGAATACGCAACAGGAACCTTGTGAAATAAATGCTTCATTTTTCACTCAAGCTGTTTGACCTAGGACACATTACTCGTGGGTTATGACACTCGTGAGGTTACCCAAGGTCAAATAGCTCTTGTGAAACAAAAAAATTTATTTCACAGATGCCTAGTGCATAGCTATATGATTTTATATATATTTCCCCATATCTAATGGTAACACTACTTATGAAACTACATCGCTTACTACAAAATAATGAACAAACTATTAACTCACTATTACAAGTATAGACACAATATATACTGCACACATTATTACACTACTAGCCTGTGTACAGTACCTACCACCCAACCAACGCATAGAACAACAGCTTAATAAAAACCTAGATTGCAAAGTACAGTCCCTGCAGCAAAAATAAACAACTCTCCAAAACACCACCAACCATTTTTTGCTGCTGCCTCCATAATCACATGCTAAACAAACAGCAGAACATGGAAATTAAAATCAAGTATCCCTGACCAATAAAGTCAGCACCTCCTACCTGAATCACTGCCAACCACTTTTGCTGCCTCCGTCCCATGCTGCTCCTTCATAGCTTTCCTGAAAGAAACTAAAGGAAGTCACTGAAACCACCTCTCCATTTAGAAGAAGTGAGTTCACTAAGGAAACCTAAAGAGATCAAATCTATGCAGCCCTTGAAATGCCTCTGCACTATGAAGAAACACTAAGGGGAACACTATAGCACCATGAAAACACTAACTTCCATGGTGCTATAGTGAGGGAGGTCACAGTACCTTTGTACACACATCTAGTTAGACTGCATTTGGAGTATGGAGTCCAGTTCTGGAGGCCATACCTTAAGAGGGATGTGGGGAGGCCGGAGCGAGTTCAGAGGAAGGCAACGAAGATATAAAGGGGCTCAGCCACCTGTCCTATGAGGAAAGGTTAAGAGACTGGAACATGTACTCCATGGAACAGAGGAGGGAGAGGGGAGACACGATTGAGACCTTCAAGTACCTTAAGGGTATAAACCGGGTGCCAGTGGAAAGCATCTTCCAGCTGAAGGGGAATCCGAGGATGAGGGGGCATGGGTTACAGATTGAGAGGGGGTAGTTCAAGGGCAACATTGGGAAGTACTATTTCACAGAGACGATGGTGGATAAGGGGAATAGGCTCCCGGAGGGGTTGGTTGGAGAAGCAACAGTGGAAGGCTTCAAAAGGGCATGGGGGCAGCCACAGGGGAGTGTTTGGGGGACATGTCCTAGCAGATAGCTAGACAAATGGGCAGACTAGGTGGGCCTGTCGGTCCTTTTCTACCATCACACATCCATGAATCTAAAAAAAAAAAAAAAAAAAAAACTTAAGCAAATACAGTAAACAAGCTATGCAAAGAAACAAAAAAATGTACTTGTTCTTAAAGAAAAACAGACAAACCTAACATAATATATAAAACAACGGATTGTTAAGTCCGACATATTCATGAAATGTAAGCATTTTGGGGTCAAACAAGCTCATAAGGGCTACTCTCTCTCTGGGCTCATAGCATTGTGGCTTGTTTGATCTTTCAATGCTGATATTCTCTCTTGCTCTCTCTCTCTCTCTATATATATATATATCTATATTTTTATAATGTCTGTCTACGTCCCAAGTAAAGACATCATATTTATCTTCATAAGAGGACATTGATATTATTTTACAAGTGGTGAAACCACGAAATATGACATCTTCAGTTATGCCATGTCATGTTTTCTTTGTATAACCTACTGTACGTGTTTGGATTTATGTGGTGGGTATTAAAAATACTGGAAAACACTTTTGTTTCTGCTGTTTTTTTTGGGTCAGGTACAAATCATTTCTGCAGCATTTTCTTTTTCCAGGTTCGCAGTAGCCCTAGAGAAGCAGACAGAGTAGCCCCAGTAGACCCTTTGGTTCTAGTAATTTCTTTTCATAGTTCTAGAAAAGTATGCCAAGTAAATATGTGTGGACCCAAATGCCGTAACATAAGGCTGTTGTTTTAACTACTGGGTACATAAATTTCATTTCTGTATACAGTAGATGTGTCATTGTTTGCCAAACATGTTAAAAGCTCCCATGTGGAAAACACTCTTCTCCAGCTGTGCGGCAGCAGCTGTTCAAGTTGAAACAGCTTCTCCACGTCACTATTTTAGTGTGCTGCCTACCCATTTGTTGCTCAAACTGACTTCTCCTGATCTCATTCTGGTGCACTCAAGGACTCCTTGGCAGTATTTTTTCTATTTATTTTCACCAAAGTTTGCCCACTGTACTGAGCGATACACTTGCTAGACTGCGCAGGTGCAGAAGAATGTGTACATGCTCCACGCGTGGGAAGGACAGTGCAAAGCTCAGCTGGATATCTGTTGGGGAAAAGGGGCGCATACTTAATAAATAGTAATGAAGTAAATAAGTAATGAAAACCTCCAGCAGCAAAATAAAGTAAACGTGTTTTAACAATCCGGCAACCCGGCTACACACCTAGAAAAGTATCAGCCACACGGCAGTTCTCAAAGCCATGCAGTACAGCTGAAGAGTTTCACTTTCAGCTCATGCTGTCATTCTTGAATCAGTGAGGTACTGGTACATGACAAGATACAGGAATGACATACTGGAACAGTGGAAGATATTACGATCTTTCACAGTAGTCCAGATGTCACTTTTTGTTTCTGCATTTATTCAAAAACATGTTGTGTAAAATATATTTATGCAATAGGTGCAGGCATAAATGGAGTGTTATAAATGCCTTTATCTGAGTAACTGTGTACATACATTTTATATACATAGTTACTATGTCATTACTCATTTGTGTACACAATTACTACATCAGAGTCCATTTATGTGTACAGTTACTACGTCATACTCCCCCCACCCCACCTCCACCCCTGCCTCCCGGAGTCCAGCACTACTTCATAGTTTCATTTCTACACATACTGATATATTCAACAGCATATGCTGCTTCTCTTTCACTCCCACTGTAATCCCTTCCTTAATGTCACTGACCTTGAAACTATTAAAACTTCCACATTCCTACAATAGCTCACCAACTGCAGAAACACTTTTTTCTCTTATTTCAGGTCGAAAACCTCAGCAACAGAACACTACCTGCCTTTCCCAGCCTCTCTTAGCACAAAGCCCTGCAGCTTTTCTGTTCCATTCCCACACCCTGTAACTCTGCTGCTCTGGTTCCTCTCCTATTCCTCCCTCTCCAAGTCATTCTACTGTAACAAAAAAAAAAAAAATACCAGTACCTGCTTTCATTCTTTTTCCCACAGGACTGCCAGTTACCCCCACGCAGTCTACTTTGCCACAAACTGGTGCCACTGTCTCACTCGCTCTCTTCATGCTGGGTCATTCTCCACCACAAAATGACTTTTAAAATAAACCTTTAACCTCAGCCAAATAAAGCAGAACTGCCAACAAAGGGAAACAAGAAAGGTTCGCTCACTAAACTGAGCTGCCATTTTTTCTTTAAATAATTTTCAAAGCAAGCTGCTCCTCCACAAATCAGAGGCAACGCTGCCGCATCAACACTAGCATCATGACACAGAGGAGCTTTACTCTACCAAGAAAACCCATAAAACTTTTTCAGAAAAATAAAAAATAAAGAAAATATCAACAAGGTCCCCCCTGCCTACTGCATAAATGAATGCAACAGAGACCTCACGAAATAAATGATTTATTTTCACTTGAGCTGTTTTGACAGAAGTTGCCCAAGAGCAAACAGCTCTTGTGAAAATAAATCATTTATTCCACAGGACCCTGTTGCATATCCCTTATATATTTTTTAACCAGAAAAAAAAAACATTAATGCATCTAAACAGGGGACTGAAAAATACAAATTAGTCAAAATAAGGAACTTGAAATTAGGGTTCAAATTCTCACGAGTCTTGGCAAATCAGTGGTGTGTTGTCCCTTGGGTTTTCAACCTGCATACGCATTCCTCTTCCCCAGCCCCTAGCCTTGTGAACTGCACAGAAACATAGAATTTGACAGAAGAGAAGGGCTGTCTGGCCTATCCAGTCTGCCCTTTACCTAAGGCCAAGCTACAGGTCCAGGACCATTGACAGATCACTTTGCTTTGCATTAACGTAGTTTGTTGCAATGAATTTTCTTACTTTTTAAAAAAAAAAAAAGATATCTAAAAGCATGTTTTTAATCATGGCGTCTGCAACTTGCTCTGAAAGCAGCGACAGGGTAACTCTCACTGCACCAGACCTATAGTTTGCTTTGTAAGTGGCAGACAATCACTTGCGTAGCAGCTGCAGTTCATTACTAGGCCATTTTTTTTGCACATATTTCCAAGGTGCACAGGTCGCCATACACCATCACAACCACCTACACAGCACCTTGGAAATGTGACAAAATGTTTTTTTGGGTGCACACACCCAAAACCACATTTCTGATCATGTTTACATGATACAAGTTATGTGGCAGAAAGACGGGACTGCAACTTGACCACCTTAAAAATCTGAGCCCAAAATGGCCAAGTTGTAAGCAAACAAAAAAAACATGCTGAACAAAAGAAAAAGGTCTCACAATGCACATGTCGTGCATGTATGCGGACTTATTTTTTCTTCTTGTCATCATAACTTTGCCCATTTGGCCCACATTTTCAGGATGGCTAGCTAAGTTACCATCCTCCTGATAACTACGGAAATGGCACTATGTAAATCTGACCTCATGTGTGTTATCGATTGTCCCCAAAGAAAAACACATTTGGTCAGATTTACGAATACAACTAGATGTAGCAGCAACTTGGCCACATTGAAAATTTGGGGGTAAAATTTGCAAGCTTGGCCAAGTTATGATTAAAAGAACAAAAAAATGACCAAGTCCAGGAACATGTGCAATACAGTTTTTCTTCTCACTGAAGCTTGAGGAGCACATCAAGGGCATTGAGGAATTGCACTGAGGGATTCTTAACAAGGGACTGAGCTGTAGCTACCAGTGTGTGGGGTAAGAAGCATGGTATAGGTGCTAAAGGGTGGATTTTTTATGGGTCAGGTGAAAGAGGAAGTACTGCAGAGGAGTTCCGCGCCCAGCAGTTGACGTTAAAGCTGGGCTGGGGGGGGGGGTGGCGTTGGCATGGTTGCCTTTTATAGATATCAAACAGTCAGTGCAGAACACTGGTCTAAAGACATCAGTTTACTACAGACCCACTGACTCGCACACCTTTCTACTCCACAACTCCTTCCATCCCAAACCTGTTAAGTATGATTTACCATACACACTTTCTTAGACTTCACAGGTTATGCAGTAAAGATATATTTTTGCTGAGCAGACTCAAATAATTTTTTTTTTTTTTTTTTAAACAGAGGTTACACAGAAGGCATAGTGGACAGAGGACTCTCCCCAGTCAGTAATAAACCCTGTAACCTTGACCCTCACTCGTGCAGCAACAACTTTCCTATTCTGCAAACTGACCCTAATATGAAAGTTTTCTTTACTGAGCCACCATTGCCCCCTGCCACCGACCACACAACCTTCAGACTCTCCTATACACAGCAGCATCTATATTGCTAACAATTCCTTCCTATCAGGTACCAAAGCTTCTCTTACTGAAAAAAGATGCAAGGTTTATCTTGCATGATTTGAAAGAATAACATGAGAAAATGCATCCAGTGTCAAAATTACTGTAGTTCTCTGCATGACTGTGCAAGAATTTTATTAGATACACAAACTAATTTTTTCTTGCATAAACAAATGCAAGTTTATTACAAGTACACGCCAGGTTTGGCAAGTTCACAATATACATTTTAACACTAATCAAGAACTCTGCAAGTTTAAAATGTAGTGTGGTACAAAATTAATCTTGCATGTTTCTTGACTAGTTTAAGCACATGATTTTTTCTTGCACTATGTAAGAATAGTGGAATAAAACAAATCTTGTGCTTAAAGTAGTCAAGATACATGCAAGTATAAAATGTAGTTCTTTAAGAATGAATGACACCTTGCAGGAACTGTGTAAGGAGGATTGCTGTACTTCATTAGCTTCCAGGTAAGAATACATGCCTTCACAGTGCTGGCAGAAATCTTTAGGTACAATCAGAGCTATAGAAAGCTGCATGCACCTCAAAACTTTCTGAAAATGCACTATTTGGTCAGCTTATATTACATACACCTTTTATAGATTGCCCCTTCCTCTCATGACTGAGAAATGCTGCATGAAAATAGGGTCTCAGTCCTTTACAGTTTATCTACCCTGGTTTCTTACGCCACACTTGAATTCATACCCTTAATAGCTACATCAAAATTAGTCACGGTAATGACTGTGACAGCACGAGTACAATATTATATCCTCAGGTGTATGTTAGTACTGATGTGGAGACCACTCTAACAGTTGTAAGAGTGGTTGGTTGTGTGCAATCAAATCCAAAATGTTGGGAGCAGAAGAAAAAATATTCGCTTTAGTAATGAGGCTTTCTCTTAAGGGGTCACTCACTATGTTTACACCTCATGCAGTCATCTCTGCTGAGAGTGATACCCTGCAGATAGAACCTATGCAAATTATTAGAATTTCAATATAGGTTCAAACTCTGCATCCTCACTGCACTCTGGCCATTTGCTCAGATCCATTTGTAAGTGAGAGTGGAGCAGTGGCTAGTGAAACTAACTAGCTTAAAAGTCTACCAAAAAATTTTAGAAACATTTTCCATAGAATTTTTAAAAACACCAAACAAATTGAAGCAGCCTTGTGAAAATTTATTATATAAACCATAACAACAAGCTTATGATTGTAGGAACTGCAACAGTAATTAATGGTCAATCAGCCTCAATGAAAAATAAACTGATTCTTATGTGAGCCTATTTCAGATTCTGGAAGGGGTGGCAGGGTTAAGGAGTGTAAACACAATGAGTGATTCCTTAAGAAAAAACATTACTACGGTAAGTCATTTTTAAATGTAACCCCAGGAATCACTCACTTGAATGAGTACACTTTATTTAGACTCAGTAGCAGTGCCTTCGGAGTCTGGGTCCAGAACTTCGTTAGGAAAAGGTTCTGCAAGATAGCAGTTCCAATGCTGGCATCCCTTCTGAACTGTATGTCCAAACTGCAGGGCTTTATGAAGGTATGTACTGCTTTCCAGGTAGCTACTTTACAAATGTCTAACAATGGGATGCCCTTTGAGGAGGTCACATAGACAGAGGTAACCCTTGTGGAATGGGTCCTCTAACATCTTGGTGGCATTTCACCAAGCTTTTTCGTAGCAGAACTGAATGCAAGATGCTGTCCACTGAGAGATATCTTCATAGCTGGTTGGCCTTTACCAACCTCACCAAAGGTAAAAAGCTGGTTGCTCTGGAACCTGACATCCTTTGTCTGGTCCATGTAGACAGTTAGGACACATTTAGATCCAGGCTATGCAGCCTTTCCTCCCCTGGACTGAAGTGCTATGGATAAAGTACAGGGAAGGTCACTGACTGATTTAGGCGGAACTCTGATACCACCGTAGGCAGGAATTTTCTGTTGGTTCTAATAACCATTATCCTTGTGGAAGATTATGTAATTTTGCTCTGTGCAGACAGATTGCAATTCACGTACTCTCCTAGCAGAGGTCACTGCAACCAGGAATATGGTTTTTATGTTTGCTTGCACACATGTGCAAGAAACATAGTGCCACCATACGAGTTTTGGTAGGTGTGCCACCCCCACTTCCAATGCCCTTCTCCTTTTTGAAGGTGCGGCTGCACCACACCAATTAATGTCCGAGCTGTCTATGACAGCCGTTCAGATGCAATGGCATACAGTTCAGAGAAAACCACCGCTATAATCAGTGGTGGTAACGTATAGGCAATCTGCATACTGCCGTTAGCAGTATATGCAAATTACCTACACGTCAGCACTGCATCTGAACTGTTAGTTTGTTTCTGATGGAACAGTGTGATCCCAGTCAGATCCAGTGCCCCCCGAAAACAAACACCCAGGTAGCATGCTGGGAGCCCACCCAAGCATGCTCATGTGCTCCCTTCCACCCCCGCACACTGTATAGCCAACGGGGGTGCCCAATCCCCCATCGTCTCCACTGCTCCCCCCAAACAAACTTCCAGGTGCCACACTGGGAGCCCACCCCAGCATGGCAAAAGTCTGTGGCCCACATGGGTGCCCAATCCCTAATCGGCTCCACTGCCCCCCCAAACTTCCAGGTGCCACGCTGGGAGCCCACTCCAACATGGCAAAAGTCTCAGGTCATCTTTCAAAAAAACCAAAACACCTATAACAAAAGAAAATGGTTCTCGTTGACTCTTGCCCCTTCCCAACCCGCGCCCACCTCTGCGCAGACCCCACCTCCACACACACACACACACGTACACATATATATATATATATATATATATATATATATATACACACACACACACACACCCCTTCCCATACTTACCTCCGAGGCCGTGCTGGCTGATCTTCGGTGGACTGGGAACACGCTCTGACTTTCAAAGCCGACCGCAATCTGGAAGAAATGCCGTAAGCTATATAATGGCATAAGTGGGTTTTTCAACTTTGGTGCATATCTTGGCCATTTTTGGGAATGTTTTCACCAAATTTTCAACATGGGGTTCTTGGGACCCCACCTCATGAACTCAGTAACTGTCATTACAGAAATGACGGTGTCACAGTTCATAAGGTAGGCCCCCAAAAACCCCCATGATGAAAATTTGGTGAAAAAATTCCCCAAAATGATTGTTTTACGAGCGAGTGCTGTGCAGTTCCTACACACACTCATAACTTTGAGAATTTTTACTATTTTCACTCCAGATTTTCAACATTGCCATTTTACCACACCTCCTTATGAACAGTACAGCTGTTATTTTTCAAATCTCACTCAAAATGTGTTTTCGCACATGTAGCGCACAATTTATTTTATTTATTTAGTTTATGTTTACCGAGTAAGTGCACTAGCCAGAGAGACTATTTTCAGGCATGACCCAGGAGAGTACAAAAGACAAAACCTTCATGTGAACACTAATGGATACAAAGCACAAATTACAGGCAGATAATTAAAGTGTAACAGTGGTAATTATGACCATGGATCTTGGGCAGCAAAACAAAAATACACATGGAATTCAAAATTTAGGTAACATAAGGCAAAATACAGTCAGGCAAAATAAAATCATCCAGACACCATAGTAAAGTGGGATAAAGTGCTATGAGAGCAATACCAGTTTGGCAGAAATCGGTGAAGAGGGAGTGGGAGAGAGAGAGGTGAGAGGAGTAGAGAGACAGCAGTGCCAGAGGTATAGGCGATGAGAGAATGAAGAGTTTGAGTGAAGGGAGTAGCTAAGTTTTTTTGCTGGAAAGGGAAAAATAGAAGAATGAGAAAGTAAGAGATAAGGGAGTGAGACTTTGAGGAAGTGCATCAAGTCTGGGGTAGACTCCAATCCCAAAGGTAACAGCTGGGAGGGGGGGTGGAGTGGGAGACAGTAAGCTCTAGGGTGGTTGAAAACAGGAACATGTATGGGAGGAGATGAGATAGTGCCTAAGTTCTCTCTTAAAGGAGATGTGGGAAGCAGATTAATGAAGTGTTGGAGGTAGTGAATTCCAGAGAAGGGGTCCATGACAGGCAAAGGCACGACTACCTTTTAAGATACGGTGTCTCGGGATATGGACGGGGGGCATTTTCAGCAGAGCGTAATGCATATTTGGATTTCTGGTAGGGAAGGAGACAAGCCAGAGGTTTGGGTGTTAGGGATCTGAAATTTTATCAGTGATTGATCCAAGAGCATAGGACCTTAGTTCTTTAGGCGGGAGCCATCTAAGATCTGAGTAGAGAAGGCAGTGATGTTTAAGCGATGGGTAGCTGGAGACAAAACGACAGATGTTATTGTAAGTAATATCCCACTTTAGAAGACTCAAATTGCTGGCTGTAGCATAGGTAGCAACACCGTAGGTGAGAGAGGGAAGTAATATACCATGGGCAATTGCAAGTCAAGCGGCAGGAATGAGAGCATAGCTTGTCCGGTAGGCAATCCCAAGCTTAGAATTAACTTGCTTGCAAGTAGACTGAATATGGAGGTCAAAACTCAGGGATGGGTCAAGAGTGACCCCCAGATATTTGAAAGCGGTTACCACCCCAACAGATGTGCCAACAAAGGAGGAGACATTTAGTTTGGTTTGGGAGTGTTTGAGTTTGATACTGGAGCCAAATAGCATAGCTTGTGTCTTTGATTTATTTAGAACAAGTTTGTGATTTGTTAGCCATAGTTGGATAAGCTGATAATCACGGGAGAGTTTTGAGTTTATGTCCTCAATACTATTTGAGCTGTAATACAGAACGATGTCATCAGCATAGAGTAAAGAGGAAGTACTAAGAAGATTGGTAGTAATGCTATTGCTAAAGATGGAAAATATTAGAGGACCCAAGATAGACCCTTGAGGTACCTCAATGTTGATGGAAACATTTTCTGAGTAAGTGGAGTTAAATTTCACGTATTGGGACCTATTCATCAGATAGCTGTCAATCCATTTTACTACATTAGGTGCGAAACCTAGGGAGTTAAGGGTAGCAGTTAGAATGGAATGATCTACCAAATCGAACGTTTTGGTCATGTCAATAAAGACGGCCCCAGTTAGTGTACCAGAGTCCATAGCCACTATGACGTCAGACGATAATTTGAGCAGGGCTGTTGTGGTACTATGGCCTTTGCGGAAACCATGTTGAGTGTCAGTTAGTAGATCATGTTTCAGGAGGAAAGTAGTAGTTTGGCTTGCAACAAGTTTCTCTAGAATTTTACTGAGAACAGATAGTATGGCAATGGGTTTGTAGTTAGATGGGATCATACGGGTCTCCTTTTTTAAACATGGGTAATTCGAGCAGATTTGCAGATATGCAGTACTGTGCACTGACATAGGGATAGGGTAAAAATCTTAGCAAGGGGAGCCGCTGTATAAGGGGCAGCCAACTTTAGGAGTTTGAGTTCCAAGTTATCAGACCCAACTGCTGTGTGCTCTGAGATGTTTCTAAGGAGTCAGAGAACATCATGTTTAGAGAAAGCCTTGAAGTGGAGAGTAGGTCCTGTAGTACTTCCTGGAGTGATAGGGTATGGTGGGGTAGTGAAGGTGGAAGTCTAGTGGTTAAGATCAGCAAATTGCCTATTAAAGACATTTGCAATTGTGAGGGGATTGTTGCAGTGGATGCCATTGAGAGACGTGTTATTTGGAGTGGTGGACTGGCTGGATCCCAGGAAGCATTTTATATGGGACCAAATTTTTTAGGGTCCCTCTGGAAGTCAGTTAGAAGGTCTTTGCAGTATGAGCTTTTTGCTTGTCTGATCTCCTTCTTACACATTTTTTCTCAAGGATCTGTAAGAGTTAAAGTCAGCAGGAGAACCAGATTTCTTGTAATGGAGTCATGATTTGTCCCTCAGCTGTAATTTAGATAGCAGGTCAGATTTTAACCATTGGGTCTGCCTATTTCTAGCCCGTCTGGTAACAAGTTTACAGTGGAATTCTTGTAATGCTATGAATTTGGACAAGAAAATATCTAGAGCAGTTTGAACGCCCGATGAGCTATAGAGAGAGAACCAGTCGATGCAAGCTATGTCAGACAGGAAGGCCTCCTGGTCAAAGTTAGCATAATCACAAAAAGTAATAAAGCGTGACTTCATTGGAGCCTGCCGACTTTTACCCCAGACACAGAAAGTAGGGGAGTGGTCTGAGATGGCATCTGCTAGGACTCCAGCATCTTCAATATTTTCAGGGCAGTTTGTCAAGATCCAGTCCAGAAGGGTACTGGTATTGGAATGAGGCACAGTCCAGGTAGGTACAGAGATAAGCTGATGAAGGTTGAAACTCTGTAGTTTAGTCAAGGCAGTCATTTGCGTATTCCCCAGCCAGTTTATATTAATGTCCCCTAATATAAGAACTTCATTATTGCCAGAGTGAATATCAGATTGTTCAAGTAATTCATTTAGTCCTTTAAGGCCATGGGTAGGGGGACTGTATGCACAAATAATATTCAGATTCTTGGAGCCATGGGTGAGGAGGACATGGAGTGCCTCATAGTGGTTTAGGGAGGAGAAGGAGCTAATCGCTGAGAGCTGTAGGTGTGATTTCAAGTCAATGACTGTACCTCCCCCCCTTTTTGGGGTACATCTATCATTCCGCAAGAGATTGTAAGATGGCAGGGAGTACCGGGAGTCAGAGATGGATGGCTTCAGCCAAGTTTCTGTAATGCATAGTATATCTGGTTTGTTGAGTGCGGTCCAGAATTCAAGTTCCATGAAGTTTCGCTCCAGGCTCCTGATATTAAGGTGGGTAAATAAGTAGGCCTTTAGCATTAGAAATGGGAGCTGGTTAGGCTGAACATCCCCAGACAGCAGTATGGCCAGTAGGAGGTGGTACCAGAGCTTATGATGCAGGAAGGGAGATACGGTGTGAATTCACAGGGAGCAACCTTTGAGCCATGGTACACAGAGAACTATGACTGGGATGTCAACATACCAGGATACACAGTCTACAGGAGGGACAGGGTGGGTAAAAGAGGAGGAGGAGTAGCTTTTTATATAAGGGAAGGGATTAAAGCAACAGAACTAACGAGTAAACAGGAAGTTGATGAGTCACTATGGGTCACCCTGGAGACAGGAAATGGCACCACGATCCGCATGGGGGTTGTGTACAGACCCCCATCTCAGGGGGAAGAAATGGACAAGGAAATGATAGAAGGCATCCTTAAAATGGCAGAAAAAGGGGAGATATTGTTGATGGGGGACCTGAATATGCCAGATGTTAACTGGAGTACCTTTTCTGCAGGCACATCCAAGAGTAGGGTAATTCTTGATGCCCTACAGGTGGCATGCCTCAGACAGCTAGTGCTGGAACCCACTCGGGAGGGAGCAATCTTAGACTTGGTACTCTCAAATGGGGAAGGAGAAAGGATCTCAGATTTAGAAGTGGGCAGCCATCTGGGAACAAGTGACCACCAAACAGTGTGGTTCACAGTAAACACAGCCATAGAGTCAAGCCATACAAAAACAAGAGTACTGGACTTTAGGAAGGCTGACTTTGGGAAAATGAGAGAGTACCTCAGAAAAGCACTAGCAAACGAGCAAGAAGGAGGGTGGAGGAACAATGGTGAACAATCAAAACAGCCATCACAGAGGCAACAAGCCTCTGTGTGAAGCAAATCAACAAAACAAAACAAAGGAAAAAAACACTATGGTTCTCAAAAGAGGAGGCAGGGATGGTTAAGGAGAAAAGGATAGCATTCAGGAAATAAAAGGAAACACAGAAGGAGCAGGACAGAGAACATTAATGGTTAAAGCAGAAGGAGGCGGGGAAGGCAGTCAGAATAACAACGGCACAAACTGAGGAAAAGATAGCCAACTCTGTTATGAAAAGGGGGATAAAACCTTTTATAAGTACATTAAGGAGCGAAGAAAGACCAAGGGAGGGATACAGAGACTTAATAAAGGGGAAGTAATGTGGGCCGAGGGTGACAGTGAAAAGGCAGGGATACTGAACGAATATTTCTGCTCAGTATTCACAGCAGAAGAGGAGGAGGCGGTACCTAAACCATACAAGGGAGAAACACTGAATAGGGGAGTCGATACCAGTCCATTCACAGAAGAAAGGGCTTTTAAAAAACTCTTGAAACTGAGGGTGGACAAAGCAATGGGGCCTGATGGGATTCACCTTAGAATTCTAAAAGAACTAGGGGTAGAACAAGTAACACTACTGACTACTCTCCAACAAATCATGGGAGGATGGGGTGGTACCTGAGGACTGGAGGAGGGCAAATGTGATTCCACTTTACAAAAGTGGGAGCAGGGCAGAGGCAGGAAACTAGAGACCAGTTAGTTTGACTTCAGTGGTAGGGAAAATTATGGAATCACTTCTGAAGGAAAGAACTATTGAGTACCTAGAGGCCAGTGGGGCACAGACCCAAGGCAGCATGGTTTCACAGCAGTAAGGTCATGTCAGACGAACCTAATAGATTTCTTTGACTGGGTGACAAAAGTAGACGACCAGGGAGGGGCTCTGAATATGGCCTACCTAGATTTTAGCACGGCATTTGACACAGTCTCACACCAAATATTAATATACAAGTTAGCCAGCCTTGGAGTTGGTCCCAAGGTAGTAGCCTGGATAAAAAACTGGCTGGACAGCTGGGCGTAAAGGGTAATAGTAAACGGAGTCCACAGTGAAGAAAGGAAGGTAACTAGCGGGGTACCGCAGGGTTCGATACTGGGACCGGTCCTCTTTAATGCCTTTGTAAGTGACATTGGAGAGCACCTGGAAGGAAAGCTATGCCTCTTTGCAGATGACACAAAGATCTGCAACAGGGTTGATACACAAGGTGGAGTGGAAAGAATGAAAAGGGACTTGGCAAGGTTGGAGGAATGGTCAAATGTATGGCAGCTGAGATTCAGTGCAAAGAAGTGCAAGGTAATGCATATGGGAAACAAAAACCCAGGGGAAGAGTACACAATGGGGGTGAGTTAATAACAACAAAAATTGAAAGGGACCTAAGAGTAATTATATCAGATGACCTAAATGTGGGCAAGCAATGTGAGAAGGCAGTAAGGAGGGCTGGGGGGATACTGGGATGCATAGGGAGAGGCATCACCAGTAGAAAACAGGAAGTTGTTATCCCTCTGTGCAGACAGCTGGTGAGACCCCATCTGGAGTACTGTGTGCAGTTCTGGAGACCCCATCTCCACAAAGATATAGACAGAGTGGAGGCTGTTCAGAGGAGGACAACCAAAATGGTGCAGGGTCTGCACCAGAAGACATACGAGGAGAGACTGAGGCAGCTTAATATGTATACCCTTGAGGAAAGGAGGGAGAGGGGGGACATGATAGAAACTCTCAAGTATCTCAAGGGAATTAAAGTACAAGAGGGTAGTATCTTTCAGAAGAAGAGATGTGCAAAAACAAGGGGTCACATTTGAAGATGGGAACATGGTTCAGAGGTAATGTTAGAAAGTATTTTTTCACAGAGAGGGTTTTGGATACATGGAACAGCCTTCCTGAGGAGGTTGTGGAGTCAGGAACAGTGGGAGAATTCAAGAATGCATGGGACAGGCATAAGACAATTCTAGTGGGGGTTAGGAGGAAGTAATCTGTTGATTAACTAGAATCTGCAGCTTATCCATCAGGTAGGGAAATGGGCAGACTAGGTGGGCCAAGCGGCCCTTATCTGCCATCAAATTCTATGTTTCTATGTTTACCGGGAGTCAGGGATGGATGGCTTCAGCCAAGTTTCTGTAATGCATCTTATATCTGGTTTGTTGATTGCGGTCCAGGATTCAAGTTCCGTGAAGTTTCGCTCCAGGCTCCTGATATTAAGGTGGGTAATAAGTAGGCCTTTAGCATTAGAAATGGGAGCTAGTTAGGCTGAACATCCCCAGACAGCAGTATGGCCAGTAGGAGGAGGTACCAGAGCTTACAATGCAGGAAGGGAGATATGGTTTGAAGTCACAGGGAGCAACCTTTGAGGGCATAAGCAACCAGATAGGTCCAGCTTTTGTTTAGTAGTAAAGGAGTGGGATCACACCAGGTTGCAGGAGCCACTAGTAGATTGGAGAAAGTAAAATCCTGTTCTAAGGTAGGTGAAAGAGCAGAATCAGCATAGATGATTCCTGGAGTAGATAGGTGTAGAAGAGGCAGGATGTATAGGACACACAATAGCAGCGGCAGTTTATACATTTTAATAAGCCCTGGGAGCATTTACGCAGTCAGTAAATTGGTCTAGAAAGGGTAGGCAACAGTGAGGGGAAGAAAGGTAACAGACAGAGAACAGTAAGAATTAATATAAAGTGGTGACTATAGGAACTTGGGGGGGCCTGTGAGAGGAGTCAGCATGAAAACGTTGGGCAGCAGTTAGGGGGAAAAAGGACCAGACTGTCAACTCTTAGATAGGTAGGACAGAGCTGTGAGATAGGCCAGAGCTATGAGATAATCAGGACAGAGCTGAGTGGATGCACAAGCAGTATACGGTGACAGTAAAAGAATAAGTAAATTGAAAGAGGTGGTTTGAAACTGGACAAACTGATAAAGAGAGGTAGCCAATAGATAAGTAGGTTCCTGGAGCCACACAAGGAGACTGCAGATACTGTGTGGCAGGGAGGGGAGAAGCACAATGATAGCAAGTAGAACTAGAGCTACCCGTGGAAGGCGGGGCCTGTTTGTGTACTTAATAGGAGGCCTGGGTGGGGGTGGGAGAAAAAAAAATAAAACACCACACTAATGTGTCCAGGCCCTAGTAAAAGCGTGCCTTTCAGCGGGGAATGACAGTCCGGAGAGCCGGCTTTCAGGCACACCAATCAGGAGCCCAGCCGTAACCTGTAAGCCATTCCGGAGTTACCAGTAAAAAGGGTGCACCAATTGGCAAACCGCCGTATGTGGGCCGTCTACAGCGAATGCACAGCAGCCGTACCTTCAAGCGGAGTCTGGGAATCTGGACCAGGAGGGTGGCAGGAGACCAGCACTAACAGCGGCGGCAGCGGCCAGAGATACAGCCAGAGGTGCTGCCAGATCCACGAGCACCGCTCGGGCTATAATCTGAAAGGGAGAAACAAGACAGGCAGTGTAAATAAGACAGACTTGGACAAAAGATCTAACTAAGGGGCAGGAGAAACTGGCGGCAGACAAACAGCGGGGGATGGGGGTGCTTGAGAGAGACAAAGTAAAGAAATTAGCAATTTAGGCGAGACATGGGGGGGTTGCAAAGTGCGATAAAGAGGTAGGTCTGCGAGCAGGAAAACAGATTAAAGATACATAGAGCACAGAAAAAAGGGGGGGGAAGGGGTGGCGTCAAGTGCAGGATAGAGATACGTAGTTTACAGAAATGGATAGGAGTCTCAGGGAAAAGGCAATTTGGGAGTGCAGCCAGCTCTTTTACGAAATGTTGTTACCCGGTAGAGGTAAGGGCCAAAATAAAAGGATTAGAGGACAGTTTAGCTAGAGAGAAATTTGCGAGGTAGGACTTAACATTAAAAGATATTAAAAACATAGCAATTTTCGGTCCACAGAATAGAGATTCTCTAATTGTGATAATGGCCAAGCACGCATGCAATGCTGAAACAGTATCTGAAAGTCTAATAGTCAAAAGTAATGCACAAAAGAACTGGTAATCACTTAAAAAAACAACACAGAGTCCAACATTAGGGTTCCAAATGAGCCACCACCACACTAATGTGTACAGGCCCTAGTAAAAGCGCATCTTTCAGCGGGGAGTGACAGTCCAGACAGCCGACTTTCAGGAGCACCAATCAGGAGCCCAGCCATATCCTCTAAGCCAATCTGGAGTTACCAGTAAAAAAGGTGCACCAATCGGCAAACCACCGTAGGCGGGCCATCTACAGTGAATGCACAGCGGCCATACCTTGAAGCGGAGTCCAGGAATCTGGACCAGGAGGTCAGCATGAGACCAGCACTAACAGCGGCAGTAGCGGCGGTGCCAGGGATACAGCTGGAGGCACCGCCGGATCCCTGAGTGCCGCTCAGGCTATAATCTTGAAGCGGAGTCCGGAAATGTGGACCAGGAAAGCAGCAGGAGACCAGCACTAACAGTGGTGGTAGCCAGGGATACGGCCGGAGGTGCCGCCGGATCCACGAGCGCTGCTCGGGCTATAATCTTGAAGCAGAGTCCGGGAATCTGGACCAGGAGGGTGGCAGGAGACCAGCACTAACAGCGGCGGTAGCGGTGGCGGCCAGGGATATGGCCGGAAGCGCCGCTCGGACTATAATCTTGAAGCAGAGTCCGGGAATCTGGACCAGGAGGGTGGCAGGAGACCAGCACCAACAGTGGCGGTAGCAGCGGCAGCCAGGGATATGGCTGGAGGCACCGCCGGATCCATGAGTGCTACTCGGGCTATAATCTTGAAGTGAAGTCCAGGAATCTGGACCAGGAGGGCAGCAGGAGACCAGCACTAACAGCGGCGGTGGCGGCCAGGGATATGGCTGGAGGCGCCGCCGGACCCACGAGCGCTGCTCGGGCTATAATCTTGATGCGGAGTCTGGGAATCTGGACCAGAAGGGTGGCAGGAGACCAGCACCAACAGCAGCAGAGGCTAGGGATACGGCAGGAAGCGCCACCAGATCCAAGAGCATCGCTCGAGCTATAATAATGGCGCAGTCGGTGTGCGAAATCAATGTTTGGGACAGATTTTAGAAAATTACAGTGACACTGTTCATGAGCAGAGATCTTAAAATGGCTATGCTGAAAATTTGGTGACAAAAGTCCATAAAATAACTGTTACGAGCGTGCAGTGCGCAGTTTCCACGTACCCTCGTAAGTTCATGAATTAGTAATATTTTCAGCACTGCCATTTTTCCACACCTCCTTATGAACAGTACTGCTGGCATTTTCCACACCCTGGCTGAAATGCATTTTTGCACTTTCGGCACAGAATAGCACGCTTGCTGTGGGAAATCAGTGTTCGGGACAGATTAAGAAAATCACAGTGACACTGTTCATGAGTGGAGGTTCCAAAATGCCTATGTTGAAAATCTGCTGTAAAAAATCCCCAAACTATTTACATTACGGGTGTGCGTTGTGCAGTTTCTACACACGTGACTTCACCAGTTTTTTTATATTTTCACCCCAAGTTTTCAACATTGCCATTTTTTACACTTCCTCATTAACAGTACAGCTGTCGTGTTTTATATCCTGTTTGAAACGTGTTTTCGCACCTGTAGTGCCAAATGGCACAGTCCCTGTGCAAAATCACCTTTCAGCTAACGTACTGATAGTGTCGCTGTTCATGCAGAGGGGTCACAAAAAGCCCATGTTGAAAAATTGGAGTAAAAATACCAAGAAATGCCCAGGGCGTTAGGGTTTTTGACCATAATGCCCTACCCTGTAGGGACTTGACAGACATCAGGGGTGTGACTTGGGACTGTCGACAGTAATGCTCATGCCATTCCACCTCCAACCTGCAGCCAGTGACAGGCATCGAGGTGCGCCTTAGACCCCCTGGCCCCAGAGTTCACCCCATTCTCCTTCTATACTGCACCCATTTTAGCATATTTCCTTATGGAATGAGGTGAATGTAAAACACAAACACTCCAAGGCACACCTCGACACTTGTCAATGACTGCAGGGTAGGGTGAAGTGAAATGTCGTCACCGTCATGGGCGACGACCCAAAGGCACACCCCAATGCCTGTCCATCTCTGCAGGGTGGGGGTGGAGTTGGCGTCAGTTCAATACTTCACTGCCATTCCTATACTGCATCTGTCTAACTCCTGCACTTCAACTGCTAATGCCAGCAAGCAAACATTCGGCATTGACAAACGCTTGTTCTATGCGACATACTTCAGGTCAGCAATTTCCTTGGGCTCAAATGGAACCTTCATAAGCTGGGCAAGGCATATACTGAGGTCTTGGTGGGGAAGGGTCTCTCACTGATGAATATAAATGGATGAGGCCTTTAAAAAACATGTTGAAAATGGACTGCAAGACCAAAGACTTTTCCTTGCCAACTGATCTGTATACTGACAGTGCAGCTAAGAGCACCGTTAATGTTGAAGGCCATAGACCTAATGACTGTAGGTGTACTAGGCATTCAATAATTATAGGCAACCTTGCCTCTTTTGGGTTTATTTTTCTGGGTGTACACCAGTAAGAAAGGCTTTTCCACTCAGAGGAATATGCTTTCCTGCTAGTGGGTTTCCTTAAAACCTTAAGTACCTTTAGGACTTCCTCAGAGATACAAACCAGAAAATTCTAACTCTTCAAGAAACATGCCTTTAGACATAAGTTACTGAGGTTCAGGAACGTTATTCTGCCCTGGGACAAAGTCAAAACATTGTGACTGTGTGGCAGGCTGAATTGATTCTTGCTGGATAGGACCAGGAACAGAAGCATTGAATACCAGGTCTGTCTGGCCCAGTCTAGAGCTATCAGAATCATTGCTGCGGTTACCTCCTGGGCTTCAAGAGTACTTTCTGAATGAGTGGGAATGGTGGAAAGGCATACAGAAACCTCACAGTCCAGTCTAGTACCACGGCATCCTCTGGCACACTGTCTGTCTGTCTGGTGGTCTGCAACAAAACTATGGAAGCTGATAGTTCTTCCAAGATGCAAACAAGCCTATGCTTGGAGTGCCCCACCTTCTCAACACTGTGGCCAGAACCTGCTGGTTTAAACCCCATTCATAGACATTTCCCTGGCTGATTCTGCTTAGTGAATCTGCTAGGACACTGTCTCTGCCTGGCAGATGCACTGCAGATATGTTTGTCTCTAGAGAATATGCCAAGTTCCAGATCCTCATCGCCTCAGTACACAGTTTGAGGCTCTTGTTCCTTCCTGCTTGTTTATGCAGTATATTATTCTGGTGTTCTCTATCCCGATTTGGATAGACTATAGCTGGAAGGAGAAAGACTGCATTGCTAGCAGTACTACTCTGAGCTCCAGGAGACTGACATGTTCTAGTGACTCCTGTGAGCTCCACATGCCACTCACTGTGAGGCCCTGCAGATGCATGCCCCACTCCAGGACTGAGGCATCTGTATTAATAATACTTGTTGGAGATTGCTGAAGGAAGGAAATGCCCTCTCTGAGGTTGCTTTCTTCCTTCCACCACTCTAATAATTCCACTAATGCTTTTGTCACTGGCACCAGCTTTGAAAGTGGATCACATCTTTGTGACCAGTTGCCCCTTACGTGGAACTGGACATCTCTCCTTCACAAAATGGCCCACGTAATCACAGCTCTGGATGCAGCCATGTGCCCTAGTAGAGGGACCAGAGGTGTAGATGACTGTGTCATCTGCACATTTGTGAATATGTGAGTTGACATAGGCAGAGAGGAGGTTGTTAAGAAAAACATGGGACCCAAGGTGGAGCCCTGTGGGACCCCAGCGTGGATGGTAAGCAGGGGTGACAGGGTGCAACCAACCTGAACAGACTGTACGTGGCCTGTGGGGTAAAAGCGGAACCAGTTGACAGCAGGAGCTAAGAGGCAAGCAGACCTCAGCTTGTCCAGGAGAAGTGGGTGGGACACCAAATCAAAGGCTTTGACCAGATCGATTAAGATGGCAGCACTGATGTGCCATTGATTTATCTGTGAGAAGACAGTCAGTTACATGCAGCAGAGAGGAGATGTTGGAGTGATTCTTCCAGAAGCCAGATTGGAATGGGGAGAGGAAACTCGTGGAGGAGAGGAAATAGGGAAGTCTGGTGTAGACACGTTTCTCTTGCAGCTTAGCAAGGGGGGGGGGAGGAGATTGGCTGGAAGTTTCCAAGGGAGGAAGGGCTCCCCCCACCCCATGAAGTGGAAGAATTCTGGCCAACTTCCAAGACAGAAGAACAGCAATGAGGGTGAAGAAGAGGTTGAGTAGATTTATTTTCATTTATTTATTTGTTAACCGGGTTGGGACACTGGACCAAAGTCCTTTTTCAGGTCCAACTTAGAGGACTGGAGTCAGAGGAAATGCTATGGCATGAGCAAAGACATGGAGGAGCTTAGGATGCAACCTGTTGGGGCTGGACTTGGACAGGTTGAAGAAGGAAAGTGCAATCAGAGTTTCCTGGGTGGCATTGGGAGAACGGAGGAAACACGGGGGGGGGGAAGGAGAACAGAGGGAACATGACATGGAGTGGAGGAGGCTGGAGAGGGAGTGGAAGGGTCAGCACAAGTGGTGAAGAAGTTGAAGTAAGCAGCAACAGAGGGATCAGACACCAGTTAACCATTTACCAGAAGGACGGAGTGCAGATTAGGTGGGAGTGTCAAAAAGGGAGTGAATTACCTTTCAGATCTTGAGCTTATATAACATACAGAACTTGTACAAACTCTAACATGCACTGCAAGCTACTGAATTTTCCACTGCTTACTACTGCTCTGATGTCAGCTGAAGGGGGTTCTGGGAATTCTAGTAACAAAATACGTCAGCCTACAACTAAGCAAAGTTAGTCTGATACAATGTACTATGCTACAATAAACAGTAAACCAAACCAAAATGTTTCTGCACATAAAGTCCACACTGAGGCCAGCACCGCACTTGGTGCTTGACTGTTCCCCATTAAGTTATAATACTATACATCTCAACACTACAATACCATATACGTTCCAGATGACAGAAAAGATGTACTGTATTACATCATGATTACATTATAAAATTTTTGTTTGGGGGATTTAAAGAGGAACTTTCCCAGAACATGCATATCTCATGCATAAAATCCCTCTTTTTGGAAAAGTTACAGTTCTGTGTGTTTTCCTTTGTTAGGATTTTCCATTTTTGCATATTTTAAATTTAAAAAAATGCGCTTGTTTAGGTTTCCCAGAGCCTGCAGTGTGCTGCTCGTTCCCGCGGCTGTATCCAGAGTGACGTCACTATATGTAGCTGGCAACTGAGGATAATGTGCACTGTTACGGCTGTACAGGAGAAGTACTTGCTGCATTGTAAACTGGGGCAACGTCTTCAGATCTCAGTGCTGTAACCGACCCTCTGGAGGGTGGCTTCACAATTTTGTTTCCTGAAAATTTGGACTCTGAAGACATCAAGTCCGAAGCCAGTGGATTTTAATGTTATGGTGTACTCCCATACCAATTTGAGCCTGAAGTAGAGCACAGCATCTCAAGGTCACAGAAGGACGAATCTGGCAGCCCAGATACTTTACAAGGAAGACGACTGATGGATGAGGAGTTGTCCTGGTATGTGTATTTCTCTGGATGTCAATATATTTTTTTAATAATTGTGGCATGTAGTCACGATGCTTCCCTAAGACAGTTCTGTTTTTGTTGTCAGCCCTCTGAATGCAGTTATCCTTACTTTCTATTGCTCATCTTGGGTATGCTATAGTGGATTATTTGCCATACTGATTATAATCTCACCCCCCAAATGGCAGCACCACAGACACTGCCTACACCCTAGATGCAGATTTGTTTCCTCTTGGTTACTATGCTGGCAACCTTTGGCAATGTGAAGCAGTGGGCAGCATGTTCGGCGATCAGGCATGGTAGTAATATGGCCAGCTGTTGCACATCCCAACATAAAATATATTTATTTATTGAGTAAATCGGATTTACAACCTTTGAGTCAAAGATTCATTTACAAAGGCTCCTCGTCAGAGTACAATACATCAATAAGCATGCAGTATACAATAATACAAAGTGGTAAAATGGAAACACAGGATATGAACAGTACATACAACAATGAGGGTGAAGCCTATACAATTGGGTAGCTATACAAGTCTGTCTAAGGAGCTTGTAAATGTCAATGTACAGAACAGGCAATAAGGAGGGTGAAGTCTATACATTTAAGAAGCTATACAGGCCCAGCTAAGGAGCTTGTAAATTGCCATGATGCAAGCTGTCGAAAAAACGACTTTGTCATTAACACAGTCAATCTTGTGTTGAGAATTAACAGCAGTAGGATACAGAGCACTTTAGCCAAAACTTACTCCATGTGGTATAGGTGATACTGATGGTTTATGTGCACCTGCTGGCATCTGCATCCCAAATTAGCCACATCATGCCTTATTTCTTTTGCTGTCAAACTCTAAATAGTGTGAGATCAGACGATTGGGATACTTGTGATGTTACAGGAGTTCACTTGCAATACTGGCACCAACCTGATATCTTGCTTGTGTGTGGACACAGCAGTAAAGTTGGGGGAGGGGGGGCCAGTTCCTCTGCAAAATTCTCACATGTGTTTACGTTCACTGAACAAAATAAAACTGAAATCAGGGATTGCATCCAGCTTGACTTTACACATTCTGGCTTCCAATGCAAAGAAAAAAAAACAGAAGTCAGCTGGCAGCATATCTTCACTCATGGAGCACTGAGCGAACAGTAGGCAAACGAGCTGACATTCCTGGGGAGCGCTACATATACTGATGTCACACAAGCACTCCCCAGGCATGTAAACAGCAAGAAGGTCTACAGACAGAGCAAGCAACGTGGTCTCAATAAAAATGGGCAGAAATCAAAAACGTGTGGAAATTTTTACCAAGACAGGCATGCACTAACAGTTTTGGACTGCAACTCAGCAAATGGTGAGTTATTACAAGGTCCCTTCACAATCGGGGAAATTTCCTCTTTAAAGGGATTTTCCAGTTTCTAGAAAAAAACGTACAGCTGTTTAATCAAGACAAATGTTTAGTAGTACATTTCGGTGTAAATAATCCAAAAATGATATATTATATAAATGGACTACCACTTCACTCATCAAATTGTGAAAAAGATTTAGGGATATATGTTAATAATAAACTTACAACAAATGATCACGGTGTTAGAACTGCTTGCATGACCAACAGACTTTTTGAGGCAAATAAAACACACTTTTGTTAATCGCACTAAACAATGCCTTATTCCATTGTACAGGGCATACATTAGACCGTATCTAGACTATGACTCCCCTTTCTGGAATCCAAACCAAAAAAAACACATAGTAATTCTTGAACAGGTTCAAAGGAGAGTAACTAGAATGATTCCAAGATTAACAAACTTGGATTATCAGAACAGATTAAAAGCTACTGGTCTCTTCTTTCTTCAAACTAGAAGATTAAGAGGCAATATGCTTATGGTTTTTAATTTAATAAATTCACCAGATCTAATGGAAAAATGTGGTCTAACACTCTCCAAAAGAAGACATGTTCCGAGACTGCATAATAAACAGCTTGAAGTAAAAACTTATAAAACCAGCAAAAGGGGAAACTTTTTTTCCAATAAGAGTATCCATTGTATGGAACACCTTGCCACAAGAATTGGTAGAGGCAACTAGTGCCACTGTCTTTAAAAACAAATTAGATGTTTGTTTGAGGGATAATAGATAAATAATGTCCCACATAGTGTGGGGAACAGTCTCGATGGGCTCTGGCCTTCTTCTGTTCTTTCATACCAAGTAATACCAAGTAAGTAATAAGCTGGCAACAGCAGAATTCAGTTACACAAACCCTTCTTTGGATTTCAATTTTTTGACCTTCCATTTTTTATAAAGACATTTCCAATAATAATGCACTTAGACTTCATCTGTTCCAGTTGCTTATTACTGCTGTAAAATCCTAATCTTCTGCTTTAGACACTACATGCCACGGAAATTATTTTGATGTCACAAGTAGAAGATTATGACTTCAAAGCAAGAAAAGCAGCAGTGACACATGGTGTCAGGATGCTTGGTTTCATGCAAATGTCTTCAGTAATAAACAACCTTTCCAGAAATTACAATATTTTGAGATTTGAGTCTTGCCAATGCCAACAGTAATGTTTCAGTAGACACCTGGAAAATCAGTAAGATAGTTCGCAGTTATATATTTAGGTAATCAGGCATGACCACTGATTACAATAACAGTCTGTTATTTTCCCTTAATGGTGTCATGTAGCACGGGGTGCAGCCAAGTGTCACATGCCCTCACGGAGTACCTTAGAACTCTTGTGAAAAAACTGGGTTGAGTATCAAAAAAAAAAAAAATAACCTTTGAATTCTAAGAGATGATTGATGTTTTAGTGTCATAAGGCTCTGCAGATATTGTAGTTGGGTTGATCAGATTTCAGTTATTGGAACTGGATACAAATGGATTTGGCTGCTGCCTTTTGGATTTAGGACTTTCAGATTTTAAGGCTAAAAATCCAAATTCTGAAAAAAAAAATCTATTTGTATTTAAAACCTTTCTCTACATAGCACCACAATACATTTAGTCCTAACTAGCTCCCCGTATGTCCTTCCCACACTTCCTTCACCCTCGTTTTACCCAGGCTCCCCTTAGCACATGTTACAGCTACTGCCAGGGATATCATCTGTGTGTCTCTGTCATCTGCTGCTAGGGGGACCCCTCCTCCATTTGGTTGTGCCAGGCCAGGTCCTGCCTTTTCTTATGCCATGCCATCCACTGCACAAGCACACATTCCAAAAGACCCCCACTCCCTAAAACAAAGCTGGACACTCCCGCTGGACCTATATCTGGTCACTCTCAATTAGTCTCCTATCCCCAGCGTGACTAGTAAATGTCATTATGTTTCATGACTTTTAAACAGCACCAGTTTCGGTGCTTTCACCGAGACCCACTGGTGTCTTACCTGAATAGGACTCAAACAGTTCTTGTCTTGTAATTTTTAAAGTTGTAGTTTAAGGGGAAAGGATTGTAATTCCTGGCTCAGAGGAGACAGCTGCCAAATCCTTTTTCTTCCAGTCCCAATAACTGAACCCTCCCCACCCCCCACCCTGCTACCCTGCACGCCAACATTTTGTGATGTAATAATTTGTAGCGCGTGAGGGTGCGCTCTATTGATAGCAATGGGGTGGATTTTAAATGCTGTTTTATTGTATTTTAGAGGTCCACTTGGGTCAAATTAAAACCATCACTCAACTAACAACAGCCTTGTTACTAGGTGTACAGTAAAGGGTACTGACAGCAGAAGGAAGGAGGTATTACAGCATCTCTGTAAATCACTGTTGAGGCTTCATCTGGAGTACTGTGACCAGTTCTGGAGTCCTCAACTGAGGAAGGATAATGACATGCTGGAGACAGTGCAATGTAGGGTGACCGAAATGATTCAGGGCCAACAGGGTAGATCTTAAAAGGATTGATTCAAAGCACTGAAAATGTACTCGCTGGTGTCCAGAGAGATGAGAGAAAGGGGGTATGACAGAGACTTTCAAAATGTCTGAAAGGAATGGGCAAGGTAAACTGAGAGGAACTATTTAGCATAAGTAGCAGATCAAGAGCACAGGGGCACGAGTGGAAACTGACAGGGGAATGACAAGAGGGAAGTGAGAACATTTTATTTTACAGAAAGGTTGGTGGAGCTGTGGAACAGTTTGGCAGCTGATGTGGTGGACACCAAAACTAACAATGGTTTCAAAAATGATTGGGACAGAGTGAAGGGCTTAGCAGTTGCTCAGGGTAGTAACAGTAGGGCAAGGAGCATAGGGGAGGACAGTGTGGGTTAGAACCTTGTATAGACAACAGGCCCTGGGTTTATTAGCATTTTACAGGCAGATTTGATGGATCAATAGTCTTTTTCTGCCATCACTGTCTATGTTTCTATGACCGAGTCCTAGTCAGGTAAGGTACCAGTGGGGGGGACTTGGGAAGTTTGTTTGAAAATGAGCACAATTGTTGCTCTTTAAAAGAACACTTAAGTGAAAAGATTCTCCCAGTCCATCCACTGATTTTCAGCAGCCATCCACTGCATGAAGACCAGCAGATGATCCTCAGTGTCACCAAGTTACCTGGGCTAATGGTGGCTGACCTATATAACACCCTGAGCTTCATCCACTATACCACATGCTTACCGAGTATGGCATCTGGTGAGCATCCAAGGGTGTGGTCCTGGTCAACCACCATTTACACAAATCCCTGAGGGATAGAGAGGACCATCTGCTGGATTTAATATACTGGATGGCTAGTTAGTTGCTGCGTAGCAGGGGAACAGAGAGGATGGGCTTGGATAATCTGTTTAGTTTTGTTTTAAAAGTAATGGCATCTTTATGACAATGCAGGGGGAAGGGACAAGTTGGTAGGGACTTGGTTGGGAGGGGCTGTGAAGTGTTTTCGGGATTGGGGTTTTGTATAATTAAAATACATGCATGTGCCACAGGTTTCATCACATCAGGAATGGTAGGACCAAACATGGGACAGAGAGAGCTGCAGTAACACACAGTAAGGTGAACCTGGGGAAAGCAAGGGTGGTGGAGGGAGGTATGTCTTTATTTTCAGGGAAAAGGGTTAAGATATAAATGGACGATTAATCCGAAATTCCAATTACGATGCCTTAATCAGCATAAGGACAAATTCAAAATAGACTTTCCGATAATCCAATGGACACAGATGGATGAGATTTTAAAGAATCTGATCAATCCTGTACAGAATATTGACAAAGCGTTAATGTAAGACTCCTTGAAAGTGAGGAACCATCTGTAAGTTGCATTCTATAACCCCTTTTTCTAGAATTACAAAACATGTGTCACATAAATTTAATTTTGAAATATATGTTATATATGTCAAATATACAAACACCATACCTATTAAATATTCCACATTCACTTTTCACATGAAATGTTGTTACATCTCTAGCATCACCCTACTACTGGATACTAAACTTCTTAGCTAAGATTTATTACTCTTAATCTACTGCATCACATCAGCACCAGATGCCAAGCAGACAGGTTGCAAAATACACACCTCTAAATCAGAGAACAAGATGCTTTGTGCCAGATCCAGACAGATTAGTTAAACTTTGGTGATGTTTAGTCTGTCTGTTTCATGCACTCAGAGAAGCAAAGGTCATGGCATTATCACACAACAAAAGAATGAACACCATTCAGACATTTAAGGACTTCTGGTGTAACTGCAACATACCCGCAAAGCAGCCTTCTAACATATTTCTTAAAGGGCATGTCATAAGAACTTCTAAACCTTAAAGCAAATACTAAAACTTTTTCCCCCCATTTAGGAAGATATTTCAAATGGTAATCTGCATTTAGACCTGTACTGTGACATCATAAATAGTGCCTGTAACTCTTGAAAATGCAATAAACAGTATAAAGGCCATGCAAAGCATCAACATAAGTAGACTCAACAAATTCAAAACATGTAATTCCTTCACTGTATGATGAAAACCTTAGACAACAGCAGGTATATCTGCTCATTTCAAGGACAAATCAATGCAAGGCATCTGCACCACGAAGAAACATGCAATGCAGGATGCATCTTCAATTGGCATCACAACTTAATGCATGAATAAAGAATATATCAACATATAGAATAGTGGATGGGTGACCATCCACAACGAGACTGTGTTTCCACTGAGGAAGCTGATGACATCAGAGAGACTTCAACAGCGAAGCTCAAGAGGTCTCTATGATGTCATCAACGGCCGAGATGGAAACACAGCCTTAGCTGTGGATGGTCACCCATCCACTGTTTTATATAGTATATGGTTCCACGAAATGCACAAAGTTTAATTTCACAAGGTTCATACCTTGTGTTCACACTCCTGCTTATTCCTGGACCGGTCCTCGCTAAATTCCCGTTCTGCTCCAGTCCTGTCCCTGAAGATACCAGTCCCCTCGCTGCCATCCCACTCTGCTCTAACCCCATAACTGCACCAGTAATTGAAAAAAAAAAGAAAAGAAAACTGGCAAATTGATAGTTTGGACACATGGAGTTCACCATCATGGTAGTCCGTGTCCAAACTATCCTAATGAAATGCTCACCCGAATGCTCACTAAGCGGTGCCACCATTTATATGTGTTTTTTATTTTATTTATTTATTTTTTTAAATCAGCATTGTTTCAGCCAATCGGGTAACGACTCAAGGCTGAAAAGTTGTTGTACTATTGATATGATGTCAGAACCATAGTACAACTTTTTTGACCAGTGAAATGTCCTACAACAAGATTTGAAAAAACATGTTTTCCATACACAATAAGCCCCAACCATATACTATAATGCTGTGTACAGTGGTTCAAAGGTTAGAGCAAAGAATTGTGCTTCACTCCTGTCAACAACATAACCTGGATAAATTGCATACCCTCTGAAAAAGAGATGTTGCTCCGCTGGGCTATCCAATTCAGAGTTTTATTTAACTCTAAAAATTGATCAGTGTTTTGCTCATAACAGTTCAAAAACATTGTGAAAATGCATAGCACTTGCCTCACTGTGTTTAACAAACATAACACTTCTGGAAAACCTATATAAATACTTTCTGTACAGTTAGTATTGTCCCAAGGAAAAAAAACTGCTAAACAATTATTTAAAACCCTGCAATTGTTTATAAATAAAGTGAAAACAATTAGTGCTGCAAGTTTGAGTCTACAAGACAGTTAAACACTGAACTCCAGGTGTTTAGAGTCTCGAGGACTCTTGTGAAGTTTTGGGACAAAACTCAAAGTTTGTTTAACTGGTTTATTGGGTATTGACCAGTTGAACCAGTCAAACTGAGCAACAGGCAAACTGCTCTGCTACTTGAAAAGCCACAAGCGAGTTATGAAAATTCTGTCTTCTCACAACTGAAGATAAACAGCATATTTTGAGTCAGACCATCACATATTCAACATACACATCAGTTTACTAATCATAGCTTTTAAATCTGCTGTTTATTTGAAGATTTAACTCTTTCTTCTAGGGAGAAATCCTACAAGTCCAATCTAATAGAATTCTTCAACTGGGTGACCTGGGACATAGGCCAAGGAGGGGCGGTGGACATGACCTACCTGGACTTCACTAAGGCCTTCAATACCATCCCCCACAGAAGGTTGGACAACAAACTGGGAAGTACAGGGGTGGGGGACAAGATAACTAGATGGGTGGAAAACTGGCTAGCAGACAGGACCCAGCGAGCGGTAATAAATGGGTGCACTCTAGGATGGGGCGGGTGACAAGCAGGGTGCCCCAGGGGTCTGTGTTAGGACCGCTCTTCTTCAGTATCTACATATGAGACATAACGGACAGACTAGAGGGACGGGTAGCACTCTTTGCGGATGATATGAAAATCTGCAATAGGGTGGACACTGAAGGAGGGGTGAAAAACATGAGATGGGACCTGAGGGCACTGGTTCAGTAGGCAGAGACCTGGCAGCTAAACTTCAATATTAAGAAGTGTGCTGTCATGCACCTGGGACACAAGAATCCAAGACAGGTTACAGATTGGGGGGGGGGGGGAGATCAGGACATCAGAGAAGGAGAAGGACTTGGGCATAGCAGTCACCAGTGACCTTAAGGTGGGGAAGCAGTGTGCTAGGGCAGTGGGGAATGCATATGGGATGCTGGCAAATATAGGCAGGGTAATCACTAGCAGGAGGAGGGAAGTCCAGGTGCCCCTGTACCAGGCTATGGTGAGACCGCACCTGGAATATGGAGTGCAGTTCGGGAGGCCATACTTGCGCAAGGACATAGATATGATCAAAAGGGTTCAGCAACGAGTAAACAAGATGGTGCGTGGGATAGAAGGCATACCATATGAGCAGAGATGCAAAGAACTGGGGCTGTACACACTAGAGACCAGAAGGGAGAGAGGAGACATGATAGAGGCCTTCAAATATGTTAAAGGGAGAAATAAGCTGGGGCCGTGGAGTTTATTCAAAAGGAAAAGGACACCATGACAAGGGGCATGGCTTGAAACTGCAGGGAGGACACTTCAGATGGAACTTGAGAAGGCAGTTCTTCACAGAGAGGGTGGTGGATGCCTGGAACGGGCTTCCGGATGAGGTCATGGGGTTAGGGACAGTGACAGGATTCAAGAGGGCTTGGGACAGACACAAAGGGTTACTAGGGAGTGGGGTGGGTACCAAGGAAGAAAGCAGGTAGTTTAGCTTGGGGTAAAGGGCAGACTGGATGGACCATGGGGTCCTTTTCTGCCGTCATGTTCTATGATTCTTTGATTTCAACTGCTAGATTCAGTACTGTACAATGCAATTTTAATGACATCAGCATTCTGAAAGTTGTTTTCTAATGACACCTAACATTCATGACATTAATAATAATAATGCAATACACTGAATGTTCACACTTTTTGCTTAAGATAAAAGCACTAAAACAGAATCCTAGCTAGATACATTTTTATCTGGCAAGTAGGGGTTGTTACTAGTTTCTCTTCTCAGTGGCACGTCACTCTCTCTGTACCTCCTGCTGAGCTGGCGTGAGGATTGCCTTTAATGAACCATGCACAGTTCATTTAAAACAATCAGGCATCAACAAAGTCTTTGAGTGCTTTTTAAAGAGCCCCTGACAGCATTAGAAAAACTCTGAAAAAAAGTGAAATTCATACACAATTCAGTTTATATTTCATATATTTTCTATATTTCTCTTTTTTCTTCATTACTGAGGACAGCTATGTGAAACAGGATTACAATTCTTTAGGCTTTAACTTTTCTTTCTGCTTGCCTACACCTAGCATCATAACTCCTTGTTTATGGCATCGTAATTATCTCCACAGCAACAGATTATGATATCAAACAGAACTGTGATGTCAGGTATAGGCATGTGGCCAGAGCAGATAGGGCAGCAATCCTGTTCACATGCAAATATCGTTAGTAATAAAGAAGTAAAAGTGTGAATTACAGCAAAAATGATTACATATAAGCTAAACTGTCTCTTAATATTACATTTTTACTAAGTTGACACAATGGTGCCACGGACTCTCTAAAGTGCTAATGTAAACTGTATAAACTTGCACATGTGATGGGCAGCTATGAGATATAGTTTTTAATCTTCATTTGTAGTCAGTGATATTTTTATTCTGCCTTTACAGCAGATGAAGGTGGACCACTCCCAAAGTGTGGGGTTCAGGCCCTAGCAGTGAATGGTCAAAGGCTGCATTGGTTACAAAGGAAGTGGACAAGGGGTCATGCAGTAGATGTGCTGTCTCTGGACTTCAGCAAGGCCTCTGCTCCATACAGAAGGCTGTTAAAAAGGCAGGAGGACCTGTGGGAGGAGACAGGCTCACCAAATGGATAGGGAACTGGTGGGGGGCTAGGGTTCAGAGGATGGTAGTTAATGGCACATTTTCTGGGGTGCAGCAGAGATTCATTTTCATCTGTGACACAGTGAATGGAATCCGGTGAAAATCTGTCTCTTTGAAGATGACACTAACATCTCTGGGAGAGTGGACCCAGAGGAGGAAGATAAGACATGAAAGGGAATATGAAAAATAAGAAAAAATATGAAGAACTCAAACAATAAAATGAAACATTTTGCAATATCTTTAAAACATGAGTTAAGATTAAAATGTATGTGCAATGGATGAAAGGAAAGCACTTTAATATTATATGCCTAGAAATAGGAACTGGGACTGTAATGATCTGTGTTTTAGGTGTCATTTATTATTGCCTTATGTATATTGTCAAGTCACTTCTGTCAGGTTAATTTGTGTTTTTTATTTGATGAATCCTTTTAAAACTTTGAATACATATTTATTCAGAACCATCTTGAAAATAGGTCTAAGACCTAAAGATGTGAATATGTGATCTTATCCTGTATAAAATACAGTATTTTACTACTACTATGTAGAAAAGCTGGAGAGGTTGTCCAAGGTTTGGGAGCTTAAATGTAAGTTAAATGTAATGCCAAGAAGTGTAAGGTTATGCATATTCACAAAAAAGAAAACTTAGAACACACTACTGGATGGAGAGTGAAGGTGGTTCAAACCTCTAAGAAAAGTGACCTGGGAGTCATCATCAGTTAAAGCCCCCAAGTCTCTGACCAAATACAAAAAGGCATCTGGGATGGCAAGTATGACCCCGGGGTGTATAGGGGCAACGTTCACTAGCCGAAGAAAAAGAGAAGATACAGCGCCTGTACAGGTCCCTGAGGAGCCCACATCTGGATTACTGTGCACAGTTCTAAAGTCCCCACTTAAAGAAAAATGGGACCACTTGGGAAGTGTTCTCAGGAGGGCTACAAAAATGATACAGAAGAAACAAGGGAAAATGAATGAGGAAAGGCTAGGGAGTCTCAAAATGTAGCTCTTAGGAGGCCAGAAGAGAGCGAGAGAGACTTACAGGTTCTTGAGGGGAAAGTACAGGGTAAACAAATGATTTATTCACATAGTCCAAAAGCACCATAACCAGGGAGCATACATGGAAGGTGGTGGTGGTGGTGTTGGTGGCGGGGGGGAGATTAAAAACAGATGCAAGGCTATTCCTTTTCACGGAGTTGGATGTGAACGAATGGTATAGTTTACCCAAGCAAGAAGTTGAAGACAAGTCACTGAGTGGTTCAAGCATGTCTGGGACAGACATAAAGGGATAGTTGGGTCTAGGAGAAGGAGGGAAGGTGGAAAGCGGTGCCAAGATGCCATAAGGCAATATTTCAGTACTATAAATCTGGTCTGGCGTTAGGTTGGACATGGAGTAAGTCAGGCACACAAATGGCAGGCTGGATGAAATGCTGGGTCTTTACCTGTGATAAATTATTTGCATCTATGTAAGATACACAGATACAGCTATATACATACATACATACACAAAGTGGCATGCATGAACATAGACATACTGATACACACACACACACAGACACACACACACACCACATGAATAATAATCTTTATAAGTGCAGTTCAAAAATATCAAAGTGCTGTACAATTTTGAAACATTTTAAAACACTCAAACTAATTTACACATATCAATACATAAAACAGATCCAGATAACAGAGATGATATGTCAGAAATCAGGGAAGGCCACTGGCCCGGTGATGCTGAGGGTTGAGGTGCTGGATGCCACACCTCGCGCCATGCTGCCGACCTGGGTTCAGGAATAGACTCGGGTCGCTGGGGGCTGGCAGGGGAGAGGAAGGATTAAGCATCCCATGACTGTTCTCCTTCGCCTGGGGTGGGTGGGTGCATCGTATCGTGCTGCAGAGGCCAGACACACTACAGTCACGTGCCTAGCAAAGGGGAGGAGCACAGCGGGAGTCATTGACGCCACTGCATGACCGGCTCCTGGAGTGAAAAACATGGCAGAAAATAGCGGGGCGATCGCAGAGGCTGATGGTCATGCCTTGGCCCCCGGACACAAGAGGTGCATCCACCAGGTGCTGTGCTACAGGTTCCCATGGGGGGGGGGGGATCCTGCTTCCTGACCAGTCCGTGTGGAAGAGCATATAAATCCGTGCACCAGACCTGGTCCGGGGGTGCAGGCGCCTGTGGACAGGTGATTGCTGGGACCTCTCCGCAGGCAGGAGTTGAAAATAAGAGTAAAAAAAAAAAAAAAAAGAAATCAGGCAAGGCCAACTGGAGCAGGTGTATTCTGAGAGCAGTCTTAAAGCTCTCCACCATCAGACACTCTCGTATCCGAAGAGGTAGAGAATTCCACAGGGTATGGGCAGCAAAGACAAAAGCCTGTGCTCCAGATGTTTTCAAGTGCACCCTGTGAATCTCTAGCAATCCCTCATCGGATGAGTGGTGCAGTCGGAGGGGGCAGTAGGGGTGCAGAAGCTCTTGCAAGTAACTCGGACCTAAACCATGTAAGGTTTTATAAGTCAGTAAAACGACTTTAAAGGTGATCCACCACTGAACAGGCAGGCAGTGCAGAGTGCACAGCACAGGAGAGATATGGCTGGATCGAGATGATCCAGAAAATAGCCTGGCCACAACATTCTGCACTAGCTGCAGGTGGCAGATATCTACCCCAGGAAGCCCTAGGTAATGGGAGTTACAGTAGTCAAGGCACGAGGTCATGAAAGCGTGGACCAGAGATGGCAGACCGCCAACAGAACACGGTGTTTAATTCTGGCAATGTTCCTTAGAAGGTAAAATGAGGATTTGACAACGGCCGACACCTGAAAACGAAGTGTCAGCCCATCATCAAAAAACAATGAACCCCCAGACAAGAACAGATACTGTACCCTAATACACACACAAAACCACCTCTCTCAGCTTATCAAAATCAGCTCTCCTGATGTTTAGTGACCTGACATTAGTAGCACTCCCTATTTTCTCCAATTCAGCACTATAGTGTAATTGTTACCCACTGGCTCCCCAACATCTACTGCTTTGATCAGGTCATCCCCAACAACTCAGTAGCAGTTCAAGAACTGCACCCTCTCTCAAAACCTGGGATTGTTGTTTGGCCAAATGAAGACTGAGGGACTCTGTCCAAATATACAAACTAGTAAAGCTGCATTCATAAACAGAAACATAGAAACATAGACTTTGACGGCAGATAAGGACTGCTTGGCCCACCTAGTCTGCCCACTTCCTCACCTATTGGATAAGCTGCAGATCCTAATTAACCAACAGCCTACTTCTTCCTACCCCCCCCAGAACTGCCTTATGTCTGTCCCATGCATTCTTGAATTCCTCCACTGTTTCTGACCCCACAACCCCCTCTGGAAGGCTATTCCATGCGTCCACCACCATCTCTGTGAAAAAGTACTTCCTCAAGTTGCTCCTGAGCCATCCCCCCTCTATCTTCAAATTGTGCCCCCTTGTTCTTGCACATCTCTTTTTCTGAAAGATGTTACCCTCTTGGACTTTGATGATTCCCTTGAGATACTTGAAAGTTTCTATCATGTTCCCCCTCTCCCTCCTTTCCTCAAGGGTATACTTATTAAGTTCCTTCAGTCTCTCTTTATATGGCTTCTGGTGCAGACCCTGCACCATTTTAATTGCCAGCCTCTGGACTGCCTCCATCTTGTTTATGTCCTTGTGGAGATGGGATCTCCAGAACTGCACGTAATACTCCAGATGGGGTCTCACCAACTGTCTGTACAGAGGGATAACAACATCCTGTTTTCTACTGGTGATGCCTCTCCCTATGCATCCCAATATCCCCGCAGCCCTCCTTACTGCCTTCTCATATTACTTGCCTACCTTTAGGTCATTTGATATGACTACTCCCAGGTCACTTTCCACTTCTGTTGTTGTTGTTAGTACTCCCCCCAATTGTGTACTCTGCCCCTGGATTTTTGTTTCCCAGGTGCATTACTTTGCACCACTTTGCATTAAATCTAACCTGCCATGCTCTTGACCATTCCTCCTACTTTGCCAAGTCCCTTCTCATCCTTTCCACCCTCCTTGTGTGTCAACCCTGTTGCAGATCTTTGTGTCGTCTGCAAAGAGACATATTTTTCCTTCCAGACCCTCTGCAATATCTCATATAAAGGCATTAGAGAGGACTGATCCCAGTTCTGAACCCTACGGCACCCCACTAGTAACCCCCCTTTCTTCGGAGTGGACTCCATTTACTACTACCCTCTGCGTCCTGTTATCCAGCCAATTTTTTACCCAGGCTACCACCCTGGGATCCACTCCTAGTTACGTTCCATAAAAGAATAAGTAACCTGGCGCCTCAGTTCGACTCTCTCTTTCTACATCCTTGACAAAGACCAACCCCTTGGAATTCCATAATTTTATTTACAAAGATTAAAAAGGGTCTGAGGCAGGGTAGCCCCTGACATTATTTTGTGGTAGATAAATAAAGGCCTCCCCAGATATAAACTGTGATTGGTACTGCCATGATAAGGCCTTCACCAAGGCACTGGTTAATCAGTATAGGAAGCTTTACTTCAGTTTAGAGATGGATTTCTAAACAAAAATAAGCAAAACACTCCGACATATCTTTTCCTCATCTGTTACCTGTGCAGCTTCTGTTCTGCCTGTGTCTGTATTTCTTACTACCTCTCCTGAACCGACTACCCAGTAGGGCTCTCATCTCTCCTGGACTGACCATCCAGGAGGATTCTGTTGTCACTTCTGTCTTTCAACCCCCCAGTTACAGAAATGAAGATGGTTTTAGCCCTGGTCTTTGTAAAAGTTCCTGTCTTCATGCTATTTAGAATATCCCTGAAAATAAATTGTGTTTAAATACTAACACAAAAAAACACGCAGGACTGGTGTCCTACTTTAAACATGGAGATCAATCTAGGAACAGTAAGGATATGTGTGTAACCATTTATAAGACAGAATTTGAAATTAGAATAGTTTTCTTCCCTTTTAGCTTCTGTTACTTTTTAACTGTTAAAAAAAGTTAATCTAAAATGCAGTTTTTCAGTGCAACAAAAGTTTCAATTAACTTACCTTGGGAGTTTGTGAGTGGTTTGGGCGGGGGACTCTCAGCAGCCAACTAACTGCTGTTTTCCTATAGGCCTGGCCTCACTTGGAACTGGTAACGTTATATGACCTATGACCAGAAAGGCCTGGCAGTTAAGGAGGACATTCCAGTAATAAGGACTAATATGCCATGTGTTTGAGAATATGTACGGTATTGTTTAAGAAGGAGTCAAATGATGCGCCTGATGGTGGCAGCAGCTTAGATGAGAGCTCACGATGGTCCGAGTGAAAATGTAGCTAAAATGCTAAATTTAATTAAAAAAAAAATAATTCTGTTTTTTATCAAAACAGATTGCAATTTAGTTGGTGGTAGTCCTGGTAAACTTTTGATAATGGAAATGCTGAACTCTGAAGCAGGGTGTAACCAGGAATTTTAAACTTGTAGTCAAGAGCTGATGGAACTGTTACCCCCAATACAAACACTGCCCCCAAACAAACACTGCCCCACATCCATTTCAGTCAACAGTATGCAGTTATCCACCGATCCTAATAGATTCACAAAGTTTTATTTTATCTAACATGCACACTACCAATCAGACAGAAATCAGCTGGCTTTTACTTACAATGTTCAGGATAGACTGTGTTAAGCCTCTGTACCACATCATGGTAGTCAGCCTTACAGAAGTCCATTCAAACTAGCCCTCATGCATACATACTCGATTGGGTCACTCATACTATCATGGCCTCTAAGATTAGCAGCCACACATCTTCCAAAGATCATTCACAAACTCACATTAAAGCATCCAAAGAGCGGAAAACAGTTCTTCATGTCCATCAGGCTCTGTTTGTTGCCCTAGCCTGAGGCTCATGTTGCCCCTGGATATTCCAGATCTTACTGTACTCGTTCAGTATACTAAGCATGCCTGCTGACACCCATGCTCTGAAGCATCACTGGAGACAATTTTGCTGCCTCAGATACCACTGCTGCACCCACCTCAGCTTCCTCCTCTCCCAGTGAGAGAGACAACTCAGACCTCCTCGAAACAGCAACCATCAAAACAGTACAAGGATGATTTTCCAGAGGAAGGTCAGTCCATTTTAACAGACAAAATGCAAAAGATGGATAAGTTCCGAGAGTCCACGAAATACATTCCGCCTCCTCCCACAGAGGTAGCAAAACCAGGAGCCAGACATCTGGCAGACACAAAAATAAAATGAGTCAACTGTCACTGGTCAAGTCACTGGAAATCAGCCAGAAACACACACCAAACTGACCCAAGTCCAAAATCAAAAGCAAATGTGGAACTGACAGCTACTGACTTGCTGCCATTCTCACCTGTGAGAAATTAATGTTTTTTTTATCACTAATTCACTTTTTAATGCAAAAATACCAGTGTGTGCCAAGCCATGTGTACTTGTCTACGTGACAATTTCTGTTTTTTTAATCAGTGTCTGTAAGGCAGTGTCATATGCCCCTAGAACATCAATTGTGCTGGTGATCCTTCCTGCATTGCACAAGAGAACCTTTTGGATTATATTACCAAATCATTAAATGAAACTACTGTATAGGAAAAAGACTGTTGGCCCAACAATGCCGGATTGATTATTGTTCAACATAACTTGATTCCAGTCTTTGATTATAGCCCATAATCAAGGATTAGAATCAAGTTATGTTTTCCTTTTTGCTGTTTGTTTTTTTTTTGGGGGGTGTTAAGTCATGATTAATGCTCAAATGCTTACATTGCATTTTTATAAAGTGGTATGATTGCAATATTACTACAGAACATGCTAGGCTTCACAGCTGAAATCTGTTGTAAAAATTAATGTCATCTGTTTTTAGCCAGTATACCAAGATAGAGCAGTCTTGAGGAGAAAGCCACTGTGAACATCATGGACTGCAGTTGTGTTTCATCTTGGCCACCAGCATCACAGAACAGATATTCAAATGGGTCAGTAATTAATCATTAATCTCAGTGTGTTCCAAATTTAACCAGATGCCTGTAAAAACATCTGGTGGTGTTCATTTGGGCATTATTGGTCAAAACCTAAAATTTTATGGGGCAGTAGTTATGGCTAATGCTTTGGCTAGGATACTGAAATAAGATACTGTAAAACATCTTTACAATAGGATATGGTAATTTGCCCTGTCCTCTAAATGTAGGTCACATCATGGTCTGTTTAATCTGACCTTAATTTGACCAAATGGAGCAAGATTTAAATAAATATAGATTTTGTCAGAAAGGTTTTTGTCTTTTCTATGCCTGACTCAAACTGCCTGCCCAGCTTAGAAGAATTTCAATCATAATCACTTTCAAGACTAGACTTGCTCCCCATTTGAAAAAGCACAGCACTTGCCCAAAAAAGATTTCAAGCCAAAACTTGAATTTCACTTCACTCTGCAGATACAATTTTGACACAGTGGTGCACCTGTGTATGTTGGTATATATTTTATCACATTAAAAGTTACTGAAAAAGACTATTTCAGAGCTATGATATATTATTTGCTGCTGTCTACCCTAGGAGTTCCATATAAACAAGACAGAGTCATCTCATGGGCTATTGTGGTTTGAACACCCACCTTTAACACCTGAAACCCAGAGGCAGAGTACAAAAGGAGGGGAGTGGTACAGATGACCACCAAGCAGGAAAGAGATCTGGAGGCACTCATACTGGCTGACCTAAATGTGTCCAGGCAGGGCAACAAGGTAGTAGGGAGGGCGAGTAGGATGTTGGGGTGCACAGAGAGGGATACCACCAGCAGAAAGTGGGAGGTGGTGTTGCCTCTCTATAGATCGCTGGTAAGACCCCATCTAGAGTACTGTGTCCAGTTCTGGAGACCACATCTCAGGAAGGGCACAGATGAAGTGGAGGTGGTCCAGAGGAGGGAAACTAAAATGTTGCAGGGTCTGCATCACAATCCCTACGAGGAGAGACTAAAGGACCTCAATATGTACACTCTGGAACAGAGATGGGAGAGGAATTTATGATAAAGACCTTTAAATACCTCACAGGGATAAATGAGGTACAGGAGGAGAGTATTTTTCAGAAGAAAAGGTGCTCAAGAACAAGGGGACATGCTATGAAGCTGGAGGGGGTAGATTCAGGAGAGATGTGAAGGACAACACCAAGCTCTGCAGGAGAGTGGACACAGCTAAAGGGATACAGGACCTACAGGATAATCTGGAAAAGCTTGGGAGGTGGTCCGGGATCTGACAGCTTGGCTTCAATGCCAAGAAATGCAAAGTTATGCACACTGGAGCCAAGAATCCCAGGATGGAGTACTACCTACGTGGAGTTCAGTTATCTGCATCAGAGGAGAAGGACCTGGGAGTGATGCTCACTGGTGACCTGAAACACGCAACGCAGTGCAAGAGCAAACAAGATGCTGGGATTCATAGTTAGGGGGATCAGTAGTAGGAGAGAGGAGGTTACACTTCCCTCGTACAGGTCAGGCCACATCTAGAGTATGGAGTTTAGTACTCAATCAATCAATCAAAATCTTTATTTATCCAGGTGGTCATCATTGAGCAAGGCTCACTTGCAAGATGGACCTGGGGATAACAGGGTCAGGTACACAAGGAAATATATTACATATAAAAATATATGTACACACATACACAGTTATATATATATATATATATATATACTACATACAATTTACATTTGGAAACAAAGGCAATAATGAAAACATGCAGTGGAATACCTGGATGGCATAACGCAAGAGAAGCATATACAGTTGCGAAGCGATAAGTTATGGTCCATTCAAATGACAGTAAGTTGCGGGGGAACCATTCATGGGTGGCAGCCCCCAAGTGCAGTTATAGTTCTGGCACTTAAAACTTGGGAATAAATTTAGAAACTGCCAGACGGTACAGTGGCGAGCAGGGATGGGAAGAACCAGGTGGGGGGGTCAGGACCCCAAAAAGTGTATACTGTTAGGATCCCAAGGTCGCTTTTCAGGAGTCAGGGTAGGGAAGTAACAAAAGCAGTAGAAGAGCTAGGATGAGGACTAGGTTGCCAAGGAGGACTAAGATGGGTAATAGGTACTTTGAGCAGTAGGAGTATGACAAAGGGCCATGCATACGTATCGGAGGACAGAGGAAGGAAAGAGTGAGATTACAGAGTACTGAAAGTTAGAAGTTGGTAGGACAAGGGAACTTGTGCTGGGATCAAGAAAATCATTTGCAGGGTTCCTTGATGAGATGAGAGTAAAGTGTCTTGAAGGTAGATTCACTGACCGGAGTACTCAGCTTCAACGTTTTCTGAAGTTTGTTCCAGAGAGAAGGCAACACAGTACTTACAGCCGCTCTTCCAAAGTGAGACTTGACTCTGGGGACTCTCAGTGAGATGGATATAAGGTTTCTCAAGGCATACTTGCTTATTTGGTTTAAAGGGAGGCAGTCAGTGATGTATTGAGGAAGTCTGTTTGAAATTGCTCTCAGTGTCCATAGGGCAGCATTTCTGTTCCATCTATATTGGAGGGAGGACCCACCCACCGCTGTATATAGGGAGCAGTGGTGTGTAGAAAAGGGGAGACCTGTGATGAATCTCAGAGCTCTATGGTACAACGTGTCCAGTTTTATGAGCTAGGAGGCAGGACATTGACTCTACAGGAAATCTGCATAGTCTGTCAGAGACAGGAATGTTGTTTGGACCAGACGTACTTTAGCGTTACTTGTTAGAAAACGACTGATCCTAAAGAAAAGACCCAATCTTTGTCGTAGCTTTTTTTAAGAAGCTCCTCTACATGGTCTATGTAGGTTAGCCTATGGTCCAGTCACACTCCCAGATATTTGAATTTATTGACGAATTCCAATTTTTCTCCAAGAATTGTAGAAATTTGCAGTATTAAGCTTGCATTAGCTGGGTTCACTGTATGTACCAGCGGAGAGAAAAGCATGGCTTTGGTTTTCTTAGCATTAAGTAAAAGGTTTTTGTTTAGGAGCTAGTTTTGTAATAAGTTAAATTCAGCTTGCAGGTCACCGCATGCAGCTTCTGGGGTTGGGTGGCTTAAGTAGAATACTGCATCATCTGCGAACAGATGGATGTTGGCCCTGGTTATACAATCATCAATGTTGTTGATGTAGATGGCAAACAATAATGGACCTAGTATAGATCCCTGGGGTACCCCCTCTCAGTAGGGGTTTGAGGGTTGAGAATTCACCTTCAGCCTTCAACTGCTGGAGGCAGTCAGAGAGATAGCTATTAAACCACTGCAAGGACAGTGAGTCCAACCCTATTGCACGCAGAGAGGAGAGAAGCAGTCTATGATCGACAGTGTCGAAGGCCTTACTTAAATCTAAAAAGACAGCGAAAACATAGTTCTTACTGTTCAGTTCTCTTTGCCAGTCATCAGTCACCTTTGCAAGCACTGTACTAGTACTATGTTTTGCTCTGAAGCTTGATTGGACTGGATTTAGGAGATTCGTAGACTATAGGTATAGTCGCAAATGATTGCTTACAATTTTTTCCAGCAGTTTTGCCAGTACTGGAAGAACTGAAATAGGTCTGTAGTTGTTTAGATCACTAGGGTCCCCCAGACTTAAACAGAGGAATAACATGTGCCATTTTCCATGTGGATGGGATAAACCCTAGGGACAGGGACAGGTTAAATAAGTGTGTTATAGGCACGGCTAACACGTGCTGTGCCACTTTTAGGAAATAGGGGTCAATCGTGTCAGCGCCTGCACTTTTTCTACTATCCAGCTTCAGCATCAAAACTTCAACTTCTTTGAGTGAGGTAGGAGTCAGGGAGAATCTTGGATCAATGTCATGTGGCTCCATTTCTTTATCGCTAATCTGTTGATGCAGTAGGTTAGCAGGTGAGTACTGATGCCCACATATATATGGTTCATTTAATTAAAATAAATATGATTTAATCTATAATATTTGTATTTATTTGTTTTATCAGGAAAAGGCTCTAGTGAATAAGGCTCATTTACAAGGAGGTCCTGGTTAGGACTGCAAAAACATCATAACTTTAGAACAAAGCATACACAAATTCAGCATAGGTAGTGACAAAGACCATACACAGAGGGGTCTGGTACATTAGCCAGGCTCTCAATATCCCGATGCACATTGCCCCAACTCTGATTTCCCGATGGTATCATAATACCGACGCATATATTCCCGACTAGGTCAATCCCATCACCCAAATTACAGACAGAGTTGGGATGTTGAGAGTCTGGCAAACATTACTGTTTTACACACTGCAAAATATTTCCCTTCTTCTTACCTCACAGTCAGGCCAGGATTGAAACCAGCAGTGTCAGTGAGAGTTCTCTCCAAAAGGGGACAGACTGGAAGGTGGAAGGCATTATGAGAAGAGTAAAATGAGAAAGGGGAGCTACAACAGAGACAGGGTGAACTTGAACTTCAAATAAACAGTTAAAATTTTAAGTTTGTTGTCTATGCTCAGTCCCGACCCAAACCCGACATTCTTACTGAATTAGTCACAGTTATAGTGTTGTTAGTGTACTCACGATGGGGCCTGAAGAGTTGTGCCAGGACATAGTTGCGGAGACAGAGCTCACAGGAGGAAAAGGGACATTCACTGCCACGATAGCTACCCAAGAGGAAGCTGCAGTGATGATTTCAGGGAGGACTGATGTAGGGTGATTCAGCTTCTTCTAGGGTACTTGCTCTAACTGGAGATGGGTCAGTTACTTCAGAGTCTGTAGTGTCCGCTGTACTGAGAGAGACAGTCTGCAATGGGGTGAATCGATTTAAGCCCAACATCTCTGTCAGATCTTAGGTTCGTAGGTTCATAGGTTCTACAGACTGGGAGATATTCTGCAGCCAAATCTAAAAAAAAAAATAATTTTTTGTGGTGCACTGTGTACACGGTTTGGCAGACTCCAAATACTATTGACGCTGTCAGAACTTCGGCATTCGGTCAATAGTACCGCAGGATTTTATATGAGTCGGGACTCTGGAGGCGGGCACATGACTGTCAGGCTTTTAAAAGTCGAGCAAACGTACGGATCCCCATTAAATACATTGACAAAAATCATATACTATGGCATGCAGCAGAGGGAAAAACAATAAAATCATAATAAATAAGCTGGTAGAAGACTATGCATGTAAAGTATATGAAAAACACAGCGTGACAATACATTAGAGCAATACAGTAGTACATCAGGCAAAATATGAATTATGGCATGGTAAGTATATGCATGATACAGTATCAGTCTATTATGAGACTTTGTTGGAATATCAGCAGTTACATACATCTCCCAATTTTTAAAAACACTGATGCTAGTTAAGACACCTAGCTTTAAAGTGTGTTGCAGCTTGTTCCAGAGATTAGGGACAATCCAGCTGTGCACAGCTTTTCCAAAGTCAGAGAGGTACATTGGTACCTCTAGGAGAATTACATTGCTTATTCTCAGCTCATATAGGCAGGTGGTTCTATAGAACAGTGCCATGATATGTGGAGACAGATCATTTTGCAGTGCATTATGGGTTCACATGTAGATATTGTTTAGCTGTCTAGTGGCCAGGGAAGGCTATCCTATGGTGCAGTAGAGGGTACAGAGGTGGGTTCTGGGGGTTGAACTAGTTATAACATGAAGGGCCCCGAGACAGAGTACATCCAATTTATCCAAGTGGGTGATGGCACTGCTTCTGTAAATCAAGTCAGCACAGCCTAAGACAGGTTGGGAGGTGACTTGTATCAGTCTTATATGTGCATCTTCTGTAAAACAGTATGTGTACTAGTAGTGCAAGCCCAGTTAACAGTTTTTTTTTTGTTTTTTTTTACTTAAGATAGCAATATGGATGAAGAAGGAGAGTTTGCTGTCCAGCCAAATCCCTAGCTACTGGTAGTTGTCCACTAGATTAAGCTTGCCCCCCAGTAGGGTAGAGAAGGAGAGGGGGAATGCTTTTGGAGCCTAATTACCACTAGTAAAGAGTATCATGGTCTTAGTTTCTAAGGCACGGAGCAGTAATTTAGTGTGAAAATAGAAATTTAAATACCTGTAAATTTTCTTTCTCCGACAGCTGGTCTCCGGGCTCATAACCAGTGGGATATACTAAAGCAGCACATCCCCTCACTTCCCAGGTAGGAAGAATGTTAGCAGACATTTGTGGGTCCCCCGCCGATTGAGGGACCCGTCAACCAACGGATACCTCATCAGAGGCAGACACATCCAATTTGTAGAACTTTGCCAAGGAATGGATGGATGCCTAAGTGGCCACTCTGTGTAAGACTGCTGGAAAAGCTTCTCTGAATTCTGTCCAGGAGGTAGCCACTGCTCGGGCTGAATGTGCCCTCAATGGACCCATCAGAGAAACCCCTACCTTTTGGAAGGTGATGGAGAGAGGAACAAATCCATCTGGTGCAAGAGACTTTTAATGCTTTTTTGCCTAAATTTGGCCCTGAAATGAGGATGAATAGACCTGAAGACTCGTATAAGGATTTCCGCTCTCCTGATGTAAAGCTTGCATGCTCTCCTCTAGCCAAGAAGGAGAACTGCCCTCTCCTTCTCACTCTGAGGGCTAGGACATAGGGCAGGGAGATTCAATTCCTGGTTGCCGAGGAAGGGAGATAACACCTTCAGCAGAAAAGATGGATATGTTCGTAGAATCACTGAGTTCTGGAGGAACACAGTGTGTGGTTTCTTGGAAAATAGAGCTTCTATCTTGCTGATACAGCGGGCAGAAGTGAGTGCTGCAAGAAAGACAACCTTCATCGTGAGGAGGAGGATGGATGTTTCCTTAATAAGTTCCAGTGGGGTCTTGGTGAGGGCTCCAAGGACCAGGTTGAGGTTTCCAATGTGAGATGATGGACTTTATTAGAGGATGCTTCAGTGTTCTACTCTCAGGAACCGAATGAAGCAAGGATGAGCACCCAAGGTCTCCCCTGAGTCCTCAGGAGTGTACGCAGAGCTAAGAAGATGTAGGGACATCTGGAACAATCACGAGAACCATGGCTGGTGTGGCCAATGTGGACATATTAGGAATAGCTCTGCCTAATCTAGGGTGATCTTGTGCAGGATTCTTGCGATTAGTAGAATTGGATTCTTGAGATTAGCAGAAATGGAGGAAAGTCATACATGAGATTGCAGGGACCCCAGTCTAGGGAGAAGGCATCCTGTGTTATGGTCAGCTCGACCCTGATTAGACAGCAGGACTGGGGAACTTTGCGGCTTCACCAGCTGGTAAAGAACTACCTGCAGGAGGCCCTACCATGCAGCGAGGAGGAGGAAGGCGCTGACCTTTAGATCCCATTCTCCTGGGATAGCATCCTGACTTAGCCAATCCTCCATGATGTTCTCCTGACCTGGTATGTATACGGCCACCATGCTCACCAGGCAATGCTCTTCCCACTGGAAAAGCGATAGAGTTTTCTCGTACCATCTGAGAGCTCATGTACCTCCCTGGTGATGATAAGTGCAGGACCTTGTGGTTCAATTGAATGAGGATGAGAACATCCTGGTTGGAGATCTGTGCTTCGAATCTTTGAAATGTCAGGAGGTATCTCCAGTATGTTGATGTTGTAGTGGGTCTCTACCCTCAACCACTTGCCCTGTGTTGAGAGCTGATCCAGATGAGCTCCCCCACCCCGAAGGCTGGTATCAGTAGTAATTCTCCTCTGGTGAGGATGTCCCTGCTTGCGACCCTTCATAAAGTTGGAGCAATGAGTCCCCCAATGCAGGGATGCTTCCACCTTGAATCTGTTGGCTCAGACTGACCCTTGGCTGGGACCCTTGCCGTAGTAGGTTCAACTGCAGGGGACACATGAGAACCAGAGCCCAGGGAACTGAGACTTCCAGGGAGACCATCGTCCCTGTGAGCTGCGTGAAGGTGTGGGCTGAAAGGCACTGAGCCACTTGGTCTTTGCTGAGAAGAACCCTGAGGTCCCTGAACTTAGAATCCGGAGGGAAACATTTTAATTTGGGATGTTTTTAAGATTACTTCTCAATGATTCAGACTCTAGGATGGCGGAAGAGAGCTCTTTTGGTGATCAGTAATCCTATAGAGGAGAAGCATTGGGTGACCTCAGTCACTGCCCGAGTTGTTTGCTCGCACTGTGGGGCACTGATCAGAGTGATGCCCAGATAGGATATGCAAAAAATGCACCTGCAAATCTAGTGAGACCAACTAATCTCCCCAATAGAATTCCCCTGAAGATGGATGCAAGGGTTTCCAGCTTCAATGTCCTGTGGTGGATGAAGTCGATCAGACATTTTTAGACCCATATGGGCCGGAAAACTCCACAGCAATTTGGGACTATGAAGGATAGACAGTAAATGTACATGTTCCTTTCTGTGCTGGGCACTCACTCGCTTGCTCAAGCCTGTAGGCGGTCTCTGACTGCTTGAAGACTCGACATATTCTGTGCAGATAGGAGTGAGGGTACCACATGAAGTGGGAGGACCTTGCTTCAAACTCTAGGGGGTAACCCTTGTGCACTATGTCTGGCACCCCACTGATCACACTGGTGCAAACCCTTTCCTCGAGAAAACTGGAACGCTTGCCCCCTACTCGAGGATGGGTCCAGAGCCTTTACTGTGACCTTTCTGGCATCTCAGATGCTGCTTCTTCCTCCACTGAATCCACGCTGGTTGTGGGAGATGACCCAGGTTCGTCTGCCTGAGGCAGATTTAATTTGTCCTCTGAGTAGTTATGGGCTCGAACATTTTGTCTGGATCCTGACGACCAGGGTCTGTACCTGCCCCTGGATTGTGGTATTTAAGTTTTCATAGTTTCCCTGGATTCTTTTACCGCCTCCTTTAGAGACGATCCAAACAGCAGATCTCCCTCGTAGGAGGCATTCACCAAGTGTGCCTTGACGACCTGTCCGACTGGCATGCCTGCAGCCCTAGGTGGGTTAAAGTATGGCTCTTGCTGCACATCTGGCAGGCTCCTTCGAGTAGTCAGCTGAGAATGCAGAGATTAGTCCTATGAGTTGTAGTTGCTGCGTGGTGGACTTGTTTATATCTGGCTAGTCAGCAAGCTGGAATGCCAGGTCAGTGGCTCATGCTGAGAACAGGTTGGCTGTAGCTGCCTTGAGGAAGGTTGCGGTGGACTAAAGCACCTTTTTTGAGGGATGCCTCCACCTTCTTATCCCCGGGTCATGCAGAGATGCCCCACCCCCAATGGGATATGTATTCTCTCTTCCACATCTCCTTTCTCTCTTCTGCTCGGTAGCTGATGCAAGTCTGAGTGCTGGTTTGGGGGGTTTAGGAACTGACAAGGGAGACCCCAAGTGAAATTCCTCAGTAACCTGCTTAATGAAGAAATCGAGGTCATCCAAGATTAAGTTTCAGGAGGGAGAGCCATCCGAAACAGAATCGTCATCCAGTATCACCCCTTCTTCTGGGGGGACTAACGACCTCTGACGGACTTGGGGAACGGTCCTGATGGACATTTTCCACTGTGGACATCCTCAAATCTGCTCCTAGTTCGTGACCTCTTCCTCTCTTATGGTACGAGAGGAGTGATGTACCTCTGGTCCGAAGATGGGGAGAAGCGCATTGGAGTGGCCTTCCTGGGGGCACTACGATCTGGGTAGGAAATCAAGGCATGATGGATTGAGGGCAAAGGCTCTGTTAGGCTTTCCTATTATGTCTGGGGCTAAGTCTAATGACAAAACAATGCTGCCCCTTGGAGAAGGCTCCGCTGCCCAGGATTGGTGCTCCTGTGAGACCATGTTGAATGTCTACATGACCTCCTCTAACCTTGGAGCTGCAACACTTGGGCACAGCGAGCAGGATTAGGTGACCCATGGGGGAAATCTACGTCTGTGGCACTTTCTGCCCTGTGAGGAGTTGTGCTATACTCCCGAAAGACCTTTGCAGCTCCTTTGCACAGAATTGTGGCATGAGTCTCTAATGCTGGAATCCTCCTAGCACTGCCACCTGGAGCCAGGACCTTTTGGACCAAATGTGCTTAAAGAGTTGTTGAGCCAAAATTAGCACAAGCTCGTTGGCTCGTTGTGAGCATTGCCCTTCCCCCTCACTCGATCGCCCTTGGCGGGATTTGCTGGGGGTAGCAGCAGCCTACAATGAGATGGATCGTTAGAGGAGCACGATCACTCTGACTGGCTTCCCCCATCGTTCAATGATGAGCCTGTGGACCAGGGGTCTCGTCAATAGGCCGGAGCATCGACTGCCTGTGCACCAATGGCCATCGACGAGAGGATGTTCGTTGATGAGCCTGAAGACCAGGGGGCTTGCTGATGGTGAGCAACGTCGACGGCCTATGCAGCAGTGGCAGTCAATGAGGAGGAGGATGAAGCGTGGCTCTTCCAGAGCTGAAATAAACTTTTGCAGCTAGACGGCCCCTATTCCTGCATCTTGCCAGTCTAAGGAAGCTGATTACTGGCGGAGGGAGGGGGGGAAAACAGCACAAGACATGGCTCATGCTGCACAGTGTGATCTGCTCAAGGTGCGGGGAAGGGTTGTGCTGAGTCGGGGGGGGGGGGGAGAGAGAGAGACAGACAAGAGCCAGTCTTTACAGCATGCATGGCAGGGACTGCGATTCCTGTGTTGGGACTGCGATTTCCTTGAGAGAAGTCCTGCCTCCTGAAGTCTTGTCTGTGCCTCCCTCTTAATGAGAAGATGACCGTTGGGGGGGGGGGAGGCCGATGCGTGGCCCCTCCAGCGCGGGAAGGAGGAGGAGAGATAGACAGCCAGTCTGTTCAGCATGCGTGGCTGAGACTGGGGTCCCTATAAAATCAGTGAGGCAATGCTGGTCAAGTTTCCCCCGTGAAAAATCATCTTCTTTAAGAAAAGGTAAACTGCACTCACAGTTTGATGGCTTCAGCTCTGTCACCTCAGTGACAGTGCCCCTTCAGAGAACCTGCCTCTTCACAAGCAGGAAGTAAACTGAGGGGTACAGGATGCTGAGAGGAGGATCTGGTTCCCCTGCAGACATCATTTTCCTGTCTGTCACGTGGTACCAGGAAGGACCTCCCACTGGTTATGAGCCTGGAGACCAGCTTAGGAGAGAGAATAAGTTATGCTGAAGTGTATCAGAAGCAGTCTAGCAGCCAGCCACTACTGAGGTTACAGTGTATCTGGGGATAGAAACATAGAATTTGACAGCAGACAAGGACCGCTTGGCCCACCTAGTCCACCCATTTCCCTACCTAATGGATAAGCTGCAGATCCTAGTTAACCAACAGCCTACTTCCTCCTATCCCCACAAGAATTGCCTTATGTCTGTCCCACAAATTTTTGAATTCTCCCACTGTTTTTGACTCCACTGCCTCCTCAGGAAGGCTGTCAATGTATCCACAACCCTCTCCGTGAAAAAAATACTTCCTCACATTACGTCTGAGTCATCCCCCTCTAACTTCAAATTGTGCCCCCTTGTTCTTGCACATCTCTTTTTCTGAAAGATGCTACCCTCTTGGACTTTGTTAATTCCCTTGAGGTACTTGAACATTTCCATTATGTCCCCTCTCTCCCTCCTCAAAGGTATATATATTAAGCTCCTTTAATCTCTCTTTGTATGTCTTCTGGTGCAGAACCTGTGCCATTTTAGTTGCCCTCCCTCTGGACAGCCTCCATCCTGTCTATGTCTAAAGGGGGCATGCCTCAGACAGCTAGTGTTGGAACCCACTCGGGAGGGAGCAATCTTAGACCTGGTACTCTCAAATGTGGAAGGAGAAAGGCTCTCAGATTTAGAAGTGAGTAGCATCTGGGAACAAGTTACCACCAAACAGTGTGGTTCACAATAAACACAGCCATAGAGTCAAGCCATACAAAAACAAGAGTATTGGACTTTAAGAAGGCTGACTTTAGGAAAATGAGAGAGTGCCTTAGAAGAGCACTAGCAAATGGGCAAGGAGGAAGGGTGGAGGAACAATGGGGAATAATCAAAACAGTCACTGCAGAGGCAACAAGCCTTTGTATGAAGCAAATCAATAAAACAAAACGAAGGAAAAAAAACACTATGGTTCTCAACAGAGGAAGCAGGGATGGTTAAGGAGAAAAGGATAGCATTCAGGAAATATAAGGAAACACAGGAGGAGCAGGACAGAGAACTTTATCAGTTAAAGCAGAAGGAGGCAGGGAAGGCAGTCAGAATAGCAAAGGCACAAACTGAGGAAAAGACAGCCAACTCTGTTAAGAAGGGGGATACAACTTTTTATAGGTACATTAGGGAGCGAAGAAAGACCAAGGGAGGGGTACAGAGACTTAATAAAGGGGAGGGAATGTGGGTAGAGGGTGACAGTGAAAAAGCAGGGATACTGAACAAATATTTCTGCTCAGTATTCACAACAGATGAGGAGGGGCAGGTGACTAAACCAAACATGGTAGAAACTCTGAATAGGGGGGTCGATACCAGTCCATTCACAGAAGAAAGGGTTTTGAAAGAACTCTTGAAACTGAGGGTGGACAAAGCAATGGGGCCTGATGGGATTCACGCAAGAATACTAGAAGAACTAAGGGTAGAACTAGTAACACCACTGACTACTCTCTTTAACAAATCATGGGAGGATGGAGTGGTACCTGATGACTGGAGGAGGGCAAATGTGATTCCACTTCACAAAAGTGGGAGCAGGGCAGAGGCAGGAAACTACAGACCGGTTAGTTTGACTTCAGTGGTAGGGAAAATGATGGAATCACTTCTGAAGGAAAGAACTGTTGAGTACCTAGAAGCCAGTGGGGCACAGGACCCAAGGCAGCATGGTTTCACAGAAGGAAGGTCATGTCAGACGAACCTAATAGATTTCTTTGACTCGGTGACCAAAGTAATATACCAGGGAGGGACTGTGGATATGGCCTACCTAGATTTTAGCAAAGATTCGACACAGTCTCACACAAAAGATTAATATACAAGTTAGCCAGCCTTGGAGTGGGTCCCAAGGTGGTAGCCTGGATAAAAAACTGGCTGGACAACAGGACGCAAAGGGTAACAGTAAACGAAGTCCACAGTGAAGAAAGGAGGCTAACTAGCGGGGTACCGCAGGGTTTGGTACTGGGACCAGTCCTCTTTAATATCTTTAAAAGTGACATTGGAGAGCACCTGGAAGGAAAGGTATGCCTCTTTGCAGATGACACAAAGATCTGCAACAGGGTTGATATACAAGATGGGGTGGAAAGAATGAAAGGGAACTTGGCAAGGTTGGAGGAATGGTCAAATACGTGGCAGCTCAGATTCAATGCAAAGAAGTGAAATGTAATGCATCCAGGAAACAAAAACCCAGGGGAAGTGTACACAATGGGGGGGTGAGTTAACAACAACAAAAATTGAAAGAGACCTAGGAGTAATTATATCAGATGACCCAAAGGTGGGCAAGCAATGTGAGAAGGCAGTAACGAGGGCTAGGGGGATACTAAAGCAGCTTAATATGTATACCCTTGAGGAAAGGAGGGAGAGGGGGGACATGATAGAAACTTTCAAGTATCTCAAGGGAATTAACAAGGTACAAGAGGGTAGCATCTTTCAGAAGAAGAGATGTGCAAGAACAAGGGGGCACAATTTTAAGATAGAGGGGGGACGGCTCAGAGGTAATGTTAGAAAGTATTTTCTCACAGAGAGAGTTGTGGATGCATGGAACAGCCTTCCTGAGGAGGTTGTGGAGTCGGGAACAGTGGAGAATTCAAGAATGCATGGGACAGGCATAAGGCAATTCTAGTGGGGGCAGGAGGAAGTAAGCTGTTGATTAACCAGAATCTGCAGCTTATCCGGCCAGGTAGGGAAATGGGCAGACTGGTGCGGCATGGGTCCTTATCTGCCATCAAATTCTGTGTTTCTTACAGAGATGGGGTCTCCAGAACTGCACACAGTACTCCAGATGGGGTCTCACCAACTGGCTGTACAGAGGGATAACAAATTCCTGTTTTCTACTGGTGATGCCTCTCCCTATGCATCCCAGTATCCTGCCAGCCCTCCTTACTGCCTTCTCACACTGCTTGCCCACCATAGAAACAGAGAATAGATATGCATAAAGTAGTTTAGTTGGCATAAAAATGCTAATTTGCATCAGCTAAGTTAAACTCTAGATCATTTATATAGATAATAAAGAACAGCGGGCCCAGGACTGACCTTTGTGGGACAACTCTGAATAAGGAGGTCGTAGAGAAGGAAACATCATCTACCTTTATCTGCTGCTGATGTCCGGCTAAGTAGCTGGTGAACCAGGGAAGGGAAGATGTGCTGACACCTAACTGGAGAGTTTCTGCAACAAAATGGCATGATCAACCACATCAAATACATTTTCAGTCTACAGCTATGACCCAATTGTTGGTAACATAAGTAAGAGTATAGGGGAGTGATGGTGGTACATTTGTCAAGCTATTTGTGAAGATACTAGTTTACCTATTTTTTCCAGCAATGTTGCTAATATAGAAAGTGTGTGTATATATGTGTGTATATATATATATATATATATATATATATATATATATATATATATATATATATATATATATATATATCACACACACACACACACTGTGTATGTATATATATATATATATATATATATATATACAAACACACACATACACACACTGTATATATATATATATATATATATATATATATATATATATATATGACTATAGTTATTTAGATTGTACTTATCACCTGTTTTATATGGGATGATACAAACCATTTTCCATAATACCAGTAGTTCATTATGAGTAAGACAAAGAGATATAATACAGAGGTAGTGAAAAGGGTACAGCTCAATTTTAATAGAATGGGGCCTTAGGAAAAAAAAAACAGGCAAAAGGAAAGATGGGTTTAAATAAAAGTTTTGTTAACATCTCTCAAAGAATTAAAGAAACCAGGTATGTGTCCTAAGACTCATTAATTTTTGTGAAAGATCATGGTATAATAAAGGCAACAAAGAGGGCCTGCACTTCACTTAACCCTGTAGCATATGCGATAATGGGCACTAAATATAGCCTTAAATCTTGCATAAATCCATGTGTTCTATCAATTTGGTAGGAACCAAAATATACCCCACTTCATCCTTTAGGGTTTGGTCCAGTTTTCTCTACACAATAACTCCCCCACCCCACCCAACACACACACACACACAGGTTACGCTAGCACTATGCCATTTGTTTCGAACCAGGCCAACTCAAAATATATCTCATTCAGGAACACAGATAAACCTTTGTAGCAAAGCGTGCTTGCAGTCACCTTAATGAACATTTCAATACACAAAAAGTCTGGTTCAAAATAAAACAGTTAACTTGATCATGCCAATGCTGCTCAAGAAACAATAGCTAAATTAAATGTCAACCTTGTGGGCAACAACTGCACCTAGTGGAGTTCTATGTTTTATCTACCTAATGTGCCAAGTGTACTTTACTTTTGCATGGGTTCTATTTGATCACAGTGTTATTAAAGTCTAGGTGATTTATCTTAGTGGCTTCTATTAAATTGGGACTGCTTGCCTTGTTCAGCACTCAAGAGCCCCTTGGGATTGGGTGCTATATAAATAAAAAAAGAGAAACCCTCCTGATTCAGTGGGCTGCATGTACTAGCTTTGCCTATGGTCAGCAGTGTTACAAAGCAGACCCACCGCCTGCTGAAGAGAAGGCTAAACTGATGAGGCAGTTTCACCGTTACATTATCCTGCTGCTGCTTTAAAGTCATCATCCAGTACAAAGCAAGTAATCTTTATCTGAACAATTCTTCCACCAGGAAATGCTTGTTTGATGGCTTCTGATGTTGTGACCTTCCACAGAGGTTGCCATTTCTTCACCCTCAGTGTCACATAATAATCACTGCTTAAACCAACCCTGGAATACTGACATCCACAGAACAGAGAAAAAACTTACTTGGAGGGGAGATCATATGTATTGTACACAGTATATAAATTAACCAACCACAATATTTCACCACTGTATACAGTAAGCAGGTCACAATCACTGCATCTCCCACCACATTGCCTTTTAAAGAGGCTTGTACATCTGAGCTAGTATTGGCTGAGAATATCAAAGCACAGACATTTAAGCCTGACCATCTGGATATTTCTTTTCTCCTAGTATCCTATTACAGATCCCATATACTGTGTTTCCTGCACACTGTGTCTCCAGTATGCTCGCTCGGAGTGTTCTTTTTTTGTTCTTGTAAATTTCTTTTTATTGTAAAGAAATATTTTAGGTACAACAAACAAGACAAAAAGACACCATAGGCTACTTTGATTTGTGATAATACAAAGAATGGATACTGTCCACATAGAAGCGAGTCTCTCAATGCCTGGTGTCATCCTTCTTTCAACAGGTCCCATGGAACTGATGAAGCTACTCCAGCATGAGGCCAGCCCACCAACATTCCCATTACCTCTCAAGCAACATTTGTACTTACAACCAGCCACAGATTACAATAAAGGCAGAAACAATACAATACAATCATTTGCAGTTTCATGGTGATTCACATTTCTCTGGACTACAAACTCTGGCTATTTAGTGATAAACACGCATGACCCATTTCCTCCAGCGTATCACAAAATATGGCTAAGTATGAGCAAGATTTGCCGTCATCTTTTTCCATACCATAAATGATATTCATAAGTTCCTTCTGTGTGGTTACTCTTGGAAAAGAATTAGTTAACCATAGTTTAGTAACTGTTTTCCTTGTTACTGCTATAGGAATATTAAAAAGATTTCTAACATCTGGATTTCTATACTTCTCAGGTGCATCTGAAAACAGTACTGTATTAGCAGTCATATCCCCTACCAGAAACTCCCTGAGCTCATCTTGCAGCTCCCTATAAAAGGGTGCCAACACTGGGCAGTCTCACAGAACATGACAGTGGGATGTTTTCAGTGTTCTACATTGTCTCTGTCAGGCCGCTCTGTTTGTGGGTGGTACCTGATCTGTCTAGTATTATGAAGTATCTGTTTAACATTTTCCAGGAATACGTTTTTCCAGATACAGGATGTAGTAACATTATGTAGATGCTTTAGACAGTATTCCCAAGTTTTACCTAGAAGAGCTACTCCAATATCCCTCTCCCAGGCCTGCCTGACAGGGGAGATGAAACACCTAAGCCTGCAGATCAAGTGTCTTGTTGTTCCTTGCCCCATAAGGGTCTGGATGATAATTGTATTTGTATCAGTAGAGGGTTTCTTCCAGTCCCCATATGGCATGAGTAGGGGTTTTACATAGTTCCATACCTGTAGGTAATGAAAAAAGTGTGTACGAGGAATAGCACACGTCACAGCCAAGCCATTAAATGTCCAGAACTCCCTGTCCTTCAGCAACTGAAAAACAAAATGGAGCCCCAACCTCTCCCAATTTCTAAAACTAGAGGCCACCTGGCTGGGGTTAAGTAGGAAGAATGAGGGAGTGAATACGGCAAAAACTGAAACTGCAACAGTTGGGTCATGCCAACTACTTTATGCCAAGTATGGAGTGTTGCCATGGTATAAGTATTGTCTGTAGGGAGCACCATTTCAGGGGATACTTTATTGAAAACACTTGGGGCAGATGTAGAAGGTTCCCCTTTATCAGTTCTGATTTCTTCCAATGTGCTTCATAACTGTGCATCAGAACACTGTTCTCAGTCGAGCTGCTTTATGATACATGTTAAAACTAGGTAGGGTAAGCCCCCCTGATCTTTAGGGAGCTGCAAAATGGAGAGATGCACCTGGGAACGCCTACCCTGCCACAAATATCAACTCTGAGCAGTGCAGGAAATGTGTTGGTTGTGGGTTGAAAAACTTAAGTCTGGGCAAAGTAAAGGAAGTGTGGTAACAGGTTCACCCAGACACCGTCTATTTTCTGAATTAAAGGAAGAGGAAAGGTAGCCCAATTTGAGATGTCCTTCTGGAATGCCTGTGTGAGGGCACTGTAATTGAGACTACCGACCTTCTGGGATGTGAGTGCTAGTTGTATTTTCCAGATATCTACAATGGGTCATATTGCATTTAAATAAATAATGAGCTTTGATATCTCGTGAAGGCACATCATTGCAAGATTTTGGTCTTGGGAGCAATTAAGATTATACCCTGCGAGACTGCTGAAATCGATAAATTCCTGCTGGGTGGGGGTGGGTTTCAAAGACTGCTCCGGGTGCTTGAGATATATGAGCAAATTGATGGCATACAGTATACTCAGTGCTCTAAATAGATCAAATTAAGATAAAATCTTTATCTTTTGTAAAAACAGACTTGGAATTTCAACTGAATCTTCTTGATTCTAATTTACAAAAAATTACTGCACCTAGCATATTAACATCATTCACAAGCAATGCTATGCGTCACACAGTTAGACTTCATTAGCTGCCTTGGGCATTCATCCAAGAACAATCTATCATCATTGGTATTTGTCCCACAGGAAAAGGCAGTAAACAGATTTTATAGTACTAGTAATTATATTTTTAAAAACCACGTATGCCCTCTTTAGTTTAGATACTGGAAATATAGACTTCCCCAGAAAGCATCTGTTATAATTTCTGTGTGCTCCATTCTGAATAGGCATCCTTAAGAACGTGGTGTTCTTTAATAACGCGATTGACTAGTTTAGGATACAATACCACTAGCCTATAAACATCAAAGAGGTACTGTAATAATGCCTCAGTGAAACATTAAAAATACAATATTTAGACAAAATGCATATTGTATTCTTACATTTTCTGCAGTTTGATACTGTGATAGAAACGCAACAGTGAGACATTTGCCATTTAGATTAAATTTGTTTTTGCTGCTTTTCTGCAGGTTAAATCATGCTCCACCTCCTATGCTTCTGACATATCATTCTGTTGCCATGGAAATGATTAGAGTATCATTCAAAGAGGATTATGAATTATGACTTCTCATGTAAACAAGAAGCAAGAATATATGAACCCCCTGAGACAAAACATCCTGTTTTATTGAGATGTCCTTTGTAATAAAGAACAAGGTACAGATATCAAAAAACACAAAAATGCAAGCTAAATTAACTTGGGACAAATCGCAGTACTAACATTGTAATGCATCATGAGGGGGGTTGCTGCACTTCTGAGGTGCCATCTTTTGGATGAGATGTAAAACCAAGGTCCCATATGCCTGTTCAGGTGGATGTTAAAGATCCCATGGCACTTCTCAAAAAGAGAAGGGGAATTTCCCGTTTCCTGGCCAAGTTACCCCACATTCACTAAAATACCACCAACAGCTTAATCTGGTTCTGTGTATCAGTTGGCATGTGTATCTTCCCCCTCTCCCCCAGGACGAAGCTGAAAATAGGCAGCATTGCCTAGTACACCTTTCCTGGTCAACAAAAACTAATATATATTTTTATTATTTTTCAAATTTTTCCTGAAACATATGTACATCTTTTAACGTCTCTGAATATGGCAGGGAACAACATACATCAGTACTAGTTTTCAAATATACAGTAAGTGTTTATATAGTACTTGTACTGTAGTTATATTTGATGTTTTGTTGTGATTACTGGATGTCACACTAGCCATCTTGCTCCATGGAACCAATCTGTTCATTTTTTTTTTTTACTTCCAACAGCTTGCCTGGCATGGGACCATATATAAAACTACTGGTCACCATGAAGAGTAAATTAGCTGGAGCTATTGAAATTTGCTAGCAAATGTTTGATTGCAGAAGACTGAATTCTTCAACGGGAGCATGTAGCAGAGAAATTACTGTAAATGTCAATGGAATTCAAGTAATTCTATGTACACTTCCTATTTTTAAGGTAATCACACATCACAAAATGCTGTATGAACTTTATGGAACAACATATTTTATCATGGTAGCCACCCTAAAATACAAGCTGCAGGACATAGAGAACATTTTTAATAACTGCTATCCTTCAATATAAGCCATTGCTTCTTGTCAGAATTGAAGTTATATCAGATAAATCATGGCAGGGACACATGCACTGTAATAACAGTTTTGTAACAGCTGCTGCTTTTTTTTTGTTGTTGTTGGTTCTTTGGTAACTGGGTAAGGCCCACTAAGCACGAGTGCCTGTTTTCAGAGGTAACCCAGGAGCACTGGAGTGGTTAAGTGACTTGCTCAGAGTCACACAGTATGCAAACAGATGTTGTGGGAATCAAACCCAGGTCTGCTGGATGTACCAAGCTCATTCACAACTCATTACTCTAACCTCTAGGCTATACTGCCAGCCCTGCTTCTTAGTTACATCATCTCTCCGCGATCTGTATCTCTGTAAATATGGTCATTATGGAATGTCATATTAAATGTATGCTCGTGTTATGCTCACTCTGCTATGAAACAGACCGTTAAAAACGTGGATTTTTTAAAATAATTTGCAAGTATGATTTTGCAGTGCAAGCTGCCCTCGCATATAAGCCCTCAAATATAAGCCAGTGCACTAAACACAAAATTTATATTTATTTTTGTATCACACACCTGGAAGCATGTTGTTAAGCTCAGTGTGCTCTCCTAAGAAAAATAAACTAAATAAATGCTGAAGGCACTTGGGTAAGATCACATGGTTTGAATGATTCTGTTAGGGACCCCTTATCACACAGCTATTTGCATGACTTATGTTCTCCAATCGATGACTGAAGTACAATAAACTGCTTCCGGGGATTGATACTTCATTTATTAAAAGAAGGGAGCCATTATTGGAAGACACACACACACCCTTCAGTCTTGAATGGGGAAAATACAGATCTCCGGCCATCACTGTTTCTGAGATTAACTCCGTATGTAGCTCAGACATTTGCATTTGTTTATACTATAAACCTCCACACAGTTTCTGAAGATGTCGTTAAGCCACTGGTCTTGTACTTTAATGCTAAGTGTTTGACAGTTACAGTTGATTGATCTGTACACGGAGCTTTTTGTCTTAATTCCAGTATATTCCTCTGCACCATGGAATGTAAACAGTTCATATGTGCTTCCATTTTTGTTTCATGCAGTAACTACTGTTTGGAGAATAAAGCCATGAAGCACATTCTGCAGTTCTGCCAAAAGTTCCTGTTCATAGATTTGAGGAGTGGGTCAACTTAATTAAAATATTAATCAAAAATATGAAATTACTGCAAGGTTTTCTGAATAAAAATAAAAATTAAATTGAGGATTCCTGAAGTACAGGAACTACAAAGCCAATGGTTATTGTCATGTTCAACCAGTAGCTGGGTAACCAGAACCGCAATGCATAGTTCACTTCCACCAATATCAGGATATACTGAAGGTGAGAAATGTTGCTATAATATTGATATAAATTAAGAATTAAATGTAAATGTATTTGTTTACACAGATATAAGAATGATGTTCAATAGGAAATTTCACATGCACCTGGATACTGTACTGTAAACTACAGTTTTAGGTTACCTAAACAGAAATAATAAAAGGCTAAGATTTTTTTTAAGGGGCTTAGGAAAACAAACTGTACAGTAGTGATATTAAAAGAATAGACATTTTAGTACATAAATCGTCCCAACTCAAAATATTTTTTCTCCATAAATACAGTACTAGCTGTCAAATAAACATCACAAATGCATAAGACATTTATTTTCAAAATATTTCAAATTATCTGGAACTTTTTCCCACTCCGCATGTCATGTTCCTCATCTCTAAACTGATCTCTCAGTTCCTACAAAGGTGATGTAAAATATGTTGCCATAGAAATGCTTGTGAGTGGCCATTGACACATGTGCAGTCAGAAATACTCAGGCATCCATGTAACATGGGTAAGGAATATTTGAGTTGTGTAGAAATGCTTAATCTAATGTTACTTACTTTGTGTAGGTATCATGGATAAAACTGGCCAAAAAGGTTAACTTCTGCAGAGTAGCATCCTCCAGAAAGGACTGGACAAGCTGGCATTCAACATTGGAGGGGATGGGTGTATAGAAATATAGGGCTCGATTCTCAGCCACAAGAGACATGCTCAAGTCCCTTGCTTGTAGCCCCTGGAGCTTTGCTTAAAGGGGGTCGCACACCCCTCCCACACCAGTGCACATCAAAGTGCAACTGTGTACAGAAGGGGACAGGATCACCATGCAAAGGGCATGCAATGCCATTCTGAGAAGAAAGGCAATCATGCTGCACTGGGTGTAGAACTGCAAAATGTCCCCTGTTCCAAGAACTTTTTTGGACAGGTAACAGTTATGTTGGACAACTGTGCCAAGGGCACACACACACACAGGGTACAGGGACTGTCACAGGATAAAGTACTTGAAGAAATACACATGGGAAAACGTTGCTAAGGCAAGGGGATCAACTGGGTAACCAGGGACTATATTTGGGCTCTAGTTAGGGAAGGAGGTCACCAGACTACTGAAAATACAATGAGAAACCAAATGGGATCATTGCACTGGGCCAAAAATAAGGTCAAATGCATGGTTTGGGTGGGAGGACATTGTTTGCAGACATGCATCTGTGTATTTGCTTTTTTTCAATTCTGTGTTATCTCACTGGTCTCTAACCATCTCATCACCGATCTTCTCCAGATACTCATCCAGCCTCTTTTTCCTCCACGGCCTGCCCCCCATGGTGGGGCCCCATGGGGTACCACCTAATAGGACTGGGCCAGGACCTGGCTGGTGGCAGGTGCCTGCTTGGTGATATAGGAGCCTGCTGTGTGCCAGCATCATCCTACCAGTCAGGATATTTCACACCATTTTCACCCCAGAGTCACCAACCATGCAAAGACGCACATGATGGTACACAACACATACTGTAGTGTCCAGCAGTGCCCCTTCTTGCTGGGTACATCTGTTGTGTAACCATCCAGCTCCCACCATGAGGCAGGCATATAGGAAAGGAGGATGTCCCCCCATTAAACCTGATCTGTTTAGTTAATTCCCAGGTGTTTTCTTTTGCTCTGTATTTTTCCTTCCTTTTTTTTTTAGTTTACTGATTAAGTATGGCAAATTATTTAAAAGTTCATAGGGCAAGGCAATTTTATTTATATGGCATCCGATCTCAAAGGCTTGGGGCGCCTTACACTTCACGACAAAACATACAATTATAAAAACAATAATTGATAATCAATATAAATTAAAATATCAGCATAATTAAACTTTTTTATAAGGCAGTACAAGACCCAAAACTCTAGGAACAAATATGTTTTTAAATACGATTTTAAAAAGGTCCAGTGAAGGACCATCTTTCTCACCTCTGAGGGATGGGCATTCCGTGACACTCAGGCCACCACTCCAAACACCTGACCTGCAGAGAACTTAAGTCTGGATCTGGGTACAAATAGGAGGCTTGCCTCTACTGACTGGTGTGGCTGGCCAGGATTGCATGGAGTCAGAAGGTCTTTCAGGTCCTTGGACTGTCAAGGGGTTACGGTGAAAGTGAAGATCAAGAGCATTCTGAGTTATGCCAATAGCAAAAACCTCAGCCGTTTGTTATTACAAGAACTACACTGTACTTTAGTTTAGTTTAGTTTATTAGTCTAGGAATTAATATACCTTTGAGCCAGGGCTCTTTTACAAAGGTTCCACGTCACAAAGAACATGTAACAAAGCACGATACACATTACAGGTAAAACCAGACAGGAAAGTTACATCATAAATTTGCTATTAACAGTTTAAGGCAGTAACGTTTTTAAGTTTCATAGAAAAACAAGCTATAACAGGTTCAAGCGAGTAGACAATTTCGAGGTTAAGGAACTTCCAGGAGAGGGTGATCATTAGGCGCCAAAAGGAGGCTAGAGAGGAGGAAAGGTGGTGAGCGGGAGAGTAAGTGAGAGGGGACAGGAAAAAAGGGGGGGAGTGAGTTTGGGTGGGAGACAGGAAGTAGTAGAGGTACCAGAGGGTTCATTAATCAGGAAGGAAGAGGCCTCAGATGTGAGGATGGACATGAGGAGTAGTAGTCTTTATCTAGCGCAATCACAGTTGCTAGTGGTGGTCAGGTGGGCATAGAGCATGGATTTGAAAGCTTCAAGCGAGGTTGAGGATAGAGTAGGTGGACTAAGCGCATTGAACCATGTCGGGGCTCTGTATGCGAAAGATCTTTGTCCCTGTGCAGTCCGGCGTCTCGGAACCAGGAAAGGCTGGCGCTCAGATCTGGTGGAGGGTCGTGAGCCAGGATTCAGTCGGAGTAGGTTTTGAATACATAATGGAGTCAGTCCAAGATAGCTTTTTTGCCATTGTGCAGGTGAGATAAATAAGACGATATGATAGGTTCAACCAGCCTGATTCATAGTACAGATCACACGTGGTGAGTCAGTCTTTGAGCCCCGTGAGGAGCCGGCAGGCCTTATTTAGAGTGATTGAGATACACCTTAGAGCAGTGGAGGTAGCTGAGCCATAAATAATAAGGCCATAGTCAATGATTGAGATTATGGAACTCTGTATAGCTATTCTCAATGCCGCTTGATTTAGAAATTGACGGTTACGGAATAGTATTCCAAGGCGTTGGTTCACTGTTTTCGCAGTGTTGTTAATGTGGGTTGCAAAGGTGAGCCCTTGGTCAAAAGTGATGCCAAGGTATTTGAAAGTATTTACTTGGTCCAGTGTAATTCCCGCAGAGGTTTGTGTGGTGAGTGGAGTACGCCTATTTTTGTTTTGGTGATTGGAGAAGAGCATGGCTTTCATGGCTTTTACTTCATATTAATTTGACTGGGTCTGTAAACTATGGTGGTCAGGGTGTCCATTCCCTGTATCACAATGAAGGACAGTGCTTTTCCTCAATAACCAACAGCATTTCAAATCCTCAAGGGCAAGTCACAGTTTATGTCTTTTTTGGTAGGTGGGTAAGGCCCACTAGGCAAAAACGTCAGTTATCTACATTTTGCCCAGTAAGATCCAGAGATTCTAATCTCAGACCAATCATATTACATACCCATCATGAGGAACTACTAGAAAATTCCTTCACTTGTGATTTAATTCAGTACTTATAAAATCATTATTGTGTATAAAACAAGTTATGGGCAGAGATCCCCCCCCCTTTTTTTTGGCACACAACCATACACTTGAAATATTGTAAAAAACATCATGGGACATCACCTTTAAAGCATATTAGCCACAATTCAACATTTGGAGAAAAATATCCACCGATTAGAAAATTTATACTCATGCTTGCCTTCCCCAGATCTCTTCAATACAATTAAGCAAACTAATGAAATCTACAATGAAATCACATCAGCTACATTATATTTTGAATAATTTTGGTACTATATAATACAAACAATGTGTTTAGATGTGCTATGTGCACCGTAGAGGTGGTTTTAAAAACTGAGGGCTTTTTCCAGAGAAATTCTTATTTGAAAAGTGAAAACAGAATTCTGCACATGCATGGACTGGTGGCATTATATGGTACCAAAATTAGTCTTCAGTGTTCTGCGGTGCCATACTGATGTTGAGGAGGCAATGGACAGAGGAGCAGTAAGGGATATTTGACTGGAGTGACTGCCAAGCGCTTTACTACAGAAAGACATGGAAGGCACCAGTATGGCATGGGTAAGGAGGCATTACTGATTTCAAATGATCAAGGTATAGACACTTTACTGACAGCTGTCTCGGCGGACAGCAACTTGATCCTCTCTCACTCCCCATGCTTTGTTATAGAGGCAGAAGTCAGTTTTACAAAAAAACATACTGGCAAGGCATATGGATTTTGGCATAATGCATTGATAACTGGGTGCCTTGGTGAAGAGGAACCACAGTACGTACACCTAGTAATGTAGTTTTCCCTTGCAAAACTGCTGCAACTTCACTGTATTGCAGTGTGAGTCACTCCTCTGCCATACAGTAATGTGAGCAGTACAGCCCTGGGCCCACAGAAACACCAGGCTTGTTACAGAAGCTCTGGTACACCCTGCAGTTTTTAGCAGCTCGGAATGCATAAACTAACTGCAGAGGACAGTAATAAAATGCAATTCCAGAATCAATGCAAGAAGGGGTAATTTATGCATGAAAGTCAAAAGGACAGGGAATGGTGCGGACAGCAACTTGATCTCTCAATCCCCGTGCTTTGATACAGAGGCAGAAGTAAGTCAATTTTACAAACAACATACAAGGCATCTGGATTTTGCCATAATGCATTGCTAACAGGGTGTCTTGGGGAAGGGGGAACACAATATGTACACTGAGTACTGGTAGTTTTCCCTTGCAAAACTGCTGTGACTGCACCGTGTGAGTCACTCCTCTGCCCTATAGTGATGTCAGCAGTACAGCCCTGGGTCCACAGCAACACCAGGCTTGCTATAGAAGCTCTGGTAAACCCTGCAGTTTTTAGCAGCTCAGAATGCAAAAACTAACTGCAGAAAGTAATGAAATACAATTCCAGAATCAATGCAAAAAGGGGTGATTTATGCATGAAAGTCAAAAGGACTGGGAAAGGTGCTCTTTAATACTGTACACATGTGCACAGAATATTAGGATTATTTTCACCCTCAAGCCTTGGATCTAAGAAACTAACCTAAAACTAACACAGGAAAGAAATATAAACTCATTTCAATAATGTATAATAAATGCTTAGCTCCTCAACTCAAAAAGTTAGTAGTCTTGAGAGACAATGAAAACAGGATCCTGAATATTTTTCTTTACAGCTATGAAGTGACTCTATCATTTAAAACACCTGCTTTACTGCACGATCATCTAAGCTTCAGTAAATTCAATTTAGCTCTCTGCACTGCACAAGTAATGACACTGCTGGCAGCCACAAAAGTACCTGCTTGCCAATCTTTTTGGTTGAAGTGGTGCAGCCTATCAGCCCAGCTGTTGTGACTGGGGATCAAAGGGGAAGGAACAGATTTGGGTGACATGACCAGGGTCTTTTTTTTCACTTTATCAGTATGATGACCCTATGGGTAATATTAGGTTGCCAAAACTAACATTAAAATGTAATACAACAATGGACATTTACAATAGATTTAATTGTTTTATCTTCAAACTGCTGCTGGGTAGAATCAACCATACTTACAAGTGTGAATTTCTGAATTCTAGCAAACAGCATTTATCCATGCTGTATTTCTAAGAATTGGGTTGGATATTAATATGACCTAACGTATGTCATAAAGATATAAAAAGGCAAAATGTCATGACAATAAACCTTACTTCAGCATTTTTCCACTTTGGACTCTGTACATAGAAATAGTACCTGAAGATTCATAAGCTAGAGTGTACTGCTAACAAGTTAGTCATAAATTATTTCTTACCCAGCTTATGTTGTAGATTAGTTTTATGAGAATAGTCTCAATTTTTATGTGATTAAATTTAAATAAATGTTTACAGGAATGATTATGTTTAAAGAAATGTTTCCAGGAAAAAAACAAATCCAGAAGCAAATGATTTGATACCTTTTATTAGACCAACATAGATGTAACAAAAAGAACAAAGTGCTTTAGCATTCGGACCAGCAAGTCCTTCCTCAGCAGTGTAATGACAGTTAATTAGAAAAACCAAAACTTTTAACACCCAGATCATGCAGAAAAAAAACAGAAAAAATCCCCATTGGTTTAAAATACTCATTTAAAAAAGCAGAAGATGATGTCAGAGAAGCTTAACAGTACCATTTCACCTTTAGCTAAGAGAGTCTAAGGGTCAGAGGTGCTTAGTGCAGAAGACATACAAAGAACTCCACTGCATATAAATTACATCGACTTATAAGATCACTACTTAAGCAGATGGCTCTTAAATCAAATTATGAGTGTCACAATGTGTATAAGAATGCAGTTACTGAAAAATAATCCCCACCCGGATTAAAGATATACCAAAATTGTCAGCTAAAAACAAGCACCAAAAGATAGGACTACAAGAAGCATCTATACATATATATCACATTCAAAGAGTAACCAGTGAAGTTTTCCTAAAAAGATCAATAGTTACACACTATATGATATGTAAAACCTAGCTGGAGCCATTACCAAACTATACTCTCCAGCTAGATATTGTGCCCCATAAACTTCAAAAGCCTATAGTGTAGTAACAGGAGTGTATAAATTATAATATAAACATAAATTGGCAGTTTAAGTGTCAAACAAAAAATACTTGTCAAGGACCACAAAGAAATTAAGACCATGCAGCCTGAAATGTACAGATGTCAAGAAATTTTCAGTGTATAACAACTTGATGCACCAAAAATGTCTATGGAATCTGAATAAGAAATGGTAATTAAATTCTCTCCCCCCCACACACACACACAACACCCCCCCATATCTGGGGGGGGGGCGATAACTAGTTTTAAGGAGATACACATACACACACACACACACACACACACACACACACACACACACACCCTAATGCACTGTCATACACATCAATCACTGCAATTGTTACCCAAATGAATTCAACTTGTCATGAAATTCCAAGTAAAAGGGATCATGTATTCTAATATGTACAGAGCAAAAATGTGACACTATATAACCATACTACTACCTGCGTAGTAACAGTGAAAGTATTCTGAATAGAACCACAATGAAAACTTCCACCCTCCCCAGGGTAAGGTAACTCAAAGTAAATATACAGTATGTATGTAAGACAAGAGTCCTAACATATCTACATTTACACAAATCACTAAAATATTAGCCTGTCAATAGATCTGTCAAGGACCCCCAAGCAAATGAGATCTCACACACCAATATGTTCAGAGTTCAAAAATATGACAGTATGTAACAACACTACCGTATGTACAGTAACAGGCTAGGAAATCTGAATATGACGCAATGAAATCAACCCCACTCCCGGGGGGAAGGTAAATAGTAAGAAGGAATTAATATTCATTATGTGTATGAAGTAAAAGTAATAACACACTGTAACTCCATGTATTTAAATGGAAGCCTACGTCAATGTAACAGCAAACCCCACACTTGCCATATTCACATACCCCCCCAAACACACATACACATGCACATGCACATACATGCCAGAGTCCTATAATATGTCAGTCTGAAGAAGAAGAGGTCTGTGGATGTTAAATCCTGTAATGTGCCATGAACCCCAAATCTACGTTCATCCCAACCGCTACCATATTGAGATGTAAAATAAGTTTGATCTCAAAAGCTCATCTCTGTTATGTGCTTTTGAGATTTCCTTTGAAGACCATTACTGACATATCTGAAACTGAGTGGTCAGGCTGAGAGAAGTGTTGCCCCATTGGTTTTTCAGTCATCTTCCTTTTAATATTATGTCTGTGTGAGTTCATCCTAGTGCGGAGTGGTTGGCTTGTCTCTCCAACATAACCGGTTTGTGGACATCTCTTGCAGTGAATGAAATAAACAACATGTTGTGATGTACATGTATAACTCCCATATACCTTGAATTGTCTGTTTTGTGATGTAACCACACAGCCCAAAGTGGAAATGTGCTCACAAGCCTTACAGGTGCGTTGACTGCAGGGTTGTGTACCATTTAGTGTCATGGTATTCTGTTCTGGCGAAAGCTTACTCCTAATAATTAGGTTGGCTACATTTGGTGATTGTTTAAAAGATAGTAGTATTAGTTCCTTAAAAATACAATTAAGGGTCTCATCCTCACTAAATATTGGATGGAGGTCCTTAACAATCTTACACAGAAGTTCAAGGTCTGGATGATATGTGACTACTTAGGGTATTCTGTCGGTAGCTGTCTTTTCTTTATACTGAAGTAGTTGTTGTCTTGGCACTTGTGTTGCACGTTCTGTTGTCCTGTCAATTTCTCTGGAAGAGTGTCCCTGCTCAATAAAGGAGTTTTTTCAAGATAGCCAAATCCGTATCTCAGTTCTCTTAATTTAAACAGATACGGTGACATCGAAGTGCTTGACTGTATGTGACAGATTTCTTTGTGTTGTTTGGGTGATTACTTTTCTTATGTAAGTATCTCTGTTTGTCTGATGGCTTCCTGTAAATACATGTTTGTAAGGTTCCATCCTTAATGGTGACTGTGGTGTCCAGAAAATTAACATTGGTGGTAGAATACTCCAGGGTAAACTTTATGGTAGGGTGAATGTTATTAAGTTCCTGATGAGAATCTTCAAGTGCATCTGTGCTCTCCATCCAAATGATAGATAAGTCATCAATGTAACAGAAATAAGCTAGTGGTTTGTGGGGACAGTGCCTTAAGAAGTCCTCTTCCAAGTCTGCCATAAAGAGGTTCGAGCTCACCGTATCAGTTCAAATGAGGAGGACAGACATACACATTTGACTGTGTTGAAAAGCACCTTTATTGAGCAGGTGCATTCTTCCAGAGAAATTGACAGGATAACAGAACATGCAACACAAATGCCAAGACAACAACTACTTCAGTATAAAGAAAAGACAGCTACCGACAGAATACCCTTAGTAGTCACCTATCATCCAGACCTTGAACTTCTGTGTAAGATTGTTAAGGACCTCCATCCAATATTTAGTGAGGATGAGACCCTTAATTGTATTTTTAAGGAACTACCACTACTATCTTTTAAACAACCACCAAACATAGCCAGCCTAATTATTAGGAGTAAGCTTTCACCAGAACTGAATTCCATGGCACTAAATGGTACACAACCCTGCAATCAAAGCACCTATAAGACTTGTGAACGCATTTCCACTTCGGACTGTGCGGTTACATCACAAAACAGACAATTCAAGGTACATGGGAGTTATACATGTACATCACAACATGTTATTTCATTCAGTGCAACAGATGTCCATAAACAGGTTATGTTGGAAAGACAAGCCAGCTGCTCTGCACTAGGATGAACTCACACAGACATAATATTAAAAGGAAGATGACTGAAAAACCAGTGGGGCAACACTTCTCTCAGCCTGACCACTAAATTTCAGATATGTCAGTAATGGTCTTAAAAGGAAATCTCAAAAGCACACAACAGAGACAAGCTTTTGAGATCAAACTTATTTTACATCTCAGTATGGTAATGGATAGGATGAACGTAGATTTGGGATTCATGGCACATTACAGGATTTAACATTCACAGACTTCTTTGGACTGACATATTATAGGACTTTAGCACGTGTGTGTGTGTGTGTTTGGGGTGGTATGTGAATATAGCAGGTGTGGCGTTTGCTGTTGCATTGAGGTAGGCTTCTATTTAAATACATGGAGTTACAGTGTGTTATTACTCTTACTTCACACATATAATGAATATTAATTCCTTCTTATTATTTACCTTCCTCCGGGAGTGGGGTTGATTCCATTGCATCATATTCAGATTCCCTACCCTGTTACTGTACATACAGTAGTGTTATTATATACTCTCACATTTTTGAACTCCAAACATAGTGGGGTGTGAGATCTCATTTACATGGGGGTCCTTGACAGGTTTATTTACATTAGGCTAATATTGTAGTGATTTGTGGAAATGTAGGTATGTTAGGACTCTTGTCTTAAATACATACTGTATATTTACTTCTAGTTACCTTACCCTGGGGAGAGTGGAAGTTTTATTTCATTGCGAGTCTATTCAGAATCCTTGGACTACTACTGCGCAGATAGTAGTATGGTTACACAGTGTCACATTTTTACTCCATACATATTAGGATACATGATCCCTTTACTTGGAATTTCTTGACAAGCTGAATTCCTTTGGGTAACAATTGCAGCGATTGATGTGAATGATGGTGCATTAGGTGTGTGTGTGTGTGTCTATATCTCCTTAAAACTAGTTATCTCCTTCCAGATATGGGGTGTGGGGTGGGGTGTGTGTGGGGGGGGAGAGGGGAGAGAATATAATTCCCGTTTCTTATTCAGATTCCTTAGACGTTTTCGGTACATCAAGTTGTTATATTATACATTGAGAATTTATTGTCATCTGTACATATCAGGCAGCGTGGTCTTAATTTCTTGGTGGTCCTTGACAAATAGTTTTCTGTTTAACACTTGTACTGCCAATTTATGTTTATATTATCATTTATACACTCCTGTTACTACACTATAGGCTTTTGAAGTTTATGGGGCATAATATCTAGCTGGAGAGTATAGTTGGGTAATGGGTCCTGCTAAGTTCTACATATCACATACAGTTTGTAACTATTGCTTAAAGTTGAATCAGCATAATATGCTGTGGTGATTTGTATTTTACAGCCCATGGTGCTTTGCATTATGGGGGTATGTGTGATTTTGTATTTCTTTGAAACCTGGCTTCCCAACCATTGCCTCAGTGCTTGCACGCTGAGGTTCTCTGTCTTTTAGCTTGTTTTTTGTTTTTATTGGGTACACCACAGCATAACCCAGATAGCCCATCTTAGGGTAGCTGGTTCATTCCACTGGGGTGTCAAACAGATGAGGCACACTGATGAGTCCTGGTAGGACGAAACATGTGTTGTGTGTCTTCTGTTAGCACCCTCTGCAGACTGTGGGAGACCTTTTGGTACCATGCATTTCTGCTTAAAGTTAAACCAGCATAATATTACTGTGGCAATTTGCATTTATTAGCCCATGGTGCTTTGCATTATGGGGGTATGTGTGATTTTGTACCTCTGAAACTTGGCTTCCTAGCCAGTGCCCTTTGGAGTAACTATTGCCTCAGTGCTTGTATGCTGAGGTTCCTTGTCTTTTAGCTTGTTTTGTGTAACTATTGTTCTTTTTAGGAAAACTTTACTGGTTACTCTTTGTATGTATATATATATATATATATATATATATATACCTCTTGTAGTCCAATCTTGTGGTGCTTGTTTTTAACTGACAATTTTAGTATGTCTTTAATCCGCGTGGTGGTTGTTTTTCAGTAACTGCATTCTTATACACATTGTGACACTCAAAATTTGATTTAAGAGCTATTTTCTGAAGTAGTTATCTTATAAGTCAATTTAATTTATATGCAGTGGAGTTTTTGGTATGTCTTCTGCATTAAGCACCTCTGACCCTTAGACTCTCTCAGCTAAAGGTGAAATGGTACTGTTAAGTTTCTCTGACATCATCGTTTGCTTTTTTAAATAAGTATTTTAAACCAATGGGGATTTTTTCTGCATGATCTGGGTGTTAAAAGTATTGGTTTTTCTAAATAACTGTCATTATGCTTCTGACGAAGGACTTGTTGGTCTGAAAACTAAAGCACTTTGTTCTTTTGTTACACATATGTTGGTCCAATAAAAAGTATCAATCATTTGCTTCTATATCTGTTCTTACAAGGACCAATACAGCAAATACTAAATCTAGATTTCAGGAAAAAACAAGGCAGCAGATTTGTAAGAGACTATGTCTTATGCTATACTAGTAATTTCTACAAAGATTATACATCAGAATGTAATTCTGAACTTTACATGTACCATGGTAATCAATATTCAACCATTTGGTACTGTAACTTAGCAAATTCTGTATTCAGCACTGTTCTCCAGTACCATGGAGAGCTCACTTCAACTCAACAGTAACTGTCGTTCCACTTATTACCATGGCTTTTAAGTTTGTGATTCAATTTAATTTGTTTATTTAACCAGGAAAAGGCTTCCTTGAACAAGCTCATTCACAATGAGGCCCTGGGTAGGACAGTTGAAATTACATCACAATACAGTGAACAATAGTACAAATACAGGGAAAATCTCACAAATACTAAACCACAGGCATCACATAACCACAGGCATCACATATAAGAAATACAGTACAGGGAAAATGCCACAAATATCAAAAACACAAACCATCACGTAAGAGAAAATTACATCAAGTGCATAAGTACAAAGGTATCGCCAAGTATTTAAGGTCTGCCTTAATTAAGCAGTGCATCTTTAGTGAAAACAGTGATGTTGTTTTGATAATGTCTTTGCAGACAAGATGGGTGCCCCAAGACTGGAGGGTGGCTTATGTAGTGCCTATCCATAAAGGGGGGTCTAGAGAGGAGATGGGGAATTATAGGCCTGTTAGCCTAATGTCTGTGGTAGGCAAAGTAATGGAGGGCTTTATCAAGGAGAGGATTGGGAGGCAGCTGGAATAGTTAGGGTACCAGGATGATAAACAGAATGGCTTCGTTCCGGGGAGATCATGTCAGTCCAACCTTGTACAGTTTTATGACTGGGTGACGGGGGCCTTGGACAGACACGGGCCGGTGTACATCCTATATCTAGATTTCAGCAAGGCGTTTGATTCAGTACCTCATAATGGGCTGATAAAAAAGCTGGGGGAGATGCGGGTGGGAGGACAGGAGCTTAACTGGGTTGAAAATTGGCTTTCGGGGCATTTACAGAGGGTAATGGTGGGTGGGATACTCTCCTCCCCCAGGAAGGTAATCAGTGGGGTCCCTCAAGATTCCATATTGGGGCCACTCTTGTTCAATGCCTATGTCTCGGATATAGGGAGGGGAGTTAGGAATAGGTTGCTGATGATTCAAAACTAGGATCACTGGTGGATTGTGAAGAAGCAAGGGAGGCAGTCCAGGGGGATCTGGATACCCTGGAGGGGTGGTCAAGGAGGTGGGGACCGAAATTTAATGTCGGAAAACAAGGTACCATATGGGGGTCAAAAACCTGGGCTATGTATACACCCGGGGGTACACTGCAAGTCACATTGGGAGAAAGGATTTAGGGTGGTGATAAACGTCAAAATGAATAACTCTGAAAATTGTAGAAAAACTGCAGCTAAAGCAAACAGGATACTGGGTTGCATAGCCAGGGGAATTACGTCCAGAAGGAGGGAGGTGATCCTCCCTCTATAATGCCTTGGTCAGGCCGCAGCTCGAGTACTGCGTACAGTTCTGGAGACCTCATCTGAAGAAGGACATAGCGCTGTTGGAGAGGGTCCACAGGTGGGCAACCAGGATGATTTATCAGGGCATGGAGGGTAGGCCTTATGAGGAGAGTCTGGAAGAGCTTGGGCTTTACTCACTGGAGGAGAGGAGGGACAGGGAGATATGATAGAGGTTTTCAAGTATGTAAGAGGAATAACCAGGAGTGGAACCAAGGAGCTGTTTAGGATAAAGAAGGGGGACAACTGGGGCCAAGGTGGGGAGCTGGGGGAGACTTACAGGGGGAGCATAGAAAGCATTTTTTACTGAGAGGGTGGTGGAGCCGTGAATGTGCTGTCTGGGAGGCTGGTGAAGGAGGGCACCGTGGAGGGCTTCAAGAAGTGGTGGGACAGCTACAAGGGGAAACAAACCAAAGAAGACCCTCTTGGGGGCTGGAGGGGGGGTGGTAAGGCCAGTAGCCACTAGGTTGCTGGCTTTCGAGCAGACAAGACAGACCATTTGGCCTATTTTGCTGGCTTTTAGTATGTTAGTATAATATTAGTATTTGTCACGTAGTACTTGTCTAGTCATACACTTTAAGTAACTTTATAAAAGTTAGTCAACTATGTAACTTAGTATTATGCTTTAGTGCCAAGCTGGTAGCACACCCCGTGTATGGCATATTTGGTTTCTGACCTAGTGCACCTTACTTACATGTACAAACTTCAGGACAGTTGTTCTCAATGAGGGACCTAAAGAACTTTCTACCAATCAAGAAACTAAGTTTAAGTGTGCTCTGTAGTTTGTTCCAGGTAACCGGTTCAATGGTGCTGATAGCACCATAAAGCGTTGAATATGGGGGTATGTCTAGTAAGAGGATATTATGCTTTCTTAGCGCATAAGAGCATATGGTCCATTTGTAGAGCTCTAAGATATATCCTGGTAGGTTGTTCAGTAGTACCTTGTGTGACCGTATATATTTATTTATTTAAAGTTTCAGAATTACAACCTTTGAGTCAGTGACTCCTTTGCAAAGGCTCCACGTCAGGGTGAAACAGACAATGACAACTATAAATAAGTATTAAGGTACAGAGGTGATTACAGGAAGACAGAAGACATAATTCCATGGCTTGGGTAGTTACATTTTGGGATTGCTATTGCAGCTCAAGTCAGATAGACAATGCACCACTTAAGAACTTGAGTACTTTCCAGAAGCGTTGTACATTTTGCAGTCAATGACCTTGTCTCAGGTTGGATAAACAACCCTGCATCAATGTGGCGTAATGTGCTGAGGTGCAACAACAAGTCTCTGAGTCTAGTAGGTGCATCTTGATGCTGGTTTTGAATTGGCTAATGCTTGGGGCTTGTGCTATGGATGGGGGGGGGAGCTCATTGAGCCAGGTGGGTGCCCGATAAGCAAATGACCTTTGGCCTTGCGTGGTCCTTCTTTGGGGGACTAAGTTTTGTGTTTTAGCGGTGTGTCTTGGAGTAATCCTGTGAGTGTTGAGCTTTATTAGTGGGTGGAGTCCAATGGGAGCAAAGCCCAATTGGATTTTCTTGGTCCGAAGGCAGGTGTGGTATTTTAGCCTGCCTGTGAAAGTCAGCCAGTTAGCTTTTTTGTAGAGCTCGCAGGTATGGGTTAGCTTATCGCTATCCGTAACCAGACGGCTGGCTTTGTTAAGGGCCGGGTTGATTCGTTTTAGTGCCGTGGGGTCAGCTGATCCATATATTGTTATTCCATAGTCTACCAGAGATAGGACCGTGATATTTACTGCCAGCCAAAGGGCGCATGGCAGGAGGCATTGTCTGTGCCTGAAAAGGGTCCCTAGTCTGGCGTTTACTGAGGCTGATAGTTGGTCTACGTGCCTGTGATAGGTCAGTGATGTGTCTAGCGTGATGCCCAAGTATTTGACTTGTGATATTTGGTCAATTAAGGTACCCTGATGGTTGGTTATGTTTAGTTGGGAGCTATAGTGATGGCTTTGTCTGTGCGTAAAGATCATGGATTTTGTTTTGCTGAGGTTTAGTACTAGTCGTTGATTTAATAACCAGTGTTTTATTTCCTGGAAATTAGTTTGGAGCTTGTGCTGAAGAGCATTCAGGGTGGAGTCTTTCCAAAAGATTACTGCATCATCTGCATACAGCAGGAGCTTACAGTTGCAGGCACTAGGGATGGCATTCAGGAATAGGGTGAATAGGAGCGGGCCTAGAATTGATCCTTGTGGTACGCCCAACTTAACTGCAAGTTTAGAGGATAGAGTGGTATTTATTTTTACTTCTTGTGTCCGGTCTGTGAGGTAATTCTTGAACCAGGGTAAAGCGTCTGGACCAAGGTTGAGTGATGGGAGTTGGTGTAAAAGTAAATCGTGATTAACTGTATCGAAAGCTTTCGTTAGATCTATGAAAATTGCTCCTGCTAGGTCACCTGCGTTGAGAGTTTCCTGGATATATGATGTAGGCGAGAGGAGAGCCTTGGTGGTGCTATGACCTGTTCTGAAGCCATGTTGTTCTTGGCAGAGTAGTGAGTGATTTGTCAGGTACTTGGTGAGTTGGTCTGCCACTATTCTTTCAAGGGCTTTTGAGAGAGGGGGAAGAATCGTGATTGGTCTATAGTTACCAGGGTCGGTTAGATCGCCCTTTTTTAGTAAAGGAGTGATGATACCCCTTTTCCAGAGAGTTGGGAATTGCCCTAAGCGAAGTGATAGGTTAAATATTTTAGTTAGGTGAGGGATAATTACATCTCGTGTTAGCCGCAGGATTTTTAGGTCTAAGCTATCACTGCTGTGTCTTTTGTCTTTTAAGGCTTGTGTTAGGTAGCGTTTGGTTTTATTACACGAGATAGATTTAAACTGGAAAGGTGGGCTGCTGGTCTTGGGGGAGGGGTTGTGTGGTGACGAGGTGGGAGGGCTAAAGAAGTTTGGAGGGAGTACGTGGCTGAGGTCTGAGAAAGAATTATTCAGCGTATTGGCTATTAAGGTGGGGTCTTGTGAGGGTGTGCCATTATGAGTTATTTGGGTGGGCGGTTGGCTATCTGATTTCCCACATAGTTCTTTGATGTTTCTCCAAAACCTGCTCCCTGCACCCCAGGACTCTGTTAGGGCTTGTTTGTAGTGGTTTGCCTTAGCTTGTCGAATGGCATTGGTACACTTATTTATGGCCTCCCTGTAGAGCAGCCTATCATGAGGGACTTTGGAATTAAGGGCTTTGTACCAGAGATTGTCTCTATGTAACATTTGGTCTAGTAGGGGTTGTGTTATCCACGGCGTATCCCTTGCTTTTATGAACTTTTTGGCAAGGGGGGCATGTTTGTCACAGGCTGTATTGAATATATTTATAAAGGAGGTGAGGGCTCCATCGATGGATATGGCGGTGTGGACCTGGGACCAGTCACTGGAGGAGAGGCTGTGGATAATCTTGGATACTGCTCCCTGTTTGAGGTGTCTTTGGTAAGATAATTTAGGGCGTTTGTGAGGGCTCCTGTTGGACCAGGTGCAGGAGAGAGGAGAGTGGTCACTAAGGACGTCTGGGAGGACTTTGATGTCAGATAGGTGTTTGGGGGAGTTCGTCAGGATGAGATCAAGGAGTGTATGTGCGCCTGTTCTTGGGTCCCGACGTGTGGGGGTTTGGACAACTTGAGTCAGATGAGACAAAGTACAAGTAATAATACATTCCAGACAATATACAGTAGTGTCAATTCAGACAATACAAGGAGCGCATAGGTACAGTACAGTTGATAAGAAGTCCTTTTGAGGGGGGGTACAGACAGGGTTAACTAAGGGGCTAACACAGTGCTGAGAGTAAGTGCCCTTCTGTGACTTGGGGAGGACATGTACTGATGACGTTTTGAGTAGGTCAATCCTATCTACTAGTGGGCAAAGTGGGCCAGTACTATAGGGGAGTTTTTCAATTATGGGCAGTGAAAGCAGTTACAGATTTCTTTAATTAGGCTGTTATATAAGGACTTGAATGAGGTCCACCCCACTGCTGCGTACAGATCACAGTGGTGTGTTAATGTTGGTAAATCTGTAACGAATCTCAGTGCTCTGTGGTACAGCACTTTGAATTTATTTATGCAATTGGCAGTACAGCATCTATAGATTATATCTGCGTAGTCTAAAATTGGTATGAAAGTTGCTTGTACAAAATGTGATCGGATATTCAAAGGAATGCAATGCTGATTTCAGTAGTAGAAGCCAAGTCTGATTCTCGTTTTTTTGGCAGCCTGCATCTATATTTAATAACAGCATTTAATTCTGGATGCAGATAAAGAACACACACCAACAGTCAAATGCGTGGGACTTCAATGTATACTACAAAGTCTGACTTGTAAAATAAGCTACATAGAACAAAGGTGATTCATTACCTATCTAAAGCTAAAAAAAATCTGATAGAGTTATAAACCATGATGCAAATACAGATGTTATGCAGTCAAATATTGTCTCAATATGATATCAAACCTTGCACCAAAGTGGCAGGGTCCACAGAAACATATACACAGGAGGATAAGAAAGGCTATAAAACAGAATTGTTGTCTTATTGGCTGCTGCCAGCATCAATGACTATGTAGAGGTAGAGCACATAACTCAAATACTTTCAAGAAAGGTGACATAATTAGTACCAAATGCTCATCTTTAACAAGAATAGTTAATTATTATTCATCATCAAGCAGCCTACAGAGAGCTCATGATTAGATTAGCTGTTGTCACTTTTGCTTAGCCACTGAATGTTCAAGTCTTAGACCAACACAATAGCCAACATAATTCTTAATAATTCTTAATCCCTGTTGTCTCCACATTTTACCATCCCGAGCACGTTAATCTATACAGTAAACAGACTGACAGGTAGGTGGGTGGGACTCTGTCCTGTTACAGAACCTGCTTATCAGTATATAGCTCTCACTTTCAGGCTGGCCTCAGTCCCTTAAGTATTCAACGACTGGTGATTCTGACTGTTTGCTCTATTTTCTAGATGTCAAGATTCACCCACATCTGGATGATTGGCTGGTTAAGTCCAATTTCCATCAGCAAGTACAAGAGGACATGAGAAAGGTTTTTCATAGCTTCCAAACCCCTGTGTTTCTAAATAAACTGGAGAAGAAGCATGCTTACCCCAAGTCCATCCCTTCAGCACTTGGCAGATTTGTTGCACATGGACGTTTTTTCCCCCCTCTCTCTCTCTCTCTCAGTGGACATGATACAGAGCCTGTGGCTCAGCATGAAGAAGCTACTCAATTCTGATGCCCATCAGGTGGTCCTCTGTCTTTAGACTATAGCGATGATGGTACCATGTCTGAAACTGATACCATGTGCAATGCTCTACTACATATGACCTCAGGGCTGGCTGCTGCAGCCAGAGTACCACAATAATCAACAGAGATGTGCAAAGTCAGGCAACTGTGGGTTGTGAAATACTTTGCAGTTTCCTGACTTCATGAAGTGGGAAATGGCACTTCATACTAGTTATCTGTGTAATAAAGGGCATACTTTGCTCACTTAAAACTATGTGTGGTGGCACTTACAACAGCAAAGTTACTGGTGAAGTGCCACTCTGCATAGTTTTTGCTGAGTGAAGTACCATTTTGCTCATGAATAACTAAACCAAGTGCCACTTTCCAAGAAGAAAACTTTAAAAATTAAAAATAATTACAAGCCCCCCCCACCCATTGTGCCCTAAATATATGGCAATCAATTCCTGTACGTTACCCCCATCCTTACACCCTCTACATGGACAGAAAACAGCTCCCTCCCAGTGAAGTTCACTGCTGACTACTGATTTAACTCCCCTCTCCCATCAGCTGAACCAAAACCACTCTCCAGCCCCCACCACCACTGACAATACCCTGGTCATGAATTATATAACCCCTACCTAAGCCTCTTCTTGCCCCCACCTCCCTCTTCCCACCCCAAGCACCCCAAACAAATCCATTTTGATGGTGGTTAAAATAAGAAAACTATCCTCTGGTGCAGAGTATCTGCTCTGTTCAGTGTAAGTATTCATAATGACATGAATTAATGGTGATGTATTTGCCTCCGCCAATCACGTTTTACTACAGGCAAGTGCATCACCATTCATTAATGCATAATAGATACTTAACTGAATGCAGTGGATGCCCTGCAAAGGGTGGGGGGCCGGTCTTCTTTTACAGTCATCAAGAATTGATGTTTTGGGGTCCTGGGGGGGGGGAGAGAGGTTAGGTGGGAGGTTAAAATTCATAATCAGGTTCTAGTTTGGTGGAGGGAGGTGAAGGGAGTGTTTTTTAGTGCATAGGTAAGGTGAAGGGAATCACATTACCAGCTGGCAGTGAAATTCGCTGGGGGGTTCCATGCAGAGGGTGTCTGGGTGGGTTAATTTATAGGAAAGGGACAGGAGATACACATGGTGAGAACACAGTGGGTGGGGGCAGCTTATATAAATATTTTTAAAAATGTTTTTCAATTACAAATACAATGAGGCTAGCGAATTGAGTATCAGCTGTCAGGTTCTTCGTGAAGCTTCATAAAGTACAAGGTTCCAGACTTCATACAAAATTTCACTACTTAAGTAAAACTTTACATTTCTAATTGTTAATTATTAATCCACCTCCTCCCTTCTCAAAATGGAGGTCACCGAAGACCTCTAGTGGTGGCATTTAAGGTGGAACCTGGCCAAGGAGGTTCTGTTGAACCAATCCCTTCCACTCATACAGACAAATGCCAGTCTCTGGGGCTGTAGGGTGTCATTTGAGGGGAGCTGGGCCTAGGGAACCTGGAGTTGCAAAGAAAGATAAGGCTAGCCATCCATGCATCCAGATCCCGGATCAATGGCTGATCTGTCCTGTGTTCAGACAGACAAGCTAGCAGTAGGTTACATTTCACGACAAGGGGGCCCAAAAAGCTCTGTAATGATACAGGATGTGAGACCACTTTTTAATTAGGTGAAACACAGCCTTCTGCAGCTGAAGGATCTGTACCTGCCAGGAAAACCACAGGACAGACTGGTTAAGCTGACAGGCATTTGCTCCTCAGAACAGCAAAGCTATCCAGAGGTCTTCACTGCAATGGTTCAAGAACTCTGTTGCCCATTAGTGCCCAAATTCACCACAAGGTTAAGTGCCAAGTTACCAACTGTCTGCTGCAGATGGAAGGATCTCAAAGAATGGAAGGCATCCCTGGAAGGGAAAACATATGTATGCATTCCCCTAACTGCCACTCATGGGCAGGGTTCTTCATAAGGTAAGTTTGAACTGGCAGACATAATCCTGGCAGCTCCATGGTGACCAAGGAGGCCATGGTTCTCCAGATTCCTGGATCTTTCAGTCCAAGTTCCTTTGCCCAGGTTTACAACTTCAGCATCAAGGCCCACTGGTTCATGAAAGGGAGGACAGGCTCCAGTTCAGGGCACTAGGATAAAGAGGGACAAGTTCTTAGTTCTTGAATATTACATTTAAGTGGTAGACTACCTCAAATCCTGAAGGCTTCTACTTCCAGGATTTATTACAACGTATGGGCAACCTTCACCAAGTGGATATCAGCAACAGGGGTGCCACCAGTTTCCACTGGGGTACCCCAAGGTCTGGATTTACTTCTCTCTGGCATCCACAAGTGCATGCTGGTCCTCTGGAAGCTCATCCACACGTATCAAAGTTTCTCAGTGCTGTGTATTTGCTTAGACCCTGAATTAAGAAGTCACCTCCCCCACCCCCACTGGGATGTGAATGTGGTTCTCAGCAGTCTAATGTCCTTTCCCATTGAGCCTACAGAAATATTTTTTTCTTTTGTTGTTGATCCTGAAGTTACTTTTTTTGATAGCTATAACCTAAGCTACAGTAGGAGGGTAAATGAGATGAGCACTTTGAAGTGCATAGGTCCCTTCTGTCTGTTACTTCCTAACAGGGTGGTGCTCTGAACAAGCCTGAGGTTTGTTCCAAAAGTCAGTTTGGCCTTTCATAGTAGCCAGGAAATAACCTTAATTTCTCTTTGTTCATCTCCTAAAAGTGGAAGAGAGACAACAGCATTCCTTGGATGGCAGCAGGTCTTTGATGCTATATCTGGCTAGAACTGGGGTTTAGACAGTCTTCTACTTTATTTAATATATCAGTTGGGGGGGTGAGGATATAGCATGCACCAAACAGGAAAGGGATCTTGGGGTTGTCATCTCTGATGACCTCAAGGTAGGGAAACAGTGTGACAAGGCATCAGGTAAAGCAAATAGGATGCTGGGATGTATAGGCAGGGGCATCACCAGCAGGAAAAGGGAGGTCATAATTCCGCTATACAAGACACTAGTGAGGCCCCACCTGGAGTACAGTGTACAGTTCTGGAGACCATACCTACGTAAGGACATAGACAGGGTAGAGAAGGTTCAGAGGAGGGCAACAAAGATTGTGCATGGGTTGCATCACAAGTCCTATGAAGACAGGTTGAAGGAACTGAACATGTACTCCTGGAGGAGAGGAGGGAGAGAGGGATATGATAGAGACATACAAGTATCTTACAGGAGGAACAGGTGCAGGAAAACACTATTTTAAGCGAAAAGATGTTTCAGGACTAGAGGGCATGGGATGAAGTTGGAGGGAGGACGTATTCAGAGGAAACATGAGAAAGAATTTCTTCACAGAACGGTGGTGGATAAGTGGAACACCCTGCCAGAGGAAGTGGTGGGAGCTGAAACAATCACGGGATTTAAGAATGCATGGGATAGACATAAAGGAATTCTAGAGGTCAGGGGTAAGGGGAAATAGACTTCTAGGAAAACAAACTGAACTTACAAGCTCAAATGGGCAGACTAGGTGGGCCATAGGCCCTTATCTGCCGACACTGTCTATGTATCTATGTATCTATGTATTTGCACTACACTTCCAGATAAGCTAAAAGGAAGAGAGCATCTTCTTCCTTGTTATTCAGGTGGGTCAAACAGTGTATTGCAGAGTTTTATGAAGTAGATGGACATTAAGTAACAGAGGACATCAGAGATAATTCAACAAGGGCCATGGCTACCTCCTTGGCTGAGAAGGCTCAGGCCTCTGCTGCTGACATTTGTAGGGCTACAACTTGGTCATCAGTCCACATTATAAAGCACTAGCAGGATAGACCTACATACCTCTGCAGATGCCACTTTTAGGAGAAGAGTACTATAAAAACTCATTCTTGTCTAACTTGGTTATTTTAAATCAGGGGTGTAACGAGATTCAGTTTAGCTCACTCTTCAGCTGTCAGGACACTGCTTGGTAAGTCGCTAGTTTGAGAGCTGCAGGATGGAAAGATATGGAGACAATGGGAAAAGGGGAATTTCATAACTGGACATTTGGTTTCCTGGAATCTACCATGTCCTTCCATACTATTCCTTTCTGGTTAATGTTAGCTGTTTATTCTTCATTTATATAATGTTTCTAGCCGTTACATCTCACTTTGACTACAGGCAAATGGAGAATGCGACAGGAAGTAGGTTATGTATCAAAGGTGGAGTCCCTTCCTCCCAGGAGGCAGTACAGCACTGTGGTTAAAGATATTGAGCTACAAACCTGGAGGCCTGAGTCTGAATCCCACAAACCCCACTTGGTTACTGTGTGACCCTGAGCAAGTCACTTAATTTCTGTTTGGTAACGGGACTGCATTGCTGCAGCCAGCTTAATAATTTGACAAACAAACATGTACAGTACTCAGAGAAAAATATTACGGAGTACTAACTCTAATAGCCCAAAGGCTTTGCATTTGTAAAGCTGATACTGTTTGCTACAGCTGTACTAGCAATTGGAAAAAAAAATTATAGTAAGTCCCCTTTTATCCCAGCCTACAACCCAGTGAAGGACACACACCACACAGTGACATATAATAAAGTACATTGTATTAGCCTCAAATATTTCACTTGTTCTGGCACTTGACTCAAGACTTCAACCTGTATTAATTTAACAGAAAAATTTAAAAATACATTATTTTCCTATTTTCTGATGGCCTACATCTACATAGTATTAATACAACCCCCATACCATGTATTAATACAACCCCCATACCATGTACTTTGTTGCTACGTTTTTTTTTTTTTTTTATTTCCCTTGAAGTATAGCCTTTCTACCATGGACAACAACCAAAAACACTGGCAATACCATTTTTGGCAAGGCCAGTTGTCCTTGGGCGAGCACGTAATTTTTAAATGTGTTGATCCTTGCTTGACAAACCATATGGCCTTCTTCTGCTGGCAGGTGTTCATGTGTACCTGCAACAAAGGCAAACCTAGTTTTAAGCCCACAGCATGGGGACTAACAGACGAGGATGAAAGCATTCTACAGTATGTTCTACTCCAGGGTAAGAGGGTGAGTCATGCATCACACTATTACTTTAATACAGTCCACACAAGAAAGCCATATGGACTATTAAGCAACCATGCTGCTGATTAAAATGAGAAGAGTACTAGACTGTTTAAACATTTATAGAAGATTAACATAACACATTTGGAAACATTACCATATGTTATGTTTAAGACTGCCACTGTCCAGATTTTGCTCACAGATTGGTTGACTATACAAAGTCAGTAATCTTACCTCTGGGCTAAACCAGTCAAAATCAATCTGTTGTCCTTGAAGCACATCACTCAAGTGTTTGACCCACTTGCAGGGTGCAACACTTTAATCTCTGACGTGCAATGTGCAGAGATTAATATTTCATAAAACAAACAGTTTTCACATAAATATATTGTGAACTGTATAAAGACCAATTTTGGGTTTGACAGCACTATGCTGAAAACATCTTTTTTATTTGTTCTTTGCTCTGTGCACTGGATCCTTTAAACTAAGATCCATCATCAACTATATTAACATCAAAATAGGCCAATCAATCAGTGACTGATTTTACATTAACACACTGGTAAAATACAACAAACTAATATGTTTTACAGTCTTCAAAAAGCAGTATTATTCTTGCCAGGAATTCCCTGCCAAGTATTTCATGTTTTATCACTTGTTGCTCAAATATTTTCAGAAACTTGACTCCCTAATAAACGTCAGTGTTCTACAGACTTCTTGACAATACAGTCTCTTGAACCACTCAAAATACTGCAATTTTAAGCAATCATACTGCACCTACACAGATGGTCTGACACACAAAGAAATTACAATTCTCACAGCATACTTAAGAATTTTACTTCACATTATTCCTTTCATACAGTAAATAGCAGTCACAATATGTTTATTTCTATTATACTGTAAATGAAGTTTTGTGAAGAAAATAAAAATTGCGTGTTCAATTTAATAGCCCTCTGCTGACCTTGCTCTTTGAAGCTCCCTGTCCACGGAGAAGGGAAGCAAAGCAGCGACTTCTACCCACCCTGTCCTAGACTGTAAAACACATGGGGTACAATCTGTATGAAAAGCACTAAATAAAAAACGTATTTTCTTCCATCTTATAGTTTTGTTTTATTCAAAAGCACAGACTAGTGTTTGCTGTGGCCATCTAAGGCTAGCTTAAGTGGAATGGGACTATAATTTGGGGCTAATGTTGGGATCAGACAACTCGGAAGGGAATTTTTTTTTTCTTTGTAATTGGGTGGGAATAGATAATTAGGAGAGGGGTCTTTAGGTCCAGGATGGAAGTGGACAGCTGGTCAGGTGACTGGGGTAGGTAAGGAGAGCTGTGATATGACTGGGGTAGTCACTTGAGGGACGTAGGAGCAGACAGCTGCAAGAGAATTGAGGTTGGTTTTTGGGGGGATCAGAATGAGAGCGAACAACTGAGAGGAGGGTTTTATACTGTTGTAGCAGACATCTGGGAGGGATATCAGTGTATAAGCCAACAGCTAGTACAGAAAAAAACTTGGTACACTATTTCATTCAAGGAAAAAAAATTAATTACGAAAACGAGTGGGTTGCACCTTAAAAGCTGTTAATGGTTCTAAAGTGCAAGTGACTGCCTGCAGGGTTTGTGGACTACAATATCTAGAGACTCACAATGTTTTAAACTGAGTAAAAAGACCAGTTCTCTCTGCATATTTGATCCCTACAAATGGGGCAAAAGATGCCACTGTTAACAACTGGATGTAGGCCAAGTTTTCATCTATTTAGGTCAAAGTAGTTAAGCTATTTTTAAGGTTACTGTACCATAGTTCTTAACTGCATTAAGCCAAACCAAAATCTGCCTCTTTTTAACAGGCATGCAGTGCTGGCAGAAGTACACCGTGCTACTGTATGGGGAAACTGGAGTCCAAGCCTTGAGCCTGACTCCCACGCCAAGCCAATGGAGTCTGGGGTGTGCAAAGGATACAGTACGATTCTGGGAGGTGGGTTGATAAAGTGCCCCCCCCCCCCATGTCTTCTATGGCAGATGGTGGCATGGCCTTATATAATAAGTACTATACAACAAAGGCCTAGGCCCACCTAGGGTGTGTGGCATTCTGGGTACTCTGTGTCAAAGATGGGGCCAGGATTTGGGGAGAAAACAGTTAATGACCCACCTAGCATGCTAGATGATAGAAAGCATGCTATCCACGTCACAGGGTTTCTGATGCCCATAATCTACTGCCCATCCACCACTCTACATAGCCTGCTTCTCTCCCCCTGCAATGAGGGAAAGACCCAATACCAAGGCAGATGTAAGCCCTGGGAGTATTTAGATGGTAGAGTTAAAAAGTCTGCAGTAATTTCCAGATGCAGACGGTGCAAAGGTAGGGTCAAAAGAGTGAGGTGCTAGGGACAGCAAAAACAACAAACAGGTGCCTGTTTTGGCATGAAATGTCAGGTTGCTAGACCCCTGTTGTCTATGCTGTTTCACCTTCACCGAATAAAGTGAACTTTTGTACTTTTCAATAAGTGTCAGCATAGGTTTTATTTATTTGAAAAGTTTCACCAGGAGCTAGAACAGCTCATTTCAGGGTGCGTCCTGGGGGGAGGGGGAAGTGGATAAGTATATCAGATTTTAGACAACATGGGTTATAACAGAGGACAGAGATTCATACATATGACTATGTAAAAGACTGATGTTAGTACTTTTTTGTTTTGAGACAGCAAAAACAAACCAGCCTCAGAGGTAGGACTGTGTTGCTACAAATACACATTAGCATCCCATAGTTGGGGCTGAGTAGGCTGTTTAATATTAACCCTCTAACTTTGCACCTTAATAGCTTTGTCACCATTCAACAGAATTGCATGAAATTTTTTAAGCATGGACTAGGTGGCAAGGTCTCTTTATTTAGCAAGTTTTGTTCCAGCTGGATGTGTAGAGTCGAGATCCAGAGAGTGCATTTTTTTTTTAATCATCACCTGAACCCAGATGGTATGGAGTTTTGTTGTGAAATTTTCAGGGTAGAAAGGCTTGCCCTAAAACAGTGGCTTTCGTTGGTTTGGTGATGAATATTAATTCATTCTACAGTTAAAAGGCTTTGAAATTCCAGTTCTAAGCATGCTCAGTAGGGTATTTCAGATATGTTTCATACGAAAGAAGAATTTCCTGCTCATGACGAATCTTCTGTCATGAGCTGAAATTTTTTTCCATGATGAAACAATCTTCTTCAGTATGGCAGCCATCTTGTAATTTTTTTTTTTAAAGAAAAAAAAAATCGAAAACCCATAAAAATGATGCCCAGAAGGCTGACCCAGTGGCATGGACGGCTGAGGCATTGAATGTCTTACCTCCTGCCACGCTGGCAACCCATGTTCAGGAACGAGCATGGGTTGGCCGGGGGCCTGCGGGGTGGGAGTGAATCGAGCATCCAATGACTGCTGCTCTCTCCCAGGGGTGGGGGGGGGCTACACGCTGTATCACTCCTTGGCTGCCATTTGGTGGAGGTCAGGTGGCAGTGTCGGAGCCTAAAACAGCACAGGAGCAAGAGCCGCGGTCACATAACAGGTACACACGTGCATGTGCTTATGGCTGCTAGGGCAGGGGAGAAAATCAAAGGAAAAATGACAGTCTTAGGCTACATGAAGCCCTGCCAGACTGCTTCCACTGCACTCTGCCACTGGACTGCTGGACCCCCAATCTGGATGCAGGACTTATGGGTTAGGCAGGATGGCCCTCCTTGCCCAGACCTGCCACGGTGGGGCGGGATCCATGAGGTGGTGAGGTACCGGTGGGTAGCAACCAGGTGGAGGAGTATGGGATGGGGCTGAAGCAGCCACCCAAGACGTGCGGGAGCAAAAAACCTTGATAAAAAATAAAACAAAAAAGATGCCCTGAAGAAATACAAACACATGAATCTAGCTACACGGCCCTGAAATATTGTTTTGGGACAGCCTCTAAATTTTTCCCATTGTTCGTCCATGTGCTGACCTTCTTCTGTCATGATCATGAAAGCACTCATGAAAGAAGAATCTCAGCTCATGAAAGAACTATGGGAGAAAAATATCCACCATCTTTTTCGTGAGTGGAGAGTCTCCTTTCGTGAGTTCTCTTGTGATCACAAAAGAACAATGGAAAAAAAAAAAAAACCTAACCACAAGATCACAAACCCAACACTGTGCTGGACTGAACATATCCCCTGGAATAAAGAAAACAATCCTTCAATGTTTTTTTTTTTTTTTTTAAACCCTGTGGGGGGGGGGGCACTTGCTAATATGACCCCTCCAGCACACACCCCACTTCAACCTCAAACTCAACACCCCCCACACCTGAACATATCCTATGGCATAGATCCACTCTTCAATCGAACACAGGTCTTGCTGATGGAACCGTGGACTGCGATATGAGAAAAATCAGGTAAGTGCAATTTAATGTATTTCAATGGGATTTTGAACTTTTATTCATAACTGTCATTTTTGAATATTGTGACCCCAAATTTTCAACATGGCTTTACTGGGACCCCATATCATGACCTCTGGTGGTGGAATTATGCAAATCTGGCCTGAAAGGCGATTTTGTGGTCGGTTTGCAATATCACATTTCAATGGGATTTCGACATTTTCACCACCCTTGTTCATGAGGTGGAGTCAAAAAGGATATGTTGAAAAGTTGGGGTCAACATTTGTAAAAACGACTACGTTATTGAGTGTACGTTGACGTTTTTGTACACTGGCTCACAACTTTGGTAATATTAAATTTTTGACCCCAAATACTCAACATAGCCACTGTTTTCACACCTCTTCATGAAATGACAGCTGTCATGTTTCAAATCCTGGCCAAAATGTGTTTTCGCACCTGGGCCATAGAATGATGCCTCAGTCATGCAGAATGACATTCTGGTGGAGATTTGACAATTTACACCTACCAGGTTCATAAGATGGGGCAATAGGAAGGCTATGCTTACAATTTGGAGTACAAATATGGTAAAATGTCCAGGTTATGAGTGAGTGTTGAAGTATTTCAATGTTCACTCTTAAGATCCCTAATTTTCAACATTTTGACTGCAAACTTTCAACACAGCCAGTTTATCACACCACTATGACAGGTGTCATTTTTTTTCATCCTGGACGAGACAATTTTGCTCTTCTGGTGCAAAATGACATTTTGGCCAATATACTATAAATGCTACAAGTCATGTTTATAAGACGAGTCATAAAAGGTCTATCTTGAAAATTCAGGTCAAGATTTAAAAAAATATATAAGTAAGAAACTTCATGTGTAGTGCCAGTCTTGACCGTAGCAGGTATGCATTGTGATCCCATGCTGGTGACCAGAGTTCAGGGGTGAGCTCAGTTACCCAGCTGGATGGGGGGTGGGTGGTGGGATGGTGCTGTTGTGAGACCACCCTCAGCCAAGGCATGAAAGCTGCATGGTTGTCTGCACGAGCCCATGTACCATACAGTGTAGACAAATGTTCACCTGACATAGGGCTCTGCACCCATGGGTGGCAGAGTTCCCTGTGCATTGGCTGACAGATGGACTCTTTGCCCTGTGCATCTGTATCTGTGTCCACATGAAAGTGCAAGGACCACAGGGCCCTGTGCTTCTGCAGCCCACCAGACAGCCCCATGAATTTTTGACATCTGTCCCTGCACTTCTGTAGGTGGAGAGTCTTCCCCTGGCACAGGCCTCTAACAGCCCTGTGCATCTGCATCTGTTCATGTAGGTCCTGCAGGAACATATGTAAATGAGGATATGATTCTACTATCTGAAAAAGAAAGGAAATTCTTTGCAAAAAACTTTGTTAATGCACCAGTTAGGGTTCAAATTAATGCCAAAAAAGTAGGGAAATGTGGCATTAGGGCTTCCAACCCTAAATCCCCACCCCATCCCCACTCCCCAAGCAGCAAAAGGAAAAAAACATTAGGGTTTTGGGTCTCTGGAGTCTTGTTTATCAGGGGTGGAGTCTTCCTTGTGGCTGCCCACCCCAATGCCCCCCCCAGCACACAGCCTCTTGCTTGAAGCACAAGGTACGGCTCTAAGCCAGTGCCTCATACTAATACACTCTTCAAAGGTACAGAAGTATATCTCACCATATGCTGCTAACAAAATCTGTTGTAGCTGACTTCACACAGGGCCCTGCCTGAAGAAAAAAGATCACATCTGATGCGGTTTGCTCAGGGAACAGGGTGGACATTAGGTTTGACAACCTCAAGAAAGACTCCACCACTTATTCACCAAGACTCCGGAGACCCAAAACCTAATTTTTTTTCTTTTACTACTGAAAGAGAAAATGAGTTAGGGTTGGAAACCTAACACCATGTTTCCCTACTTCTGTGGCGTTAACATGAACCCTAACCGGTGTATTAAAGTTTTTTGCAAAGAATATAATACATGGATAGGAAAAGTTCCCCATTCAAAAGACTATTGCTTATTTCTCTGTATGCCTTGAACCCTAACTGGTGCATTAACAAAGCTTTTTTGTAAAGAATACAATATATGGATGGGAAATGTTCCCCATACAAAAGGCCACTGTTTACAGTATCTCTCTGTATACGTGAAACTAAACTATCAATTAAAACTATATACCTAGACTAATCAAGCAATTAAAATTATAAACCTATACTAACTGAAAGTATATACCTATACTTCATTAATCCCTTTGGGACAGCACTAATAACACAATTTGCACATCCTTAGGAATCTAGCCAGACCAATTAACAAGCTACAACAGAACCTGGTAAAAAAAGACACTTACGCAAAACCCTCCCAAACCCAGAAATCCCTCAAAATCCTACCTGCACTCACTACACACCATACCGCCCTTTATGCAAGAGGTCTTCAGGAGCCATAACATGAGTGCAAATGAGATCTCCATAAAAATGACCATCCTAATGTATTATATTCAACAAACAATGGGTAAGAGTGGCACACTCAGAAGTATACCCATCTTGGGGGTTAATTATAGCAATAGATCCACTTGTCCTTCAGGCTCGTGGCCTTTTACCCCTAACTTGCCCCCTCAATGGGTATACATCCTTGTATACCACTCTTGTATGTGTGTGTGTGTGTGTATATATATATATATATATATATATACACACACATGTATATACACATATATATAGTATATAGTCTTGCATTTATGTATATAGTAGATGCATTACTGCTCCTCTAGCCTGGCCGGCACTACTTAAAAAACATTCACTTTCTACCTGCACACTACAGTTCACATGCAATTGCTTGAACTAACTACCCTCTGTCTAGCAACCTCCCTCACACAACCCCAACTGAGCCTTCATTCATGAAAAAGTACAGTTATGCAAGAACTTACAATAACAGTAGATCTTCGACAGAGTCTCTTGCAGTCGGTAATAACCTTGTGGACTGCACCCCCTGGTGTCAGGACCACATGGAAATGTTATCTAGCAGTGTCTGACAGGGGACCGCCCACCAACAATGTCACATGACCGACATCAGCATGGCACTTATAGTGGGCGGTCCCCACACCCGCCTTCCAGTTCTCCCAACGGAGACCTCCAAAGAGAGCAACAGGAAAACAGAAAAGAAGTTCCTGGAGCCAACATAAAGTGATAAAATAGGAGCAGCAGAAACTGGGGAAAGGAGGAAGGGAAAAAGGTTACCTACTGCAACAGCCTCTCTCGAAGATCTACTGTTATGATAAGTTCTTACATAACTGTACTATCTTAGTTCAAGAGGGCTCTTGCAGTAGGTAATAACCTTGAGGACAGAGTCCTAAGCAGTGTGAATCAGAAAGATTTGAAACACGGGAGGCAGGAAAGGTCTGCAGAAAGGCAGAAAGTTTCAGAACAGCTAGACCAAAGCCAGCCCTGCGCCTAGAAGCAATGTCCAGACTGTAATGCTTGGTGAAAGTGTAGACAGAGTTCCAAGTGGCTGCGGCATGTATGTCAGTGGCTGAAATATTACTGAAGCAAGCAGTCGAAGCAGCCATGCCTCTGACAGAATGCCCCTTAACCTCTCCTGGAAGAGTTTTACCATACTTCTGGTAACAGAAAACAATACAGTTTGCCAACCATTTGGATAGACACAGTCTGGAAACTGCCGCACCCTCTCTCTTGGGTGCAAAAGAAACAAAAAGCTAATCCATTTTCCATACAGATTTAGTTTGGTTAGTATAATAATGCAAGATCCTGTGGACATCTAAGCTATGCAGAACAGCCTTCCCCTGATTGGAAAAACTAAGGTTTGGTACACAGAGCCACTCTGTGAAAAATGAAATAAGGCACCTTACACATCAGGGCCTGAAGCTCAGAAATCCTCCAAACAGAAGTAACAGCAACTAAAAAGAACACTTTCCATGATAAACAGTGCATAGCACAACTACCAGCTGGTTTAAATGGGGGCAAGGTCAGTTTTTCCAAAACAAAATTCAGATCCCGTGATGGCGCTGGACTGTGCACCAGGGGTTTCAAGTGGAGGATCCCTTTTATGTAGGTTTTGGAAACCTCCAGTCAAGCCACAGCTTTGTCTTCCACTAAGACGTGGTAGGCAGAAATATCAGATGGGTGAACCTTCAGCGAAGAAGAACTCAGGCCCAGGTCAGAGAGGTGTAATAGATACTCTATGACATGAGGAATGGGTCACGAAAAAGGGTCCCAACCCTTCGAGATGGCCCAAATGGCAAAACACTTCCACTTCATGGCATATGCAGTCCTTGTAGAAGGCTTTGTGGCCTCTACTAGGACCTGAGCCACTCTGGAGGAAACTCCAAAACATGAAGCAGCTATGTCGTGAGGTGCCATGCATGAAGATGAAGGGACTTCAGCCCTGGATGGACCAGTGTGCCCCTCCCCCGAGTCAGGAGATCATAGCAGAGAGGCAAGAGAAATGGAGGCTCTGCTACAAGTTGTTAAAGGAGTGGAAATCAGACCTGATGGGGCCAATATGGTACAATCAGGATCATGCAAGCTCCTTCCGCCTGGAGCTTGAGCAGCACCCTCTGTGAACTGGAAAAGGAGGGAAGGCATACAAAATCCTCCCTGTCAAGCAGAGAGATAGCACGTCTCAACAGAAAACACCATGCCTGGGAGCAAGCAAGCAAAACCTGGGTAGTTTTGCATTGTATGGGGAGGCAAACAGATCCATGTCTGGACGGCCCCATAGGTCAAAAATGTAGTTGACCACTGCTTGCTTGAGCTCCCACTCATGTGGCTGAGACTATCTGCTAGGACATTTTGCATCCCCGGAACGTGAACCGCTGAGAGGTGTATTTGATGCAGAAGTGCCCAATTCCACACCCGCATCGCCTCCCTGCAGAGGGATACCAGTGAGTGCCCTCTTGTTCGTTGAGGTACCAGACTACACACATATTGTCCGAACACACTAACAGCGGGCCCTGGAAAGCAGTGCTGAAAGGCTTGGAGGGCACACAGCACTGCCATAATCTCCAACACGTTTATGTGTAAGGAGAGCTCTGACTGGGACCACAACCCCCGGATTATGTGGGTCTCCAGATGAGCTCCCCCCCAGCCCATCCCTGATGCATCTGTAATCAGAGACTGGATGGGGGGGGGAAGAGGTGGAAAACGGATTTCTCTGGTAAGGTTGCTGAGATCCTGCCACCACAGGAGATCCCTACTGCATCAAATTGGAGACCATGACCTTGTGGTCTAGGCTGTCTGACCTCTGGACCCACTGTGCAACCACTGTGAGATATACATGTGGAGTCTGGCCAGAGGAACACTGGGGTTGGCTGCTGCCATAAGGCACTCGATGGGGCTGACAGAAGCCAGTCATCGAGGTAGAGGAACAAATAGTGGCCCTGGCATCTCAAGGCCGCCGCCACCACTGCCAGGCATTTGATGAAAACCCGAGGTGCCAAAGACAGTCCAAAGGGGAAAGCCATGAACTGGTAATGCTTCACCTGGAAGGAAAACCTGAGGTAGCAGCGGTGGTCTGGAAATACCGGGATATGCAGGTAGACATCCTGCATGTACAGAGCACAGAGCCACTGTCCCTTGTGCAGGAGCGGCAGCAGACCTGGGAAAGTCAGCATTCAAAACCTCTTGTACCAAATGTACTGGTTTAAAGTGCTGAGCTCCAGAACTTGATGCAGATCTCCTGTTTTCTTTGGAACCTGGAAGAAGTGAGAATATCCCTTCCCTACATGGTTTGCGGGGATAGGCTCTATGCTTGTTTTCACAGAAGAGCCTCGATTTCCTCTGGTATGAGGGAGATGTGTGCCTTTGATTAGTGGGACACCCCGGGGGCCTGTTTGGAGGTGTCACCAGAAGTTTTAATGTGTGGCCTTGATTCAGCAGCTGAAGGAATCGCGCATCTGTGGTGACTGCCTCCAACCCGCTGAATAAATTATTATTAATTATTATTAATATTAATAACCCGCTGAATTATTCGCCTGAATAAATAAATAAATAAAGATTTTTTTTTGATTTTGAACCCCGGCAAGTGACAGGCAAACCTTTTGCCCACCAGCTCCGCCGACAGAAGGGGAGGTGGACTGTGAGTCAAGAGATGGAGGGAGGGTTGGAGAGAGCCATGCTGGAGGCCCCTTGAACTTTGGCCAGAGAGGAGGCCTTTGCTGATGGGGCCCCAATGTTTTGCCTAATGTCTGGCCATCTGCTGCCGTTTCGTCTGCTGCTTAGCCTGCGACAAAATGGCTGCTTGGCCTTAAATCTAGGGTGGTACATGGTGTGGACTAACCTTAAGGCCTTGCCCTTGTCCTGAAGGCTGGTGATAATGTCTTGGGCGTTGCCTCCGAAGAGGACAGAGCCCCTAAAGGGAGCATCCTGGATGGCTGCCTGAACGTCAGGCACCAAGCCAGACAACCTCCTGAGGCTAACCGCCATGGCGGTGCCCCTGGCTGAGGAGTCCACACTGTCATACGTGGTTCTCAGCATATGCTGACAGGTGACCTTGGTGAACCTAATGGTTTCAGCCAAGATAGCTTTGGACTATGAGTCCGGCATAGTCTCAATGAGAGGTTCCAGCTAACTGAAAAGAGACTTCTGGTAAACCAGCATGTGTGCCACATAGTTTAAGGCGAGCATGGCCAAAGTGGAGGAAGAATAGAATTTCCTCCCAAATTGATCCAGCTGCCTCAACTCCTTATCGGAAGGAGAGGTGCTCATGTGTCTCAGCTTAGTGGATCTGTCATGAGCTGCCGAAATGACTACAGAGTCCATACTGGGGTGAACACTACGGTGGTCCCCTACCCTCTGGTGTTCTGTATGTCCGGTCAGCCTTTTTGGCTACCGCCGGTATTGAAGAAGCCATCATCCAGATAAGAGAGGCCAGATCTTCACGCGGCTCTAACCATGGAGGTGTAAGGACAGGTGCTGCCTCCTGGATGTCTATGTGCTCAGCCAGTCTTTGGCGATTAGGATCCTGAGCATTGGACTTCCATTCGTAGACCTCCGCAATCTTTTTCAGAAGGTCTGCGAAAGAAGGGTCCTCAGGTTGGAATTTAGGGGACTCTAAGTCCAGGCTCCTCTGTGGGAGGGGGTTTCAAACCCCAATTCAGCAGAGGAAGAGGAGTTGGAATCAGAGCCCAGCTCCGAAATGAGCTGAGCCTTGGTCTCTGACCACCAGGACTGAAGGATAGCCCAGAAGTCCACCTGAGTCTGAGGAGTAGATGGGGTGGCTAAGGGGGCAGGTAGGCTGGTCGATATCCCAGACAGAACCCTGTTGTCACGTAGCTTGGCATATGGTATGTATGTGCCAGGCAATGCAGTAATGAGTAAGCGGGTGAATACCCTGGCATCTGATAGCCTGATGGCGGACAGCCCGGAGGAATGTAGACTGGTGGATAATGTGGCATCGGGTAACCCAACAGAGGGTAACCAGATGGGGGGCCTGACGGCAGTGCTGTGGGACCCAAAGGAGGAACCTGAGTAGGTCTGAAACCTGGCCCTAAGGGACCCGGGAAAACTGGGTCAGATGCCGGACCGGTGGGAGGAAAGCCCGGCATCAGTGCCAGTGTCCCCGTCATAGGATTTGGTAGGGATGGGCCCAGAGGGTTACCTGGGAGATCCAACGTCAGGTCCAGAGGTGAACTAGGGAAGGTGTCACCTAACGGAATACCCCTGTCCTCTGCACCCTGATGACCTGGGGAGGATGAAGGAGGCCCTTCCAGAGGAGAGGAGGGGGTGACCCGGTGGGGAGACCCAACCAGAGAAAGCCGTGATAAATCCGGCAACTGGACATTGTCAGGGCCTCGACATGAGCTGATCGGTTGGACGGATGTCGGGTGGACTGAAGACCAGCTTATCAACTGTGGCTGGGTGGGCAATGAAGACTCCAGAGCCTGACTTCATAGCCTGGGCCAGGCACTCATCGGAGGACCCGACGAGTGGCTTGTCAGCCCCACCAGGCTGCTTAAACCCTGCAGTTGTAAGAGGCCTAAGACCACGGAAGTCTCAGACTCTGCCAAGGCGCCTGCTGCTACTGTAACTAGTGGCAGTGGGGGATCCAAGGGCTACTCCTAGGAAGGCAGGGCAGGCTTAGAGGCAGCAGCAGACTTCCCGGAGGAAGGGGGCTGCTGACCACCCGAGGGTGGTCGCGGGCAAGGGGTAGACCTGTTCCGATTCTGATGCTTCTCTTTATCCCTCTTTTTCTTGTGCTTCTGGGAGTTCGTGAGAGAGGAGGAAGCACTTCTGCATTTCTGGAGCTCTTTTTCAATCGTGGCCATTTTTTTCCTTCAATAAATGGGCCTCGAGGGCCTCCTGGCAACGCTTCCGTGTGGCCCGGTTGAAGCTGGACCAGGCCTCACCATCCTTGATCTTGTGCTCCGGGCCTAAGCAGAAGAGGCAGAGGGACTGAGAATCCTTGTGCGGTAG